>OU612081.1:784701-2166741 GCA_914767735.1 Anoplius nigerrimus
ATTTTTTTTAAAGATGGGCTGTCGCTGATAGTCCTATCTTAAGGTACGCGTCCACAGCTTCAAGAAAATGTATGATTATCATAGGTTTCGATCGGTGTTTCGAAAGTTACAGGCGATTATAGGAAATCAAGGAAACGGTAAGGAATACAAACCCCTTGCAATTTATTTCGGCAAAAAATGGAAAGTGTTTCGGTCGACTTGTGCTTATACAGGCTTGAAGAGGATGGAAGGAGGATCACAAAAATCGCAGGCAGAGTCTTCTAGTGCATTATTTTCGAAGTTACGGCCAAAAAACCAAAGACTTGATTAATCGAGGAAGAGCCTTGGTCGACCACTACTACTCAAACATTATTTTTTTTTAAAGATGGCCTTTCGCTGATAGTCCTATCTTAAGGTACGCGTCGAGAGCTTCATGAAAATGTATGATTATCATAAGTTTCGATCGGTGTTTCGAAAGTTACAGGCGATTAAAGAAAATCGAGGAAACGGTAAGGAATACATACCCATTGCAATTTATTTCGGCCAAAAATGGAAAGTGTTTCGGTCGACTTGTGCTTATACACGCTTAAAGAGGATGGAAAGAGGATCACAAAAATCGCAGGCAGAGCCTCCTAAGTGCATTATTTTCGAAGTTACAGCCAAAAAACAAAAGGCTTGATTAATCGAGGAAGAGCCTTGGTCGACCACTACTACTGAAACAATATTTTTTTTAATGATGGGCTGTCGCTGATAGTCCTATCTTAAGTTTCGCGTCGACAGCTTAAAGAAAATGTATGATTATCATAGATTTCGATCGGTGTTTCGAAAGTTACAGGCGATTAAAGAAAATCGAGGAAACGGTAAGGAATACATACCCATTGCAATTTATTTCGGCAAAAAATGGAAAGTGTTTCGGTCGACTTGTGCTTATACAGGCTTAAAGAGGATGGAAAGAGGACCACAAAAATCGCAGGCAGAGCTTTCTAAGTGCATTATTTTCGAAATTAGAGCCTAAAAACCAAAGACTTGATTAATCGAGGAAGAGCCTTGGTCGACCACTACTACTGAAACAATATTTTTTTTTAATGATGGGCTGTCGCTGTTAGTCCTATCTTAAGGTACGCGTCGACAGCTTCAAGAAAATGTATGAATATCATAGGTTTCGATCGGTGTCTCGAAAGTTACAGGCGATTAAAGAAAATCGAGGAGACGGTAAGGAATACATACCCATTGCAATTTATTTCGGCAAAAAATGGAAAGTGTTTCGGTCGACTTGTGCTTACACAGGCTTAAAGAGGATGGAAAGAGGACCACAAAAATCGCAGGCAGAGCTTTCTAAGTGCATTATTTTCGAAGTTAGAGCCGAAAAACCAAAGACTTGATTAATCGAGGAAGAGCCTTGTTCCAACCCTAATACTGAAACATTATTTTGTTTTAAAGATGGGCTTTCGCTGATAGTCCTATCTTAAGGTACGCGTCGAGAGCTTCAAGAAAATGTATGATTATCATAGGTTCCGATCGGTGCTTCGAAAGTTACAGGCGATTAAAGAAAATCGAGGAAACGGTAAGGAATACATACCCATTGCAATTTATTTCGGCAAAAAATGGAAAGTGTTTCGGTCGACTTGTGCTTATACAGACTTAAAGAGGATGAAACGAGGATCACAAAAATCGCAGGCAGAGCATTGTAAGAGCATTATTTTCGAAGTTACGGCCAAAAAACCAAAGACTTGATTAATCGAGGAAGAGCCTTGGTCGACCACTACTACTGAAACAATATTTTTTTTTAAGATGGCCTGTCGCTGATAGTCCTATCCTAAGGTGCGCGTCGACAGCTTCAAGAAAATGTATGATTATCATAGGTTTCGATCGGTGTTTCGAAAGTTACAGGCGATTATAGAAAATCGAGGAAACGGTAAGGAATACATACCCCTTGCAATTTATTTCGACAAAAAATGGAAAGTGTGTCGGTCGTCTTGTGCTTATACACGCTTAAAGAGGATGGAAAGGGGATCACAAAAATCGCAGGCAGAGCTTTCTAAGTGCATTATTTTCGAAGTTACGGCCAAAAAACCAAAGACTTGATTAATCGAGGAAGAGCTTTGGTCGACCACTACTACTGAAACAATATTTTTTTTAAAGATGGGCTGTCGTTGATAGTCCTATCTTAAGGTACGCGTCGACAGCTTCAAGAAAATGTATGATTATCACAGGTTTCGATCGGTGTTTCGAAAGTTACAGGCGATTATAGAAAATCGAGGAAGCGGTAAGGAATACATACCCAATGCAATTTATTTCGGCAAAAAATGGAAAGTGTTTCGGTTGACTTGTGCTTATACAGGCTAAAAGAGGATGGAACGAGGAACACAGAAATCGCAGGCACAGCTTTCTAAGTGCATTATTTTCGAAGTTAGAGCCTAAAAACCAAAGACTTGATTAATCGAGGAAGAGCCTTGGTCGACCACTACTACTGAAACATTATTATTTTTTAAAGATGGCCTTTCGCTGATAGTCCTATCTTAAGGTACGCGTCGAGAGCTTCATGAAAATGTATGATTATCATAAGTTTCGATCGGTGTTTCGACAGTTACAGGCGATTAAAAAAATCGAGGAATCGGTAAGGAATACATACCCAATTGCAATTGTATTCGGCATAAAATGGAAAGTGTTTCGGTAGACTTGTGCTTATACGGGCATAAAGAGGATGGAAAGAGGACCACAAAAATCCCAGGCAGAGCCTTCTAAGTGCATTATTTTCGAAGTTACAGCCAAAAAACCAAAGACTTGATTAATCGAGGAAAGGCCTTGGTCGACCACTACTACTGAAACAATATTTTTTTTAAAGATGGGCTGTCGCTGATAGTCCTATCTTAAGGTACGCGTCGAGAGCTTCAAGAAAAGGTATGATTATCATAGGTTTGGAACGGTGTTTCGAAAGTTACAGGCGATTAAAGAAAATCGAGGAAACGGTAAGGAATACATACCCCTCGCAATTTATTTCGGCAAAAAATAGAAAGTGTTTCGGTCGACTTGTGCTTATACACGCTTAAAGAGGATGGAAAGAGGACCACAAAAATCGCAGGCAGAGCTTTCTAAGTGCATTATTTTCGAAGTTACGGCCAAAAAACCAAAGACTTGATTAATCGAGGAAGAGCCTTGGTCGACCACTACAACTGAAACAATCTTTTTTTTAAGATGGGCTTTTGCTGATAGTCCTATCTTAAGGTACATGTCGAGAGCTTCAAGAAAATGTATGATTATCATAGGTTTGGAACGGTGTTTCGAAAGTTACAGGCGATTAAAGAAAATCGAGGAAACGGTAAGGAATACATACCCATTGCAATATATTTCGGCAAATAATGGAAAGTGTTTCGACCGACTTGTACTTATACACGCTTAAAGAGGATGGAACGAGGATCACAAAAATCGCAGGCAGAGCCTCCTAAATGCATTATTTTCGTAGTTACAGCCAAAAAACCAAAGACTTGATTAATCGAGGAAGAGCCTTGGTCGACCACTACAACTGAAACCATTTTTTTTTAAAGATGTGCTTTCGCTGATAGTCCTATCTTAAGGTACGCGGCGAGAGCTTCAAGAAAATGTATGATTATCATAGGTTTCGATCGGTGTTTCGAAAGTTACATGCGATTAAAGAAAATCGAGGAAACGGTAAGGAATACATACCCCTCGCAATTTATTTCGGCAAAAAATAGAAAGTGTTTCGGTCGACTTGTGCTTATACACGCTTAAAGAGGATGGAAAGAGGACCACAAAAATCGCAGGCAGAGCTTTCTAAGTGCATTATTTTCGAAGTTACGGCCAAAAAACCAAAGACTTGATTAATCGAGGAAGAGCCTTGGTCGACCACTACAACTGAAACAATATTTTTTTTAAAGATGGGCTGTCGCTGATAGTCCTATCTTAAGGTACGCGTCGAGAGCTTCAAGAAAAGGTATGATTATCATAGGTTTGGAACGGTGTTTCGAAAGTTACAGGCGATTAAAGAAAATCGAGGAAACGGTAAGGAATACATACCCCTCGCAATTTATTTCGGCAAAAAATAGAAAGTGTTTCGGTCGACTTGTGCTTATACACGCTTAAAGAGGATGGAAAGAGGACCACAAAAATCGCAGGCAGAGCTTTCTAAGTGCATTATTTTCGAAGTTACGGCCAAAAAACCAAAGACTTGATTAATCGAGGAAGAGCTTTGGTCGACCACTACTACTGAAACAATATTTTTTTTAAAGATGGGCTGTCGCTGATAGTCCTATCTTAAGGTACGCGTCGACAGCTTCAAGAAAATGTATGATTATCACAGGTTTCGATCGGTGTTTCGAAAGTTACTGGCGATTATAGAAAATCGAGGAAGCGGTAAGGAATACATACCCATTGCAATTTATTTCGGCAAAAAATGGAAAGTGTTTCGGTTGACTTGTGCTTATACAGGCTAAAAGAGGATGGAACGAGGACCACAGAAATCGCAGGCACAGCTTTCTAAGTGCATTATTTTCGAAGTTAGAGCCTAAAAACCAAAGACTTGATTAATCGAGGAAGAGCCTTGGTCGACCACTACTACTGAAACATTATTATTTTTTAAAGATGGCCTTTCGCTGATAGTCCTATCTTAAGGTACGCGTCGAGAGCTTCATGAAAATGTATGATTATCATAAGTTTCGATCGGTGTTTCGACAGTTACAGGCGATTAAAAAAATCGAGGAATCGGTAAGGAATACATACCCAATTGCAATTTATTTCGGCATAAAATGGAAAGTGTTTCGGTAGACTTGTGCTTATACAGGCTTAAAGAGGATGGAAAGAGGACCACAAAAATCGCAGGCAGAGCCTTCTAAGTGCAATATTTTCGAAGTTACAGCCAAAAAACCAAAGACTTGATTAATCGAGGAAAGGCCTTGGTCGACCACTACTACTGAAACAATATTTCCTTTAAAGATGGGCTTTCGCTGATAGTCCTATCTTAAGGTTCGCGGCGAGAGCTTCAAGAAAATGTATGATTATCATAGGTTTCGATCGGTGTTTCGAAAGTTACAGGCCATTATAGGAAATCGAGGAAACGGTAAAGAATACATACCTCTTGCAATTTATTTCGGCAAAAAATGGAAAGTGTTTCGGTCGACTTGTGCTTTACATGCTTAAAGAGGATGGAAAGAGGATCACAAAAATCGCAGGCAGAGCCTCCTAAGTGCATTATTTTCGATGTTACAGCCAAAAAACCAAAGACTTGATTAATCGAGGAAGAGCCTTGGTCGACCACTACAACTGAAACAATCTTTTTTTTAAGATGGGCTTTTGCTGATAGTCCTATCTTAAGGTACATGTCGAGAGCTTCAAGAAAATGTATGATTATCATAGGTTTGGAACGGTGTTTCGAAAGTTACAGGCGATTAAAGGAAATCGAGGAAACGGTAAGGAATACATACCCATTGCAATATATTTCGGCAAATAATGGAAAGTGTTTCGACCGACTTGTACTTATACACGCTTAAAGAGGATGGAACGAGGATCACAAAAATCGCAGGCAGATCCTCCTAAATGCATTATTTTCGTAGTTACAGCCAAAAAACCAAAGACTTGATTAATCGAGGAAGAGCCTTGGTCGACCACTACAACTGAAACCATTTTTTTTTAAAGATGTGCTTTCGCTGATAGTCCTATCTTAAGGTACGCGGCGAGAGCTTCAAGAAAATGTATGATTATCATAGGTTTCGATCGGTGTTTCGAAAGTTACATGCGATTAAAGAAAATCGAGGAAACGGTAAGGAATACATACCCCTCGCAATTTATTTCGGCAAAAAATAGAAAGTGTTTCGGTCGACTTGTGCTTATACACGCTTAAAGAGGATGGAAAGAGGACCACAAAAATCGCAGGCAGAGCTTTCTAAGTGCATTATTTTCGAAGTTACGGCCAAAAAACCAAAGACTTGATTAATCGAGGAAGAGCCTTGGTCGACCACTACAACTGAAACAATATTTTTTTTAAAGATGGGCTGTCGCTGATAGTCCTATCTTAAGGTACGCGTCGAGAGCTTCAAGAAAAGGTATGATTATCATAGGTTTGGAACGGTGTTTCGAAAGTTACAGGCGATTAAAGAAAATCGAGGAAACGGTAAGGAATACATACCCCTCGCAATTTATTTCGGCAAAAAATAGAAAGTGTTTCGGTCGACTTGTGCTTATACACACTTAAAGAGGATGGAAAGAGGACCACAAAAATCGCAGGCAGAGCTTTCTAAGTGCATTATTTTCGAAGTTACGGTCAAAAAACCAAAGACTTGATTAATCGAGGAAGAGCTTTGGTCGACCACTACTACTGAAACAATATTTTTTTTAAAGATGGGCTGTCGCTGATAGTCCTATCTTAAGGTACGCGTCGACAGCTTCAAGAAAATGTATGATTATCACAGGTTTCGATCGGTGTTTCGAAAGTTACAGGCGATTATAGAAAATCGAGGAAGCGGTAAGGAATACATACCCATTGCAATTTATTTCGGCAAAAAATGGAAAGTGTTTCGGTTGACTTGTGCTTATACAGGCTAAAAGAGGATGGAACGAGGACCACAGAAATCGCAAGCACAGCTTTCTAAGTGCATTATTTTCGAAGTTAGAGCCTAAAAACCAAAGACTTGATTAATCGAGGAAGAGCCTTGGTCGACCACTACTACTGAAACATTATTATTTTTTAAAGATGGCCTTTCGCTGATAGTCCTATCTTAAGGTACGCGTCGAGAGCTTCATGAAAATGTATGATTATCATAAGTTTCGATCGGTGTTTCGACAGTTACAGGCGATTAAAAAAATCGAGGAATCGGTAAGGAATACATACCCAATTGCAATTTATTTCGGCATAAAATGGAAAGTGTTTCGGTAGACTTGTGCTTATACAGGCTTAAAGAGGATGGAAAGAGGACCACAAAAATCGCAGGCAGAGCCTTCTAAGTGCATTATTTTCGAAGTTACAGCCAAAAAACCAAAGACTTGATTAATCGAGGAAGAGCCTTGGTCGACCACTACAACTGAAACAATCTTTTTTTTAAGATGGGCTTTTGCTGATAGTCCTATCTTAAGGTACATGTCGAGAGCTTCAAGAAAATGTATGATTATCATAGGTTTGGAACGGTGTTTCGAAAGTTACAGGCGATTAAAGGAAATCGAGGAAACGGTAAGGAATACATACCCATTGCAATATATTTCGGCAAATAATGGAAAGTGTTTCGACCGACTTGTACTTATACACGCTTAAAGAGGATGGAACGAGGATCACAAAAATCGCAGGCAGAGCCTCCTAAGTGCATTATTTTCGATGTTACAGCCAAAAAACCAAAGACTTGATTAATCGAGGAAGAGCCTTGGTCGACCACTACAACTGAAACAATCTTTTTTTTAAGATGGGCTTTTGCTGATAGTCCTATCTTAAGGTACATGTCGAGAGCTTCAAGAAAATGTATGATTATCATAGGTTTGGAACGGTGTTTCGAAAGTTACAGGCGATTAAAGGAAATCGAGGAAACGGTAAGGAATACATACCCATTGCAATATATTTCGGCAAATAATGGAAAGTGTTTCGACCGACTTGTACTTATACACGCTTAAAGAGGATGGAACGAGGATCACAAAAATCGCAGGCGGAGCCTCCTAAATGCATTATTTTCGTAGTTACAGCCAAAAAACCAAAGACTTGATTAATCGAGGAAGAGCCTTGGTCGACCACTACAACTGAAACCATTTTTTTTTAAAGATGTGCTTTCGCTGATAGTCCTATCTTAAGGTACGCGTCGAGAGCTTCAAGAAAATGTATGATTATCACAGGTTTCGATCGGTGTTTCGAAAGTTACAGGCGATTATAGAAAATCGAGGAAGCGGTAAGGAATACATACCCATTGCAATTTATTTCGGCAAAAAATGGAAAGTGTTTCGGTTGACTTGTGCTTATACAGGCTAAAAGAGGATGGAACGAGGACCACAGAAATCGCAAGCACAGCTTTCTAAGTGCATTATTTTCGAAGTTAGAGCCTAAAAACCAAAGACTTGATTAATCGAGGAAGAGCCTTGGTCGACCACTACTACTGAAACATTATTATTTTTTAAAGATGGCCTTTCGCTGATAGTCCTATCTTAAGGTACGCGTCGAGAGCTTCATGAAAATGTATGATTATCATAAGTTTCGATCGGTGTTTCGACAGTTACAGGCGATTAAAGAAATCGAGGAATCGGTAAGGAATACATACCCAATTGCAATTTATTTCGGCATAAAATGGAAAGTGTTTCGGTAGACTTGTGCTTATACAGGCTTAAAGAGGATGGAAAGAGGACCACAAAAATCGCAGGCAGAGCCTTCTAAGTGCATTATTTTCGAAGTTACAGCCAAAAAACCAAAGACTTGATTAATCGAGGAAAGGCCTTGGTCGACCACTACTACTGAAACAATATTTCCTTTAAAGATGGGCTTTCGCTGATAGTCCTATCTTAAGGTTCGCGGCGAGAGCTTCAAGAAAATGTATGATTATCATAGGTTTCGATCGGTGTTTCGAAAGTTACAGGCGATTATAGGAAATCGAGGAAACGGTAAAGAATACCTCTTGCAATTTATTTCGGCAAAAAATGGAAAGTGTTTCGGTCGACTTGTGCTTTACATGCTTAAAGAGGATGGAAAGAGGATCACAAAAATCGCAGGCAGAGCCTCCTAAGTGCATTATTTTCGATGTTACAGCCAAAAAACCAAAGACTTGATTAATCGAGGAAGAGCCTTGGTCGACCACTACAACTGAAACAATCTTTTTTTTAAGATGGGCTTTTGCTGATAGTCCTATCTTAAGGTACATGTCGAGAGCTTCAAGAAAATGTATGATTATCATAGGTTTGGAACGGTGTTTCGAAAGTTACAGGCGATTAAAGGAAATCGAGGAAACGGTAAGGAATACATACCCATTGCAATATATTTCGGCAAATAATGGAAAGTGTTTCGACCGACTTGTACTTATACACGCTTAAAGAGGATGGAACGAGGATCACAAAAATCGCAGGCAGAGCCTCCTAAATGCATTATTTTCGTAGTTACAGCCAAAAAACCAAAGACTTGATTAATCGAGGAAGAGCCTTGGTCGACCACTACAACTGAAACCATTTTTTTTTAAAGATGTGCTTTCGCTGATAGTCCTATCTTAAGGTACGCGGCGAGAGCTTCAAGAAAATGTATGATTATCATAGGTTTCGATCGGTGTTTCGAAAGTTACATGCGATTAAAGAAAATCGAGGAAACGGTAAGGAATACATACCCCTCGCAATTTATTTCGGCAAAAAATAGAAAGTGTTTCGGTCGACTTGTGCTTATACACGCTTAAAGAGGATGGAAAGAGGACCACAAAAATCGCAGGCAGAGCTTTCTAAGTGCATTATTTTCGAAGTTACGGCCAAAAAACCAAAGACTTGATTAATCGAGGAAGAGCCTTGGTCGACCACTACAACTGAAACAATATTTTTTTTAAAGATGGGCTGTCGCTGATAGTCCTATCTTAAGGTACGCGTCGAGAGCTTCAAGAAAAGGTATGATTATCATAGGTTTGGAACGGTGTTTCGAAAGTTACAGGCGATTAAAGAAAATCGAGGAAACGGTAAGGAATACATACCCCTCGCAATTTATTTCGGCAAAAAATAGAAAGTGTTTCGGTCGACTTGTGCTTATACACGCTTAAAGAGGATGGAAAGAGGACCACAAAAATCGCAGGCAGAGCTTTCTAAGTGCATTATTTTCGAAGTTACGGCCAAAAAACCAAAGACTTGATTAATCGAGGAAGAGCTTTGGTCGACCACTACTACTGAAACAATATTTTTTTTAAAGATGGGCTGTCGCTGATAGTCCTATCTTAAGGTACGCGTCGACAGCTTCAAGAAAATGTATGATTATCACAGGTTTCGATCGGTGTTTCGAAAGTTACAGGCGATTATAGAAAATCGAGGAAGCGGTAAGGAATACATACCCATTGCAATTTATTTCGGCAAAAAATGGAAAGTGTTTCGGTTGACTTGTGCTTATACAGGCTAAAAGAGGATGGAACGAGGACCACAGAAATCGCAGGCACAGCTTTCTAAGTGCATTATTTTCGAAGTTAGAGCCTAAAAACCAAAGACTTGATTAATCGAGGAAGAGCCTTGGTCGACCACTACTACTGAAACATTATTATTTTTTAAAGATGGCCTTTCGCTGATAGTCCTATCTTAAGGTACGCGTCGAGAGCTTCATGAAAATGTATGATTATCATAAGTTTCGATCGGTGTTTCGACAGTTACAGGCGATTAAAAAAATCGAGGAATCGGTAAGGAATACATACCCAATTGCAATTTATTTCGGCATAAAATGGAAAGTGTTTCGGTAGACTTGTGCTTATACAGGCTTAAAGAGGATGGAAAGAGGACCACAAAAATCGCAGGCAGAGCCTTCTAAGTGCAATATTTTCGAAGTTACAGCCAAAAAACCAAAGACTTGATTAATCGAGGAAAGGCCTTGGTCGACCACTACTACTGAAACAATATTTCCTTTAAAGATGGGCTTTCGCTGATAGTCCTATCTTAAGGTTCGCGGCGAGAGCTTCAAGAAAATGTATGATTATCATAGGTTTCGATCGGAGTTTCGAAAGTTACAGGCCATTATAGGAAATCGAGGAAACGGTAAAGAATACATACCTCTTGCAATTTATTTCGGCAAAAAATGGAAAGTGTTTCGGTCGACTTGTGCTTTACATGCTTAAAGAGGATGGAAAGAGGATCACAAAAATCGCAGGCAGAGCCTCCTAAGTGCATTATTTTCGATGTTACAGCCAAAAAACCAAAGACTTGATTAATCGAGGAAGAGCCTTGGTCGACCACTACAACTGAAACAATCTTTTTTTTAAGATGGGCTTTTGCTGATAGTCCTATCTTAAGGTACATGTCGAGAGCTTCAAGAAAATGTATGATTATCATAGGTTTGGAACGGTGTTTCGAAAGTTACAGGCGATTAAAGGAAATCGAGGAAACGGTAAGGAATACATACCCATTGCAATATATTTCGGCAAATAATGGAAAGTGTTTCGACCGACTTGTACTTATACACGCTTAAAGAGGATGGAACGAGGATCACAAAAATCGCAGGCAGAGCCTCCTAAATGCATTATTTTCGTAGTTACAGCCAAAAAACCAAAGACTTGATTAATCGAGGAAGAGCCTTGGTCGACCACTACAACTGAAACCATTTTTTTTTAAAGATGTGCTTTCGCTGATAGTCCTATCTTAAGGTACGCGGCGAGAGCTTCAAGAAAATGTATGATTATCATAGGTTTCGATCGGTGTTTCGAAAGTTACATGCGATTAAAGAAAATCGAGGAAACGGTAAGGAATACATACCCCTCGCAATTTATTTCGGCAAAAAATAGAAAGTGTTTCGGTCGACTTGTGCTTATACACGCTTAAAGAGGATGGAAAGAGGACCACAAAAATCGCAGGCAGAGCTTTCTAAGTGCATTATTTTCGAAGTTACGGCCAAAAAACCAAAGACTTGATTAATCGAGGAAGAGCCTTGGTCGACCACTACAACTGAAACAATATTTTTTTTAAAGATGGGCTGTCGCTGATAGTCCTATCTTAAGGTACGCGTCGAGAGCTTCAAGAAAAGGTATGATTATCATAGGTTTGGAACGGTGTTTCGAAAGTTACAGGCGATTAAAGAAAATCGAGGAAACGGTAAGGAATACATACCCCTCGCAATTTATTTCGGCAAAAAATAGAAAGTGTTTCGGTCGACTTGTGCTTATACACACTTAAAGAGGATGGAAAGAGGACCACAAAAATCGCAGGCAGAGCTTTCTAAGTGCATTATTTTCGAAGTTACGGTCAAAAAACCAAAGACTTGATTAATCGAGGAAGAGCTTTGGTCGACCACTACTACTGAAACAATATTTTTTTTAAAGATGGGCTGTCGCTGATAGTCCTATCTTAAGGTACGCGTCGACAGCTTCAAGAAAATGTATGATTATCACAGGTTTCGATCGGTGTTTCGAAAGTTACAGGCGATTATAGAAAATCGAGGAAGCGGTAAGGAATACATACCCATTGAAATTTATTTCGGCAAAAAATGGAAAGTGTTTCGGTTGACTTGTGCTTATACAGGCTAAAAGAGGATGGAACGAGGACCACAGAAATCGCAAGCACAGCTTTCTAAGTGCATTATTTTCGAAGTTAGAGCCTAAAAACCAAAGACTTGATTAATCGAGGAAGAGCCTTGGTCGACCACTACTACTGAAACATTATTATTTTTTAAAGATGGCCTTTCGCTGATAGTCCTATCTTAAGGTACGCGTCGAGAGCTTCATGAAAATGTATGATTATCATAAGTTTCGATCGGTGTTTCGACAGTTACAGGCGATTAAAAAAATCGAGGAATCGGTAAGGAATACATACCCAATTGCAATTTATTTCGGCATAAAATGGAAAGTGTTTCGGTAGACTTGTGCTTATACAGGCTTAAAGAGGATGGAAAGAGGACCACAAAAATCGCAGGCAGAGCCTTCTAAGTGCATTATTTTCGAAGTTACAGCCAAAAAACCAAAGACTTGATTAATCGAGGAAAGGCCTTGGTCGACCACTACTACTGAAACAATATTTTTTTTAAAGATGGGCTTTCGCTGATAGTCCTATCTTAAGGTTCGCGGCGAGAGCTTCAAGAAAATGTATGATTATCATAGGTTTCGATCGGTGTTTCGAAAGTTACAGGCGATTATAGGAAATCGAGGAAACGGTAAAGAATACATACCTCTTGCAATTTATTTCGGCAAAAAATGGAAAGTGTTTCGGTCGACTTGTGCTTTACATGCTTAAAGAGGATGGAAAGAGGATCACAAAAATCGCAGGCAGAGCCTCCTAAGTGCATTATTTTCGATGTTACAGCCAAAAAACCAAAGACTTGATTAATCGAGGAAGAGCCTTGGTCGACCACTACAACTGAAACAATCTTTTTTTTAAGATGGGCTTTTGCTGATAGTCCTATCTTAAGGTACATGTCGAGAGCTTCAAGAAAATGTATGATTATCATAGGTTTGGAACGGTGTTTCGAAAGTTACAGGCGATTAAAGAAAATCGAGGAAACGGTAAGGAATACATACCCCTCGCAATTTATTTCGGCAAAAAATAGAAAGTGTTTCGGCCGACTTGTACTTATACACGCTTAAAGAGGATGGAACGAGGATCACAAAAATCGCAGGCAGAGCCTCCGAAGTGCATTATTTTCGTAGTTACAGCCAAAAAACCAAAGACTTGATTAATCGAGGAAGAGCCTTGGTCGACCACTACTACTGAAACAATATTTTTTTTAAAGATGGGCTTTCGCTGATAGTCCTATCTTAAGGTTCGCGGCGAGAGCTTCAAGAAAATGTATGATTATCATAGATTTTGATCGGTGTTTCGAAAGTTACAGGCGATTATAGAAAATCGAGGAAACGGTAAAGAATACATACCCCTTGCAATTTATTTCGGCAAAAAATGGAAAGTGTTTCGGTCGACTTGTGCTTATACATGCTTAAAGAGGATGGAAAGAGGATCACAAAAATCGCAGGCAGAGCCTCCTAAGTGCATTATTTTCGATGTTACAGCCAAAAAACCAAAGACTTGATTAATCGAGGAAGAGCCTTGGTCAACCACTACTACTGAAACATTATTTTTTTCTAAAGATGGGTTTTCGCTGATAGTCCTATCTTAAGGTTCGCGGCGAGAGCTTGAAGAAAATGTATGATTATCATAGGTTTTGATCGGTGTTTCAAAAGTTACAGGCGATTATAGAAAATCGAGGAAACGGTAAGGAATACATACCCTTGCAATTTATTTCGGCAAAAAATGGAAAGTGTGTCGGTCGACTTGTGCTTATACATGGTTAAAGAGGATGGAAAGAGGATCACAAAAATCGCAGGCAGAGTCTTGTAGGTGCATTATTTTCGAAGTTACAGTCAAGAAACCCAAGACTTGATTAATCGAGGAAGAGCCTTGGTCGACCACTACTACTGAAACATTATTTTTTTTTAAAGATGGGCTTTCGCTGATAGTCCTATCTTAAGGTTCGCGGCGAGAGCTTCAAGAAAATGTATGATTATCATAGGTTTCGATCGGTGTTTTGAAAGTTACAGGCGTTTATAGAAAATCAAGGAAACGGTAAGGAATACATACCCCTTGCAATTTATTTCGGCAAAAAATGGAAAGTGTTTCGGTCGACTTGTGCTTATACAGGCTTAAAGAGGATGGAAAGAGGATCACAAAAATCGCAGGCAGAGTCTTGTAAATGCATTATTTTCGAAGTTACAGCCAAGAAACCCAAGACTTGATTAATCGAGGAAGAGCCTTGGTCGACCACTACTACTGAAACATTATTTTTTTTTAACGATGGGCTTTCGCTGATAGTCCTATCTTAAGGTTCGCGGCGAGAGCTTCAAGAAAATATATGATTATCATAGGTTTCGATCGGTGTTTCGAAAGTTACAGGCGTTTATAGAAAATCAAGGAAACGGTAAGGAATACATACCCCTTGCAATTTATTTCGGCAAAAAATGGAAAGTGTTTCGGTCGACTTGTGCTTATACAGGCTTAAAGAGAATGGAAAGAGGACCACAAAAATCGCAGGCAGAGCCTCCTAAGTGCATTATATTCGAAGTTACTGCCTAAAAACCAAAGACTTGATTAATCGAGGAAGAGCCTTGGTCGACCACTACTACTGAAACATTATTTTTTTTAAAGATGGGCTTTCGCTGATAGTCCTATCTTAAGGTACATGTCGAGAGCTTCAAGAAAATGTATGATTATCATAGGTTTGGAACGGTGTTTCGAAAGTTACAGGCGATTAAAGAAAATCGAGGAAACGGTAAGGAATACATACCCATTGCAATATATTTCGGCAAATAATGGAAAGTGTTTCGACCGACTTGTACTTATACACGCTTAAAGAGGATGGAACGAGGATCACAAAAATCGCAGGCAGAGCCTTCTAAGTGCATTATTTTCGAAGTTACAGACAAAAAACCCAAGACATGATTAATCGAGGAAGAGCCTTGGTAAACCACTACTACTGAAACATTATTTTTTTCTAAAGATGGGCTTTCGCTGATCGTCCTAACATAAGGGACGCGTCGAGAGCTTCAAGAAAATGTATGATAATCATAGGTTTCGATTGGTTTTTCGAAAGTTACAGGCGATTAAAGAAAATCGAGGAAACGGTAAGGAATACATACCCCTTGCAATTTATTTCGGCAAAAAATGGAAAGTGTTTCGGTCGACTTGTGCTTATACACGCGTAAAGAGGATGGAAAGAGGATCACAAAAATCGCAGGCAGAGCCTTCTAAGTGCATTATTTTCGAAGTTACAGCCAAACAACCCAAGACATGATTAATCGAGGAAGAGCCTTGGTCAACCACTACTACTGAAATATTATTTTTTTCTAAAGATGGGCTTTCGCTGATAGTCCTATCTTAAGGTTCGCGGCGAGAGCTTCAAGAAAATGTATGATTATCATAGATTTTGATCGGTGTTTCGAAAGTTACAGGCGATTATAGAAAATCGAGGAAACGGTAAAGAATACATACCCCTTGCAATTTATTTCGGCAAAAAATGGAAAGTGTTTCGGTCGACTTGTGCTTATACATCCTTAAAGAGGATGGAAAGAGGATCACAAAAATCGCAGGCAGAGCCTCCTAAGTGCATTATTTTCGATGTTACAGCCAAAAAACCAAAGACTTGATTAATCGAGGAAGAGCCTTGGTCGACCACTACAACTGAAACCATTTTTTTTTAAAGATGGGCTTTCGCTGATAGTCCTATCTTAAGGTACGCGTCGAGAGCTTCAAGAAAATGTATGATTATCATAGATTTTGATCGGTGTTTCAAAAGTTACAGGCGATTATAGAAAATCGAGGAAACGGTAAGGAATACATACCCTTGCAATTTATTTCGGCAAAAAATGGAAAGTGTGTCGGTCGACTTGTGCTTATACATGGTTAAAGAGGATGGAAAGAGGATCACAAAAATCGCAGGCAGAGTCTTGTAGGTGCATTATTTTCGAAGTTACAGCCAAGAAACCCAAGACTTGATTAATCGAGGAAGAGCCTTGGTCGACCACTACTACTGAAACATTATTTTTTTTTAAAGATGGGCTTTTGCTGATAGTCCTATCTTAAGGTACATGTCGAGAGCTTCAAGAAAATGTATGATTATCATAGGTTTGGAACGGTGTTTCGAAAGTTACAGGCGATTAAAGAAAATCGAGGAAACGGTAAGGAATACATACCCATTGCAATATATTTCGGCAAATAATGGAAAGTGTTTCGACCGACTTGTACTTATACACGCTTAAAGAGGATGGAACGAGGATCACAAAAATCGCAGGGAGAGCCTCCTAAATGCATTATTTTCGTAGTTACAGCCAAAAAACCAAAGACTTGATTAATCGATGAAGAGCCTTGGTCGACCACTACAACTGAAACCATTTTTTTTTAAAGATGGGCTTTCGCTGATAGTCCTATCTTAAGGTACGCGTCGAGAGCTTCAAGAAAATGTATGATTATCATAGGTTTCGATCGGTGTTTCGAAAGTTACAGGCGATTAAAAAAATCGAGGAATCGGTAAGGAATACATACCCAATTGCAATTTATTTCGGCAAAAAATGGAAAGTGTTTCGGAAGACTTGTGCTTATACAGGCTTAAAGAGGATGGAAAGAGGACCACAAAAATCGCAGGCAGAGCTTTCTAGGTGCATTATTTTCGAAGTTACAGCCAAAAAACCCAAGACTTGATTAATCGAGGAAGAACCTTGGTCGACCACTACTACTGAAACATTATTTTTTTTTAAAGATGGGCTTTCGCTGATAGGCCTATCTTAAGGTACGCGTCGAGAGCTTCAAGAAAATGTATGATTATCATACGTTTCGATCGGTGTTTCGAAAGTTACAGGCGATTATAGAAAATCGAAGAAACGGTAAGGAATACATACCCCATGCAATTTATTTCGGCAAAAAATGGAAAGTGTTTCAGTCGGCTTGTTCTTATACACACTTAAAGAGGATGGAAAGAGGATCACAAAAATCGCAGGCATAGTCTTCTAAGTGCATTATTTTCGAAGTTACGGCCAAAAAACCAAAGACTTGATTAATCGAGGAAGAGCTTTGGTCGACCACTACTACTGAAACAATATTTTTTTTAAAGATGGGCTGTCGCTGATAGTCCTATCTTATGGTACGCGTCGACAGCTTCAAGAAAATGTATGATTATCACAGGTTTCGATCGGTGTTTCGAAAGTTACAGGCGATTATAGAAAATCGAGGAAGCGGTAAGGAATACATACCCATTGCAATTTATTTCGGCAAAAAATGGAAAGTGTTTCGGTTGACTTGTGCTTATACAGGCTAAAAGAGGATGGAACGAGGACCACAGAAATCGCAGGCAGAGCTTTCTAAGTGCATTATTTTCGAAGTTAGAGCCTAAAAACCAAGGACTTGATTAATCGAGGAAGAGCCTTGGTCGACAACTACACCTGAAACAATTTTTTTTTAAAGATGGGCTTTCGCTGATCGTCCTGACATAAGGTACGCGTCGACAGCTTTAAGGAAATGTATGATTATCATAGATTTCGATCGGTTTTTCGA
The DNA here is from genome assembly GCA_914767735.1 of Anoplius nigerrimus. Classification (NCBI taxonomy): domain Eukaryota; kingdom Metazoa; phylum Arthropoda; class Insecta; order Hymenoptera; family Pompilidae; genus Anoplius; species Anoplius nigerrimus. Next base: position 802,345 of record OU612081.1, read on the forward strand.
AAGTTACAGGCGATTATAGAAAATTGAGGAAACGGTAATTAATACATACCCATTGCAATTTATTTCGGCAAAAAATGGAAAGTGTTTCGGTCGATTTGTGCTTATACAGACCTAAAGAGGAAGGAAGGAGGATCACAAAAATCGCAGGCAGAGCCTTCTAAGTGCGTTATTTTCGAAGTTACAGCCAAAAAACCCAAGACTTGATTAATCGAGGAAGAGCCTTGGTCGACCACTACTACTGAAACATTATTTTTTTTTAAAGATGGGCTTTCGCTGATAGTCCTATCTTAAGGTTCGCGGCGAGAGCTTCAAGAAAATGTATGATTATCATAGGTTTCGATCGGTGTTTCGAAAGTTACAGGCGGTTATAGAAAATCAAGGAAACGGTAAGGAATACATACCCCTTGCAATTTATTTCGGCAAAAAATGGAAAGTGTTTCGGTCGACTTGTGCTTATACAGGCTTAAAGAGGATGGAAAGAGGACCACAAAAATCGCAGGCAGAGCCTCCTAAGTGCATTATATTCGAAGTTACTGCCTAAAAACCAAAGACTTGATTAATCGAGGAAGAGCCTTGGTCGACCACTACTACTGAAACATTATTTTTTTTAAAGATGGGCTTTCGCTGATAGTCCTATCTTAAGGTACATGTCGAGAGCTTCAAGAAAATGTATGATTATCATAGGTTTGGAACGGTGTTTCGAAAGTTACAGGCGATTAAAGAAAATCGAGGAAACGGTAAGGAATACATACCCATTGCAATATATTTCGGCAAATAATGGAAAGTGTTTCGACCGACTTGTACTTATACACGCTTAAAGAGGATGGAACGAGGATCACAAAAATCGCAGGCAGAGCCTTCTAAGTGCATTATTTTCGAAGTTACAGCCAAAAAACCCAAGACATGATTAATCGAGGAAGAGCCTTGGTAAACCACTACTACTGAAACATTATTTTTTTCTAAAGATGGGCTTTCGCTGATCGTCCTAACATAAGGGACGCGTCGAGAGCTTCAAGAAAATGTATGATAATCATAGGTTTCGATTGGTTTTTCGAAAGTTACAGGCGATTAAAGAAAATCGAGGAAACGGTAAGGAATACATACCCCTTGCAATTTATTTCGGCAAAAAATGGAAAGTGTTTCGGTCGACTTGTGCTTATACACGCGTAAAGAGGATGGAAAGAGGATCACAAAAATCGCAGGCAGAGCCTTCTAAGTGCATTATTTTCGAAGTTACAGCCAAACAACCCAAGACATGATTAATCGAGGAAGAGCCTTGGTCAAACACTACTACTGAAATATTATTTTTTTCTAAAGATGGGCTTTCGCTGATAGTCCTATCTTAAGGTTCGCGGCGAGAGCTTCAAGAAAATGTATGATTATCATAGATTTTGATCGGTGTTTCGAAAGTTACAGGCGATTATAGAAAATCGAGGAAACGGTAAAGAATACATACCCCTTGCAATTTATTTCGGCAAAAAATGGAAAGTGTTTCGGTCGACTTGTGCTTATACATCCTTAAAGAGGATGGAAAGAGGATCACAAAAATCGCAGGCAGAGCCTCCTAAGTGCATTATTTTCGATGTTACAGCCAAAAAACCAAAGACTTGATTAATCGAGGAAGAGCCTTGGTCAACCACTACTACTGAAACATTATTTTTTTCTAAAGATGGGTTTTCGCTGATAGTCCTATCTTAAGGTTCGCGGCGAGAGCTTGAAGAAAATGTATGATTATCATAGGTTTTGATCGGTGTTTCAAAAGTTACAGGCAATTATAGAAAATCGAGGAAACGGTAAGGAATACATACCCTTGCAATTTATTTCGGCAAAAAATGGAAAGTGTGTCGGTCGACTTGTGCTTATACATGGTTAAAGAGGATGGAAAGAGGATCACAAAAATCGCAGGCAGAGTCTTGTAGGTGCATTATTTTCGAAGTTACAGCCAAGAAACCCAAGACTTGATTAATCGAGGAAGAGCCTTGGTCGACCACTACTACTGAAACATTATTTTTTTTTAAAGATGGGCTTTTGCTGATAGTCCTATCTTAAGGTACATGTCGAGAGCTTCAAGAAAATGTATGATTATCATAGGTTTGGAACGGTGTTTCGAAAGTTACAGGCGATTAAAGAAAATCGAGGAAACGGTAAGGAATACATACCCATTGCAATATATTTCGGCAAATAATGGAAAGTGTTTCGACCGACTTGTACTTATACACGCTTAAAGAGGATGGAACGAGGATCACAAAAATCGCAGGGAGAGCCTCCTAAATGCATTATTTTCGTAGTTACAGCCAAAAAACCAAAGACTTGATTAATCGATGAAGAGCCTTGGTCGACCACTACAACTGAAACCATTTTTTTTTAAAGATGGGCTTTCGCTGATAGTCCTATCTTAAGGTACGCGTCGAGAGCTTCAAGAAAATGTATGATTATCATAGGTTTCGATCGGTGTTTCGAAAGTTACAGGCGATTAAAAAAATCGAGGAATCGGTAAGGAATACATACCCAATTGCAATTTATTTCGGCAAAAAATGGAAAGTGTTTCGGAAGACTTGTGCTTATACAGGCTAAAAGAGGATGGAACGAGGACCACAGAAATCGCAGGCAGAGCTTTCTAAGTGCATTATTTTCGAAGTTAGAGCCTAAAAACCAAGGACTTGATTAATCGAGGAAGAGCCTTGGTCGACAACTACACCTGAAACAATTTTTTTTTAAAGATGGGCTTTCGCTGATCGTCCTGACATAAGGTACGCGTCGACAGCTTTAAGGATATGTATGATTATCATAGATTTCGATCGGTTTTTCGAAAGTTACAGGCGATTATAGAAAATTGAGGAAACGGTAATTAATACATACCCATTGCAATTTATTTCGGCAAAAAATGGAAAGTGTTTCGGTCGACTTGTGCTTATACAGACCTAAAGAGGAAGGAAGGAGGATCACAAAAATCGCAGGCAGAGCCTTCTAAGTGCGTTATTTTCGAAGTTACAGCCAAAAAACCCAAGACTTGATTAATCGAGGAAGAGCCTTGGTCAACCACTACTACTGAAACATTATTTTTTTCTGAAGATGGGCTTTCGCTGATAGTCCTATCTTAAGGTTCGCGGCGAGAGCTTCAAGAAAATGTATGATTATCATAGGTTTCGATCGGTGTTTCGAAAGTTACAGGCGATTATAGGAAATCGAGGAAACGGTAAAGAATACATACCCCTTGCAATTTATTTCGGCAAAAAATGGAAAGTGTTTCGGTCGACTTGTGCTTATACATGCTTAAAGAGGATGGAAAGAGGATCACAAAAATCGCAGGCAGAGCCTCCTAAGTGCATTATTTTCGATGTTACAGCCAAAAAACCAAAGACTTGATTAATCGAGGAAGAGCCTTGGTCAACCACTACTACTGAAACATTATTTTTTTCTAAAGATGGGTTTTCGCTGATAGTCCTATCTTAAGGTTCGCGGCGAGAGCTTGAAGAAAATGTATGATTATCATAGGTTTTGATCGGTGTTTCAAAAGTTACAGGCGATTATAGAAAATCGAGGAAACGGTAAGGAATACATACCCTTGCAATTTATTTCGGCAAAAAATGGAAAGTGTGTCGGTCGACTTGTGCTTATACACGGTTAAAGAGGATGGAAAGAGGATCACAAAAATCGCAGGCAGAGCCTTGTAGGTGCATTATTTTCGAAGTTACAGTCAAGAAACCCAAGACTTGATTAATCGAGGAAGAGCCTTGGTCGACCACTACTACTGAAACATTATTTTTTTTTAAAGATGGGCTTTCGCTGATAGTCCTATCTTAAGGTTCGCGGCGAGAGCTTCAAGAAAATGTATGATTATCATAGGTTTCGATCGGTGTTTTGAAAGTTACAGGCGTTTATAGAAAATCAAGGAAACGGTAAGGAATACATACCCCTTGCAATTTATTTCGGCAATAAATGGAAAGTGTTTCGGTCGACTTGTGCTTATACAGGCTTAAAGAGGATGGAAAGAGGATCACAAAAATCGCAGGCAGAGTCTTGTAGGTGCATTATTTTCGAAGTTACAGCCAAGAAACCCAAGACTTGATTAATCGAGGAAGAGCCTTGGTCGACCACTACTACTGAAACATTATTTTTTTTTAAAGATGGGCTTTCGCTGATAGTCCTATCTTAAGGTTCGCGGCGAGAGCTTCAAGAAAATGTATGATTATCATAGGTTTCGATCGGTGTTTCGAAAGTTACAGGCGTTTATAGAAAATCAAGGAAACGGTAAGGAATACATACCCCTTGCAATTTATTTCGGCAAAAAATGGAAAGTGTTTCGGTCGACTTGTGCTTATACAGGCTTAAAGAGGATGGAAAGAGGACCACAAAAATCGCAGGCAGAGCCTCCTAAGTGCATTATATTCGAAGTTACTGCCTAAAAACCAAAGACTTGATTAATCGAGGAAGAGCCTTGGTCGACCACTACTACTGAAACATTATTTTTTTTAAAGATGGGCTTTCGCTGATAGTCCTATCTTAAGGTACATGTCGAGAGCTTCAAGAAAATGTATGATTATCATAGGTTTGGAACGGTGTTTCGAAAGTTACAGGCGATTAAAGAAAATCGAGGAAACGGTAAGGAATACATACCCATTGCAATATATTTCGGCAAATAATGGAAAGTATTTCGACCGACTTGTACTTATACACGCTTAAAGAGGATGGAACGAGGATCACAAAAATCGCAGGCAGAGCCTTCTAAGTGCATTATTTTCGAAGTTACAGCCAAAAAACCCAAGACATGATTAATCGAGGAAGAGCCTTGGTAAACCACTACTACAGAAACATTATTTTTTTCTAAAGATGGGCTTTCGCTGATCGTCCTAACATAAGGGACGCGTCGAGAGCTTCAAGAAAATGTATGATAATCATAGGTTTCGATTGGTTTTTCGAAAGTTACAGGCGATTAAAGAAAATCGAGGAAACGGTAAGGAATACATACCCCTTGCAATTTATTTCGGCAAAAAATGGAAAGTGTTTCGGTCGACTTGTGCTTATACACTCGTAAAGAGGATGGAAAGAGGATCACAAAAATCGCAGGCAGAGCCTTCTAAGTGGATTGTTTTCGAAGTTACAGCCAAACAACCCAAGACATGATTAATCGAGGAAGAGCCTTGGTCAACCACTACTACTGAAATATTATTTTTTTCTAAAGATGGGCTTTCGCTGATAGTCCTATCTTAAGGTTCGCGGCGAGAGCTTCAAGAAAATGTATGATTATCATAGATTTTGATCGGTGTTTCGAAAGTTACACGCGATTATAGAAAATCGAGGAAACGGTAAAGAATACATACCCCTTGCAATTTATTTCGGCAAAAAATGGAAAGTGTTTCGGACGACTTGTGCTTATACATCCTTAAAGAGGATGGAAAGAGGATCACAAAAATCGCAGGCAGAGCCTCCTAAGTGCATTATTTTCGATGTTACAGCCAAAAAACCAAAGACTTGATTAATCGAGGAAGAGCCTTGGTCGACCACTACAACTGAAACAATATTTTTTTTAAAGATGGGCTGTCGCTGATAGTCCTATCTTAAGGTACGCGTCGAGAGCTTCAAGAAAAGGTATGATTATCATAGGTTTGGAACGGTGTTTCGAAAGTTACAGGCGATTAAAGAAAATCGAGGAAACGGTAAGGAATACATACCCATTGCAATATATTTCGGCAAATAATGGAAAGTGTTTCGGTCGACTTGTGCTTATACAGACCTAAAGAGGAAGGAAGGAGGATCACAAAAATCGCAGGCAGAGCCTTCTAAGTGCGTTATTTTCGATGTTACAGCCAAAAAACCCAAGACTTGATTAATCGAGGAAGAGCCTTGGTCAACCACTACTACTGAAACATTATTTTTTTCTGAAGATGGGCTGTCGCTGATAGTCCTATCTTAAGGTACGCGTCGACAGCTTCAAGAAAATGTATGATTATCACAGGTTTCGATCGGTGTTTCGAAAGTTACAGGCGATTATAGAAAATCGAGGAAGCGGTAAGGAATACATACCCATTGCAATTTATTTCGGCAAAAAATGGAAAGTGTTTCGGTTGACTTGTGCTTATACAGGCTAAAAGAGGATGGAACGAGGACCACAGAAATCGCAGGCACAGCTTTCTAAGTGCATTATTTTCGAAGTTAGAGCCTAAAAACCAAAGACTTGATTAATCGAGGAAGAGCCTTGGTCGACCACTACTACTGAAACATTATTATTTTTTAAAGATGGCCTTTCGCTGATAGTCCTATCTTAAGGTACGCGTCGAGAGCTTCATGAAAATGTATGATAATCATAAGTTTCGATCGGTGTTTCGACAGTTACAGGCGATTAAAAAAATCGAGGAATCGGTAAGGAATACATACCCAATTGCAATTTATTTCGGCATAAAATGGAAAGTGTTTCGGTAGACTTGTGCTTATACAGGCTTAAAGAGGATGGAAAGAGGACCACAAAAATCGCAGGCAGAGCCTTCTAAGTGCATTATTTTCGATGTTACAGCCAAAAAACCAAAGACTTGATTAATCGAGGAAGAGCCTTGGTCGACCACTACAACTGAAACAATCTTTTTTTTAAGATGGGCTTTTGCTGATAGTCCTATCTTAAGGTACATGTCGAGAGCTTCAAGAAAATGTATGATTATCATAGGTTTGGAACGGTGTTTCGAAAGTTACAGGCGATTAAAGGAAATCGAGGAAACGGTAAGGAATACATACCCATTGCAATATATTTCGGCAAATAATGGAAAGTGTTTCGACCGACTTGTACTTATACACGCTTAAAGAGGATGGAACGAGGATCACAAAAATCGCAGGCAGAGCCTCCTAAATGCATTATTTTCGTAGTTACAGCCAAAAAACCAAAGACTTGATTAATCGAGGAAGAGCCTTGGTCGACCACTACAACTGAAACCATTTTTTTTTAAAGATGTGCTTTCGCTGATAGTCCTATCTTAAGGTACGCGTCGAGAGCTTCAAGAAAATGTATGATTATCATAGGTTTCGATCGGTGTTTCGAAAGTTACAGGCGATTAAAAAAATCGAGGAATCGGTAAGGAATACATACCCAATTGCAATTAATTTGGGCAAAAAATGGAAAGTGTTTCGGTAGACTTGTGCTTATACAGGCTTAAAGAGGATGGAAAGAGGACCACAAAAATCGCAAGCAGAGAATTCTAAGTGCATTATTTTCGAAGTTACAGCCAAAAAACCCAAGACTTGATTAATCGAGGAAGAGCCTTGGTCGACCACTACAACTGAAACAATATTTTTTTTAAAGATGGGCTGTCGCTGATAGTCCTATCTTAAGGTACGCGTCGAGAGCTTCAAGAAAAGGTATGATTATCATAGATTTGGAACGGTGTTTCGAAAGTTACAGGCGATTAAAGAAAATCGAGGAAACGGTAAGGAATACATACCCATTGCAATTTATTTCGGCAAAAAATGGAAAGTGTTTCGGTTGACTCGTGCTTATACAGGCTAAAAGAGGATGGAACGAGGACCACAGAAATCGCAGGCAGAGCTTTCTAAGTGCATTATTTTCGAAGTTACAGCCTAAAAACCAAAGACTTGATTAATCGAGGAAGAGCCTTGGTCGACAACTACACCTGAAACAATTTTTTTTTAAAGATGGGCTTTCGCTGATCGTCCTAACTTAAGGTACGCGTCGACAGCTTCAAGGAAATGTATGATTATCATAGATTTCGATCGGTGTTTCGAAAGTTACAGGCGATTATAGAAAATTGAGGAAACGGTAATTAATACATACCCATTGCAATTTATTTCGGCAAAAAATGGAAAGTGTTTCGGTCGACTTGTGCTTATACAGACCTAAAGAGGAAGGAAGGAGGATCACAAAAATCGCAGGCAGAGCCTTCTAAGTGCGTTATTTTCGAAGTTACAGCCAAAAAATCCTAGACTTGATTAATCGAGGAAGAGCCTTGGTCAACCACTACTACTGAAACATTATTTTTTTCTGAAGATGGGCTTTCGCTGATAGTCCTATCTTAAGGTTCGCGGCGAGAGCTTCAAGAAAATGTATGATTTTCATAGGTTTCGATCGGTGTTTCGAAAGTTACAGGCGATTATAGGAAATCGAGGAAACGGTAAGGAATACATACCCCTTGCAATTTATTTCGGCAAAAAATGGAAAGTGTTTCGGTCGACTTGTGCTTATACATGCTTAAAGAGGATGGAAAGAGGATCACAAAAATCGCAGGCAGAGCCTCCTAAGTGCATTATTTTCGATTTTACAGCCAAAAAACCAAAGACTTGATTAATCGAGGAAGAGCCTTGGTCGACCACTACAACGGAAACAATATTTTTTTTAAGATGGGCTTTTGCTGATAGTCCTATCTTAAGGTACATGTCGAGAGCTTCAAGAAAATGTATGATTATCATAGGTTTGGAACGGTGTTTCGAAAGTTACAGGCGATTAAAGGAAATCGAGGAAACGGTAAGGAATACATACCCATTGCAATATATTTCGGCAAATAATGGAAAGTGTTTCGACCGACTTGTACTTATACACGCTTAAAGAGGATGGAACGAGGATCACAAAAATCGCAGGCAGAGCCTCCTAAATGCATTATTTTCGTAGTTACAGCCAAAAAACCAAAGACTTGATTAATCGAGGAAGAGCCTTGGTCGACCACTACAACTGAAACCATTTTTTTTTAAAGATGTGCTTTCGCTGATAGTCCTATCTTAAGGTACGCGGCGAGAGCTTCAAGAAAATGTATGATTATCATAGGTTTCGATCGGTGTTTCGAAAGTTACAGGCGATTAAAGAAAATCGAGGAAACGGTAAGGAATACATACCCCTCGCAATTTATTTCGGCAAAAAATAGAAAGTGTTTCGGTCGACTTGTGCTTATACACGCTTAAAGAGGATGGAAAGAGGACCACAAAAATCGCAGGCAGAGCTTTCTAAGTGCATTATTTTCGAAGTTACGGCCAAAAAACCAAAGACTTGATTAATCGAGGAAGAGCCTTGGTCGACCACTACAACTGAAACAATATTTTTTTTAAAGATGGGCTGTCGCTGATAGTCCTATCTTAAGGTACGCGTCGAGAGCTTCAAGAAAAGGTATGATTATCATAGGTTTGGAACGGTGTTTCGAAAGTTACAGGCGATTAAAGAAAATCGAGGAAACGGTAAGGAATACATACCCATTGCAATTTATTTCGGCAAAAAATGGAAAGTGTTTCGGTTGACTTGTGCTTATACAGGCTAAAAGAGGATGGAACGAGGACCACAGAAATCGCAGGCACAGCTTTCTAAGTGCATTATTTTCGAAGTTAGAGCCTAAAAACCAAAGACTTGATTAATCGAGGAAGAGCCTTGGTCGACCACTACTACTGAAACATTATTATTTTTTAAAGATGGCCTTTCGCTGATAGTCCTATCTTAAGGTACGCGTCGAGAGCTTCATGAAAATGTATGATAATCATAAGTTTCGATCGGTGTTTCGACAGTTACAGGCGATTAAAAAAATCGAGGATTCGGTAAGGAATACATACCCAATTGCAATTTATTTCGGCATAAAATGGAAAGTGTTTCGGTAGACTTGTGCTTATACAGGCTTAAAGAGGATGGAAAGAGGACCACAAAAATCGCAGGCAGAGCCTTCTAAGTGCATTATTTTCGATGTTACAGCCAAAAAACCAAAGACTTGATTAATCGAGGAAGAGCCTTGGTCGACCACTACAACTGAAACAATCTTTTTTTTAAGATGGGCTTTTGCTGATAGTCCTATCTTAAGGTACATGTCGAGAGCTTCAAGAAAATGTATGATTATCATAGGTTTGGAACGGTGTTTCGAAAGTTACAGGCGATTAAAGGAAATCGAGGAAACGGTAAGGAATACATACCCATTGCAATATATTTCGGCAAATAATGGAAAGTGTTTCGACCGACTTGTACTTATACACGCTTAAAGAGGATGGAACGAGGATCACAAAAATCGCAGGCAGAGCCTCCTAAATGCATTATTTTCGTAGTTACAGCCAAAAAACCAAAGACTTGATTAATCGAGGAAGAGCCTTGGTCGACCACTACAACTGAAACCATTTTTTTTTAAAGATGTGCTTTCGCTGATAGTCCTATCTTAAGGTACGCGTCGAGAGCTTCAAGAAAATGTATGATTATCATAGGTTTCGATCGGTGTTTCGAAAGTTACAGGCGATTAAAAAAATCGAGGAATCGGTAAGGAATACATACCCAATTGCAATTTATTTCGGCAAAAAATGGAAAGTGTTTCGGTAGACTTGTGCTTACACAGGCTTAAAGAGGATGGAAAGAGGACCACAAAAATCGCAAGCAGAGCCTTCTAAGTGCATTATTTTCGAAGTTACAGCCAAAAAACCCAAGACTTGATTAATCGAGGAAGAGCCTTGGTCGACCACTACAACTGAAACAATATTTTTTTTAAAGATGGGCTGTCGCTGATAGTCCTATCTTAAGGTACGCGTCGAGAGCTTCAAGAAAAGGTATGATTATCATAGGTTTGGAACGGTGTTTCGAAAGTTACAGGCGATTAAAGAAAATCGAGGAAACGGTAAGGAATACATACCCATTGCAATTTATTTCGGCAAAAAATGGAAAGTGTTTCGGTTGACTCGTGCTTATACAGGCTAAAAGAGGATGGAACGAGGACCACAGAAATCGCAGGCAGAGCTTTCTAAGTGCATTATTTTCGAAGTTAGAGCCTAAAAACCAAAGACTTGATTAATCGAGGAAGAGCCTTGATCGACCACTACTACTGAAACAATATTTTTTTTAAGATGGGCTTTTGCTGATAGTCCTATCTTAAGGTACATGTCGAGAGCTTCAAGAAAATGTATGATTATCATAGGTTTGGAACGGTGTTTCGAAAGTTACAGGCGATTAAAGAATATCGAGGAAACGGTAAGGAATACATACCCATTGCAATATATTTCGGCAAATAATGGAAAGTGTTTCGGTCGACTTGTGCTTATACAGGCTAAAAGAGGATGGAACGAAGACCACAGAAATCGCAGGCAGAGCTTTCTAAGTGCATTATTTTCGATTTTACAGCCTAAAAACCAAAGACTTGATTAATCGAGGAAGAGCCTTGGTCGACAACTACACCTGAAACAATTTTTTTTTAAAGATGGGCTTTCGCTGATCGTCCTAACTTAAGGTACGCGTCGACAGCTTCAAGGAAATGTATGATTATCATAGATTTCGATCGGTGTTTCGAAAGTTACAGGCGATTATAGAAAATTGAGGAAACGGTAATTAATACATACCCATTGCAATTTATTTCGGCAAAAAATGGAAAGTGTTTCGGTCGACTTGTGCTTATACAGACCTAAAGAGGAAGGAAGGAGGATCACAAAAATCGCAGGCAGAGCCTTCTAAGTGCGTTATTTTCGAAGTTACAGCCAAAAAACCCTAGACTTGATTAATCGAGGAAGAGCCTTGGTCAACCACTACTACTGAAACATTATTTTTTTCTGAAGATGGGCTTTCGCTGATAGTCCTATCTTAAGGTACGCGTCGAGAGCTTCATGAAAATGTATGATTATCATAAGTTTCGATCGGTGTTTCGACAGTTACAGGCGATTAAAAAAATCGAGGAATCGGTAAGGAATACATACCCAATTGCAATTTATTTCGGCATAAAATGGAAAGTGTTTCGGTAGACTTGTGCTTATACAGGCTTAAAGAGGATGGAAAGAGGACCACAAAAATCGCAGGCAGAGCCTTCTAAGTGCATTATTTTCGATGTTACAGCCAAAAAACCAAAGACTTGATTAATCGAGGAAGAGCCTTGGTCGACCACTACAACTGAAACAATCTTTTTTTTAAGATGGGCTTTTGCTGATAGTCCTATCTTACGGTACATGTCGAGAGCTTCAAGAAAATGTATGATTATCATAGGTTTGGAACGGTGTTTCGAAAGTTACAGGCGATTAAAGGAAATCGAGGAAACGGTAAGGAATACATACCCATTGCAATATATTTCGGCAAATAATGGAAAGTGTTTCGACCGACTTGTACTTATACACGCTTAAAGAGGATGGAACGAGGATCACAAAAATCGCAGGCAGAGCCTCCTAAATGCATTATTTTCGTAGTTACAGCCAAAAAACCAAAGACTTGATTAATCGAGGAAGAGCCTTGGTCGACCACTACAACTGAAACCATTTTTTTTTAAAGATGTGCTTTCGCTGATAGTCCTATCTTAAGGTACGCGTCGAGAGCTTCAAGAAAATGTATGATTATCATAGGTTTCGATCGGTGTTTCGAAAGTTACAGGCGATTAAAAAAATCGAGGAATCGGTAAGGAATACATACCCAATTGCAATTTATTTCGGCAAAAAATGGAAAGTGTTTCGGTAGACTTGTGCTTACACAGGCTTAAAGAGGATGGAAAGAGGACCACAAAAATCGCAAGCAGAGCCTTCTAAGTGCATTATTTTCGAAGTTACAGCCAAAAAACCCAAGACTTGATTAATCGAGGAAGAGCCTTGGTCGACCACTACAACTGAAACAATATTTTTTTTAAAGATGGGCTGTCGCTGATAGTCCTATCTTAAGGTACGCGTCGAGAGCTTCAAGAAAAGGTATGATTATCATAGGTTTGGAACGGTGTTTCGAAAGTTACAGGCGATTAAAGAAAATCGAGGAAACGGTAAGGAATACATACCCATTGCAATTTATTTCGGCAAAAAATGGAAAGTGTTTCGGTTGACTCGTGCTTATACAGGCTAAAAGAGGATGGAAAGAGGATCACAAAAATCGCAGGCAGAGCCTCCTAAGTGCATTATTTTCGATTTTACAGCCAAAAAACCAAAGACTTGATTAATCGAGGAAGAGCCTTGGTCGACCACTACAACGGAAACAATATTATTTTTAAGATGGGCTTTTGCTGATAGTCCTATCTTAAGGTACATGTCGAGAGCTTCAAGAAAATGTATGATTATCATAGGTTTGGAACGGTGTTTCGAAAGTGACAGGCGATTAAAGAAAATCGGGGAAACGGTAAGGAATACATACCCATTGCAATATATTTCGGCAAATAATGGAAAGTGTTTCGGTCGACTTGTGCTTATACAGACCTAAAGAGGAAGGAAGGAGGATCACAAAAATCGCAGGCAGAGCCTTCTAAGTGCGTTATTTTCGAAGTTACAGCCAAAAAACCCTAGACTTGATTAATCGAGGAAGAGCCTTGGTCAACCACTACTACTGAAACATTATTTTTTTCTGAAGATGGGCTTTCGCTGATAGTCCTATCTTAAGGTACGCGTCGAGAGCTTCATGAAAATGTATGATTATCATAAGTTTCGATCGGTGTTTCGACAGTTACAGGGGATTAAAAAAATCGAGGAATCGGTAAGGAATACATACCCAATTGCAATTTATTTCGGCATAAAATGGAAAGTGTTTCGGTAGACTTGTGCTTATACAGGCTTAAAGAGGATGGAAAGAGGACCACAAAAATCGCAGGCAGAGCCTTCTAAGTGCATTATTTTCGATGTTACAGCGAAAAAACCAAAGACTTGATTAATCGAGGAAGAGCCTTGGTCGACCACTACAACTGAAACAATCTTTTTTTTAAGATGGGCTTTTGCTGATAGTCCTATCTTAAGGTACATGTCGAGAGCTTCAAGAAAATGTATGATTATCATAGGTTTGGAACGGTGTTTCGAAAGTTACAGGCGATTAAAGGAAATCGAGGAAACGGTAAGGAATACATACCCATTGCAATATATTTCGGCAAATAATGGAAAGTGTTTCGACCGACTTGTACTTATACACGCTTAAAGAGGATGGAACGAGGATCACAAAAATCGCAGGCAGAGCCTCCTAAATGCATTATTTTCGTAGTTACAGCCAAAAAACCAAAGACTTGATTAATCGAGGAAGAGCCTTGGTCGACCACTACAACTGAAACCATTTTTTTTTAAAGATGTGCTTTCGCTGATAGTCCTATCTTAAGGTACGCGTCGAGAGCTTCAAGAAAATGTATGATTATCATAGGTTTCGATCGGTGTTTCGAAAGTTACAGGCGATTAAAAAAATCGAGGAATCGGTAAGGAATACATACCCAATTGCAATTTATTTCGGCAAAAAATGGAAAGTGTTTCGGTAGACTTGTGCTTATACAGGCTTAAAGAGGATGGAAAGAGGACCACAAAAATCGCAAGCAGAGCCTTCTAAGTGCATTATTTTCGAAGTTACAGCCAAAAAACCCAAGACTTGATTAATCGAGGAAGAGCCTTGGTCGACCACTACAACTGAAACAATATTTTTTTTAAAGATGGGCTGTCGCTGATAGTCCTATCTTAAGGTACGCGTCGAGAGCTTCAAGAAAAGGTATGATTATCATAGGTTTGGAACGGTGTTTCGAAAGTTACAGGCGATTAAAGAAAATCGAGGAAACGGTAAGGAATACATACCCATTGCAATTTATTTCGGCAAAAAATGGAAAGTGTTTCGGTTGACTCGTGCTTATACAGGCTAAAAGAGGATGGAACGAGGACCACAGAAATCGCAGGCAGAGCTTTCTAAGTGCATTATTTTCGAAGTTAGAGCCTAAAAACCAAAGACTTGATTAATCGAGGAAGAGCCTTGATCGACCACTACTACTGAAACAATATTTTTTTAAGATGGGCTTTTGCTGATAGTCCTATCTTAAGGTACATGTCGAGAGCTTCAAGAAAATGTATGATTATCATAGGTTTGGAACGGTGTTTCGAAAGTTACAGGCGATTAAAGAATATCGAGGAAACGGTAAGGAATACATACCCATTGCAATATATTTCGGCAAATAATGGAAAGTGTTTCGGTCGACTTGTCCTTATACAGGCTAAAAGAGGATGGAACGAAGACCACAGAAATCGCAGGCAGAGCTTTCTAAGTGCATTATTTTCGAAGTTACAGCCTAAAAACCAAAGACTTGATTAATCGAGGAAGAGCCTTGGTCGACAACTACCCCTGAAACAATTTTTTTTTAAAGATGGGCTTTCGCTGATCGTTCTAACTTAAGGTACGCGTCGACAGCTTCAAGGAAATGTATGATTATCATAGATTTCGATCGGTGTTTCGAAAGTTACAGGCGATTATAGAAAATTGAGGAAACGGTAATTAATACATACCCATTGCAATTTATTTCGGCAAAAAATGGAAAGTGTTTCGGTCGACTTGTGCTTATACAGACCTAAAGAGGAAGGAAGGAGGATCACAAAAATCGCAGGCAGAGCCTTCTAAGTGCGTTATTTTCGAAGTTACAGCCAAAAAATCCTAGACTTGATTAATCGAGGAAGAGCCTTGGTCAACCACTACTACTGAAAATTATTTTTTTCTGAAGATGGGCTTTCGCTGATAGTCCTATCTTAAGGTTCGCGGCGAGAGCTTCAAGAAAATGTATGATTTTCATAGGTTTCGATCGGTGTTTCGAAAGTTACAGGCGATTATAGGAAATCGAGGAAACGGTAAGGAATACATACCCCTTGCAATTTATTTCGGCAAAAAATGGAAAGTGTTTCGGTCGACTTGTGCTTATACATGCTTAAAGAGGATGGAAAGAGGATCACAAAAATCGCAGGCAGAGCCTCCTAAGTGCATTATTTTCGATTTTACAGCCAAAAAACCAAAGACTTGATTAATCGAGGAAGAGCCTTGGTCGACCACTACAACGGAAACAATATTTTTTTTAAGATGGGCTTTTGCT
The DNA here is from genome assembly GCA_914767735.1 of Anoplius nigerrimus. Lineage (NCBI taxonomy): Eukaryota > Metazoa > Arthropoda > Insecta > Hymenoptera > Pompilidae > Anoplius > Anoplius nigerrimus. The sequence continues at coordinate 818,058 of OU612081.1, forward strand.
GATAGTCCTATCTTAAGGTACATGTCGAGAGCTTCAAGAAAATGTATGATTATCATAGGTTTGGAACGGTGTTTCGAAAGTGACAGGCGATTAAAGAAAATCGAGGAAACGGTAAGGAATACATACCCATTGCAATATATTTCGGCAAATAATGGAAAGTGTTTCGGTCGACTTGTGCTTATACAGACCTAAAGAGGAAGGAAGGAGGATCACAAAAATCGCAGGCAGAGCCTTCTAAGTGCGTTATTTTCGAAGTTACAGCCAAAAAACCCTAGACTTGATTAATCGAGGAAGAGCCTTGGTCAACCACTACTACTGAAACATTATTTTTTTCTGAAGATGGGCTTTCGCTGATAGTCCTATCTTAAGGTACGCGTCGAGAGCTTCATGAAAATGTATGATTATCATAAGTTTCGATCGGTGTTTCGACAGTTACAGGCGATTAAAAAAATCGAGGAATCGGTAAGGAATACATACCCAATTGCAATTTATTTCGGCATAAAATGGAAAGTGTTTCGGTAGACTTGTGCTTATACAGGCTTAAAGAGGATGGAAAGAGGACCACAAAAATCGCAGGCAGAGCCTTCTAAGTGCATTATTTTCGATGTTACAGCCAAAAAACCAAAGACTTGATTAATCGAGGAAGAGCCTTGGTCGACCACTACAACTGAAACAATCTTTTTTTTAAGATGGGCTTTTGCTGATAGTCCTATCTTAAGGTACATGTCGAGAGCTTCAAGAAAATGTATGATTATCATAGGTTTGGAACGGTGTTTCGAAAGTTACAGGCGATTAAAGGAAATCGAGGAAACGGTAAGGAATACATACCCATTGCAATATATTTCGGCAAATAATGGAAAGTGTTTCGACCGACTTGTACTTATACACGCTTAAAGAGGATGGAACGAGGATCACAAAAATCGCAGGCAGAGCCTCCTAAATGCATTATTTTCGTAGTTACAGCCAAAAAACCAAAGACTTGATTAATCGAGGAAGAGCCTTGGTCGACCACTACAACTGAAACCATTTTTTTTTAAAGATGTGCTTTCGCTGATAGTCCTATCTTAAGGTACGCGTCGAGAGCTTCAAGAAAATGTATGATTATCATAGGTTTCGATCGGTGTTTCGAAAGTTACAGGCGATTAAAAAAATCGAGGAATCGGTAAGGAATACATACCCAATTGCAATTTATTTCGGCAAAAAATGGAAAGTGTTTCGGTAGACTTGTGCTTACACAGGCTTAAAGAGGATGGAAAGAGGACCACAAAAATCGCAAGCAGAGCCTTCTAAGTGCATTATTTTCGAAGTTACAGCCAAAAAACCCAAGACTTGATTAATCGAGGAAGAGCCTTGGTCGACCACTACAACTGAAACAATATTTTTTTTAAAGATGGGCTGTCGCTGATAGTCCTATCTTAAAGTACGCGTCGAGAGCTTCAAGAAAAGGTATGATTATCATAGGTTTGGAACGGTGTTTCGAAAGTTACAGGCGATTAAAGAAAATCGAGGAAACGGTAAGGAATACATACCCATTGCAATTTATTTCGGCAAAAAATGGAAAGTGTTTCGGTTGACTCGTGCTTATACAGGCTAAAAGAGGATGGAACGAGGACCACAGAAATCGCAGGCAGAGCTTTCTAAGTGCATTATTTTCGAAGTTAGAGCCTAAAAACCAAAGACTTGATTAATCGAGGAAGAGCCTTGATCGACCACTACTACTGAAACAATATTTTTTTAAGATGGGCTTTTGCTGATAGTCCTATCTTAAGGTACATGTCGAGAGCTTCAAGAAAATGTATGATTATCATAGGTTTGGAACGGTGTTTCGAAAGTTACAGGCGATTAAAGAATATCGAGGAAACGGTAAGGAATACATACCCATTGCAATATATTTCGGCAAATAATGGAAAGTGTTTCGGTCGACTTGTGCTTATACAGGCTAAAAGAGGATGGAACGAAGACCACAGAAATCGCAGGCAGAGCTTTCTAAGTGCATTATTTTCGAAGTTACAGCCTAAAAACCAAAGACTTGATTAATCGAGGAAGAGCCTTGGTCGACAACTACACCTGAAACAATTTTTTTTTAAAGATGGGCTTTCGCTGATCGTCCTAACTTAAGGTACGCGTCGACAGCTTCAAGGAAATGTATGATTATCATAGATTTCGATCGGTGTTTCGAAAGTTACAGGCGATTATAGAAAATTGAGGAAACGGTAATTAATACATACCCATTGCAATTTATTTCGGCAGAAAATGGAAAGTGTTTCGGTCGACTTGTGCTTATACAGACCTAAAGAGGAAGGAAGGAGGATCACAAAAATCGCAGGCAGAGCCTTCTAAGTGCGTTATTTTCGAAGTTACAGCCAAAAAACCCTAGACTTGATTAATCGAGGAAGAGCCTTGGTCAACCACTACTACTGAAACATTATTTTTTTCTGAAGATGGGCTTTCGCTGATAGTCCTATCTTAAGGTTCGCGGCGAGAGCTTCAAGAAAATGTATGATTTTCATAGGTTTCGATCGGTGTTTCGAAAGTTACAGGCGATTATAGGAAATCGAGGAAACGGTAAGGAATACATACCCCTTGCAATTTATTTCGGCAAAAAATGGAAAGTGTTTCGGTCGACTTGTGCTTATACATGCTTAAAGAGGATGGAAAGAGGACCACAAAAATCGCAGGCAGAGCCTTCTAAGTGCATTATTTTCGATGTTACAGCCAAAAAACCAAAGACTTGATTAATCGAGGAAGAGCCTTGGTCGACCACTACAACTGAAACAATCTTTTTTTTAAGATGGGCTTTTGCTGATAGTCCTATCTTACGGTACATGTCGAGAGCTTCAAGAAAATGTATGATTATCATAGGTTTGGAACGGTGTTTCGAAAGTTACAGGCGATTAAAGGAAATCGAGGAAACGGTAAGGAATACATACCCATTGCAATATATTTCGGCAAATAATGGAAAGTGTTTCGACCGACTTGTACTTATACACGCTTAAAGAGGATGGAACGAGGATCACAAAAATCGCAGGCAGAGCCTCCTAAATGCGTTATTTTCGTAGTTACAGCCAAAAAACCAAAGACTTGATTAATCGAGGAAGAGCCTTGGTCGACCACTACAACTGAAACCATTTTTTTTTAAAGATGTGCTTTCGCTGATAGTCCTATCTTAAGGTACGCGTCGAGAGCTTCAAGAAAATGTATGATTATCATAGGTTTCGATCGGTGTTTCGAAAGTTACAGGCGATTAAAAAAATCGAGGAATCGGTAAGGAATACATACCCAATTGCAATTTATTTCGGCAAAAAATGGAAAGTGTTTCGGTAGACTTGTGCTTACACAGGCTTAAAGAGGATGGAAAGAGGACCACAAAAATCGCAAGCAGAGCCTTCTAAGTGCATTATTTTCGAAGTTACAGCCAAAAAACCCAAGACTTGATTAATCGAGGAAGAGCCTTGGTCGACAACTACACCTGAAACAATTTTTTTTTAAAGATGGGCTTTCGCTGATCGTCCTAACTTAAGGTACGCGTCGACAGCTTCAAGGAAATGTATGATTATCATAGATTTCGATCGGTGTTTCGAAAGTTACAGGCGATTATAGAAAATTGAGGAAACGGTAATTAATACATACCCATTGCAATTTATTTCGGCAAAAAATGGAAAGTGTTTCGGTCGACTTGTGCTTATACAGACCTAAAGAGGAAGGAAGGAGGATCACAAAAATCGCAGGCAGAGCCTTCTAAGTGCGTTATTTTCGAAGTTACAGCCAAAAAATCCTAGACTTGATTAATCGAGGAAGAGCCTTGGTCAACCACTACTACTGAAACATTATTTTTTTCTGAAGATGGGCTTTCGCTGATAGTCCTATCTTAAGGTTCGCGGCGAGAGCTTCAAGAAAATGTATGATTTTCATAGGTTTCGATCGGTGTTTCGAAAGTTACAGGCGATTATAGGAAATCGAGGAAACGGTAAGGAATACATACCCCTTGCAATTTATTTCGGCAAAAAATGGAAAGTGTTTCGGTCGACTTGTGCTTATACATGCTTAAAGAGGATGGAAAGAGGATCACAAAAATCGCAGGCAGAGCCTCCTAAGTGCATTATTTTCGATTTTACAGCCAAAAAACCAAAGACTTGATTAATCGAGGAAGAGCCTTGGTCGACCACTACAACGGAAACAATATTTTTTTTAAGATGGGCTTTTGCTGATAGTCCTATCTTAAGGTACATGTCGAGAGCTTCAAGAAAATGTATGATTATCATAGGTTTGGAACGGTGTTTCGAAAGTGACAGGCGATTAAAGAAAATCGAGGAAACGGTAAGGAATACATACCCATTGCAATATATTTCGGCAAATAATGGAAAGTGTTTCGGTCGACTTGTGCTTATACAGACCTAAAGAGGAAGGAAGGAGGATCACAAAAATCGCAGGCAGAGCCTTCTAAGTGCGTTATTTTCGAAGTTACAGCCAAAAAACCCTAGACTTGATTAATCGAGGAAGAGCCTTGGTCAACCACTACTACTGAAACATTATTTTTTTCTGAAGATGGGCTTTCGCTGATAGTCCTATCTTAAGGTTCGCGGCGAGAGCTTCAAGAAAATGTATGATTTTCATAGGTTTCGATCGGTGTTTCGAAAGTTACAGGCGATTAAAAAAATCGAGGAATCGGTAAGGAATACATACCCAATTGCAATTTATTTCGGCAAAAAATGGAAAATGTTTCGGTAGACTTGTGCTTATACAGGCTTAAAGAGGATGGAAAGAGGACCACAAAAATCGCAGGCAGAGCTTTCTAGGTGCATTATTTTCGAAGTTACAGCCAAAAAACCCAAGACTTGATTAATCGAGGAAGAGCCTTGGTCGACCACTACTACTGAAACATTATTTATTTTTAAAGATGGGTTTTCGCTGATAGCCCTATCTTAAGGTACGCGTCGAGAGCTTCAAGAAAATGTATGATTATCATACGTTTCGATCGGTGTTTCGAAAGTTACAGGCGATTATAGAAAATCGAAGAAACGGTAAGGAATACATACCCCATGCAATTTATTTCGGCAAAAAATGGAAAGTGTTTCAGTCGGCTTGTTCTTATACACACTTAAAGAGGATGGAAAGAGGATCACAAAAATCGTAGGCAGAGTCTTCTAAGTGCATTATTTTCGAAGTTACAGCCAAAAAACAAAAGGCTTTATTAATCGAGGAAGAGCCTTGGTCGACCACTACAACTGAAACAATATTTTTTTTAAAGATGGGCTGTCGCTGATAGTCCTATCTTAAGGTACGCGTCGAGAGCTTCAAGAAAAAGTATGATTATCATAGGTTTGGAACGGTGTTTCGAAAGTTACAGGCGATTAAAGAAAATCGAGGAAACGGTAAGGAATACATACCCATCGCAATTTATTTCGGCAAAAAATAGAAAGTGTTTCGGTCGACTTGTGCTTATACACGCTTAAAGAGGATGGAAAGAGGACCACAAAAATCGCAGGCAGAGCTTTCTAAGTGCATTATTTTCGAAGTTACAGCCAAAAAACCAAAGACTTGTTTAATCGAGGAAGAGCCTTGGTCGACCACTACTACTAAAACATTATTTTTTTTTAAAGATGGCCTTTCGCTGATAGTCCTATCTTAAGGTACGCGTCGAGAGCTTCATGAAAATGTATGATTATCATAAGTTTCGATCGGTGTTTCGACAGTTACAGGCAATTAAAGAAAATCAAGGAAACGGTAAGGAATACATACCCATTGCAATTTATTTCGGCAAAAAATGGAAAGTGTTTCGGTCGACTTGTGTTTATACACGCTTAAAGAGGAAGGAAGCAGGATCACAAAAATCGCAGGCAGAGCCTTCTAAGTGCATTATTTTCGATGTTACAGCCAAAAAACCAAAGACTTCATTAATCGAGGAAAGGCCTTGGTCGACCACTACTACTGAAACAATATTTTTTTTAAAGATGGGCTTGCGCTGATGGTCCTATCCTAAGGTACGCGCTGATAGCTTCAAGAAAATGTATGATTATCAAAGGTTTCGATCGGTGTTTCGAAAGTTACAGGCGATTAAAGAAAATCGAGGAAACGGTAAGGAATACATACCCATTGCAATTTATTTCGGCCAAAAATGGAAAGTGTTTCGGTCGACTTGTGCTTATACACGCTTAAAGAGGATGGAAAGAGGATCACAAAAATCGAAGGCAGAGCCTTCTAGGTGTGTTGCGTCGTATCGGGATCGACGCCTTCGCGTTGGTCCCGTGGTTCCGGAATTGTAATAAATACGATTATGGTTCAGAAATTCTTTATTTAACCTTTGTTACTGTGTACTCGCTCGCTATGTCTGATTGGGAATGAATGCCCAGCGCATTCGGTCGCTCGTTCTTGGTCGTCTTGCCAAAAGACGGTTGTTTGTTACCGTGGTTGCGCTCGCTCCGTAGCCGTGGTTGATGACGATGATGTGTATCGTCGGTGATGTGCATGTACGTCGGACTCGGCCGTGTACATGCGTTTATGTTGTGTTGGTGTTGCCCTAATTTGGGTCGCGATGACGTCTCGAACATATTTTTATTATGCCGGATCGCGACGACGTCTCAAATTAGGGCGTGTTTTTGGTTATATTTTATTTGCACTTTGTGTGCATGATTGCCGCCCTAATCAGGGTCGCGATAACGTCTCAAACATATTTTTATTATGCCGGATCGCGACGACGTCTCAGATTAGGGCGTATTGTTTATATTTTGTATGTGTGAGCGCTGACTGTGTGACAGCGCTCGGCTCGTTGTTGCTACGCGCGTAGCTTATTCGCTTATATATGTGGTCACGATGATCATCTTTTTTACCGATCGATCGATATGATGTAATTGTGTGGCCGGCCGCATGGTATGTCTGGTTTTGTATGTGTGTGTATACATATCTATGTGCGTGTGAGGGAGCGCGCGCGCGCGCGTGTGTGTGTGTGTGTGTGTGTGTGTGCCGAGTTGGTCGTTTCGATGCAACAAGGTGCATTATTTTCGAAGTTACAGCCAAAAAACCCAAAACTTGATTAATCGAGGAAGAGCTTTGGTCAACAACTACTACTGAAACATTATTTTTTTTTTAAAGGTGGGCTTTCGCTGATAGTCCTATCTTAAGGTACGCGTCGAGAGCTTCAAGAAAATGTATGATTATCATAGGTTTCGATCGGTGTTTCGAAAGTTACAGGCAATTATAGAAAATCGAGGAAACGGTAAGGAATACATACCCCTCGCAATTTATTTCGGCAAAGAATAGAAAGTGTTTCGGTCGACTTGTGCTTATACAAGCATAAAGAGGATGGAAAGGGGATCACAAAAATCGCAGGCAGAGCCTCCTAAGTGCATTATTTTCGAAGTTACAGCCAAAAAACCAAAGGCTTGATTAATCGAGGAAGAGCCTTGGTCGACCACTACAACTGAAGCAATGTTTTTTTAAAGATGGAGTTTCGCTGATAGTCCTATCTTAAGGTACGCGCCGAGAGCTTCAAGAAAATGTATGATTATCATAGGTTTCGATCGGTCTTTCAAAAGTTACAGGCGATTATAGAAAATCGAGGAAACGGCAAGGAATGCATACCTATTGCAATTTATTTCGGCAAAAAATGGAAAGTGTTTCGGTCAACTTGAGCTTATACACACTTAAAGAGGATGGAAAGAGGATCACAAAAATCGCAGGCAGAGCCTTCTAAGTGCATTATTTTCGAAGTTACGGCCAAAAAACCAAAGACTCGATTAATCGTGGAAGAGCCTTGGTCGACCACTACAATTGAAACAATTTTTTTTTAAAGATGGGCTTTCGCTGATAGCCCTATCTTAAGGTACGCGTCGAGAGCATCAAGAAAATGTATGATTATCATAGGTTTTAATCGGTGTTTCGAAAGTTACAGGCGATTATAGAAAATCATGGAAACGGTAAGGAATACATACCACTAGCAATTTATTTCGGCAAAAAATGGAAAGTGTTTCGGTCGACTTGTGCTTATACACGCTTAAAGAGGATGGATAAGAGGATTACAAAAATCGCAGGCTGAGCCTTGTAAGTGCATTATTTTCGAAATTACAGCCAAAAAACCAAAGGCTTGATTAATCGAGGAAGAGCCTTGGTCGACCACGACAACTGAAACCATTTTTTTTTAAAGTTGGGCTTTCGCTGAACGTTCTATCTTAAAGTACGTATCAAGAGCTTCAAGAAAATGTATGATTATTATAGGCTTCGATCGGTGGTTCGAATGTTACAGGCGACTATAGAAAATCGAGGAAACGGTAAGGAATACATACCCCTTGCGATTTATTTCGGCAAAAAATGGAAAGTGTTTCGGTCCACTTGTGCTTATACATGCTTAAAGAATATGGAAAGAGGATCACAAAAATCGCAGGCAGAGCCTTCTAAGTGCATTATTTTCGAAGTTACAGCCAAAAAACCAAAGACTTGATTAATCGAGGAAGAGCCTTGGTCGACCACTACAACTGGAACAATTTTTTTTTAAAGTTGGGCTTTCGCTGATAGTCCTGTCTAAAGGTACGCGTCGACGGCTTCAAGAAAATGTATGATTATCATAGGTTTCGATCGGCGTTTCGAAAGTTACAGGCGATTATAGGAAATCGAGGAAACGGTAGGGAATACATACCCCTTGCAATTTATTTCGGCGAAAAATGGAAAGTGTTTCAGTCGACTTGTGCTTATACATGGTTAAAGAGGATGGACGGAGGATCACAAAAATCGCAGGCAGAGCCTTGTAGGTGCATTATTTTCGAAGTTACAGCCAAAAAACCAAAGACTTGATTCATCGAGGAAGAGCCTTGGTCGTCTACTACTACTGAAACAATATTTTTTTAAGGATGGGCTTTCGCTGATAGTCCTATCTTAAGGTACGCGACGACAGCTTCAAGAAAATGTATGATTATCATAGGTTTCGATCGGTGTTTCGAAAGTTACAGGCGATTATAGAAAATCGAGGAAACGATAAGGAATACATACCCCTTGTTACGGATTTGGATCGGGAAGTGTGGAATGTATGGGAAGGAGCTGGTATTGACTGGGAACAGCCACGGGAATGGAAGTATTGGAATGAGGAGGCGTAAAGGGAGCGAGAGAAATGTTGGACGGAAAATTGGGATAGGGAGGAAATCGGAACTCGGATCAGTTATCTCAAATAATATATTGTCCACAGTTTCTGTATAAATGTTATACAAATCTGCTCTAATACACTAACTCACACTCGTCTTTTCTGCACTCACTCGGCTCGGCTGTTCTACTCCTTCTAACGGTTTTTCGAAATGCGGGAAGTTTTATTATCTCGTATGGAATTTTGTAGGGCGCGCCTCACGTGTCGCAATATGTCACTAATTAGCGTATCGGTAATGTGAGGCGCGGAATCCCGGAAAGGCGGCCCCTGGTGGGCATCGGTACATTTATTGTCTCCTGAACATACCGCCCGCCTCGTTCTATCGTAGAACGAAACGAAGCGTGGAAGGTGGTTAATGGTGACTCGGAGTGTTATAAATGTGAGGCTTACGCAAGTACATGGTGTGGAAGATTTTCGGTGGAACTGACTATGAGTATTATAAATCGAAACAGGTAGGAGAATATGATTAGATCTATATACAATAAGTAACTTAATTAGTCTAATGCGCGGATTAATACATGTAACGCAGTTATGCCACACGCAGTGGCCACGAGGGACAACGCTTACATCTACTACGCAGTTAAAGAAAACGCTCGGTTTGGTCTACAAAGGTCAGTAAAATTAACTTATAAGCCATAATTTTTACATGTGGAGAATTACTTGGGCATTTTAGAGGATTGAAACCCTTTACAATAATAGGTTACGGCGTGAGGTAGTGCATTGTTGTGACCCATTCACCTTGCCATTGATACGAACGAAATTCCAGGGCCGTGTACTATTCATGGTTGTAGACGCTTACGTAGTAATCGCGTAAGGAATTCACTATAGTGTGTGACTGCGCAACTAAGAGTTATTGAGAGGATCCACTGGCAATTTACACAACTGCGTTATAGGACGCGTAAATGTTGAACGGCTCGTGCGAACTCGGACCACGCGTGTGAGCCCGTCTTGGCCCGGAAACGTATTCATGACGCGGCCGAGTTCCCATTTTCCCGGAGGCAGGTTGGGATTTTTTATCAAAACAAGATTTCCCTCGGAAAGGTTGTCTTCCGGAGTCTTCCATTTACGGCGCAGTTGTAAGGAGTTGAGGTAGTCCTGGGACCGTACCTTCCAAAATGCTTCCTGCATTTTTTGGAGGGCTTGCCAACGTGATAATCGTTTGTCGTCAACAGACAGTAGTGACGGTGTGGGAACGGCTTTGAGGGCACTGCCGACCAGGAAGTGGCCCGGGGTAAGTGCATCAAATTCGTCCGGATCGTCGTGGAGCGGAGAGAGCGGGCGAGAGTTAAGGACGGCTTCAATTTTACAGAGAAGAGTGTTGAACTCTTCGACAGTGGGCATAAAGTTACCCATCACTCGGCGTAGGTGGTGTTTGACGCTTTTGACGCCGGCCTCCCAGAGACCACCAAAGTGAGGGGATGCTGGTGGGATAAATTCCCATGAGATGCCGTCTTTGCCGAGGTGATCGTGTAGAGAAGAGTCTCGTACAAGTCTCGACAAATTCGCGGATAACTCGCGATCCGCGCCTACAAAGTTGGGTCCGTTATCCGAATATATTTTATACGGTAACCCACGTCTGGATACAAAGCGATTCAGAGCCGCTAGGAACGCAGCGGTGGAGCAGTCAGATGCACATTCAAGGTGAATAGCCCTCACTGCCAGACATACAAAAATGACGCAGTAGCCCTTGTGCGATTTTTGACCGCGGCCTTTGGACGTACGGATTGAGAATGGGCCTGCGTAATCAATGCCACAATGCGAGAAGGGCCTTGAAGGTGTCACCCTGGGGGCCGGTAGATTTCCCATTTGTTGGGTTAGTGTGGCCGCTCGATACTTAACGCACGTTACGCATTGACGAATGCATTGCTTGGTAAGGGACCGTGCATTGAGCACCCAAAACGTTTCGCGTAACATTCGCAAGGTTACCTGCAGACCTCCGTGCAAGGAACGCGCATGATAAAATTGAATTATAAGCCTTGACATTGGGCAGTCGGGCAAAACTATTGGGTATTTTTTATGATTTTGAAGTGCAGAGTTGCGAAGACGACCACCTAAACGGATTACTCCATCGGTGTCCATGAAGGGATTAAGTGGCAGTAGTCCCTTTTCAGGGGTTTTCCGATCACCATTCAGAAATTGCCGATAGGCGTCCGGGAAATATGAGCGTTGTATCATTTTGCAAAGGGTCGTCTTTGCAACTTCCAATTCGGAACAAGAAATACGCGTGTTCTCTACACGGGTTTTTTTACGGCGTGAATAAGAAGTAAAACGTAAGACATAGGCCATTACACGAAGTAATTTTTGCCACGAGGACACTCTAGTCAACAAGTCAAAATCGGAGCTAACCTGCACGGTCATAGCCTGCAATTCATCAGGCGGATCAAGGTCTTCGGTTGAGCAAAGGGAAATATTGCTTGGCCACTCAGTCGGCGGCCGCGATAGCCAGGCCGGTCCAATCCACCATAAAGGGTGGTGTTGCAGTTGGTTGGGATTAATTCCCCTGGAAGCGCAGTCGGCAGGATTTTGTTCGGAAGGAACATAACGCCAGTGAGCGTTAGGGAAGGCAGTTTGTATTTTGGAAATCCGATTGGCCACGAACACTTTCCAGCGTGATGGATGTGCTTTCAGCCAAGACAAAACGACAGTGGAATCGGTCCAGCAGTATACAGGAGCCTCCGGTAAGTTGAGGGTCTCCACTACAAAACGGAGTATACGTACAAGGATGACGGCACCGCATAATTCCAGGCGAGGAATGCTCAGGAGCTTGAGCGGAGCCACCTTACTTTTGGCGAAGAGGAGCGCAGTACGTAAGTGGCCCTCTTCGTTGGAGAATCGCAAGTACACGCATGCGGCGTACGCCTGGTTTGAAGCGTCGCAAAAGGCGTGTAGTTGTAGATTTTGCTGGGGAAGACATTGTCCCGTCCAGCGCGGGATGGAAATTTGATTAAGAGATTTGGATTGGTTTTGGAATAGGTGGCACTGAGTCATAAGGTCTGAGGGGAGTTTTTCATCCCAAGATACTTTGCGGAGCCATAAAGTCTGCATTAGAATTTTGGCAGAAATTATAGCTGGAGTTGCCCAACCCATGGGGTCGAAGAACTTTGCTATAAATGACAAAAAGGTACGCTTCCTCTCTATCAAGGGGCACTCTTTAACCTGAAAGCGGAAGGCATCGCGGGAAGGTTCCCAATGAATCCCCAGGATTTTAATATCTGAATCTTCTCCCAGCTGTCTGGGGTTACAATTATCGATACTCAGATCTGGGATATTTTTTAGGAGAGCTGGGAAATTAGCCGCCCATTTATGACAGCTGAAGCCGCCCGCCGCGAGGAGATTAATAACCTCTTCACGGATTTCGATCAGGGAGTCGGGATCGTTAGCCCCAAACATGACGTCATCTACATAGACGTTGTCCAGCAAGACACTCGCGCCGCGAGGGAATTTGGCGCGCTCATCTTGGGCCAATTGCCGGAGAACCCGGTTGGCTAAGAACGGGGCAGAGGCCGTACCGTATATTACAGTTTTCAGCCGATAAGTTTTAATTTCCTCTTCGGCGGTGCGGCGCCAGAGAATGCGTTGATAATCTGAGTCGGAGTGCGTTACCCTGATCTGACGGAACATTTTTTTCCAGATCAGTAGATAATACATAACGGAACTGACGCCAACGCAAAATTAGTGTGCACAAGTCCGCTTGGAGCTTCGGGCCCACGTGAAGGTGATCATTCAAGGAAGTATTAGTTGACGACTTAAAGGAGGCATTAAATACGACACGGACTTTGGTGGTGATGCTTGTCGGTTTCACTACCGGATGATGCGGCAAATAATAAGTGTTGTCATTGTTCTGTAATTCCGAAATGGGAACCTCTTCCATGTGCCCCAAGTCCAGGTATTCATCAAGGAAGGAAGTGTAGGCTGAACGGAGATTTGGATCTCGTAATAATCGAGATTCCTGTTTAAGGAATAATTGGCGTGCAGTAGAAAAGGTGCTGCCTAAATTAAGTGGAGGTTCTCCTTTGAAAGGGAGGGAGACCATATAACGCCCGCAAGGCAAGCGGCGATGGGTAGCGACAAAATGTTGTTCACACAGCTCATCTTCTGCGCACGGCGCCGAGAAGGAAGGAGCCTCCTCCACCTCCCAGAACTTTAACACGGCGTTTAGAAGCTCTCCTTCAAACGTAATATTGTGCGAGAAAATAGGAGTCAGTTTGGTTTCCTTGCCGATTGCACGGCCGGAAACAATCCAACCGAAGGTGGTCAATTGTGCTATAGGAGAGTCCTTCGGACCATGCACCAGACCGTGTCTAAGAAAACTACCAAAGTAGTTTGCCCCGATTATTAATTCGATCGGTTCCTGGTTGGGCAAGTAAGGATCGGCTAGTGCAAGGGAACGCAAGTGTGGAAAATCTGACGGATTTATTTCTGGAGGAGGAGTGTATTTGGATAAGGTTGGTAGGATGTAAGCAGCGAGTTCGTAAGAGAGGGAAGTATTGGAATGAGGAGAGATTAAAATCGTTGCTTCCCCTTTTACTGGGACTAGACGGTCTTCACATACTCCGGTTACAGTGACTTGGACATGCCTCCTACGCGGCCGCAACAGTTGACAGAGGGACTCGGAGATAAAGGTGGCCTGTGAACCTTGATCGAACAAAACTCTGACCTTGCAGGCCCGCCCCGATTCCGAACGAATTATAACCACCGCGATGGGAAGAATAACGGCATCCTTGCGTATGCCAGCGAAATGGACGACCAAATTACGATCGCCCGGATGCTGCGAGGAACCACCGTCCTCGGGACTGGAGCTTTTGGATTTGGCGTCCGTATGTAGCAGGGAATGATGACGTTTTTGACAATGTCTGCAAGAGTTAGCGCTTTTACAGTCCCGAGCATGGTGTCCTTGACGGAAACAATTTATGCAGCGTTGTTGTTCAGAAAGTATCGCATAACGTTGTGCGACGGAACGAGATTTGAATTCTGGGCACTGATATAAGGGGTCGGTGGAGGAACAGACGCAACAGGAAAGATACGTAGAGGCCTGAAGGGCCTGGAAATTTACGGGCCTTGTAGTCCTGGCTGGTGGGGGGCGAGAGGGCTTCACTTGCTTCATCGCCGGAATGGAAGCAGGTCGTACGATTCGTATTTGTTGCGACAAGAAATCGTCGACCTCGGAAAGTGTGGGAAACCGACAAAACTCAGTTTGTGTAGCCTCCCAGTTTTGACGCGTCTGTTCGTCCAACTTGTTTAGCATAATATGTATATATAAATCCTCGCCTAATTGTTCCGCTCGACCGAGGGCCTTTACTTTCCGATATATCGAAAACGATTCATCGCGGAGCCGTTTTAAATCGTCCCTTTTGTTCGAACCGACATTTGGAAGCGCTAGGAATGTATCTAAGTACGCACGCAATATTGCCAGTGGGTCCTCATACCTCTTAAGGAGAAGCTCCCAGGCTTCATCGTAATGCGCCTCTGTAATTGATATGTCCTCCAATAATTTAGACGCCTCTCCACGTACGTTGGACTTTAAGTGATGCAGTTTTTGAACTTTTCCCAGGTCTTGCCTCTTATCGACCAACGACAAGAAAAGATCACGGAATTCCATCCAGTCGGACAATTCTCCTGAAAATGGTTTGATTTTAATCGGAGGCAAGTCTATCAGTTCGGAACGGGGAGTAGAAGATGCTGCTTTCTGGTCAGCGACAGCCTAAGTGTCGAAAGCGGAGCAATCGGCCAAGGTGGAGCGAAGATTATCTCTTACATCATCGTACGACTCGATCATACGATCATACGTATTGTTCGTGAAGTAAGATAACTCATTCCTTAGCTTTTCATCGGATGCGAGCGATGTCTTTCACTGCACTCCAGCCACAGCACCTCAAGACGCTCGAGACGGCCTTGGAAAGCCACCTTGGTCCTCTTCTCCTTCGTGAGCTTGGTGTAGTTCACCCAGATTTTCAATAATTGGCCGTGAGCCTCCTGCTGTTCGGCGATGAGCGTTTGAATCTCCGCCATCTTGTTCACCGTTGGAATAGGCGATGGTTAACGGTCGACCTTTCGTCCTTGAGGTTGGCGCGCTTTTATCACGCTGCGAGGAGAGCACTTATATGCTCGGAATACACTTGGAACTCCCGATCCGGCTCGAAGGACCAAATTGTTACGGATTTGGATCGGGAAGTGTGGAATGTATGGGAAGGAGCTGGTATTGACTGGGAACAGCCACGGGAATGGAAGTATTGGAATGAGGAGGCGTAAAGGGAGCGAGAGAAATGTTGGACGGAAAATTGGGATAGGGAGGAAATCGGAACTCGGATCAGTTATCTCAAATAATATATTGTCCACAGTTTCTGTATAAATGTTATACAAGTCTGCTCTAATACACTAACTCACAATCGTCTTTTCTGCACTCACTCGGCTCGGCTGTTCTATTCCTTCTAACGGTTTTTCGAAATGCGGGAAGTTTTATTATCTCGTATGGAATTTTGTAGGGCGCGCCTCACGTGTCGCAATATGTCACTAATTAGCGTATCGGTAATGTAAGGCGCGGAATCCCGGAAAGGCGGCCCCTGGTCCGCATCGGTACATTTATTGTCTCCTGAACACCCCTTGCAATTTATTTCGGCAAAAAATGGAAAGTGTTTCGGTCGACTTGTGCTTATACATGCTTAAAGAGGATGGAAAGAGGATCACAAACATCGCAGGCAGAGCCTTGTATGTTGATTATGTTTGAAGTTACGGCCAAAAAACCAAAGGCTTGATTAATCGAGGATGAGCCCCTTGGTCGACCACTACAACTGAAACAATTTTTTTTAAAGATGGGTTTTCGCTGAACGTTCTAACTTAAAGTACGTATCAAGAGCTTCAAGAAAATGTATGATTATCATAGGCTTCGATCGGTGGTTCGAAAGTTACAGGCGACAATAGAAAATCGAGTAAACGGTAAGGAATACATACCCCTTGCAATTTATTTCTGCAAAAAATGGAAAGTGTTTCGGTCGACTTGTGCTTATACAGGCTTAAAGAGGATGGAAAGAGCGTCACAAACATCGCAGGCAGAGCTTTCTATGTGCATTATTTTCCAAGTAACAGCCAAAAAACCAAAGACTTGATTAATCGAGGAAGAGCCTTGGTCGACCACTACTACTGAAACAATATTTTTTTAAAGATGGGCTTTCGCTGATAGTCCTATCTTAAGGTACGCGTCGACAGCTTCAAGAAAATGTATGATTATCATCGGTTTCGGTCGGTGTTTCGAAAGTTACAGGCGATTATAGAAAATCGAGGAAACGGTCAGGAATACATACCCCTTGCAATTTATTTCGGTAAAAAATGGAAAGTGTTTCGGTCGACTTGTGCTTATGCAGGCTTAAAGAGGATGGAAAGAGGATCACAAAAAACGCAGGCAGAGCCTTCTAAGTGCATTATTTTCGAAGTTACAGCCAAAAAACCCAAGACTTGATTAATCCAGGAAGAGCCTTGGTCAACCACTACTACTGAAACATTATTTTTTTTTAAAGATGGGCTTTCGCCGATAGTACTATCTTATGGGTCGCGTGGAGAGCTTCATGAAAATGTATGATTATCATAGGTTTCGATCGGTGTTTCGACAGTTACAGGCGATTAAAGAAAATCGAGGAAACGGTAAGAAACACATACCCCTTGCAATTTTTTTCGGCAAAAAATGGAAAGTGTTTCGTTTGACTTGTGCTTATAGGTGCTTAAAGAGGATGGAAAGAGGATCACAAAAATCGCAGGCAGAGCCTTGTATGTGCATTATTTTTGAAGTTACGGCCAAAAAACCAAAGGCTTGATTAATCGAGGATGAGCCCCTTGGTCGACCACTACTACTGAAACAATATTTTTTTAAAGATCGGCTTTCGCTGATAGTCCTATCTTGGGGTACGCGTCGACAGCTCCAAGAAAATGTATGATTATCATAGGTTTCGATCGGTGTTTCGAAAGTTACAGGCGATTATAGAAAATCGAGGAAACGGTAAGGAATACATACCGCTTGCAATTTATTTCGGCAAAAAATGGAAAGTGTTTCGGTCGACTTGTGCTTATACATGCTTAAAGAGGATAGAAAGAGGATCACAAAAATCGCAGGCTGAGCCTTGTTAGTGCATTATTTTCGAAGTTACAGCCAAAAAACCAAAGGCTTGATTAATCGAGGAAGAGCCTTGGTCGACCACTACAACTGACACAATTTTTTTTTAAAGATGGGCTTTCGCTGATAGTCCTATCTTAAGGTACGCGTCGAGAGCTTCAAGAAAATGTATGATTATCATGGGTTTCGATCGGTGGTTCGAAAGTTACAGGCGATTAAAGGAAATCGAGGAAACGGTAAGGAATACATACCCATTGCAATATATTTCGGCAAATAATGGAAAGTGTTTCAGTCGACTTGTGCTTATATGCGCATAAACAGGATGGAAAGAGGATCACAAAAATCGCAGGCAGAGCCTCCTAAGTGCATTATTATCGAAGTAACAGCCAAAAAACCAAAGACTTGATTAATCGAGAAAGAGCCTTGGTCGACCACTACAACTGAAACAATTTTTTTTTAAAGATGGGCTTTCGCTGAACGTTCTATATTAAAGTACGTATCAAGAGCTTCAAGAAAATGTATGATTATCATAGGTTTCGATCGGTGGTTCGAATGTTACAGGCGATCATAGAGAATCGAGGAAACGGTTAGGAATACATACCCCTTGCAATTTAATTCGGCAAAAAATGGAAAGTGTTTCGGTCGACTTGTGCTTATACATGCTTAAAGAGGATGGAAAGAGGATCCCAAAAATGCAGGCAGAGCTTTCTAAGTTCATTATTTTCGAAGTTACAGCCAAAAAACCCAAGACTTGATTAATCGAGGAAGAGCCTTGGTCAACCACTACTACTTAAACCTTTTTTTTTATTTTAGAGATGGGCTATCGCTGATAGTCCTATCTTAAGGTACGCGTCGAGAGCTTCAAGAAAATTATGATTATTATAGGTTTCGATCGGTGTTTCGAAAGTTCCATGCGATTAAAGAAAATCGTGGAAACAGTAAGGAATACATACCCCTTGCTATTTACTTCGGCAAAAAATAGAAAGTGTCTCGGTCGACTTGTGCTTATACACGCTTAAAGAGGAAGGAAAGAGGATCACAAAAATCGCAGGCAGAGCCTTGTAAGTGCATTATTTTCGAAGTTACAGCCAAAAAACCAAAGTCTTGCTTAATCGAGGAAGAGCCTTGGTCGACTACTACAACTGAAACTATATTTTTTTGTACAGGTGGGCTTTCGCTGATAGTCCTATCTTAAAGTACGCGTCGACAGCTTTAAGAAAATGTATGATTATCATAGGTTTCGATCGGCGTTTCGAAAGTTACAGGCGATTTTAGGAAATCGAGGAAACGGTAAGGAAAACATACCCCTTGCAATTTATTTCGGCAGAAAATGGAAAGTGTTTCGGTCGACTTGTGCTTATACATGCTTAAAGAGGATAGAAAGAGGATCACAAAAATCGCAGGCAGAGCCTTATAGGTGCATTATTTTCCAAGTTACAGCCAAAAAACCAAAGACTTGATTAATCGATGAAGAGCCTTGGTCGACTACTACTACTGAAACTATATTTTTTTTACAGATGGGCTTTCGCTGATAGTCCTATCGTAAGGTACGCGTCGACAGCTTCAAGAAAATGTATGATTATCATAGGTTTCGATCGGTGTTTCGAAAGTTACAGGCGATTAAAGAAAATCGAGGAAACGGTAAGGAATACATACCCCTTGCAATTTATTTCGGCAAAAAATGGAAAGTGTTTCGGTCGACTTGTGCTTATACATGCTTAAAGAGGATGGAAAGAGGATCACAAAAATCGAAGGCAGAGCTTTCTAAGTGCATTATTTTCGAAGTTACAGCCAAAAAACCCAAGACTTGATTAATCGAGGAAGAGCCTTGGTCAACCACTACTACTGAAACATTATTTTTTTTAAAAGATGGGCTTTCGCTGATAGTCCTATCTTAAGGAACGCGCCGAGAGCTTCAAGAAAATGTATGATTATCATAGGTTTCGATCGGTGTTCCGAAAGTTACAGGCGATTATAGAAAATCGAGGAAACGGTAAGGAATACATACCCCTTGCAATTTATTTCGGCAAAAAATGGAAAGTGTTTCGGTCGACTACTACTTCTTACTTACGATCACAAAAATCGCAGGCAGATCCTTGTATGTGCATTATTTTCGAAGTTACGGCCAAAAAACCAAAGGCTTGATTAATCGAGGAAGAGCCTTGGTCGACTACTACAACTGAAACTATATTTTTTTTACAGGTGGGCTTTCGCTGATAGTCCTATCTTAAAGTACGCGTCGACAGCTTTAAGAAAATGTATGATTATCATAGGTTTTGATCGGTGTTTCGAAAGTTACAGACGATTATAGAAAATCGAGGAAACGGTAAGGAATACATATCCCTTGCAATTTATTTCGGGAAAAAATGGAAAGTGTTTCGGTCGACTTGTGCTTATACACGCTTAAAGAGGATGGAAAGAGGATCACAAAAATCGCAGGCAGAGCTTTCTAAGTGCATTATTTTCGATGTTACAGCCAAAAAACCAAAGACTCGATTAATCGTGGAAGATCCTTGGTCGACCACTACAACTGAAACAATTTTTTTTTAAAGATGGGCTTTCGCTGATAGCCTTATCTTAAGGTACGCGCCGAGAGCTTCAAGAAAATGTACGATTATCATAGGTTTCGATCGGTGTTTCGAAAGTTACAGGCGATTATAGAAAATCGAGGAAACGGTAAGGAATACATACCCCTTGCAATTTATTTCGGCAAAAAATGGAAAGTGTTTCGGTCGACTTGTGCTTATAGTTGCTTAAAGAGGATGGAAAGAGGATCACAAAAATCGCAAGCAGAGCCTTGTAGGTGCATTATTTTCGAAGTTACAGCCAAAAAACCAAAGTCTTGATTAATCGAGGAAGATCCTTGGTCGACTACTACTACTGAAACTATATTTTTTTTAAAGGTGGGCTTTCGCTGATAGTCCTATCTTAAAGTACGCTTCGACAGCTTCAAGAAAATGTATGATTATCATAGGTTTCGATCGGCGTTTCGAAATTTACAGGCGATTGTAGGAAATCGAGGAAACGGTAAGGAATACATACCCCTTGCAATTTATTTCGACAAAAAATGGAAAGTGTTTCAGTCGACTTGTGCTTATATGCGCTTAAACAGGATGGAAAGAGGATCACAAAAATCTCAGGCAGAGCCTTGTAAGTGCATTATTTTCGAAGTTACAGCCAAAAAACCAAAGACTTGATTAATCGAGGAAGAGCCTTGGTCGACCAGTACTTCTGAAACAATATTTTTTTTAAAGATGGGCTTTCGCTGATAGTCCTATCTTAAGGTACATGTCGAGAGCTTCAAGAAAATGTATGATTATCATAGGTTTGGAACGGTGTTTCGAAATTGACAGGCGATTAAAGAAAATCGAGGAAACGGTAAGGAATACATACCCATTGCAATATATTTCGGCAAATAATGGAAAGTGTTTCGGTCGACTTGTGCTTACACAGACCTAAAGAGGAAGGAAGGAGGATCACAAAAATCGCAGGCAGAGCCTTCTAAGTGCGTTATTTTCGAAGTTACAGCCAAAAAACCCTAGACTTGATTAATCGAGGAAGAGCCTTGGTCAACCACTACTACTGAAACATTATTTTTTTCTGAAGATGGGCTTTCGCTGATAGTCCTATCTTAAGGTTCGCGGCGAGAGCTTCAAGAAAATGTATGATTTTCATAGGTTTCGATCGGTGTTTCGAAAGTTACAGGCGATTAAAAAAATCGAGGAATCGGTAAGGAATACATACCCAATTGCAATTTATTTCGGCAAAAAATGGAAAATGTTTCGGTAGACTTGTGCTTATACAGGCTTAAAGAGGATGGAAAGAGGACCACAAAAATCGCAGGAAGAGCTTTCTAGGTGCATTATTTTCGAAGTTACAGCCAAAAAACCCAAGACTTGATTAATCGAGGAAGAGCCTTGGTCGACCACTACTACTGAAACATTATTTATTTTTAAAGATGGGTTTTCGCTGATAGCCCTATCTTAAGGTACGCGTCGAGAGCTTCAAGAAAATGTATGATTATCATACGTTTCGATCGGTGTTTCGAAAGTTACAGGCGATTATAGAAAATCGAAGAAACGGTAAGGAATACATACCCCATGCAATTTATTTCGGCAAAAAATGGAAAGTGTTTCAGTTGGCTTGTTCTTATACACACTTAAAGAGGATGGAAAGAGGATCACAAAAATCGTAGGCAGAGTCTTCTAAGTGCATTATTTTCGAAGTTACAGCCAAAAAACGAAAGGCTTTATTAATCGAGGAAGAGCCTTGGTCGACCACTACAACTGAAACAATATTTTTTTTAAAGATGGGCTGTCGCTGATAGTCCTATCTTAAGGTACGCGTCGAGAGCTTCAAGAAAAAGTATGATTATCATAGGTTTGGAACGGTGTTTCGAAAGTTACAGGCGATTAAAGAAAATCGAGGAAACGGTAAGGAATACATACCCATCGCAATTTATTTCGGCAAAAAATAGAAAGTGTTTCGGTCGACTTGTGCTTATACACGCTAAAAGAGGATGGAAAGAGGACCACAAAAATCGCAGGCAGAGCTTTCTAAGTGCATTATTTTCGAAGTTACAGCCAAAAAACCAAAGACTTGATTAATCGAGGAAGAGCCTTGGTCGACCACTACTACTAAAACATTATTTTTTTTTAAAGATGGCCTTTCGCTGATAGTCCTACCTTAAGGTACGCGTCGAGAGCTTCATGAAAATGTATGATTATCATAAGTTTCGATCGGTGTTTCGACAGTTACAGGCAATTAAAGAAAATCAAGGAAACGGTAAGGAATACATACCCATTGCAATTTATTTCGGCAAAAAATGGAAAGTGTTTCGGTCGACTTGTGTTTATACACGCTTAAAGAGGAAGGAAGCAGGATCACAAAAATCGCAGGCAGAGCCTTCTAAGTGCATTATTTTCGAAGTTACAGCCAAAAAACCAATGACTTGATTAATCGAGGAAAGGCCTTGGTCGACCACTACTACTGAAACAATATTTTTTTTAAAGATGGGCTTGCGCTGATGGTCCTATCCTAAGGTACGCGCTGACAGCTTCAAGAAAATGTATGATTATCAAAGGTTTCGATCGGTGTCTCGAAAGTTACAGGCGATTAAAGAAAATCGAGGAAACGATAAGGAATACATACCCATTGCAATTTATTTCGGCCAAAAATGGAAAGTGTTTCGGTCGACTTGTGCTTATACACGCTTAAAGAGGATGGAAAGAGGATCACAAAAATCGAAGGCAGAGCCTTCTAGGTGCATTATTTTCGAAGTTACAGCCAAAAAACCCAAAACTTGATTAATCGAGGAAGAGCTTTGGTCAACAACTACTACTAAAACATTATTTTTTTTTTAAAGGTGGGCTTTCGCTGATAGTCCTATCTTAAGGTACGCGTCGAGAGCTTCAAGAAAATGTATGATTATCATAGGTTTCGATCGGTGTTTCGAAAGTTACAGGCAATTATAGAAAATCGAGGAAACGGTAAGGAATACATACCCCTCGCAATTTATTTCGGCAAAGAATAGAAAGTGTTTCGGTCGACTTGTGCTTATACAAGCATAAAGAGGATGGAAAGGGGATCACAAAAATCGTAGCCAGAGCCTCCTAAGTGCATTATTTTCGAAGTTACAGCCAAAAAACCAAAGGCTTGATTAATCGAGGAAGAGCCTTGGTCGACCACTACAACTGAAGCAATGTTTTTTTAAAGATGGAGTTTCGCTGATAGTCGTATCTTAAGGTACGCGCCGAGAGCTTCAAGAAAATGTATGATTATCATAGGTTTCGATCGGTGTTTCGAAAGTTACAGGCGATTAAAGAAAATCGAGGAAACGGTAAGGAATACATACCCCTTGCAATTTATTTCGGCAAAAAATGGAAAGTGTTTCGGTCGACTTGTGCTTATACACGCTTAAAGAGGATGGAAAGAGGATCACAAAAATCGCAGGCAGAGCCTCCTAAGTGCATTATTTTCGATGTTACAGACAAAAAACGAAAGGCTTGATTAATCGAGGAAGAGCCTTGGTCGACCACTACACCTGAAACAATTTTTTTTTAAAGATGGGCTTTCCCTGATAGCCCTAAATTAAGGTACGCGTCGACAGCTTCAAGAAAATGTATGTGTTAAAATAAATTTGTTAAAATAAGGTAATAATAATAAAGAAAGATAATCTTCAATTTCGTTCTATAACCTCAAGGATTTAAATGTACGCGCCGGAGGACATTATTCTAGCGTCATGTCCTAGGCGCTAATGGTAGGGATATGAGTATAAATACAAGAGCAAGGACGTGAACAGTATCTGTTCTGTGAGTAAACATAAAGTAAAGTGATTATACATAAAACCTGGTCGTACGTAAAACAATACTACCTGCCGATATTTTAACAGGTTATGGGCCCAGAACACGTGCTCCACTGATATAACGACCGCGTGCAAAATAAGGTGAAACGAGTATTGGTGTAGTAAAATATACACGAACATAAAAACAACAATAATGGCAAAAGAAAATAGCGCAATTAGTGGACTGGATAATATTGAAAAATTGCGCGATGCAAACGGATACAACATGTGGAAATTCCACGTGACGATCTTACTGGAGGCAGCCCATCTGCACAATCAAATAGTTTTCAAAACCGCAATAGCAGAACGGACTGAAGCATGGAAGAAACAAGATGCCAAAGCAAAAGGAATTATTGTAAGCACAATTGATAAAACTCTATTAACTCACCTAATAACATGTGGCACAGCATATGAGATGTGGAACAATTTAAAGAAAATTTTTGAGAGAGACACTGCACAGCAAAAATGCTCTGCAATGCAAGAATTTTTTGAATATAAAATGAAAAAAGATAATGATATAGCCACTCACATTGCTGAGCTAAATAATATAGTATATAAGATAAAATCTCTCGGCGAAAATATTAATGAAACCATGCTGATTTCCAAAATATTAACCACACTGCCAGAAAAGTACAGGTACTTTATCAGTGCATGGGAATCATCACCCGCAGATAAGCGAACACTCACAAATTTAACAGCCCGCCTTCTAACAGAAGAAGCAAGAGACCACGTGACTGAAGAGGGAGAGATCGCGATGAAGGTAGAAATACGGGAATGTTTCAAATGCCATACGTAAGGACACATTGCAGCGAACTGCAAGAAAAGCAGCAAACCCAAACAATATTGTCATAATTGCAAAATGAACAACCACAACACGAAGAACTGCAAGAAGGGGCCAGTTGCAGCTTGTAAAATTTGTAAGAAAACAAATCATACAGAAAATAATTGTTTTTTTAGGAAGCGAACAGAAGAATCTAATCCAGGAACGAGCAGCGGTAAAGTGGCGTTTTTGGCAAATATAAAGGAGTCCGAGGATGAATGGGTAGTGGACTCGGGAGCTTCCGTACACATGACAAATATGAATAAACATCTAAGAAACTCAAAAACACTAGACACAATAATAAGTATAGCAAGCAATAAAGGCACGATCACAGCAAGGGAGATGGGATCAGTAGAACTTGCGGCGTGCGAATTAAAAAATGTTCTGTATGTACCTGACCTAAAACAAAATTTACTTTCAGTAAATGAAATCACGAACGCAAAAGGAGTAGTGACATTCAAAGGAAAAGAAGTAATAATAAGCAAAAACAATAAAGTTATATTAAGAGGAACCAAGAACTCGATGGGCTTATACATCATAGATGCAACAGGAGTAGCCATGCAGGCATCAAGCAGGAACAATGTAGAAGTACTATGGCACAAGAGATTAGGACACCTGGGAATAGAGAATATGAAGAAACTCCTTGATATATCAACGGGAATGGAGATAACGAAAAGAATGCTGGATCAGCTTGGCAAATGTGAAACATGCATTGAAGCCAACCAAAAAAGAAAGCCTTTTAATAGTGTGAGGGAAAGAGCAGCGAGACCTCTAGAAATTATACACACTGATGTTTGCGACCCCATCACCCCGGCGACCTGGGATAAGAAGAGGTACTTCTGCACATTTATTGATGATTATACTAACTTTACTATGGTGTGTCTCTTAGCTCACAAAAATGAAATGGCAATAAAGATAAAACAATATGTACAATTAGTAGAAAATAAGTGGGAGAAAACTGTAAAAACCATAAGATGCGACAATGGTAAGGAATATGCCAACGAGGAAATAATGATATGGAGTAAAAATAAGGGGATAAATATAAACTTCACTCCACCATACACACCTCAGCTCAACGGAAAAGCAGAACGTATGAATAAAACACTAATTGAAAAGGTGAGAGCAATGCTCACCGAAAGCAATGCAAATAAATATCTATGGGGTGAAGCAGTGCAGGTTGCAGCATATCTGCAGAACAGGAGCCCAAGTACTGCCACCAAAAGAACTGCATTTGAGATGTGGAATTCAAGGAAACCGAACCTCAAAAATCTTAGAATATTCGGGTGTAAAGCATTTTTAAAAACTCCAGGACCACTCAAGAAACTAGATACGAGAGGGAAACAAGTGATATTTGTCGGCTACACAGAAAATGGATACAGATTATGGGATCCGGAAAAGGGAAAGATAAAAATCTCTAGAGAAGTCACATGTATGGAAGAAAGTTTTATAAATAATACAAAAGGAATAAACTGGAATCTGAATGACAGTATTGAAGTCGACGAAAAGGAGAACGAAGTGGAAGAACAACAAATTAAAAGTGAAGAAGAGACTCAAAATGCAGAGGAAGACAGAGGATCATTGGATGATACCCCAAGAAGATCTACGAGACCAAAGAAAAGCCCCGACCGATATGGTCTACCCATAGCATATATAACATACAGTGAAGCAATGAGGAGTGAGGAGCAGGAAGAATGGAAACAGGCAATTAAAATTGAGAAGGAGTCATTGCATAAAAATAAAATATGGAATACTGTACAAAAGGAAGAAACAACGAGGAAGGAATGCATATCGACCAAATGGGTACTCGTGAAAAAAGAAGATGGAAGACACAAAGCAAGACTAGTTGCAAGAGGATTTGAACAAAAAGATCAGCTAGATTACGAGAAGCTTTTCTGTCCAGTAGTCAACACCGCAACCCTGAGAGCATTATTTGCGTTAGCGTGTAAAAACGAGTGGAAGTACATAAAATTTGATATACGAACGGCATTCCTATATGGCAGGATCGAAGAAGATATATACATAAAACTGCCTGAAGGATTCAAAGAGGAAGAAAAATATGGAAAACTTAACAAAGCACTGTATGGTCTGAAACAAGCACCAAATTGCTGGAACAAACAATTTACCAAAACACTGAAGGAACATGGCTTCCAACAGCTCATAACAGACAAATGCATCTTCAAGAGGACGAACAGGACTGCAATATTAGCAATCCACGTAGATGATGGAATAATGTTTGGGGAAAATGAGAATGATCTTATAAATATTGTTTCAGGATTAAAAGAATTTTTTGATTTATCAATAGAAATTAATCCAAAATCTTTTCAAGGTATACAGATAAGTAGAGATAATGGCAATATAAAACTGTCTTTAGAAGAATACACAAGGAAGATCATGGATATGTACAACATGAAAGATGCAAAACCTGTAAGTACGCCACTACTTGGGAACAGCAATACGATAAATAAGGACGAAGAGGAAGGAAATAATTATCCATACAGAGAGGCCATTGGTAATTTGATGTATCTTACTGCAAAAACTAGACCAGATATATGTTATGCAGTAAATTTTTGTAGCAGATCAATGGAAAACCCCAATAGTAACGATATAACTAATGTGAAAAGAATTTTTAAATATCTACAGAGCTCTAGGGACTATGGAATCACATATACACAAGCAGGAGATGGAGATACACTACAGTGCTACTCTGATGCAGACTTCGCTGGCGACACTAAGTCAAGGAAAAGCACCAGTGGATACGTGATCATGCTATGTGGAGGACCAATAAGCTGGGCGTCTAGAAAACAGCCGATAGTCAAACTTTCAACTACAGAGGCAGAATTCATTGCAGCAGCAGATTGCTGTAAAGAGATGGTGTACTTGAAAAATTTTTTAGAAGAACACTTAGACAAAAAATTTAAGATAACAATGCACGTAGACAATCAAAGCGCGATTCAATTAATAAAGACAGGAACATTTAACCGTAGATCAAAACATATAGATGTAAGATATCATTTCTTAAGTGAACAAATCAAAACTTATAATATCACTACAAAGTACGTTGACACAAATAATCAAATAGCTGATATATTCACAAAAGCACTGAATCGAATTAAGTTTGAAAAATTAAGAGACTGTTTAGTAGCAAAATAATATTGAAGAATTTGAGTTAACATTATATGTAATATAGTTATGTAAGAGAATGAAAAAAATTCAAAACTGTGATATTTTTTTTTTCAAAAAGAAGAAATTGAAGATTAAGAGGAAGTGTTAAAATAAGTTTGTTAAAATAAGGTAATAATAATAAAGAAAGATAATCTTCAATTTCGTTCTATAACCTCAAGGATTTAAATGTACGCGCCGGAGGACACTATTCTAGCGTCATGTCCTAGGCGCTAATGGTAGGGATATGAGTATAAATACAAGAGCAAGGACGAGAACAGTATCTGTTCTGTGAGTAAACATAAAGTAAAGTGATTATACATAAAACCTGGTCGTACGTAAAACAATACTACCTGCCGAGATTTTAACAGTATGATTATCATAGGTTTCGATCGGTGTTTCGAAAGTTACAGGCGATTATAGAAAATCGAGGAAACGGTAAGGAATGCATACCCCTTGCAATTTATTTCGGCAAAAAATGGAAAGTGTTTCGGTCGACTTGTGCTTATACACACTTAAAGAGGATGGAAAGAGGATCACAAAAATCGCAGGCAGAGCCTTCTAAGTGCATTATTTTCGAAGTTACGGCCAAAAAACCAAAGACTTGATTAATCGAGGAAGAGCCTTGGTCGACCACTACAACTGAAACAATATTTTTTTTAAAGATGGGCTTTTGCTGATAGTCCTATCTTAAGGTACGCGTCGACAGCTTCAAGAAAATGTATGATTATCATAGGTTTCGATCGGTGTTTCGAAAGTTACAGGCGATTATAGAAAATCGAGGAAACGGTAAGGAATGCATACCCCTTGCAATTTATTTCGGCAAAAAATGGAAAGTGTTTCGGTCGACTTGTGCTTATACACACTTAAAGAGGATGGAAAGAGGATCACAAAAATCGCAGGCAGAGCCTTCTAAGTGCATTATTTTCGAAGTTAGGCCAAAAAACCAAAGACTTGATTAATCGAGGAAGAGCCTTGGTCGACCACTACAACTGAAACAACATTTTTTTTAAAGATGGGCTGTCGCTGATAGTCCTATCTTAAGGTTCGCGGCGAGAGCTTCAAGAAAATGTATGATTATCATAGATTTTGATCGGTGTTTCGAAAGTTACAGGCGATTATAGAAAATCGAGGAAACGGCAAGGAATGCATACCCATTGCAATTTATTTCGGCAAAAAATGGAAAGTGTTTCGGTCGACTTGTGCTTATACACACTTAAAGAGGATGGAAAGAGGATCACAAAAATAGCAGGCAGAGCCGTCTAAGTGCATTATTTTCGAAGTTACGGCCAAAAAACCAATGACTTGATTAATCGAGGAAGAGCCTTGGTCGACCACTACAACTGAAACATAATTATTTTTAAAGATGGGCTTTCGCTGATAGTCCTATCTTATGGTACGCGTCGACAGCTTCAAGAAAATGTATGATTATCATAGGTTTCGATCGGTGTTTCGAAAGTTTCAGGCGATTAAAGAAAATCGAGGAAACGGTAAGAAATACATACCCCTTGCAATTTATTTCGGCCAAAAATGGAAAGTGTTTCGGTCGACTTGTGCTTATACATGGTTAAAGAGGATGGAAAGAGGATCACGAAAATCGCTGGCAGAGCCTTCTAGGTGCATTATTTTCGAAGTTACAGCCAAAAAACCCAAAACTTGATTAATCGAGGAAGAGCCTTGGTCGACCACTACAACTGAAACAATATTTTTTTTAAAGATGGGCTGTCGCTGATAGTCCTATCTTAAGGTACGCGTCGACAGCTTCAAGAAAATGTATGATTATCATAGGTTTCGATCGGTGTTTCAAAAGTTACAGGCGATTATAGAAAATCGAGGAAACGGCAAGGAATGCATACCTATTGCAATTTATTTCGGCAAAAAATGGAAAGTGTTTCGGTCGACTTGTGCTTATACACACTTAAAGAGGATGGAGAAAGGATCACAAAAATCGCAGGCAGAGCCTTCTAAGTGCATTATTTTCGAAGTTACGGCCAAAAAACCAAAGACTCGATTAATCGTGGAAGAGCCTTGGTCGACCACTACAATTGAAACAATTTTTTTTTAAAGATGGGCTTTCGCTGATAGCCCTATCTTAAGGTACGCGTCGAGAGCATCAAGAAAATGTATGATTATCATAGGTTCTAATCGGTGTTTCGAAAGTTACAGGCGATTATAGAAAATCATGGAAACGGTAAGGAATACATACCACTAGCAATTTATTTCGGCAAAAAATGGAAAGTGTTTCGGTCGACTTGTGCTTATACACGCTTAAAGAGGATGGATAAGAGGATTACAAAAATCGCAGGCTGAGCCTTGTAAGTGCATTATTTTCGAAATTACAGCCAAAAAACCAAAGGCTTGATTAATCGAGGAAGAGCCTTGGTCGACCACGACAACTGAAACCATTTTTTTTTAAAGTTGGGCTTTCGCTGAACGTTCTATCTTAAAGTACGTATCAAGAGCGTCAAGAAAATGTATGATTATTATAGGCTTCGATCGGTGGTTCGAAAGTTACAGGCGACTATAGAAAATCGAGGAAACGGTAAGGAATACATACCCCTTGCGATTTATTTCGGCAAAAAATGGAAAGTGTTTCGGTCCACTTGTGCTTATACATGCTTAAAGAATATGGAAAGAGGATCACAAAAATCGCAGGCAGAGCCTTCTAAGTGCATTATTTTCGAAGTTACAGCCAAAAAACCAAAGACTTGATTAATCGAGGAAGAGCCTTGGTCGACCACTACAACTGGAACAATTTTTTTTTAAAGTTGGGCTTTCGCTGATAGTCCTGTCTAAAGGTACGCGTCGACAGCTTTAAGAAAATGTATGATTATCATAGGTTTCGATCGGCGTTTCGAAAGTTACAGGCGATTATAGGAAATCGAGGAAACGGTAGGGAATACATACCCCTTGCAATTTATTTCGGCGAAAAATGGAAAGTGTTTCAGTCGACTTGTGCTTATACATGGTTAAAGAGGATGGACGGAGGATCACAAAAATCGCAGGCAGAGCCTTGTAGGTGCATTATTTTCCAAGTTACAGCCAAAAAACCAAAGACTTGATTAATCGAGGAAGAGCCTTGGTCGACTACTACTACTGAAACTATATTTTTTTTACAGATGGGCTTTCGCTGATAGTCCTATCGTAAGGTACGCGTCGACAGCTTCAAGAAAATGTATGATTATCATACGTTTCGATCGGTGTTTCGAAAGTTACAGGCGATTAAAGAAAATCGAGGAAACGGTAAGGAATACATACCCCTTGCGATTTATTTCGGCAAAAAATGGAAAGTGTTTCGGTCGACTTGTGCTTATACATGCTTAAAGAGGATGGAAAGAGGATCAAAAAAATCGCAGGCAGAGCTTTCTAAGTGCATTATTTTCGAAGTTACAGCCAAAAAACCAGAGACTTGATTAATCGAGGAAGAGCCTTGGTCAACCACTACTACTGAAACATTATTTTTTTTAAAAGATGGGCTTTCGCTGATAGTCCTATCTTATGGGTCGCGTCGAGAGCTTCATGAAAATGTATGATTATCATAGGTTTCGATCGGCGTTTCGAAATTTACAGGCGATTATAGAAAATCGAGGAAACGGTAAGGAATACATACCCATTGCAATATATTTCGGCAAATAATGGAGAGTGTCTCGGTCGACTTGTGCTTATACGCGCTTAAAGAGGAAGGAAAGAGGATCACAAAAATCGCAGGCAGAGCCTTGTAAGTGCATTATTTTCGAAGTTACAGCCAAAAAAACCCAAGACTTGATTAATCGAGGAAGAGCCTCGGTCAACCACTACTACTGAAACAGTATTTTTTTTTAAAGATAAGCTTTCGCTGATAGTCCTATCTTAAGGAACGCGCCGAGAGCTTCAAGAAAATGTATGATTATCATAGGTTTCGATCGGTGTTCCGAAAGTTACAGGCGATTATAGAAAATCGAGGAAACGGTAAGGAATACATACCCCTTGCAATTTATTTCGGCAAAAAATGGAAAGTGTTTCGGTCGACTACTACTTCTTACTTACGATCACAAAAATCGCAGGCAGATCCTTGTATGTGCATTATTTTCGAAGTTACGGCCAAAAAACCAAAGGCTTGATTAATCGAGGAAGAGCCTTGGTCGACTACTACAACTGAAACTATATTTTTTTTACAGGTGGGCTTTCGCTGATAGTCCTATCGTAAGGTACGCGTCGACAGCTTCAAGAAAATGTATGATCATCATACGTTTCGAACGGTGTTTCGAAAGTTGCAGGCGATTTTAGAAAATCGAGTAAACGGTAAGGAATACATACCCCTTGCAATTTATTTCGGCAAAAAATGGAAAGTGTTTCGGTCGACTTGTGCTTATAAACGGTTAAAGAGGAAGGAAAGAGGATCACAAAAATCGCAGGCAGAGCCTTCTAAGTGCATTATTTTCGAAGTTACAGCCAAAAAACCAAAGACTTGATTAATCGAGGAAGAGCCTTGGTCGACCACTACAACTGGAACAATTTTTTTTTAAAGTTGGGCTTTCGCTGATAGTCCTGTCTTAAAATACGCGTCGACAGCTTCAAGAAAATGTATGATTATCATAGGTTTCGATCGGCGTTTCGAAAGTTACAGGCGATTATAGGAAATCGAGGAAACGGTAGGGAATACATACCCCTTGCAATTTATTTCGGCAAAAAATGGAAAGTGTTTCAGTCGACTTGTGCTTATACATGGTTAAAGAGGATGGACGGAGGATCACAAAAATCGCAGGCAGAGCCTTGTAGGTGCATTATTTTCGAAGTTACAGCCAAAAAACCAAAGACTTGATTCATCGAGGAAGAGCCTTGGTCGACTACTACTACTCAACCAATATTTTTTTAAGGATGGGCTTTCTCTGATAGTCCTATCTTAAGGTACGCGTCGACAGCTTCAAGAAAATGTAAGATTATCATAGGTTTCGATCGTTGTTTCGAAAGTTACAGGCGATTATAGAAAATCGAGGAAACTGTAAGGAATACATACACCTTGCAATTTATTTCGGCAAAAAATGGAAAGTGTTTCGGTCGACTTGTGCTTATACGCGCTTAAAGAGAAAGGAAAGAGGATCACAAAAATCGCAGGCAGAGCCTCCTAAGTGCGTTATTTTCGAAATTACAGCCAAAAAACCAAAGGCTTGATTAATCCAGGAAGAGCCTTGGTCGACCACTAAGACTGAAACAATTTTTTTTAAAGATGGGCTGTCGCTGATAGTCCTATCTTAAGGTACGCGTCGACAGCTTCAAGAAAATGTATGATTATCATAGGTTTCGATCGGTGTTTCAAA
Organism: Anoplius nigerrimus; assembly: GCA_914767735.1. NCBI lineage: Eukaryota > Metazoa > Arthropoda > Insecta > Hymenoptera > Pompilidae > Anoplius > Anoplius nigerrimus. Next base: position 850,905 of record OU612081.1, read on the forward strand.
AGTTACAGGCGATTATAGAAAATCGAGGAAACGGCAAGGAATGCATACCTATTGCAATTTATTTCGGCAAAAAATGGAAAGTGTTTCGGTCGACTTGTGCTTATACACACTTAAAGAGGATGGAGAAAGGATCACAAAAATCGCAGGCAGAGCCTTCTAAGTGCATTATTTTCGAAGTTACGGCCAAAAAACCAAAGACTCGATTAATCGTGGAAGAGCCTTGGTCGACCACTACAATTGAAACAATTTTTTTTTAAAGATGGGCTTTCGCTGACAGCCCTATCTTAAGGTACGCGTCGAGAGCATCAAGAAAATGTATGATTATCATAGGTTCTAATCGGTGTTTCGAAAGTTACAGGCGATTATAGAAAATCATGGAAACGGTAAGGAATACATACCACTAGCAATTTATTTCGGCAAAAAATGGAAAGTGTTTCGGTCGACTTGTGCTTATACACGCTTAAAGAGGATGGATAAGAGGATTACAAAAATCGCAGGCTGAGCCTTGTAAGTGCATTATTTTCGAAATTACAGCCAAAAAACCAAAGGCTTGATTAATCGAGGAAGAGCCTTGGTCGACCACGACAACTGAAACCATTTTTTTTTAAAGTTGGGCTTTCGCTGAACGTTCTATCTTAAAGTACGTATCAAGAGCGTCAAGAAAATGTATGATTATTATAGGCTTCGATCGGTGGTTCGAAAGTTACAGGCGACTATAGAAAATCGAGGAAACGGTAAGGAATACATACCCCTTGCGATTTATTTCGGCAAAAAATGGAAAGTGTTTCGGTCCACTTGTGCTTATACATGCTTAAAGAATATGGAAAGAGGATCACAAAAATCGCAGGCAGAGCCTTCTAAGTGCATTATTTTCGAAGTTACAGCCAAAAAACCAAAGACTTGATTAATCGAGGAAGAGCCTTGGTCGACCACTACAACTGGAACAATTTTTTTTTAAAGTTGGGCTTTCGCTGATAGTCCTGTCTAAAGGTACGCGTCGACAGCTTCAAGAAAATGTATGATTATCATAGGTTTCGATCGGCGTTTCGAAAGTTACAGGCGATTATAGGAAATCGAGGAAACGGTAGGGAATACATACCCCTTGCAATTTATTTCGGCGAAAAATGGAAAGTGTTTCAGTCGACTTGTGCTTATACATGGTTAAAGAGGATGGACGGAGGATCACAAAAATCGCAGGCAGAGCCTTGTAGGTGCATTATTTTCCAAGTTACAGCCAAAAAACCAAAGACTTGATTAATCGAGGAAGAGCCTTGGTCGACTGCTACTACTGAAACTATATTTTTTTTACAGATGGGCTTTCGCTGATAGTCCTATCGTAAGGTACGCGTCGACAGCTTCAAGAAAATGTATGATTATCATAGGTTTCGATCGGTGTTTCGAAAGTTACAGGCGATTAAAGAAAATCGAGGAAACGGTAAGGAATACATACCCCTTGCAATTTATTTCGGCAAAAAATGGAAAGTGTTTCGGTCGACTTGTGCTTATACATGCTTAAAGAGGATGGAAAGAGGATCAAAAAAATCGCAGGCAGAGCTTTCTAAGTGCATTATTTTCGACGTTACAGCCAAAAAACCAGAGACTTGATTAATCGAGGAAGAGCCTTGGTCAACCACTACTACTGAAACATTATTTTTTTTAAAAGATGGGCTTTCGCTGATAGTCCTATCTTATGGGTCGCGTCGAGAGCTTCATGAAAATGTATGATTATCATAGGTTTCGATCGGCGTTTCGAAATTTACAGGCGATTATAGAAAATCGAGGAAACGGTAAGGAATACATACCCATTGCAATATATTTCGGCAAATAATGGAGAGTGTCTCGGTCGACTTGTGCTTATACGCGCTTAAAGAGGAAGGAAAGAGGATCACAAAAATCGCAGGCAGAGCCTTGTAAGTGCATTATTTTCGAAGTTACAGCCAAAAAAACCCAAGACTTGATTAATCGAGGAAGAGCCTCGGTCAACCACTACTACTGAAACATTATTTTTTTTTAAAGATAAGCTTTCGCTGATAGTCCTATCTTAAGGAACGCGCCGAGAGCTTCAAGAAAATGTATGATTATCATAGGTTTCGATCGGTGTTCCGAAAGTTACAGGCGATTATAGAAAATCGAGGAAACGGTAAGGAATACATACCCCTTGCAATTTATTTCGGCAAAAAATGGAAAGTGTTTCGGTCGACTACTACTTCTTACTTACGATCACAAAAATCGCAGGCAGATCCTTGTATGTGCATTATTTTCGAAGTTACGGCCAAAAAACCAAAGGCTTGATTAATCGAGGAAGAGCCTTGGTCGACTACTACAACTGAAACTATATTTTTTTTACAGGTGGGCGTTCGCTGATAGTCCTATCGTAAGGTACGCGTCGACAGCTTCAAGAAAATGTATGATCATCATACGTTTCGAACGGTGTTTCGAAAGTTACAGGCGATTTTAGAAAATCGAGTAAACGGTAAGGAATACATACCCCTTGCAATTTATTTCGGCAAAAAATGGAAAGTGTTTCGGTCGACTTGTGCTTATAAACGGTTAAAGAGGAAGGAAAGAGGATCACAAAAATCGCAGGCAGAGCCTCCTAAGTTCATTATTTTCGAAGTTACAGCCAAAAAACCAAAGGCTTGATTAATCGAGGAAGAGCATTGGTCGACCACTCCAACTGAAACAAGTTTTTTTTAAACATGGGCTTTCGCTGATAGTCCTATCTTATGGGTCGCGTCGAGAGCTTCATGAAAATGTATGATTATCATAGGTTTCGATCGGTGTTTCGAAAGTTACAGGCGATTATAGAAGATCGAGGAAACGGTAAGGAATACATACCCCTTGCAATTTATTTCGGCAAAAAATGGAAAGTGTTTCGGTCGACTTGTGCTTATGCAGGCATCAAGAGGATGGAAAGAGGATCACAAAAATCGCAGGCAGATCCTTGTATGTGCATTATTTTCGAAGTTACGGCCAAAAAACCAAAGGCTTGATTAATCGAGGAAGAGCCTTGGTCGACTACTACTACTGAAACTATATTTTTTTTAAAGGTGGGCTTTCGCTGATAGTCCTATCTTAAAGTACGCGTCGACAGCTTCAAGAAAATGTATGATTATCTTACGTTTTGATCGGTGTTTCGAAAGTTACAGGCGATTATAGAAAATCGAGGAAACGGTAAGGAATACATACCCCTTGCAATTTATTTCGGGAAAAAAGGGAAAGTGTTTCGGTCGGCTTGTGCTTATACATGCTTAAAGACGATGGAAAGAGGATCACAAACATCGCAGGCAGAGCCTTGTAAGTGCATTATTTTCGAAGTTACAGCCAAAAAACCAAAGACTCGATGAATCGTGGAAGAGCCTTGGTCGACCACTACAATTGAAACAATTTTTTTTAAAAATGGGCTTTCGCTGATGGTCCTATCTTAAGGAACGCGTCGACAGCTTCAAGAAAATGTATGATTATCATAGGTTTCGATCGGCGTTTCGAAATTTACAGGCGATTATAGAAAATCGAGGAAACGGTAAGGAATACATACCCATTGCAATATATTTCGGCAAATAATGGAGAGTGTCTCGGTCGACTTGTGCTTATACGCGCTTAAAGAGGAAGGAAAGAGGATCACAAAAATCGCAGGCAGAGCCTTGTAAGTGCATTATTTTCGAAGTTACAGCCAAAAAACCAAAGGCTTGATTAATCGAGGTAGAGCCTTGGTCGACCACGACAACTGAAACAATTTTTTTTTAAAGATGGGCTTTCGCTGAACGTTCTATCTTAAAGTACGTATCAAGAGCTTCAAGAAAATGTATGATTATCATAGGCTTCGATCGGTGGTTCGAAAGTTACAGGCGACTATAGAAAATCGAGTAAACGGTAAGGAATACATACCCCTTGCAATTTATTTCGGCAAAAAATGGAAAGTGTTTCAGTCGACTTGTGCTTATATGCGCTTAAACAGGATGGAAAGAGGATCACAAAAATCTCAGGCAGAGCCTTGTAGGTGCATTATTTTCGAAGTTACAGCCAAAAAACCAAAGTCTTGATTAATCGAGGAAGATCCTTGGTCGACTACTACTACTGAAACTATATTTTTTTTAAAGGTGGGCTTTCGCTGATAGTCCTATCTTAAAGTACGCTTCGACAGCTTCAAGAAAATGTATGATTATCATAGGTTTCGATCGGCGTTTCGAAATTTACAGGCGATTGTAGGAAATCGAGGAAACGGTAAGGAATACATACCCCTTGCAATTTATTTCGACAAAAAATGGAAAGTGTTTCAGTCGACTTGTGCTTATATGCGCTTAAACAGGATGGAAAGAGGATCACAAAAATCTCAGGCAGAGCCTTGTAAGTGCATTATTTTCGAAGTTACAGCCAAAAAACCAAAGACTTGATTAATCGAGGAAGAGCCTTGGTCGACCAGTACTTCTGAAACAATATTTTTTTTAAAGATGGGCTTTCGCTGATAGTCCTATCTTAAGGTACGCGTCGACAGCTTCAAGAAAATGTATGATTATCATAGGTTTCGATCGGCGTTTCGAAAGTTACAGGCGATTTTAGGAAATCGAGGAAACCGTAAGGAATACATACCCCTTGCAATTTATTTCGGCAAAAAATGGAAAGTGTTTCGGTCGACTTGTGCTTATACACTCTTAAAGAGGATGGAAAGAGGATCACAAAACTCGCAGGCTGAACCTTGTAAGTGCATTATTTTTGAAGTTACAGCCAAAAAACCAAAGACTTGATTAATCGAGGAAGAGCCTTGGTCGACCACTACACCTGAAACAATTCTTTTTTAAATATGGGCTTTCGCTGATAGTCCTATCTTAAGGTAAGCGTCGACAGCTTCAAGAAAATGTATGATTATCATAGGTTTCGATCGGTGTTTCGAAAGTTACAGGCAATTATAGAAAATCGAGGAAACGATAAGGAATACCTACCCCTTGCATTTTATTTCGGCAAAAAATGGAAAGTGTTTCGGTCGACTTGTGCTTATACACGCTTAAAGAGGATGGAAAGAGGATCACAAAAATCGCAGGCAGAGCTTTCTAAGTGCATTATTTTCGAAGTTACAGCCAAAAAACCAAAGACTCGATTAATCGTGGAACAGCCTTGGTCGACCACTACAACTGAAACAATTTTTTTTTAAAGATGGGCTTTCGCTGATAGCCTTATCTTAAGGTACGCGCCGAGAGCTTCAAGAAAATGTACGATTATCATAGGTTTCGATCGGTGTTTCGAAAGTTACAGCCGATTATAGAAAATCGAGGAAACGGTAAGGAATACATACCCCTTGCAATTTATTTCGGGAAAAAATGGAAAGTGTTTCGGTCGACTTGTGCTTATACATGCTTAAAGACGATGGAAAGAGGATCACAAACATCGCCGGCAGAGCCTTGTAAGTGCATAATTTTCGATGTTACAGCCAAAAAACCAAAGACTTGATTAATCGAGGAAGAGCCTTGGTCGACTACTACAACTGAAACAATATTTTTTTTACAGGTGGGCTTTCGCTGATAGTCCTATCTTAAAGTACGCGTCGACAGCTTCAAGAAAATGTATGATTATCATAGGTTTCGATCGGTGTTTCGAAAGTTACAGGCAATTATAGAAAATCGAGGAAACGATAAGGAATACCTACCCCTTGCATTTTATTTCGGCAAAAAATGGAAAGTGTTTCGGTCGACTTGTGCTTATACACTCTTAAAGAGGATGGAAAGAGGACCACAAAACTCGCAGGCTGAGCCTTGTAAGTGCATTATTTTCGAAGTTACAGCCAAAAAACCAAAGACTCGATTAATCGTGGAACAGCCTTGGTCGACCACTACAACTGAAACAATTTTTTTTTAAAGATGGGCTTTCGCTGATAGTCCTATCTTAAAGTACGCGTCGAGAGCTTCAAGAAAATGTATGATTATCATAGGTTTGGAACGGTGTTTCGAAAGTTACAGGCGATTAAAGAATATCGAGGAAACGGTAAGGAATACATACCCATTGCAATATATTTCGGCAAATAATGGAAAGTGTTTCGGTCGACTTGTGCTTATACAGGCTAAAAGAGGATGGAACGAAGACCACAGAAATCGCAGGCAGAGCTTTCTAAGTGCATTATTTTCGAAGTTACAGCCTAAAAACCAAAGACTTGATTAATCGAGGAAGAGCCTTGGTCGACAACTACACCTGAAACAATTTTTTTTTAAAGATGGGCTTTCGCTGATCGTCCTAACTTAAGGTACGCGTCGACAGCTTCAAGGAAATGTATGATTATCATAGATTTCGCTCGGTGTTTCGAAAGTTACAGGCGATTATAGAAAATTGAGGAAACGGTAATTAATACATACCCATTGCAATTTATTTCGGCAAAAAATGGAAAGTGTTTCGGTCGACTTGTGCTTATACAGACCTAAAGAGGAAGGAAGGAGGATCACAAAAATCGCAGGCAGAGCCTTCTAAGTGCGTTATTTTCGAAGTTACAGCCAAAAAATCCTAGACTTGATTAATCGAGGAAGAGCCTTGGTCAACCACTACTACTGAAACATTATTTTTTTCTGAAGATGGGCTTTCGCTGATAGTCCTATCTTAAGGTTCGCGGCGAGAGCTTCAAGAAAATGTATGATTTTCATAGGTTTCGATCGGTGTTTCGAAAGTTACAGGCGATTATAGGAAATCGAGGAAACGGTAAGGAATACATACCCCTTGCAATTTATTTCGGCAAAAAATGGAAAGTGTTTCGGTCGACTTGTGCTTATACATGCTTAAAGAGGATGGAAAGAGGATCACAAAAATCGCAGGCAGAGCCTCCTAAGTGCATTATTTTCGATTTTACAGCCAAAAAACCAAAGACTTGATTAATCGAGGAAGAGCCTTGGTCGACCACTACAACGGAAACAATATTTTTTTTAAGATGGGCTTTTGCTGATAGTCCTATCTTAAGGTACATGTCGAGAGCTTCAAGAAAATGTATGATTATCATAGGTTTGGAACGGTGTTTCGAAAGTGACAGGCGATTAAAGAAAATCGAGGAAACGGTAAGGAATACATACCCATTGCAATATATTTCGGCAAATAATGGAAAGTGTTTCGGTCGACTTGTGCTTATACAGGCTAAAAGAGGATGGAACGAAGACCACAGAAATCGCAGGCAGAGCTTTCTAAGTGCATTATTTTCGAAGTTACAGCCTAAAAACCAAAGACTTGATTAATCGAGGAAGAGCCTTGGTCGACAACTACACCTGAAACAATTTTTTTTTAAAGATGGGCTTTCGCTGATCGTCCTAACTTAAGGTACGCGTCGACAGCTTCAAGGAAATGTATGATTATCATAGATTTCGCTCGGTGTTTCGAAAGTTACAGGCGATTATAGAAAATTGAGGAAACGGTAATTAATACATACCCATTGCAATTTATTTCGGCAAAAAATGGAAAGTGTTTCGGTCGACTTGTGCTTATACAGACCTAAAGAGGAAGGAAGGAGGATCACAAAAATCGCAGGCAGAGCCTTCTAAGTGCGTTATTTTCGAAGTTACAGCCAAAAAATCCTAGACTTGATTAATCGAGGAAGAGCCTTGGTCAACCACTACTACTGAAACATTATTTTTTTCTGAAGATGGGCTTTCGCTGATAGTCCTATCTTAAGGTTCGCGGCGAGAGCTTCAAGAAAATGTATGATTTTCATAGGTTTCGATCGGTGTTTCGAAAGTTACAGGCGATTATAGGAAATCGAGGAAACGGTAAGGAATACATACCCCTTGCAATTTATTTCGGCAAAAAATGGAAAGTGTTTCGGTCGACTTGTGCTTATACATGCTTAAAGAGGATGGAAAGAGGATCACAAAAATCGCAGGCAGAGCCTCCTAAGTGCATTATTTTCGATTTTACAGCCAAAAAACCAAAGACTTGATTAATCGAGGAAGAGCCTTGGTCGACCACTACAACGGAAACAATATTTTTTTTAAGATGGGCTTTTGCTGATAGTCCTATCTTAAGGTACATGTCGAGAGCTTCAAGAAAATGTATGATTATCATAGGTTTGGAACGGTGTTTCGAAAGTGACAGGCGATTAAAGAAAATCGAGGAAACGGTAAGGAATACATACCCATTGCAATATATTTCGGCAAATAATGGAAAGTGTTTCGGTCGACTTGTGCTTATACAGACCTAAAGAGGAAGGAAGGAGGATCACAAAAATCGCAGGCAGAGCCTTCTAAGTGCGTTATTTTCGAAGTTACAGCCAAAAAACCCTAGACTTGATTAATCGAGGAAGAGCCTTGGTCAACCACTACTACTGAAACATTATTTTTTTCTGAAGATGGGCTTTCGCTGATAGTCCTATCTTAAGGTTCGCGGCGAGAGCTTCAAGAAAATGTATGATTTTCATAGGTTTCGATCGGTGTTTCGAAAGTTACAGGCGATTAAAAAAATCGAGGAATCGGTAAGGAATACATACCCAATTGCAATTTATTTCGGCAAAAAATGGAAAATGTTTCGGTAGACTTGTGCTTATACAGGCTTAAAGAGGATGGAAAGAGGACCACAAAAATCGCAGGAAGAGCTTTCTAGGTGCATTATTTTCGAAGTTACAGCCAAAAAACCCAAGACTTGATTAATCGAGGAAGAGCCTTGGTCGACCACTACTACTGAAACATTATTTATTTTTAAAGATGGGTTTTCGCTGATAGCCCTATCTTAAGGTACGCGTCGAGAGCTTCAAGAAAATGTATGATTATCATACGTTTCGATCGGTGTTTCGAAAGTTACAGGCGATTATAGAAAATCGAAGAAACGGTAAGGAATACATACCCCATGCAATTTATTTCGGCAAAAAATGGAAAGTGTTTCAGTCGGCTTGTTCTTATACACACTTAAAGAGGATGGAAAGAGGATCACAAAAATCGCAGGCAGAGCTTTCTAAGTGCATTATTTTCGAAGTTACAGCCAAAAAACCAAAGACTTGATTAATCGAGGAAGAGCCTTGGTCGACCACTACTACTAAAACATTATTTTTTTTTAAAGATGGCCTTTCGCTGATAGTCCTACCTTAAGGTACGCGTCGAGAGCTTCATGAAAATGTATGATTATCATAAGTTTCGATCGGTGTTTCGACAGTTACAGGCAATTAAAGAAAATCAAGGAAACGGTAAGGAATACATACCCATTGCAATTTATTTCGGCAAAAAATGGAAAGTGTTTCGGTCGACTTGTGTTTATACACGCTTAAAGAGGAAGGAAGCAGGATCACAAAAATCGCAGGCAGAGCCTTCTAAGTGCATTATTTTCGAAGTTACAGCCAAAAAACCAAAGACTTGATTAATCGAGGAAAGGCCTTGGTCGACCACTACTACTGAAACAATATTTTTTTTAAAGATGGGCTTGCGCTGATGGTCCTATCCTAAGGTACGCGCTGACAGCTTCAAGAAAATGTATGATTATCAAAGGTTTCGATCGGTGTTTCGAAAGTTACAGGCGATTAAAGAAAATCGAGGAAACGATAAGGAATACATACCCATTGCAATTTATTTCGGCCAAAAATGGAAAGTGTTTCGGTCGACTTGTGCTTATACACGCTTAAAGAGGATGGAAAGAGGATCACAAAAATCGAAGGCAGAGCCTTCTAGGTGCATTATTTTCGAAGTTACAGCCAAAAAACCCAAAACTTGATTAATCGAGGAAGAGCTTTGGTCAACAACTACTACTGAAACATTATTTTTTTTTTAAAGGTGGGCTTTCGCTGATAGTCCTATCTTAAGGTACGCGTCGAGAGCTTCAAGAAAATGTATGATTATCATAGGTTTCGATCGGTGTTTCGAAAGTTACAGGCAATTATAGAAAATCGAGGAAACGGTAAGGAATACATACCCCTCGCAATTTATTTCGGCAAAGAATAGAAAGTGTTTCGGTCGACTTGTGCTTATACAAGCATAAAGAGGATGGAAAGGGGATCACAAAAATCGCAGCCAGAGCCTCCTAAGTGCATTATTTTCGAAGTTACAGCCAAAAAACCAAAGGCTTGATTAATCGAGGAAGAGCCTTGGTCGACCACTACAACTGAAGCAATGTTTTTTTAAAGATGGAGTTTCGCTGATAGTCGTATCTTAAGGTACGCGCCGAGAGCTTCAAGAAAATGTATGATTATCATAGGTTTCGATCGGTGTTTCGAAAGTTACAGGCGATTAAAGAAAATCGAGGAAACGGTAAGGAATACATACCCCTTGCAATTTATTTCGGCAAAAAATGGAAAGTGTTTCGGTCGACTTGTGCTTATACACGCTTAAAGAGGATGGAAAGAGGATCACAAAAATCGCAGGCAGAGCCTCCTAAGTGCATTATTTTCGATGTTACAGACAAAAAACCAAAGGCTTGATTAATCGAGGAAGAGCCTTGGTCGACCACTACACCTGAAACAATTTTTTTTTAAAGATGGGCTTTCCCTGATAGCCCTAAATTAAGGTACGCGTCGACAGCTTCAAGAAAATGTATGTGTTAAAATAAATTTGTTAAAATAAGGTAATAATAATAAAGAAAGATAATCTTCAATTTCGTTCTATAACCTCAAGGATTTAAATGTACGCGCCGGAGGACATTATTCTAGCGTCATGTCCTAGGCGCTAATGGTAGGGATATGAGTATAAATACAAGAGCAAGGACGTGAACAGTATCTGTTCTGTGAGTAAACATAAAGTAAAGTGATTATACATAAAACCTGGTCGTACGTAAAACAATACTACCTGCCGATATTTTAACAGGTTATGGGCCCAGAACACGTGCTCCACTGATATAACGACCGCGTGCAAAATAAGGTGAAACGAGTATTGGTGTAGTAAAATATACACGAACATAAAAACAACAATAATGGCAAAAGAAAATAGCGCAATTAGTGGACTGGATAATATTGAAAAATTGCGCGATGCAAACGGATACAACATGTGGAAATTCCACGTGACGATCTTACTGGAGGCAGCCCATCTGCACAATCAAATAGTTTTCAAAACCGCAATAGCAGAACGGACTGAAGCATGGAAGAAACAAGATGCCAAAGCAAAAGGAATTATTGTAAGCACAATTGATAAAACTCTATTAACTCACCTAATAACATGTGGCACAGCATATGAGATGTGGAACAATTTAAAGAAAATTTTTGAGAGAGACACTGCACAGCAAAAATGCTCTGCAATGCAAGAATTTTTTGAATATAAAATGAAAAAAGATAATGATATAGCCACTCACATTGCTGAGCTAAATAATATAGTATATAAGATAAAATCTCTCGGCGAAAATATTAATGAAACCATGCTGATTTCCAAAATATTAACCACACTGCCAGAAAAGTACAGGTACTTTATCAGTGCATGGGAATCATCACCCGCAGATAAGCGAACACTCACAAATTTAACAGCCCGCCTTCTAACAGAAGAAGCAAGAGACCACGTGACTGAAGAGGGAGAGATCGCGATGAAGGTAGAAATACGGGAATGTTTCAAATGCCATACGTAAGGACACATTGCAGCGAACTGCAAGAAAAGCAGCAAACCCAAACAATATTGTCATAATTGCAAAATGAACAACCACAACACGAAGAACTGCAAGAAGGGGCCAGTTGCAGCTTGTAAAATTTGTAAGAAAACAAATCATACAGAAAATAATTGTTTTTTTAGGAAGCGAACAGAAGAATCTAATCCAGGAACGAGCAGCGGTAAAGTGGCGTTTTTGGCAAATATAAAGGAGTCCGAGGATGAATGGGTAGTGGACTCGGGAGCTTCCGTACACATGACAAATATGAATAAACATCTAAGAAACTCAAAAACACTAGACACAATAATAAGTATAGCAAGCAATAAAGGCACGATCACAGCAAGGGAGATGGGATCAGTAGAACTTGCGGCGTGCGAATTAAAAAATGTTCTGTATGTACCTGACCTAAAACAAAATTTACTTTCAGTAAATGAAATCACGAACGCAAAAGGAGTAGTGACATTCAAAGGAAAAGAAGTAATAATAAGCAAAAACAATAAAGTTATATTAAGAGGAACCAAGAACTCGATGGGCTTATACATCATAGATGCAACAGGAGTAGCCATGCAGGCATCAAGCAGGAACAATGTAGAAGTACTATGGCACAAGAGATTAGGACACCTGGGAATAGAGAATATGAAGAAACTCCTTGATATATCAATGGGAATGGAGATAACGAAAAGAATGCTGGATCAGCTTGGCAAATGTGAAACATGCATTGAAGCCAACCAAAAAAGAAAGCCTTTTAATAGTGTGAGGGAAAGAGCAGCGAGACCTCTAGAAATTATACACACTGATGTTTGCGACCCCATCACCCCGGCGACCTGGGATAAGAAGAGGTACTTCTGCACATTTATTGATGATTATACTAACTTTACTATGGTGTGTCTCTTAGCTCACAAAAATGAAATGGCAATAAAGATAAAACAATATGTACAATTAGTAGAAAATAAGTGGGAGAAAACTGTAAAAACCATAAGATGCGACAATGGTAAGGAATATGCCAACGAGGAAATAATGATATGGAGTAAAAATAAGGGGATAAATATAAACTTCACTCCACCATACACACCTCAGCTCAACGGAAAAGCAGAACGTATGAATAAAACACTAATTGAAAAGGTGAGAGCAATGCTCACCGAAAGCAATGCAAATAAATATCTATGGGGTGAAGCAGTGCAGGTTGCAGCATATCTGCAGAACAGGAGCCCAAGTACTGCCACCAAAAGAACTGCATTTGAGATGTGGAATTCAAGGAAACCGAACCTCAAAAATCTTAGAATATTCGGGTGTAAAGCATTTTTAAAAACTCCAGGACCACTCAAGAAACTAGATACGAGAGGGAAACAAGTGATATTTGTCGGCTACACAGAAAATGGATACAGATTATGGGATCCGGAAAAGGGAAAGATAAAAATCTCTAGAGAAGTCACATGTATGGAAGAAAGTTTTATAAATAATACAAAAGGAATAAACTGGAATCTGAATGACAGTATTGAAGTCGACGAAAAGGAGAACGAAGTGGAAGAACAACAAATTAAAAGTGAAGAAGAGACTCAAAATGCAGAGGAAGACAGAGGATCATTGGATGATACCCCAAGAAGATCTACGAGACCAAAGAAAAGCCCCGACCGATATGGTCTACCCATAGCATATATAACATACAGTGAAGCAATGAGGAGTGAGGAGCAGGAAGAATGGAAACAGGCAATTAAAATTGAGAAGGAGTCATTGCATAAAAATAAAATATGGAATACTGTACAAAAGGAAGAAACAACGAGGAAGGAATGCATATCGACCAAATGGGTACTCGTGAAAAAAGAAGATGGAAGACACAAAGCAAGACTAGTTGCAAGAGGATTTGAACAAAAAGATCAGCTAGATTACGAGAAGCTTTTCTGTCCAGTAGTCAACACCGCAACCCTGAGAGCATTATTTGCGTTAGCGTGTAAAAACGAGTGGAAGTACATAAAATTTGATATACGAACGGCATTCCTATATGGCAGGATCGAAGAAGATATATACATAAAACTGCCTGAAGGATTCAAAGAGGAAGAAAAATATGGAAAACTTAACAAAGCACTGTATGGTCTGAAACAAGCACCAAATTGCTGGAACAAACAATTTACCAAAACACTGAAGGAACATGGCTTCCAACAGCTCATACAGACAAATGCATCTTCAAGAGGACGAACAGGACTGCAATATTAGCAATCCACGTAGATGATGGAATAATGTTTGGGGAAAATGAGAATGATCTTATAAATATTGTTTCAGGATTAAAAGAATTTTTTGATTTATCAATAGAAATTAATCCAAAATCTTTTCAAGGTATACAGATAAGTAGAGATAATGGCAATATAAAACTGTCTTTAGAAGAATACACAAGGAAGATCATGGATATGTACAACATGAAAGATGCAAAACCTGTAAGTACGCCACTACTTGGGAACAGCAATACGATAAATAAGGACGAAGAGGAAGGAAATAATTATCCATACAGAGAGGCCATTGGTAATTTGATGTATCTTACTGCAAAAACTAGACCAGATATATGTTATGCAGTAAATTTTTGTAGCAGATCAATGGAAAACCCCAATAGTAACGATATAACTAATGTGAAAAGAATTTTTAAATATCTACAGAGCTCTAGGGACTATGGAATCACATATACACAAGCAGGAGATGGAGATACACTACAGTGCTACTCTGATGCAGACTTCGCTGGCGACACTAAGTCAAGGAAAAGCACCAGTGGATACGTGATCATGCTATGTGGAGGACCAATAAGCTGGGCGTCTAGAAAACAGCCGATAGTCAAACTTTCAACTACAGAGGCAGAATTCATTGCAGCAGCAGATTGCTGTAAAGAGATGGTGTACTTGAAAAATTTTATAGAAGAACACTTAGACAAAAAATTTAAGATAACAATGCACGTAGACAATCAAAGCGCGATTCAATTAATAAAGACAGGAACATTTAACCGTAGATCAAAACATATAGATGTAAGATATCATTTCTTAAGTGAACAAATCAAAACTTATAATATCACTACAAAGTACGTTGACACAAATAATCAAATAGCTGATATATTCACAAAAGCACTGAATCGAATTAAGTTTGAAAAATTAAGAGACTGTTTAGTAGCAAAATAATATTGAAGAATTTGAGTTAACATTATATGTAATATAGTTATGTAAGAGAATGAAAAAAATTCAAAACTGTGATATTTTTTTTTTCAAAAAGAAGAAATTGAAGATTAAGAGGAAGTGTTAAAATAAGTTTGTTAAAATAAGGTAATAATAATAAAGAAAGATAATCTTCAATTTCGTTCTATAACCTCAAGGATTTAAATGTACGCGCCGGAGGACACTATTCTAGCGTCATGTCCTAGGCGCTAATGGTAGGGATATGAGTATAAATACAAGAGCAAGGACGAGAACAGTATCTGTTCTGTGAGTAAACATAAAGTAAAGTGATTATACATAAAACCTGGTCGTACGTAAAACAATACTACCTGCCGAGATTTTAACAGTATGATTATCATAGGTTTCGATCGGTGTTTCGAAAGTTACAGGCGATTATAGAAAATCGAGGAAACGGTAAGGAATGCATACCCCTTGCAATTTATTTCGGCAAAAAATGGAAAGTGTTTCGGTCGACTTGTGCTTATACACACTTAAAGAGGATGGAAAGAGGATCACAAAAATCGCAGGCAGAGCCTTCTAAGTGCATTATTTTCGAAGTTACGGCCAAAAAACCAAAGACTTGATTAATCGAGGAAGAGCCTTGGTCGACCACTACAACTGAAACAATATTTTTTTTAAATATGGGCTTTTGCTGATAGTCCTATCTTAAGGTACGCGTCGACAGCTTCAAGAAAATGTATGATTATCATAGGTTTCGATCGGTGTTTCGAAAGTTACAGGCGATTATAGAAAATCGAGGAAACGGTAAGGAATGCATACCCCTTGCAATTTATTTCGGCAAAAAATGGAAAGTGTTTCGGTCGACTTGTGCTTATACACACTTAAAGAGGATGGAAAGAGGATCACAAAAATCGCAGGCAGAGCCTTCTAAGTGCATTATTTTCGAAGTTAGGCCAAAAAACCAAAGACTTGATTAATCGAGGAAGAGCCTTGGTCGACCACTACAACTGAAACAACATTTTTTTTAAAGATGGGCTGTCGCTGATAGTCCTATCTTAAGGTTCGCGGCGAGAGCTTCAAGAAAATGTATGATTATCATAGATTTTGATCGGTGTTTCGAAAGTTACAGGCGATTATAGAAAATCGAGGAAACGGCAAGGAATGCATACCCATTGCAATTTATTTCGGCAAAAAATGGAAAGTGTTTCGGTCGACTTGTGCTTATACACACTTAAAGAGGATGGAAAGAGGATCACAAAAATAGCAGGCAGAGCCGTCTAAGTGCATTATTTTCGAAGTTACGGCCAAAAAACCAATGACTTGATTAATCGAGGAAGAGCCTTGGTCGACCACTACAACTGAAACATAATTATTTTTAAAGATGGGCTTTCGCTGATAGTCCTATCTTATGGTACGCGTCGACAGCTTCAAGAAAATGTATGATTATCATAGGTTTCGATCGGTGTTTCGAAAGTTTCAGGCGATTAAAGAAAATCGAGGAAACGGTAAGAAATACATACCCCTTGCAATTTATTTCGGCCAAAAATGGAAAGTGTTTCGGTCGACTTGTGCTTATACATGGTTAAAGAGGATGGAAAGAGGATCACGAAAATCGCTGGCAGAGCCTTCTAGGTGCATTATTTTCGAAGTTACAGCCAAAAAACCCAAAACTTGATTAATCGAGGAAGAGCCTTGGTCGACCACTACAACTGAAACAATATTTTTTTTAAAGATGGGCTGTCGCTGATAGTCCTATCTTAAGGTACGCGTCGACAGCTTCAAGAAAATGTATGATTATCATAGGTTTCGATCGGTGTTTCAAAAGTTACAGGCGATTATAGAAAATCGAGGAAACGGCAAGGAATGCATACCTATTGCAATTTATTTCGGCAAAAAATGGAAAGTGTTTCGGTCGACTTGTGCTTATACACACTTAAAGAGGATGGAAAGAGGATCACAAAAATCGCAGGCAGAGCCTTCTAAGTGCATTATTTTCGAAGTTACGGCCAAAAAACCAAAGACTCGATTAATCGTGGAAGATCCTTGGTCGACCACTACAATTGAAACAATTTTTTTTTAAAGATGGGCTTTCGCTGATAGCCCTATCTTAAGGTACGCGTCGAGAGCATCAAGAAAATGTATGATTATCATAGGTTTTAATCGGTGTTTCGAAAGTTACAGGCGATTATAGAAAATCATGGAAACGGTAAGGAATACATACCACTAGCAATTTATTTCGGCAAAAAATGGAAAGTGTTTCGGTCGACTTGTGCTTATACACGCTTAAAGAGGATGGATAAGAGGATTACAAAAATCGCAGGCTGAGCCTTGTAAGTGCATTATTTTCGAAATTACAGCCAAAAAACCAAAGGCTTGATTAATCGAGGAAGAGCCTTGGTCGACCACGACAACTGAAACCATTTTTTTTTAAAGTTGGGCTTTCGCTGAACGTTCTATCTTAAAGTACGTATCAAGAGCTTCAAGAAAATGTATGATTATTATATGCTTCGATCGGTGGTTCGAAAGTTACAGGCGACTATAGAAAATCGAGGAAACGGTAAGGAATGCATACCCCTTGCGATTTATTTCGGCAAAAAATGGAAAGTGTTTCGGTCCACTTGTGCTTATACATGCTTAAAGAATATGGAAAGAGGATCACAAAAATCGCAGGCAGAGCCTTCTAAGTGCATTATTTTCGAAGTTACAGCCAAAAAACCAAAGACTTGATTAATCGAGGAAGAGCCTTGGTCGACCACTACAACTGGAACAATTTTTTTTTAAAGTTGGGCTTTCGCTGATAGTCCTGTCTTAAAATACGCGTCGACAGCTTCAAGAAAATGTATGATTATCATAGGTTTCGATCGGCGTTTCGAAAGTTACAGGCGATTATAGGAAATCGAGGAAACGGTAGGGAATACATACCCCTTGCAATTTATTTCGGCAAAAAATGGAAAGTGTTTCAGTCGACTTGTGCTTATACATGGTTAAAGAGGATGGACGGAGGATCACAAAAATCGCAGGCAGAGCCTTGTAGGTGCATTATTTTCGAAGTTACAGCCAAAAAACCAAAGACTTGATTCATCGAGGAAGAGCCTTGGTCGACTACTACTACTCAAACAATATTTTTTTAAGGATGGGCTTTCTCTGATAGTCCTATCTTAAGGTACGCGTCGACAGCTTCAAGAAAATGTAAGATTATCATAGGTTTCGATCGTTGTTTCGAAAGTTACAGGCGATTATAGAAAATCGAGGAAACTGTAAGGAATACATACACCTTGCAATTTATTTCGGCAAAAAATGGAAAGTGTTTCGGTCGACTTGTGCTTATACGCGCTTAAAGAGAAAGGAAAGAGGATCACAAAAATAGCAGGCAGAGCCGTCTAAGTGCATTATTTTCGAAGTTACGGCCAAAAAACCAATGACTTGATTAATCGAGGAAGAGCCTTGGTCGACCACTACAACTGAAACATAATTATTTTTAAAGATGGGCTTTCGCTGATAGTCCTATCTTATGGTACGCGTCGACAGCTTCAAGAAAATGTATGATTATCATAGGTTTCGATCGGTGTTTCGAAAGTTTCAGGCGATTAAAGAAAATCGAGGAAACGGTAAGAAATACATACCCCTTGCAATTTATTTCGGCCAAAAATGGAAAGTGTTTCGGTCGACTTGTGCTTATACATGGTTAAAGAGGATGGAAAGAGGATCACGAAAATCGCTGGCAGAGCCTTCTAGGTGCATTATTTTCGAAGTTACAGCCAAAAAACCCAAAACTTGATTAATCGAGGAAGAGCCTTGGTCGACCACTACAACTGAAACAATATTTTTTTTAAAGATGGGCTGTCGCTGATAGTCCTATCTTAAGGTACGCGTCGACAGCTTCAAGAAAATGTATGATTATCATAGGTTTCGATCGGTGTTTCAAAAGTTACAGGCGATTATAGAAAATCGAGGAAACGGCAAGGAATGCATACCTATTGCAATTTATTTCGGCAAAAAATGGAAAGTGTTTCGGTCGACTTGTGCTTATACACACTTAAAGAGGATGGAAAGAGGATCACAAAAATCGCAGGCAGAGCCTTCTAAGTGCATTATTTTCGAAGTTACGGCCAAAAAACCAAAGACTCGATTAATCGTGGAAGATCCTTGGTCGACCACTACAATTGAAACAATTTTTTTTTAAAGATGGGCTTTCGCTGATAGCCCTATCTTAAGGTACGCGTCGAGAGCATCAAGAAAATGTATGATTATCATAGGTTTTAATCGGTGTTTCGAAAGTTACAGGCGATTATAGAAAATCATGGAAACGGTAAGGAATACATACCACTAGCAATTTATTTCGGCAAAAAATGGAAAGTGTTTCGGTCGACTTGTGCTTATACACGCTTAAAGAGGATGGATAAGAGGATTACAAAAATCGCAGGCTGAGCCTTGTAAGTGCATTATTTTCGAAATTACAGCCAAAAAACCAAAGGCTTGATTAATCGAGGAAGAGCCTTGGTCGACCACGACAACTGAAACCATTTTTTTTTAAAGTTGGGCTTTCGCTGAACGTTCTATCTTAAAGTACGTATCAAGAGCTTCAAGAAAATGTATGATTATTATAGGCTTCGATCGGTGGTTCGAAAGTTACAGGCGACTATAGAAAATCGAGGAAACGGTAAGGAATGCATACCCCTTGCGATTTATTTCGGCAAAAAATGGAAAGTGTTTCGGTCCACTTGTGCTTATACATGCTTAAAGAATATGGAAAGAGGATCACAAAAATCGCAGGCAGAGCCTTCTAAGTGCATTATTTTCGAAGTTACAGCCAAAAAACCAAAGACTTGATTAATCGAGGAAGAGCCTTGGTCGACCACTACAACTGGAACAATTTTTTTTTAAAGTTGGGCTTTCGCTGATAGTCCTGTCTTAAAATACGCGTCGACAGCTTCAAGAAAATGTATGATTATCATAGGTTTCGATCGGCGTTTCGAAAGTTACAGGCGATTATAGGAAATCGAGGAAACGGTAGGGAATACATACCCCTTGCAATTTATTTCGGCAAAAAATGGAAAGTGTTTCAGTCGACTTGTGCTTATACATGGTTAAAGAGGATGGACGGAGGATCACAAAAATCGCAGGCAGAGCCTTGTAGGTGCATTATTTTCGAAGTTACAGCCAAAAAACCAAAGACTTGATTCATCGAGGAAGAGCCTTGGTCGACTACTACTACTCAAACAATATTTTTTTAAGGATGGGCTTTCTCTGATAGTCCTATCTTAAGGTACGCGTCGACAGCTTCAAGAAAATGTAAGATTATCATAGGTTTCGATCGTTGTTTCGAAAGTTACAGGCGATTATAGAAAATCGAGGAAACTGTAAGGAATACATACACCTTGCAATTTATTTCGGCAAAAAATGGAAAGTGTTTCGGTCGACTTGTGCTTATACGCGCTTAAAGAGAAAGGAAAGAGGATCACAAAAATCGCAGGCAGAGCCTCCTAAGTGCGTTATTTTCGAAATTACAGCCAAAAAACCAAAGGCTTGATTAATCCAGGAAGAGCCTTGGTCGACCACTAAGACTGAAACAATTTTTTTTAAAGATGGGCTGTCGCTGATAGTCCTATCTTAAGGTACGCGTCGACAGCTTCAAGAAAATGTATGATTATCATAGGTTTCGATCGGTGTTTCAAAAGTTACAGGCGATTATAGAAAATCGAGGAAACGGCAAGGAATGCATACCTATTGCAATTTATTTCGGCAAAAAATGGAAAGTGTTTCGGTCGACTTGTGCTTATACACACTTAAAGAGGATGGAGAAAGGATCACAAAAATCGCAGGCAGAGCCTTCTAAGTGCATTATTTTCGAAGTTACGGCCAAAAAACCAAAGACTCGATTAATCGTGGAAGAGCCTTGGTCGACCACTACAATTGAAACAATTTTTTTTTAAAGATGGGCTTTCGCTGATAGCCCTATCTTAAGGTACGCGTCGAGAGCATCAAGAAAATGTATGATTATCATAGGTTCTAATCGGTGTTTCGAAAGTTACAGGCGATTATAGAAAATCATGGAAACGGTAAGGAATACATACCACTAGCAATTTATTTCGGCAAAAAATGGAAAGTGTTTCGGTCGACTTGTGCTTATACACGCTTAAAGAGGATGGATAAGAGGATTACAAAAATCGCAGGCTGAGCCTTGTAAGTGCATTATTTTCGAAATTACAGCCAAAAAACCAAAGGCTTGATTAATCGAGGAAGAGCCTTGGTCGACCACGACAACTGAAACCATTTTTTTTTAAAGTTGGGCTTTCGCTGAACGTTCTATCTTAAAGTACGTATCAAGAGCGTCAAGAAAATGTATGATTATTATAGGCTTCGATCGGTGGTTCGAAAGTTACAGGCGACTATAGAAAATCGAGGAAACGGTAAGGAATACATACCCCTTGCGATTTATTTCGGCAAAAAATGGAAAGTGTTTCGGTCCACTTGTGCTTATAAATGCTTAAAGAGTATGGAAAGAGGATCACAAAAATCGCAGGCAGAGCCTTCTAAGTGCATTATTTTCGAAGTTACAGCCAAAAAACCAAAGACTTGATTAATCGAGGAAGAGCCTTGGTCGACCACTACAACTGGAACAATTTTTTTTTAAAGTTGGGCTTTCGCTGATAGTCCTGTCTAAAGGTACGCGTCGACAGCTTTAAGAAAATGTATGATTATCATAGGTTTCGATCGGCGTTTCGAAAGTTACAGGCGATTATAGGAAATCGAGGAAACGGTAGGGAATACATACCCCTTGCAATTTATTTCGGCGAAAAATGGAAAGTGTTTCAGTCGACTTGTGCTTATACATGGTTAAAGAGGATGGACGGAGGATCACAAAAATCGCAGGCAGAGCCTTGTAGGTGCATTATTTTCCAAGTTACAGCCAAAAAACCAAAGACTTGATTAATCGAGGAAGAGCCTTGGTCGACTACTACTACTGAAACTATATTTTTTTTACAGATGGGCTTTCGCTGATAGTCCTATCGTAAGGTACGCGTCGACAGCTTCAAGAAAATGTATGATTATCATACGTTTCGATCGGTGTTTCGAAAGTTACAGGCGATTAAAGAAAATCGAGGAAACGGTAAGGAATACATACCCCTTGCGATTTATTTCGGCAAAAAATGGAAAGTGTTTCGGTCGACTTGTGCTTATACATGCTTAAAGAGGATGGAAAGAGGATCAAAAAAATCGCAGGCAGAGCTTTCTAAGTGCATTATTTTCGAAGTTACAGCCAAAAAACCAGAGACTTGATTAATCGAGGAAGAGCCTTGGTCAACCACTACTACTGAAACATTATTTTTTTTAAAAGATGGGCTTTCGCTGATAGTCCTATCTTATGGGTCGCGTCGAGAGCTTCATGAAAATGTATGATTATCATAGGTTTCGATCGGCGTTTCGAAATTTACAGGCGATTATAGAAAATCGAGGAAACGGTAAGGAATACATACCCATTGCAATATATTTCGGCAAATAATGGAGAGTGTCTCGGTCGACTTGTGCTTATACGCGCTTAAAGAGGAAGGAAAGAGGATCACAAAAATCGCAGGCAGAGCCTTGTAAGTGCATTATTTTCGAAGTTACAGCCAAAAAAACCCAAGACTTGATTAATCGAGGAAGAGCCTCGGTCAACCACTACTACTGAAACATTATTTTTTTTTAAAGATAAGCTTTCGCTGATAGTCCTATCTTAAGGAAAGCGCCGAGAGCTTCAAGAAAATGTATGATTATCATAGGTTTCGATCGGTGTTCCGAAAGTTACAGGCGATTATAGAAAATCGAGGAAACGGTAAGGAATACATACCCCTTGCAATTTATTTCGGCAAAAAATGGAAAGTGTTTCGGTCGACTACTACTTCTTACTTACGATCACAAAAATCGCAGGCAGATCCTTGTATGTGCATTATTTTCGAAGTTACGGCCAAAAAACCAAAGGCTTGATTAATCGAGGAAGAGCCTTGGTCGACTACTACAACTGAAACTATATTTTTTTTACAGGTGGGCTTTCGCTGATAGTCCTATCGTAAGGTACGCGTCGACAGCTTCAAGAAAATGTATGATCATCATACGTTTCGAACGGTGTTTCGAAAGTTACAGGCGATTTTAGAAAATCGAGTAAACGGTAAGGAATACATACCCCTTGCAATTTATTTCGGCAAAAAATGGAAAGTGTTTCGGTCGACTTGTGCTTATAAACGGTTAAAGAGGAAGGAAAGAGGATCACAAAAATCGCAGGCAGAGCCTCCTAAGTTCATTATTTTCGAAGTTACAGCCAAAAAACCAAAGGCTTGATTAATCGAGGAAGAGCATTGGTCGACCACTACAATTGAAACAATTTTTTTTTAAAGATGGGCTTTCGCTGATAGCCCTATCTTAAGGTACGCGTCGAGAGCATCAAGAAAATGTATGATTATCATAGGTTTTAATCGGTGTTTCGAAAGTTACAGGCGATTATAGAAAATCATGGAAACGGTAAGGAATACATACCACTAGCAATTTATTTCGGCAAAAAATGGAAAGTGTTTCGGTCGACTTGTGCTTATACACGCTTAAAGAGGATGGATAAGAGGATTACAAAAATCGCAGGCTGAGCCTTGTAAGTGCATTATTTTCGAAATTACAGCCAAAAAACCAAAGGCTTGATTAATCGAGGAAGAGCCTTGGTCGACCACGACAACTGAAACCATTTTTTTTTAAAGTTGGGCTTTCGCTGAACGTTCTATCTTAAAGTACGTATCAAGAGCTTCAAGAAAATGTATGATTATTATAGGCTTCGATCGGTGGTTCGAAAGTTACAGGCGACTATAGAAAATCGAGGAAACGGTAAGGAATACATACCCCTTGCGATTTATTTCGGCAAAAAATGGAAAGTGTTTCGGTCCACTTGTGCTTATACATGCTTAAAGAATATGGAAAGAGGATCACAAAAATCGCAGGCAGAGCCTTCTAAGTGCATTATTTTCGAAGTTACAGCCAAAAAACCAAAGACTCGATTAATCGTGGAACAGCCTTGGTCGACCACTACAACTGAAACAATTTTTTTTTAAAGATGGGCTTTCGCTGATAGCCTTATCTTAAGGTACGCGCCGAGAGCTTCAAGAAAATGTACGATTATCATAGGTTTCGATCGGCGTTTCGAAAGTTACAGGCGATTTTAGGAAATCGAGGAAACCGTAAGGAATACATACCCCTTGCAATTTATTTCGGCAAAAAATGGAAAGTGTTTCAGTCGACTTGTGCTTATACATGGTTAAAGAGGATGGACGGAGGATCACAAAAATCGCAGTCAGAGCCTTGTAGGTGCATTATTTTCGAAGTTACAGCCAAAAAACCAAAGACTTGATTCATCGAGGAAGAGCCTTGGTCGACTACTACTACTCAAACAATATTTTTTTAAGGATGGGCTTTCTCTGATAGTCCTATCTTAAGGTACGCGTCGACAGCTTCAAGAAAATGTAAGATTATCATAGGTTTCGATCGTTGTTTCGAAAGTTACAGGCGATTATAGAAAATCGAGGAAACTGTAAGGAATACATACACCTTGCAATTTATTTCGGCAAAAAATGGAAAGTGTTTCGGTCGACTTGTGCTTATACGCGCTTAAAGAGAAAGGAAAGAGGATCACAAAAATCGCAGGCAGAGCCTCCTAAGTGCGTTATTTTCGAAATTACAGCCAAAAAACCAAAGGCTTGATTAATCCAGGAAGAGCCTTGGTCGACCACTAAGACTGAAACAATTTTTTTTAAAGATGGGCTGTCGCTGATAGTCCTATCTTAAGGTACGCGTCGACAGCTTCAAGAAAATGTATGATTATCATAGGTTTCGATCGGTGTTTCAAAAGTTACAGGCGATTATAGAAAATCGAGGAAACGGCAAGGAATGCATACCTATTGCAATTTATTTCGGCAAAAAATGGAAAGTGTTTCGGTCGACTTGTGCTTATACACACTTAAAGAGGATGGAGAAAGGATCACAAAAATCGCAGGCAGAGCCTTTTAAGTGCATTATTTTCGAAGTTACGGCCTAAAAACCAAAGACTCGATTAATCGTGGAAGAGCCTTGGTCGACCACTACAATTGAAACAATTTTTTTTTAAAGATGGGCTTTCGCTGATAGCCCTATCTTAAGGTACGCGTCGAGAGCATCAAGAAAATGTATGATTATCATAGGTTCTAATCGGTGTTTCGAAAGTTACAGGCGATTATAGAAAATCATGGAAACGGTAAGGAATACATACCACTAGCAATTTATTTCGGCAAAAAATGGAAAGTGTTTCGGTCGACTTGTGCTTATACACGCTTAAAGAGGATGGATAAGAGGATTACAAAAATCGCAGGCTGAGCCTTGTAAGTGCATTATTTTCGAAATTACAGCCAAAAAACCAAAGGCTTGATTAATCGAGGAAGAGCCTTGGTCGACCACGACAACTGAAACCATTTTTTTTTAAAGTTGGGCTTTCGCTGAACGTTCTATCTTAAAGTACGTATCAAGAGCGTCAAGAAAATGTATGATTATTATAGGCTTCGATCGGTGGTTCGAAAGTTACAGGCGACTATAGAAAATCGAGGAAACGGTAAGGAATACATACCCCTTGCGATTTATTTCGGCAAAAAATGGAAAGTGTTTCGGTCCACTTGTGCTTATACATGCTTAAAGAATATGGAAAGAGGATCACAAAAATCGCAGGCAGAGCCTTCTAAGTGCATTATTTTCGAAGTTACAGCCAAAAAACCAAAGACTTGATTAATCGAGGAAGAGCCTTGGTCGACCACTACAACTGGAACAATTTTTTTTTAAAGTTGGGCTTTCGCTGATAGTCCTGTCTAAAGGTACGCGTCGACAGCTTCAAGAAAATGTATGATTATCATAGGTTTCGATCGGCGTTTCGAAAGTTACAGGCGATTATAGGAAATCGAGGAAACGGTAGGGAATACATACCCCTTGCAATTTATTTCGGCGAAAAATGGAAAGTGTTTCAGTCGACTTGTGCTTATACATGGTTAAAGAGGATGGACGGAGGATCACAAAAATCGCAGGCAGAGCCTTGTAGGTGCATTATTTTCCAAGTTACAGCCAAAAAACCAAAGACTTGATTAATCGAGGAAGAGCCTTGGTCGACTACTACTACTGAAACTATATTTTTTTTACAGATGGGCTTTCGCTGATAGTCCTATCGTAAGGTACGCGTCGACAGCTTCAAGAAAATGTATGATTATCATAGGTTTCGATCGGTGTTTCGAAAGTTACAGGCGATTAAAGAAAATCGAGGAAACGGTAAGGAATACATACCCCTTGCAATTTATTTCGGCAAAAAATGGAAAGTGTTTCGGTCGACTTGTGCTTATACATGCTTAAAGAGGATGGAAAGAGGATCAAAAAAATCGCAGGCAGAGCTTTCTAAGTGCATTATTTTCGAAGTTACAGCCAAAAAACCAGAGACTTGATTAATCGAGGAAGAGCCTTGGTCAACCACTACTACTGAAACATTATTTTTTTTAAAAGATGGGCTTTCGCTGATAGTCCTATCTTATGGGTCGCGTCGAGAGCTTCATGAAAATGTATGATTATCATAGGTTTCGATCGGCGTTTCGAAATTTACAGGCGATTATAGAAAATCGAGGAAACGGTAAGGAATACATACCCATTGCAATATATTTCGGCAAATAATGGAGAGTGTCTCGGTCGACTTGTGCTTATACGCGCTTAAAGAGGAAGGAAAGAGGATCACAAAAATCGCAGGCAGAGCCTTGTAAGTGCATTATTTTCGAAGTTACAGCCAAAAAAACCCAAGACTTGATTAATCGAGGAAGAGCCTCGGTCAACCACTACTACTGAAACATTATTTTTTTTTAAAGATAAGCTTTCGCTGATAGTCCTATCTTAAGGAACGCGCCGAGAGCTTCAAGAAAATGTATGATTATCATAGGTTTCGATCGGTGTTCCGAAAGTTACAGGCGATTATAGAAAATCGAGGAAACGGTAAGGAATACATACCCCTTGCAATTTATTTCGGCAAAAAATGGAAAGTGTTTCGGTCGACTACTACTTCTTACTTACGATCACAAAAATCGCAGGCAGATCCTTGTATGTGCATTATTTTCGAAGTTACGGCCAAAAAACCAAAGGCTTGATTAATCGAGGAAGAGCCTTGGTCGACTACTACAACTGAAACTATATTTTTTTTACAGGTGGGCTTTCGCTGATAGTCCTATCGTAAGGTACGCGTCGACAGCTTCAAGAAAATGTATGATCATCATACGTTTCGAACGGTGTTTCGAAAGTTACAGGCGATTTTAGAAAATCGAGTAAACGGTAAGGAATACATACCCCTTGCAATTTATTTCGGCAAAAAATGGAAAGTGTTTCGGTCGACTTGTGCTTATGCAGGCATCAAGAGGATGGAAAGAGGATCACAAAAATCGCAGGCAGATCCTTGTATGTGCATTATTTTCGAAGTTACGGCCAAAAAACCAAAGGCTTGATTAATCGAGGAAGAGCCTTGGTCGACTACTACTACTGAAACTATATTTTTTTTAAAGGTGGGCTTTCGCTGATAGTCCTATCTTAAAGTACGCGTCGACAGCTTCAAGAAAATGTATGATTATCTTACGTTTTGATCGGTGTTTCGAAAGTTACAGGCGATTATAGAAAATCGAGGAAACGGTAAGGAATACATACCCCTTGCAATTTATTTCGGGAAAAAAGGGAAAGTGTTTCGGTCGGCTTGTGCTTATACATGCTTAAAGACGATGGAAAGAGGATCACAAACATCGCAGGCAGAGCCTTGTAAGTGCATTATTTTCGAAGTTACAGCCAAAAAACCAAAGACTCGATGAATCGTGGAAGAGCCTTGGTCGACCACTACAATTGAAACAATTTTTTTTAAAAATGGGCTTTCGCTGATGGTCCTATCTTAAGGAACGCGTCGACAGCTTCAAGAAAATGTATGATTATCATAGGTTTCGATCGGCGTTTCGAAATTTACAGGCGATTATAGAAAATCGAGGAAACGGTAAGGAATACATACCCATTGCAATATATTTCGGCAAATAATGGAGAGTGTCTCGGTCGACTTGTGCTTACACGCGCTTAAAGAGGAAGGAAAGAGGATCACAAAAATCGCAGGCAGAGCCTTGTAAGTGCATTATTTTCGAAGTTACAGCCAAAAAACCAAAGGCTTGATTAATCGAGGTAGAGCCTTGGTCGACCACGACAACTGAAACAATTTTTTTTTAAAGATGGGCTTTCGCTGAACGTTCTATCTTAAAGTACGTATCAAGAGCTTCAAGAAAATGTATGATTATCATAGGCTTCGATCGGTGGTTCGAAAGTTACAGGCGACTATAGAAAATCGAGTAAACGGTAAGGAATACATACCCCTTGCAATTTATTTCGGCAAAAAATGGAAAGTGTTTCAGTCGACTTGTGCTTATATGCGCTTAAACAGGATGGAAAGAGGATCACAAAAATCTCAGGCAGAGCCTTGTAAGTGCATTATTTTCGAAGTTACAGCCAAAAAACCAAAGACTTGATTAATCGAGGAAGAGCCTTGGTCGACCACTACACCTGAAACAATTCTTTTTTAAATATGGGCTTTCGCTGATAGTCCTATCTTAAGGTAAGCGTCGACAGCTTCAAGAAAATGTATGATTATCATAGGTTTCGATCGGTGTTTCGAAAGTTACAGGCAATTATAGAAAATCGAGGAAACGATAAGGAATACCTACCCCTTGCATTTTATTTCGGCAAAAAATGGAAAGTGTTTCGGTCGACTTGTGCTTATACACTCTTAAAGAGGATGGAAAGAGGATCACAAAACTCGCAGGCTGAGCCTTGTAAGTGCATTATTTTCGAAGTTACAGCCAAAAAACCAAAGACTCGATTAATCGTGGAAGAGCCTTGGTCGACCACTACAACTGAAACAATTTTTTTTTAAAGATGGGCTTTCGCTGATAGCCTTATCTTAAGGTACGCGCCGAGAGCTTCAAGAAAATGTACGATTATCATAGGTTTCGATCGGTGTTTCGAAAGTTACAGCCGATTATAGAAAATCGAGGAAACGGTAAGGAATACATACCCCTTGCAATTTATTTCGGGAAAAAATGGAAAGTGTTTCGGTCGACTTGTGCTTATACATGCTTAAAGACGATGGAAAGAGGATCACAAACATCGCAGGCAGAGCCTTGTAAGTGCATAATTTTCGAAGTTACAGCCAAAAAACCAAAGACTTGATTAATCGAGGAAGAGCCTTGGTCAACCACTACTACTGAAACATTATTTTTATTTTAAAGATGGGCTATCGCTGATAGTCCTATCTTAAGGTACGCGTCGAGAGCTTCAAGAAAATGTATGATTATCATACGTTTCGATCGGCGTTTCGAAAGTTACAGGCGATTTTAGGAAATCGAGGAAACGGTAAGGAAAACATACCCCTTGCAATTTATTTCGGCAGAAAATGGAAAGTGTTTCGGTCGACTTGTGCTTATACACGCTAAAAGAGGATGAAAAGGGGATCACAAAAATCGCAGGCAGAGCCTCCTAAGTGTATTTTTTTCGAAGTTACAGTCAAAAAAACCCAAGGCTTGATTAATCGAGGATGAGCCTTGGTCGGCCACTACAACTGAAACAATTTTTTTTTAAAGATGAACTTTTGCTGATAGTCCTATCTTAAGTTACGCGTCGACAGCTTCAAGAAAATGTATGATTATCATAGGTTTTGATCGGTGTTTCAAAAGTTACAGGCGATTATAGAAAATCGAGGAAACGGTAAGGAATACATACCCCTTGCAATTTATTTCGGTAAAAAATGGAAAGTGTTTCAGACTACTTGTGCTTATACAGGCTTAAAGACGATGGAAAGAGGATCACAAAAATCGCAGGCAGAGCCTTCTAAGTGCATTATTATCGAAGTTACAGCCAAAAAACCAAAAGCTTGATTAATCGAGGATGAGCCTTGGTCGACCACGACAACTGAAACAATTTTTAATTAAAGATTGGCTTTCGCTGATAGTCCTATCTTAAGGTACGCGTCGAGACTTTCAAGAAAATGTATGATTATCATAGGTTTCGATCGGTGTTTCGAAAGTTACAGGCGATTATATAAAATCGAGGAATCGGTAAGGAATACATACCCCTTGCAAATTATTTCGGGAAAAAATGGAAAGTGTTTCGGTCGACTTGTGCTTATACACGCTTAAAGAGGATGAAAAGGGGATCACAAAAATCGCAGGCAGAGCCTCCTAAGTGCATTTTTTTCGATGTTACAGTCAAAAAACCAAAGGCTTGATTAATCGAGGAAGAGCCTTGGTCGACCACGACAACTGAAACAATTTTTTTTTAAAGATGGGCTTTCGCTGATAGTCCTATCTTAAGGCACGCGTCGAGAGCTTCAAGAAAATGTATGATTATCATAGGTTTTGATCGGTGTTTCGAAAGTTACAGGCGATTATAGAAAATCGAGGAAACGGTAAGGAATACATACCCCTTGCAATTTATTTCTGCAAAAAATGGAAAGTGTTTCGGTCGACTTGTGCTTATACGGGCTTAAAGAGGATGGAATGAGCGTCACAAACATCGCAGGCAGAGCTTTCTAAGTGCATTATTTTCCAAGTAACAGCCAAAAAACCAAAGACTTGATTAATCGAGGAAGAGCCTTGGTCGACCACTACTACTGAAACAATATTTTTTTTAAAGATGGGCTTTCGCTGATAGTCCTATCTTAAGATACGCGTCGAGAGTTTCAAGAAAATGTATGATTATCATAGGTTTCGATCGGTGTTTCGAAAGTTACAGGCGATTATAGAAAATCGAGGAAACGGTAAGGAATGCATACCCCTTGCAATTGATTTCGGCAAAAAATGGACAGTGTTTCGGTCGACTTGTGCTTATACACGCTTAAAGAGGAAGGAAAGAGGATCACAAAAATCGGAGGCAGAGCCTTGTAAGTGCATTATTTTCGAAGTTACAGCCAAAAAACCAAAGGCTTGATTAATCCAGGAAGAGCCTTGGTCGACCACTACAACTGAAACAATATTTTTTTAAAGATGGGCTTTCGCTGATAGTCCTATCTTAAGGTACGCGTCGACAGCTTCAAGAAAATGTATGATTATCATAGGTTTCGATCGGCGTTTCGAATGTTACAGGCGATTTTAGGAAATCGAGGAAACGGTAAGGAATACATACCCCTTGCAATTTATTTCGGCAAAAAATGGAAAGTGTTTCGGTCGACTTGTGCTTATACATGCTTAAAGAGGATGGAAAGAGGATCACAAAAATGGCCGTCAGAGCTTTCTAAGTGCATTATTTTCGAAGTTACAGCCAAAAAACCCAAGTCTTGATTAATCGAGGAAGAGCCTTGGTCAACCACTACTACTGAAACATTATTTTTATTTTAAAGATGGGCTTTCGCTGATAGTCCTAACTTAAGGTACGCATCGACAGCTTCAAGAAAATGTATGATTATCATAGGTTTCGATCGGTGTTTCGAAAGTTACAGGTGATTTTAGGAAATCGAGGAAACGGTAAGTAATACATACCTCTTGCAATTTATTTCGGCAAAAAATGGAGAGTGTTTCGGTCGACTTGTGCTTATACATGCTTAAAGATGATAGAAAGAGGATAACAAAAATCGCAAGGCAGAGTCTTGTAAGTGCATTATTTTCGAAGTTACAGCCAAAAAACCAAAGACTTGATTAATCGAGGAAGAGCCTTGGTCGACTACTACTACTGAAACAATATTTTTTTAAAGATGGGCTTTCGCTGATAGTCCAATATTAAGGTACGCGTCGACAGCTTCAAGAATATGTATGACTAGAAAAATTACCCGGCGTTGCTCGGGTGAAGCATGCGGTGCTTTTTATATGTATTTTGCAATTTCAAGCGGTAGTAATTTGAAATCAACGGTGTTTATGACTCGACACACGCATTATAGGTTTTTTTTCTATTAATTTTCGTTTAGTAGTGAATAATGGAATAGTAACTGTCATTCATTATTGTTTATGCAAATATTTAACTTCCGTTACATTAATCAAGGCATATTTCGGTTGTTCCACAGACGTGTATGGATGTGGCCGAAAATTCTGCTGTTTTGTAATTCTGCTATGTAATCATCGCGTTTACCATCGAGGCTATAGTATTTAGATTTATAGCCTTTTCTCTACCTGCATTATTTATTGCACTTTCTTCTCGTCGGCCGATGTGGTAAAATTTTATTGCCCTTGTCCCTTTAGTGGTCTATCAGTGGCTATGCTCTAAAGAAAAGGCCTATGGCGTCTTACTTTTAGACCGTGTTCGGTGGCATTTCTTCTTTATATGCAAAGCTCGTACACATGTATATCCAACCCAAATGTACATACGTACATGCATACATGTAAATACGCTTACATACATCTACATAAACAAACATGTGTGTAAGCGTCACCGTAGAGAAAGAGGGTGGACACACATATAAGGTGGTCGATGTATGTTCAGAGGCCAGATATGTTCAGTTAATTGAGTGACGACTGTTACCACTCCATAGAGGACTGCGGCGTTATTTGGAAGTTCGCTGGTGTTTTGCACCCGAGGCGACGGCAAGGGGTCTGACACCTTACTGCTGGGTCGCGAAGGGATGCATAGTTTATTATGATGAGCCGGATACGTGGCTGACGGACCGACGGTATCGATGCCTCTTTGTCCGCGCGGCGAGTTAACGGTTCGTGGAAAAGGACCCGGCCACGGAGTGGGCAACGTCTTTTAGACGTCCAGATAAGAGGGCTTTAGCAACAGGCATGGAAATTACACCAGAAACTCTTACGCGAACGAACACCATATCGATAACTTTCAGACATGTGTATCTCGCCTTTGTAGTATTTTCGGGTGTTCAAGTTTAGACGTAAATAGAAGATTTATCAGGCGTTGCCTGGGCATCGTACGCAGTGCGTCATGTAAATATATTTTAATTATAAGCGACAAAATTGATCCGGACAACGTTTCTCAGTCGGGACGTATACAGTGCGGCATTTTTATATAGAGCGGACCCTGAGTTAGCCTTTCCACGGTGTAGCAACGTTCCACATCACCCATGAGGTCTTGCTATTGGATGCGTTATATATTTTTTTTTTTGCATGGTGATTTCCCCAGTAGGCCTACATATCCATGACAATACTAATCCAATTACCGAATTGAAGTATGGATCGGATTATTCTAGATGTTTCAATTTCACAAATGGCGATTATTATTTTACTCCTTCAGACAGATCGACATACTAATGCAACTACTTGATTGCAGTATGGATCGGATTATTCTGGATGTTAAGTTTCACAAATCGCGATTATTATTTTACTATTCCAGACAGATCAACATACTAATGCAACTATCTGGTCGAAGTATGGATCGGATTCTTCTGGATGTTTAAATTTCACAAATCGCGATTATTATTTTACTCCTTCAGACAGATCGACATACTAATGCAACTACTTGATTGCAGTATGGATCGGATTATTCTGGATGTTTAAGTTTCACAAATCGCGATTATTATTTTACTATTTCAGACAGATCAACATACTAATGCAACTATCTGGTCGAAGTATGGATCGGATTATTCTGGATGTTTAAATTTCACAAATCGCGATTATTATTTTACTCCTTCAGACAGATCGACATACTAATGCAACTACTTGATTTAAGTATGGATCGGATTATTCTGGATGTTTAAATTTCACAAATCGCGATTATTATTTTACTCCTTCAGACAGATCGACATACTAATGCAACTACTTGATTTAAGTATGGATCGGATTATTCTGGATGTTTAAATTTCACAAATCGCGATTATTATTTTGCTCCTTCAGACAGATCGACATACTAATGCAACTACTTGATTGCAGTATGGATCGGATTATTCTGGATGTTTACATTTCACAAATCGCGATTATTTTTCTTCTATTCTATCGACATACTGATCGACATACTGATCCGATTACCAGATTTGAGCATGGATAGAATGTTTATGTTATTTAATCAACGTAGTACTTCCTTGTAAACAATATTTCTCGTTTTTTTATTAGGTGCTAAGATGAACAAATTATTATTGGTGCTAACTTTGGAGCAAGCAACATAAAATTGTCCGTGAGTAAAGCAAGAACTGCGTAAATCAACGCCTGCAACAGACAGAGTTTGGCCTTGCGCTTTATTAATGGTAATTGCAAAACAGATTTTAATTGGGTATTGGCGTCTTTTGAATTCGAACGGATAGTCGTTTGTGATCATCGGAATGCGCGGAATTAACACTCTGTCCCCTTTTGCGCAGCCAGTGATTATTGTTGCCTCAATTACATTCGGTTGCAAGGAAGTGACTCGAAGGCGGGTACCATTGCACAACTTCGGGGCATTTAAATTTCGTAACAACATTATTGGTACACCTGGTTTGAGAACTAATTTATGCGGAGGCATTCCTGGGGGATCGAGAGAATTTAAAAATTCCGTAGGGTAATGTACTACATTATCTTGGTCCACAACGGTATCGACGGAGTAATATAGTTTTCTTTCTCCACTCAATTTATCTAAAACATAATTATTTATAGATGCCGCGGTATCATTCTTTGGTGATAATATTGTTCTTTCGCGTAACCAAGAATCATCTTTTGTATGTAAATTTATGACATCGGGATAAACTTGATTTACTAACTCTTCCATCGAATCTACATTTTGTCCAAGACTCTCTGGAATGTAAATATTACCATCGGACGCCTCTTCTATCTGTCCGTTGCCTATTTGCAGCAGCAATTTCGAAAAAGTATCAGCCGCATGATCACCATTTAAGCGAACTCGCATATTAACGGTAAGGCCTATTTTAAAAACTTTGGTCCACAACAGAGAGGACTTTACACAGGCTCTAATTTCATTAGCCTTTGTACCCCTTGGCACGACTGGGAGAGTTTGTCGGAAATCACCCGAAAACAATACTGTCACACCACCCATCACACTGTCATTTTCTCTAATATCTTGAAGCGTTCTGTTTAAGGCTTCTATTGCCCCTTTATGCGACATTGTGCATTCGTCCCAAACGATAATCGCGCAATCTTTTAATACTTGAGCCAAAGACGTCCCCTTTTTAATATTGCAAACTGGACTTTCACCATAGGTGAGATTTAATGGCAGTTTGAAGGTGGAGTGAGCAGTTCTCCCACCTTCCATAAGCGTGGCGGCAATGCCAGAAGATGCTACAGCTATTGCTATTTTTTTCTCGGATCTGACTTTTGCTAATAGTAAATTAATCAAAAATATTTTGCCAGTTCCACCGGGTGCATCTAGGAAGAACATTTTCCCAAGACTGTCATGAACGCTTTGTAAAATTGTGCTGTATGCAGTTCTCTGCTCATCTACCAAAAGAAATTCATTGTTTTTCACAAATGTGTCGAGTTGATGAATATTATAACATGTTTCCCTTAGATAATCCATGTTTAATTGACCGTTAGTGATATCGAGGGGCATCGGTAGGCCGAAATCTTTTAAGGTTTTACCACATACAATCAATAATTTTTTTTCAATACAAATTAATGCCTCGTTGAACATTACTTCAGTATATGTTACGTTGATATCGGGATTGTTCTTTTGCTCCCGCTGGTGAACATCCTCCGTTAATGCATTTTTTAATTTGACCCACAAATCAAGGGGATTCGATAAATGACGAAAAGCTAGCATGACAACAAATAATTCGCGAAGCATTCGTGGTGAATCTGAAGCACTGGCTTCTTCCATTGTTTTCTCCCAGTGCGTATAATTTTCTAATAAACCGCGCGCGTGACATGCAGCTTGAAACGTGGGGTACTCTTCACCGAATACTGTTTTCAAATCGCGGAATGATGTCGGACCTTTAACGTTGTGTAACAGTAATCGCAGATAGTAACATTCGGCGTTACTGGGATGTACTGTGTATACACGACCGATCGCGGTACTTTTTCTGACTCCGGCAAAACCTTCTACAACTGACCCATTTTTTCTCCTTTTAAATATTTTTCTGTCCCATGTATAATTAGTGAGCACCTCATTGTAATACAGGCTCATTGCAAATGTGTCCCTAGAACACAGTTCAAGAAATGCAGTGAGAGTTGTATGGGGTGGAGCCTGTACTCTGTCAAGTAGATTGTTCTCGGTAAAGTAAACCCTCTGGCCATTCTCCAAATGAACAGCTAAATGTACTACTGTAGGGTGTCTCGCGTGTAGAGGAAATGCCAATATTCTCCAAGCGGCTTCGGAAGAACTAATGTAACGCCGTATTTCATAGTGACA
Source organism: Anoplius nigerrimus (assembly GCA_914767735.1). Taxonomy (NCBI): domain Eukaryota; kingdom Metazoa; phylum Arthropoda; class Insecta; order Hymenoptera; family Pompilidae; genus Anoplius; species Anoplius nigerrimus. The sequence continues at coordinate 886,859 of OU612081.1, forward strand.
CACTTCGTCGTTTTCTTTATGCATAACAGCGAAGGCCGCTTGATCGCTTCCCGTGTTAACATATTTGCAGACATATTTGATAGATTTAACGGAACTGCAAAACTCGACATTAATATGAGCGTTAAATGCTCTTGACAGAACGGGACAGTACGGTACAATCCATCGATTGTCAATATTGATAAGGCTATTATGAATTTTCGTCTGCGCCACGAAACCTCCGTCTTCAGGAGGTCGCCTTTTGTACGTGGGATAGCCATCATCACCGGTTATTGTCTCCCTTACAAACGGTCGCGGATATCTTTTAGAACATTTACCGTCTTTCATGCAAGGGGACTTGGGGTTAAGTGCACCGCACGGACCGTGAACCATATTTGCCGCAATGATTGCGAAGAGTTTCGGGTCTTCATTCTTATCGGGCAGTTCGGCGCTAATAAAGGAATCGATTTGGTTAGGTACAATGTTCGTCTCTAACCATAGTAAAATATGTACATGTGGTAAACCGCGCTTTTGCCACTCAATTGAATAAGTGTAGCATCTGGCTGTTCCGAAAAGTTTTTCTTTAGTCAACAAATGCATTATTTTATGAACCTTTAAGTTAAAAACTCTACTTACAATATCATGTCGATCGCAAGCCTTTTGATTGAGTAACAAATGACCAGTAATTTCTGCCCACTTTGGATTCGTTGTGAATGTTATAAAAAGATCTGGTCTACCAAATTTTCTTACGTATGTCATTGCGTCTTGTGTCCGTTCATGCATATATCTGGGTCCGCCGGTGAAGGATGAGGGTAAAATAACTAACTGTCCCAAATTTCTCGCGTTAGCATCGATATTTATGGCATCTTTCAGATGAATGTAGTCATCGGCACGTAATTTCTTTTGATTGTTTTTTATAAATGAAAGGCGCTCCGATTCCATTTTAGCATACATGTCAACTAAATACTGATTATAAAGTTGTTTGTAGTAATGCAAAAAATTCGTACTATCTTTCCTCATCATTATCCTGTATGCATAAAAGTTCATTGATGAAACCGTTTTCGATGAGTTCGACTGTTGGGCTATTTTAATATTATAACCGTCTTCTCCGTGAGGAAACATGAGAGGATATTGCAAAGCGTCAATTTCCGAAATGCGTTTAAGTCCATGACCTCTCGCATGTAAAATAATGTCACGTTTTTCGAATTCTTGTCCTACTATTACAACAGCCACTTCATCGTGAACGGGCACATTAAAACAACCTCTGTGCGTATTAGGTGGCCTATTATCTGCATGAATGACAACTTTGAAATTATTATCCGAATTATGAATTTCATTTTCCAACGTGGTTTTAAAACTTCTAATATACTTATTTTCAGAGTGCAACATTTCTTGCAACTCCGTAACAATATTTAAATCCAAAGTGGGAAAGTTTTTGCACCTCAAATTGGCTTCGACTGCATTGTCTCCGACAAAATACAGTTGGAGAATTTTGGGTTCCTCAGCAGAATTTTCGGGTAAAATGGAACCAGCTAAATGATACACTTGCCCCTGAATTTTAAAGGTTAGCATAAAATTATACGACACTATATTGGTTGCTTCAAATGATGTCATTTGGAAGGCATTATTGTAATTTCTTATTGATTGTAAGAACTGTTTCGAACGAATGTCTGAACCTAACAAAAGCCCTTCGAGCGGTTGTGAGGGGTGTAATAAAGGCTCGAGTTTAATTTTTCCACTGCTACAGCACATACCTGGACTCTCGTCCTTAAATTTCAAAGCTTGGCAATGCGAATACACTACCGTCATCGAATCAATTGCAACGTGAGAACCGTTCTCGTATGAAATAAGTGGATCGTAATTGAATGCACATTTCTCTGTATATTTTCAGGGAAGCTGGCATAAAGTCACGGGTAATCGAAATGACAGTCGTCTTGTATCGGTTAGCTGCTCTGATTCTATGATTCCGCGTAATCGTATTCGTGAAACATCATTTTCGACGTGACTGGACCTTAAAAAGTAGCGCGACTGGCCCAGTTCATTATTCACCGAAACCGTGGTATTATTATCATTATGGTTAATACTACAAATAGTATTGATGTTATTATTGTTGTTACTGCCACTATTATCATTATCGTTATTTTTCCGGTTACTGTTCGGGTCGTTCGTAATTGAGTCAGCCGTTGAAACTTGCGCGGTGTTTAATCCTACATTACGGCGGAAATGTTTTCGAGCAGCATCATTTTCAAACTGTTTGGGTCTTCCACGTTTTCTGGTGCATAGCTGACCCTGTATGTTGATACCCGTAGTCTCATTTGCAACATTTGTTATATCAGTATTACTACAGTCACGATTATTAATTGCATTATTGCTATTGTTGGTGTTATGCCTAATGAAATCACCGGTCGTATCTGTTGGGGATTCTAACCATTCCACTCTACGGACACACAATCGAGCGGCATAATTTTCCGACTTTTTGGGCCTTCCACGCTTTCTCGCGCACGGCCGACCGGATAGCCTAATCACTGAACGTGCATTAGCAACATCTGTTTCTTGAATTTCTTTAATATTACTATTGGTATTATTATTATTTACATCCCTACCATCGTTCGGGTTAACCGCGAATAAATTCCCGCTTCTATATGTTAGAGACTTTAACCGTTCCATTCTACAGACACGCAAAGGAACGGCACAATTTTTCAACTGTCTGGGTCTTCCACGCTTTTTCCCGCACGGCCGGCCGGATAGCCTATTCTCTGAACTTACATTAGCAACATCTCTTTCTTTAATTTCTTTAATATTGCTACCCGTATTGTTATTATTTGCATTCCTATCATTGGACGGGTTAACCGCGAATGAATTACCGCGTGTATTTCTTGCGGTCTCTAACCTTTTCATGCTACGTATACGCAGTCGAGCGGCATGATTTTCCAACTTTTTGGGCCTTCCACGCTTCCTCGTGCACGGCCGACCGGATAGCCTAATCACTGAACGTCCATTAACAACATCTCTTTCTTTAATTTCTTTAATATTGCTACTGGTATTGTCATTATGTGCATCCCTATCATTGGACGGGTTAACCGCGAATAAATTACCACGTGTTTTTCTTGGGGACTCTAACCTTTCTATGCTACGTATACGCAGTGGAGCGGCATGATTTTTCAACTGTTTGGGCCTTCCCGGTTTTCCCGAACACGGCCGGCAATCTTTTCCATTAGCCGAAACTGTGTTCCTAACATTCGTGTCGTTAATATGATACTCGCGAACGTTGATATTATTATTATTCGATTGGACAGGAAATGCAATGAGATGCTTACGTTCAAAGACTGCGTTTAGGTGTTTCCGCATTGACGAAATGATAAACATTTGTCGACTTGGGTCCATTCCAAATGCAATAGAAATAGCAAACGCTATTGAAAATACACCACAATCGGTGTTATTTTCTTGTTGTTGAACCTTATCATAAACAATTTCTGGTTTCCATGGAAATAGAGCATCAAGAAACATTTGTTGTTCATGTGTTAATTGGAATTGTCTATCCGCGTTTGAACTATCGTATACATGAATAATATTGCCATCGAAATATGTGCATATCCAATGTGTAATACGATCAGTGGCACCCGACGGCAGAATTTGAATATGTTTTTCATTTCTTCTTACGGGTGCAATATCACTATACAAATTCCACATCAACAAAACCTCTCGTGGCTTAAATTCGGTGTAAGCAGCCAAAATTTCGTTAAATTTACTGATGTGGTCAGTGGAGAGTACATCACCGTTTAACAATTCACGAATTGCCGATTCCGATAAAGATAGAATTGGCAAAGACATATTTTAATGTTATTTGATTTGACTTAGTTTGATTCGAGATCAGAGAAATGTCTTCGACAGATAATTCGATCCAAAGCTGTATGGTCACAATTTGCGAAATTTAGTATCAGGTGAAATCTAGTACAATTGCGGCCAGGTATGAAACTGTAAATGTACTATGTAATTGTATATATCACAATAAATTAATTTAAATAAAGGAGTACAACTAACTTAGTAACGAAAAGTGAAACAAAATGAGAAGGAAAAGGGATAAACAAACAACAAAAAACAATGCGTAAGAAAAGTAAGAGAGAAAAAAGAAAGTAGACAAATAAATGGAAAATAAAGTAGAAAAACTTACGTCTATTAGAATTGGTCCAGTATGTTGAATGAAAAACGCACTAAACCTAACACCCACTGCACTTAAAACTGCGATGCGTTTTTAAAAAAACTATACACTTAGTTTGTGCTTTCCACTTCGCAGTATGTACTATCTCAGCGACGAACTGTCACGACTCTTCACGCTGAAATGATCGGTACTGCAGCTAAGAATGCATCTGTGAGCCCTGTTCGCTTGTATATTGCGAAATGTGTCGCAGATAACGCTTTCGGCTATTGTTTGTGTTATCGGCAATGGGCTCGGCGGGGGCATAAACGCGCTTTCGGCAACCGCGTTTCCGATCTACGTATTTTGGGACGTGTTTTTGAAACGACAATAATAAACTACGAACTGACTTATTACCCGTAATAATGGTGTTGTGTCGTGTCGGGATCGACGCCTTCACGTTGGTCCCGTGGTTCCGGAGTTGAAAGAAGTATTATTAGTATTACGTGATTCTTTATTAATTTTTACACGTCTTTACTCTTGCTATCGCTTTTTGGGAATGAATGCTCAGCGCATTCGGTCGCTCGTTCTTGATCGTCTTGCCAAAAGACGGTTGTTTGTTACCGTGGTTGCGCTCGCTCCGTAGCCGTGGTTGCTGACGATGATGTGTATCGTCGATGATGTGCATGTATGTCGGACTCGGCCGTGTACATGCGTTTATGTTGTGTTGGTGTTGAATGCCGGAAGAACGAAATCTCTAGCATGTCGGGTAGTGGGAGATCTTTTTTGCAATATTTGTTGATTTTTTAAAAATAAAGGAGTCAACTTTTCCAACTTCCAAAAACGGTTTTGGATACATTAGTGAAAAGACTATGAATAGAGATCAAATTTAAATCGCCGACGCTGCAAAATGTAAAAAAAAATAATTGTTTAAACAATTAGCAATAAATTTTTACAATGTTTCATAATTATTTTGGTGTGTCGGGAGCAAGTCCAAAAGAATGCCGTGGAAACGAAATCTCTAGAATGTCGGGAAGTGGGAGATCTTTTTTGCTATTTTTGTTAATTGTTTTAACAATGAAGGAGTCAACTTTTCCAACTTCTAAAAACGGTATTGGATTCATAAGTGAAAAGACTATGAATAGAGATCAAATTTAAATCGCTGATGCTGCAAAATGTAAAAAACATAATTGTTTAAACAATTAGCAATAAACTTTTACAATGTTTCATAATTATTTTGGTGTGTCGGGAGCAAGTCCAAAAGAATGCCGTAAGAACGAAATCTCTAGCATGTCGGGAAGTGGGAGATCTTTTTGGCTATTTTCGTTAATTGTTTGTTTAACAATGAAGGAGTCAACTTTTTCAACTTTTTCGAACTTTCCGTTTTGTTTGGAGAGAAAAGCTAGTAGGGGACAAAATTTCAAGTCGCTAGCACTTGTGGAAGTACCAAATCTTGAACATCCGGTAATTAAATTTTGCCGTTCCGACGATGTTTAAACTAATTAGGAGTAAACTTTTGGAACTTTTTGGACCGGTTCGGTTAGTTTGAAAGCAAGATCTCGCTGATAAAAAAAAATTAAGTCGCTAGCCCATCGGGAAGTGGTCTAACCGAATTTCCGGACATTTGACATTTATATATATAGAGATTAAACTTTTAGCTTCGTGCCGCATACAAGAAAGTTTGCAAGAAGAGGAATATCCATGCTGTGGACATTTCTGAATTTGTTAATTTATGTAGTCTGATCGAATCTAGAGGCGTTCTGACAATAACAGCTAAGAAGGAACCGCGTTATTCGAAAGTGAGTTTGCAATGGGACCAGGAAGAACTCGACGCTGTGTTGCAGGATGATGATGATATGATAACCGAAATTATAAACGATGTTTCATCTTTATAACGGATCGTATTTGGAGTCCTATGAAATAATATCGTAAAGATATAGAAAGGGGCACCCATCACCGATTTGCATGAAACTTCGTGTAATGGTAAATTTTTGCATAAAAATAAGATCTGTAAAAGCCAAAAAGCGCGGACTGGTCTAATTAAAAAGTTATTAAGCGTTAAAATTTAGTTATAAAACTTGCGATACCAACAGCACGAACGACATCTGCGCATGCGCACAGACAAGTTTGCAGGTAAAGTGCGCGTATTTGAAATGAAATAATATTGAATTGGCGAAGGCTAGGTGTGGACAAGGCATCCCTTTCATAATGTTTAAGAGTTTTCAATCAAACAATGGTTTCAGACACATTAAACATATTTTTATTTAAGAGTTTTCAATGAAACATTGGTTTCAGCCACATTAAACATTGGTACCTAAAAGCGTGTAAATTGATAATTCGTCGCACAAGAAATGTTATTGAAACAGTTGTGAAGTTTCAAGTAGTGTATCAAAACAATAAATTTATGTTTTGTTCCAGGAATCCGCGTCCCTTAACATTGTTTTCATTTCACACCTGGCTTGAAAAAGTGGCAAGATGATGTCAGTTAAATCTAAAGCATTTGCAATGCCTACTGAAATTAACTTTGAGTGTGGCTTTGATGGCCATTCAAATAAGGAATATAAAACAGCCTGTGTCTTGCCTTTCAATTTATCGATTTCACCAAGTACAAATAGCAGCATATCGTGATTGGTGACCAGGTACTTTTCAATTCGATCTTTGCTATTTTTAGCACCTTTTCGATCACCTATTTCCAATTGTTGAATTATTTCAGCATATACTGTGGGCGCTAATTTCATGGGAGCGCACTTCACATAAACAACTTTGAACTTTGACGAAAATTCAGGTTGTTGCAAAATCTTTGAAAGGCAAGCTGTTTTTCCAGTACCAGATCGTCCAGGAACATAAAGAGAGGCAGATGTTTCATTTTCTAAATTTGCACAAATAAACTGCTCCAAATTAGCCAATTCGGCTTCTCTGCCTGGTAAGTTCTGAGAATAATTACTACAGAATGCCACACATGCTTGACGGTACTTGTTTGAGGCAAATAATCTGTTGGAAACCAATTTCTCTGTCTTTTCTTCAGGGCAAGATAAATGAAGCCTATCTAACAGAGTTGAAGGAGTCGTAAGGGAACTGTTTACTACGCCAGTCTTTTTCTGGTTTGGTGGTGTTGATCCATGCTCACCTGTAAATCAGAATAAAGCAACATACAACCACTGCTATTCATTTGTAAAATAAAAAGCAGACATCCACTACAGACAAGACACAACATACGTCAATTCAAATGTACACCTTACCTTCCGAATCACTTGAATTACATTCCGCTACATTATTCTCAACATCCGACTCCGATTCCGACTCGCTGCTGCTCAGAACAACCAAGTTCGTCGCCCTATACTGCGTATACATGGAGAAGGTACCCGGCACAGTCGCATTACTGACGTCTTCCTTAACAATCTTCTCCTTGTTGTCCGTCATGTTTTACTGCAGATACCACTCGAATTCAACCGACACCGATTCAAGATTGAATAAACAAAACACGCTCTGATTTTCGCATCGAGTACGTCGCAAACCGAACTTTCGTTCCAACATGCAACGGCAAGGCTATTCAAACGTCTGCGTTCGTCGGGTGAAATTCGTAATCGTAAGAGGACACGTCACGATAAATAGTCCATTACGCATAAGCAATGCTGTTCCGGCCGCTTCGCCGTGGGGCGGTCACCCCCGCTCTTTATCACGTCCAATCTCATTTTGGAGGAGCGCGGCCGTTACCGGACGGGGCCAAACAATGTTCAAACGGCCGTAGGCCATTGCCCCCCAAGGTCGCGCTCCTCCCACTCTTCAGCACACCGCCGGACCCCACGTGAGCGCAGGTCATTACCTTGGGTTTTATCTGCCCAAAGTGCAACAACATCATTTCTATGGCTAGCTGTGGGCAAGGCTTCCCTTTCATAATGTTGCACTTTGGGCAGTTAAAGTCTAACCCAAACCTACTCTCAAACCATTGTTTGATTGAAAACTCTTAAACATTATGAGGTAAACACAATTTCAACCAGAACAAAAGAGGGCTTCCAAACCAAGTGCAATTTAAATCATAGTGGTTGAATACTAACAATAATTATGAGGTAAAGGAAAAGAAAGACGGGGTCCTCACCGATTTGCATGAAATTTTGCAGAAACATCAATTTTTGCATAAAAATAAGATCTGTAAAAGCAAAAGTTGCGGCTCTCGCTTAATAAAATAGTTATTAAGCGTTAAAGTTTGTTATAAAATCTGCCTTGCCGACAGCATTAACGACATCTGCGCATGCGCACTGATGTCTGCGCATGCGCACTGATGTCTGCGCATGCGCTCTGACGTCTGCGCGTGCGCTCTGACGTCTGCGCATGCGCACTGATGTCTGCGCATGCGCTCTGACGTCTGCTTCCCTTTCAGAATGTTCCAAACCATGGCTCAGTATCTGGATGAATTTCTACACAAATTAGAACAACTAGAAGAAGCTGGTATAAAGCTACCAGATCCAGTACTGCCCATTATGCTATTGAACTCTCTGACTAGTGCGTATGAAAACTTTTGTATAGCTATAGAGTCCCGGGAAAACATGCCTAGCATGCAAGAACTAAAAATCAAGCTACTGGAGGAAGAAATAAGAAGAGTGGAATGTCATGGAACCACGAGCAATGAGAGTGAGGAAGCCCTTCTCTCCAACTGAAGCCCACATCAGGCGAGAAAAGAAACAAACGAACGCTACCACAAGCCCAAGCAAGAATACCCCACACAAAAGAAGGCATCATTCAAGTGCTACATATGTGGAAAGGCTGGTCACTTTGCAAAGCACTGCAGGAATAAATCAAAGCAAGTGCCAATGAGACGTGATGCAGAAGATGCGATGACTGCCATTGCCCTTAACGCAAATGCTACGTCAACAGAAAAATGGTGTCTTGATAGCGGAGCCACCAAGAACATGTGCAAAGAAAAGCATAAATTTGAAAGAATCAACCAAAGAGCACAAGGGCAAGTGTATACTGCAACTAAGGACTGCGTCAAAGCATTGGGAGAGGGTATTGTGAAGCTAAAAGTGAAAACAGGACACCACAGCAAGAACAATATTACTTTAAAAAATGTGATGTGGCTCCCCGAGTTTAGAAATAACCTTCTTTCAGTGTCTAAGATAACGGATAATGGATAATGGGTATACTGTCCACTTCCATAAATATGCAGGCACTGTAAACCGTGAAGATGGATCAGTAGTTATGACAGCAAAAAAGGAGAGTGGTCTATACTTACTGGATGACACTGATTTGTATGCCCTACAAGCCAGTGAGCAAGATAACACATTGACTCGATGGCATCAAAGATTTGGGCACTTAAATATTCCTGATGTAAGGAAATTATCCAATGAAAGTGTAGTGGATGGAATAGACATACCGTCAAGGCAAATGCAGCATGCACCAAAATGTGAGATTTGTGACAAAAGTAAGATTTGCCAAATCCCATTTAAAAGTTCAAGTCATAAGGAGAAGGAAACGTTACGTTTTGTACATACAGACATTTGTGGACCTATGTCTACTCTTTCCTTGGGCAGTGCAAAATATTTTGCAACCTTTATAGACGGCAAGTCGAGATATAAAGAAATAGCCATATTAAAGAAGAAGTCAGATATCCTAACAGCGTAAAGGAATACAAAAACAGAGCAGAAAAAGAAACCGGTCAACAGATCAAGAAGCTGAGAAGTGACAATGCGAAGGAATACATATCCAAAGAATTTAGTGATTATCTCAAGGACAATGGAATAATTAGACAATTGTCCACAACATATACACCACAACAAAATGGTGTAGCCGAACGCGCCAATAGGACCCTAGTCGAAATGGCTCGAAGTATGTTGACACAGGCGCATTTACCACTAAGCTTGTGGGCAGAAGCGATAACATCCGCAGTGTACATAAGGAACAGAAGCCCAACTTCCAAACTGGGAAATAAAACTCCTTACGAAGAGTGGACAGGCAAAAAGCCATACGTCGGGTATTTCCGCACATTTGGGGTAAAGCAATTGCCCTGGAAAAACGACCCGGGGGAAACAAATTTTCACCTCGAGGCAAGGAATATATATTGGTAAGTTATTCAGAGGAATCTAGGGCATACCTGCTCTGAGTCTGGGATCGTGGAACACGAAGCGTTATCAAGAGGGGGGACGCGCGTTTCCACGAAGAAATCGCGCCACAAGTGGCGACTCTTATTGATCCATCCCAAACTAAATCTTTGCAACCAAGCACGATTGATTTGATCGAAAAAGAAGATGGAACATCAAGCGAGGCAAGCGAGGAGGGGAGTGAAAAGGAAATCCCAACAGACACATTAGAACCTTATACCTCAGAAGTCGAGAGCGAACCTAGGCAACTCGGTTCAAAACGGACGGCCGGATGGCCAAAAATAATAAAAACAGAAAAACCAGGTAGGCCCAGAAAATCGTATCACTACACAACAAATACTAACTCCGTAGATCCAGAAACCCCAACCGAAGCAATAAACAGTGCTGAAGGACCATTCTGACTAGCAGCAATGGAAGAAGAATACCAATCGCTAATGGACAATCAAACATGGGAACTAGTGGACAAGCCTGAAAACGTAAAGGTACTCACAAATAGATGGGTATTCAAAACAAAACGCAATCAGGAAGGAACGCTTGATAAATTCAAAGCCAGGCTAGTGGCTAGATGCAACGAACAACGGAAGCACATAGACTATGATGAGGTGTATGCACCTGTGGCTAGGTACAAATCCATTCGGACGCTTCTGGCCTGTGCCGCAGAATGTCGGATGCATGTACATCACATGAATGTTGTAACGGCTTACGTCCAAGGAAATTTAACGGACACCATTTATATGCAACAACCAGAAATGTTTGAGCAACCCGGCCATGCAACAAAACTGTGCAAATTAACCTTAAATTACTACTTATTAAGTATAGGTATAAGCAAAACGCAATTAAACCCATGTATTTATGTTAACCGGAATAGTCGAGAAACTGTGATATTGATTATTTATGTAGACGATATATTAGTAGCATCTAAAGATTTAAAAAGTTTAAAGATATTAAAAGAAGCGTTAAAAAGTAAATTTAAAATGAAAGACTCAGATAACGTAACGAATATATTAGGGATACAAATTAAAAGAGAAGGCGATACGGAGCGAATCACACTGAGTCAGGTCAGGTACATCCAAGAGACACTTACAAAATTTGGCATGGATGATTGCAAACCGGTAGCCACTCCTTTGGTACCGAACGAATCTTTCAACCACATAGAACCTAGTCAAAGTGATATGAGAAACGTACCTCACCGCGAACTGGTGGGTGTGTTAACATACTTATCTAACGCTACTCGCCCAGACATTGCTTATGCAGCGAACGTATTAACCCCTTAATGCACGGTTTCTTTGAAATAAAACGGTAAAAAAAAATCAATTTTTTTTAATCTGCAACACACACTTGAGAACATTGTCTTGGCAAAAAAATAAAAAAAATAAAAAAATTCATCAATATTTTTATTTTAACTTTGGATTTTCATCCACATTGCAGAAAAGAGAGGAACAGATAAGTGTATCTTTATAGACAGTCAGTCATTTTGTGATTACAGAAAATAAAATTGGATATATTGGATTTTCAAATAATTATTATTAATATTATTATTATTATTATTATTATTATATTTTATTTTGTATTATATTTTAGTAAAATACATATTGAAAAATGAGCGATTCAGAATCCGAATATGAATACGCAAATTTGTCGGAAAGCGGCTCAGAAGAAAGTGATTATTATAGTAGTGATTCTAAAGATAGTTCAGAAGAAGATACAGCCGTTGATTGGAAGGAAATAAGCAATGTCCAACCAAATTCATCTTCTCAAAAGATTCCATTTGATATCGCTCCTGATTCAACTTTTCTTTTGGTGAACAATTTTGATATACTGCGCTTCTGTTCCATGGAAAAAAGCTATATTTTATTCTTGAATAAATAAGTATTTTAGCTGACAATCCTATGTAAATGATAAATATCAATAAAACGATTTTTTTTCTTAGCTTTCACATTGTTATTTTCAATTCTCGATTATATGTGAGTGTGAAAATTATAGCAGCATCAAATACAACGCCGGACGAATATACTCGGGTCTGCACGGTTTGGCCGGTTTAGCGCGAACGAATATACTCGGGTCTGCACGTTAAGGGGTTAAGTCAATTTAACGCGAACCCAACAATGTACCATTGGAAGGCTGCGAAACACGTATTAAGATACCTTAAGAAAACTATAGATTACGGGATAACGTATTCATGCGGTCAGGTAAAATTAGAAATATATGTTGACGCTGATTGGGCCGCAGATGCACGGGATAGAAAATCTCGATACGGATATATACCTGTGTTAGCGGGAGAACCAATAAGCAGCAGTCAATAGCAGTCTCAACTATGGAAGCCGAATATATGGCACTCTCAGAAGCGGCGAAAGAGGCAGTCTATTTAACCCTCCGAGTACTGCACGAAAAGTACCGTGCCGGAGTCCGTTCTGACTCGTCACACCGACATTCACTAATACATTCTTAAGTCGCTCGAGCTCCTCACCGATATGTGACTCATCGGTCGGTTGCTCGAGCTCGAAGGTCTCACGGATACACTACTACTGGGTAATCTACATTGCCGGATAGTTCAAAGGAGTTGGAATCGCAGTCTGTCGCTAAGTATCGGGTTTCTGTCTACATATATACATATTGAGTAATGAGCCTATGTACAAAAAATATAATTTTATTATTTTTGATTATTTACAATTCATTTTTATCTTCATTCATGCAAACGTTCACGTATTTGTACGAGTTTGTGTAGAATGGTTGCCACACACATATCTTATACATTTATGACACGTTGTTGAGTAACGGTTGTTACTCCCACGACAAAATGAATATTGCGTACGTTGTTACCCTTGTATTGTGGAATTTTTTAGAATTATTCTTCCTGTTGGCCCTATAGCCCAAAGGTGCGCACTGTTCATTGATCTGTGGCAAACTAAATTTCTTTTCCGTATTGCACCGAATGTTTGAGAATGTGGTGGGGCAGCGCTAAGCCGGATGTGCCGCCGCTCGAATGCGATAACGCACATTCTCACGCCGTTCGGCGGTTGCCGCCAACCATAGAGTGTGTGCGTTACCGGTCTGAAATTGCGAGTCGAAAGTGACTCCGGCACGGTAACGGGAGAGTTAAAAAGACTCCTGTCGCATATGAACCAAAGTGAATTAGTAGGCGATAGGGTTCTAGTATACTGTGATAATCAAAGCGCTGTGCAACTATCAAAAAAATAATGTCTTTCGCCGCAAGAGCAAACACATTGACCTTCGCTATCATTATACGAGAGAGCTACAAGAGACTGGCGAAATAAACGTGCAATTCCGAGGATCGAATGAAATGGTTGCTGATGCATTAACGAAATCATTAGCGAAAATAAAGTTGTTAAACTGCGTAGACTTAATGCGCCTGAGAGAACACATGTAAATAACGTTAATAGAGCCAACATCTCGAACAGGGGGAGTGTTGAATAAAGAGTTTGAGCCGCCCGCTTAGGTCGCACGCATGCGCGAGCGTGGCGCGAGTTGCTAGGGCGACGCGCTCCTTCTTCGCCCGGCCGAATCAGGATCGGACCACGCTCTTTTACTAAGTGTAAAGCAGTCGAGTGAATAAAAGCCAAGTGATCATTAAAGAAGCAAGCAGTATCAATTATTGCCATCGACTACCTCCACTTCCCAGACCACGGCGTACTTAAATTCCAACAGAAACAAAGGGAGAAGAGCTTAAAACATGCTGATTCTAATACATAGCAGATGATAACATAGAATTTATTTAAAGAAATTTCTACATGATTTGAAGATTTTTTTTTAAATTTCTAATGAGATTTCATGGGTAAGACTACCGTTTGATTTTGACGCCGACAATGCACCAGCCAGTATTCTGTTGGAAGTGATAAATTTACAATCTAATTCCAATGCAAAATAAATATTGCATATGTTATCTCGGCGAGTGCTACCTTCGTAGAAGTAGACATTCTAGGCCGCAAGCTCTCAGTTCGTTGTGTTTGATCTACTGTTCATGTGATAAGTGCCAGCCGCCAACCGGTGATAAGGATGAAACGTCCGATGAAGAAGAATATGGCAGTGAATCCAGGTAAAGAAGCTTTGTTTATAATAAATACTCAAAATAGAAAAAGAAATCAACCTATATTCTGTTTCATGAAACACCTATGTTCTCGTCTAGCTGGATTCCCATCATACCCACTTTCTTTGCCTGTGTAATCCATATACAGGATGATCCAATATTACGGATGTATAGCTGAAGTGCATTATATACTACATTGATGTCAGTGGATTATTTAGAAACCATTTTTAATGTAATAGAACTGTGTAATTACTTGGAATCGAAAAAAGTTCGTATATTATCCAAGTTAACAAATTTGAGTCTCTCTATGATATCATCGCACACTCATAACGGTACGTAGAATAAGACGTAGTGGTTCAAAAAGAATTTTCGGTACGCGATGGCACTGATTGGTACCATGCACACATAAGCGATTTTAGCTCATGAAAGAGAGACATGTAGAATTATCGTTTCCTATCATTCTAGATATTCCATAAATATGTTTTAAAAAATTTAAAGGTACTTGACGTCGTCAATGTTTCTACATCAACCTTCAACAAAATATATTGGACCAACAGACTTCAAGAAAACATTTCTTTGACAACTTGGACGTTTTATTCAAATCGACAAAGTTACAAAGTCCCGAAATCTGTCGTTTTGCAACAAGTTAAAATCCATTAAGTAAGTACAGAATTTTTGAATGAAATAATTTGGGCCTTCCTTATGACAGCGTTACATTTCCGTACCCATCCTTTTTCAACGCAAATTGTGTATGCAGAAAATGACTAACCATACAACCTTGGGACGGATATACGGTTTGCCCTAGAATAAAATCTAAGGTTTTTCTCTGCCGTGAGCTCAATATTTGCTAATCGCAACTTGTGTCACTTAGATTGGCTACGTAAAGAAAAGAAGCTAAACGAATTCAAATTTTAATCGTGGAACTATTAGTGGTTTAAGTTTATTGGTAAAATGTAATCACATGACAAATGAGAAGCGTCACCGTGTGGTCGAGACGGAGTGGCAATTTCAACCTCTTTGCTGCAGTAAAGTCACGTTTGTTTGTTTACTGTTTGATCTCGTGTGCTTAGGAACTGCCGGTAGCGAGTTAGCTTTGTGCGAAGAGTTAAGATTCGACAAAAGATTGTTTTATTTAGATTCTCCATTGCAATGCCGAAAAGTATGTATCTTCATTAAGTGTTTTTCATTTTTGTACTGTTAGTTGTGAATTTCTAATCGAACAAGTCAATTTAATGCTGTTTAGAAAACATTAGGCCCGTGAAAGACCATCTGCGTACCATTCTAAAGAAGTTTACACCTTGGGAGTTCGAATATCTGGTAATGCCTGTTTTTCCGGAAATTACATGGCAAGCAGTTCAGGAGGAATTAAAGCGGACTGAAAAAGAAAGCAGTGTGCAAAATGTCTTTACTTTAATCGATAATGTTGTTACTGTAAATTTCCTATATTTTCTTGTCAGTTACTTTTTATTCACGAGTACGGTCCGATTTACATGAAATATTTAAATTTTAGAAAAAAAAAACTGACAAATCATGATATACGAATGAGGATTCTGGAATTACAAATAATTGGTAAATATTTTGATTATTCTAGTTCTTATACTTATTATTACAATTATTACTATGGATGTATATAATTCATTACAGAAGTAAGCAGACATATTGACACAAGGATATGGTATGGCCACAGCTTAGTGGGAAACATTCGGAAGCTAAGGGATTGCACACGTGAGGAAATGCAGGATGCAATAGTGAATGCTATGGCATATAAAAACATTGACGCCGAACTTAAGATCCTGACTCATGAGGGGATATTATATATGTGCATTAGAAAGAAAGTTAATAGTAGATGGGCAGTTAACTCTGACCCCACATATTTTGCAATATTCTTGGAGCAAATGTGCTTATTCTGTACAAAAAAAAACTGGAACATCAATTTACATAAATCTTATCATTGAGTCATCAGGATTTCAAAGTTGCAGTCCGATAGATATAATGGGCAAAGATCTCAGAACGTTAGTGAATCTTATATGGAACGAAAAGCAGAATACATTTCATCCTGAACCTAGAGGAGAAATTTATCGTGAGAAACATCCTGAACCTAAGTAATTTACAGCAACCATTATTTTCCACTTGTAACCCTTTCAGAAATCTACATGTTTTATTAATTTTCAGCGATGGTGGAACAGATTATACAGAGACCTCTAGCAGGAAAGAATATGCCTCAGATTGCGTAAGCACTGATCAACCCAATCAAGAGTCGCTTGTCATTCATATACCAGAACAACAATGGAGACATCCGGAAATATCGGCAAAGATACAAGATAAAATTCGAATGGAGTACGAATTTCATATTCATAATCGTTTTAACGTTTTTCTAATCCGCATATTATATTACCGGCGGAAACGGAAAAGTACATTCTGAATGCGAAACAAACATTGATTTCAGGTATGAAATTCGCAGTCCCAATGTTCCTGAATTTCTTCTCGAATTGGCGGAAAGACACATATTAACGACACCGCTACCGGAATACATTAGACGTGTTATGTCATTACCAAAACGTGCAGTGACAGTTGTTGATAACGACGACGTGGACGTCAACGACTTGTCTGGTCATGATGAAATATAATGCTGGAGTACGTGGAGAAACCGAATTAAGTATGAGCTATGCTTCCTAACTTGTAGTAGATATTTATTTAGATATTAAGGTTAGATAACTGTTGGAACCGTTAGTTTTGTAGAATCTTGTTTTTTGGGTAATGGATTTATTTGACGACGTTCCTATATAATATTGACATAGCATTATTTTTTATGCGCCTTGAAGAAACGCATGCTCGAAATAACAATGCAACAGAAAATAATATAAAGCGCGCATTCGGAATATGCTCTTGTGTAAATACTTTTATTTGACTTTCAAAGTAAGAGATAGTATTATGTAGAGATGAAACGTTGTCAAATAATAAAGTACTAGTCAGTAGATCAGACATGAGCAACTGCCGGCCCTGATGTTGTCGAGTCTGGCCCGGTACGCAGCTTAGCCTTCCCAGTACTGATTCGCATGAGCGAAGGCAGAGTCATTTCTGTTCAGTCAAAACACAATTAAAAATAATAAACATCCAACTGCGCGCCAAAATTGACTCAATCTTCGCAGACGAAGGGTTAAAATTTCAAATAATTCAGTCTCCTCCCACTTGATAATGCTGCAAATGGATTGTATCTGCCCTCACTTCCGGCTCCGTTGTGCAGCTATCAAATGTGAAATGTCTGTACCGCCGGCAATGAATAACAAAGTGCGTGGACGCGAAAGTTTTTGTATTTTGTTTTTTGTTCATTAGCCCAAAAAATGAGCGATTTATAGAAATGTAATTTAAAATGCCATTTTTAACCATTAATCTCAACAAATGTAAGCTATTTTCACCTGAATAAATGATAATTGAAGCAGAAAAATTAAGAAGTGATTCAAATAAAAAATAAAATACTTTGATATGCCTGTCAAACACAAATAGAGATGCAGAACAATACAAATTAGTTTCAAACGGTGAATTTTTCAAGGAACGCTTTTTAGATATTGCTGATTTATTATTTCCTGATAAAAAGACATCGTGTGAAATAATTAGTCTTTCACGAATAATTCTCGTGAGACGTGCTGCTATTATCGCAAATAATTTATGTGATCAATTAAAATTAAAATTGAAAAGCTGTACTTATTATGCACTGGCTTTAGACAAGTCGTATGATATTACCGATACGACCCAATTGTTATTTCTTATTTCAGGAATAAATGATCGAGGAATTACTCAGTTCATGTAGTATGAAAAATAGCACTACTGGCGAAGACTCGTTTACGGTGCTTGAAGAAGTTTTGCAAAAACAAAATGTAAAGTGGGACAAAATGTTTAATATCACAACCGATGGCTGTCCCAGCTTCACAGGAAAAAAATCGTTTCATTAAGAAAATTTGGATTATT
Organism: Anoplius nigerrimus; assembly: GCA_914767735.1. NCBI lineage: Eukaryota > Metazoa > Arthropoda > Insecta > Hymenoptera > Pompilidae > Anoplius > Anoplius nigerrimus. Next base: position 905,076 of record OU612081.1, read on the forward strand.
AAAACGAATAAGTGATGAAATAAAGCGTATCCCAGATAAAGAAATAATCTTTGTGCTTTGTATCATAGGTCAAGAGATACTTTATAAAAAAGATCTGAAACTAAAGAACGTTATATCGGTTGTAACAAAAGTAGTTCATTTTATTCATGGACGAACATTAAACCACCGCCAATTTGTAAACTTCATAAAAGAAATTTAGTGTGATTTGATTGATATTCCTTACCGTCTAGAAATTAGATGGCTAAGTATTTCGAAAGTGTTAAAACGATTTCATAATTTGTTGGATCCAATTGTGGACTTCAATGCTAAAAGCAAGCTTAACGAATTTCGAGATCTGAAGGATGAACAATGCTGGAATGATTTTTTCTCCTCAGTTTTTACGTTATCGTATTGAAATTTACTGAATTTATCATTACAGGGAAATTAACTACCGTATTTTTCGATAGATAACGCACACCTATTGTATTTTTATTGAATTATACTTCCTTCATGTCGTTTTCTAATGTATAACGCGCAGGTTCTTACTTTATCAAATTTTACCTTTTGTGTGCATTCTACCGAAAAAAACGGTATTTACTTATGTCAGGTACACAAATGTCATCCTATTTACAACAAAATGAAAGTTATTTTCTAAACAATTTCATAAGAAACAGTTGTTTCACTTTCCAATTTTGAAACAATGGGAGAAGAGCTTAAAACATGCTGATTCTAATACATAGCAGATGATAAGAAAGAATTTATTTAAAGAAATTTCTACAAGATTTGTAGATTTTTTTTTAAATTTCTAATGAGATTTCATGGGTAAGACTACCGTTTGATTTTGTCGCCGACAATGCACCAGGCAGTATTCTGTTGGATGTGATAAATTTAGAATCTAAATCCAATGCAAAATAAATATTCCATATGTTATCTCGGCGAGTGCTACTTTGATAGAAGTAGACATTCGAGGCTACAAGCTCTCAGTTCGTTGTATTTGATCTACTGTTCATGTGATAAGTGCCAGCCGCAAACCGGTGATAAGGATGCAACGTCCGATGAAGAAGAATATGACAGTGAATCCTGGTAAAGAAGCTTTGGTTATAATAAATACTCAAAATAGAAAAAGAAATCAACCTATACTCTGTTTGTTCTGTACTTCTTGTAATGGTAGATTTTTGCATAAAAATAGGATCTGTAAAAGCCAAAAAGCGCGCTCTCGTCTAATTAAAATGTTATTAAGCGTTAAAGTTTATTATAAAATCTGCCTTGCCGACAGCATGAACGACATCTGTGCATGCGCACTGATGTCTGCGTATGCACACGGACAAGCATGCAGGCAAAGTGCGCGTATTTGAAATGAAATAATATTGAATTAGCGAAGGTTAGGTGTGGGCAAAGCTTCCCTTTCAGAATGTTTAAGAGTTTTCAATCAAACAATGATTTGAGAGTAGGATTGGGTTAGATTTTAACTGCCCAAAGTGCAACATTATGAAAGGGAACCCTTGCCCACACCTAGCCATAGAAATGATGTTGTTGCACTTTGGGCAGATAAAACCCAAGGTAATGACCTGCGCTCACGTGGGGTCCGGCGGTGTGCTGAAGAGTGAGAGGAGCGCGACCTTGGGGGGCAATGGCCTACGGCCGTTTGAACATTGTTTGGCCCCGTCCGGTAACGGCCGCGCTCCTCCAAAATGAGATTGGACGTGATAAAGAGCGGGGGTGACCGCCCCACGGCGAAGCGGCCGGAACAGCATTGCTTATGCGTAATGGACTATTTATCGTGACGTGTCCTCTTACGATTACGAATTTCACCCGACGAACGCAGACGTTTGAATAGCCTTGCCGTTGCATGTTGGAACGAAAGTTCGGTTTGCGACGTACTCGATGCGAAAATCAGAGCGTATTTTGTTTATTCAATTTTGAATCGGTGTCGATGAAATTCGAGTGGTATCTGCAGTAAAACATGACGGACAACAAGGAGAAGATTGTTAAGGAAGACTTCAGTACTGCGACTGTGCCGGGTACCTCCTCCGTATATACGCAGTATAGGGTGACGAAATTGGTTGTTCTGAGCAGCAGCGAGTTGGAATCGGAGTCAGATGTTGAGAATAATGTAGCGGAATGTAATTCAGGTGATTCGGAAGGTAAGGTGTACATTTGTATTGACGTATGTTCTGTCTTGTCTGTAGTGGATGTCTGCGTTTAATTTTACAAATGAATAGCAGTGGTTGTATGTTGCTTTATTCTGATTTACAGGTGAGCATGGATCAACACCACCAAACCAGAAAAAGACTGGCGTAGTAAACAGTTCCCTTACGACTCCTTCAACTCTGTAAGATAGGCTTCATTTATCTTGCCCTGAAGAAAAGACAGAGAAATTGGTTTCCAACAGATTATTTGCCTCAAACAAGTACCGTCAAGCATGTGTGGCATTCTGTAGTAATTATTCTCAGAACTTACCAAGCAGAGAAGCCGAATTGGCTAATTTGGAGCAGTTTATTTGTGCAAATTTAGAAAATGAAACATCTGCCTCTCTTTATGTTCCTGGACGATCTGGTACTGGAAAAACAGCTTGCCTTTTAAAGATTTTGCAACAACCTGAATTTTCGTCAAAGTTCAAAGTTGTTTATGTGAAGTGCGCTCCCATGAAATTAGCGCCCACAGTATATGCTGAAATAATTCAACAATTGGAAATAGGTGATCGAAAAGGTGCTAAAAATAGCAAAGATCGAATTGAAAAGTACCTGGTCACCAATCACGATATGCTGCTATTTGTACTTGGTGAAATCGATAAATTGAAAGGCAAGACACAGGCTGTTTTATATTCCTTATTTGAATGGCCATCAAAGCTACACTCAAAGTTAATTTCAGTAGGCATTGCAAATGCTTTAGATTTAACTGACAGCATCTTGCCACTTTTGCAAGCCAGGTGTGAAATGAAACCAATGTTAAGGGACGCGGATTCCTGGAACAAAACATAAATTTATTGTTTTGATACACTACTTGAAACTTCACAACTGTTTCAATAACATTACTTGTGCGACGAATTATCAATTTACACGCTTTTAGGTACCAATGTTTAATGTGGCTGAAACCATTGTTTGATTGAAAACTCTTAAATAAAAATATGTTTAATGTGTCTGAAACCATTGTTTGATTGAAAACTCTTAAACATTATGAAAGGGAAGCCTTGTCCACACCTAGCCTTCGCCAATTCAATATTATTTCATTTCAAATACGCGCATTTTACCTGCAAACTTGTCTGTGCGCATGCGCAGATGTCGTTCGTGCTGTTGGTATCGCAAGTTTTATAACTAAACTTTAACGCTTAATAACTTTTTAATTGGACCAGTCCGCGCTTTTTGGCTTTTACAGATCTTATTTTTATGCAAAAATTTCCCATTACACGAAGTTTCATTCAAATCGGTGATGGGTGCCCCTTTCTATATCTTTACGATATTATTTCATAGGACTCCGAATACGATCCGTTATAAAGATGAAACATCGTTTATAATTTCGGTCATCATATCATCATCATCCTGCAACACAGCGTCGAGTTCTTCCTGGTCCCATTGCAAACTCACTTTCGAATAACGCGGTTCCTTCTTAGCTGTTATTGTCAGAACGCCTCTAGATTCGATCAGACTACATAAATTAACAAATTCAGAAATGTCCACAGCATGGATATTCCTCTTCTTGCAAACTTTCTTGTATACGGCACGAAGCTAAAAGTTTAATTTAATTATAAACAGTTATATAAGCATTAAATGCTATATTGAGATTTATGTATTTTTTCACTTACCTTCCCAATTGTAACGTCCTTGTCACGTCCTTTGTTGAAAATGAGCAACAGAGAGCAGAGAAGTAACTTATGCTGGAGAGGAAAGCCGTATACTTCTTGTAAAACTGTCCTGACATCCTCCAAATCGGTTGGCTTTTCGGAGGGCGGCTGCTGTATCTTTCGGCTACCCTTGTCGGATTCTATAAGAATAAAATCGTCGTCATCAAAATCTGTAAAGGCTCATATTTATTGCGCAACTCAAAAAGTTGCGTACCATTATTAACTGCCGGCTGTGAAACTTGGTGCGCTTTTTGCACCTCGGCCAATTCAACAACTCTTCTACTTATGTCCAATGCTCGTCGAATATCGCCTGAAACAGCCGCAACTTTTTCAGCTAACAGCTGCATGGCAGTTCCCGTTAAAATATCCGCCACGTTGGCTTCATTCAATCTGGCCGATATTATATTGTATATTTGTTCTTTCGAGTAAGGTGCAAAATACATCACCTTTGGTTTCATTTCACACCTGGCTTGCAAAAGTGGCAAGATGCTGTCAGTTAAATCTAAAGCATTTGCAATGCCTACTGAAATTAACTTTGAGTGTGGCTTTGATGGCCATTCAAATAAGGAATATAAAACAGCCTGTGTCTTGCCTTTCAATTGATCGATTTCATCAAGTACAAATATCAGCATATCGTGATCGGTGACCAGGTACTTTTCAATTCGATCTTTGCTATTTTTAGCACCTTTTCGATCACCTATTTCCAATTGTTGAATTATTTCAGCATATATTGTGGGAGCTAATTTCATGGGAGCGCACTTCACATAAACAACTTTGAACTTTGACGAAAATTCAGGTTGTTGCAAAATCTTTGAAAGGCAAGCTGTTTTTCCAGTACCAGATCGTCCAGAAACATAAAGAGAGGCAGATGTTTCATTTTCTAAATTTGCACAAATAAACTGCTCCAAATTAGCCAATTCGGCTTCTCTGCCTGGTAAGTTCTGAGAATAAATGGCACACAATGCCATACGCGCTTGCTGGTACTTGTTTGAGGCAAATAATCTGTTGGGCTCTGGATTTTCTTGAGGAGTAGATACATGAAACCTTTCTAACAGAGTTGAAGGAGTCGTAAGGGAACTATTTACTGCGTCAGTCTTTTTCTGGTTTGGTGGTGTTGATCCATGCTCACCTGTAAATCAGAATAAAGCAACATACAACCACTGCTATTAATTTGTAAAATTAAACGCAGACATCCACTACAGACAAGACAGAACATACGTCAATTCAAATGTACACCTTATAGTCCGAGAGCTGGCTACATGGTTAGCAACATACCTCGGTGCAAGCAAAATTTTACATGGAACAGGTTCGATTGTTGCCGGCAAAGCGATAGCCCGATTGTCAGAAGGCGCGCTGGAAGCAGTATGCGTGGGCGGGCGATTAAACGTGTAAATTTCCCGACAAAAAAAAAACTGTCGATGTGCAAGGCTGAAAATTTGCACAGGTGTTGAAGAGCATTAGGAAAAACAGGGAAAAAAATTTCAGAAGCGCAAGAGGAAGATAAAGGGTTGTCAGAAGCTGCCAAAGTTGCGAAAAATTTCGGAAAATTTACATGTCAAGGAAAACTTCTGACAATTTGCAATTGTATTGTTTACCTATAGAATAGAGTACTTGCAAATTGTCAGAAGCCAAAGTGGAAGAGATAATGAGAAATTCGAGGGCAAAGTGCAGGAGCGTCTTATCGCGCGCGGCGCGGCGCGCAGCGGACCGATGGCTTTTCTCTTGATTTTCATACCGTACATATTTCAGTGCACTTCTGACAATTAATATGAATATTTATAGAGGATTAAAGATACTATTGTTCAGTTTTCCTTGATATGTAAATTTTCCGAGATTTTTCGCAACTTTGGCATCTTCTGACAACCCTTTAACATCCACTTGCGCTTCTGACATTTTTTCCCCTGCTTTTCCTAATGCTCTTCAACATCTGTGCAAATTTTCAGCCTTGCACATTGACAGTTTTTTTTGTCGGGAAATTTACACGTTTAATCGCCCGCCCACGCATTTAGCTTCCAGCGCGCCTTCTGACAATCGGGCTGTCGCTTTGCCGGCAACAATCGAACCTGTTCCATGTAAAATTTTGCTTGCACCGAGGTATGTTGCTAACCATGTAGCCAGCTCTCCGTCTATTACCTTCCGAATCACTTGAATTACATTCCACCACATTATTTTCATTATCCGACTCCGATTCCGACTCGCAGCTGCTCAGGTCAACCAATTTGGTTACCCTATACTGCGTATACATGGAGGAGGTACCCGGCACAGTCGCATTACTGAAGTCTTCCTTAACAATCTTCTCCTTGTTGTCCGTCATGTTTTACTGCAGATACCACTCGAATTTCATCGACACCGATTCAAAATTGAATAAACAAAACACGCTCTGATTTTCGCATCGAGTACGTCGCAAACCGAACTTTCGTTCCAACATGCAACGGCAAGGCTATTCAAACGTCTGCGTTCGTCGGGTGAAATTCGTAATCGTAAGAGGACACGTCACGATAAATAGTCCATTACGCATAAGCAATGCTGTTCCGGCCGCTTCGCCGTGGGGAGGTCACCCCCGGTGTTTATCACGTCCAATATTATTTTGGAGGAGCGCGGCCGTTACCGGACGTGGCCAAACAAAGTTTAAACGGCCGCTGGCCATTGCCCCCCAAGGTCGCGCTCTTCTCACTCCTCAGCATACCGCCGGACCCCACGCGAGCGCAGGTCATTACCTTGGGTTTTAACTGCCCAAAGTGCAACAACATCATTTCTATGGCTAGGTGTGGGCAAGGCTTCCCTTTCATAATGTTGCACTTTGGGCAGTTAAAATCTAACCCAAACCTACTCTCAAACCATTGTTTGATTGAAAACTCTTAAACATTCTGAAAGGGAAGCCTTGCCCACACCTAACCTTCGCCAATTCAATATTATTTCATTTCAAATACGCGCACTTTGCCTGCATGCTTGTCCGTGCGCATGCGCAGACATCAGTGCGCATGCGCAGATGTCGTTCATGCTGTCGGCAAGGCAGATTTTATAATAAACTTTAACGCTTAATAACATTTTAATTAGACGAGAGCGCGCTTTTTGGCTTTTACAGATCCTATTTTTATGCAAAAATCTACCATTACAAGAAGTACAGAACAAACAGAGTATAGGTTGATTTCTTTTTCTATTTTGAGTATTTATTATAAACAAAGCTTCTTTACCAGGATTCACTGTCATATTCTTCTTCATCGGACGTTGCATCCTTATCACCGGTTTGCGGCTGGCACTTATCACATGAACAGTAGATCAAATACAACGAACTGAGAGCTTGTAGCCTCGAATGTCTACTTCTTTCAAAGTAGCACTCGACGAGATAAGATATGGAATATTTATTTTGCATTGGATTTAGATTGTAAATTTATCACATCCAACCGAATACTGCCTGGTGCATTGTCGGCGACAAAATCAAACGGTAGTCTTACCCATGAAATCTCATTAGAAATTTAAAAAAAAATCTTCAAATCTTGGAGAAATTTCTTTAAATAAATTCTTTCTTATCATCTGCTATGTATTAGAATCAGCATGTTTTAAGCTCTTCTCCCTTTGTTTCAAAATTGGAAAGTGAAACAACTGTTTCTTATGAAATTGTTTAGAAAATAACTTTCATTTTGTTGTAAATAGGATGACATTTGTTGACCTGACATAAGTAAATACCGTTTTTTTCGGTAGAATGCACAAAAAAGGTAAAATTTGATAATGTAAGAACCTCCGCGTTATACATTAGAAAACGACATGAAGGAAGTATAATTCAATAAAAATACAATAGGTGTGCGTTATCTATCGAAAAACACGGTAGTTAATTTCCCTGTAATGATAAATTTAGTTAATTTCAATACGATAACGTAAAAACTGAGGAGAAAAAATCATTCCACCATTGTTCATCCTTCAGTTCTCGAAATTCGTTAAGCTTGCTTTTAGCATTGAAGTCCACAATTGGATCCAACAAATTATGAAATCGTTTTAACACTTTCGAAATACTTAGCCATCTAATTTCTAGACGGTAACGAATATCAATCAAATCACACTAAATTTCTTTTATGAAGTTTACAAATTGGCGGTGGTTTAATGTTCGTCCATGAATAAAATGAACTACTTTTGTTACAACCGATATAACGTTCTTTAGTTTCAGAACTTTTTTATAAAGTATCTCTTGACGTATGATACAAAGCACAAAGATTATTTCTTTATCTGGGATACGCTTTATTTCATCACTTATTCGTTTTAATAATCCAAATTTTCTTAATGAAACGATTTTTTTCTTGTGAAGCTGGGACAGCCATCGGTTGTGATATTAAACATTTTGTCCCACTTTACATTTTGTTTTTGCAAAACTGCTTGAAGCACCGTAAACGAGGCTTCGCCAGTAGTGCTATTTTTCATAGTACGTGCACTGAGTAATTCCTCGATTATTTATTCCTGAAATAAGAAATAAAAATTGGGTCGTATCGGTAATATCATACGACTTGTCTAAAGCCAGTGCATAATAAGTACAGCTTTTCAATTTTAATTTTAATTGATCACATAAATTATTTGCGATAATAGCAGCACGTCTCACGAGAATTATTCGTGAAAGACTAATTATTTCACACGATGTCTTTTTATCAGGAAATAATAAATCAGCAATATCTAAAAAGCGTTCCTTGAAAAATTCACCGTTTGAAACTAATTTGTATTGTTCTGCATCTCTATTTGTGTTTGACAGGCATATCAAAGTATTTTATTTTTTATTTGAATCACTTCTTAATTTTTCTGCTTCAATTATCATTTATTCTGGTGAAAATAGCTTACATTTGTTGAGATTAATGGTTAAAAATGGCATTTTAAATTACATTTCTATAAATCGCTCATTTTTTGGGCTAATGAACAAAAAACAAAATACAAAAACTTTCGCGCCCACGCACTTTGTTATTCATTGCCGGCGGTACAGACATTTCACATTTGATAGCTGCACAACTGAGCCGGAAATGAAGGCAGATACAATCCATTTGCAGCATTATCAAGTGAGAGGAGACTGAATTATTTGAAATTTTAACCCTTCGTCTGCGAAGATTGAGTCAATTTTGGCGCGCAGTTGAATGTTTATTATTTTTAATTGTGTTTTGACTGAACAGAAATGACTCTACCTTTGCTCATGCGAATCAGTACTGGGAAGGCTAAGCTGCGTACCGGGCCAGACTCGACAACATCAGGGCCGGCAGTTGCTCATGTCTGATCTACTGACTAGTACTTTATTATTTGACAACGTTTCATCTCTACATAATACTATCTCTTACTTTGAAAGTCAAATAAAAGTATTTACACGAGAGCATATTCCGAATGCGCGCTTTATATTATTTTCTGTTGCATTGTTATTTCGAGCATGCGTTTCTTCAAGGCGCATAAAAAATAATGCTATGTCAATATTATATAGGAACGTCGTCAAATAAATCCATTACCCAAAAAACAAGATTCTACAAAACTAACGGTTCCAACAGTTATCTAACCTTAATATCTAAATAAATATCTACTACAAGTTAGGAAGCATAGCTCATACTTAATTCGGTTTCTCCACGTACTCCAGCATTATATTTCATCTTGACCAGACAAGTCGTTGACGTCCACGTCGTCGTTATCAACAACTGTCACTGCACGTTTTGGTAATGACATAACACGTCTAATGTATTCCGGTAGCGGTGTCGTTAATATGTTTCTTTCCGCCAATTCGAGAAGAAATTCAGGAACATTGGGACTGCGAATTTCATTCCTGAAATCAATGTTTGTTTCGCGTTCAGAATGTACTTTTCCGTCTCCGCCGGTACTATAATATGCGGATTAGAAAAACGTTAAAACGATTATGAATATGAAATTCGTACTACATTCGATTTTTATCTTGTATCTTTGCCGATATTTCCGGATGTCTCCATTGTTGTTCTGGTATATGAATGACAAGCGACTCTTGATTGGGTTGATCAGTGCTTACGCAATCTGAGGCATATTCTTTCCTGCTAGAGGTCTCTGTATAATCTGTTCCACCATCGCTGAAAATTAATAAAACATGTAGATTTCTGAAAGGGTTACAAGTGGAAAATAATGGTTGCTGTAAATTACTTAGGTTCAGGATGTTTCTCACGATAAATTTCTCCTCTAGGTTCAGGATGAAATGTATTCTGCTTTTCGTTCCATATAAGATTCACTAACGTTCTGAGATCTTTGCCCATTATATCTATCGGACTGCAACTTTGAAATCCTGATGACTCAATGATAAGATTTATGTAAATTGATGTTCCAGTTTTTTTTTGTACAGAATAAGCACATTTGCTCCAAGAATATTGCAAAATATGTGGGGTCAGAGTTAACTGCCCATCTACTATTAACTTTCTCTCTAATGCACATATATAATATCCCCTCATGAGTCAGGATCTTAAGTTCGGCGTCAATGTTTTTACATGCCATAGCATTCACTATTGCATCCTGCATTTCCTCACGTGTGCAATCCCTTAGCTTCCGAATGTTTCCCACTAAGCTGTGGCCATACCATATCCTTGTGTTAATATGTCTGCTTACTTCTGTAATGAATTATATACATCCATTGTAATAATTGTAATAATAAGTATAAGAACTAGAATAATCAAAATATTTACCAATTATTTGTAATTCCAGAATCCTCATTCTTATATCATGATTTGTCAGTTTTTTTTTCTAAAATTTAAATATTTCATGTAAATCGGAACGTACTCGTGAATAAAAAGTAACTGACAAGAAAATATAGGAAATTTACAGTAACAACATTATCGATTAAAGTAAGGACATTTTGCACACTGCTTTCTTTTTCAGTCCGCTTTAATTCCTTCTGAACTGCTTGCCATGTAATTTCCGGAAAAACAGGCATTACCAGATATTCGAACTCCAAAGGTGTAAACTTCTTTAGAATGGTACGCAGATGGTCTTTCACGCGCCTAATGTTTTCTAAACAGCATTAAATTGACTTGTTCGATTAGAAATTCACAACTAACAGTACAAAAATGAAAAACACCTAATGAAGATACATACTTTTCGGCATTGCAATGGAGAATCTAAATAAAACAATCTTTTGTCGAATCTTAACTCTTCGCACAAAGCTAACTCGCTACCGGCAGTTCCGAAGCACACGAGATCAAACAGTAAACAAACAAACGTGACCTTACTGCAGCAAAGAGGTTGAAATTGCCACTCCGTCTCGACCACACGGTGACGCTTCTCATTTGTCATGTGATTACGTTCTACCAATAAACTTAAACCACTGATAGTTCCACGATTAAAATTTGAATTCGTTTAGCTTCTTTTCTTTACGTAGCCAATCTAAGTGACACAAGTTGCGATTAGCAAATATTGAGCTCACGGCAGAGAAAAACCTTAGATTTTATTCTAGGGCAAACCGTATATCCGTCCCAAGGTTGTATGATTAGTCATTTTCTGCATACACAATTTGCGTTGAAAAAGGATGGGTACGGAAATGTAACGCTGTCATAAGGAAGGCCCAAATTATTTCATTCAAAAATTCTGTACTTACTTAATGGATTTTAAACTTGTTGCAAAACGACAGATTTTGGGACTTTGTAACTTTGTCGATTTGAATAAAACGTCCAAGTAGTCAAAGAAATGTTTTCTTGAAGTCTGTTGGTCCAATATATTTTGTTGAAGGTTGATGTAGAAACATTGACGACGTCAAGTACCTTTAAATTTTTTAAAACATATTTATGGAATATCTAGAATGATAGGAAACGATTATTCTATATGTCTCTCTTTCATGAGCTAAAATCGCTTATGTGTGCATGGTACCAATCAGTGCCATCGCGTACCGAAAATTCTTTTTGAACCACTACGTCTTATTCTACGTACCGTTATGAGTGTGCGATGATATCATTGAGAGACTCAAATTTGTTAACTTGAATAATATACAAACTCTTTTCGATTCCAGGTAATTACACAGTTCTATTACATTAAAAATGGTTTCTAAATAATCCACTGACATCAATGTAGTATATAATGCACTTCAGCTATACATCCGTAATATTGGATCATCCTGTATATGGATTACACAGGCAAAGAAAGTAAGTATGATGGGAATCCAGCTAGACGAGAACATAGATGTTTCATGAAACAGAATATAGGTTGATTTCTTTTTCTATTTTGAGTATTTATTATAAACAAAGCTTCTTTACCTGGATTCACTGTCATATTCTTCTTCATCGGACGTTTCATCCTTATCACCGGTTTGCGGCTGGCACTTATCACATGAACAGTAGATCAAATACAACGGACTGAGAGCTTGCGGCCTAGAATGTCTACTTCTATGAAGGTAGCACTCGCCGAGATAACATATGCAATATTTATTTTGCATTGGAATTAGATTGTTAATTTATCACTTCCAACAGAATACTGGCTGGTGCATTGTCGGCGTCAAAATCAAACGGTAGTCTTACCCATGAAATCTCATTAGAAATTTAAAAAAAAATCTTCAAATCATGTAGAAATTTCTTTAAATAAATTCTTTGTTATCATCTGCTATGTATTAGAATCAGCATGTTTTAAGCTCTTCTCCCTTTGTTTCTGTTGGGATTTAAGTACGCCGTGGTCTGGGAAGTGGAGGTAGTCGATGGCAATAATTGATACTGCTTGCTTCTTTAATGATCACTTGGCTTTTATTCACTCGACTGCTTTACACTTAGTAACAGAGTGTGGTCCGATCCTGACCCGGCCGGTCGAAGAAGGAGCGCGTCGCCCTAGCAACTCGCGCCACGCTCGCGCATGCGTACGACCTAAGCGGGCGTCTCGAACTCTTTATTCAACACTCCCCCTGTTCGAGATGTTCGCTCTATTAACGTTATTTACATGTGTTCTCTCAGGCGCATTAAGTCTACGCAGTTTAACAACTTTATTTTCGCTAATGATTTCGTTAATGCATCAGCAACCATTTCATTCGATCCTCGGAATTGCACGTTTATTTCGCCAGTCTCTTGTAGCTCTCTCGTATAATGATAGCGAAGGTCAATGTGTTTGCTCTTGCGGCGAAAGACATTATTTTTTTGATAGTTGCACAGCGCTTTGATTATCACAGTATACTAGTACCCTATCGCCTACTAATTCACTTTGGTTCATATGCGACAGGAGTCTTTTTAACTCTCCCGTTACCGTGCCGGAGTCACTTTCGACTCGCAATTTCAGACCGGTAACGCACACACTCTCATGGTTGGCGGCACCGCCGAATGGCGTGAGAGTGTGCGTTATCGCTTTCGAGCGGCGACACATCCGGCTTAGCGCTGCCCCACCACATTCTCAAACATTCGGTGCAATACGGAAAAGAAATTTAGTTTGCCACAGATCTGTGAACAGTGCGCACCTTTGGGCTATAGGGCCAACAGGAAGAATAATTCTAAAAGATTCCACTATACAAGGGTAACAACGTACGCGATATTCATTTTGTCGTGGGAGTAACAACCGTTACACAACAACGTGTCATAAATGTACAAGATATGTGTGTGGCAACCATTCTACACAAACTCGTACAAACACGTGAACGTTTGCACGAATGAAGATAAAAATGAATTGTAAATAATCAAAAATAATAAAAATATATTTTTTGTATATAGGACTTATTACTCAATATGTTTATTTGTAGACAGAAACCCGAAACTCAGCGACAGACTGCGATTCCAATTCCTTTGAACTATCCGGCAATGTAGATTACCCAGTAGTAGTGTATCCGTGAGACCTTCGAGCTCGAGCAACCGACCGATGAGTCACATATCGGTGAGGAGCTCGAGCGACTTAAGAATGTATTAGTGAATGTCGGTGTGACGAGTCAGAACTGACTCGGTCTTCCTACTTTATGCGCAGTATACGGAGGGTTAAGGGGTTAATACGTTCGCTGCATAAGCAATGTCTGGGCGAGTAGCGTTAGATAAGTATGTTAACACACCCACCAGTTCGCGGTGAGGTACGTTTCTCATATCACTTTGACTAGGTTCTATGTGGTTGAAAGATTCGTTCGGTACCAAAGGAGTGGCTACCGGTTTGCAATCATCCATGCCAAATTTTGTAAGTGTCTCTTGGATGTACCTGACCTGACTCAGTGTGATTCGCTCCGTATCGCCTTCTCTTTTAATTTGTATCCCTAATATATTCGTTACGTTATCTGAGTCTTTCATTTTAAATTTACTTTTTAACGCTTCTTTTAATATCTTTAAACTTTTTAAATCTTTAGATGCTACTAATATATCGTCTACATAAATAATCAATATCACAGTTTCTCGACTATTCCGGTTAACATAAATACATGGGTTTAATTGCGTTTTGCTTATACCTATACTTAATAAGTAGTAATTTAAGGTTAATTTGCACAGTTTTGTTGCATGGCCGGGTTGCTCAAACATTTCTGGTTGTTGCATATAAATGGTGTCCGTTAAATTTCCTTGGACGTAAGCCGTTACAACATTCATGTGATGTACATGCATCCGACATTCTGCGGCACAGGCCAGAAGCGTCCGAATGGATTTGTACCTAGCCACAGGTGCATACACCTCATCATAGTCTATGTGCTTCCGTTATTCGTTGCATCTAGCCACTAGCCTGGCTTTGAATTTATCAAGCGTTCCTTCCTGATTGCGTTTTGTTTTGAATACCCATCTATTTGTGAGTACCTTTACGTTTTCAGGCTTGTCCACTAGTTCCCATGTTTGATTGTCCATTAGCGATTGGTATTCTTCTTCCATTGCTGCTAGTCAGAATGGTCCTTCAGCACTGTTTATTGCTTCGGTTGGGGTTTCTGGATCTACGGAGTTAGTATTTGTTGTGTAGTGATATGATTTTCTGGGCCTACCTGGTTTTTCTGTTTTTATTATTTTTGGCCATCCGGCCGTCCGTTTTGAACCGAGTTGCCTAGGTTCGCTCTCGACTTCTGAGGTATAAGGTTCTAATGTGTCTGTTGGGATTTCCTTTTCACTCCCCTCCTCGCTTGCCTCGCTTGATGTTCCATCCTCTTTTTCGATCAAATCAATCGTGCTTGGTTGCAAAGATTTAGTTTCGGATGGATCAATAAGAGTCGCCACTTGTGGCGCGATTTCTTCGTGGAAACGCGCGTCCCCCCTCTTGATAACGCTTCGTGTTCCACGATCCCAGACCCAGAGCAGGTATGCCCTAGATTCCTCTGAGTAACTTACCAGTATATATTCCTTGCCTCGAGGTGAAAATTTGTTTCCCCCGGGTCGTTTTTCCAGGGCAATTGCTTTACCCCAAATGTGCGGAAATACCCGACGTATGGCTTTTTGCCTGTCCACTCTTCGTAAGGAGTTTTATTTCCCAGTTTGGAAGTTGGGCTTCTGTTCCTTATGTACACTGCGGATGTTATCGCTTCTGCCCACAAGCTTAGTGGTAAATGCGCCTGTGTCAACATACTTCGAGCCATTTCGACTAGGGTCCTATTGGCGCGTTCGGCTACACCATTTTGTTGTGGTGTATATGTTGTGGACAATTGTCTAATTATTCCATTGTCCTTGAGATAATCACTAAATTCTTTGGATATGTATTCCTTCGCATTGTCACTTCTCAGCTTCTTGATCTGTTGACCGGTTTCTTTTTCTGCTCTGTTTTTGTATTCCTTTACGCTGTTAGGATATCTGACTTCTTCTTTAATATGGCTATTTCTTTATATCTCGACTTGTCGTCTATAAAGGTTGCAAAATATTTTGCACTGCCCAAGGAAAGAGTAGACATAGGTCCGCAAATGTCTGTATGTACAAGATGTAACGTTTCCTTCTCCTTATGACTTGAACTTTTAAATGGGATTTGGCAAATCTTACTTTTGTCACAAATCTCACATTTTGGTGCATGCTGCATTTGCCTTGACGGTATGTCTATTCCATCCACTACACTTTCATTGGATAATTTCCTTACATCAGGAATATTTAAGTGCCCAAATCTTTGATGCCATCGAGTCAATGTGTTATCTTGCTCACTGGCTTGTAGGGCATACAAATCAGTGTCATCCAGTAAGTATAGACCACTCTCCTTTTTTGCTGTCATAACTACTGATCCATCTTCACGGTTTACAGTGCCTGCATATTTATGGAAGTGGACAGTATACCCATTATCCATTATCCGTTATCTTAGACACTGAAAGAAGGTTATTTCTAAACTCGGGGAGCCACATCACATTTTTTAAAGTAATATTGTTCTTGCTGTGGTGTCCTGTTTTCACTTTTAGCTTCACAATACCCTCTCCCAATGCTTTGACGCAGTCCTTAGTTGCAGTATACACTTGCCCTTGTGCTCTTTGGTTGATTCTTTCAAATTTATGCTTTTCTTTGCACATGTGCTTGGTGGCTCCGCTATCAAGACACCATTTTTCTGTTGACGTAGCATTTGCGTTAAGGGCAATGGCAGTCATCGCATCTTCTGCATCACGTCTCATTGGCACTTGCTTTGATTTATTCCTGCAGTGCTTTGCAAAGTGACCAGCCTTTCCACATATGTAGCACTTGAATGGTGCCTTCTTTTGTGTGGGGTATTCTTGCTTGGGCTTGTGGTAGCGTTCGTTTGTTTCTTTTCTCGCCTGATGTGGTCTTCAGTTGGAGAGAAGGGCTTCCTCACTCTCATTGCTCGTGGTTCCATGACATTCCACTCTTCTTATTTCTTCCTCCAGTAGCTTGATTTTTAGTTCTTGCGTGCTAGGCATGTTTTCCCGGGACTCTATAGCTATACAAAAGTTTTCATACGCACTAGTCAGAGAGTTCAATAGCATAATGGGCAGTACTGGATCTGGTAGCTTTATACCAGCTTCTTCTAGTTGTTCTAATTTGTGTAGAAATTCATCCAGATACTGAGCCATGGTTTGGCTTGGGTCTTTTCTCATTTTGTAAATTTGTTTAAATAAAACGCACTGAGGCATGGACCCCTTTGATTCATACACTGCTTTTAATGCTTCCCATGCTTGCATTGATGTCTCTGCTCGTTTTATGTGATTATATTGGTTTTTATGTATATTTAGGATAATTGTGTCGAGTGCCTTTTCGTCCTTCTGCGTCCACGGCGCAGCTTCAGTTTTCGTAATTGTTCCGTTCACATAGTTCCACAACTCATTGTATCTCAAAATACTTTTTATC
Source organism: Anoplius nigerrimus (assembly GCA_914767735.1). Taxonomy (NCBI): domain Eukaryota; kingdom Metazoa; phylum Arthropoda; class Insecta; order Hymenoptera; family Pompilidae; genus Anoplius; species Anoplius nigerrimus. The sequence goes on from OU612081.1 coordinate 922,047, forward strand.
TGGATCTTCCACGATTCATAGTTATTGTTATCCAATTTTTCGGATGAATTTAAGTCCGCAAGACTCATGGTTGTATTAGTCGTTATTGCCACGTGGAAAAACTAACCTCTTGCACGGATTAATATATATTTTCTTTAACTTGCGTTCCTGGGCCCATAACCTGTTGGAATTTCAGTACGCCGTGGTCTGGGAGGTGGAGGTCGTCGATGGCAATAATTGATGCTGCTTGCTTCTTTAATAATCACTTGGCTTTTATTTACTCGACTGCTTTACACTTACAATCAGTTGTGCAGCTATCAAATGTGAAATGTCTGTACCGCCGGCAATGAATAACAAAGTGCGTGGACGCGAAAGTTTTTGTATTTTGTTTTTTGTTCATTAGCCCAAAAAATGAGCGATTTATAGAAATGTAATTTAAAATGCCATTTTTAACCATTAATCTCAACAAATGTAAGCTATTTTCACCAGAATAAATGATAATTGAAGCAGAAAAATTAAGAAGTGATTCAAATAAAAAATAAAATACTTTGATATGCCTGTCAAACACAAATAGAGATGCAGAGCAATACAAATTAGTTTCAAACGGTGAATTTTTCAAGGAACGCTTTTTAGATATTGCTGATTTATTATTTCCTGATAAAAAGACATCGTGTGAAATAATTAGTCTTTCACGAATAATTCTCGTGAGACGTGCTGCTATTATCGCAAATAATTTATGTGATCAATTAAAATTAAAATTGAAAAGCTGTACTTATTATGCACTGGCTTTAGACAAGTCGTGTGATATTATCGATACGACCCAATTTTTATTTCTTATTTCAGGAATAAATGATCGAGGAATTACTCAGTGCATGTATCATGAAAAATAGCACTACTGGCGAAGACTCGTTTACGGTGCTTCAAGAAGTTTTGCAAAAACAAAATGTAAAGTGGGCCAAAATTTTTAATATCACAACCGATGGCTGTCCCAGCTTCACAGGAAAAAAATTGTGTACGGAATACACGATGCACGGCATGCAACGGTGACGTCACTCCGTTGCCACCGCCTTCCCGCGCGGTCGTGGAACCCGCGCTCGTCTTTTGCCCGATCTTCCCTTGTTTCGGCCCCTCTCTAGGTTTCCTCCTGGGGAAGAGGAAACGACCGAAGCCTTCTTCTTGAGCGAACCACGGACGAGTGTAGACACAGAAGTTTAATAAAAGAGTTAATTCTTTAAATCGGGTAATATTCTTACAAATCAGAAGTGGGATACACCGCGAGTGTTTCGTAAAAGAAAAAAAAAACAATAAGTGAAAACGCCCATAAAGTGGTAGACGTTAGAAAAAATAAAAAAAAAAACGTGTGTGTGAGTGAATAGATGAAGATGAGCCACGCGGGACGATCGGAAGTGATTGATGGCGCCGAACGAGACCGTTCCCCTGTCGCGCGAGCGTCCAATCATGGCGACGAAACCCGCCTCGATCATCTTGAGCGAATGATCGAGAGCATTGCGGCGGCATCAACACCTACGGCGCGCTCGCGCTCACGATCTCGGTCGCGATCCCGGTCGCGGATGTCGCCTGGAAAAGGGGACGGCGAACGGCGCGAAGATCGGCGACTAGAGCGGCTCGAGATGTTGGTGGAGGAGCTGCGGCACCGGTCGTCGTCGCGGGCAAGGTCACCATGCCGTACCCGCCCCGGCGATGAGCTACTCATCCCCATCCTGGACCCATCAAAGGACGAGGTCAGTGTAGATATGTGGGTTCGACAAGTGGACGACATGGCGCGCCGATACGAGTGGGATGACCGCGCGGTGATGCGGCTTATCGCCACGCGACTCAAGGGGCACGCCCGTCGCTGGTACGACACGCGCCAGAATGCTGCGTCAACATGGCGCGAAACAAAAGTCGCGCTCGTGGCGCAATTTCGAAAGCCCGTCGCATTCAACCGGCTTTTTAAGGAGGCGGCCAATTATGAAGCCAGGCCTGGCCAGGAGCTAGGCGATTACTGTTTCGAGAAGTTGAATCGGTTACGACGCTTAAACATTGACATCAAGGACCAATACATAGTGGACATGGTGATTGGCGGGATACCCGATGCGGGTATCGCACGCGCCGTGAGGTCGGCGAAACACGAGGACGCAAACGACTTGTACGCGTACATGTGTGCGTTGGGGAGCATGCCGCGCGAAGAAGCGACGGTGATGCGGCCAAAGGCAAGCAACGTCCCGACGCGGGCACCACCGGCTACGACATCTTCGTCGCGGGCGAGGACGCCATCCACCCTCCCGGCGACAGGGGCAAGTAGCAGCCATGCGGCTGGGAGCGAAGACCGGCGGCCCAAATGTTTTAACTGCGGCCTGATTGGGCACATGGCACGGGAGTGCCGACGTCGGAAGCAATTCCCTCCTAAGAGTACAACGGGACGTCGCCACGACGAGAATAGCGAGAAGGAGAAAGCGAAGACGGAGTAGGTGGTGGCCACTGGCGAGGGCGATCGAACCGGAGGGTGGACGCGGCTGTCGAGAGTTGCAGCAGGGAGGTGAGGAGTGAGCGGCGACGGAGGACAGGCTCGGAGAGGCAGTCCTGCCAACTGATGCCCTCCCTTCCCCAGAGCGTACCACTAGGGCACGAGGTGTGATCGCACCGTGTAAATAGTTAAAATATATGTCAGATTAAAATGGAGTCAACGCTGTCGTTATTTGGACACCTCTCTCAGAGCAAGTTAGAGCGTAACGATAGCAACATCGTGGTAAAGCAGGGCGAAGGCGCCGTGCTGGACGTGGTGAGTCCTGACCGGCTGTAGGTGCCCCACCTTAGACATTGTTGGTCAGAAAGGGTATTCGGTATATTCCTGGGTTGTTGTGCGCGACAATCAGAAAGGGTACCGAATATATTCCTGGGCCGTGATTGACCGAGGATGGACTTAGGTCCTAGGTCAGAGAACGATGGCTAGAGGGAGTACTGGGTACTCCCTGGCCGAGGTGGACCAAGGATGGACTACGGTCCTAGGTCGGATTGCAGCGGTCAGAAAGGGTACTGGGTACGGCTGGGCCACTGCAGTTTGAGGAAGGACTTGGAGTCCTAGACTGTATCGGCACTGGGTGCCCGTACGGAGTAGTTATGTACCTCGTATCGGAAGGAATCGAGTGGCTACGAGGACTACGATCGCAATGGAAGCAAAAACGGGCATGCGAGCGGGCCCTGTTTACAATGGCTACAGCACAGGATAAGATAAGTTGAACCCCGTTTGTCACCGGGCATGTCGTATGTGGTTAAATATTACTAATTCCAACTTATTGCAGGCTCAGTCTGAGGACAGACATACAGTCAGGTTGGCCGAATGTACGGAATACACGATGCAGGGCATGCAACGGTGACGTCACTACGTTGCCACCGCCTTCCCGCGCGGTCGTGGAACCCGCGCTCGTCTTTTGCCCGATCTTCCCTTGTTTCGGCCCCTCTCTAGGTTTCCTCCTGGGGAAGAGGAAACGGCCGAAGCCTTCTTCTTGAGCGAACCACGGACGAGTGTAGACACAGAAGTTTAATAAAAGAGTTAATTCCTTAAATCGGTTAATATTCTTACAATTGTTTCATTATGAAAATTTGGATTATTAAAACGAATATGTTAGCGCCAGATGGAAAAGAGTAATAAAAGAATAAATAAATAATAAAGGAGAAAGGAACTAAGATGAGAATAACGGTGTAGTTGCCGAGGTGATAACAGACGGCCCGACGCCTTGTTGTATGTCACCGAGGCAACGCGTTATTCTTTTGAGAATACAGCTGATCGCTCTAAGGAGGCAAGTGCGCGAGGCCAATGACCCGACGTCATTGATGCTTCGATTACGTACGCAACGTCAGAAACATTAGAATGAAGGATCTGGCCACGATGTGGGGGGAGCGGATGCTCCCTGGAAAGAGGACCGAGTCGAAGGACGAGGCACTTACCCCAGAACCATTGAACCGAGTGACTCGTAATTATTATTTCTCATATCATCGTTAACAAATAAGTGATGAAATAAAGCGTATCCCAGATAAAGAAATAATCTTTGTGCTTTGTATCATACGTCAAGAGATACTTTATAAAAAAGTTCTGAAACTAAAGAACGTTATATCTGTTGTAACAAAAGTAGTTCATTTTATTCATGGACGAACATTAAACCACCGCCAATTTGTAAACTTCATAAAAGAAATTTAGTGTGATTTGATTGATATTCCTTACCGTCTAGAAATTAGATGGCTAAGTATTTCGAAAGTGTTAAAACGATTTCATAATTTGTTGGATCCAATTGTGGTCTTCAATCCCAAAAGCAAGCTTAACGAATTTCGAGAACTGAAGAATGAATAATGGTGGAATGATTTTTTCTCCTCAGTTTTTACGTTATCGTATTGAAATTAACTGAATTTATCATTACAGGGAAATTAACTACCATATTTTTCGATAGATAACGCGCACCTATTGTATTTTTGTTGAATTATACTTCCTTCATGTCGTTTTCTAATGTATAACGCGCAGGTTCTTACTTTATCAAATTTTACCCTTTTTGTGCATTCTACCGAAAAAAACGGTATTTACTTATGTCAGGTACACAAATGTCATCCTATTTACAACAAAATGAAAGTTATTTTCTAAACAATTTCATAAGAAACAGTTATTTCACTTTCCAATTTTGAAACAAAGGGAGAAGAGCTTAAAACATGCTGATTCTAATACATAGCAGATGATAAGAAAGAATTTATTTAAAGAAATTTCTACAAGATTTGAAGATTTTTTATTCAACTTCTAATGAGATTTCAGGGGTAAGACTACCGTTTGATTGTGTCGCCGACAATACACCAGCCAGTATTCTGTTGGAAGTGATAAATTTAGAATCTAAATCCAATGCAAAATAAATATTCCATATGTTATCTCGGCGAGTGCTACCTTGATAGAGGTAGACATTCGAGGCTACAAGCTCTCAGTTCGTTGTATTTGATCTACTGTTCATGTGATAAGTGCCAGCCGCAAACCGGTGATAAGGATGCAACGTCCGATGAAGAAGAATATGACAGTGAATCCTGGTAAAGAAGCTTTGGTTATAATAAATACTCAAAATAGAAAAAGAAATCAACCTATACTGTTTGTTCTGTACTTCTTGTAATGGTAGATTTTTGCATAAAAATAGGATCTGTAAAAGCCAAAAAGCGCGCTCTCGTCTAATTAAAATGTTATTAAGCGTTAAAGTTTATTATAAAATCTGCCTTGCCGACAGCATGAACGACATCTGCGCATGCGCACTGATGTCTGCGTATGCACACGGACAAGCATGCAGGCAAAGTGCGCGTATTTGAAATGAAATAATATTGAATTAGCGAAGGTTAGGTGTGGGCAAAGCTTCCCTTTCAGAATGTTTAAGAGTTTTCAATCAAACAATGATTTGAGAGTAGGATTGGGTTAGATTTTAACTGCCCAAAGTGCAACATTATGAAAGGGAACCCTTGCCCACACCTAGCCATAGAAATGATGTTGTTGCACTTTGGGCAGATAAAACCCAAGGTAATGACCTGCGCTCACGTGGGGTCCGGCGGTGTGCTGAAGAGTGAGAGGAGCGCGACCTTGGGGGGCAATGGCCTACGGCCGTTTGAACATTGTTTGGCCCCGTCCGGTAACGGCCGCGCTCCTCCAAAATGAGATTGGACGTGATAAAGAGCGGGGGTGACCGCCCCACGGCGAAGCGGCCGGAACAGCATTGCTTATGCGTAATGGACTATTTATCGTGACGTGTCCTCTTACGATTACGAATTTCACCCGACGAACGCAGACGTTTGAATAGCCTTGCCGTTGCATGTTGGAACGAAAGTTCGGTTTGCGACGTACTCGATGCGAAAATCAGAGCGTATTTTGTTTATTCAATTTTGAATCGGTGTCGATGAAATTCGAGTGGTATCTGCAGTAAAACATGACGGACAACAAGGAGAAGATTGTTAAGGAAGACTTCAGTACTGCGACTGTGCCGGGTACCTCCTCCGTATATACGCAGTATAGGGTGACGAAATTGGTTGTTCTGAGCAGCAGCGAGTTGGAATCGGAGTCAGATGTTGAGAATAATGTAGCGGAATGTAATTCAGGTGATTCGGAAGGTAAGGTGTACATTTGTATTGACGTATGTTCTGTCTTGTCTGTAGTGGATGTCTGCGTTTAATTTTACAAATGAATAGCAGTGGTTGTATGTTGCTTTATTCTGATTTACAGGTGAGCATGGATCAACACCACCAAACCAGAAAAAGACTGGCGTAGTAAACAGTTCCCTTACGACTCCTTCAACTCTGTAAGATAGGCTTCATTTATCTTGCCCTGAAGAAAAGACAGAGAAATTGGTTTCCAACAGATTATTTGCCTCAAACAAGTACCGTCAAGCATGTGTGGCATTCTGTAGTAATTATTCTCAGAACTTACCAAGCAGAGAAGCCGAATTGGCTAATTTGGAGCAGTTTATTTGTGCAAATTTAGAAAATGAAACATCTGCCTCTCTTTATGTTCCTGGACGATCTGGTACTGGAAAAACAGCTTGCCTTTTAAAGATTTTGCAACAACCTGAATTTTCGTCAAAGTTCAAAGTTGTTTATGTGAAGTGCGCTCCCATGAAATTAGCGCCCACAGTATATGCTGAAATAATTCAACAATTGGAAATAGGTGATCGAAAAGGTGCTAAAAATAGCAAAGATCGAATTGAAAAGTACCTGGTCACCAATCACGATATGCTGCTATTTGTACTTGGTGAAATCGATAAATTGAAAGGCAAGACACAGGCTGTTTTATATTCCTTATTTGAATGGCCATCAAAGCTACACTCAAAGTTAATTTCAGTAGGCATTGCAAATGCTTTAGATTTAACTGACAGCATCTTGCCACTTTTGCAAGCCAGGTGTGAAATGAAACCAATGTTAAGGGACGCGGATTCCTGGAACAAAACATAAATTTATTGTTTTGATACACTACTTGAAACTTCACAACTGTTTCAATAACATTACTTGTGCGACGAATTATCAATTTACACGCTTTTAGGTACCAATGTTTAATGTGGCTGAAACCATTGTTTGATTGAAAACTCTTAAATAAAAATATGTTTAATGTGTCTGAAACCATTGTTTGATTGAAAACTCTTAAACATTATGAAAGGGAAGCCTTGTCCACACCTAGCCTTCGCCAATTCAATATTATTTCATTTCAAATACGCGCATTTTACCTGCAAACTTGTCTGTGCGCATGCGCAGATGTCGTTCGTGCTGTTGGTATCGCAAGTTTTATAACTAAACTTTAACGCTTAATAACTTTTTAATTGGACCAGTCCGCGCTTTTTGGCTTTTACAGATCTTATTTTTATGCAAAAATTTACCATTACACGAAGTTTCATGCAAATCGGTGATGGGTGCCTCTTTCTATATCTTTACGATATTATTTCATAGGACTCCGAATACGATCCGTTATAAAGATGAAACATCGTTTATAATTTCGGTCATCATATCATCATCATCCTGCAACACAGCGTCGAGTTCTTCCTGGTCCCATTGCAAACTCACTTTCGAATAACGCGGTTCCTTCTTAGCTGTTATTGTCAGAACGCCTCTAGATTCGATCAGACTACATAAATTAACAAATTCAGAAATGTCCACAGCATGGATATTCCTCTTCTTGCAAACTTTCTTGTATACGGCACGAAGCTAAAAGTTTAATTTAATTATAAACAGTTATATAAGCATTAAATGCTATATTGAGATTTATGTATTTTTTCACTTACCTTCCCAATTGTAACGTCCTTGTCACGTCCTTTGTTGAAAATGAGCAACAGAGAGCAGAGAAGTAACTTATGCTGGAGAGGAAAGCCGTATACTTCTTGTAAAACTGTCCTGACTTCCTCCAAATCGGCTGGCTTTTCGGAGGGCGGCTGCTGTATCTTTCGGCTACCCTTGTCGGATTCTATAAGAATAAAATCGTCGTCATCAAAATCTGTAAAGGCTCATATTTATTGCGCAACTCAAAAAGTTGCGTACCATTATTAACTGCCGGCTGTGAAACTTGGTGCGCTTTTTGCACCTCGGCCAATTCAACAACTCTTCTACTTATGTCCAATGCTCGTCGAATATCGCCTGAAACAGCCGCAACTTTTTCAGCTAACAGCTGCATGGCAGTTCCCGTTAAAATATCCGCCACGTTGGCTTCATTCAATCTGGCCGATATTATATTGTATATTTGTTCTTTCGAGTAAGGTGCAAAATACATCACCTTTGGTTTCATTTCACACCTGGCTTGCAAAAGTGGCAAGATGCTGTCAGTTAAATCTAAAGCATTTGCAATGCCTACTGAAATTAACTTTGAGTGTGGCTTTGATGGCCATTCAAATAAGGAATATAAAACAGCCTGTGTCTTGCCTTTCAATTGATCGATTTCATCAAGTACAAATATCAGCATATCGTGATCGGTGACCAGGTACTTTTCAATTCGATCTTTGCTATTTTTAGCACCTTTTCGATCACCTATTTCCAATTGTTGAATTATTTCAGCATATATTGTGGGAGCTAATTTCATGGGAGCGCACTTCACATAAACAACTTTGAACTTTGACGAAAATTCAGGTTGTTGCAAAATCTTTGAAAGGCAAGCTGTTTTTCCAGTACCAGATCGTCCAGAAACATAAAGAGAGGCAGATGTTTCATTTTCTAAATTTGCACAAATAAACTGCTCCAAATTAGCCAATTCGGCTTCTCTGCCTGGTAAGTTCTGAGAATAAATGGCACACAATGCCATACGCGCTTGCTGGTACTTGTTTGAGGCAAATAATCTGTTGGGCTCTGGATTTTCTTGAGGAGTAGATACATGAAACCTTTCTAACAGAGTTGAAGGAGTCGTAAGGGAACTATTTACTGCGTCAGTCTTTTTCTGGTTTGGTGGTGTTGATCCATGCTCACCTGTAAATCAGAATAAAGCAACATACAACCACTGCTATTAATTTGTAAAATTAAACGCAGACATCCACTACAGACAAGACAGAACATACGTCAATTCAAATGTACACCTTACCTTCCGAATCACTTGAATTACATTCCACCACATTATTTTCATTATCCGACTCCGATTCCGACTCGCAGCTGCTCAGGTCAACCAATTTGGTTACCCTATACTGCGTATACATGGAGGAGGTACCCGGCACAGTCGCATTACTGAAGTCTTCCTTAACAATCTTCTCCTTGTTGTCCGTCATGTTTTACTGCAGATACCACTCGAATTTCATCGACACCGATTCAAAATTGAATAAACAAAACACGCTCTGATTTTCGCATCGAGTACGTCGCAAACCGAACTTTCGTTCCAACATGCAACGGCAAGGCTATTCAAACGTCTGCGTTCGTCGGGTGAAATTCGTAATCGTAAGAGGACACGTCACGATAAATAGTCCATTACGCATAAGCAATGCTGTTCCGGCCGCTTCGCCGTGGGGAGGTCACCCCCGGTGTTTATCACGTCCAATATTATTTTGGAGGAGCGCGGCCGTTACCGGACGTGGCCAAACAAAGTTTAAACGGCCGCTGGCCATTGCCCCCCAAGGTCGCGCTCCTCTCACTCCTCAGCATACCGCCGGACCCCACGCGAGCGCAGGTCATTACCTTGGGTTTTAACTGCCCAAAGTGCAACAACATCATTTCTATGGCTAGGTGTGGGCAAGGCTTCCCTTTCATAATGTTGCACTTTGGGCAGTTAAAATCTAACCCAAACCTACTCTCAAACCATTTTTTTATTTAAAACTCTTAAACATTCTGAAAGGCACGCCTTGCCCACACCTAACCTTCGCCAATTCAATATTATTTCATTTCAAATACGCGCACTTTGCCTGCATGCTTGTCCGTGCGCATGCGCAGACATCAGTGCGCATGCGCAGATGTCGTTCATGCTGTCGGCAAGGCAGATTTTATAATAAACTTTAACGCTTAATAACATTTTAATTAGACGAGAGCGCGCTTTTTGGCTTTTACAGATCCTATTTTTATGCAAAAATCTACCATTACAAGAAGTACAGAACAAACAGAGTATAGGTTGATTTCTTTTTCTATTTTGAGTATTTATTATAAACAAAGCTTCTTTACCAGGATTCACTGTCATATTCTTCTTCATCGGACGTTGCATCCTTATCACCGGTTTGCGGCTGGCACTTATCACATGAACAGTAGATCAAATACAACGAACTGAGAGCTTGTAGCCTCGAATGTCTACTTCTTTCAAGGTAGCACTCGACGAGATAAGATATGGAATATTTATTTTGCATTGGATTTAGATTGTAAATTTATCACATCCAACCGAATACTGCCTGGTGCATTGTCGGCGACAAAATCAAACGGTAGTCTTACCCATGAAATCTCATTAGAAATTTAAAAAAAAATCTTCAAATCTTGGAGAAATTTCTTTAAATAAATTCTTTCTTATCATCTGCTATGTATTAGAATCAGCATGTTTTAAGCTCTTCTCCCTTTGTTTCAAAATTGGAAAGTGAAACAACTGTTTCTTATGAAATTGTTTAGAAAATAACTTTCATTTTGTTGTAAATAGGATGACATTTGTTGACCTGACATAAGTAAATACCGTTTTTTTCGGTAGAATGCACAAAAAAGGTAAAATTTGATAAAGTAAGAACCTCCGCGTTATACATTAGAAAACGACATGAAGGAAGTATAATTCAATAAAAATACAATAGGTGTGCGTTATCTATCGAAAAACACGGTAGTTAATTTCCCTGTAATGATAAATTTAGTTAATTTCAATACGATAACGTAAAAACTGAGGAGAAAAAATCATTCCACCATTGTTCATCCTTCAGTTCTCGAAATTCGTTAAGCTTGCTTTTAGCATTGAAGTCCACAATTGGATCCAACAAATTATGAAATCGTTTTAACACTTTCGAAATACTTAGCCATCTAATTTCTAGACGGTAACGAATATCAATCAAATCACACTAAATTTCTTTTATGAAGTTTACAAATTGGCGGTGGTTTAATGTTCGTCCATGAATAAAATGAACTACTTTTGTTACAACCGATATAACGTTCTTTAGTTTCAGAACTTTTTTATAAAGTATCTCTTGACGTATGATACAAAGCACAAAGATTATTTCTTTATCTGGGATACGCTTTATTTCATCACTTATTCGTTTTAATAATCCAAATTTTCTTAATGAAACGATTTTTTTCTTGTGAAGCTGGGACAGCCATCGGTTGTGATATTAAACATTTTGTCCCACTTTACATTTTGTTTTTGCAAAACTGCTTGAAGCACCGTAAACGAGGCTTCGCCAGTAGTGCTATTTTTCATAGTACGTGCACTGAGTAATTCCTCGATTATTTATTCCTGAAATAAGAAATAAAAATTGGGTCGTATCGGTAATATCATACGACTTGTCTAAAGCCAGTGCATAATAAGTACAGCTTTTCAATTTTAATTTTAATTGATCACATAAATTATTTGCGATAATAGCAGCACGTCTCACGAGAATTATTCGTGAAAGACTAATTATTTCACACGATGTCTTTTTATCAGGAAATAATAAATCAGCAATATCTAAAAAGCGTTCCTTGAAAAATTCACCGTTTGAAACTAATTTGTATTGTTCTGCATCTCTATTTGTGTTTGACAGGCATATCAAAGTATTTTATTTTTTATTTGAATCACTTCTTAATTTTTCTGCTTCAATTATCATTTATTCTGGTGAAAATAGCTTACATTTGTTGAGATTAATGGTTAAAAATGGCATTTTAAATTACATTTCTATAAATCGCTCATTTTTTGGGCTAATGAACAAAAAACAAAATACAAAAACTTTCGCGCCCACGCACTTTGTTATTCATTGCCGGCGGTACAGACATTTCACATTTGATAGCTGCACAACTGAGCCGGAAATGAAGGCAGATACAATCCATTTGCAGCATTATCAAGTGAGAGGAGACTGAATTATTTGAAATTTTAACCCTTCGTCTGCGAAGATTGAGTCAATTTTGGCGCGCAGTTGAATGTTTATTATTTTTAATTGTGTTTTGACTGAACAGAAATGACTCTACCTTTGCTCATGCGAATCAGTACTGGGAAGGCTAAGCTGCGTACCGGGCCAGACTCGACAACATCAGGGCCGGCAGTTGCTCATGTCTGATCTACTGACTAGTACTTTATTATTTGACAACGTTTCATCTCTACATAATACTATCTCTTACTTTGAAAGTCAAATAAAAGTATTTACACGAGAGCATATTCCGAATGCGCGCTTTATATTATTTTCTGTTGCATTGTTATTTCGAGCATGCGTTTCTTCAAGGCGCATAAAAAATAATGCTATGTCAATATTATATAGGAACGTCGTCAAATAAATCCATTACCCAAAAAACAAGATTCTACAAAACTAACGGTTCCAACAGTTATCTAACCTTAATATCTAAATAAATATCTACTACAAGTTAGGAAGCATAGCTCATACTTAATTCGGTTTCTCCACGTACTCCAGCATTATATTTCATCTTGACCAGACAAGTCGTTGACGTCCACGTCGTCGTTATCAACAACTGTCACTGCACGTTTTGGTAATGACATAACACGTCTAATGTATTCCGGTAGCGGTGTCGTTAATATGTTTCTTTCCGCCAATTCGAGAAGAAATTCAGGAACATTGGGACTGCGAATTTCATTCCTGAAATCAATGTTTGTTTCGCGTTCAGAATGTACTTTTCCGTCTCCGCCGGTACTATAATATGCGGATTAGAAAAACGTTAAAACGATTATGAATATGAAATTCGTACTACATTCGATTTTTATCTTGTATCTTTGCCGATATTTCCGGATGTCTCCATTGTTGTTCTGGTATATGAATGACAAGCGACTCTTGATTGGGTTGATCAGTGCTTACGCAATCTGAGGCATATTCTTTCCTGCTAGAGGTCTCTGTATAATCTGTTCCACCATCGCTGAAAATTAATAAAACATGTAGATTTCTGAAAGGGTTACAAGTGGAAAATAATGGTTGCTGTAAATTACTTAGGTTCAGGATGTTTCTCACGATAAATTTCTCCTCTAGGTTCAGGATGAAATGTATTCTGCTTTTCGTTCCATATAAGATTCACTAACGTTCTGAGATCTTTGCCCATTATATCTATCGGACTGCAACTTTGAAATCCTGATGACTCAATGATAAGATTTATGTAAATTGATGTTCCAGTTTTTTTTTGTACAGAATAAGCACATTTGCTCCAAGAATATTGCAAAATATGTGGGGTCAGAGTTAACTGCCCATCTACTATTAACTTTCTCTCTAATGCACATATATAATATCCCCTCATGAGTCAGGATCTTAAGTTCGGCGTCAATGTTTTTACATGCCATAGCATTCACTATTGCATCCTGCATTTCCTCACGTGTGCAATCCCTTAGCTTCCGAATGTTTCCCACTAAGCTGTGGCCATACCATATCCTTGTGTTAATATGTCTGCTTACTTCTGTAATGAATTATATACATCCATTGTAATAATTGTAATAATAAGTATAAGAACTAGAATAATCAAAATATTTACCAATTATTTGTAATTCCAGAATCCTCATTCTTATATCATGATTTGTCAGTTTTTTTTTCTAAAATTTAAATATTTCATGTAAATCGGAACGTACTCGTGAATAAAAAGTAACTGACAAGAAAATATAGGAAATTTACAGTAACAACATTATCGATTAAAGTAAGGACATTTTGCACACTGCTTTCTTTTTCAGTCCGCTTTAATTCCTTCTGAACTGCTTGCCATGTAATTTCCGGAAAAACAGGCATTACCAGATATTCGAACTCCAAAGGTGTAAACTTCTTTAGAATGGTACGCAGATGGTCTTTCACGCGCCTAATGTTTTCTAAACAGCATTAAATTGACTTGTTCGATTAGAAATTCACAACTAACAGTACAAAAATGAAAAACACCTAATGAAGATACATACTTTTCGGCATTGCAATGGAGAATCTAAATAAAACAATCTTTTGTCGAATCTTAACTCTTCGCACAAAGCTAACTCGCTACCGGCAGTTCCGAAGCACACGAGATCAAACAGTAAACAAACAAACGTGACCTTACTGCAGCAAAGAGGTTGAAATTGCCACTCCGTCTCGACCACACGGTGACGCTTCTCATTTGTCATGTGATTACGTTCTACCAATAAACTTAAACCACTGATAGTTCCACGATTAAAATTTGAATTCGTTTAGCTTCTTTTCTTTACGTAGCCAATCTAAGTGACACAAGTTGCGATTAGCAAATATTGAGCTCACGGCAGAGAAAAACCTTAGATTTTATTCTAGGGCAAACCGTATATCCGTCCCAAGGTTGTATGATTAGTCATTTTCTGCATACACAATTTGCGTTGAAAAAGGATGGGTACGGAAATGTAACGCTGTCATAAGGAAGGCCCAAATTATTTCATTCAAAAATTCTGTACTTACTTAATGGATTTTAAACTTGTTGCAAAACGACAGATTTTGGGACTTTGTAACTTTGTCGATTTGAATAAAACGTCCAAGTAGTCAAAGAAATGTTTTCTTGAAGTCTGTTGGTCCAATATATTTTGTTGAAGGTTGATGTAGAAACATTGACGACGTCAAGTACCTTTAAATTTTTTAAAACATATTTATGGAATATCTAGAATGATAGGAAACGATTATTCTATATGTCTCTCTTTCATGAGCTAAAATCGCTTATGTGTGCATGGTACCAATCAGTGCCATCGCGTACCGAAAATTCTTTTTGAACCACTACGTCTTATTCTACGTACCGTTATGAGTGTGCGATGATATCATTGAGAGACTCAAATTTGTTAACTTGAATAATATACAAACTCTTTTCGATTCCAGGTAATTACACAGTTCTATTACATTAAAAATGGTTTCTAAATAATCCACTGACATCAATGTAGTATATAATGCACTTCAGCTATACATCCGTAATATTGGATCATCCTGTATATGGATTACACAGGCAAAGAAAGTAAGTATGATGGGAATCCAGCTAGACGAGAACATAGATGTTTCATGAAACAGAATATAGGTTGATTTCTTTTTCTATTTTGAGTATTTATTATAAACAAAGCTTCTTTACCTGGATTCACTGTCATATTCTTCTTCATCGGACGTTTCATCCTTATCACCGGTTTGCGGCTGGCACTTATCACATGAACAGTAGATCAAATACAACGGACTGAGAGCTTGCGGCCTAGAATGTCTACTTCTATGAAGGTAGCACTCGCCGAGATAACATATGCAATATTTATTTTGCATTGGAATTAGATTGTTAATTTATCACTTCCAACAGAATACTGGCTGGTGCATTGTCGGCGTCAAAATCAAACGGTAGTCTTACCCATGAAATCTCATTAGAAATTTAAAAAAAAATCTTCAAATCATGTAGAAATTTCTTTAAATAAATTCTTTGTTATCATCTGCTATGTATTAGAATCAGCATGTTTTAAGCTCTTCTCCCTTTGTTTCTGTTGGGATTTAAGTACGCCGTGGTCTGGGAAGTGGAGGTAGTCGATGGCAATAATTGATACTGCTTGCTTCTTTAATGATCACTTGGCTTTTATTCACTCGACTGCTTTACACTTAGTAACAGAGTGTGGTCCGATCCTGACCCGGCCGGTCGAAGAAGGAGCGCGTCGCCCTAGCAACTCGCGCCACGCTCGCGCATGCGTACGACCTAAGCGGGCGTCTCGAACTCTTTATTCAACACTCCCCCTGTTCGAGATGTTCGCTCTATTAACGTTATTTACATGTGTTCTCTCAGGCGCATTAAGTCTACGCAGTTTAACAACTTTATTTTCGCTAATGATTTCGTTAATGCATCAGCAACCATTTCATTCGATCCTCGGAATTGCACGTTTATTTCGCCAGTCTCTTGTAGCTCTCTCGTATAATGATAGCGAAGGTCAATGTGTTTGCTCTTGCGGCGAAAGACATTATTTTTTTGATAGTTGCACAGCGCTTTGATTATCACAGTATACTAGTACCCTATCGCCTACTAATTCACTTTGGTTCATATGCGACAGGAGTCTTTTTAACTCTCCCGTTACCGTGCCGGAGTCACTTTCGACTCGCAATTTCAGACCGGTAACGCACACAATCTCATGGTTGGCGGCACCGCCGAATGGCGTGAGAGTGTGCGTTATCGCTTTCGAGCGGCGACACATCCGGCTTAGCGCTGCCCCACCACATTCTCAAACATTCGGTGCAATACGGAAAAGAAATTTAGTTTGCCACAGATCTGTGAACAGTGCGCACCTTTGGGCTATAGGGCCAACAGGAAGAATAATTCTAAAAGATTCCACTATACAAGGGTAACAACGTACGCGATATTCATTTTGTCGTGGGAGTAACAACCGTTACACAACAACGTGTCATAAATGTACAAGATATGTGTGTGGCAACCATTCTACACAAACTCGTACAAACACGTGAACGTTTGCACGAATGAAGATAAAAATGAATTGTAAATAATCAAAAATAATAAAAATATATTTTTTGTATATAGGACTTATTACTCAATATGTTTATTTGTAGACAGAAACCCGAAACTCAGCGACAGACTGCGATTCCAATTCCTTTGAACTATCCGGCAATGTAGATTACCCAGTAGTAGTGTATCCGTGAGACCTTCGAGCTCGAGCAACCGACCGATGAGTCACATATCGGTGAGGAGCTCGAGCGACTTAAGAATGTATTAGTGAATGTCGGTGTGACGAGTCAGAACTGACTCGGTCTTCCTACTTTATGCGCAGTATACGGAGGGTTAAGGGGTTAATACGTTCGCTGCATAAGCAATGTCTGGGCGAGTAGCGTTAGATAAGTATGTTAACACACCCACCAGTTCGCGGTGAGGTACGTTTCTCATATCACTTTGACTAGGTTCTATGTGGTTGAAAGATTCGTTCGGTACCAAAGGAGTGGCTACCGGTTTGCAATCATCCATGCCAAATTTTGTAAGTGTCTCTTGGATGTACCTGACCTGACTCAGTGTGATTCGCTCCGTATCGCCTTCTCTTTTAATTTGTATCCCTAATATATTCGTTACGTTATCTGAGTCTTTCATTTTAAATTTACTTTTTAACGCTTCTTTTAATATCTTTAAACTTTTTAAATCTTTAGATGCTACTAATATATCGTCTACATAAATAATCAATATCACAGTTTCTCGACTATTCCGGTTAACATAAATACATGGGTTTAATTGCGTTTTGCTTATACCTATACTTAATAAGTAGTAATTTAAGGTTAATTTGCACAGTTTTGTTGCATGGCCGGGTTGCTCAAACATTTCTGGTTGTTGCATATAAATGGTGTCCGTTAAATTTCCTTGGACGTAAGCCGTTACAACATTCATGTGATGTACATGCATCCGACATTCTGCGGCACAGGCCAGAAGCGTCCGAATGGATTTGTACCTAGCCACAGGTGCATACACCTCATCATAGTCTATGTGCTTCCGTTATTCGTTGCATCTAGCCACTAGCCTGGCTTTGAATTTATCAAGCGTTCCTTCCTGATTGCGTTTTGTTTTGAATACCCATCTATTTGTGAGTACCTTTACGTTTTCAGGCTTGTCCACTAGTTCCCATGTTTGATTGTCCATTAGCGATTGGTATTCTTCTTCCATTGCTGCTAGTCAGAATGGTCCTTCAGCACTGTTTATTGCTTCGGTTGGGGTTTCTGGATCTACGGAGTTAGTATTTGTTGTGTAGTGATATGATTTTCTGGGCCTACCTGGTTTTTCTGTTTTTATTATTTTTGGCCATCCGGCCGTCCGTTTTGAACCGAGTTGCCTAGGTTCGCTCTCGACTTCTGAGGTATAAGGTTCTAATGTGTCTGTTGGGATTTCCTTTTCACTCCCCTCCTCGCTTGCCTCGCTTGATGTTCCATCCTCTTTTTCGATCAAATCAATCGTGCTTGGTTGCAAAGATTTAGTTTGGGATGGATCAATAAGAGTCGCCACTTGTGGCGCGATTTCTTCGTGGAAACGCGCGTCCCCCCTCTTGATAACGCTTCGTGTTCCACGATCCCAGACCCAGAGCAGGTATGCCCTAGATTCCTCTGAGTAACTTACCAGTATATATTCCTTGCCTCGAGGTGAAAATTTGTTTCCCCCGGGTCGTTTTTCCAGGGCAATTGCTTTACCCCAAATGTGCGGAAATACCCGACGTATGGCTTTTTGCCTGTCCACTCTTCGTAAGGAGTTTTATTTCCCAGTTTGGAAGTTGGGCTTCTGTTCCTTATGTACACTGCGGATGTTATCGCTTCTGCCCACAAGCTTAGTGGTAAATGCGCCTGTGTCAACATACTTCGAGCCATTTCGACTAGGGTCCTATTGGCGCGTTCGGCTACACCATTTTGTTGTGGTGTATATGTTGTGGACAATTGTCTAATTATTCCATTGTCCTTGAGATAATCACTAAATTCTTTGGATATGTATTCCTTCGCATTGTCACTTCTCAGCTTCTTGATCTGTTGACCGGTTTCTTTTTCTGCTCTGTTTTTGTATTCCTTTACGCTGTTAGGATATCTGACTTCTTCTTTAATATGGCTATTTCTTTATATCTCGACTTGTCGTCTATAAAGGTTGCAAAATATTTTGCACTGCCCAAGGAAAGAGTAGACATAGGTCCGCAAATGTCTGTATGTACAAGATGTAACGTTTCCTTCTCCTTATGACTTGAACTTTTAAATGGGATTTGGCAAATCTTACTTTTGTCACAAATCTCACATTTTGGTGCATGCTGCATTTGCCTTGACGGTATGTCTATTCCATCCACTACACTTTCATTGGATAATTTCCTTACATCAGGAATATTTAAGTGCCCAAATCTTTGATGCCATCGAGTCAATGTGTTATCTTGCTCACTGGCTTGTAGGGCATACAAATCAGTGTCATCCAGTAAGTATAGACCACTCTCCTTTTTTGCTGTCATAACTACTGATCCATCTTCACGGTTTACAGTGCCTGCATATTTATGGAAGTGGACAGTATACCCATTATCCATTATCCGTTATCTTAGACACTGAAAGAAGGTTATTTCTAAACTCGGGGAGCCACATCACATTTTTTAAAGTAATATTGTTCTTGCTGTGGTGTCCTGTTTTCACTTTTAGCTTCACAATACCCTCTCCCAATGCTTTGACGCAGTCCTTAGTTGCAGTATACACTTGCCCTTGTGCTCTTTGGTTGATTCTTTCAAATTTATGCTTTTCTTTGCACATGTGCTTGGTGGCTCCGCTATCAAGACACCATTTTTCTGTTGACGTAGCATTTGCGTTAAGGGCAATGGCAGTCATCGCATCTTCTGCATCACGTCTCATTGGCACTTGCTTTGATTTATTCCTGCAGTGCTTTGCAAAGTGACCAGCCTTTCCACATATGTAGCACTTGAATGGTGCCTTCTTTTGTGTGGGGTATTCTTGCTTGGGCTTGTGGTAGCGTTCGTTTGTTTCTTTTCTCGCCTGATGTGGTCTTGAGTTGGAGAGAAGGGCTTCCTCACTCTCATTGCTCGTAGTTCCATGACATTCCACTCTTCTTATTTCTTCCTCCAGTAGCTTGATTTTTAGTTCTTGCGTGCTAGGCATGTTTTCCCGGGACTCTATAGCTATACAAAAGTTTTCATACGCACTAGTCAGAGAGTTCAATAGCATAATGGGCAGTACTGGATCTGGTAGCTTTATACCAGCTTCTTCTAGTTGTTCTAATTTGTGTAGAAATTCATCCAGATACTGAGCCATGGTTTGGCTTGGGTCTTTTCTCATTTTGTAAATTTGTTTAAATAAAACGCACTGAGGCATGGGCCCCTTTGATTCATACACTGCTTTTAATGCTTCCCATGCTTGCATTGATGTCTCTGCTCGTTTTATGTGATTATATTGGTTTTTATGTATATTTAGGATAATTGTGTCGAGTGCCTTTTCGTCCTTCTGCGTCCACGGCGCAGCTTCAGTTTTCGTAATTGTTCCGTTCACATAGTTCCACAACTCATTGTATCTCAAAATACTTTTTATCTGGATCTTCCACGATTCATAGTTATTGTTATCCAATTTTTCGGATGAATTTAAGTCCGCAAGACTCATGGTTGTATTAGTCGTTATTGCCACGTGGAAAAACTAACCTCTTGCACGGATTAATATATATTTTCTTTAACTTGCGTTCCTGGGCCCATAACCTGTTGGAATTTCAGTACGCCGTGGTCTGGGAGGTGGAGGTCGTCGATGGCAATAATTGATGCTGCTTGCTTCTTTAATAATCACTTGGCTTTTATTTACTCGACTGCTTTACACTTACAATCAGTTGTGCAGCTATCAAATGTGAAATGTCTGTACCGCCGGCAATGAATAACAAAGTGCGTGGACGCGAAAGTTTTTGTATTTTGTTTTTTGTTCATTAGCCCAAAAAATGAGCGATTTATAGAAATGTAATTTAAAATGCCATTTTTAACCATTAATCTCAACAAATGTAAGCTATTTTCACCAGAATAAATGATAATTGAAGCAGAAAAATTAAGAAGTGATTCAAATAAAAAATAAAATACTTTGATATGCCTGTCAAACACAAATAGAGATGCAGAGCAATACAAATTAGTTTCAAACGGTGAATTTTTCAAGGAACGCTTTTTAGATATTGCTGATTTATTATTTCCTGATAAAAAGACATCGTGTGAAATAATTAGTCTTTCACGAATAATTCTCGTGAGACGTGCTGCTATTATCGCAAATAATTTATGTGATCAATTAAAATTAAAATTGAAAAGCTGTACTTATTATGCACTGGCTTTAGACAAGTCGTGTGATATTATCGATACGACCCAATTTTTATTTCTTATTTCAGGAATAAATGATCGAGGAATTACTCAGTGCATGTATCATGAAAAATAGCACTACTGGCGAAGACTCGTTTACGGTGCTTCAAGAAGTTTTGCAAAAACAAAATGTAAAGTGGGACAAAATTTTTAATATCACAACCGATGGCTGTCCCAGCTTCACAGGAAAAAAATTGTGTACGGAATACACGATGCAGGGCATGCAACGGTGACGTCACTCCGTTGCCACCGCCTTCCCGCGCGGTCGTGGAACCCGCGCTCGTCTTTTGCCCGATCTTCCCTTGTTTCGGCCCCTCTCTAGGTTTCCTCCTGGGGAAGAGGAAACGACCGAAGCCTTCTTCTTGAGCGAACCACGGACGAGTGTAGACACAGAAGTTTAATAAAAGAGTTAATTCTTTAAATCGGTTAATATTCTTACAAATCAGAAGTGGGATACACCGCGAGTGTTTCGTAAAAGAAAAAAAAAACAATAAGTGAAAACGCCCATAAAGTGGTAGACGTTAGAAAAAATAAAAAAAAAACGTGTGTGTGAGTGAATAGATGAAGATGAGCCACGCGGGACGATCGGAAGTGATTGATGGCGCCGAACGAGACCGTTCCCCTGTCGCGCGAGCGTCCAATCATGGCGACGAAACCCGCCTCGATCATCTTGAGCGAATGATCGAGAGCATTGCGGCGGCATCAAGACCTACGGCGCGCTCGCGCTCACGATCTCGGTCGCGATCCCGGTCGCGGATGTCGCCTGGAAAAGGGGACGGCGAACGGCGCGAAGATCGGCGACTAGAGCGGCTCGAGATGTTGGTGGAGGAGCTGCGGCACCGGTCGTCGTCGCGGGCAAGGTCACCATGCCGTACCCGCCCCGGCGATGAGCTACTCATCCCCATCCTGGACCCATCAAAGGACGAGGTCAGTGTAGATATGTGGGTTCGACAAGTGGACGACATGGCGCGCCGATACGAGTGGGATGACCGCGCGGTGATGCGGCTTATCGCCACGCGACTCAAGGGGCACGCCCGTCGCTGGTACGACACGCGCCAGAATGCTGCGTCAACATGGCGCGAAACAAAAGTCGCGCTCGTGGCGCAATTTCGAAAGCCCGTCGCATTCAACCGGCTTTTTAAGGAGGCGGCCAATTATGAAGCCAGGCCTGGCCAGGAGCTAGGCGATTACTGTTTCGAGAAGTTGAATCGGTTACGACGCTTAAACATTGACATCAAGGACCAATACATAGTGGACATGGTGATTGGCGGGATACCCGATGCGGGTATCGCACGCGCCGTGAGGTCGGCGAAACACGAGGACGCAAACGACTTGTACGCGTACATGTGTGCGTTGGGGAGCATGCCGCGCGAAGAAGCGACGGTGATGCGGCCAAAGGCAAGCAACGTACCGACGCGGGCACCACCGGCTACGACATCTTCGTCGCGGGCGAGGACGCCATCCACCCTCCCGGCGACAGGGGCAAGTAGCAGCCATGCGGCTGGGAGCGAAGACCGGCGGCCCAAATGTTTTAACTGCGGCTTGATTGGGCACATGGCACGGGAGTGCCGACGTCGGAAGCAATTCCCTCCTAAGAGTACAACGGGACGTCGCCACGACGAGAATAGCGAGAAGGAGAAAGCGAAGACGGAGTAGGTGGTGGCCACTGGCGAGGGCGATCGAACCGGAGGGTGGACGCGGCTGTCGAGAGTTGCAGCAGGGAGGTGAGGAGTGAGCGGCGACGGAGGACAGGCTCGGAGAGGCAGTCCTGCCAACTGATGCCCTCCCTTCCCCAGAGCGTACCACTAGGGCACGAGGTGTGATCGCACCGTGTAAATAGTTAAAATATATGTCAGATTAAAATGGAGTCAACGCTGTCGTTATTTGGACACCTCTCTCAGAGCAAGTTAGAGCGTAACGATAGCAACATCGTGGTAAAGCAGGGCGAAGGCGCCGTGCTGGACGTGGTGAGTCCTGACCGGCTGTAGGTGCCCCACCTTAGACATTGTTGGTCAGAAAGGGTATTCGGTATATTCCTGGGTTGTTGTGCGCGACAATCAGAAAGGGTACCGAATATATTCCTGGGCCGTGATTGACCGAGGATGGACTTAGGTCCTAGGTCAGAGAACGATGGCTAGAGGGAGTACTGGGTACTCCCTGGCCGAGGTGGACCAAGGATGGACTACGGTCCTAGGTCGGATTGCAGCGGTCAGAAAGGGTACTGGGTACGGCTGGGCCACTGCAGTTTGAGGAAGGACTTGGAGTCCTAGACTGTATCGGCACTGGGTGCCCGTACGGAGTAGTTATGTACCTCGTATCGGAAGGAATCGAGTGGCTACGAGGACTACGATCGCAATGGAAGCAAAAACGGGCATGCGAGCGGGCCCTGTTTACAATGGCTACAGCACAGGATACGATAAGTTGAACCCCGTTTGTCACCGGGCATGTCGTATGTGGTTAAATATTACTAATTCCAACTTATTGCAGGCTCAGTCTGAGGACAGACATACAGTCAGGTTGGCCGAATGTACGGAATACACGATGCAGGGCATGCAACGGTGACGTCACTACGTTGCCACCGCCTTCCCGCGCGGTCGTGGAACCCGCGCTCGTCTTTTGCCCGATCTTCCCTTGTTTCGGCCCCTCTCTAGGTTTCCTCCTGGGGAAGAGGAAACGGCCGAAGCCTTCTTCTTGAGCGAACCACGGACGAGTGTAGACACAGAAGTTTAATAAAAGAGTTAATTCCTTAAATCGGTTAATATTCTTACAATTGTTTCATTATGAAAATTTGGATTATTAAAACGAATATGTTAGCGCCAGATGGAAAAGAGTAATAAAAGAATAAATAAATAATAAAGGAGAAAGGAACTAAGATGAGAATAACGGTGTAGTTGCCGAGGTGATAACAGACGGCCCGACGCCTTGTTGTATGTCACCGAGGCAACGCGTTATTCTTTTGAGAATACAGCTGATCGCTCTAAGGAGGCAAGTGCGCGAGGCCAATGACCCGACGTCATTGATGCTTCGATTACGTACGCAACGTCAGAAACATTAGAATGAAGGATCTGGCCACGATGTGGGGGGAGCGGATGCTCCCTGGAAAGAGGACCGAGTCGAAGGACGAGGCACTTACCCCAGAACCATTGAACCGAGTGACTCGTAATTATTATTTCTCATATCATCGTTAACAAATAAGTGATGAAATAAAGCGTATCCCAGATAAAGAAATAATCTTTGTGCTTTGTATCATACGTCAAGAGATACTTTATAAAAAAGTTCTGAAACTAAAGAACGTTATATCTGTTGTAACAAAAGTAGTTCATTTTATTCATGGACGAACATTAAACCACCGCCAATTTGTAAACTTCATAAAAGAAATTTAGTGTGATTTGATTGATATTCCTTACCGTCTAGAAATTAGATGGCTAAGTATTTCGAAAGTGTTAAAACGATTTCATAATTTGTTGGATCCAATTGTGGTCTTCAATCCCAAAAGCAAGCTTAACGAATTTCGAGAACTGAAGAATGAATAATGGTGGAATGATTTTTTCTCCTCAGTTTTTACGTTATCGTATTGAAATTAACTGAATTTATCATTACAGGGAAATTAACTACCATATTTTTCGATAGATAACGCGCACCTATTGTATTTTTGTTGAATTATACTTCCTTCATGTCGTTTTCTAATGTATAACGCGCAGGTTCTTACTTTATCAAATTTTACCTTTTTTGTGCATTCTACCGAAAAAAACGGTATTTACTTATGTCAGGTACACAAATGTCATCCTATTTACAACAAAATGAAAGTTATTTTCTAAACAATTTCATAAGAAACAGTTATTTCACTTTCCAATTTTGAAACAAAGGGAGAAGAGCTTAAAACATGCTGATTCTAATACATAGCAGATGATAAGAAAGAATTTATTTAAAGAAATTTCTACAAGATTTGAAGATTTTTTATTCAACTTCTAATGAGATTTCAGGGGTAAGACTACCGTTTGATTGTGTCGCCGACAATACACCAGCCAGTATTCTGTTGTAAGTGATAAATTTAGAATCTAAATCCAATGCAAAATAAATATTCCATATGTTATCTCGGCGAGTGCTACCTTGATAGAGGTAGACATTCGAGGCTACAAGCTCTCAGTTCGTTGTATTTGATCTACTGTTCATGTGATAAGTGCCAGCCGCAAACCGGTGATAAGGATGAAACGTCCGATGAAGAAGAATATGACAGTGAATCCAGGTAAAGAAGCTTTGGTTATAATAAATACTCAAAATAGAAAAAGAAATCAACCTATACTCTGTTTGTTCTGTACTTCTTGTAATGGTAGATTTTTGCATAAAAATAGGATCTGTAAAAGCCAAAAAGCGCGCTCTCGTCTAATTAAAATGTTATTAAGCGTTAAAGTTTATTATAAAATCTGCCTTGCCGACAGCATGAACGACATCTGCGCATGCGCACTGATGTCTGCGTATGTACACGGACAAGCATGCAGGCAAAGTGCGCGTATTTGAAATGAAATAATATTGAATTAGCGAAGGTTAGGTGTGGGCAAAGCTTCCCTTTCAGAATGTTTAAGAGTTTTCAATCAAACAATGATTTGAGAGTAGGATTGGGTTAGATTTTAACTGCCCAAAGTGCAACATTATGAAAGGGAACCCTTGCCCACACCTAGCCATAGAAATGATGTTGTTGCACTTTGGGCAGATAAAACCCAAGGTAATGACCTGCGCTCACGTGAGGTCCGGCGGTGTGCTGAAGAGTGAGAGGAGCGCGACCTTGGGGGGCAATGGCCTACGGCCGTTTGAACATTGTTTGGCCCCGTCCGGTAACGGCCGCGCTCCTCCAAAATGAGATTGGACGTGATAAAGAGCGGGGGTGACCGCCCCACGGCGAAGCGGCCGGAACAGCATTGCTTATGCGTAATGGACTATTTATCGTGACGTGTCCTCTTACGATTACGAATTTCACCCGACGAACGCAGACGTTTGAATAGCCTTGCCGTTGCATGTTGGAACGAAAGTTCGGTTTGCGACGTACTCGATGCGAAAATCAGAGCGTATTTTGTTTATTCAATTTTGAATCGGTGTCGATGAAATTCGAGTGGTATCTGCAGTAAAACATGACGGACAACAAGGAGAAGATTGTTAAGGAAGACTTCAGTACTGCGACTGTGCCGGGTACCTCCTCCGTATATACGCAGTATAGGGTGACGAAATTGGTTGTTCTGAGCAGCAGCGAGTTGGAATCGGAGTCAGATGTTGAGAATAATGTAGCGGAATGTAATTCAGGTGATTCGGAAGGTAAGGTGTACATTTGTATTGACGTATGTTCTGTCTTGTCTGTAGTGGATGTCTGCGTTTAATTTTACAAATGAATAGCAGTGGTTGTATGTTGCTTTATTCTGATTTACAGGTGAGCATGGATCAACACCACCAAACCAGAAAAAGACTGGCGTAGTAAACAGTTCCCTTACGACTCCTTCAACTCTGTAAGATAGGCTTCATTTATCTTGCCCTGAAGAAAAGACAGAGAAATTGGTTTCCAACAGATTATTTGCCTCAAACAAGTACCGTCAAGCATGTGTGGCATTCTGTAGTAATTATTCTCAGAACTTACCAAGCAGAGAAGCCGAATTGGCTAATTTGGAGCAGTTTATTTGTGCAAATTTAGAAAATGAAACATCTGCCTCTCTTTATGTTCCTGGACGATCTGGTACTGGAAAAACAGCTTGCCTTTTAAAGATTTTGCAACAACCTGAATTTTCGTCAAAGTTCAAAGTTGTTTATGTGAAGTGCGCTCCCATGAAATTAGCGCCCACAGTATATGCTGAAATAATTCAACAATTGGAAATAGGTGATCGAAAAGGTGCTAAAAATAGCAAAGATCGAATTGAAAAGTACCTGGTCACCAATCACGATATGCTGCTATTTGTACTTGGTGAAATCGATAAATTGAAAGGCAAGACACAGGCTGTTTTATATTCCTTATTTGAATGGCCATCAAAGCTACACTCAAAGTTAATTTCAGTAGGCATTGCAAATGCTTTAGATTTAACTGACAGCATCTTGCCACTTTTGCAAGCCAGGTGTGAAATGAAACCAATGTTAAGGGACGCGGATTCCTGGAACAAAACATAAATTTATTGTTTTGATACACTACTTGAAACTTCACAACTGTTTCAATAACATTACTTGTGCGACGAATTATCAATTTACACGCTTTTAGGTACCAATGTTTAATGTGGCTGAAACCATTGTTTGATTGAAAACTCTTAAATAAAAATATGTTTAATGTGTCTGAAACCATTGTTTGATTGAAAACTCTTAAACATTATGAAAGGGAAGCCTTGTCCACACCTAGCCTTCGCCAATTCAATATTATTTCATTTCAAATACGCGCATTTTACCTGCAAACTTGTCTGTGCGCATGCGCAGATGTCGTTCGTGCTGTTGGTATCGCAAGTTTTATAACTAAACTTTAACGCTTAATAACTTTTTAATTGGACCAGTCCGCGCTTTTTGGCTTTTACAGATCTTATTTTTATGCAAAAATTTACCATTACACGAAGTTTCATGCAAATCGGTGATGGGTGCCTCTTTCTATATCTTTACGATATTATTTCATAGGACTCCGAATACGATCCGTTATAAAGATGAAACATCGTTTATAATTTCGGTCATCATATCATCATCATCCTGCAACACAGCGTCGAGTTCTTCCTGGTCCCATTGCAAACTCACTTTCGAATAACGCGGTTCCTTCTTAGCTGTTATTGTCAGAACGCCTCTAGATTCGATCAGACTACATAAATTAACAAATTCAGAAATGTCCACAGCATGGATATTCCTCTTCTTGCAAACTTTCTTGTATACGGCACGAAGCTAAAAGTTTAATTTAATTATAAACAGTTATATAAGCATTAAATGCTATATTGAGATTTATGTATTTTTTCACTTACCTTCCCAATTGTAACGTCCTTGTCACGTCCTTTGTTGAAAATGAGCAACAGAGAGCAGAGAAGTAACTTATGCTGGAGAGGAAAGCCGTATACTTCTTGTAAAACTGTCCTGACTTCCTCCAAATCGGCTGGCTTTTCGGAGGGCGGCTGCTGTATCTTTCGGCTACCCTTGTCGGATTCTATAAGAATAAAATCGTCGTCATCAAAATCTGTAAAGGCTCATATTTATTGCGCAACTCAAAAAGTTGCGTACCATTATTAACTGCCGGCTGTGAAACTTGGTGCGCTTTTTGCACCTCGGCCAATTCAACAACTCTTCTACTTATGTCCAATGCTCGTCGAATATCGCCTGAAACAGCCGCAACTTTTTCAGCTAACAGCTGCATGGCAGTTCCCGTTAAAATATCCGCCACGTTGGCTTCATTCAATCTGGCCGATATTATATTGTATATTTGTTCTTTCGAGTAAGGTGCAAAATACATCACCTTTGGTTTCATTTCACACCTGGCTTGCAAAAGTGGCAAGATGCTGTCAGTTAAATCTAAAGCATTTGCAATGCCTACTGAAATTAACTTTGAGTGTGGCTTTGATGGCCATTCAAATAAGGAATATAAAACAGCCTGTGTCTTGCCTTTCAATTGATCGATTTCATCAAGTACAAATATCAGCATATCGTGATCGGTGACCAGGTACTTTTCAATTCGATCTTTGCTATTTTTAGCACCTTTTCGATCACCTATTTCCAATTGTTGAATTATTTCAGCATATATTGTGGGAGCTAATTTCATGGGAGCGCACTTCACATAAACAACTTTGAACTTTGACGAAAATTCAGGTTGTTGCAAAATCTTTGAAAGGCAAGCTGTTTTTCCAGTACCAGATCGTCCAGAAACATAAAGAGAGGCAGATGTTTCATTTTCTAAATTTGCACAAATAAACTGCTCCAAATTAGCCAATTCGGCTTCTCTGCCTGGTAAGTTCTGAGAATAAATGGCACACAATGCCATACGCGCTTGCTGGTACTTGTTTGAGGCAAATAATCTGTTGGGCTCTGGATTTTCTTGAGGAGTAGATACATGAAACCTTTCTAACAGAGTTGAAGGAGTCGTAAGGGAACTATTTACTGCGTCAGTCTTTTTCTGGTTTGGTGGTGTTGATCCATGCTCACCTGTAAATCAGAATAAAGCAACATACAACCACTGCTATTAATTTGTAAAATTAAACGCAGACATCCACTACAGACAAGACAGAACATACGTCAATTCAAATGTACACCTTACCTTCCGAATCACTTGAATTACATTCCACCACATTATTTTCATTATCCGACTCCGATTCCGACTCGCAGCTGCTCAGGTCAACCAATTTGGTTACCCTATACTGCGTATACATGGAGGAGGTACCCGGCACAGTCGCATTACTGAAGTCTTCCTTAACAATCTTCTCCTTGTTGTCCGTCATGTTTTACTGCAGATACCACTCGAATTTCATCGACACCGATTCAAAATTGAATAAACAAAACACGCTCTGATTTTCGCATCGAGTACGTCGCAAACCGAACTTTCGTTCCAACATGCAACGGCAAGGCTATTCAAACGTCTGCGTTCGTCGGGTGAAATTCGTAATCGTAAGAGGACACGTCACGATAAATAGTCCATTACGCATAAGCAATGCTGTTCCGGCCGCTTCGCCGTGGGGAGGTCACCCCCGGTGTTTATCACGTCCAATATTATTTTGGAGGAGCGCGGCCGTTACCGGACG
Source organism: Anoplius nigerrimus (assembly GCA_914767735.1). NCBI lineage: Eukaryota > Metazoa > Arthropoda > Insecta > Hymenoptera > Pompilidae > Anoplius > Anoplius nigerrimus. Next base: position 951,621 of record OU612081.1, read on the forward strand.
TGGCCAAACAAAGTTTAAACGGCCGCTGGCCATTGCCCCCCAAGGTCGCGCTCCTCTCACTCCTCAGCATACCGCCGGACCCCACGCGAGCGCAGGTCATTACCTTGGGTTTTAACTGCCCAAAGTGCAACAACATCATTTCTATGGCTAGGTGTGGGCAAGGCTTCCCTTTCATAATGTTGCACTTTGGGCAGTTAAAATCTAACCCAAACCTACTCTCAAACCATTGTTTGATTGAAAACTCTTAAACATTCTGAAAGGGAAGCCTTGCCCACACCTAACCTTCGCCAATTCAATATTATTTCATTTCAAATACGCGCACTTTGCCTGCATGCTTGTCCGTGCGCATGCGCAGACATCAGTGCGCATGCGCAGATGTCGTTCATGCTGTCGGCAAGGCAGATTTTATAATAAACTTTAACGCTTAATAACATTTTAATTAGACGAGAGCGCGCTTTTTGGCTTTTACAGATCCTATTTTTATGCAAAAATCTACCATTACAAGAAGTACAGAACAAACAGAGTATAGGTTGATTTCTTTTTCTATTTTGAGTATTTATTATAAACAAAGCTTCTTTACCAGGATTCACTGTCATATTCTTCTTCATCGGACGTTGCATCCTTATCACCGGTTTGCGGCTGGCACTTATCACATGAACAGTAGATCAAATACAACGAACTGAGAGCTTGTAGCCTCGAATGTCTACTTCTTTCAAGGTAGCACTCGACGAGATAAGATATGGAATATTTATTTTGCATTGGATTTAGATTGTAAATTTATCACATCCAACCGAATACTGCCTGGTGCATTGTCGGCGACAAAATCAAACGGTAGTCTTACCCATGAAATCTCATTAGAAATTTAAAAAAAAATCTTCAAATCTTGGAGAAATTTCTTTAAATAAATTCTTTCTTATCATCTGCTATGTATTAGAATCAGCATGTTTTAAGCTCTTCTCCCTTTGTTTCAAAATTGGAAAGTGAAACAACTGTTTCTTATGAAATTGTTTAGAAAATAACTTTCATTTTGTTGTAAATAGGATGACATTTGTTGACCTGACATAAGTAAATACCGTTTTTTTCGGTAGAATGCACAAAAAAGGTAAAATTTGATAAAGTAAGAACCTCCGCGTTATACATTAGAAAACGACATGAAGGAAGTATAATTCAATAAAAATACAATAGGTGTGCGTTATCTATCGAAAAACACGGTAGTTAATTTCCCTGTAATGATAAATTTAGTTAATTTCAATACGATAACGTAAAAACTGAGGAGAAAAAATCATTCCACCATTGTTCATCCTTCAGTTCTCGAAATTCGTTAAGCTTGCTTTTAGCATTGAAGTCCACAATTGGATCCAACAAATTATGAAATCGTTTTAACACTTTCGAAATACTTAGCCATCTAATTTCTAGACGGTAACGAATATCAATCAAATCACACTAAATTTCTTTTATGAAGTTTACAAATTGGCGGTGGTTTAATGTTCGTCCATGAATAAAATGAACTACTTTTGTTACAACCGATATAACGTTCTTTAGTTTCAGAACTTTTTTATAAAGTATCTCTTGACGTATGATACAAAGCACAAAGATTATTTCTTTATCTGGGATACGCTTTATTTCATCACTTATTCGTTTTAATAATCCAAATTTTCTTAATGAAACGATTTTTTTCTTGTGAAGCTGGGACAGCCATCGGTTGTGATATTAAACATTTTGTCCCACTTTACATTTTGTTTTTGCAAAACTGCTTGAAGCACCGTAAACGAGGCTTCGCCAGTAGTGCTATTTTTCATAGTACGTGCACTGAGTAATTCCTCGATTATTTATTCCTGAAATAAGAAATAAAAATTGGGTCGTATCGGTAATATCATACGACTTGTCTAAAGCCAGTGCATAATAAGTACAGCTTTTCAATTTTAATTTTAATTGATCACATAAATTATTTGCGATAATAGCAGCACGTCTCACGAGAATTATTCGTGAAAGACTAATTATTTCACACGATGTCTTTTTATCAGGAAATAATAAATCAGCAATATCTAAAAAGCGTTCCTTGAAAAATTCACCGTTTGAAACTAATTTGTATTGTTCTGCATCTCTATTTGTGTTTGACAGGCATATCAAAGTATTTTATTTTTTATTTGAATCACTTCTTAATTTTTCTGCTTCAATTATCATTTATTCTGGTGAAAATAGCTTACATTTGTTGAGATTAATGGTTAAAAATGGCATTTTAAATTACATTTCTATAAATCGCTCATTTTTTGGGCTAATGAACAAAAAACAAAATACAAAAACTTTCGCGCCCACGCACTTTGTTATTCATTGCCGGCGGTACAGACATTTCACATTTGATAGCTGCACAACTGAGCCGGAAATGAAGGCAGATACAATCCATTTGCAGCATTATCAAGTGAGAGGAGACTGAATTATTTGAAATTTTAACCCTTCGTCTGCGAAGATTGAGTCAATTTTGGCGCGCAGTTGAATGTTTATTATTTTTAATTGTGTTTTGACTGACCAGAAATGACTCTACCTTTGCTCATGCGAATCAGCACTGGGAAGGCTAAGCTGCGTACCGGGCCAGACTCGACAACATCAGGGCCGGCAGTTGCTCATGTCTGATCTACTGACTAGTACTTTATTATTTGACAACGTTTCATCTCTACATAATACTATCTCTTACTTTGAAAGTCAAATAAAAGTATTTACACGAGAGCATATTCCGAATGCGCGCTTTATATTATTTTCTGTTGCATTGTTATTTCGAGCATGCGTTTCTTCAAGGCGCATAAAAAATAATGCTATGTCAATATTATATAGGAACGTCGTCAAATAAATCCATTACCCAAAAAACAAGATTCTACAAAACTAACGGTTCCAACAGTTATCTAACCTTAATATCTAAATAAATATCTACTACAAGTTAGGAAGCATAGCTCATACTTAATTCGGTTTCTCCACGTACTCCAGCATTATATTTCATCTTGACCAGACAAGTCGTTGACGTCCACGTCGTCGTTATCAACAACTGTCACTGCACGTTTTGGTAATGACATAACACGTCTAATGTATTCCGGTAGCGGTGTCGTTAATATGTTTCTTTCCGCCAATTCGAGAAGAAATTCAGGAACATTGGGACTGCGAATTTCATTCCTGAAATCAATGTTTGTTTCGCGTTCAGAATGTACTTTTCCGTCTCCGCCGGTACTATAATATGCGGATTAGAAAAACGTTAAAACGATTATGAATATGAAATTCGTACTACATTCGATTTTTATCTTGTATCTTTGCCGATATTTCCGGATGTCTCCATTGTTGTTCTGGTATATGAATGACAAGCGACTCTTGATTGGGTTGATCAGTGCTTACGCAATCTGAGGCATATTCTTTCCTGCTAGAGGTCTCTGTATAATCTGTTCCACCATCGCTGAAAATTAATAAAACATGTAGATTTCTGAAAGGGTTACAAGTGGAAAATAATGGTTGCTGTAAATTACTTAGGTTCAGGATGTTTCTCACGATAAATTTCTCCTCTAGGTTCAGGATGAAATGTATTCTGCTTTTCGTTCCATATAAGATTCACTAACGTTCTGAGATCTTTGCCCATTATATCTATCGGACTGCAACTTTGAAATCCTGATGACTCAATGATAAGATTTATGTAAATTGATGTTCCAGTTTTTTTTTGTACAGAATAAGCACATTTGCTCCAAGAATATTGCAAAATATGTGGGGTCAGAGTTAACTGCCCATCTACTATTAACTTTCTCTCTAATGCACATATATAATATCCCCTCATGAGTCAGGATCTTAAGTTCGGCGTCAATGTTTTTACATGCCATAGCATTCACTATTGCATCCTGCATTTCCTCACGTGTGCAATCCCTTAGCTTCCGAATGTTTCCCACTAAGCTGTGGCCATACCATATCCTTGTGTTAATATGTCTGCTTACTTCTGTAATGAATTATATACATCCATTGTAATAATTGTAATAATAAGTATAAGAACTAGAATAATCAAAATATTTACCAATTATTTGTAATTCCAGAATCCTCATTCTTATATCATGATTTGTCAGTTTTTTTTTCTAAAATTTAAATATTTCATGTAAATCGGAACGTACTCGTGAATAAAAAGTAACTGACAAGAAAATATAGGAAATTTACAGTAACAACATTATCGATTAAAGTAAGGACATTTTGCACACTGCTTTCTTTTTCAGTCCGCTTTAATTCCTTCTGAACTGCTTGCCATGTAATTTCCGGAAAAACAGGCATTACCAGATATTCGAACTCCAAAGGTGTAAACTTCTTTAGAATGGTACGCAGATGGTCTTTCACGCGCCTAATGTTTTCTAAACAGCATTAAATTGACTTGTTCGATTAGAAATTCACAACTAACAGTACAAAAATGAAAAACACCTAATGAAGATACATACTTTTCGGCATTGCAATGGAGAATCTAAATAAAACAATCTTTTGTCGAATCTTAACTCTTCGCACAAAGCTAACTCGCTACCGGCAGTTCCGAAGCACACGAGATCAAACAGTAAACAAACAAACGTGACCTTACTGCAGCAAAGAGGTTGAAATTGCCACTCCGTCTCGACCACACGGTGACGCTTCTCATTTGTCATGTGATTACGTTCTACCAATAAACTTAAACCACTGATAGTTCCACGATTAAAATTTGAATTCGTTTAGCTTCTTTTCTTTACGTAGCCAATCTAAGTGACACAAGTTGCGATTAGCAAATATTGAGCTCACGGCAGAGAAAAACCTTAGATTTTATTCTAGGGCAAACCGTATATCCGTCCCAAGGTTGTATGATTAGTCATTTTCTGCATACACAATTTGCGTTGAAAAAGGATGGGTACGGAAATGTAACGCTGTCATAAGGAAGGCCCAAATTATTTCATTCAAAAATTCTGTACTTACTTAATGGATTTTAAACTTGTTGCAAAACGACAGATTTTGGGACTTTGTAACTTTGTCGATTTGAATAAAACGTCCAAGTAGTCAAAGAAATGTTTTCTTGAAGTCTGTTGGTCCAATATATTTTGTTGAAGGTTGATGTAGAAACATTGACGACGTCAAGTACCTTTAAATTTTTTAAAACATATTTATGGAATATCTAGAATGATAGGAAACGATTATTCTATATGTCTCTCTTTCATGAGCTAAAATCGCTTATGTGTGCATGGTACCAATCAGTGCCATCGCGTACCGAAAATTCTTTTTGAACCACTACGTCTTATTCTACGTACCGTTATGAGTGTGCGATGATATCATTGAGAGACTCAAATTTGTTAACTTGAATAATATACAAACTCTTTTCGATTCCAGGTAATTACACAGTTCTATTACATTAAAAATGGTTTCTAAATAATCCACTGACATCAATGTAGTATATAATGCACTTCAGCTATACATCCGTAATATTGGATCATCCTGTATATGGATTACACAGGCAAAGAAAGTAAGTATGATGGGAATCCAGCTAGACGAGAACATAGATGTTTCATGAAACAGAATATAGGTTGATTTCTTTTTCTATTTTGAGTATTTATTATAAACAAAGCTTCTTTACCTGGATTCACTGTCATATTCTTCTTCATCGGACGTTTCATCCTTATCACCGGTTTGCGGCTGGCACTTATCACATGAACAGTAGATCAAATACAACGGACTGAGAGCTTGCGGCCTAGAATGTCTACTTCTATGAAGGTAGCACTCGCCGAGATAACATATGCAATATTTATTTTGCATTGGAATTAGATTGTTAATTTATCACTTCCAACAGAATACTGGCTGGTGCATTGTCGGCGTCAAAATCAAACGGTAGTCTTACCCATGAAATCTCATTAGAAATTTAAAAAAAAATCTTCAAATCATGTAGAAATTTCTTTAAATAAATTCTTTGTTATCATCTGCTATGTATTAGAATCAGCATGTTTTAAGCTCTTCTCCCTTTGTTTCTGTTGGGATTTAAGTACGCCGTGGTCTGGGAAGTGGAGGTAGTCGATGGCAATAATTGATACTGCTTGCTTCTTTAATGATCACTTGGCTTTTATTCACTCGACTGCTTTACACTTAGTAACAGAGTGTGGTCCGATCCTGACCCGGCCGGTCGAAGAAGGAGCGCGTCGCCCTAGCAACTCGCGCCACGCTCGCGCATGCGTACGACCTAAGCGGGCGTCTCGAACTCTTTATTCAACACTCCCCCTGTTCGAGATGTTCGCTCTATTAACGTTATTTACATGTGTTCTCTCAGGCGCATTAAGTCTACGCAGTTTAACAACTTTATTTTCGCTAATGATTTCGTTAATGCATCAGCAACCATTTCATTCGATCCTCGGAATTGCACGTTTATTTCGCCAGTCTCTTGTAGCTCTCTCGTATAATGATAGCGAAGGTCAATGTGTTTGCTCTTGCGGCGAAAGACATTATTTTTTTGATAGTTGCACAGCGCTTTGATTATCACAGTATACTAGTACCCTATCGCCTACTAATTCACTTTGGTTCATATGCGACAGGAGTCTTTTTAACTCTCCCGTTACCGTGCCGGAGTCACTTTCGACTCGCAATTTCAGACCGGTAACGCACACACTCTCATGGTTGGCGGCACCGCCGAATGGCGTGAGAGTGTGCGTTATCGCTTTCGAGCGGCGACACATCCGGCTTAGCGCTGCCCCACCACATTCTCAAACATTCGGTGCAATACGGAAAAGAAATTTAGTTTGCCACAGATCTGTGAACAGTGCGCACCTTTGGGCTATAGGGCCAACAGGAAGAATAATTCTAAAAGATTCCACTATACAAGGGTAACAACGTACGCGATATTCATTTTGTCGTGGGAGTAACAACCGTTACACAACAACGTGTCATAAATGTACAAGATATGTGTGTGGCAACCATTCTACACAAACTCGTACAAACACGTGAACGTTTGCACGAATGAAGATAAAAATGAATTGTAAATAATCAAAAATAATAAAAATATATTTTTTGTATATAGGACTTATTACTCAATATGTTTATTTGTAGACAGAAACCCGAAACTCAGCGACAGACTGCGATTCCAATTCCTTTGAACTATCCGGCAATGTAGATTACCCAGTAGTAGTGTATCCGTGAGACCTTCGAGCTCGAGCAACCGACCGATGAGTCACATATCGGTGAGGAGCTCGAGCGACTTAAGAATGTATTAGTGAATGTCGGTGTGACGAGTCAGAACTGACTCGGTCTTCCTACTTTATGCGCAGTATACGGAGGGTTAAGGGGTTAATACGTTCGCTGCATAAGCAATGTCTGGGCGAGTAGCGTTAGATAAGTATGTTAACACACCCACCAGTTCGCGGTGAGGTACGTTTCTCATATCACTTTGACTAGGTTCTATGTGGTTGAAAGATTCGTTCGGTACCAAAGGAGTGGCTACCGGTTTGCAATCATCCATGCCAAATTTTGTAAGTGTCTCTTGGATGTACCTGACCTGACTCAGTGTGATTCGCTCCGTATCGCCTTCTCTTTTAATTTGTATCCCTAATATATTCGTTACGTTATCTGAGTCTTTCATTTTAAATTTACTTTTTAACGCTTCTTTTAATATCTTTAAACTTTTTAAATCTTTAGATGCTACTAATATATCGTCTACATAAATAATCAATATCACAGTTTCTCGACTATTCCGGTTAACATAAATACATGGGTTTAATTGCGTTTTGCTTATACCTATACTTAATAAGTAGTAATTTAAGGTTAATTTGCACAGTTTTGTTGCATGGCCGGGTTGCTCAAACATTTCTGGTTGTTGCATATAAATGGTGTCCGTTAAATTTCCTTGGACGTAAGCCGTTACAACATTCATGTGATGTACATGCATCCGACATTCTGCGGCACAGGCCAGAAGCGTCCGAATGGATTTGTACCTAGCCACAGGTGCATACACCTCATCATAGTCTATGTGCTTCCGTTGTTCGTTGCATCTAGCCACTAGCCTGGCTTTGAATTTATCAAGCGTTCCTTCCTGATTGCGTTTTGTTTTGAATACCCATCTATTTGTGAGTACCTTTACGTTTTCAGGCTTGTCCACTAGTTCCCATGTTTGATTGTCCATTAGCGATTGGTATTCTTCTTCCATTGCTGCTAGTCAGAATGGTCCTTCAGCACTGTTTATTGCTTCGGTTGGGGTTTCTGGATCTACGGAGTTAGTATTTGTTGTGTAGTGATATGATTTTCTGGGCCTACCTGGTTTTTCTGTTTTTATTATTTTTGGCCATCCGGCCGTCCGTTTTGAACCGAGTTGCCTAGGTTCGCTCTCGACTTCTGAGGTATAAGGTTCTAATGTGTCTGTTGGGATTTCCTTTTCACTCCCCTCCTCGCTTGCCTCGCTTGATGTTCCATCCTCTTTTTCGATCAAATCAATCGTGCTTGGTTGCAAAGATTTAGTTTGGGATGGATCAATAAGAGTCGCCACTTGTGGCGCGATTTCTTCGTGGAAACGCGCGTCCCCCCTCTTGATAACGCTTCGTGTTCCACGATCCCAGACCCAGAGCAGGTATGCCCTAGATTCCTCTGAGTAACTTACCAGTATATATTCCTTGCCTCGAGGTGAAAATTTGTTTCCCCCGGGTCGTTTTTCCAGGGCAATTGCTTTACCCCAAATGTGCGGAAATACCCGACGTATGGCTTTTTGCCTGTCCACTCTTCGTAAGGAGTTTTATTTCCCAGTTTGGAAGTTGGGCTTCTGTTCCTTATGTACACTGCGGATGTTATCGCTTCTGCCCACAAGCTTAGTGGTAAATGCGCCTGTGTCAACATACTTCGAGCCATTTCGACTAGGGTCCTATTGGCGCGTTCGGCTACACCATTTTGTTGTGGTGTATATGTTGTGGACAATTGTCTAATTATTCCATTGTCCTTGAGATAATCACTAAATTCTTTGGATATGTATTCCTTCGCATTGTCACTTCTCAGCTTCTTGATCTGTTGACCGGTTTCTTTTTCTGCTCTGTTTTTGTATTCCTTTACGCTGTTAGGATATCTGACTTCTTCTTTAATATGGCTATTTCTTTATATCTCGACTTGTCGTCTATAAAGGTTGCAAAATATTTTGCACTGCCCAAGGAAAGAGTAGACATAGGTCCGCAAATGTCTGTATGTACAAGATGTAACGTTTCCTTCTCCTTATGACTTGAACTTTTAAATGGGATTTGGCAAATCTTACTTTTGTCACAAATCTCACATTTTGGTGCATGCTGCATTTGCCTTGACGGTATGTCTATTCCATCCACTACACTTTCATTGGATAATTTCCTTACATCAGGAATATTTAAGTGCCCAAATCTTTGATGCCATCGAGTCAATGTGTTATCTTGCTCACTGGCTTGTAGGGCATACAAATCAGTGTCATCCAGTAAGTATAGACCACTCTCCTTTTTTGCTGTCATAACTACTGATCCATCTTCACGGTTTACAGTGCCTGCATATTTATGGAAGTGGACAGTATACCCATTATCCATTATCCGTTATCTTAGACACTGAAAGAAGGTTATTTCTAAACTCGGGGAGCCACATCACATTTTTTAAAGTAATATTGTTCTTGCTGTGGTGTCCTGTTTTCACTTTTAGCTTCACAATACCCTCTCCCAATGCTTTGACGCAGTCCTTAGTTGCAGTATACACTTGCCCTTGTGCTCTTTGGTTGATTCTTTCAAATTTATGCTTTTCTTTGCACATGTGCTTGGTGGCTCCGCTATCAAGACACCATTTTTCTGTTGACGTAGCATTTGCGTTAAGGGCAATGGCAGTCATCGCATCTTCTGCATCACGTCTCATTGGCACTTGCTTTGATTTATTCCTGCAGTGCTTTGCAAAGTGACCAGCCTTTCCACATATGTAGCACTTGAATGGTGCCTTCTTTTGTGTGGGGTATTCTTGCTTGGGCTTGTGGTAGCGTTCGTTTGTTTCTTTTCTCGCCTGATGTGGTCTTGAGTTGGAGAGAAGGGCTTCCTCACTCTCATTGCTCGTAGTTCCATGACATTCCACTCTTCTTATTTCTTCCTCCAGTAGCTTGATTTTTAGTTCTTGCGTGCTAGGCATGTTTTCCCGGGACTCTATAGCTATACAAAAGTTTTCATACGCACTAGTCAGAGAGTTCAATAGCATAATGGGCAGTACTGGATCTGGTAGCTTTATACCAGCTTCTTCTAGTTGTTCTAATTTGTGTAGAAATTCATCCAGATACTGAGCCATGGTTTGGCTTGGGTCTTTTCTCATTTTGTAAATTTGTTTAAATAAAACGCACTGAGGCATGGGCCCCTTTGATTCATACACTGCTTTTAATGCTTCCCATGCTTGCATTGATGTCTCTGCTCGTTTTATGTGATTATATTGGTTTTTATGTATATTTAGGATAATTGTGTCGAGTGCCTTTTCGTCCTTCTGCGTCCACGGCGCAGCTTCAGTTTTCGTAATTGTTCCGTTCACATAGTTCCACAACTCATTGTATCTCAAAATACTTTTTATCTGGATCTTCCACGATTCATAGTTATTGTTATCCAATTTTTCGGATGAATTTAAGTCCGCAAGACTCATGGTTGTATTAGTCGTTATTGCCACGTGGAAAAACTAACCTCTTGCACGGATTAATATATATTTTCTTTAACTTGCGTTCCTGGGCCCATAACCTGTTGGAATTTCAGTACGCCGTGGTCTGGGAGGTGGAGGTCGTCGATGGCAATAATTGATGCTGCTTGCTTCTTTAATAATCACTTGGCTTTTATTTACTCGACTGCTTTACACTTACAATCAGTTGTGCAGCTATCAAATGTGAAATGTCTGTACCGCCGGCAATGAATAACAAAGTGCGTGGACGCGAAAGTTTTTGTATTTTGTTTTTTGTTCATTAGCCCAAAAAATGAGCGATTTATAGAAATGTAATTTAAAATGCCATTTTTAACCATTAATCTCAACAAATGTAAGCTATTTTCACCAGAATAAATGATAATTGAAGCAGAAAAATTAAGAAGTGATTCAAATAAAAAATAAAATACTTTGATATGCCTGTCAAACACAAATAGAGATGCAGAGCAATACAAATTAGTTTCAAACGGTGAATTTTTCAAGGAACGCTTTTTAGATATTGCTGATTTATTATTTCCTGATAAAAAGACATCGTGTGAAATAATTAGTCTTTCACGAATAATTCTCGTGAGACGTGCTGCTATTATCGCAAATAATTTATGTGATCAATTAAAATTAAAATTGAAAAGCTGTACTTATTATGCACTGGCTTTAGACAAGTCGTGTGATATTATCGATACGACCCAATTTTTATTTCTTATTTCAGGAATAAATGATCGAGGAATTACTCAGTGCATGTATCATGAAAAATAGCACTACTGGCGAAGACTCGTTTACGGTGCTTCAAGAAGTTTTGCAAAAACAAAATGTAAAGTGGGACAAAATTTTTAATATCACAACCGATGGCTGTCCCAGCTTCACAGGAAAAAAATTGTGTACGGAATACACGATGCAGGGCATGCAACGGTGACGTCACTCCGTTGCCACCGCCTTCCCGCGCGGTCGTGGAACCCGCGCTCGTCTTTTGCCCGATCTTCCCTTGTTTCGGCCCCTCTCTAGGTTTCCTCCTGGGGAAGAGGAAACGACCGAAGCCTTCTTCTTGAGCGAACCACGGACGAGTGTAGACACAGAAGTTTAATAAAAGAGTTAATTCTTTAAATCGGTTAATATTCTTACAAATCAGAAGTGGGATACACCGCGAGTGTTTCGTAAAAGAAAAAAAAAACAATAAGTGAAAACGCCCATAAAGTGGTAGACGTTAGAAAAAATAAAAAAAAAACGTGTGTGTGAGTGAATAGATGAAGATGAGCCACGCGGGACGATCGGAAGTGATTGATGGCGCCGAACGAGACCGTTCCCCTGTCGCGCGAGCGTCCAATCATGGCGACGAAACCCGCCTCGATCATCTTGAGCGAATGATCGAGAGCATTGCGGCGGCATCAAGACCTACGGCGCGCTCGCGCTCACGATCTCGGTCGCGATCCCGGTCGCGGATGTCGCCTGGAAAAGGGGACGGCGAACGGCGCGAAGATCGGCGACTAGAGCGGCTCGAGATGTTGGTGGAGGAGCTGCGGCACCGGTCGTCGTCGCGGGCAAGGTCACCATGCCGTACCCGCCCCGGCGATGAGCTACTCATCCCCATCCTGGACCCATCAAAGGACGAGGTCAGTGTAGATATGTGGGTTCGACAAGTGGACGACATGGCGCGCCGATACGAGTGGGATGACCGCGCGGTGATGCGGCTTATCGCCACGCGACTCAAGGGGCACGCCCGTCGCTGGTACGACACGCGCCAGAATGCTGCGTCAACATGGCGCGAAACAAAAGTCGCGCTCGTGGCGCAATTTCGAAAGCCCGTCGCATTCAACCGGCTTTTTAAGGAGGCGGCCAATTATGAAGCCAGGCCTGGCCAGGAGCTAGGCGATTACTGTTTCGAGAAGTTGAATCGGTTACGACGCTTAAACATTGACATCAAGGACCAATACATAGTGGACATGGTGATTGGCGGGATACCCGATGCGGGTATCGCACGCGCCGTGAGGTCGGCGAAACACGAGGACGCAAACGACTTGTACGCGTACATGTGTGCGTTGGGGAGCATGCCGCGCGAAGAAGCGACGGTGATGCGGCCAAAGGCAAGCAACGTACCGACGCGGGCACCACCGGCTACGACATCTTCGTCGCGGGCGAGGACGCCATCCACCCTCCCGGCGACAGGGGCAAGTAGCAGCCATGCGGCTGGGAGCGAAGACCGGCGGCCCAAATGTTTTAACTGCGGCTTGATTGGGCACATGGCACGGGAGTGCCGACGTCGGAAGCAATTCCCTCCTAAGAGTACAACGGGACGTCGCCACGACGAGAATAGCGAGAAGGAGAAAGCGAAGACGGAGTAGGTGGTGGCCACTGGCGAGGGCGATCGAACCGGAGGGTGGACGCGGCTGTCGAGAGTTGCAGCAGGGAGGTGAGGAGTGAGCGGCGACGGAGGACAGGCTCGGAGAGGCAGTCCTGCCAACTGATGCCCTCCCTTCCCCAGAGCGTACCACTAGGGCACGAGGTGTGATCGCACCGTGTAAATAGTTAAAATATATGTCAGATTAAAATGGAGTCAACGCTGTCGTTATTTGGACACCTCTCTCAGAGCAAGTTAGAGCGTAACGATAGCAACATCGTGGTAAAGCAGGGCGAAGGCGCCGTGCTGGACGTGGTGAGTCCTGACCGGCTGTAGGTGCCCCACCTTAGACATTGTTGGTCAGAAAGGGTATTCGGTATATTCCTGGGTTGTTGTGCGCGACAATCAGAAAGGGTACCGAATATATTCCTGGGCCGTGATTGACCGAGGATGGACTTAGGTCCTAGGTCAGAGAACGATGGCTAGAGGGAGTACTGGGTACTCCCTGGCCGAGGTGGACCAAGGATGGACTACGGTCCTAGGTCGGATTGCAGCGGTCAGAAAGGGTACTGGGTACGGCTGGGCCACTGCAGTTTGAGGAAGGACTTGGAGTCCTAGACTGTATCGGCACTGGGTGCCCGTACGGAGTAGTTATGTACCTCGTATCGGAAGGAATCGAGTGGCTACGAGGACTACGATCGCAATGGAAGCAAAAACGGGCATGCGAGCGGGCCCTGTTTACAATGGCTACAGCACAGGATACGATAAGTTGAACCCCGTTTGTCACCGGGCATGTCGTATGTGGTTAAATATTACTAATTCCAACTTATTGCAGGCTCAGTCTGAGGACAGACATACAGTCAGGTTGGCCGAATGTACGGAATACACGATGCAGGGCATGCAACGGTGACGTCACTACGTTGCCACCGCCTTCCCGCGCGGTCGTGGAACCCGCGCTCGTCTTTTGCCCGATCTTCCCTTGTTTCGGCCCCTCTCTAGGTTTCCTCCTGGGGAAGAGGAAACGGCCGAAGCCTTCTTCTTGAGCGAACCACGGACGAGTGTAGACACAGAAGTTTAATAAAAGAGTTAATTCCTTAAATCGGTTAATATTCTTACAATTGTTTCATTATGAAAATTTGGATTATTAAAACGAATATGTTAGCGCCAGATGGAAAAGAGTAATAAAAGAATAAATAAATAATAAAGGAGAAAGGAACTAAGATGAGAATAACGGTGTAGTTGCCGAGGTGATAACAGACGGCCCGACGCCTTGTTGTATGTCACCGAGGCAACGCGTTATTCTTTTGAGAATACAGCTGATCGCTCTAAGGAGGCAAGTGCGCGAGGCCAATGACCCGACGTCATTGATGCTTCGATTACGTACGCAACGTCAGAAACATTAGAATGAAGGATCTGGCCACGATGTGGGGGGAGCGGATGCTCCCTGGAAAGAGGACCGAGTCGAAGGACGAGGCACTTACCCCAGAACCATTGAACCGAGTGACTCGTAATTATTATTTCTCATATCATCGTTAACAAATAAGTGATGAAATAAAGCGTATCCCAGATAAAGAAATAATCTTTGTGCTTTGTATCATACGTCAAGAGATACTTTATAAAAAAGTTCTGAAACTAAAGAACGTTATATCTGTTGTAACAAAAGTAGTTCATTTTATTCATGGACGAACATTAAACCACCGCCAATTTGTAAACTTCATAAAAGAAATTTAGTGTGATTTGATTGATATTCCTTACCGTCTAGAAATTAGATGGCTAAGTATTTCGAAAGTGTTAAAACGATTTCATAATTTGTTGGATCCAATTGTGGTCTTCAATCCCAAAAGCAAGCTTAACGAATTTCGAGAACTGAAAAATGAATAATGGTGGAATGATTTTTTCTCCTCAGTTTTTACGTTATCGTATTGAAATTAACTGAATTTATCATTACAGGGAAATTAACTACCATATTTTTCGATAGATAACGCGCACCTATTGTATTTTTGTTGAATTATACTTCCTTCATGTCGTTTTCTAATGTATAACGCGCAGGTTCTTACTTTATCAAATTTTACCTTTTTTGTGCATTCTACCGAAAAAAACGGTATTTACTTATGTCAGGTACACAAATGTCATCCTATTTACAACAAAATGAAAGTTATTTTCTAAACAATTTCATAAGAAACAGTTATTTCACTTTCCAATTTTGAAACAAAGGGAGAAGAGCTTAAAACATGCTGATTCTAATACATAGCAGATGATAAGAAAGAATTTATTTAAAGAAATTTCTACAAGATTTGAAGATTTTTTATTCAACTTCTAATGAGATTTCAGGGGTAAGACTACCGTTTGATTGTGTCGCCGACAATACACCAGCCAGTATTCTGTTGTAAGTGATAAATTTAGAATCTAAATCCAATGCAAAATAAATATTCCATATGTTATCTCGGCGAGTGCTACCTTGATAGAGGTAGACATTCGAGGCTACAAGCTCTCAGTTCGTTGTATTTGATCTACTGTTCATGTGATAAGTGCCAGCCGCAAACCGGTGATAAGGATGAAACGTCCGATGAAGAAGAATATGACAGTGAATCCAGGTAAAGAAGCTTTGGTTATAATAAATACTCAAAATAGAAAAAGAAATCAACCTATACTCTGTTTGTTCTGTACTTCTTGTAATGGTAGATTTTTGCATAAAAATAGGATCTGTAAAAGCCAAAAAGCGCGCTCTCGTCTAATTAAAATGTTATTAAGCGTTAAAGTTTATTATAAAATCTGCCTTGCCGACAGCATGAACGACATCTGCGCATGCGCACTGATGTCTGCGTATGCACACGGACAAGCATGCAGGCAAAGTGCGCGTATTTGAAATGAAATAATATTGAATTAGCGAAGGTTAGGTGTGGGCAAAGCTTCCCTTTCAGAATGTTTAAGAGTTTTCAATCAAACAATGATTTGAGAGTAGGATTGGGTTAGATTTTAACTGCCCAAAGTGCAACATTATGAAAGGGAACCCTTGCCCACACCTAGCCATAGAAATGATGTTGTTGCACTTTGGGCAGATAAAACCCAAGGTAATGACCTGCGCTCACGTGAGGTCCGGCGGTGTGCTGAAGAGTGAGAGGAGCGCGACCTTGGGGGGCAATGGCCTACGGCCGTTTGAACATTGTTTGGCCCCGTCCGGTAACGGCCGCGCTCCTCCAAAATGAGATTGGACGTGATAAAGAGCGGGGGTGACCGCCCCACGGCGAAGCGGCCGGAACAGCATTGCTTATGCGTAATGGACTATTTATCGTGACGTGTCCTCTTACGATTACGAATTTCACCCGACGAACGCAGACGTTTGAATAGCCTTGCCGTTGCATGTTGGAACGAAAGTTCGGTTTGCGACGTACTCGATGCGAAAATCAGAGCGTATTTTGTTTATTCAATTTTGAATCGGTGTCGATGAAATTCGAGTGGTATCTGCAGTAAAACATGACGGACAACAAGGAGAAGATTGTTAAGGAAGACTTCAGTACTGCGACTGTGCCGGGTACCTCCTCCGTATATACGCAGTATAGGGTGACGAAATTGGTTGTTCTGAGCAGCAGCGAGTTGGAATCGGAGTCAGATGTTGAGAATAATGTAGCGGAATGTAATTCAGGTGATTCGGAAGGTAAGGTGTACATTTGTATTGACGTATGTTCTGTCTTGTCTGTAGTGGATGTCTGCGTTTAATTTTACAAATGAATAGCAGTGGTTGTATGTTGCTTTATTCTGATTTACAGGTGAGCATGGATCAACACCACCAAACCAGAAAAAGACTGGCGTAGTAAACAGTTCCCTTACGACTCCTTCAACTCTGTAAGATAGGCTTCATTTATCTTGCCCTGAAGAAAAGACAGAGAAATTGGTTTCCAACAGATTATTTGCCTCAAACAAGTACCGTCAAGCATGTGTGGCATTCTGTAGTAATTATTCTCAGAACTTACCAAGCAGAGAAGCCGAATTGGCTAATTTGGAGCAGTTTATTTGTGCAAATTTAGAAAATGAAACATCTGCCTCTCTTTATGTTCCTGGACGATCTGGTACTGGAAAAACAGCTTGCCTTTTAAAGATTTTGCAACAACCTGAATTTTCGTCAAAGTTCAAAGTTGTTTATGTGAAGTGCGCTCCCATGAAATTAGCGCCCACAGTATATGCTGAAATAATTCAACAATTGGAAATAGGTGATCGAAAAGGTGCTAAAAATAGCAAAGATCGAATTGAAAAGTACCTGGTCACCAATCACGATATGCTGCTATTTGTACTTGGTGAAATCGATAAATTGAAAGGCAAGACACAGGCTGTTTTATATTCCTTATTTGAATGGCCATCAAAGCTACACTCAAAGTTAATTTCAGTAGGCATTGCAAATGCTTTAGATTTAACTGACAGCATCTTGCCACTTTTGCAAGCCAGGTGTGAAATGAAACCAATGTTAAGGGACGCGGATTCCTGGAACAAAACATAAATTTATTGTTTTGATACACTACTTGAAACTTCACAACTGTTTCAATAACATTACTTGTGCGACGAATTATCAATTTACACGCTTTTAGGTACCAATGTTTAATGTGGCTGAAACCATTGTTTGATTGAAAACTCTTAAATAAAAATATGTTTAATGTGTCTGAAACCATTGTTTGATTGAAAACTCTTAAACATTATGAAAGGGAAGCCTTGTCCACACCTAGCCTTCGCCAATTCAATATTATTTCATTTCAAATACGCGCATTTTACCTGCAAACTTGTCTGTGCGCATGCGCAGATGTCGTTCGTGCTGTTGGTATCGCAAGTTTTATAACTAAACTTTAACGCTTAATAACTTTTTAATTGGACCAGTCCGCGCTTTTTGGCTTTTACAGATCTTATTTTTATGCAAAAATTTACCATTACACGAAGTTTCATGCAAATCGGTGATGGGTGCCTCTTTCTATATCTTTACGATATTATTTCATAGGACTCCGAATACGATCCGTTATAAAGATGAAACATCGTTTATAATTTCGGTCATCATATCATCATCATCCTGCAACACAGCGTCGAGTTCTTCCTGGTCCCATTGCAAACTCACTTTCGAATAACGCGGTTCCTTCTTAGCTGTTATTGTCAGAACGCCTCTAGATTCGATCAGACTACATAAATTAACAAATTCAGAAATGTCCACAGCATGGATATTCCTCTTCTTGCAAACTTTCTTGTATACGGCACGAAGCTAAAAGTTTAATTTAATTATAAACAGTTATATAAGCATTAAATGCTATATTGAGATTTATGTATTTTTTCACTTACCTTCCCAATTGTAACGTCCTTGTCACGTCCTTTGTTGAAAATGAGCAACAGAGAGCAGAGAAGTAACTTATGCTGGAGAGGAAAGCCGTATACTTCTTGTAAAACTGTCCTGACTTCCTCCAAATCGGCTGGCTTTTCGGAGGGCGGCTGCTGTATCTTTCGGCTACCCTTGTCGGATTCTATAAGAATAAAATCGTCGTCATCAAAATCTGTAAAGGCTCATATTTATTGCGCAACTCAAAAAGTTGCGTACCATTATTAACTGCCGGCTGTGAAACTTGGTGCGCTTTTTGCACCTCGGCCAATTCAACAACTCTTCTACTTATGTCCAATGCTCGTCGAATATCGCCTGAAACAGCCGCAACTTTTTCAGCTAACAGCTGCATGGCAGTTCCCGTTAAAATATCCGCCACGTTGGCTTCATTCAATCTGGCCGATATTATATTGTATATTTGTTCTTTCGAGTAAGGTGCAAAATACATCACCTTTGGTTTCATTTCACACCTGGCTTGCAAAAGTGGCAAGATGCTGTCAGTTAAATCTAAAGCATTTGCAATGCCTACTGAAATTAACTTTGAGTGTGGCTTTGATGGCCATTCAAATAAGGAATATAAAACAGCCTGTGTCTTGCCTTTCAATTGATCGATTTCATCAAGTACAAATATCAGCATATCGTGATCGGTGACCAGGTACTTTTCAATTCGATCTTTGCTATTTTTAGCACCTTTTCGATCACCTATTTCCAATTGTTGAATTATTTCAGCATATATTGTGGGAGCTAATTTCATGGGAGCGCACTTCACATAAACAACTTTGAACTTTGACGAAAATTCAGGTTGTTGCAAAATCTTTGAAAGGCAAGCTGTTTTTCCAGTACCAGATCGTCCAGAAACATAAAGAGAGGCAGATGTTTCATTTTCTAAATTTGCACAAATAAACTGCTCCAAATTAGCCAATTCGGCTTCTCTGCCTGGTAAGTTCTGAGAATAAATGGCACACAATGCCATACGCGCTTGCTGGTACTTGTTTGAGGCAAATAATCTGTTGGGCTCTGGATTTTCTTGAGGAGTAGATACATGAAACCTTTCTAACAGAGTTGAAGGAGTCGTAAGGGAACTATTTACTGCGTCAGTCTTTTTCTGGTTTGGTGGTGTTGATCCATGCTCACCTGTAAATCAGAATAAAGCAACATACAACCACTGCTATTAATTTGTAAAATTAAACGCAGACATCCACTACAGACAAGACAGAACATACGTCAATTCAAATGTACACCTTACCTTCCGAATCACTTGAATTACATTCCACCACATTATTTTCATTATCCGACTCCGATTCCGACTCGCAGCTGCTCAGGTCAACCAATTTGGTTACCCTATACTGCGTATACATGGAGGAGGTACCCGGCACAGTCGCATTACTGAAGTCTTCCTTAACAATCTTCTCCTTGTTGTCCGTCATGTTTTACTGCAGATACCACTCGAATTTCATCGACACCGATTCAAAATTGAATAAACAAAACACGCTCTGATTTTCGCATCGAGTACGTCGCAAACCGAACTTTCGTTCCAACATGCAACGGCAAGGCTATTCAAACGTCTGCGTTCGTCGGGTGAAATTCGTAATCGTAAGAGGACACGTCACGATAAATAGTCCATTACGCATAAGCAATGCTGTTCCGGCCGCTTCGCCGTGGGGAGGTCACCCCCGGTGTTTATCACGTCCAATATTATTTTGGAGGAGCGCGGCCGTTACCGGACGTGGCCAAACAAAGTTTAAACGGCCGCTGGCCATTGCCCCCCAAGGTCGCGCTCCTCTCACTCCTCAGCATACCGCCGGACCCCACGCGAGCGCAGGTCATTACCTTGGGTTTTAACTGCCCAAAGTGCAACAACATCATTTCTATGGCTAGGTGTGGGCAAGGCTTCCCTTTCATAATGTTGCACTTTGGGCAGTTAAAATCTAACCCAAACCTACTCTCAAACCATTGTTTGATTGAAAACTCTTAAACATTCTGAAAGGGAAGCCTTGCCCACACCTAACCTTCGCCAATTCAATATTATTTCATTTCAAATACGCGCACTTTGCCTGCATGCTTGTCCGTGCGCATGCGCAGACATCAGTGCGCATGCGCAGATGTCGTTCATGCTGTCGGCAAGGCAGATTTTATAATAAACTTTAACGCTTAATAACATTTTAATTAGACGAGAGCGCGCTTTTTGGCTTTTACAGATCCTATTTTTATGCAAAAATCTACCATTACAAGAAGTACAGAACAAACAGAGTATAGGTTGATTTCTTTTTCTATTTTGAGTATTTATTATAAACAAAGCTTCTTTACCAGGATTCACTGTCATATTCTTCTTCATCGGACGTTGCATCCTTATCACCGGTTTGCGGCTGGCACTTATCACATGAACAGTAGATCAAATACAACGAACTGAGAGCTTGTAGCCTCGAATGTCTACTTCTTTCAAGGTAGCACTCGACGAGATAAGATATGGAATATTTATTTTGCATTGGATTTAGATTGTAAATTTATCACATCCAACCGAATACTGCCTGGTGCATTGTCGGCGACAAAATCAAACGGTAGTCTTACCCATGAAATCTCATTAGAAATTTAAAAAAAAATCTTCAAATCTTGGAGAAATTTCTTTAAATAAATTCTTTCTTATCATCTGCTATGTATTAGAATCAGCATGTTTTAAGCTCTTCTCCCTTTGTTTCAAAATTGGAAAGTGAAACAACTGTTTCTTATGAAATTGTTTAGAAAATAACTTTCATTTTGTTGTAAATAGGATGACATTTGTTGACCTGACATAAGTAAATACCGTTTTTTTCGGTAGAATGCACAAAAAAGGTAAAATTTGATAAAGTAAGAACCTCCGCGTTATACATTAGAAAACGACATGAAGGAAGTATAATTCAATAAAAATACAATAGGTGTGCGTTATCTATCGAAAAACACGGTAGTTAATTTCCCTGTAATGAAAAATTTAGTTAATTTCAATACGATAACGTAAAAACTGAGGAGAAAAAATCATTCCACCATTGTTCATCCTTCAGTTCTCGAAATTCGTTAAGCTTGCTTTTAGCATTGAAGTCCACAATTGGATCCAACAAATTATGAAATCGTTTTAACACTTTCGAAATACTTAGCCATCTAATTTCTAGACGGTAACGAATATCAATCAAATCACACTAAATTTCTTTTATGAAGTTTACAAATTGGCGGTGGTTTAATGTTCGTCCATGAATAAAATGAACTACTTTTGTTACAACCGATATAACGTTCTTTAGTTTCAGAACTTTTTTATAAAGTATCTCTTGACGTATGATACAAAGCACAAAGATTATTTCTTTATCTGGGATACGCTTTATTTCATCACTTATTCGTTTTAATAATCCAAATTTTCTTAATGAAACGATTTTTTTCTTGTGAAGCTGGGACAGCCATCGGTTGTGATATTAAACATTTTGTCCCACTTTACATTTTGTTTTTGCAAAACTGCTTGAAGCACCGTAAACGAGGCTTCGCCAGTAGTGCTATTTTTCATAGTACGTGCACTGAGTAATTCCTCGATTATTTATTCCTGAAATAAGAAATAAAAATTGGGTCGTATCGGTAATATCATACGACTTGTCTAAAGCCAGTGCATAATAAGTACAGCTTTTCAATTTTAATTTTAATTGATCACATAAATTATTTGCGATAATAGCAGCACGTCTCACGAGAATTATTCGTGAAAGACTAATTATTTCACACGATGTCTTTTTATCAGGAAATAATAAATCAGCAATATCTAAAAAGCGTTCCTTGAAAAATTCACCGTTTGAAACTAATTTGTATTGTTCTGCATCTCTATTTGTGTTTGACAGGCATATCAAAGTATTTTATTTTTTATTTGAATCACTTCTTAATTTTTCTGCTTCAATTATCATTTATTCTGGTGAAAATAGCTTACATTTGTTGAGATTAATGGTTAAAAATGGCATTTTAAATTACATTTCTATAAATCGCTCATTTTTTGGGCTAATGAACAAAAAACAAAATACAAAAACTTTCGCGCCCACGCACTTTGTTATTCATTGCCGGCGGTACAGACATTTCACATTTGATAGCTGCACAACTGAGCCGGAAATGAAGGCAGATACAATCCATTTGCAGCATTATCAAGTGAGAGGAGACTGAATTATTTGAAATTTTAACCCTTCGTCTGCGAAGATTGAGTCAATTTTGGCGCGCAGTTGAATGTTTATTATTTTTAATTGTGTTTTGACTGACCAGAAATGACTCTACCTTTGCTCATGCGAATCAGCACTGGGAAGGCTAAGCTGCGTACCGGGCCAGACTCGACAACATCAGGGCCGGCAGTTGCTCATGTCTGATCTACTGACTAGTACTTTATTATTTGACAACGTTTCATCTCTACATAATACTATCTCTTACTTTGAAAGTCAAATAAAAGTATTTACACGAGAGCATATTCCGAATGCGCGCTTTATATTATTTTCTGTTGCATTGTTATTTCGAGCATGCGTTTCTTCAAGGCGCATAAAAAATAATGCTATGTCAATATTATATAGGAACGTCGTCAAATAAATCCATTACCCAAAAAACAAGATTCTACAAAACTAACGGTTCCAACAGTTATCTAACCTTAATATCTAAATAAATATCTACTACAAGTTAGGAAGCATAGCTCATACTTAATTCGGTTTCTCCACGTACTCCAGCATTATATTTCATCTTGACCAGACAAGTCGTTGACGTCCACGTCGTCGTTATCAACAACTGTCACTGCACGTTTTGGTAATGACATAACACGTCTAATGTATTCCGGTAGCGGTGTCGTTAATATGTTTCTTTCCGCCAATTCGAGAAGAAATTCAGGAACATTGGGACTGCGAATTTCATTCCTGAAATCAATGTTTGTTTCGCGTTCAGAATGTACTTTTCCGTCTCCGCCGGTACTATAATATGCGGATTAGAAAAACGTTAAAACGATTATGAATATGAAATTCGTACTACATTCGATTTTTATCTTGTATCTTTGCCGATATTTCCGGATGTCTCCATTGTTGTTCTGGTATATGAATGACAAGCGACTCTTGATTGGGTTGATCAGTGCTTACGCAATCTGAGGCATATTCTTTCCTGCTAGAGGTCTCTGTATAATCTGTTCCACCATCGCTGAAAATTAATAAAACATGTAGATTTCTGAAAGGGTTACAAGTGGAAAATAATGGTTGCTGTAAATTACTTAGGTTCAGGATGTTTCTCACGATAAATTTCTCCTCTAGGTTCAGGATGAAATGTATTCTGCTTTTCGTTCCATATAAGATTCACTAACGTTCTGAGATCTTTGCCCATTATATCTATCGGACTGCAACTTTGAAATCCTGATGACTCAATGATAAGATTTATGTAAATTGATGTTCCAGTTTTTTTTTGTACAGAATAAGCACATTTGCTCCAAGAATATTGCAAAATATGTGGGGTCAGAGTTAACTGCCCATCTACTATTAACTTTCTCTCTAATGCACATATATAATATCCCCTCATGAGTCAGGATCTTAAGTTCGGCGTCAATGTTTTTACATGCCATAGCATTCACTATTGCATCCTGCATTTCCTCACGTGTGCAATCCCTTAGCTTCCGAATGTTTCCCACTAAGCTGTGGCCATACCATATCCTTGTGTTAATATGTCTGCTTACTTCTGTAATGAATTATATACATCCATTGTAATAATTGTAATAATAAGTATAAGAACTAGAATAATCAAAATATTTACCAATTATTTGTAATTCCAGAATCCTCATTCTTATATCATGATTTGTCAGTTTTTTTTTCTAAAATTTAAATATTTCATGTAAATCGGAACGTACTCGTGAATAAAAAGTAACTGACAAGAAAATATAGGAAATTTACAGTAACAACATTATCGATTAAAGTAAGGACATTTTGCACACTGCTTTCTTTTTCAGTCCGCTTTAATTCCTTCTGAACTGCTTGCCATGTAATTTCCGGAAAAACAGGCATTACCAGATATTCGAACTCCAAAGGTGTAAACTTCTTTAGAATGGTACGCAGATGGTCTTTCACGCGCCTAATGTTTTCTAAACAGCATTAAATTGACTTGTTCGATTAGAAATTCACAACTAACAGTACAAAAATGAAAAACACCTAATGAAGATACATACTTTTCGGCATTGCAATGGAGAATCTAAATAAAACAATCTTTTGTCGAATCTTAACTCTTCGCACAAAGCTAACTCGCTACCGGCAGTTCCGAAGCACACGAGATCAAACAGTAAACAAACAAACGTGACCTTACTGCAGCAAAGAGGTTGAAATTGCCACTCCGTCTCGACCACACGGTGACGCTTCTCATTTGTCATGTGATTACGTTCTACCAATAAACTTAAACCACTGATAGTTCCACGATTAAAATTTGAATTCGTTTAGCTTCTTTTCTTTACGTAGCCAATCTAAGTGACACAAGTTGCGATTAGCAAATATTGAGCTCACGGCAGAGAAAAACCTTAGATTTTATTCTAGGGCAAACCGTATATCCGTCCCAAGGTTGTATGATTAGTCATTTTCTGCATACACAATTTGCGTTGAAAAAGGATGGGTACGGAAATGTAACGCTGTCATAAGGAAGGCCCAAATTATTTCATTCAAAAATTCTGTACTTACTTAATGGATTTTAAACTTGTTGCAAAACGACAGATTTTGGGACTTTGTAACTTTGTCGATTTGAATAAAACGTCCAAGTAGTCAAAGAAATGTTTTCTTGAAGTCTGTTGGTCCAATATATTTTGTTGAAGGTTGATGTAGAAACATTGACGACGTCAAGTACCTTTAAATTTTTTAAAACATATTTATGGAATATCTAGAATGATAGGAAACGATTATTCTATATGTCTCTCTTTCATGAGCTAAAATCGCTTATGTGTGCATGGTACCAATCAGTGCCATCGCGTACCGAAAATTCTTTTTGAACCACTACGTCTTATTCTACGTACCGTTATGAGTGTGCGATGATATCATTGAGAGACTCAAATTTGTTAACTTGAATAATATACAAACTCTTTTCGATTCCAGGTAATTACACAGTTCTATTACATTAAAAATGGTTTCTAAATAATCCACTGACATCAATGTAGTATATAATGCACTTCAGCTATACATCCGTAATATTGGATCATCCTGTATATGGATTACACAGGCAAAGAAAGTAAGTATGATGGGAATCCAGCTAGACGAGAACATAGATGTTTCATGAAACAGAATATAGGTTGATTTCTTTTTCTATTTTGAGTATTTATTATAAACAAAGCTTCTTTACCTGGATTCACTGTCATATTCTTCTTCATCGGACGTTTCATCCTTATCACCGGTTTGCGGCTGGCACTTATCACATGAACAGTAGATCAAATACAACGGACTGAGAGCTTGCGGCCTAGAATGTCTACTTCTATGAAGGTAGCACTCGCCGAGATAACATATGCAATATTTATTTTGCATTGGAATTAGATTGTTAATTTATCACTTCCAACAGAATACTGGCTGGTGCATTGTCGGCGTCAAAATCAAACGGTAGTCTTACCCATGAAATCTCATTAGAAATTTAAAAAAAAATCTTCAAATCATGTAGAAATTTCTTTAAATAAATTCTTTGTTATCATCTGCTATGTATTAGAATCAGCATGTTTTAAGCTCTTCTCCCTTTGTTTCTGTTGGGATTTAAGTACGCCGTGGTCTGGGAAGTGGAGGTAGTCGATGGCAATAATTGATACTGCTTGCTTCTTTAATGATCACTTGGCTTTTATTCACTCGACTGCTTTACACTTAGTAACAGAGTGTGGTCCGATCCTGACCCGGCCGGTCGAAGAAGGAGCGCGTCGCCCTAGCAACTCGCGCCACGCTCGCGCATGCGTACGACCTAAGCGGGCGTCTCGAACTCTTTATTCAACACTCCCCCTGTTCGAGATGTTCGCTCTATTAACGTTATTTACATGTGTTCTCTCAGGCGCATTAAGTCTACGCAGTTTAACAACTTTATTTTCGCTAATGATTTCGTTAATGCATCAGCAACCATTTCATTCGATCCTCGGAATTGCACGTTTATTTCGCCAGTCTCTTGTAGCTCTCTCGTATAATGATAGCGAAGGTCAATGTGTTTGCTCTTGCGGCGAAAGACATTATTTTTTTGATAGTTGCACAGCGCTTTGATTATCACAGTATACTAGTACCCTATCGCCTACTAATTCACTTTGGTTCATATGCGACAGGAGTCTTTTTAACTCTCCCGTTACCGTGCCGGAGTCACTTTCGACTCGCAATTTCAGACCGGTAACGCACACAATCTCATGGTTGGCGGCACCGCCGAATGGCGTGAGAGTGTGCGTTATCGCTTTCGAGCGGCGACACATCCGGCTTAGCGCTGCCCCACCACATTCTCAAACATTCGGTGCAATACGGAAAAGAAATTTAGTTTGCCACAGATCTGTGAACAGTGCGCACCTTTGGGCTATAGGGCCAACAGGAAGAATAATTCTAAAAGATTCCACTATACAAGGGTAACAACGTACGCGATATTCATTTTGTCGTGGGAGTAACAACCGTTACACAACAACGTGTCATAAATGTACAAGATATGTGTGTGGCAACCATTCTACACAAACTCGTACAAACACGTGAACGTTTGCACGAATGAAGATAAAAATGAATTGTAAATAATCAAAAATAATAAAAATATATTTTTTGTATATAGGACTTATTACTCAATATGTTTATTTGTAGACAGAAACCCGAAACTCAGCGACAGACTGCGATTCCAATTCCTTTGAACTATCCGGCAATGTAGATTACCCAGTAGTAGTGTATCCGTGAGACCTTCGAGTTCGAGCAACCGACCGATGAGTCACATATCGGTGAGGAGCTCGAGCGACTTAAGAATGTATTAGTGAATGTCGGTGTGACGAGTCAGAACTGACTCGGTCTTCCTACTTTATGCGCAGTATACGGAGGGTTAAGGGGTTAATACGTTCGCTGCATAAGCAATGTCTGGGCGAGTAGCGTTAGATAAGTATGTTAACACACCCACCAGTTCGCGGTGAGGTACGTTTCTCATATCACTTTGACTAGGTTCTATGTGGTTGAAAGATTCGTTCGGTACCAAAGGAGTGGCTACCGGTTTGCAATCATCCATGCCAAATTTTGTAAGTGTCTCTTGGATGTACCTGACCTGACTCAGTGTGATTCGCTCCGTATCGCCTTCTCTTTTAATTTGTATCCCTAATATATTCGTTACGTTATCTGAGTCTTTCATTTTAAATTTACTTTTTAACGCTTCTTTTAATATCTTTAAACTTTTTAAATCTTTAGATGCTACTAATATATCGTCTACATAAATAATCAATATCACAGTTTCTCGACTATTCCGGTTAACATAAATACATGGGTTTAATTGCGTTTTGCTTATACCTATACTTAATAAGTAGTAATTTAAGGTTAATTTGCACAGTTTTGTTGCATGGCCGGGTTGCTCAAACATTTCTGGTTGTTGCATATAAATGGTGTCCGTTAAATTTCCTTGGACGTAAGCCGTTACAACATTCATGTGATGTACATGCATCCGACATTCTGCGGCACAGGCCAGAAGCGTCCGAATGGATTTGTACCTAGCCACAGGTGCATACACCTCATCATAGTCTATGTGCTTCCGTTATTCGTTGCATCTAGCCACTAGCCTGGCTTTGAATTTATCAAGCGTTCCTTCCTGATTGCGTTTTGTTTTGAATACCCATCTATTTGTGAGTACCTTTACGTTTTCAGGCTTGTCCACTAGTTCCCATGTTTGATTGTCCATTAGCGATTGGTATTCTTCTTCCATTGCTGCTAGTCAGAATGGTCCTTCAGCACTGTTTATTGCTTCGGTTGGGGTTTCTGGATCTACGGAGTTAGTATTTGTTGTGTAGTGATATGATTTTCTGGGCCTACCTGGTTTTTCTGTTTTTATTATTTTTGGCCATCCGGCCGTCCGTTTTGAACCGAGTTGCCTAGGTTCGCTCTCGACTTCTGAGGTATAAGGTTCTAATGTGTCTGTTGGGATTTCCTTTTCACTCCCCTCCTCGCTTGCCTCGCTTGATGTTCCATCCTCTTTTTCGATCAAATCAATCGTGCTTGGTTGCAAAGATTTAGTTTGGGATGGATCAATAAGAGTCGCCACTTGTGGCGCGATTTCTTCGTGGAAACGCGCGTCCCCCCTCTTGATAACGCTTCGTGTTCCACGATCCCAGACCCAGAGCAGGTATGCCCTAGATTCCTCTGAGTAACTTACCAGTATATATTCCTTGCCTCGAGGTGAAAATTTGTTTCCCCCGGGTCGTTTTTCCAGGGCAATTGCTTTACCCCAAATGTGCGGAAATACCCGACGTATGGCTTTTTGCCTGTCCACTCTTCGTAAGGAGTTTTATTTCCCAGTTTGGAAGTTGGGCTTCTGTTCCTTATGTACACTGCGGATGTTATCGCTTCTGCCCACAAGCTTAGTGGTAAATGCGCCTGTGTCAACATACTTCGAGCCATTTCGACTAGGGTCCTATTGGCGCGTTCGGCTACACCATTTTGTTGTGGTGTATATGTTGTGGACAATTGTCTAATTATTCCATTGTCCTTGAGATAATCACTAAATTCTTTGGATATGTATTCCTTCGCATTGTCACTTCTCAGCTTCTTGATCTGTTGACCGGTTTCTTTTTCTGCTCTGTTTTTGTATTCCTTTACGCTGTTAGGATATCTGACTTCTTCTTTAATATGGCTATTTCTTTATATCTCGACTTGTCGTCTATAAAGGTTGCAAAATATTTTGCACTGCCCAAGGAAAGAGTAGACATAGGTCCGCAAATGTCTGTATGTACAAGATGTAACGTTTCCTTCTCCTTATGACTTGAACTTTTAAATGGGATTTGGCAAATCTTACTTTTGTCACAAATCTCACATTTTGGTGCATGCTGCATTTGCCTTGACGGTATGTCTATTCCATCCACTACACTTTCATTGGATAATTTCCTTACATCAGGAATATTTAAGTGCCCAAATCTTTGATGCCATCGAGTCAATGTGTTATCTTGCTCACTGGCTTGTAGGGCATACAAATCAGTGTCATCCAGTAAGTATAGACCACTCTCCTTTTTTGCTGTCATAACTACTGATCCATCTTCACGGTTTACAGTGCCTGCATATTTATGGAAGTGGACAGTATACCCATTATCCATTATCCGTTATCTTAGACACTGAAAGAAGGTTATTTCTAAACTCGGGGAGCCACATCACATTTTTTAAAGTAATATTGTTCTTGCTGTGGTGTCCTGTTTTCACTTTTAGCTTCACAATACCCTCTCCCAATGCTTTGACGCAGTCCTTAGTTGCAGTATACACTTGCCCTTGTGCTCTTTGGTTGATTCTTTCAAATTTATGCTTTTCTTTGCACATGTGCTTGGTGGCTCCGCTATCAAGACACCATTTTTCTGTTGACGTAGCATTTATTTGCGTTAAGGGCAATGGCAGTCATCGCATCTTCTGCATCACGTCTCATTGGCACTTGCTTTGATTTATTCCTGCAGTGCTTTGCAAAGTGACCAGCCTTTCCACATATGTAGCACTTGAATGGTGCCTTCTTTTGTGTGGGGTATTCTTGCTTGGGCTTGTGGTAGCGTTCGTTTGTTTCTTTTCTCGCCTGATGTGGTCTTCAGTTGGAGAGAAGGGCTTCCTCACTCTCATTGCTCGTGGTTCCATGACATTCCACTCTTCTTATTTCTTCCTCCAGTAGCTTGATTTTTAGTTCTTGCGTGCTAGGCATGTTTTCCCGGGACTCTATAGCTATACAAAAGTTTTCATACGCACTAGTCAGAGAGTTCAATAGCATAATGGGCAGTACTGGATCTGGTAGCTTTATACCAGCTTCTTCTAGTTGTTCTAATTTGTGTAGAAATTCATCCAGATACTGAGCCATGGTTTGGCTTGGGTCTTTTCTCATTTTGTAAATTTGTTTAAATAAAACGCACTGAGGCATGGGCCCCTTTGATTCATACACTGCTTTTAATGCTTCCCATGCTTGCATTGATGTCTCTGCTCGTTTTATGTGATTATATTGGTTTTTATGTATATTTAGGATAATTGTGTCGAGTGCCTTTTCGTCCTTCTGCGTCCACGGCGCAGCTTCAGTTTTCGTAATTGTTCCGTTCACATAGTTCCACAACTCATTGTATCTCAAAATACTTTTTATCTGGATCTTCCACGATTCATAGTTATTGTTATCCAATTTTTCGGATGAATTTAAGTCCGCAAGACTCATGGTTGTATTAGTCGTTATTGCCACGTGGAAAAACTAACCTCTTGCACGGATTAATATATGAGGCATTCCATGCCAAATCGGACACTTTCGGACCTCACCCCCTTCGATTTTTTTTTTAATTTTTTATGTTTTTAAGACTGATGAAATACGCGTTCAAGAATTTTTTCAGATTTTTTTGACCATCCGTTTCGAAAATATGAATTTTCTTAAAATTCGGGCTCATTTTTTTCAGATGCTCATAACATTGCGAAATATGGACCAATTTGATCGTTCTTTTTTTCAAAATTTGTGTTTTTGAATGCTCTTTCAAGAAAAAAATATAATTGTTTTCGACATAATTTTTTTCTTTGTTTAATTTTTATTTCAAGGACAAAATATTTTCTATCTCGAAACACGTCACCTTCGATTTTTTTGAAAAAATTCTCAAATAAACTTTGATGCATGTAAGAACTATAAAAAAATTTCCATCGTGGGGAAACTCTTCGTTCTATCTTTTTTCTTTTTTTGAAAATATCCATTCTCTCAAATCGTTTGTTCCGTTTCAATGAAAAATGTTTTTTTTCGAGATGTATGCCCCGTCCGATTTTTTTGAAAAAATTCTCAAAAATACTTGGATGGATATAAGAACTATTAAAATTTGTCCGATCGTGGGGAAACGTTTCGTTCTATTTTTTTTGTTTATTCGAAAATATCTATTCTGTCACATGGTATATTCCATTTCAATGGAAAATGTTTTGTATCTCGAAACACGTCACCTTCGATTTTTTTGAAAAAATTCTCAAATAAACTTTGATGCATGTAAGAACTATAAAAAAATTTCCATCGTGGGGAAACTCTTCGTTCTATCTTTTTTCTTTTTTTGAAAATATCCATTCTCTCAAATCGTTTGTTCCGTTTCAATGAAAAATGTTTTTTTTCGAGATGTATGCCCCGTCCGATTTTTTTGAAAAAATTCTCAAAAATACTTGGATGGATATAAGAACTTTTAAAATTTGTCCGATCGTGGGGAAACGTTTCGTTCTATTTTTTTTCTTTATTCGAAAATATCTATTCTGTCACATGGTATATTCCATTTCAATGGAAAATGTTTTGTATCTCGAAACACGTCACCTTCGATTTTTTTGAAAAAATTCTCAAATAAACTTTGATGCATGTAAGAACTATAAAAAAATTTCCATCGTGGGGAAACTCTTCGTTCTATCTTTTTTCTTTTTTTGAAAATATCCATTCTCTCAAATCGTTTGTTCCGTTTCAATGAAAAATGTTTTTTTTCGAGATGTATGCCCCGTCCGATTTTTTGGAAAAGATTCTCAAAGAAGCTTTGATGCATGTAAGAACTTAAAAAATTTGTCCGATCGTCGGGAAACTCTTCGTTCCATTTTTTTTCTTTATTTGAAAATATCTATTCTAACAAATCGTATGTCCCGGAAAACGGAAAATGTTTTTTATCTCAAAACATGTCCCCTTCGATTCTTTAGAAAAAATTCTCAAATAAACTTTGATGCATGTAAGAACTAAAAAAAAATTCCCATCGTGGGGAAACTCTCCGTTCTATTTTTTTTCATTATTCGAAACTATCTATTCTGTCACGGATTCTGTTCGTTTTGGTGGTTAAATTGAAATGGAACATACGATTTGTCAGAATAGATATTCTAACAAATCGTATGTTCCGGAAAACGGAAAATGTTTTTTATCTCAAAACATGTCCCCTTCGATTCTTTTGAAAAAATTCTCAAATAAACTTTGATGCATGTAAGAACTAAAAAAAAATTCCCATCGTGGGGAAACTCTCCGTTCTATTTTTTTTCATTATTCGAAACTATCTATTCTGTCACGGATTCTGTTCGTTTTGGTGGTTAAATTGAAATGGAACATACGATTTGTCAGAATAGATATTTTCGAATAAAGAAAAAAAATAGAACGGAGAGTTTCCCCAAGATGGGAAATTTTTTTTAGTTCTTACATGCATCAAAGTTTATTTGAGAATTTTTTCAAAAAAATCGAAGGGGACATGTTTTGAGATAAAAAACATTTTCCGTTGTAACGGAACATACGATTTGTTAGAATAGATATTTTCAAATAAAGAAAAAAAATGGAACGAAGAGTTTCCCGACGATCGGACAAATTTTTTAAGTTCTTACATGAATCAAAGCTTCTTTGAGAATTTTTTCCAAAAAATCGGACGGGGCATACATCTCGAAAAAAAAACATTTTTCATTGAAACGGAACAAACGATTTGAGAGAATGGTTATTTTCGAAAAAAGAAAAAAAATAGAACGAAGAGTTTCCCCACGATAGAAATTTTTTCATAGTTCTTACATGCATCAAAGTTTATTTGAAAATTTTTTCAAAAAAATCGAAGGTGACGTGTTTCGAGATACAAAACATTTTCCATTGAAATGGAATATACCATGTGACAGAATAGATATTTTCGAATAAAGAAAAAAAATAGAACGAAACGTTTCCCCACGATCGGACAAATTTTAAAAGTTCTTATATCCATCCAAGTATTTTTGAGAATTTTTTCAAAAAAATCGGACGGGGCATACATCTCGAAAAAAAACATTTTTCATTGAAACGGAACAAACGATTTGAGAGAATGGATATTTTCAAAAAAAGAAAAAAGATAGAACGAAGAGTTTCCCCACGATGGAAATTTTTTTATAGTTCTTACATGCATCAAAGTTTATTTGAGAATTTTTTCAAAAAAATCGAAGGTGACGTGTTTCGAGATAGAAAATATTTTGTCCTTGAAATAAAAATTAAACAAAGAAAAAAATTATGTCGAAAACAATTATATTTTTTTCTTGAAAGAGCATTCAAAAACACAAATTTTGAAAAAAAGAACGATCAAATTGGTCCATATTTCGCAATGTTATGAGCATTTGAAAAAAATGAGCCCGAATTTTAAGAAAATTCATATTTTCGAAACGGATGGTCAAAAAAATCTGAAAAAATTCTTGAACGCGTATTTCATCAGTCTTAAAAACATAAAAAATTAAAAAAAAAATCGAAGGGGGTGAGGTCCGAAAGTGTCCGATTTGGCATGGAATGCCTCATATATTTTCTTTAACTTGCGTTCCTGGGCCCATAACCTGTTGGAATTTCAGTACGCCGTGGTCTGGGAGGTGGAGGTCGTCGATGGCAATAATTGATGCTGCTTGCTTCTTTAATAATCACTTGGCTTTTATTTACTCGACTGCTTTACACTTACAATCAGTTGTGCAGCTATCAAATGTGAAATGTCTGTACCGCCGGCAATGAATAACAAAGTGCGTGGACGCGAAAGTTTTTGTATTTTGTTTTTTGTTCATTAGCCCAAAAAATGAGCGATTTATAGAAATGTAATTTAAAATGCCATTTTTAACCATTAATCTCAACAAATGTAAGCTATTTTCACCAGAATAAATGATAATTGAAGCAGAAAAATTAAGAAGTGATTCAAATAAAAAATAAAATACTTTGATATGCCTGTCAAACACAAATAGAGATGCAGAACAATACAAATTAGTTTCAAACGGTGAATTTTTCAAGGAACGCTTTTTAGATATTGCTGATTTATTATTTCCTGATAAAAAGACATCGTGTGAAATAATTAGTCTTTCACGAATAATTCTCGTGAGACGTGCTGCTATTATCGCAAATAATTTATGTGATCAATTAAAATTAAAATTGAAAAGCTGTACTTATTATGCACTGGCTTTAGACAAGTCGTGTGATATTATCGATACGACCCAATTTTTATTTCTTATTTCAGGAATAAATGATCGAGGAATTACTCAATGCATGTATCATGAAAAATAGCACTACTGGCGAAGACTCGTTTACGGTGCTTCAAGAAGTTTTGCAAAAACAAAATGTAAAGTGGGACAAAATTTTTAATATCACAACCGATGGCTGTCCCAGCTTCACAGGAAAAAAATTGTGTACGGAATACACGATGCAGGGCATGCAACGGTGACGTCACTCCGTTGCCACCGCCTTCCCGCGCGGTCGTGGAACCCGCGCTCGTCTTTTGCCCGATCTTCCCTTGTTTCGGCCCCTCTCTAGGTTTCCTCCTGGGGAAGAGGAAACGGCCGAAGCCTTCTTCTTGAGCGAACCACGGACGAGTGTAGACACAGAAGTTTAATAAAAGAGTTAATTCCTTAAATCGGTTAATATTCTTACAATTGTTTCATTATGAAAATTTGGATTATTAAAACGAATATGTTAGCGCCAGATGGAAAAGAGTAATAAAAGAATAAATAAATAATAAAGGAGAAAGGAACTAAGATGAGAATAACGGTGTAGTTGCCGAGGTGATAACAGACGGCCCGACGCCTTGTTGTATGTCACCGAGGCAACGCGTTATTCTTTTGAGAATACAGCTGATCGCTCTAAGGAGGCAAGTGCGCGAGGCCAATGACCCGACGTCATTGATGCTTCGATTACGTACGCAACGTCAGAAACATTAGAATGAAGGATCTGGCCACGATGTGGGGGGAGCGGATGCTCCCTGGAAAGAGGACCGAGTCGAAGGACGAGGCACTTACCCCAGAACCATTGAACCGAGTGACTCGTAATTATTATTTCTCATATCATCGTTAACAAATAAGTGATGAAATAAAGCGTATCCCAGATAAAG
Source organism: Anoplius nigerrimus (assembly GCA_914767735.1). Classification (NCBI taxonomy): domain Eukaryota; kingdom Metazoa; phylum Arthropoda; class Insecta; order Hymenoptera; family Pompilidae; genus Anoplius; species Anoplius nigerrimus. The sequence goes on from OU612081.1 coordinate 986,910, forward strand.
AAATAATCTTTGTGCTTTGTATCATACGTCAAGAGATACTTTATAAAAAAGTTCTGAAACTAAAGAACGTTATATCTGTTGTAACAAAAGTAGTTCATTTTATTCATGGACGAACATTAAACCACCGCCAATTTGTAAACTTCATAAAAGAAATTTAGTGTGATTTGATTGATATTCCTTACCGTCTAGAAATTAGATGGCTAAGTATTTCGAAAGTGTTAAAACGATTTCATAATTTGTTGGATCCAATTGTGGTCTTCAATCCCAAAAGCAAGCTTAACGAATTTCGAGAACTGAAGAATGAATAATGGTGGAATGATTTTTTCTCCTCAGTTTTTACGTTATCGTATTGAAATTAACTGAATTTATCATTACAGGGAAATTAACTACCATATTTTTCGATAGATAACGCGCACCTATTGTATTTTTGTTGAATTATACTTCCTTCATGTCGTTTTCTAATGTATAACGCGCAGGTTCTTACTTTATCAAATTTTACCTTTTTTGTGCATTCTACCGAAAAAAACGGTATTTACTTATGTCAGGTACACAAATGTCATCCTATTTACAACAAAATGAAAGTTATTTTCTAAACAATTTCATAAGAAACAGTTATTTCACTTTCCAATTTTGAAACAAAGGGAGAAGAGCTTAAAACATGCTGATTCTAATACATAGCAGATGATAAGAAAGAATTTATTTAAAGAAATTTCTACAAGATTTGAAGATTTTTTATTCAACTTCTAATGAGATTTCAGGGGTAAGACTACCGTTTGATTGTGTCGCCGACAATACACCAGCCAGTATTCTGTTGGAAGTGATAAATTTAGAATCTAAATCCAATGCAAAATAAATATTCCATATGTTATCTCGGCGAGTGCTACCTTGATAGAGGTAGACATTCGAGGCTACAAGCTCTCAGTTCGTTGTATTTGATCTACTGTTCATGTGATAAGTGCCAGCCGCAAACCGGTGATAAGGATGAAACGTCCGATGAAGAAGAATATGACAGTGAATCCAGGTAAAGAAGCTTTGGTTATAATAAATACTCAAAATAGAAAAAGAAATCAACCTATACTCTGTTTGTTCTGTACTTCTTGTAATGGTAGATTTTTGCATAAAAATAGGATCTGTAAAAGCCAAAAAGCGCGCTCTCGTCTAATTAAAATGTTATTAAGCGTTAAAGTTTATTATAAAATCTGCCTTGCCGACAGCATGAACGACATCTGCGCATGCGCACTGATGTCTGCGTATGCACACGGACAAGCATGCAGGCAAAGTGCGCGTATTTGAAATGAAATAATATTGAATTAGCGAAGGTTAGGTGTGGGCAAAGCTTCCCTTTCAGAATGTTTAAGAGTTTTCAATCAAACAATGATTTGAGAGTAGGATTGGGTTAGATTTTACCTGCCCAAAGTGCAACATTATGAAAGGGAACCCTTGCCCACACCTAGCCATAGAAATGATGTTGTTGCACTTTGGGCAGATAAAACCCAAGGTAATGACCTGCGCTCACGTGGGGTCCGGCGGTGTGCTGAAGAGTGAGAGGAGCGCGACCTTGGGGGGCAATGGCCTACGGCCGTTTGAACATTGTTTGGCCCCGTCCGGTAACGGCCGCGCTCCTCCAAAATGAGATTGGACGTGATAAAGAGCGGGGGTGACCGCCCCACGGCGAAGCGGCCGGAACAGCATTGCTTATGCGTAATGGACTATTTATCGTGACGTGTCCTCTTACGATTACGAATTTCACCCGACGAACGCAGACGTTTGAATAGCCTTGCCGTTGCATGTTGGAACGAAAGTTCGGTTTGCGACGTACTCGATGCGAAAATCAGAGCGTATTTTGTTTATTCAATTTTGAATCGGTGTCGATGAAATTCGAGTGGTATCTGCAGTAAAACATGACGGACAACAAGGAGAAGATTGTTAAGGAAGACTTCAGTACTGCGACTGTGCCGGGTACCTCCTCCGTATATACGCAGTATAGGGTGACGAAATTGGTTGTTCTGAGCAGCAGCGAGTTGGAATCGGAGTCAGATGTTGAGAATAATGTAGCGGAATGTAATTCAGGTGATTCGGAAGGTAAGGTGTACATTTGTATTGACGTATGTTCTGTCTTGTCTGTAGTGGATGTCTGCGTTTAATTTTACAAATGAATAGCAGTGGTTGTATGTTGCTTTATTCTGATTTACAGGTGAGCATGGATCAACACCACCAAACCAGAAAAAGACTGGCGTAGTAAACAGTTCCCTTACGACTCCTTCAACTCTGTAAGATAGGCTTCATTTATCTTGCCCTGAAGAAAAGACAGAGAAATTGGTTTCCAACAGATTATTTGCCTCAAACAAGTACCGTCAAGCATGTGTGGCATTCTGTAGTAATTATTCTCAGAACTTACCAAGCAGAGAAGCCGAATTGGCTAATTTGGAGCAGTTTATTTGTGCAAATTTAGAAAATGAAACATCTGCCTCTCTTTATGTTCCTGGACGATCTGGTACTGGAAAAACAGCTTGCCTTTTAAAGATTTTGCAACAACCTGAATTTTCGTCAAAGTTCAAAGTTGTTTATGTGAAGTGCGCTCCCATGAAATTAGCGCCCACAGTATATGCTGAAATAATTCAACAATTGGAAATAGGTGATCGAAAAGGTGCTAAAAATAGCAAAGATCGAATTGAAAAGTACCTGGTCACCAATCACGATATGCTGCTATTTGTACTTGGTGAAATCGATAAATTGAAAGGCAAGACACAGGCTGTTTTATATTCCTTATTTGAATGGCCATCAAAGCTACACTCAAAGTTAATTTCAGTAGGCATTGCAAATGCTTTAGATTTAACTGACAGCATCTTGCCACTTTTGCAAGCCAGGTGTGAAATGAAACCAATGTTAAGGGACGCGGATTCCTGGAACAAAACATAAATTTATTGTTTTGATACACTACTTGAAACTTCACAACTGTTTCAATAACATTACTTGTGCGACGAATTATCAATTTACACGCTTTTAGGTACCAATGTTTAATGTGGCTGAAACCATTGTTTGATTGAAAACTCTTAAATAAAAATATGTTTAATGTGTCTGAAACCATTGTTTGATTGAAAACTCTTAAACATTATGAAAGGGAAGCCTTGTCCACACCTAGCCTTCGCCAATTCAATATTATTTCATTTCAAATACGCGCATTTTACCTGCAAACTTGTCTGTGCGCATGCGCAGATGTCGTTCGTGCTGTTGGTATCGCAAGTTTTATAACTAAACTTTAACGCTTAATAACTTTTTAATTGGACCAGTCCGCGCTTTTTGGCTTTACAGATCTTATTTTTATGCAAAAATTTACCATTACACGAAGTTTCATGCAAATCGGTGATGGGTGCCTCTTTCTATATCTTTACGATATTATTTCATAGGACTCCGAATACGATCCGTTATAAAGATGAAACATCGTTTATAATTTCGGTCATCATATCATCATCATCCTGCAACACAGCGTCGAGTTCTTCCTGGTCCCATTGCAAACTCACTTTCGAATAACGCGGTTCCTTCTTAGCTGTTATTGTCAGAACGCCTCTAGATTCGATCAGACTACATAAATTAACAAATTCAGAAATGTCCACAGCATGGATATTCCTCTTCTTGCAAACTTTCTTGTATACGGCACGAAGCTAAAAGTTTAATTTAATTATAAACAGTTATATAAGCATTAAATGCTATATTGAGATTTATGTATTTTTTCACTTACCTTCCCAATTGTAACGTCCTTGTCACGTCCTTTGTTGAAAATGAGCAACAGAGAGCAGAGAAGTAACTTATGCTGGAGAGGAAAGCCGTATACTTCTTGTAAAACTGTCCTGACTTCCTCCAAATCGGCTGGCTTTTCGGAGGGCGGCTGCTGTATCTTTCGGCTACCCTTGTCGGATTCTATAAGAATAAAATCGTCGTCATCAAAATCTGTAAAGGCTCATATTTATTGCGCAACTCAAAAAGTTGCGTACCATTATTAACTGCCGGCTGTGAAACTTGGTGCGCTTTTTGCACCTCGGCCAATTCAACAACTCTTCTACTTATGTCCAATGCTCGTCGAATATCGCCTGAAACAGCCGCAACTTTTTCAGCTAACAGCTGCATGGCAGTTCCCGTTAAAATATCCGCCACGTTGGCTTCATTCAATCTGGCCGATATTATATTGTATATTTGTTCTTTCGAGTAAGGTGCAAAATACATCACCTTTGGTTTCATTTCACACCTGGCTTGCAAAAGTGGCAAGATGCTGTCAGTTAAATCTAAAGCATTTGCAATGCCTACTGAAATTAACTTTGAGTGTGGCTTTGATGGCCATTCAAATAAGGAATATAAAACAGCCTGTGTCTTGCCTTTCAATTGATCGATTTCATCAAGTACAAATATCAGCATATCGTGATCGGTGACCAGGTACTTTTCAATTCGATCTTTGCTATTTTTAGCACCTTTTCGATCACCTATTTCCAATTGTTGAATTATTTCAGCATATATTGTGGGAGCTAATTTCATGGGAGCGCACTTCACATAAACAACTTTGAACTTTGACGAAAATTCAGGTTGTTGCAAAATCTTTGAAAGGCAAGCTGTTTTTCCAGTACCAGATCGTCCAGAAACATAAAGAGAGGCAGATGTTTCATTTTCTAAATTTGCACAAATAAACTGCTCCAAATTAGCCAATTCGGCTTCTCTGCCTGGTAAGTTCTGAGAATAAATGGCACACAATGCCATACGCGCTTGCTGGTACTTGTTTGAGGCAAATAATCTGTTGGGCTCTGGATTTTCTTGAGGAGTAGATACATGAAACCTTTCTAACAGAGTTGAAGGAGTCGTAAGGGAACTATTTACTGCGTCAGTCTTTTTCTGGTTTGGTGGTGTTGATCCATGCTCACCTGTAAATCAGAATAAAGCAACATACAACCACTGCTATTAATTTGTAAAATTAAACGCAGACATCCACTACAGACAAGACAGAACATACGTCAATTCAAATGTACACCTTACCTTCCGAATCACTTGAATTACATTCCACCACATTATTTTCATTATCCGACTCCGATTCCGACTCGCAGCTGCTCAGGTCAACCAATTTGGTTACCCTATACTGCGTATACATGGAGGAGGTACCCGGCACAGTCGCATTACTGAAGTCTTCCTTAACAATCTTCTCCTTGTTGTCCGTCATGTTTTACTGCAGATACCACTCGAATTTCATCGACACCGATTCAAAATTGAATAAACAAAACACGCTCTGATTTTCGCATCGAGTACGTCGCAAACCGAACTTTCGTTCCAACATGCAACGGCAAGGCTATTCAAACGTCTGCGTTCGTCGGGTGAAATTCGTAATCGTAAGAGGACACGTCACGATAAATAGTCCATTACGCATAAGCAATGCTGTTCCGGCCGCTTCGCCGTGGGGAGGTCACCCCCGGTGTTTATCACGTCCAATATTATTTTGGAGGAGCGCGGCCGTTACCGGACGTGGCCAAACAAAGTTTAAACGGCCGCTGGCCATTGCCCCCCAAGGTCGCGCTCCTCTCACTCCTCAGCATACCGCCGGACCCCACGCGAGCGCAGGTCATTACCTTGGGTTTTAACTGCCCAAAGTGCAACAACATCATTTCTATGGCTAGGTGTGGGCAAGGCTTCCCTTTCATAATGTTGCACTTTGGGCAGTTAAAATCTAACCCAAACCTACTCTCAAACCATTGTTTGATTGAAAACTCTTAAACATTCTGAAAGGGAAGCCTTGCCCACACCTAACCTTCGCCAATTCAATATTATTTCATTTCAAATACGCGCACTTTGCCTGCATGCTTGTCCGTGCGCATGCGCAGACATCAGTGCGCATGCGCAGATGTCGTTCATGCTGTCGGCAAGGCAGATTTTATAATAAACTTTAACGCTTAATAACATTTTAATTAGACGAGAGCGCGCTTTTTGGCTTTTACAGATCCTATTTTTATGCAAAAATCTACCATTACAAGAAGTACAGAACAAACAGAGTATAGGTTGATTTCTTTTTCTATTTTGAGTATTTATTATAAACAAAGCTTCTTTACCAGGATTCACTGTCATATTCTTCTTCATCGGACGTTGCATCCTTATCACCGGTTTGCGGCTGGCACTTATCACATGAACAGTAGATCAAATACAACGAACTGAGAGCTTGTAGCCTCGAATGTCTACTTCTTTCAAGGTAGCACTCGACGAGATAAGATATGGAATATTTATTTTGCATTGGATTTAGATTGTAAATTTATCACATCCAACCGAATACTGCCTGGTGCATTGTCGGCGACAAAATCAAACGGTAGTCTTACCCATGAAATCTCATTAGAAATTTAAAAAAAAATCTTCAAATCTTGGAGAAATTTCTTTAAATAAATTCTTTCTTATCATCTGCTATGTATTAGAATCAGCATGTTTTAAGCTCTTCTCCCTTTGTTTCAAAATTGGAAAGTGAAACAACTGTTTCTTATGAAATTGTTTAGAAAATAACTTTCATTTTGTTGTAAATAGGATGACATTTGTTGACCTGACATAAGTAAATACCGTTTTTTTCGGTAGAATGCACAAAAAAGGTAAAATTTGATAAAGTAAGAACCTCCGCGTTATACATTAGAAAACGACATGAAGGAAGTATAATTCAATAAAAATACAATAGGTGTGCGTTATCTATCGAAAAACACGGTAGTTAATTTCCCTGTAATGATAAATTTAGTTAATTTCAATACGATAACGTAAAAACTGAGGAGAAAAAATCATTCCACCATTGTTCATCCTTCAGTTCTCGAAATTCGTTAAGCTTGCTTTTAGCATTGAAGTCCACAATTGGATCCAACAAATTATGAAATCGTTTTAACACTTTCGAAATACTTAGCCATCTAATTTCTAGACGGTAACGAATATCAATCAAATCACACTAAATTTCTTTTATGAAGTTTACAAATTGGCGGTGGTTTAATGTTCGTCCATGAATAAAATGAACTACTTTTGTTACAACCGATATAACGTTCTTTAGTTTCAGAACTTTTTTATAAAGTATCTCTTGACGTATGATACAAAGCACAAAGATTATTTCTTTATCTGGGATACGCTTTATTTCATCACTTATTCGTTTTAATAATCCAAATTTTCTTAATGAAACGATTTTTTTCTTGTGAAGCTGGGACAGCCATCGGTTGTGATATTAAACATTTTGTCCCACTTTACATTTTGTTTTTGCAAAACTGCTTGAAGCACCGTAAACGAGGCTTCGCCAGTAGTGCTATTTTTCATAGTACGTGCACTGAGTAATTCCTCGATTATTTATTCCTGAAATAAGAAATAAAAATTGGGTCGTATCGGTAATATCATACGACTTGTCTAAAGCCAGTGCATAATAAGTACAGCTTTTCAATTTTAATTTTAATTGATCACATAAATTATTTGCGATAATAGCAGCACGTCTCACGAGAATTATTCGTGAAAGACTAATTATTTCACACGATGTCTTTTTATCAGGAAATAATAAATCAGCAATATCTAAAAAGCGTTCCTTGAAAAATTCACCGTTTGAAACTAATTTGTATTGTTCTGCATCTCTATTTGTGTTTGACAGGCATATCAAAGTATTTTATTTTTTATTTGAATCACTTCTTAATTTTTCTGCTTCAATTATCATTTATTCTGGTGAAAATAGCTTACATTTGTTGAGATTAATGGTTAAAAATGGCATTTTAAATTACATTTCTATAAATCGCTCATTTTTTGGGCTAATGAACAAAAAACAAAATACAAAAACTTTCGCGCCCACGCACTTTGTTATTCATTGCCGGCGGTACAGACATTTCACATTTGATAGCTGCACAACTGAGCCGGAAATGAAGGCAGATACAATCCATTTGCAGCATTATCAAGTGAGAGGAGACTGAATTATTTGAAATTTTAACCCTTCGTCTGCGAAGATTGAGTCAATTTTGGCGCGCAGTTGAATGTTTATTATTTTTAATTGTGTTTTGACTGACCAGAAATGACTCTACCTTTGCTCATGCGAATCAGCACTGGGAAGGCTAAGCTGCGTACCGGGCCAGACTCGACAACATCAGGGCCGGCAGTTGCTCATGTCTGATCTACTGACTAGTACTTTATTATTTGACAACGTTTCATCTCTACATAATACTATCTCTTACTTTGAAAGTCAAATAAAAGTATTTACACGAGAGCATATTCCGAATGCGCGCTTTATATTATTTTCTGTTGCATTGTTATTTCGAGCATGCGTTTCTTCAAGGCGCATAAAAAATAATGCTATGTCAATATTATATAGGAACGTCGTCAAATAAATCCATTACCCAAAAAACAAGATTCTACAAAACTAACGGTTCCAACAGTTATCTAACCTTAATATCTAAATAAATATCTACTACAAGTTAGGAAGCATAGCTCATACTTAATTCGGTTTCTCCACGTACTCCAGCATTATATTTCATCTTGACCAGACAAGTCGTTGACGTCCACGTCGTCGTTATCAACAACTGTCACTGCACGTTTTGGTAATGACATAACACGTCTAATGTATTCCGGTAGCGGTGTCGTTAATATGTTTCTTTCCGCCAATTCGAGAAGAAATTCAGGAACATTGGGACTGCGAATTTCATTCCTGAAATCAATGTTTGTTTCGCGTTCAGAATGTACTTTTCCGTCTCCGCCGGTACTATAATATGCGGATTAGAAAAACGTTAAAACGATTATGAATATGAAATTCGTACTACATTCGATTTTTATCTTGTATCTTTGCCGATATTTCCGGATGTCTCCATTGTTGTTCTGGTATATGAATGACAAGCGACTCTTGATTGGGTTGATCAGTGCTTACGCAATCTGAGGCATATTCTTTCCTGCTAGAGGTCTCTGTATAATCTGTTCCACCATCGCTGAAAATTAATAAAACATGTAGATTTCTGAAAGGGTTACAAGTGGAAAATAATGGTTGCTGTAAATTACTTAGGTTCAGGATGTTTCTCACGATAAATTTCTCCTCTAGGTTCAGGATGAAATGTATTCTGCTTTTCGTTCCATATAAGATTCACTAACGTTCTGAGATCTTTGCCCATTATATCTATCGGACTGCAACTTTGAAATCCTGATGACTCAATGATAAGATTTATGTAAATTGATGTTCCAGTTTTTTTTTGTACAGAATAAGCACATTTGCTCCAAGAATATTGCAAAATATGTGGGGTCAGAGTTAACTGCCCATCTACTATTAACTTTCTCTCTAATGCACATATATAATATCCCCTCATGAGTCAGGATCTTAAGTTCGGCGTCAATGTTTTTACATGCCATAGCATTCACTATTGCATCCTGCATTTCCTCACGTGTGCAATCCCTTAGCTTCCGAATGTTTCCCACTAAGCTGTGGCCATACCATATCCTTGTGTTAATATGTCTGCTTACTTCTGTAATGAATTATATACATCCATTGTAATAATTGTAATAATAAGTATAAGAACTAGAATAATCAAAATATTTACCAATTATTTGTAATTCCAGAATCCTCATTCTTATATCATGATTTGTCAGTTTTTTTTTCTAAAATTTAAATATTTCATGTAAATCGGAACGTACTCGTGAATAAAAAGTAACTGACAAGAAAATATAGGAAATTAACAGTAACAACATTATCGATTAAAATAAGGACATTTTGCACACTGCTTTCTTTTTCAGTCCGCTTTAATTCCTCCCGGGGTGCTTGCCATGTAATTTCCGGAAAAACAGGCATTACCAGATATTCGAACTCCAAAGGTGTAAACTTCTTTAGAATGGTACGCAGATGGTCTTTCACGCGCCTAATGTTTTCTAAACAGCATTAAATTGACTTGTTCGATTAGAAATTCACAACTAACAGTACAAAAATGAAAAACACCTAATGAAGATACATACTTTTCGGCATTGCAATGGAGAATCTAAATAAAACAATCTTTTGTCGAATCTTAACTCTTCGCACAAAGCTAACTCGCTACCGGCAGTTCCGAAGCACACGAGATCAAACAGTAAACAAACAAACGTGACCTTACTGCAGCAAAGAGGTTGAAATTGCCACTCCGTCTCGACCACACGGTGACGCTTCTCATTTGTCATGTGATTACGTTCTACCAATAAACTTAAACCACTGATAGTTCCACGATTAAAATTTGAATTCGTTTAGCTTCTTTTCTTTACGTAGCCAATCTAAGTGACACAAGTTGCGATTAGCAAATATTGAGCTCACGGCAGAGAAAAACCTTAGATTTTATTCTAGGGCAAACCGTATATCCGTCCCAAGGTTGTATGATTAGTCATTTTCTGCATACACAATTTGCGTTGAAAAAGGATGGGTACGGAAATGTAACGCTGTCATAAGGAAGGCCCAAATTATTTCATTCAAAAATTCTGTACTTACTTAATGGATTTTAAACTTGTTGCAAAACGACAGATTTTGGGACTTTGTAACTTTGTCGATTTGAATAAAACGTCCAAGTAGTCAAAGAAATGTTTTCTTGAAGTCTGTTGGTCCAATATATTTTGTTGAAGGTTGATGTAGAAACATTGACGACGTCAAGTACCTTTAAATTTTTTAAAACATATTTATGGAATATCTAGAATGATAGGAAACGATTATTCTATATGTCTCTCTTTCATGAGCTAAAATCGCTTATGTGTGCATGGTACCAATCAGTGCCATCGCGTACCGAAAATTCTTTTTGAACCACTACGTCTTATTCTACGTACCGTTATGAGTGTGCGATGATATCATTGAGAGACTCAAATTTGTTAACTTGAATAATATACAAACTCTTTTCGATTCCAGGTAATTACACAGTTCTATTACATTAAAAATGGTTTCTAAATAATCCACTGACATCAATGTAGTATATAATGCACTTCAGCTATACATCCGTAATATTGGATCATCCTGTATATGGATTACACAGGCAAAGAAAGTAAGTATGATGGGAATCCAGCTAGACGAGAACATAGATGTTTCATGAAACAGAATATAGGTTGATTTCTTTTTCTATTTTGAGTATTTATTATAAACAAAGCTTCTTTACCTGGATTCACTGTCATATTCTTCTTCATCGGACGTTTCATCCTTATCACCGGTTTGCGGCTGGCACTTATCACATGAACAGTAGATCAAATACAACGGACTGAGAGCTTGCGGCCTAGAATGTCTACTTCTATGAAGGTAGCACTCGCCGAGATAACATATGCAATATTTATTTTGCATTGGAATTAGATTGTAAATTTATCACTTCCAACAGAATACTGGCTGGTGCATTGTCGGCGTCAAAATCAAACGGTAGTCTTACCCATGAAATCTCATTAGAAATTTAAAAAAAAATCTTCAAATCATGTAGAAATTTCTTTAAATAAATTCTATGTTATCATCTGCTATGTATTAGAATCAGCATGTTTTAAGCTCTTCTCCCTTTGTTTCTGTTGGAATTTAAGTACGCCGTGGTCTGGGAAGTGGAGGTAGTCGATGGCAATAATTGATACTGCTTGCTTCTTTAATGATCACTTGGCTTTTATTCACTCGACTGCTTTACACTTAGTAAAAGAGCGTGGTCCGATCCTGATTCGGCCGGGCGAAGAAGGAGCGCGTCGCCCTAGCAACTCGCGCCACGCTCGCGCATGCGTGCGACCTAAGCGGGCGGCTCAAACTCTTTATTCAACACTCCCCCTGTTCGAGATGTTGGCTCTATTAACGTTATTTACATGTGTTCTCTCAGGCGCATTAAGTCTACGCAGTTTAACAACTTTATTTTCGCTAATGATTTCGTTAATGCATCAGCAACCATTTCATTCGATCCTCGGAATTGCACGTTTATTTCGCCAGTCTCTTGTAGCTCTCTCGTATAATGATAGCGAAGGTCAATGTGTTTGCTCTTGCGGCGAAAGACATTATTTTTTTGATAGTTGCACAGCGCTTTGATTATCACAGTATACTAGAACCCTATCGCCTACTAATTCACTTTGGTTCATATGCGACAGGAGTCTTTTTAACTCTCCCGTTACCGTGCCGGAGTCACTTTCGACTCGCAATTTCAGACCGGTAACGCACACACTCTATGGTTGGCGGCAACCGCCGAACGGCGTGAGAATGTGCGTTATCGCATTCGAGCGGCGGCACATCCGGCTTAGCGCTGCCCCACCACATTCTCAAACATTCGGTGCAATACGGAAAAGAAATTTAGTTTGCCACAGATCAATGAACAGTGCGCACCTTTGGGCTATAGGGCCAACAGGAAGAATAATTCTAAAAAATTCCACAATACAAGGGTAACAACGTACGCAATATTCATTTTGTCGTGGGAGTAACAACCGTTACTCAACAACGTGTCATAAATGTATAAGATATGTGTGTGGCAACCATTCTACACAAACTCGTACAAATACGTGAACGTTTGCATGAATGAAGATAAAAATGAATTGTAAATAATCAAAAATAATAAAATTATATTTTTTGTACATAGGCTCATTACTCAATATGTATATATGTAGACAGAAACCCGATACTTAGCGACAGACTGCGATTCCAACTCCTTTGAACTATCCGGCAATGTAGATTACCCAGTAGTAGTGTATCCGTGAGACCTTCGAGCTCGAGCAACCGACCGATGAGTCACATATCGGTGAGGAGCTCGAGCGACTTAAGAATGTATTAGTGAATGTCGGTGTGACGAGTCAGAACGGACTCCGGCACGGTACTTTTCGTGCAGTACTCGGAGGGTTAAATAGACTGCCTCTTTCGCCGCTTCTGAGAGTGCCATATATTCGGCTTCCATAGTTGAGACTGCTATTGACTGCTGCTTATTGGTTCTCCCGCTAACACAGCTATATATCCGTATCGAGATTTTCTATCCCGTGCATCTGCGGCCCAATCAGCGTCAACATATATTTCTAATTTTACCTGACCGCATGAATACGTTATCCCGTAATCTATAGTTTTCTTAAGGTATCTTAATACGTGTTTCGCAGCCTTCCAATGGTACATTGTTGGGTTCGCGTTAAATTGACTTAACCCCTTAACGTGCAGACCCGAGTATATTCGTTCGCGCTAAACCGGCCAAACCGTGCAGACCCGAGTATATTCGTCCGGCGTTGTATTTGATGCTGCTATAATTTTCACACTCACATATAATCGAGAATTGAAAATAACAATGTGAAAGCTAAGAAAAAAAATCGTTTTATTGATATTTATCATTCACATAGGATTGTCAGCTAAAATACTTATTTATTCAAGAATAAAATATAGCTTTTTTCCATGGAACAGAAGCGCAGTATATCAAAATTGTTCACCAAAAGAAAAGTTGAATCAGGAGCGATATCAAATGGAATCTTTTGAGAAGATGAATTTGGTTGGACATTGCTTATTTCCTTCCAATCAACGGCTGTATCTTCTTCTGAACTATCTTTAGAATCACTACTATAATAATCACTTTCTTCTGAGCCGCTTTCCGACAAATTTGCGTATTCATATTCGGATTCTGAATCGCTCATTTTTCAATATGTATTTTACTAAAATATAATACAAAATAAAATATAATAATAATAATAATAATAATAATATTAATAATAATTATTTGAAAATCCAATATATCCAATTTTATTTTCTGTAATCACAAAATGACTGACTGTCTATAAAGATACACTTATCTGTTCCTCTCTTTTCTGCAATGTGGATGAAAATCCAAAGTTAAAATAAAAATATTGATGAATTTTTTTATTTTTTTTATTTTTTTGCCAAGACAATGTTCTCAAGTGTGTGTTGCAGATTAAAAAAAATTGATTTTTTTTTACCGTTTTATTTCAAAGAAACCGTGCATTAAGGGGTTAATACGTTCGCTGCATAAGCAATGTCTGGGCGAGTAGCGTTAGATAAGTATGTTAACACACCCACCAGTTCGCGGTGAGGTACGTTTCTCATATCACTTTGACTAGGTTCTATGTGGTTGAAAGATTCGTTCGGTACCAAAGGAGTGGCTACCGGTTTGCAATCATCCATGCCAAATTTTGTAAGTGTCTCTTGGATGTACCTGACCTGACTCAGTGTGATTCGCTCCGTATCGCCTTCTCTTTTAATTTGTATCCATAATATATTCGTTACGTTATCTGAGTCTTTCATTTTAAATTTACCTTTTAACGCTTCTTTTAATTTCTATAAACTTTTTAAATCTTTAGATGCTACTAATATATCGTCTACATAAATAATCAATATCACAGTTTCTCGACTATTCCGGTTAACATAAATACATGGGTTTAATTGCGTTTTGCTTATACCTATACTTAATAAGTAGTAATTTAAGGTTTCATACCAATCACGCCCCGCCTGTTTTAGTCCGTACAGGGGTTTGTTCAATTTGCACACTTTTGTTGCATGGCCGGGTTGCTCAAACATTTCTGGTTGTTGCATATAAATGGTGTCCGTTAAATTTCCTTGGACGTAAGCCGTTACAACATTCATGTGATGTACATGCATCCGACATTCTGCGGCACAGGCCAGAAGCGTCCGAATGGATTTGTACCTAGCCACAGGTGCATACACCTCATCATAGTCTATGTGCTTCCGTTGTTCGTTGCATCTAGCCACTAGCCTGGCTTTGAATTTATCAAGCGTTCCGTCCTGATTGCGTTTTGTTTTGAATACCCATCTATTTGTGAGTACCTTTGCGTTTTCAGGCTTGTCCACTAGTTCCCATGTTTGATTGTCCATTAGCGATTGGTATTCTTCTTCCATTGCTGCTAGTCAGAATGGTCCTTCAGCACTGTTTATTGCTTCGGTTGGGGTTTCTGGATCTACGGAGTTAGTATTTGTTGTGTAGTGATATGATTTTCTGGGCCTACCTGGTTTTTCTGTTTTTATTATTTTTGGCCATCCGGCCGTCCGTTTTGAACCGAGTTGCCTAGGTTCGCTCTCGACTTCTGAGGTATAAGGTTCTAATGTGTCTGTTGGGATTTCCTTTTCACTCCCCTCCTCGCTTGCCTCGCTTGATGTTCCATCTTCTTTTTCGATCAAATCAATCGTGCTTGGTTGCAAAGATTTAGTTTGGGATGGATCAATAAGAGTCGCCACTTGTGGCGCGATTTCTTCGTGGAAACGCGCGTCCCCCCTCTTGATAACGCTTCGTGTTCCACGATCCCAGACTCAGAGCAGGTATGCCCTAGATTCCTCTGAATAACTTACCAATATATATTCCTTGCCTCGAGGTGAAAATTTGTTTCCCCCGGGTCGTTTTTCCAGGGCAATTGCTTTACCCCAAATGTGCGGAAATACCCGACGTATGGCTTTTTGCCTGTCCACTCTTCGTAAGGAGTTTTATTTCCCAGTTTGGAAGTTGGGCTTCTGTTCCTTATGTACACTGCGGATGTTATCGCTTCTGCCCACAAGCTTAGTGGTAAATGCGCCTGTGTCAACATACTTCGAGCCATTTCGACTAGGGTCCTATTGGCGCGTTCGGCTACACCATTTTGTTGTGGTGTATATGTTGTGGACAATTGTCTAATTATTCCATTGTCCTTGAGATAATCACTAAATTCTTTGGATATGTATTCCTTCGCATTGTCACTTCTCAGCTTCTTGATCTGTTGACCGGTTTCTTTTTCTGCTCTGTTTTTGTATTCCTTTACGCTGTTAGGATATCTGACTTCTTCTTTAATATGGCTATTTCTTTATATCTCGACTTGTCGTCTATAAAGGTTGCAAAATATTTTGCACTGCCCAAGGAAAGAGTAGACATAGGTCCGCAAATGTCTGTATGTACAAGATGTAACGTTTCCTTCTCCTTATGACTTGAACTTTTAAATGGGATTTGGCAAATCTTACTTTTGTCACAAATCTCACATTTTGGTGCATGCTGCATTTGCCTTGACGGTATGTCTATTCCATCCACTACACTTTCATTGGATAATTTCCTTACATCAGGAATATTTAAGTGCCCAAATCTTTGATGCCATCGAGTCAATGTGTTATCTTGCTCACTGGCTTGTAGGGCATACAAATCAGTGTCATCCAGTAAGTATAGACCACTCTCCTTTTTTGCTGTCATAACTACTGATCCATCTTCACGGTTTACAGTGCCTGCATATTTATGGAAGTGGACAGTATACCCATTATCCATTATCCGTTATCTTAGACACTGAAAGAAGGTTATTTCTAAACTCGGGGAGCCACATCACATTTTTTAAAGTAATATTGTTCTTGCTGTGGTGTCCTGTTTTCACTTTTAGCTTCACAATACCCTCTCCCAATGCTTTGACGCAGTCCTTAGTTGCAGTATACACTTGCCCTTGTGCTCTTTGGTTGATTCTTTCAAATTTATGCTTTTCTTTGCACATGTGCTTGGTGGCTCCGCTATCAAGACACCATTTTTCTGTTGACGTAGCATTTGCGTTAAGGGCAATGGCAGTCATCGCATCTTCTGCATCACGTCTCATTGGCACTTGCTTTGATTTATTCCTGCAGTGCTTTGCAAAGTGACCAGCCTTTCCACATATGTAGCACTTGAATGATGCCTTCTTTTGTGTGGGGTATTCATGCTTGGGCTTGTGGTAGCGTTCGTTTGTTTCTTTTCTCGCCTGATGTGGTCTTCAGTTGGAGAGAAGGGCTTCCTCACTCTTATTGCTCGTGGTTCCATGACATTCCACTCTTCTTATTTCTTCCTCCAGTAGCTTGATTTTTAGTTCTTGCATGCTAGGCATGTTTTCCCGGGACTCTATAGCTATACAAAAGTTTTCATACGCACTAGTCAGAGAGTTCAATAGCATAATGGGCAGTACTGGATCTGGTAGCTTTATACCAGCTTCTTCTAGTTGTTCTAATTTGTGTAGAAATTCATCCAGATACTGAGCCATGGTTTGGCTTGGGTCTTTTCTCATTTTGTAAATTTGTTTAAATAAAACGCACTGAGGCATGGGCCCCTTTGATTCATAGACTGCTTTTAATGCTTCCCATGCTTGCATTGAAGTCTCTGCTCGTTTTATGTGATTATATTGGTTTTTATGTATATTTAGGATAATTGTGTCGAGTGCCTTTTCGTCCTTCTGCGTCCACGGCGCAGCATTTGCTTGTTTTCGTAATTGTTCCGTTCACATAGTTCCACAACTCATTGTATCTCAAAATACTTTTTATCTGGATCTTCCACGATTCATAGTTATTGTTATCCAATTTTTCGGATGAATTTAAGTTTGCAAGACTCATGGTTGTATTAGTCGTTATTGCCACGTGGAAAAACTAACCTGTTGCACGGATTAATATATATTTTCTTTAACTTGCGTTCCTGGGCCCATAACCTGTTGGAATTTCAGTACGCCGTGGTCTGGGAGGTGGAGGTCGTCGATGGCAATAATTGATGCTGCTTGCTTCTTTAATAATCACTTGGCTTTTATTTACTCGACTGCTTTACACTTACAATCAGTTGTGCAGCTATCAAATGTGAAATGTATGTACCGCCGGCAATGAATAACAAAGTGCGTGGACGCGAAAGTTTTTGTATTTTGTTTTTTGCTCATTAGCCCAAAAAAAGAGTGATTTATAGAAATATAGTTTAAAGAGCCATTTTTAACCATGAATCTCAACAAATGTAAGCTATTTTCACCAGAATAAATGATAATTGAAGCAGAAAAATTAAGAAGTGATTCAAATAAAAAATAAAATACTTTGATATGCCTGTCAAACACAAATAGAGATGCAGAACAATACAAATTAGTTTCAAACGGTGAATTTTTCAAGGAACGCTTTTTAGATATTGCTGATTTATTATTTCCTGATAAAAAGACATCGTGTGAAATAATTAGTCTTTCACGAATAATTCTCGTGAGACGTGCTGCTATTATCGCAAATAATTTATGTGATCAATTAAAATTAAAATTGAAAAGCTGTACTTATTATGCACTGGCTTTAGACAAGTCGTGTGATATTACCGATACGACCCAATTTTTATTTCTTATTTCAGGAATAAATGATCGAGGAATTACTCAGTGCATGTACTGTGAAAAATAGCACTACTGGCGAAGACTCGTTTACGGTGCTTCACGAAGTTTTGCAAAAACAAAATGTAAAGTGGGACAAAATTTTTAATATCACAACCGATGGCTGTCCCAGCTTCACAGGAAAAGAATCGTTTCATTAAAAAAATTTGGATTATTAAAACGAATAAGTGATGAAATAAAGCGTATCCCAGATAAAGAAATAATCTTTGTGCTTTGTATCATACGTCAAGAGATACTTTATAAAAAAGTTCTGAAACTAAAGAACGTTATATCGGTTGTAACAAATGTAGTTCATTTTATTCATGGACGAACATTAAACCACCGCCAATTTGTAAACTTCATAAAAGAAATTTAGTGTGATTTGATTGATATTCCTTACCGTCTAGAAATTAGATGGCTAAGTATTATATGATTTCATAATTTGTTGGATCCAATTGTGGACTTCAATGCTAAAAGCAAGCTTAACGAATTTCGAGAACTGAAAGATGAACAATGGTGGAATGATTTTTTCTCCTCAGTTTTTACGTTATCGTATTGAAATTAACTGCATTTATCATTACAGGGAAATTAACTACCGTATTTTTCGATAGATAACGCACACCTATTGTATTTTTATTGAATTATACTTCCTTCATGTCGTTTTCTAATGTATAACGCGCAGGTTCTTACTTTATCAAATTTTACCTATTTTGTGCATTCTACCGAAAAAAACGGTATCTACTTATGTCAGGTACACAAATGTCATCCTATTTACAACAAAATGAAAGTTATTGTCTAAACAATTTCATAAGAAACAGTTGTTTCACTTTCCAATTTTGAAACAAAGGGAGAAGAGCTTAAAACATGCTGATTCTAATACATAGCAGATGATAACATAGAATTTATTTAAAGAAATTTCTACATGATTTGAAGATTTTTTTTTAAATTTCTAATGAGATTTCATGGGTAAGACTACCGTTTGATTTTGACGCCGACAATGCACCAGCCAGTATTCTGTTGGAAGTGATAAATTTAGAATCTAATTCCAATGCAAAATAAATATTGCATATGTTATCTCGGCGAGTGCTACCTTCGTACAAGTAGACATTCTAGGCCGCAAGCTCTCAGTTCGTTGTGTTTGATCTACTGTTCATGTGATAAGTGCCAGTCGCAAACCGGTGATAAGGATGAAACGTCCGATGAAGAAGAATATGGCATTGAATCCAGATAAAGAAGCTTTGTTTATAATAAATACTCAAAATAGAAAAAGAAATCAACCTATATTCTGTTTCATGAAACATCTATGTTCTCGTCTAGCTGGATTCCCATCATACCAGTGTCAGCAGGCAGAGCTGCAAAAGCCACATTTTTTGAGTGTATGCGTGCCGTGTCGGTGAGAGCTGCGCGCGGCGGTTGTACGCACCGAACGTAAACAAAGACGGAACCATGATTCCTGTCTCCTTTCTACCAACGTCCTGTACCGAAGTCTGTAAGCTGCGCGCGCCGCTAATATGTCCGCGCCAACATCTCATTGTGTGCGTGCCGTGCGTGTGTAGAAAAGGAAGGAGCTTGTCTCCGTCTCATTTCTTCTTGTAGGTCTCGTGTGACGAGAAAGGAGCTTGTCTCCGTCTCGTTTCTTCTTGTAGGTCTCGCGTGACGAAGAAGGAACTGTACTCTGTCTCGTTCTACGGTGTTGAATCTATTTTTAGCGTAACGAATGGTAACGCGTTTCGCTTACTTACTGGCTACTGGAGATTTTCGATGTCCCAGCGTCTTCAGAAGATTTGACAAGGCAAGCGCCGAAGTGAAAACCTACAGGTGGATAAGATGGTCAAAACTGCTTCCAAGCCAAAACAAATTGTGAGATAGCCATTCGATAGTTAATCGAAAAATACTCATTTTTTACATGTTTTAACCTTCTACAGCGACTAGAACGGCAGTGGAAGGGATTGAAAAGAACAGCTATTTGTATTTTTTTTATTTGAAAATGAGCAGTTGAAAAAATTTGAAAAAAATTAGACGTGTGTCCTGATACGAAGTACACACTCTTTGTTTTTTTCAGATTTTTAAAACTTAAACTGTGGCAACTGAAAAATTAGAACCAAAAAAAATTGGCCTATTTGCTATTTTTTATTGAAGGTCTTCTGGGTGTATAACGAAATAAAAACCCTGTATGAGTGCAGTGATATGCCGCACCCCTGTTTTTTTTCAGATTTTTAAAAACGGTGGGTGATAGTAAAAAATATAAATAAAAACCTGTTATCTGGTCGTTTGTGGCGTGTTGAGAGTAATTTGTACACTGAATCTTTATGCATTCTTTACGTGATAAATTTATTACGCAATATTCAATTATATGAGGTACATATCGTTATATGAAATGTATCGTTACGCGCAGTGCAACGATTTGATAGAAGGAATCGTCAAATGCTCGATACGCGCGACATGCGTTTTACCGAACATCTATGTATTATATATTGTGCAAATGAAGTATACAGACCAGGATATGGTAAATGAATCCAAAGCGTTTTTTGAAAATAGATTTATTTTCCAAATTTGATCTTTTTAGACATACAGTAAAACAAAACTACTTCTCCGATTGTTTGGGCAAAAAATTGAACGATGCAGGAAGAAACGCGATGGTCACGCGTGTCGACAAGAAAGTATAAGAGGCATTCCATGCCAAATCGGACACTTTCCGACCTCACCCCCTTCGATTTTTTTTTAAATTTTATATGTTTTTAAGGTTGATCAAAAACGCGTTCATGAATTTTTTCAGATTTTTTTGGGTGTCCGTTTTGGAAATATGAATTTTCTTAAAATTTGGGCTTTTTTTTTCAAATGCTCATAACTTTGTGAAAAATAGACCAATTTGATCGTTCTTTTTTTCAAAATTTGTGTTTTTGAATGATCTTTCAAGAAAAAAATATGATTTTAACCAAAAAAAAAATGTTTCATTGTTTATTTTTAATTTAAATCACAAAATATTTTTTATCTCAAAACACGCCCCGATCGATTTTTTTGAAAAAATTCTCAAAAACACTTCGATGGATATAACAACTTAAAAAAATTGTCCGAACGTGGGCAAACTCTTTGTTCTATGTTTTTTCTTTATTTGAAAACATCTATTCTATCAGGTCGTACGTTCCGTTTCAACGGAAAATATTTTTTATCTCAAAACACGCCCCGATCGATTTTTTTGAAAAAATTCTCGAAGAAGCTTGGATGGATATAAGAACTATAAAAAATTGTCCGATCGTGGGCAAACTCCTCGTTCTATTTTTTTTCTTTATTTGAAAATATCTCTCCTGTCGAGTCGTACGATCCGTTTCAACGAAAAATATTTTTTATATCAAAACACGCCCCGATCGATTTTTTTGAAAAAATTCTCAAAGAAGCTATGATGGATATAAGAACTTTAAAAAATGGTCCGAACGTGGGCAAACTCTTTGTTCTATTTTTTTTCTTTATTTGAAAATATCTGTTCTATCTGGTCGTACGTTCGTTTCAATGAAAAATGTTTTTTATCTCAAAACACGCCCCGATCGATTTTTTTGAAAAAATTCTCGAAGAAGCTTGGATGGATATAAGAACTATAAAAAATTGTCCGAACGTGGGCAAACTCCTCGTTCTATTTTTTTTCTTTATTTGAAAATATCTGTTCTATCAGGTCGTACGTTCATTTCAATGAAAAATGTTTTTTATCTCAAAACACGCCCCGATCGATTTTTTTGAAAAAATTCTCAAAGAAGCTATGATGGATATAACAATTTTTAAAAATTGTGCGATCGTGGGCAAAGTCTTCGTTCTATTTTTTTTCTTAATTCGATAATATCTATTCTGTCAAACCATCAAATCTGTCAAATATTTTCGTATGAAGAAAAAAAAATAGAACGAGGAGTTTGCCCACGATCGGACATTTTTTAAAAGTTTCTATATCCATCCAAGCTTCTTTGAGAATTTTTTCAAAAAAATCGATCGGGGCGTGTTTTGAGATAAAAAATATTTTCCGTTGAAACGGAACGTACGACCTGATAGAACAGATATTTTCAAATAAAGAAAAAAAATAGAACGAGGAATTTGCCCACGATCGGACAATTTTTTTAAGTTGTTATATCCATCGGTGTTTTTGAGAATTTTTTCAAAAAAATCGATCGGGGCGTGTTTTGAGATAAAAAATATTTTGTGCTTTAAATTAAAAATAAACAATGAAACATTTTTTTTTTGGTTTAAAATCATATTTTTTTCTTGAAAGATCATTCAAAAACACAAATTTTGAAAAAAAGAACGATCAAATTGGTCTATTTTTCACAAAGTTATGAGCATTTGAAAAAAAAAGCCCAAATTTTAAGAAAATTCATATTTCCAAAACGGACACCCAAAAAAATCTGAAAAAATTCATGAACGCGTTTTTGATCAACCTTAAAAAACATATAAAATTTAAAAAAAAATCGAAGGGGGTGAGGTCGGAAAGTGTCCGATTTGGCATGGAAATGCCTCTTATACTTTCTTGTCGACACGCGTGACCATCGCGTTTCTTCCTGCATCGTTCAATTTTTTGCCCAAACAATCGGAGAAGTAGTTTTGTTTTACTGTATGTCTAAAAAGATCAAATTTGGAAAATAAATCTATTTTCAAAAAACGCTTTGGATTCATTTACCATATCCTGGTCTGTATACTTCATTTGCACAATATATAATACATAGATGTTCGGTAAAACGCATGTCGCGCGTATCGAGCATTTGACGATTCCTTCTATCAAATCGTTGCACTGCGCGTAACGATACATTTCATATAACGATATGTACCTCATATAATTGAATATTGCGTAATAAATTTATCACGTAAAGAATGCATAAAGATTCAGTGTACAAATTACTCTCAACACGCCACAAACGACCAGATAACAGGTTTTTATTTATATTTTTTACTATCACCCACCGTTTTTAAAAATCTGAAAAAAAACAGGGGTGCGGCATATCACTGCACTCATACAGGGTTTTTATTTCGTTATACACCCAGAAGACCTTCAATAAAAAATAGCAAATAGGCCAATTTTTTTTGGTTCTAATTTTTCAGTTGCCACAGTTTAAGTTTTAAAAATCTGAAAAAAACAAAGAGTGTGTACTTCGTATCAGGACACACGTCTAATTTTTTTCAAATTTTTTCAACTGCTCATTTTCAAATAAAAAAAATACAAATAGCTGTTCTTTTCAATCCCTTCCACTGCCGTTCTAGTCGCTGTAGAAGGTTAAAACATGTAAAAAATGAGTATTTTTCGATTAACTATCGAATGGCTATCTCACAATTTGTTTTGGCTTGGAAGCAGTTTTGACCATCTTATCCACCTGTAGGTTTCCACTTCGGCGCTTGCCTTGTCAAATCTTCTGAAGACGCTGGGACATCGAAAATCTCCAGTAGCCAGTAAGTAAGCGAAACGCGTTACCATTCGTTACGCTAAAAATAGATTCAACACCGTAGAACGAGACAGAGTACAGTTCCTTCTTCGTCACGCGAGACCTACAAGAAGGAACGAGACGGAGACAAGCTCCTTTCTCGTCACACGAGACCTACAAGAAGAAACGAGACGGAGACAAGCTCCTTCCTCGTCACACGAGACCTACAAGAAGAAATGAGACGGAGACAAGCTCCTTCCTTTTCTACACACGCACGGCACGCACACAATGAGATGTTGGCGCGGACATATTAGCGGCGCGCGCTGCTTACAGACTTCGGTACAGGACGTTGGTAGAAAGGAGACAGGAATCATGGTTCCGTCTTTGTTTACGTTCGGTGCGTACAACCGGCGCGCGCAGCTCTCACCGACACGGCACGCATACACTCAAAAAACGTGGCTTTTGCAGCTCTGCCTGCTGACACTGCATCATACCCACTTTCTTTGCCTGTGTAATCCATATACAGGATGATCCAATATTACGGATGTATAGCTGAAGTGCATTATATACTACATTGATGGGTGGCGCTGCCGGAGCGAGTGAGTGTGGACGTACGTGACGAGTAAAAGAGGAAAAGGAGATGTGAAATAGGAGTGAGGGAGAAAGGGAGGACGAAAGAACGGTTTGGGGTGGAGGAAAAGGAGAGGGTGTGGTGGAAGCGTGGGCGGAACGGGAAAGGTGGAGAAGAAGAAGTGGGAGAAAAGAGAAGCGAACGAAGGAAAACGAGGTTAGGAGGAAACGTGGACGTGAAACAAGAAGAAGAACGGAGGGAGCGACGCCTGGAGGGAAAGGATAAAGCAGAGAGAGAGTCGGTAAGGAAGAGAGAAGAAGACGGGATAAGACAGTGAAATTGAGGAAGATGGGGAAGACAAAAGGAGGAAGTGAAAGAAAACTGGAAGAGTTATGGAGAAGGAAAGGGGACACAGGAGGGAAGTGTGCGGGAGGAGAGAAGGCGGAAATAAGGAAAGCAGAGAAGAGGGAGAAGAAGTCACATAGGGAGCAGGACGAAGAAAATGAACAAGATGGACTGGAGAAGGAAGAGGAAGCAGAAGGGGCTGAGGAGATGAAGGAAAAATATAGAGAAATGGCAGAGGTGATAGGGAGGTGGGTGTGGAAGAGGACGGAGAGAGGACTGGAGCGGATGGTGGAGTTGCTAGATGAGACGTTGAGGGAGTATATGAAGGCGATAGTGGACCAGGTAGGAAGATTGGAGAGGGAGGCCAAGGAGATGAGAGAAAGAATGGAGGGGGGGGAGGAAAGAGAGAGAGAGGTTGGAGGAGAGGATAAGGCAAATTGAGGAGAGAACGAGGAAGCTGGGGACGGAGGAGAGGAGGGGAGAGGAGAGGATGGAGGAGAGGACGGAGCGAGGAGAAGAAGGAAATGGGAGACTGGAGAAAGGGGAGAGGAAAGGAGAGAGGAGGCTGGAAGAAGAGATGAATGAGAAGGGGAGGATGGAGGAGGTAGGAAGAATGGAGCGGGAGGTCAAGGAAACGAGTGAAAAACTAGAGAGAGGAAGGGAAGAGAGAGAGAGGATGGAGGAGAGGATAAGGAGAATTGAAGAGAGAGCGGGGAGGATGGAGACAGATGAGAAGAAAGGAGAGGGGAGGATGGAGGACAGGATAGAGCGAGGCGAAGAAGGAAAGGGGAAGCTGGAGAGTGGAGAGAGGAAAGGGGAGAGGAAGGTGGAGGAAGAGATGAACAAGAGGATAAGGAAGATAGAACAGTGGAAAGAGGTGAAGGAAAAAGAAAGAAGAAGGAGGAACCTGATAATAAATGGACTCAGGAGAGGAGTAAAGAAGAGGAAGGAAGAGGTAGGTGAGCTGATGAAAGAATTGGGGGGTGGAAGGGGAGGTGGAGGTAATAAGGGAACTGGGAAGAAGAGGAAGGGAAGGGGGAGACGAAAGGGGAATAGTGGCAGTGAGGATGGAAAGTGTGGAAAGGAAGGGAGAAGTGATGGCGAAGAGATGGAGAATAAGGGGAAAAGGAGTAATGATAGAGGAAGATCGCACATGGGAAGAAAGGAGGATGAGGTGGAGGGTAGTGGAGAAGGCGTGGGAGGAAAGGAGGAAGGGGAGGAGGGTGTGGATAGGAGAGGGGAGAATCAGGATAGAGGGGACATGGTGGAGATGGGAGGAGGAGAGGAGGGAGTGGCGGAAGGAGGAAAGGAGTGACTGAAAGGTGGAGGGGAAGCGGAGAACTGAGGAGAGAGGAAAGACTGCGAGGATGACGGGCGTACAAGGATGACGTGGAGGAGATTAGGCTGTAAGGATAGGTTAAGATAATTTGTAAGAGATTTATGTATAGTGGAGAAGGCTGGAAACCCGAAAGGGAACCAGGAATAAAGAATACATACATACATACATACATACATACTACATTGATGTCAGTGGATTATTTCGAAACCATTTTTAATGTAATAGAACTGTGTAATTACTTGGAATCGAAAAGAGTTTGCATATTATCCAAGTTAACAAATTTGAGTCTCTCAATGATATCATCGCACACTCATAACGGTACGTAGAATAAGACGTAGTTGTTCAAAAAGAATTTTCGGTACGCGATGGCACTGATTGGTACCATGCACACATAAGCGATTTTAGCTCATGAAAGAGAGACATATAGAATAATCGTTTCCTATCATTCTAGATATTCCATAAATATGTTTTAAAAAATTTAAAGGTACTTGACGTCGTCAATGTTTCTACATCAACCTTCAACAAAATATATTGGACCAACAGACTTCAAGAAAACATTTCTTTGACTACATGGACGTTTTATTCAAATCGACAAAGTTACAAAGTCCCAAAATCTGTCGTTTTGCAACAAGTTTAAAATCCATTAAGTAAGTACAGAATTTTTGAATGAAATAATTTGGGCCTTCCTTATGACAGCGTTACATTTCCGTACCCATCCTTTTTCAACGCAAATTGTGTATGCAGAAAATGACTAATCATACAACCTTGGGACGGATATACGGTTTGCCCTAGAATAAAATCTAAGGTTTTTCTCTGCCGTGAGCTCAATATTTGCTAATCGCAACTTGTGTCACTTAGATTGGCTACGTAAAGAAAAGAAGCTAAACGAATTCAAATTTTAATCGTGGAACTATCAGTGGTTTAAGTTTATTGGTAGAACGTAATCACATGACAAATGAGAAGCGTCACCGTGTGGTCGAGACGGAGTGGCAATTTCAACCTCTTTGCTGCAGTAAGGTCACGTTTGTTTGTTTACTGTTTGATCTCGTGTGCTTCGGAACTGCCGGTAGCGAGTTAGCTTTGTGCGAAGAGTTAAGATTCGACAAAATATTGTTTTATTTAGATTCTCCATTGCAATGCCGAAAAGTATGTATCTTCATTAAGTGTTTTTCATTTTTGTACTGTTAGTTGTGAATTTCTAATCGAACAAGTCAATTTAATGCTGTTTAGAAAACATTAGGCCCGTGAAAGACCATCTGCGTACCATTCTAAAGAAGTTTACATCTTGGGAGTTCGAATATCTGGTAATGCCTGTTTTTCCGGAAATTACATGGCAAGCAGTTCAGGAGGAATTAAAGCGGACTGGAAAAGAAAGCAGTGTGCAAAATGTCCTTATTTTAATCGATAATGTTGTTACTGTAAATTTCCTATATTTTCTTGTCAGTTACTTTTTATTCACGAGTACGTTCCGATTTACATGAAATATTTAAATTTTAGAAAAAAAAACTGACAAATCATGATATACGAATGAGGATTCTGGAATTACAAATAATTGGTAAATATTTTGATTATTCTAGTTCTTATACTTATTATTACAATTATTATTACAATGGATGTATATGAGGGGGGGGGAGGTACTGGATGGGGGAAGAGGAGAGGTTGTGTAGGCTGTGTAGGGGGGGGGAGGGAAACATTGAAACACTTATGGGAGGTGTGCGTGAGGGGGGGTGAGGAGGAGGGTTGGCAGGTGGCGAGGGGGTGGGTGTTGGGGGGGGGGGGGGAAGATTTGTTTAGGGAAGAGGAGGGGAGATGGACGAAGGTGGAGGGCGCGGTGAATGGGGGAGTGAATGTGTGTATGGATGATTGGATGACTGGAGGGGAGAGAGAGAGAGAGAGAGCGGAAACGGGAGTCCCGAGGGGGGGGGGGCGGGGGAGAGGGCGAGTGAGCGCGGGAGCGGGGGAGAGAGCGAGCGAGCGCGGGGGTGAGCGTGCGAGCGTGCGAGCGGGGGAGAGCAGGCGGCGAGCGGCGGGGAGAGTGGGCGAACGGGTGTACATTGTAAATAGAGTGTAAATAGGTGTAAGTAGTTATAAGTAGGTTAAGTACTGTTAGGTAGCTTTGTAAGTAGGATAAGGTTGACTGGAGAGGAGTTGTAGAGAAGTTTGTAACCCTTTTAGGGAACGAAATAAAGAATTATTATTACAATGGATGTATATAATTAATTACAGAAGTAAGCAGACATATTAACACAAGGACATGGTATGGCCACAGCTTAGTGGGAAACATTCGGAAGCTAAGGGATTGCACACGTGAGGAAATGCAGGATGCAATAGTGAATGCTATGGCATGTAAAAACATTGACGCCGAACTTAAGATCCTGACTCGTGACGGGATATTATATAATTTTTATTTCGTTCCCTAAAAGGGTTACAAACTACTCTACAGCTCCTCTCCAGTCAACCTTAAACCTACTTACAAATCTACCTAACAACACTTAACCTACTTATAACTACTTATAACTACTTACACCTATTTACACTCTATTTACAATGCAATGTACACCCGTTCGCCCACTCTCCCGCCGCTCGCCGCCCGCTCTCCCGCACGCTCGCACGCTCGCACGCTCTCTCCCCCACTCGCAGGCTCGCACGCTCTCCCCCGTGCTCGCTCGCCCTCTCCCCCGCCCGCGCCCCCCACCCCCCCGGGACTCCCGTTTCCGCTCTCTTTCTCCCCTCCAGTCATCCAATCATCCATACATACATTCACTCCCCCATTCACACCCTCTCCCCCCACCTCCGTCCATCTCCTCTCCACTTCCCTAAACAACTCTTCCCCCGTCCCTTCCCCCCCAACACCCCCCCCCCCCCCCTCACGCACACCTCCCATAGGTGTTTCAATGCCCCCCCCCCCCCACAGTCTACACAACCTCTCCTCTTCCCCCATCCAGTACCTCCCCCCCCCCCTCAGCCCACTCCCCAGCCTAAACCTCACCACCCTCCTCCACCTTTCCACCCCCCAGCCCTTCTTCAGATATTCCGGCACTCTTCCTGTTTTGCACCCTGTATAGCGATTTTAGTCGCGATGTTTCCCGACCTTTAAAACCGAGTCCATACTAAATTAAAATTGTTTTTTATGCTGGTGGCAGAGCAGCAACCTCAGTCACGGGGCTTAAAGTACTCTGAATCGGACAACACTGACGGCACAAAGAAAGTCACAGTCACTTTTATTAACAGAACGTTTACTAGTCAGATTTTACACAAACGACACTAAAACTATAAGAAAAGTATAGAGACTAATGACTAGAAGAAAGCAAGAAGAAAGCGAGAATAATGATACTGAAAATAACTGCAAAACTGAAAGCGCTAGGCTGTTGCTACTGAGATCGGTTGCGATGCTCGGAGGCGTACGTTTAGCAGGTGACTAAATTCAAAAATCGTCCCTGGCAACGTCTACGCGAGCGAACCCGCGACCCCGCTCCCCGCAGCTCAACGCTCAGCGAGAGTGCCGAGCGCGGGAAACGGAGGTCGAAGGACAGAGTGTCCTCGTGCCAAGGGGCGGATAGGAAAGGGTGATATAATAGTTTTTATTTTTTTCTGAACACACCCTCCATACTCCCGATTCCACTACGACCTTCCAATCCTCTCCCACCTGTCCCTTTCCTGCTCAGCTTTTTCCCATTCTGCTATTTCCTCCCCTCTCATCTCTCGCGCCCCCTCCCCAACTCCCAACCCCTTTTCTCCCAAAAAGCCCTCCTCTCCCCCTCCCACCCCCCTCTCCCTCCCTCCGCCCCATCCTGCTCTTAATCTCCCTCAAACATGCCTGCGCTATCATCCCTCCTCCACCCTCCTCTCATACCCCCACGCCCTCAACGCCATCCTTCCCCTCAACATCTCCCTCTGCACCTCCTCCCTCAACAAGTACCCCGGCGTGCATCTTTCCACTCCCATGACCCACCTCAAATACCTCTCATGCAATGCCTCTACCTTCTCCCTCTCTTTCCACCTCCACACTTCCACCCCATAGCTCACAACCGGCCAGATCAAC
Source organism: Anoplius nigerrimus (assembly GCA_914767735.1). Lineage (NCBI taxonomy): Eukaryota > Metazoa > Arthropoda > Insecta > Hymenoptera > Pompilidae > Anoplius > Anoplius nigerrimus. The sequence goes on from OU612081.1 coordinate 1,016,621, forward strand.
TTATCAAAAAGCCACAGCCTTCTTCCCCAGTCTCCCCCGAAAATCCTCTTCCCCAATCCCCACACCTGTCCCATTATCGCCGCTCCTTTCCTCACCCTTTCCTCTACTTGCTCGTCCTGCCTCCCGTCCCTCCTCATCACATACCCCAGGTATCTAAATTTTCCCACTTCCTCAATTTCCCTTCCCGCCCACCTTTAACTCACCTTCTTCCACCTTCCCCCCCCCCCCTCCCTACACCTCATAACCTTCGTCTTTTCCACATTTACCGTTAGCTTTTTCCTTCTAAAATACCTCTCTAATCCTGCCATCACGGCCCTCATCCCCCCCTCGTCCACCGCCAACACCGCCACGTCGTCGGCATACGCCAACGACCTCACTACACATCCGCCCACCCTTACCCCTCCCCATCCCCCCTCTCCATCTTTTCGTCCATGTCCGCCAGCATTAGGGTAAAAAGACAGGGGCTAATAGGACACCCCTGTCTCACCCCCCTGGCCGTCATGAGGGGATATTATATATGTGCATTAGAGAGAAAGTTAATAGTAGATGGGCAGTTAACTCTGACCCCACATATTTTGCAATATTCTTGGAGCAAATGTGCTTATTCTGTACAAAAAAAACTGGAACATCAATTTACATAAATCTTATCATTGAGTCATCAGGATTTCAAAGTTGCAGTCCGATAGATATAATGGACAAAGATCTCAGAACGTTAGTGAATCTTATATGGAACGAAAAGCAGAATACATTTCATCCTGAACCTAGAGGAGAAATTTATCGTGAGAAACATTCTGAACCTAAGTAATTTACAGCAACCATTATTTTCCACTTGTAACTGTTGCGTATTGAGAGCGGCTCGACAGAAGAGAGCAGTAGTGACTATATGTCACTGTCGGCACGGATCATTTGAATAGAGAGTGACGGCAGGTCCTGGCGACACTGCCCCACTCTAGATCGCAATCGATACACTGCTCGATGAATAGCTCGCCTATCAACAGCTCGCGTGACGCGCTATTGTCAACACAAAGGGACAAATCATCTTCGCGAACAGATCTTAGAAAAAACTTCGTGCTTCCATCCGCATCGATTCCGCACGAGGATCCTTCCCGCGAAATCGATCGGCCATTATCGTCTTACACTTGGTGCTGTACACACGTGTGCAAATTGAGTTGTGAGTGAGAGAGCGAGAAATTCATCTGAGCATTTAAGAAACATCACAGCAGATTAACAGGCAGGTTGATCTTCAAAATTGTGTAATCATTTTCATTGTTAATTTGCTGGCATTATTGTAACAGATCAGCAACAAGACCAGCACGTTTTTCATTGAACCGTTCGCAGGCGACTGTGTGGTTCCGCACTTAGCGACCAGTGATTCAATACAATTGGTAACTCATATTGTTGCTGTTTCTATCAGATCACACTGTACATCTATTTATTTATTTATTGTGAATTAATCACCGTGTGTACTCTTACAATAGAAAAACTCAGCTAGTAATCTCGTGCAGTGGCTGATTGAGCAGCTCACAACACTTCGCCAGCTTATAGAAAAGGTACTGTTCACATTTAATTGCAGATCATTTTTGTTGAAATAAAAAGTACAGAACACAGCATCTTGTCCAGTTATTTAAGCTTGTCTGTCACCAGACTCCTTATACGAATCCGGCTCTTGTCCCTTACTTTTACCATCTTGAATTAATAATACAGTCCACTACCATCTCTACCAAACAGTAACCCTTTCAGAAATCTACATGTTTTATTAATTTTCAGCGATGGTGGAACAGAATATACAGAGACCTCTAGCAGGAAGGAATATGCCTCAGATTGCGTAAGCACTGATCAACCCAATCAAGAGTCGCTTGTCATTCATATACCTGAACAACAATGGAGACATTCGGAAATATCGGCAAAGATACAAGATAAAATTCGAATGGAGTACGAATTTCATATTCATAATCGTTTTAACGTTTTTCTAATCCGCATATTATATTACCGGCGGAGACGGAAAAGTACATTCTGACACCGACGAGATATACGTAAAGACCGCTAGCCTTATGGGACTTTGTGTCGCACGAAAATTGAGCCGTACTGGGACGCCCTCTCGGCGTATAGAGCGGCCGAATCAGGAAACTCAAGGCAACGCAACAAACTCAGTGATTCCAGTTTTTACACCAAGTTACGAAGAATTGCGAAGAACCACTGCCGTGACGATCGTGGTGGGGGAATGTTCAGATGTGTGCTGTCAGTCAGCGAGTCGTCTACTATGTATCGAACGGAGTCAAAGAATGAGCTATGGCTCTGACTCTTCTCCGGCACGATCGCATGCGTGTTTCCTTTGACATAAGCCAGCGGTATTAAAATGCTTTTTCGTCCCTAACCTAACCGATGATCTGATAAAGTATCTTATTCGAAGGGTGTAGTTGGATGATGGGCTCAAAAGTGTTCCCAAAACAATTATAAATCGAAAACGTCATTCGATAGCTCATTAAAAAATACCCATTTTCATCACGTTTTAACTTTCAATCTAGAAGGGCAAGGGGGAGTAGATTGTAAATTAAAAACTTTTGTTTTTGCTCATGTCTAAAAAAGGGGTGTCCGTGAAAAACTCAAGAACCTCTTTTCTGGCCGTTTCTGGCGTGTTAAAATTAATTTGTAGTACGAATTTTCATGCATCCTTTATAAGATAAGTATATTATGCAATATTCAATGCTATGAGATGGGGTACAATAAACAAATGTAGGTGTTAAGAAAACTGCTAAAACAAGGAGAATATGTCGTAATGACGCTTGTTATATCCTAAAATATTTGTAGTTCCGCTAATATTATCGGTTGCAAAACGGCAAAACGTCTTTTTTCTCAGTACTACTCTGTTTATTATTTTTTCCTTTAGTTTATTATTATTATTTTGTCGTTTCTTTCTTTTTCTTCTTTTTGTGTGCAGGTTAATCTCTCTGTATTTTATCCTTTATTTTTCTTTTCCCTAGAGATAAGTCAACATAATATTAGGTTAAGTTATATTCAATTAGATATTAAAGCCAGCATCTTTTTTTGACCCATGTTCTGTAGCCCCCTGCATAAAACGAATGCGGTGCATGCGCCGAATTATATTTCATGTAATGTTCAACCGCATTTAATGTTAACCGGGCCGATTCAAACCTTCCCACTGCTGCGTTCCGGGAACACGTACACACTGGTACACACTCCATTTACACTTTCGGCATCTGCGTACGAATCCAATACTCTCAAGATCACTAGGCATAGGGACACCCCTCCTTCATGCGATTGTCATATTCTTGACGATTGTCATGTTTTCGACGTATTCTTTACGCGCATTTTTATGTTTTTCTTCTTACAATGTATTTGTACAAGAAAAACATTAATATATATGCGAAATGTCTAATAGTAAATGTAATTGGCCGGCCTCAGGATCCAATGGTTACGATTCAAACTCCTCATCTGAGTGTGAAATTTTTCCGATCCTGCATAAATTTTCATTAACATTTTTAGCAGCCAAGTTTTAAGAGTTCGCGATACAGTGGAGGCCCGATGAATTTTTCCGGAGATCTGCCAGATTTTTGACGCTTAAACCCCACCACTAGGCGGGATCCCCCTCGCATTCTGCAACTGTCACGCCTGATATCGCAGCGTAATTCCTTTGAATACAAACGTAACGTGGTGAAAAGTTGATAATCTTATAAGTAATGTAAGGTGATTTTCGAGGAAACAACTACTATTCGGTTTAATTCTGACTTTCGTTGCGTCTGCTCTCCTCTACTACTAAGGTAACCAACTATTTTTTGTTCAAAAAGAGTACACTTTGCAAGTATTTCATAGGTGAAAAAAAAGAAGAAAAAACGATAAAAACTTTATTTTCTTTTAAAAACATATTTTTCTTCGGAGTGGATTTTTTTTGCTAAATGAGAATGTTCGTCTAATAATGAAGCCACATCCGAACAACTTTCATTTTGCATATTAAATTTGACTGTTAAGACGGCAGATAATGTTTTTACAGAAAGATGCGACTTCTCACTGCTCCAATAATTATTCCCTAGTGAAAGTAATCTTTCAACAGCAGCATTAGTGCCTGGACAACATAAGGAAATTTCTATTAAAAGTTCAAAATTTTCATGTGGGATATGATATTAATAAAATTGAAATAAAATAATCTAAAAAAAATGTTTTAGAAATCCAAATGAGTATAAAATTATACAAATGAGTACTTTCAGAGTACAGGATTTGAAAAGAGTACGGTTTGCGAAAAAAGAGTACAAAACTCAGTAAATGAGTACAGTTGGTCACCTTACTACTACTCAAAATGCTATATCCCTTGTCCGTCCGTGTCCGTCCGGAAAGAAACGCGCTTCGCGACTCCCTTCGTGCAAATCCTGGCTCGGTGACGTCAGCGGCCGCCAGCTCTAGCGTCCATTGACATGCGCTGGCTTGCGTTTGTTATAGCAACGACTATGTACATACATATGTACGAACGTGTAATATGTAAACCTTTTAAAAAGTACAAATATAAACCGAGTTGTACTGTGTTTGGTCTCATTTTACTCGGAATAATATTACTAATATGTTTTGTCTTCAGTCCGTCTTTTTTCCTTATCTGCCGTTTCTACTTCTGATCATCCGTATCGGCAAAAAGCAAACGAACGAATTCGACTACAGTAGATTTTCTATATGAGTCCGATTTGAGCTACACGATATCTGTCCCCGGATGCCCCTTTCACAAACAGGGGTCGTCGTCGGCCGAGCGGTTCCCCGTCGCTTGTTTCGCAGTGGCATTTTTTGATGCTGACAATTGAACAGCGACGCGGTCTATCGGTGAGACACTAACCCTAAGGTAAAGGTAAGATAACCGGTCCACCGCACCGATTTGCATGAAACTTTGCAGGAACATCAATTTTTGCATAAAAATAAGATCTGTAAAAGCAAAAAAGCGCGCTGTCGTCTAATTAAAAAGTTATGAAACGTTTAAGTTTAGTTATAAAACCTGCCATACCGGCATCACGAACGACATCCGCGCAAGCGCACTGATGTCTGCGCATGCGCACGGACATGTTTGCAGGTAATGTGCGCGTATTTGAAATGAAATAATATTGAATTGGCGAAGGCTAGGTGTAGGCTAGGCTTCCCTTTCATAATATTTAAGGGTTTTCAATCAAAGAGGGGTTTGAGAGTTGGTTTAGGTTTATGTTTTTGCTAAGCGAAATCTTACTTTTTGCATTATTTGCGGGCTGGGTGTGGGCAAGGCTTCCCTTTCATAATGTTTTTGCGGGCTGGGTGTAGGCTAGGCTTCCCTTTTGTAGTGCTTTTGTCGATAGAAATGATGTTATCGCACTTTTGGCAATTAAAATATAACCCAAACCTACTCTCAAAGCATTGTTTGATTGAAAACTCTTAAACATTATGAAAGGGAAGCCTTGCCCACACCTAGCCATAGAAATAAAACGAAAAGTAAGATTTGGCTGAAAGAAATCTAGACCTAAACCAACTCTCAAACCATTTTTTGATTGGAAACCCTTAAATATTATGTAAGGAAAGCCTTGCCCACACCTAGCCTTCGCCAATTCAATATCATTTCGTTTCAAATACGCGCACTCTACCTGGAAACTTGTCCGTGCGCATGCACGGACGTCAGTGCGCATGCGCAGGCATCAGTGCGCATGCGCAGACATAAGTGCGCATGCGCTGGGATAGCATTCTTGCTGCCGGTAAGGCAGATTTTCTAATAAACTTTAACACTTAATAACTTTTTAATTAGGCGAGAGCGCGCTTTTTTGTTTTTACAGATCTTATTTTTATGCAAAAATGTACCATTATACGACGTTTCATGCAAATCGGTGAGGAGGCCGCGATTCTTTACCTTTACCCTTAGCATTAGTCAAAAATGTTTATGCACAGAATATTCTGTCCGGTTGACAGAGCATTATCACCCATGCTTCCATTCTACTCTTTCATTCATTCACGTGTTGTAGTTCGCAAAATAAACCGTCCTGTCTGCCTGCAAAACATTTATACGTGCCTAGATTCTCGCGAATACAATATCGCGCTCGTCCCACTTTGGGGCTAATATCTTGCATTTAACGTAAACGTTATTAAACCGTGCAACTATCGACGAGACGATTTACTACCGAGCTGCGCGACAGATGGTGCATGCAGCCCGATTTAAGCACAGCCATACTAGCTACTATCCGCAGGTGGTAATCGACTGCCTTCTATTTACTTAATTTCGAAGACTTTTTAATCGAATTTAACATTCTGAGGGCCAGTGCGCTCTACCATTCCGGCTATGGTATTCCTATATTCAATTATTTGGCAATTGCATATTTCTAAAGGAACAATTTCGTGTAGAATAGATTCAAAAACCACCCAGCCGTCGTCTTACGCTTTGAGAGAGTCGGAACAGCTCTACGTCACGCGGTCGCTCACCCACTGCTCCATTTCAGGACTCTTCGTCCTGTTCTGGGCAGCGCGTTAAGCCACTTAACAGTAACGTTTACGAAGCGGGCGCCAATTAAGGCGGCCGTCTCGCCCACCCCGCGAACCGCGCATTATACCTGTGCGGGTATCGGATGCTGCGTTGCGAAAACGGGTCTCTTTCCCGCTCCTTTTCCGCAGCCTCCTTGTTGGCCATGACGTCCTCAGAGAACGCCGTAAACGCCTCCCAGGCATCCCTCCGCGTAACCATCGCTTCCACGACAGCAGGCAGAGAAACGTCTTGCCCAATTACCCCTTTTAATTTGGCGCGCTGACTACTCCAGGCCGGGCATTCCAGTAGGACATGCTCCGAGTCCTCAGAGTGCCAGTCACAGTGCACACATACCTCCGTTGGCTCCTTTCCTATACGGAACAGGTAGCAGCCAAAACAGCCATGACCGGTCATGAGCTGTGTCATACGGTAGGTAGAAACCCCTTTACATCCACCCATCCATCGGTCAAATATGGGAAGGATAGCGCCTGCCACTCTACGGCCCGATTCCGTTGGGCACTCTCCGAGGACGTCTCTCCAGTCACGAAGGGCCTCAACCCAGAGTCTACGGCGCCACACGTCCACTGTCTCCGCCGACGGCTGACACTCATCTCGACCAATACTACGTTTAAAGTTGAACCATTGACAATAGTAAGAAGCTAAGAGATGCAGTGGCATAATTCTCGCCAGCAGCAGTGCAGCGTCATATGACACCGTCCTATAACCTCTGATAATTCGCAGAACGACTTTTCTTTGCCCCGCTCTTAAAAGAGCAGCGCTCCGATGATCGCTCCGCAGGTCTGCCGCCCACACGGGCGCGCCGTATAGCGCAACGGACTGCGCTACGTTCGCATACAAATTGCGAACCTTGTTTTTCGGGCCGCGTAGTTTCGGCAGCAACCTTCCGAGCGCAGCCGCTGCCGAATCCATTTTTGGAGCAATTTTCGAAAAATGACCGCTCCAACGCCACGAGTGCTCGAGGTGAAGCCCTAAGTACTTCAGGCCTCGAGTCACTTTAACTAACCGCCTTTGCACTTTGACAAAAAACAATTCAGGCGGCCGCCGAGCCCGGAAGGTATGATGGTAAAACCACATAGCCCCGGTTTTCTCAGCGGCTAGTTTAAGCCCTAGTGCCTCGATCGCCGTACAAATGCGTACACTGCCCTGCTCGGCCAAGTCAGCTGCTTCCTTCCAGTCTCCTCCCCCTGCAACGATGAGAGTGTCATCCGCATAGTAGATGACCTCCACATCGCCCGGAAGAGCAGTTCTCAAGACTACATCGTACGCTAAATTCCACAATAAGGGTCCTAATACCGATCTCTGTGGCACTCCGCGTTCAATTTTTCTCCTCCCCCAACCACTCCGGCTTGGGTAAACTATGTACCTGTCCCGCAGGTAATCGTGCACGACAGCCTTCAAATAATTTGGAAAATTATGATAGTCCAACGCGTCTCTTATACTCTTCCAGCGAATGGAGTTGAACGCGTTGACAATATCGAGGCTTATTGCCAAAGCCACTCCACCCCTGGACGTTACCCTTTCGGTATACTCTCTCAATTTAATTATCGCGTCCACCGTTGAACGCCCTTCTCTGAAGCCAAATTGGCTGTCATGCAGATCCGGTCCAACAGTATCTAAATGCCCGACGAGGCGGAGTTTAATTATCCTCTCGAAGGACTTGCACACCTCGTCCAGCAGACAAATCGGCCGGTACGCGGAGGGAGATTCGACGGGTTTCCCCCTTTTGCGTAATAATACTAACTTGGCCGTTTTCCAGGCAGTGGGAAACCTTCCCCGTCTCAAACAGCTGTTTACCAGCCTCATGAAACTGGTTCCAGTCGCCCTGCAAATCCCAGCGAACGCTACGCCATGTACTCCATCTGGCCCGGGGGCCTTATTCCCGATTTTAGACATGATTATTAAGATTTCACCGAGATCAATATTCAACTCTTCGTCCCAGTCACCCTCCTCTACCGCCGCGGGAGGTGTGACCACCTCATTGTCAGAGGGGAAGAGTGTGTTAACTACCCGCTCCAAAAACTGTTCCTCGATCTGCTCCGTAATTGGAGCCTCTCGAGGTGTCAGTCTCTACATTACAATTTTGTACGGACGACCCCAGGGATCGTCGTCCAACGTTTGCACTAATTCCTGCCATGCGTTCGCTTTGGCTTTGCATATCGCCTTTTTCAATTCTTTTTTGGCCTCTCGGTAGGCCTGCTTCGCTTCCGCTCTGTCCTCCGCAGTGGACGAGCGTCTGCGATTTACACGGCGGGACCGGCGGTGGACATCCTCGCATGCAGCGCGCAGTGCTGCAATGTCGTCGGACGACCATTACGCCTGTTTCCGCGACCCATCTCGCGCACGTGGCATCGACGCGTTACACGCTGACGTCATCACCCTCCTATACGCTTGTGCTTCGGCTTCGGGGTCGATTTCGTCATCCCCCTTGTCCTCCGCGCTGCCGAACCAGTCCGCTCCGATCGCAGCAGCGATCAGAGCGTCCTTATCCATCTTGTTTTTGCTCCACCTGACGTCCAGCGCCCCCGACTCGCGGGGTGTCGCGCAGAGGGCTCTGTCATCAATGGTGATCTCGATGTAGACGTGGTCGGATAGCGTTTCGATGCCTCCGAGCACGTCCCATCTCCTAACTTTCCGAGCGACCGCCGGGCTGGCGAACGACATATCAATGCACGATGACCCTCGCATAGTCCGAAAGGTGGGAGCCCCGCCCCGATTTAGTAGGCGAAGATCAAGACCTATCGCCCACGCATCGAGACAATCCCCACGAGGGTCCGTTCTCGCGTTACCCCAGTTAATCGACTTTGCGTCGAAGTCACCCATTACGAGTAACCTCTCGGCCGAAAGTCTTCGAACTACCCGCTCCAGTTTTTCAAGATACTCCTCGAAGTGGGCCAGCCCACACGCGGGTGAGACGTAGCACGAGCAAACGGTGTATTCCCCCCATCGAGCAAACACGTAGCCTTCTCCTCTCTCCACGAGCGAGAAAGGAATAGGCTTTCCCTCGTTACGGTAAACGAGGCACGCAGAGCCCGTCGTGTCACCTATCCAATGTGGATTTTCTAGGGCACTGTACGGCTCCGAAACGGCCGCCAGCCCGATGCCGCGCTCCGCCATGCACTGAACCATTAGGTCTTGTGCGCAGCGTCCGTGACTTATGTTAGTCTGAAGGATTTTGCCCGGCATTTTTATTCATAAAGTTATTACGCCTCCGCGCAGGCGTCGCTAGACTCAAGGAAGTCCATATCAACCTCCTCGTCCGTCCCATTGCAGATGACGAGACGGTTGGCAGGCTCCGGCGGGGCAGGAACTGTCGCCTGCTCCACCGGTCGCGCTGCCTTTGGTGCGTTCTTTTTTGGATGGGCCGCGGTCCCGCATGACTGCGTGCCCAGCTTGTGGTCGGAGGGAAATCCCTTATCCGAGCACACCGGGCACCGAGACGGTGCTGTGCACGTCGTCACGGTATGTCCCTTCTCGCCGCAATTGAAGCACCTGCCGCTTCGATCCGTATCGGAGCGGCATGTGCCCTGCGCGTGCCCCGTTTCCAAGCATCAATAGCAACGCAGTGGCCGTCTCTCGAGGGCATTGACCCATCCCCAATTCCAACCGACGCGAAGCTTGCCCGCGGTGGCGAGCTTTTTCGCCGCCACAGCTGGTACCTGGGCCCAGGCTGTGGCGTATCCGCCCCCTATAGCGCGGACCGGTCCCACCCTGACTTGAGCGGCTTCGCATTCTGTGGCGTTAGCAATGGCCACAGCCACCTCCTCCCCAGACGTATAGTCCATTAAGCCGCCTATCCTTAGGTCGGCCATCCGGACTGGTCGCGTGACTGCGATGGGCCTTTCACCGGCCACTTCTTTGATTTTTAACGCGAGCGCATCAGCCTTCGCGCTGCCCGCCGGCACCCTGGATTTGGATCATATACGATCCCGCCGCGGTGCGTCGCATCCCGGTTCGAGCAAAAATGCCCAGGCGCCCAAGTCTATTTTACTTCTGCATTCCTCGAGGAATGCAGCGTAGGTTGTGCCCGCGTTCTCACTAATGTTGATCACCACTGCGGCTGTCCGTCTGTGAGGGTTTGATCACCCCCTTTTTTGCTTTACTACCCGTTTGCGGTCCGTTGCTTCGACCAGCGCCCTGGGCACTCTTCTGGGTGTTCGCTACCCTTTTTAGCACCAGGCCATAGGGGCCCGGCACCATAACCTGGCGCTTCGGAGCGCTCGTGGCCGCCGCGATCGCATAGGATGCAACCGGCTGCACCCCTTGCGGATAAGGATTTCCCAGCGGGGGAAATTCCTCGCGCACTTTTTTAGTGTTCTGCCCTATGTTCTTGTTTCTGGCCACCGCTGCGCTCTAGGCCAGTTTCTGCTCGTCGAGCGTGGGCTGCTGCCCGACTACTCGCGCTGCGTGAGCTTTAGCGATACGCTCCATTTCGGTAGCGTACGCCTCAGCCGCTCGCCTCTCTTCATCCTGTTGTAGCAAATTTTGCTGCCAGGCGAGTCGTTCCGCCGCCGCGGCCGTAGGCTTCTTTTTCTTTCTGCCCTTCTTCACCGCCTGTGCGTCACTATCCGTACCCGCACCCGGGTGACTCGCAGGCGGCGCACTCACACTGGCCTGCGTGGCCCTTTTTCCGGCACTTTCCGCTCCGTTACCCGCGCCGATCGACGCGCGTCCGTCTCCCGTTACAGGAGTGGCCTCCTGTTTATTAAGTCCAGTGATGAATCTTTCGAACATCTCCTGGAGACGGTCGACGCGTTGGTTGATGTCATTACTGTTGCTCACGATCTTGTTGAGCGCCGCAGTGAAACCAGCGTTTTCATTGTTTGTTTTCGGCGTCTTGGTCTGCCTTTGGCCGACGATCGGTACACCGTTTCTGTCCTTCGCGGATGGGGGCGGCATTTTACACCGTTCCCTCAATTCCGCATTTTCCGCCTCAGCTCGTTCCAATGAACCGCGAAGTTCTTCTGCTGTTCTTTGGCATTGGATCAGTTGATCCAACAGCTCCTCGGTTTCAGCAGGCTGCCTCCTGAGTGCAGCCTCTTCCCTCTCAGCCTCGACGTTGGCCTCTACTACAAGGACCGAACGTCTAAGGTCATTTACGAACGTACCTTTGAGGTTGTTCCATTTTTGCGCTATCTGCCTGATGCGCTCTAGCGCCGCGGCAATATCAGTTTGCCTATCCTGATCATTTTTTGCACTCGCCTCTTTGATGAGGTTATCAATGTGCGGAAGTTTCCCGATATAGGGCCTCTTCCTTCGGTGCGAGATTGACGCAGTCTCCGATGTCTCGTCAGCTGATCCCGCACTGTCAGTCGTCAGCTGTTCCCTGGCCATCGGGCGTTTTCTCGTTGTTGGGGTTACCTCCATATGCCCCTCCTCTTCTGCCCTGATTGTAATTTGTTTCGTGACGCTCTGTACGCTCGTCACGATGGGCTTCCTCGTTGTCATCCTTCTAGTTGCAGCGGCAGCCGCCGGCGCTGTCACTCCCGTAACAGTGTCGTCGGATGATGGCGACCGGTTGCCTTCCCTCTTCACCTCCTCCGGGGTTGCGCTGCGTGGTTCCTCCATAGGTTTCCTTACTGGCGAATCCTTTGGACCTTGGCTCAGCCAGCCCTCGCAGTAGAAGTTTCCGGCGTCAGGGTGCCGATGGGCCCATCCCACGCCCACCTCTTCTCCGGCGCCGGTCCCCCGGGGATGATCCTCGTCCAGGTCCCGCAGCGGTGGTCGTCTTCTTCTTTCTTGAACACTGCACTCACTTCACTGCACTTCGCGCACAGACACTGCACTCACTACACTAGTTTTTGTCCGCGTAGGTGTAGCCTCCTGCAGACAGGGTCGTCGCCGCCCCCGGTTGTCTTCTCCGAGAGCTTCACGCCTCGCCGCCGCGCGGTCGCCTAACCTCAAGGAGGTTAGGTTGCCACGCAGTTTCCGAAAAGATCGTCGAAGGATAGTTTTACCTTGCTTTTCTTAGTCGGACTGTCTCATCTCGCCGTGCATAGCACGGCTCGGCACCTTTCGTGTGCCTAAGAATCGCCTACTATGGTCGTAATCGTCAACGTTGGAAAGATCGAGATCGGAACGATACGTCGCACGTGCACTTTCTGTGAACGCATCCACGGCACTCGAATGAATGTCCCCTATTCGTTATAAGTCCATTTGGCGGCATTTTTTTGCGTCTCTTACCGTGTAAGGACACCATTGGCAGGTGCCTTCTCACAAACTCATACAGGGATCTTGCTTCAGTTTAGACGGGTTTAAACTCCTCATACGCAAATTAAGTGGCAAGCAATTTTATATGTAAATAGAAGTTTTAACTAGTAACAAAATATATCCCGATTGGTTTCGTGTTTGGTCTCATTTTACTTGGCAAAATATTAGCGATACGGTACTGACATTTTTATTCATAAAAAGTCAAAGTTGTAAAAATTTCTTCGCTGCACTAGTGTTGCCTCATCGTCATGTGGCATTCAATGATTCAACAATGTCTTCACCTTCACTCCCTCTTTCTTTATCAACTGTTCCTATCTACGTTTGGCGGTGTCGGCAAATTACAAAGAGACGGGCGCGTGGCCCAGCGTGGCCGGCAACGCGGCGCAGAGACGACATTCGTGTCAAATCACCGGATGTACGAGCAACGGAAAACTTTAGAATTGCAAAGATAGAAATAAAGAAGTTTTGCATGCAGACAGGGTCGTTTCGTTTCTCATGTTCCGATCATTTGTATGAAATGGAATACAATAATCAATGTAAGAGAGTAAGTGTATTGGAAGGCATTTACTTCTTTAATTAACAAGTACTTTTTGCAACAGTTTCAACCTCGTTGGTGCTGCTAGCACTTAAAATGATCACGATACAAAAATTGGGAGTGATGGGATTCGATCATGTATAAAAGTTCGTTCTACAAATTAGTTTAACACACCAGTAAACGACTAGAAAGGATGATCTTGACTTTTTCACTGACAACCCTTTTTTAAAAATGAGCAAAAAAGGAAGTTTTCAATTTACACCTCACTGCCCATCACCCTTGCAGATTCAAAGTTAAAACATGATGAAAATGGGAATTTTTTAATGAGCTATCGAATGACGTTTTTGGTTTATAATTGTTTTGGGGTCGCTTTTGAGCCCCATCATCCAACTACACCCTTCGAATAAGATACTTTATCAGATCATCGGTTAGGTTAGGGACGAAAAAGCATTTTAACACCGCTGGCTTATGCCAAAGGAAACACTTGTATGCAATCGTGTCGGAGAGGAGTCGGAGCCGTAGCTGATTTCTTGGCTCCGTTCGGTACGTAGCAGACGACTCGCTGACTGAGAGCACGTATACATCTTAATGTACATCTTTTCCCCACCACGATCGTCACGACAGTGGTTCTTATGAATTCCTCGTCGGTACGTGGTGTTACCTACAAAGTTAGAACCTCGGAATTCTTCCGTGCCGACAGAGCATTTGGGCCCCTTTGAGCCCCCTTGCGTGCCCAAAATTTTACCCAGGGCTAGCGGTCTTTAAGTATATCTCGTCGGTGATTCTGAACGCGAAACAAACATTGGGTAAAGGTAAAGAAAGACGGTGTCCTCACCGATTTGCATGAAATTTTGTGTAACGGTACATTTGTGCATAAAAATAAGATCTGTAAAAGAAAAAATTGCCGCTCGCGCGTAATTAAAAAGTTATTAAGCGTTAACGTTTAGTTACAATATTTGCCTTACCGGCAGCGCGGACGCTATCTGCGCATGCGCACTGATGTCTGCGCATGCGCACAGACATTTTTGCAGGTAAAATGCGCATATTTGATATGAAATAATATTGAATTGGCGAAGGCTAGGTGTGGGCAAGGCTTCCCTTTCAGAATGTTTAAGAGTTTTCAATCAAACAATGGTTTGAGAGTAGGTTTGGGTTAGATTTTAACTGCCCAAAGTGCAACATTATAAAAGGGAAGTCTAGCCTACACCCAGCCCTTAAATAATACAAAAAGTAAGATTTGGCTGGAAGTTTTCCCCTTCGGGGAAAACAGATATCTAACCCAAACCTACTCTCAAACCATTGTTTGATTGAAAACTCTTAAACATTATGAAAGGGAAGCCTTGCCCACACCTAGCCATAGAAATAAAACGAAAAGTAAGATTTGGCTGAAAGTTTTCCCCCTCGGGGAAAACAGAAGTCTGAACCAGACCTACTCTCAAACCAATGTTTGATTGAAAACTCTTAAACATTCTGAAAGGGAAGCCTTGCCCCTGTGCAGATATCAGTGCGCATGCGCAGACATCAGTGCGCATGCGCAGATAGCGTTCGCGTTACCGGTAAGGCAGGTTTTATAACTAAAGTTTAACACTTAATAAGTTTTTAATTAGGCGCGAGCGGCAATATTTGCTTTTACAGATCTTATTTTTATGCAAAAATTGATGTTTCTGCAAAATTTCATGCAAATCGGTGAGGAACCCGTCTTTCTTTACCTTTACCGAAGAGTTTACATGGCAATGATGAATTGACAATTGCTCGAAATGTGCGTAACACGAAGTTGAATTATTTTGCACCTGATCGTCATCCGCAGAGCATATTCCAGAAATAACCCAACCGAAAATCCTGTTTTGAGACAGTGGCTGTCCTATATCTCCCTTACGCACCTCCGCGAGAATGATATCGCTGTAAAGATCGGCTCCGATGATTATGTCGATTCTGACAGTGTTCGCGCACACACACGTGGGCGCGTGACGCGAAATTTGTTACTGGGACGTTCCCGACGGGGAACTGCGCGGAAGTGAGGGATGTCGAGGATGAGGGCGGATGACTGGTGTTAGCCACGTGGCGATGGAGGATGTCAGTTTATAATCAAGCACTTTATTCTAGCTTTTGTCGATACACAGATCACTCACACACGACTTACACAGTACATACAGATATGTTGATAAGCGCTGGTCGGGCGCGAACCACGACCACGGAATGGGATAGATGCGCTGAGGCAGGAACGGATGGTTGAACTCCGATGCGTATGATAAGCGAGGGATCACTACGCGGAGTCGAATGGTTTCACGGGGCATGGACCCTGACCGCGTGAATGGTTACTGCGATTAGACGCAATAAGCTGAAGGAACTGGCTCAGAGGAGCGCGATGCGAAGTATGATCGCGGCACTGAACCGGCGATTCTTTGACCCCAGAGACGCGTACGCGTATGATTAGCGAAGGATCAATGCGGAGATTGCGCCTTGGCGACGCCGCGATGACCGCTGCGGCACGGGCTCCGTTCGCGGGGCCCACCGCGAGCCGAGAGAGCCAGCGCGTGGCAGGAACTCGCGTCCTGCCAGCGCGAAGGACCCCCAGAGGGGGGGGGGGGGGGTGATTGGTCTAATGCGTGCTTATTCGCCCATCATAAGCACGTGGGCCGTGCGTCACAGGGGATCAGGTGGTCGATGGTCATCGGTACTGCTCATGACCCGGGTGAGCAAGCGGAGCCCTGCCTGCCTCCTGTATCGAAGCAGGCAGGGTCGTCACGTCGCTGGGAGAACCTGTCCCTGCGGCACACAACCCGACGCCAATCCCGAACAGGCAGAGTTAGCGGATCTGAGTCTGCTAATTTGAGGCCTGATAGATATGGAAAAGTCGCAAGCGTTGGCAGCCGCCCCGGAGAGTATAAAGTTAGAGTGCGTATGAGTATAAAGTTAGAGTGCGTATGAGTATAAAGTAGAGAGCAATTGAAGCAACAGGTGTTGGGAGCGTCGCATAGCGACAAAACATCGGCGCAACGACAACGACGAGCGTTGCACGCGCCGCATGGACCGACAGTCTTTTGCCGGCCTTTGCCTTGTAAATCACGCTTTCCGAAATATAGATTTGTGTTACCACGCTTTAGTTATTACTGTGCTGTGTACAACCCGAATTATCCTTCGCTCTCCCTCACCGTAAGAACCTCAACAACTGGCGCTGCGGACATTGGTTTTCTGTTGAGAGACGTTCAGTGTGAATAATTCGAAAATACGCGCACGCGGTAATGGCGGACATGGCGGATCAGATTAAGACGCTCACGGAAGCCGTGAACAGCCTTATACAGCTGCAGCTACAACAAAGCCGGTCAGCGGGAACAGCCCCCGCTGCAGGGACTCAGCCAGTAGCCCACTCAGACCTGTACAACCAGCTGAGTTCGCGGGTGGAAAAGTATGCGTACGGAACGGGCGATGAGACAAAGCCGTTCACAAAGTGGCTCATGCGACATGAATACACTGTCGTATCGGAGGCCGCGTCTTTGCCACCGGAGATGCAGACTCGTCTCGTCCTCGACAAGCTGGGACAAACTGAATTCGACAGGCTACTGGACCACGTCGCACCTAAAGACCCGACAAAGATGCCACAGGCTGAGCTAATAACGACGCTCAAGGATTTTTTCAGGGACAAAGTGCCGATCACGCGCAGACGTATTGAAATACTGAATTTTCGGTACGACAGGTCCGTTCCGATTACAGAGCATATAGACCGCATTAATCGCCACGCCGCCGAGTTTGAACGAACTAAGCTCACCGACGACGGATTGCGGACTCTACTGCTGCTTCAATCGTTCTGCTACTCAAAGGACAACGAGGAGCTGAAAAAGTTGGCCCTGCGCGTGGTCGAACGAAATCAAAACGCCTCGCTGAGGGACATCGTCGCCGAGTTGGAGGCACATCTGAACGTGTCCTCCAGCCTAAAAACGCTGGAAAATCCGGTGAAAATCGCTCCCCTTGCAAGCTGTAGCGCAATCAAATGGAAACGCCAAATTCCGGCGTCACGTAAAAATGAGAAGCCCCCACCGACTTCGGACATTAAGTGCAAAGGGTGCGGTGGCGCTCATCCGCGTGCAAAGTGCAACTTCCGGGACGCGCTGTGCCGTTCGTGCAACAAAAGAGGACACATCGCGGCCGTGTGCCTCTCCGCGCCAAAAAAGACAGTGAGCGTCGGTAAAAACAATAGCGTCAAAGTGCAGGCGATTTCCGCGGCCGGTAAACAGCGCAGACGCTACCTTACCGTCGCGATCGGGGACAAATCGCTGAAACTACAATATGACACGGCCTCCGACGTCACTGTCATCGGAAAAGATGAGTGGACGCGCCTCGGGTCGCCAAGACTCGGAACAGCTGAAGTTGTGGAGCACGCCGGCGGCGATGTATTACAGCGTATAGGCACATTTCGATGCACCGTGCACTACGACAATAGTAGCCGTGAAATCGACATCGACGTCGCCAAGCGGAACGGCTTAAATTTGTTCGGGCTCAACGCAATAGACGCGTTCGGGTTGTGGCCCACCCTCATAAAGACTCCAGGGGACGCTAACGCGCTATCGTCATCGTGACTATCGAACAATGAGGGTGGCAACGGGCCGCGCATTACCGCGGACGTTCTTCAATGCCCTTCCGGTACTCCCGACCTACCCCGCGCGAGTACGAAGTCCTGCCAGGCCACAAACAGCTACCTGGAAGAGATGCGCGCAAACTACCCCACGTTATTTTCCGGCGAATTCGGAAAGTGCCGCGACTTCCAGGCTAAATTCATCCTAAAGGCCAATGTACAACCGGTACAGAGACCATGCCGGCAAATTCCCTTCGCCATGGAGGAGCCCCTCGAAGAGGAACTACAACGCCTCGAGCAAAGCGGCATTATAGAGCGCGTAGAATCGTCGGACTGGGCGTCGCCAATCGTTATAGTAAAAAAACATAACGGGAGAATCCGACTCTGCGCGGACTTCTCGACGGGCGTAAACGGCGCTCTTCTCGACAACAGGCACCCCTTGCCCAGTGTCGACAACATTCTTTCGAGGCTCAATGGAAGCTCTCACTTCAGCATTCTGGATCTGAGTGATGCCTTCTTCCAAATAGAAGTGGCGGAGGAGCACAGAGACATCACTACGATTACCACGCCGAAGGGTCTCTTCCGTTTTAAACGCATGCCATTCGGTATCAAGACGGCTCCCGCTACTTTCCAACAAGCGATGGATCGCACACTTTCTGGTCTGAGGGGTACGTATGCCTACATTGACGATGTCATAATCTCGGGCTCCAATCGGCAGGAACATGACCTCCGCCTTCGCGAGGCGCTCCAGCGGCTGCAGGAGAGGGGCTGGCAACTCAGCCTGGAGAAATGCTCCTTTGGACTCAGAGAAATCAAATAATTGGGGTTCATAGTGAACGCGGCTGGCATCTCGGCAGATCCCCACGCCACACATGCCATCGCCACGATGCCCACACCGTCAACAGTGCCAGAGTTGCAGAGTTTCCTGGGAATGGTAAACCATTACGGTAAATTCATTCCGCACTTACACCAACTTAAGCAACCCCTGGAGCAGCTCACACGGAAGAACTGCACGTGGACGTGGACTGCGAACCACGATCACGCAGTCGAGCAAATAAAAAAGGTCATGATGAGCCCACTGCTGCTGGAGCACTATGACCCTTCGAAGACGCTCGTGGTGGCGGCCGACGCGTGCTCCACCGGCATCGGGGGAGTACTCCTGCAACGGACGTCGGACGGCAGTGAACGCGCCGTCTACCACATTTCACAAAGCCTCACAGATTCACAGCGCAACTACTCCCAACTCGAGAAGGAGGCTCTCGCGCTGGTCACCGCTGTAGAGTGGTTCCACAAATTCGTGTGGGGTAGAAAATTTACCCTTCAAACGGACCACAAGCCCTTGGTCGCCCTGCTCCAGACGGAGAACACAAAGGGCCTCAGACCAACTACGGCGGCCCGATTGAAGCGCTGGGCCCTACGACTCATGGGATATGATTTCAGGATCGAATACATCCCGACCAGGGAATTCGGGCAAGCGGACGCCTTGTCTCGACTGATAGAAAAATTCCGACAGGACAACGTGGACGAGTTACAGGTCGCCAGCGTCCGAGCAGTGGAGTCAGAGGTCCGGCAAATCCGAAATCGGTCAATCGATTATTTCGGCGAGGAATTGCGGCAGAATCTGAAGAACGCCACCTCGCAGGATCCACTTCTCAGTGCAGTCATCGCGGGGATTCGCGACAACCACTGGGACTCCTCGGTGGATAAGAAGGAGGCTCTAAAGCCTTTCAGGCGGCGTGCGGAAGACTTGAGCGTAGTCGATGGCACGCTGTTAGTGGATGACAGGGTCGTCATCCCCGAGGGACTCAGACCCGCGATCCTCGCTGCTCTCCATAAGGGTCACCCAGGCGTCAGGAGATCGAAACAACTCGCTCGAGAGTTCGTCTACTGGCCGGGAATGGCAGTCGACATCGAGCGGATGGTGCGCCAGTGCGACCAATGCGCGCTCGCACAAAAACTACCTAGGAAGGTCCCTCTCGAGCCATGGCCCACCCCATCGAAACGCATGGAACGCGTACATATAGACTACGCAGGGCCAATCGAAGGACAATATATGCTGGTCTTCGTCGACGCATATTCAAAATTCCTGGACGTTGCCCTCACCAGCACAATCTCGGCGAATCGCACAGTCGAACTATGCCGTGAGATTTTCGCCAGGTACGGCCCACCGGACGTCCTCATCTCGGACCATGGAGCACAATTCACGTCTCAGGCTTTTGAGACGTTCTGCAAGCAAATGCAGTGCACGCACCTTATGTCCGCCGTCAACCACCCGCAGTCCAACGGCCAGGTGGAAAGGATGGTGGACACGGTAAAGAGGGCCATCTCTAAGGATCCCTCAAACTGGAAACGGGCCCTGTATGAGTTCATGCACAGCTACCGCTACACGCCCTGCGCAGCGACTCCGAACGGAGTTTCACCTGCGGAGCTGTTTTTCGGACGACGCATGAACTCGCCGTTCTCCAAACTCTTCCCGACGCGTCAACAGGACGACACTGCTACGCAGCAGTCTCCGGTGGGCATGGAAGACCAATTCGCCAGGCATCACGGGGCGCGACCGAGGCACCTCTCCGTCGGCGACCGGGTGGTCGTGCTCACACAACGGGACAGACACCAACAAGGTAACGTGGTGAAGGTTCTTTCGACTACACGTTACACTGTCCAATTAGATAGCGGAAAACTGGTCGACCGCCATATCAACCACATCTGGCGTGGCGGTAACCAAGCGGTTACGACCGCTCCACGTCAGCACCTGCCCCTGGAGGACGAATGGACTCTCTTGACCCAGGGACCCCCTGACGCCGTCGCTGACGTTGCCAACGCGACACCCATGCATGCCGAGGAACTTCCCCGGGCGGCCACGAATCCAGGCCCCCAAAACGAGACTTCTGGCGAGCGGGCAATCCAACCGACTCCGGCTAGGCCGACACGCACCCGAATCGCACCACGACGCTTGGTGCTTGATCCATCGGCCAAGTCCTGTTCGGAGCGGTGACTCCTCGAAGAGGGAGATGTTGGGAGCGTCGCATAGCGACAAAACATCGGCGCAACGACAACGACGAGCGTTGCACGCGCCGCATGGACCGACAGTCTTTTGCCGGCCTTTGCCTTGTAAATCACGCTTTCCGAAATATAGATTTGTGTTACCACGCTTAGTTATTACTGTGCTGTGTACAACCCGAATTATCCTTCGCTCTCCCTCACCGTAAGAACCTCAACAACAGGCATGTTGTTGTACCAACGCGCGACGACCACTTGTGTTTTGTTGAACGAAGCTCGGACATACAGTCATGAAATCGTGCCCGTTGCACAGAGGACAAACCATGTTTTGCTTTGCTGCTATTGTCGCTACGGTAACGCGCGGCGCTTGCGTGCTTCTAACGGGTGATTTGGGAGAACCAGCGTTTAGCCCGTCGAGAGCTCGTACTCGCGTTAAAAGAAATTCATTGAGATCATTGAAAGAAGGAAAATTCTGATTTGTTTGC
Organism: Anoplius nigerrimus; assembly: GCA_914767735.1. NCBI lineage: Eukaryota > Metazoa > Arthropoda > Insecta > Hymenoptera > Pompilidae > Anoplius > Anoplius nigerrimus. Next base: position 1,037,908 of record OU612081.1, read on the forward strand.
TGCAACGTCCACGCCTTCCGAGTTACGGTATCGAGACGTTGTGAGACTACGTATACGAGTATGTCTTGCCACAAGGCCTCCGGCTGGTGACCAAGTTTATAGAGAGCCGGGACTATAAGTAAAGCATTATCGCGTAAGGCTTGAAGCTCGGCTGAGTTCTCCCGAAACCAAACGCTTCGGATTCTCAATACGTGATTGCAGCGTTTTCCATGCTATAGAGTAATTGTCCGCTGTAACGGTGAGGGCGGGGATGCAATCTAGCGCACGCCCTGTTAAACTAGTCACCAAATAATGCATTCTGGTAAAGTCACTCTCGCTGAGAGTCTTGTTTTCATGTACACGTGATGTGAAGCGGTCGCGGAAGCTCTCTCACTCATTATAGTTACCGTCGAACGGTGGGAGGCGAATCGGCAAAAGAGAGGCTAGCGCCGGCGGTGACGTTACAGCCCGGGTGAGAACGTCGCAGACTGTGACGTTGATATATGTGAAGCTGCGGTGCTCGGAGGGGGTTCGAGCTCGACGGCGTCCCGCATGACGTCAAGTGTTTCCATAAACACTTGCACGACCTTGCCGATGTGATCCTCGGCGAAATACGGGAAGGTGATCCTCGGCGACGTACGGGAAGATGATATAAGAACTTTCAGAATGTCCTTGTGCCAGGAGCGGACAGGAGTGGGTGAAGTTAAAGATATTATTTTCTCTTAACATACCAAATAAATAAAAAATCGATCGGGGCGTGTTTTGAGATAAAAAACATTTTTCATTGAAAGGGAACGTACGACCTGATAGAACAGATATTTTCAAATAAAGAAAAAAAAATAGAACGCGGAGTTTGCCCACGATCGGACAATTTTTAAAAGTTCTTATATCCATCCAAGCTCCAGGGGGGTGAGACAGGGGTGTCCTATTAGCCCCTGTCTTTTTACCCTAATGCTGGCGGACATGGACGAGGAGATGGAGAGGGGGGGATGGGGAGGGGTAAGGGTAGGCGGATGTGTAGTGAGGTTGTTGGCGTATGCCGACGACGTGGCGGTGTTGGCGGAGGACGAGGGGGGGGATGAGGGCCGTGATGGCAGGATTGGAGAGGTATTTTGGAAGGAAAAAGCTCACGGTCAATGTGGAAAAGACGAAGATTATGAGGTGTAGGGAGGGGGGGGGGGAGGTGGAAGAAGGTGAGTTGGAGGTGGGCGGGAAGGGAAATTGAGGAAGTGGGAAAATTTAGATACCTGGGGTATGTGATGAGGAGGGACGGGAGGCAGGACGAGCAAGTAGAGGAAAGGGTGAGGAAGGGAGCGGCGATAATGGGACAGGTGTGGGGATTGGGGAAGAGGATTTTCGAGGGAGACTGGGGAAGAAGGCTGTGGCTTTTTGATAAGCTGATCTGGCCGGTGGTGAGCTATGGGGTGGAGGTGTGGGGGTAGAGAGAGGGAGAAGGTAGAGGCATTGAATGAGAGATATTTGAGGTGGGTCATGGGAGTGGAAAGGTGCACGCCGGGGTACTTGCTGAGGGAGGAGGTGCAGAGGGAGATGTTGAGGGGAAGGATGGCGCTGAGGGCGTGGGGGTATGAGAGGAGGGTGGAGGAGGGAGGTGGAGGGATGATAGCGCAGGCATGTTTGAGGGAGATTAAGAGCAGGATGGGGCGGAGGGAGGGAGAGAGGGGGTGGGAGGGGGAGAGGAGAGCTTTTTGGGAGAAAAGGGGTTGGGAGTTGGGGAAGGGGGCGCGAGAAATAAGAGGGGAGGAGATAGCAGGATGGGAAAAAGCTGAGCAGGAAAGGGACAGGTGGGAGAGGATTGGAAGGTCGCAGTGGAATCGGGAGTATGGAGGGTGCAAAACAGGAGGAGTGCCGGAATATCTGAAGAAGGGCTGAGGGGAGGAAAGGTGGAGGAGGGTGGTGAGGTTTAGGCTGGGGAGTGGGCTGAGGGGGGGGGGGGGAGGTACTGGATGGGGGTAGAGGAGAGGTTGTGTAGGCTATGTAGGGGGGGAGGGAAACATTGAAACATCTATGGGAGGTGTGCGTGAGGGGTGGTGAGGAGGAGGGGTGGCAGGAGGCGAGGGGGTGGGTGTTGGGGGGGGGGGGGGAAGAGTTGTTTAGGGAAGTGGAGAGGAGATGGACGGAGGTGGAGGGGGGGTGAATGGGGGAGTGAATGTGTGTATGGATGATTGGATGACTGGAGGGGAGAGAGAGAGCGGAAACGGGAGTCCCGGGGGGTGGGGGGCGCGGGCGGGGGAGAGGGCGAGCGAGCACGGGGGAGAGCGTGGGAGCGGAGGAGAGAGCGAGTGAGCGCGAGGGTGAGCGTGCGAGCGTGCGAGAGGGGGAGAGAGCGTGCGAGCGTGCGAGCGGGGGAGAGAGCGTGCGAGCGTGCGAGCGTGCGGGAGAGCGGGCGGCGAGCGGTGGAGAGAGTGGGCGAATCGGTGTACATTGCATTGCAAATAGAGTGTAAATAGGTGTAAGTAGTTATAAGTAGGTTAAGTGTTGTTAGGTAGATGTGTAAGTAGGTTTAAGGTTGACTGGAGAGGAGATGTAGAGGAGTTTTGTAACCCTTTTAGGGAACAAATAAAGAATTATTCATATCCATCCAAGCTTCTTTGAGAATTTTTTCAAAAAAATCGATTGGGGCGTGTTTTGAGATAAAAAACATTTTTCATTGAAACGGAACGTACGACCTGATAGAACAGATCTTTTCGAATATAGAAAAAAAAAACGAAGAGTTTGTGTTAGGATTATTGGTTTTATAATAATATACCACACTTCTGTATACGCACGTGCTTTCTTTATTTCACAGATCTACAATCGAACTAACATCCTCGTATGAGGCGGAAGCCAGAGCGCCATCGGCTACATAGTATAGCATACGCATGCGCGCGAATTGCGAATACACATCTCAACACTCTCACTCAATAAAAAGAGGAAGAAACGTCTACTAAACCCAAAGAATTAATGCAACTATTGTGCTTAAGTTTATGTAGTCCTTTTGTCAGTACGTCTGCCACCATTTCTTCCGTAGACACATATTCCACATCAATTTCTTCCCTTTTTATTGCATCTCGAATGAAGCAGTACTTGATGTCCATGTGTTTGGTCCGTCCACGTGCGGTGGGGTTCTTTGCCAACTTTAAAACACCCTGATTGTCTCCATAAATTTTTATTGGCCTGTGAACCCCGAAGTGTATATCTTCGAACAGCTGAGGTAAATGCATTGCCTCCTTTGCTGCTTCCGTTAGTGCAACATACTCAGCTTCAGTGCTCGACAGCGCAACCGTTCGCTGCTTCCTGGCCTCCCAGCTAATGGCAGCGCCACACATTTGAAAAACATACCCTGTAAATGAACGTCTATCAAGGGCATTTGATCCCCAATCGGCATCAGCATAACCAAGCAACTTTCCGTTGCTTTTCTTGTAACATAGACCCTTGTTAATGGAGCCCTTTAAATATCTTAAAATCCGCTTGGCCGCTATCCAATGTGCTGTGGTGTGGCAGTCATTAAACTGACTGAGAAAGCTTACACTAAACGCTATATCCGGACGCGTACATACGGCTAAATACATTAAAAATCCAATTAAATTTCTATATGGATAAGTATTATCACCCTCGTTTGATTCCGCACTAACATCTGACAGATCCTTACTTGTGTCCATCGGAGTGGCTACCGATTTTGCATCTGTCATTCCAAATTTTTCTAATAACTCCAAAATGTACTGTCTTTGATACATACTTATTTCTCCATTCGTTTGGCGAAAATCAATTCCTAGACAATGACGAATCGGTCCATAATCTTTGATTTCCAAGTACTTCATCAGTGAACTCTTAACCTGGTTTTAAAGCTTTGATTCATTTGAAGCAACTATTACGTCGTCCACATAAATCATAATTAATACTATATTGTTTTCTTTCTTCATGTAATAACAGCAAGGTTCGGCCCTGGTTGGAGTCATTCCGATTTTACACAATATGTCGTCGAACTTTTTGTTCCATTGACGACCTGATTGTTTTAAACCATATAAAGCCTTCTTCAACAGGCATACTTTATCACCGTTTTGCAATGACTTTAATTCGTCCTTGGCTCTCTCGATTAGCCTATAATCGCTGTCTTTTCTCCCTCCTTCAATAATTTCCCTTAGTATGTCTTCATATAACTCTGGCGTTTCCATATAGATATCTTCCTCCAAGTCTCCGTTCAGAAACGCTGTAGAGACATCCAGATGATGAACCTCCAATCCATGCTGTACGGCGAGCGCCATCATGGCTCGTATCCAACTTAACCTAACAACGGGCGAAAATACATCGTTAAAATCAATTCCAGGCATCTGCGAGTACCCTTTTGCGACCAATCGTGCCTTCTTCTTTGCCGATCCATCGTGATCTGTCTTGTGAGTAAGAACTACGCGTGAACCGACCACATTCTTGTCCCTTGGCCTATTTACCAAAACCCAAGTATTATTCTTTAAAAGGGCCTTATATTCAGTACACATAGTCCTCCTCCACTGACTCGATTGGGGCCCTGACATTGCGCCTGCCACTGGAATCTCTGCAACACTTGCATGTTGTTCTTCTTCTATGGGATCATTTGGATCAGGCTCTTGTCTTTCGTCAACTGTTTATATAATTTTCGTGGTCTTCCTTTATTCCCTGTACGTAATAGTTTAGGTCTTCCACGACCTCTTTTCTCAGTATGTAATCGTTTCAAGATGACTTGTTTCACGTCCGGTTTGTATTTGACCCTCATTGATTTCAACATCTTCGTTGCTCGAACCTTCTCTCATTATACTCTCATTAGTAGTCTGGACATCACTCGCTGTGTCAAGGTCGGCATTAATGTTGCTACTTTCACTCTGTATCTGCACTACACGCCCAATCTTATCTTGCTTCGTTTCCTCATGAGGGTCTTGTTTTCCGTGTTCCTCCTCTCTATGCTCAATAACTCTAATGTCTCTTGATACTATCACCTTCCTCGCTTCCGGTAACCACACTCTATATGCTTTGGATCGCTCGCAGTAACCTACAAAAATCCCTGTTTTTGTCCTATCTCCAAACTTATCCTTTCTCGGATCTTTATTTAGAATGTATGCCTGCATTCCAAACACTCGCAAATGTGATAAACTCGGTAACCTCCCTGTCCACAATTCGAAGGGGGTTTTTCCATTTAATGCTCTAGCCGGGCATCTATTTCTGATATAATTAGCGGTTGAAAGTGCTTCCGCCCAATACCCATGCGATAATCCTGCGTGCAACAGCATACATCTCGCCGTCTCTATCAGCGTACGATTCTTTCGTTCGGCCACTCCATTTTGTTGTGGCGTGTGCGGTACTGTTAGCCGCCTTCGAATTCCATTTTCCTTTAGGAACTCGTCGAATCTTAGATTGCAATATTCCCGGCCGTTATCCGTTTGCAAATACTTTATCTTTCTCTCAGTCAACTTCTCTGCATACATCTTGAATTCCCTGAATCGCTGCAACACCTCATCCTTTGTCCTCAGGAAATACACCTGATACCATCTTGAATAATCGTCGATGAATGTCAGGACATATTTAGCTCCACCTATCGATTCCGTTTTCATAGGTCCACACACGTCTGAATGCACAATGTGTAAAAGTCCTGTACTTCTCTTTGGTTCTCTTGGGAAGGGTGTTGAAGTCAGCTTACCTTGTATGCATCTCTCACATGGCGTAATAGTTCCTTCTCTCTGAATCTTAATTCCAATTGCCTTTTGCGTCCTTACCATAAATGTTAAATCCTTTAGATTCAGGTGTCCAAGGCGTTCATGCCACAGTTTCAGATTAGAATTTTCGCTTCGACAATCCGCCCTTCTAGCATGCTCCACGCACTCCTGTATGTAATACAAGTTACTAACTCTAATTGCTTTGGCTTTTATTCTTCCGTCTCTTCCCTTTATAACAGCTCCATGTTCAGTAAAGGTTACTATTATATATTGCCCTTATCCGTAATCTTTGCTACCGACGCCAAATTTATTCTTAATTCAGGAACGTACAAAGCATCCTGGAGTTCTATATCTTTAACATTATTATCTAGAAATATTTGAATCTGTACATTTCCTTTTGCTTGAACGTTTGCTGACTTATTACTAGCTAAATTTAATTTCTTGCGCTCTGATGGGTGTAACTCCATAAATTTACCTTTATCTTTGCACAAGTGTTTAGTGCAACCACTATCCAGACACCAACTATCGTGTTGCGGATTCATTGTAACAACACAGGCTTCTTCTCTATTTACATGGTTTACATAAAACATCTCCGCAGCTGAGCCTGCATTTGGTCTATTAGCAGCACCTCTTCTTGCATAACAATTTATTGCTTTGTGCCCCAATTTCCCACATTTAAAACATTTAATGGGCGATCTACCGTTATTGATATTTCTCTCATACCTGTGATTCTCATGCTTATCGTGCTTCCACCCTGTTCTCCTTGTTTGTTCGTTTTGCTTCACAGCCATTGCCCCAGGTTCATCATTGTGCTTTTCTTTCCTGGTCTCAAACTCTTCCAGAATTTTTACTTTTAACGTTTCAAGGTCTGGAAGCTCATCACGGGATTCCATGGCACATATAAAGTTTTCATATGTATCTGGTAAACTATTTAATAACATTGCACTTTGAAAGTCTTTATGTATTTCTATGCTCATGTCTCCAAGTTTGTCTACGACTTCGATGAAGCCATTTATGTGTTCCCGCACATCCGCACCATGAGCCATGCGGTGACTAGTCAGTCTTTTAAGTAACGCGGCCTTTTTCGCCGGACCTTTTGAGGTTTGTTATTGATTGCAGCTTTTCCCATACTTCACACGCAGTCTTGCATCCTTTGATCTGTTTCAATTCATTGGTGCTTATCGCAAGTATAATGTCGGCTTTTGCCATCTGATCGGCGGCGTCCCATGCACGTGCTTGTGCTTCTGAGGCTGCATCAGTTGCCGTGGGCCTACGATTTCGTCCGTTTGCATATTCCCAGCCATCATTTTTAATTAACAGCGCCTCTGCCTGTATGCACCATGTATCATAGTGTAGGATTTTATTTATTATACAAGCAATAACTGGTATTACATATATATTTTATTTTAAACAACCCGTCTGAAGTGTGGTCGTCTTTGTCGTCTACGTACTGTCGTCGCTATTGTCGTTATCGTCACACTCGTCAATACCTCGTCAATACCAATACCAATACAATACTGTCGTCTCAATCGTCGCTATCGTCTTTGTCGTCACTGTACGTCTTCTTTTAATAATTTGTGCGTCTTAAACTTTTTCTCTTTGGCGTTACGTCTCGGCGTCTCAAGGGTCACTGTCCTTTGTTCAATGTCCGTCCGCTCGTCTCGTCGTCGTCGATCGTCTTCAGTCGTAATCCTTAAAACAAAAAACTAAAACACATGACATAACATTCATACGTCACACCTCATGCCTCACACCTCACACACTCACACCTCACACACTCACGCCGCACACACTCACGCATCCACTCGGCATCGTTCCTTGCACTCATTTCAGGCATTCGTACAAAACGCTCGCTACTGTTATTTCACACACACACACACACATCCCACACTCGGCCATTCTTGAACGATGTCTGCCCTCAGGCATCGGATTCATCATCAATTTCCCACACTCGGCCATTCTTGAACGATGTCTGCCCTCAGGCATCGGATCTATCATCAATAGTTGATCCCCTATCAATGGAACAGAATAGCGTTCCTTACATAATTTCTGGTTAAGTTGCTGATTGCCTATGCACAATTTTGCTCGCTCATCCTTTTTATTGACTAACACTTTAGGACTCACGCATTCAGACGTACTTTCTCTCTCATTGCCATCTCGCAGCCATTCCTCTACTTGTTCATCCACAATCTCGCTCTGTGCCGGCGCTAACCCTCGCGGTGGTTGATACACTGGTCTACCGTCTTTTACAATAACTTCACATTCACTCTTATTACCTACTTCTTTAATATAAGGCGGCTCGTAAGTATCTACTAAATCTACAATGTCTTTCTTAATGCTAGCACTCTCAATGTTTTCAATCGACTCCTGGGAAGATGTGTCCACCACATCTGACTCCTCAGACACGTTCATGCCAAACATATCCGCGACAGCGGCCGACAGCTCGTTCTCATTGTTTCGGCTAAACATCCTCGCCTTCTTGCCGTCGATTAAAATTCGAGCCTGAGCTAATACACCATTCCCAATCACAAAGCCATATTTCATAGAAACATCGGGCGCCACGTGGACTCTGAATGGATATACGCTATTGTCTATTTTTACGTCCATCTCGACGCTTCCCAGAGTGGATACCGTGCCCGCACCGAACCCTTCACACAAAATTGCCGCACCTGTTAAGGGTGGAGAACCCAGTTCAACATACTGCGATTTTTTAATTAAGTGGGCGTCGCTACCCCAGTCTAAAAACGCCAATAACTTCTTGCCTTCGATTGTCACGGGCTTAAAAATTTTATTGTCTTCGGCAGATGCCACGGTACACAGATTTACTTGCTTGACCTGTCCACTTTGGTCGCACTCGGCTGATTTGTGTCCAAATTGCCTGCACGCAAAGCACTTTGGGCCTTTATCTTTCGACGGGCACTCGACACTACGATGGTCGCGATCGCCACAGTTGAAACACCTTTGCTCTTTTCCAGATGCCTCTTCTTCCGCCCTGCTCGCTGTGTTGCTCGGTAGGGTTCTTCCGCGCAACGTTATTCCTTGTGTTTGAAAACCGCGCTGCGCGACTCTTCGGGCGCCCCTCTAGCGCGCTCGCCTGAGTATGTTGCGAGCGCCGAGTGTTATTGTACCTCCGCGGCGGGCTCGTTCGTCCCCCCGCGGACTCGACTCCCGCAGCCGCCCGGTTAAGACTTGACCTCAACCGAACGCTCCGTAGGCGCCTAGAGGAGCTCTGTACACGAAAACATTAACGGGAGCATTGAGTTCAAAAGAGTTCGTTAGGTTGAGGTCAAGTTTGGCCGTTGCGCGGCCGCCGACAGTCTGGTACCAGCTTCCACGAGATATCTATCGAGTGCGATCGCTTGCTTCCTTTGCTTTATCTTGCTTGTGCTTACGCAGCATCTTCCGTTCTGTGCCTTCGCAGATTAGTTTACTGCATCAGATTTCTATTGACTTTAATTGTATCTTTGACTATTTGTTTGATTATACGTGTGTGTGCTTGTAGCCCTTTTGACTTATCTTTTCATTGTCCGTGTGTACTGTACTCGTTTAAATAAACTGCTTCGTGAGGTTTCTTTGTGATTCTCTGTGTATTTAATACGCGAGGGCGATAATTGCTCACCACTCTTCCGAGACTATTCCGGCATTTAACATTTTTGGTCCTTCGAGCCGGATCCTTGGCTAGCGTGACCTGTGCCAACAAGTGCCGCGCCGTTGGGTACGCGAGTGGACAATAAGGAGTGTTGTTTTTTTTGTGAAAATGGAGGAATTGTTGGCCTCACAATACGAACTGCACGGTCGAATTGCCCGCACATGGGACAATTTGAAAAAAACAGGACAAAAGAATATAACAATCGACCACGTCAGGACCACATTGTCCTTACTCGATTCAAAGTGGTCTCGCCTTGAGGAGCAGCACACCCTCCTGATGCGCAACCATCGTGCAGCGCTCAAAGAGCACAACTACGTGACAGGAGATTTCGTGTCCCAAGCAGAGTCGACATACACAGCGCAGCGATCGCAGTTACTGTGTTTGGAAAGACAGTGTACCGCATCTTCGGCCTCCGACGCGACAAGGCCCGCCGCTCCTGCTCAGGCGGCGCCCGCGCAATCGACCTCGTACCCGCGAATTGACCTTCCCAAATTTACCGGCAAGTTCGAAGATTGGCCCGCTTTCCGCGACCTCTTCACCTCGATGGTAATAGAGGAATCTTCATTACCACAAGTGCGCAAATTGCACTACTTGAAGACCAGCATGTTGGGGGAGGCGGAAAGCCTACTCAAGAACCTGCCCACGACGGAGGAGAATTTTCAACGGGCATGGGATACCTTAAAGGGCCATTTCGAAAATAAGAGGCTTTTGGTGCGATCTTACCTGAACGCACTCACCGCGCTGCCAAAGATGCGACCCAACGCGATTTCTGACTTGCGGAAAATTTTCCACGTAGCCGTGTCCACTATTGGGGCCTTGGAGGGTATTGGGCGGCCATTAACTTCAAGTGAAGATTTGGCAGTGCACCTTATTGCTAACCTTCTCGATCAATCACTGCGACGGGATTGGGAGAAGTCGCTTAGCAAGACAACGAAACCTCCAACTCTAGACGAGCTGCTGACATTTCTTAAGGAGCAGCTCACGTCCGAGGAAGCGCTCGCGGCGAGCCAGTCGGACCTACCTGCCAAGCATACGTCACGGAGCGGACGCAACGTCCGCGTCGCTCAGCTGAGAGCCACCCAAACAAACCCCGGCCGTCCCTGCCCTATATGCAAAGGAGACCATTTCATTGCTGTCTGTGGACAGTATCAAAGAAAAGCGCCACAGGAGCGCAAGGAGCTGGCAGCGGCGCACAACAGATGTTTCAACTGTCTGGGCCGCCACTCTATGAGCGCATGCACCACGTCGAAAACCTGCATGAAATGCAACGGTAGGCACCACACTTCTTTGCACGAGGCCTTTGCTCCAAGCACAAATACCAATGGCGTGGTGTCGGTCCACATCACCAGACTTCCCGCGGCCGAACCACAACCAGAGGTACTTGCCACTGCCCGTGTATGGGTTAGCGACGCCCTTGGCAGGCAGCATCTTGTCCGAGCAGTGATCGACCCGGGAGCCGAACGGTCTCTTATCAGGGAGTCCCTCGCGCAGCGCCTCCGCCTACCTAGAGCTCCAACATCCAAAGGGGTGCGCGGAGTGATAGAGAAGCAGTCGAGTTCGACGCGCGGAAACGTCACCGTCACATTATCTTCCTTCGACAAGGGCTTTTCCTTTGCAACAACGATGCTCGTATTTCCGCGGCTGTCTGTGTACAACGGACCCCAGACAGACAACATGAGTGCATGGCATCACATGCACGACCTCGACATGGCAGACCCTGATTTGGCCGCTCGCGATCCTGCCTTAATTCTATTAGGATCGGGAGCCTATGGAGACATAGTAATGAGCGGAGTAAGAAGAGGACGCAAGCAAGACCCGGTGGCTCAACAAACCCAGTTGGGTTGGGTGCTGTTCGGAGGGCACGGAGATGAAGAATCGGGACCCGCCGTCCATGCAATGTTGTGCACCCTTGACAACGACATTGCTTCGGTGCTGCGCCGATTTTGGGAGTGGGAGGAGCCGGTGAACGCATCTCCACCGCCTACCGAAGAGGAGCAAAGAGGAGAAGTGCATTTCTGCAATTCCTTTAAAAGGTTGCCATGTGGTAGATTTCAGGTGCGTCTCCCCTTCCGTACTCCACCGGCAACGCAGCTTGGAGCGACCCGGCGCGCTGCTCAACGCGCCTTTGAGGCCTTGGAGCGTCGATTTGTTCACGACGAGGCATTTAGCAGACTCTACCACGAGTTCATGGAGGAGTACAGCAAGCTCGGACACATGTCTCCCGCCCCGCTGTCTCTAACTCAAGAGGGCAGCGGCCAATGTTTTCTGCCACACCATGGGGTATTAAAGTGCACGGGAGAAAACAAAAAGCTGCGAGTCGTGTTCAACGGGTCAACGCGAACAGCTGCAGGTACGAGCCTGAATGATTTCCTACTTACAGGGCCCAATCTGCTGCCGCCACTCCAGGACATACTTCTTAGATGGCGACGTCACCGCTACGCCTTCGTAGCGGACATTGAGAAAATGTACCGCCAGATCTTGGTGCATCCGGACGATCGCGACTACCAGCGAATATTGTGGAAGCAACAAAGCTGCGTGAGGGAGTACAGGCTGAACACACTCACATACGGTACCGCATGTGCGCCCTTCCTTGCCATGAGGGTGCTTCGCCAGTTGGCTCAGGAAGAAGAGGGCACCTTCCCGTTGGGATCTATCGTCTTGCGGCAAGACGTATATGTAGACGATGCGCTATCAGGGGCATCAACAGTAGAGGCGGGCCTCCAAAAACAACAGGAGCTATCGGCGCTGTGCATGGCGGGCGGCTTCCCCCTTCGGAAGTGGGCAGCAAACCATCCCGGGTTGCTTGAGGGTGTACCCCAATCACATAGGCAAGCTGCCTCAACAACGGCGGAGCTGCCGGCGGAAGAACACACCGTTTTGGGACTGCGCTGGCGGCCAGCGGAGGACTGCTTGTCCATAGGTTTCTCCAAGACACAAATGAAGACGCCCACGCGGAAGGCCGTGCTGTCACAAATAGCCAGGCTGTTTGACCCACTTGGGTGGCTAGCTCCAGTGGTCACAAAGGCGAAAATATTACTCCAAGCAACATGGCAACAGCGTCTGGACTGGGATGCCCCGCTGGCTGGCTCGGAGGCCGCAGTCTGGCACAGGTTGACAGCTGAACTTGCACTACTGGAGGAACTGCGCATCCCGCGGTGGTTCACGGGATTAGAACAGGAAAGCGATCTCCAGATCCACGGGTTCGCCGACGCCTCGGAGAGAGCCTGCGGCGCCGTGGTATACCTCCGAACGATGCTGGGTGGAAGAGTGCACGTTTCCTTGGTGCAGGCGAAATCAAAGGTGGCACCTCTGAAGCAAATTTGTCTTCCTAGATTGGAGCTTACCGCCGCAGCTCTACTGTCGAGGGTGTCAGCACATGTGCGAGATACGCTGGGACTAAAAGATGTGATCACGTACCATTGGTCCGACTCTACGGTGGCATTGGCATGGATACGAGGCCACCCTTCCAGATGGAACACCTACGTGGCCAACAGGGTGGCTGAAATTCAACGAGACGGCCACGAGGTACAGTGGCGCCACATTTCGGGAAGAGAGAACCCAGCAGACTGTTTGTCCCGGGGCTTATTCCCTAACGAGCTAGAGCAACACCCCCTGTGGTGGCAAGGCCCCCCATTTCTAATGGAAGGGCCTTCATCGTGGCCTAACTCGGAGGAGTCACTGCCGGACGATAACGTACCAGAAAAGAGACCCATTAAGTGCTTCACCACCAGGCTAGACTGCACGGAGCCGCCGGAGCTCACAAGATTCTCCAAGTTGCGTCGACTTCTCCGAGTGACCGCCTGGATGAGGCGGTGGATACTCTCCCGTGGCAAGGAGGAGAGGGAGGACAACGAAAGGGTAGAAAACGAAAGGGTAGAACAAGTTCTGCGCCAGCAAGAGCTGGAGGCGGCACTTCTCACGTGGATTCGAGTTTCCCAGCGCGCGGCATTCGCACAAGAGCTGGTTAACGTGCGCGAAGGGCGGGCGGTCCACCCTACAAGCGCTTTGAAGACGCTCACCCCCTTCCTCGACCAGCATGGCATCCTGCGAGTTGGAGGGAGATTGATACACGCGGTTCTGGATGTCGATCAGCGACATCCAATCATCCTGGCACCATCCTCCCATCTCAGTCAGCTCCTCGTGGAGGAGCATCACTTGAGAACCTTGCATGGCGGAACCCAGGCCACGCTGGCATCAATTCGCCAGCGGTTTTGGATTCTACGGGGGCGGCAGCAAGTCAAGTCCCGGATTCACCGGTGCCCTACATGTATCCGATGGAGGGCAGCCACGCCACAGCCCATAATGGCCAATTTACCCGCAGCACGGGTGACACCTAGCCGACCATTTCTCCATACCGGCGTGGATTTCGCTGGTCCCATACGGTTGCGCACCACCAAGGGTAGGGGACATCGAGCGTATAAGGGTTTTCTCAGTATATTCATCTGTTTCAGCACCCGAGCAGTCCATCTCGAAGTGGTAAGCGACTACACCGCCACAGCCTTCTTGGCGGCCTTCCGGCGATTCACCTCCCGCCGCGGCCTCTGTGAGGCCGTCTACAGTGACTGCGGTACAAATTTTGTGGGTGCGGATGCTGAGCTGCGCAGAATGTTTTCCGGAGCTGCCCCAGACGCCCAGTGCATCGCCGGCCACCTCGCCTCTGAGGGAATCCGCTGGGTGTTCAACCCGCCTGCCGCACCGCACTTTGGGGGGATTTGGGAGGCGGCCGTCAAGTCAGTAAAACACCACTTGCGGCGAGTGATCGGGGAGGCCACCCTCACCTTCGAGGAGATGACGACGCTGCTTGCTGAGGTAGAGGCCTGCCTAAACTCGCGCCCCCTCCAAGCTATGAGCGACGACCCTGAGGATTTATCCCCGTTGACTCCTGGGCATTTCCTTGTGGGCGGCCCGCTCAACGCAATACCAGAGCCTTCACTGTTGGAGGTTCCAGCCAGCAGGCTAACTCGCTGGCAATTGATCGAGAGGATGCGCGATCACCTATGGGCTCGCTGGTCGCGAGAGTATATACAATCATTAACGCCGCGTGCTAAGTGGTGGAGAACTACCGGCGGACTGCAGGAAGGGCAGCTGTGCGTCATCAAAGGCGAACAAGCAGCGCCCACCCGATGGCCGCTCGGGCGCATCACCCAGCTGTACCCGGGAAAAGATGGACAAGTTCGTGTAGTAGAAGTTAAGACTGCGAGTGGGTCGCTCACACGACCGGTGGTAAAGATCATTCCTCTTCCCGGCATAGACTGCATACCGGACCAAGCCAAACAGTAACTGAGTGCGAACTGATTCCGTTTTTTTGTGTTATGTTCAATTTTGGCGCTTCTCGCCAAGGCGGGCGGCATGTTTGAAAACCGCGCTGCGCGACTCTTCGGGCGCCCCTCTAGCGCGCTCGCCTGAGTATGTTGCGAGCGCCGAGTGTTATTGTACCTCCGCGGCGGGCTCGTTCGTCCCCCCGCGGACTCGACTCCCGCAGCCGCCCGGTTAAGACTTGACCTCAACCGAACGCTCCGTAGGCGCCTAGAGGAGCTCTGTACACGAAAACATTAACGGGAGCATTGAGTTCAAAAGAGTTCGTTAGGTTGAGGTCAAGTTTGGCCGTTGCGCGGCCGCCGACAGTCTGGTACCAGCTTCCACGAGATATCTATCGAGTGCGATCGCTTGCTTCCTTTGCTTTATCTTGCTTGTGCTTACGCAGCATCTTCCGTTCTGTGCCTTCGCAGATTAGTTTACTGCATCAGATTTCTATTGACTTTAATTGTATCTTTGACTATTTGTTTGATTATACGTGTGTGTGCTTGTAGCCCTTTTGACTTATCTTTTCATTGTCCGTGTGTACTGTACTCGTTTAAATAAACTGCTTCGTGAGGTTTCTTTGTGATTCTCTGTGTATTTAATACGCGAGGGCGATAATTGCTCACCACTCTTCCGAGACTATTCCGGCATTTAACACCTTGAAACGACTCAAGGAGGTTCACCGTCGTCTTCAGTCTCTGCGCCCTTGCCAGATCTCTCAGCGCCAAGTCCGGAATTCCCTCGATGACATATTCCACGATCTCCGCGTCACTCACCGGCACTCGGTTTCCCAGAATAATTTTATGGTGCACGTACTCGCCGAACGATTCCTCTCGTTTCCACGCGCGCTGCTCAAAATTTCGTCTCGCAACCAAGATGCTCTCTGGTCGATGAAATACGCCTCTCAGGCCTTTGAGGAGATCATCTGTTGAGAAGGAGACGTACTCTGGTCTCGAATGTAACCACGCTAGAGCGTTACCCTTTAGTCTTGACCCGACTAGTAATTTCGTCTTCGCGTCGGTCAATCCATAGGCACTCTTGAGTGCTCTCACTTGCTGTTCCCAAATCGCGAAATCACCCTGACTTCCATCGAAGACACTGAGGAATTCGGCAACCGCACTCACACTTATCGATTCGTCCCGATAAACTGGTGGTTCCGGCTCGACTCGCTGCTCTGGCACAGTTCTATTAACATTAAACTGTTCTCTCATCGTCATGAATTCAATTTGTTTTCTCGCCAGTTCCAACTCCTGTCGGGCTAATTCTAGCTCACGGCGCATGTGGTCCGTATCGCTGACCCCACTGCTTCCAGCACTATCCTTAATTTCTTCGTCTTCTCGACTCGGCTCTTTTACACCTTCCGTCCAGTGGCCCGCTGGATCCGCTGCATTCAGTCGGAGGACTAACTCTGCCTTCGACCCTGACACTGGAAGGCCCTTTTCCCTCAGGATTTCTTTGAGTTTCGGCACCGTAAGATCGGCTACGTTGAGTGCGCTCATCGTGGCAAAATTTTTTTTTTTTTTTTCTGCACGGCACTACACGTTCGCAATGTATCAATTGTCTTCATCTCTCACTTCCGACGCGTTGCTTTAATTGTTTTGGGATCAAGTGGCTCTCTCAATCCCGGCTGAGCCCCCAATTTGTAGGATTTTATTTATTATACAAGCAATAACTGGTATTACATATATATTTTATTTTAAACAACCCGTCTGAAGTGTGGTCGTCTTTGTCGTCTACGTACTGTCGTCGCTATTGTCGTTATCGTCACACTCGTCAATACCGTCACTGTCGTCTCAATCGTCGCTATCGTCTTTGTCGTCACTGTACGTCTTCTTTTAATAATTTGTGCGTCTTAAACTTTTTCTCTTTGGCGTTACGTCTCGGCGTCTCAAGGGTCACTGTCCTTTGTTCAATGTCCGTCCGCTCGTCTCGTCGTCGTCGATCGTCTTCAGTCGTAATCCTTAAAACAAAAAACTAAAACACATGACATAACATTCATACGTCACACCTCATGCCTCACACCTCACACACTCACACCTCACACACTCACGCCGCACACACTCACGCATCCACTCGGCATCGTTCCTTGCACTCATTCCAGGCATTCGTACAAAACGCTCGCTACTGTTATTTCACACACACACACACACACACATCCCACAATAGTTATCCTTTGTTAATAATTCGATATGGTTCGATTTTCCAATGCTTGCTGCCATTTCGCCACGTGCTTGCCTAACCTCAAATTTGAATTCCAGCTTTTTCTGTTCCCTATTCCTTTCCCTTAGTTATTTTTTTTTATATGTTAGACTTTCTTTAAATTCTTTTATTAATAACTCGTGATCTGGGCCATAACCTATTAGGATTATTGGTTTTATAATAATATACCGCACTTCTGTATACGCACGTGCTTCCTTTATTTCACAGATCTACAATCGAACTAACATCCTCGTAAGAGGCGGAAGTCAGAGCGCCATCCGCTACATAGTAAAGCATACGCATGCGCGCGAATTGCGAATACACATCTCAACAGTTTGCCCACGATCGGACAATTTTTTTAAGTTGTTATATCCATCCAAGCTTCTTTGAGAATTTTTTCAAAAAAATCGATCGGGGCGTGTTTTGAGATAAAAAATATTTTGTGCTTTAAATTAAAAATAAACAATAAACAATTTTTTGTTGGTTAAAATCATATTTTTTTCTTGAAAGATCATTCAAAAACACAAATTTTGAAAAAAAGAACGATCCAATATATGCATTTTTAATAAATTTTAAGATAATTCATATTTCCAAAACGGACCGTCAAAAAAAATCTGAAAAAATTCATGAACGCGTTTTTGATCAACCTTAAAAACATATAAAATTTAAAAAAAAATCGAAGGGGGTGAGGTCGGAAAGTGTCCGATTTGGCATGGAATGCCTCATATACAGTGAGTAACTTTAATATTCGGACACTAGGAGATTTTTAGTTCATTACATTATCATTTAATTCCTAACAATAAGAAATCTTTCGCGATGAAGTATTGTATCAAGGTATACGTCTAGTAAACAATAGTCAACATTTTACTTACATAACTTACAACAAAGGTTAAATAAAACTATTTTAATGAAACAATGTCTGTTTTCCATGTTACTTTAACACGTTCCGTGCCGTAGCGATTTTTGAAGACTTTCCGTTCAGGCCGCGTGGGGCGTATACGACCCACACTTTTACAATTAAATAAATTCGTTTTTGACGTACGCCTTACAATTTTTCAATAGTACAAAGCCATAATTAGCAAGAAAAGGGTACAAATTTTAATATGCATTAGACAAGAAAGCAATAAATTTAATTTTTATGAAATTATTATAACAAACACATGGTCGAACGTTTACTCCACCAGACGAGTTGCAAACTCCTACATAACCATTTTAATAAAGTCTAAATGCATAAAAAATAATGTGGTTTATTTCAAAAAAGTTTAATATTATTGTTTACAAATCTGCTTACAATTAGAAAGACATATTGCGGTGCACTGTGTTGAAACATGGCAAACATAAATAGGGCTCACCTGGACAATCATCACAAAATGCTATAACTTTTCTCGTACAATTTCTTGTCGATTTCGAGCCAATCTTTTTTACATTATTATTATAACACATTTTGCACCGTCTCCTCCCTAAAGTGAATTTGCCCCCCTTTTCTTTAATTTCATGCCGAACTCTTTTTGGTACTTTGGGCAAAGTATTATAATCTTTGTAGGCCATCAACTGCATAGCTACCTGTTTTCTAAATTCTACGCTTGATATTTTATTGTTTATCAGACAAAAGATACGCATACTGCAAAGAGACAAAAGATTTATCGCGTGATCCGCTTGCCGCGGTCCGTACGGCTCTGCTGTTTGAAAAAATGATCGCCACGCCGCGTGGGTCATACACGCCCCACACTACGATAAAAGTGGTATACATGATATTAGGATGTCTAAATTCAATTCTACAAAAAATGTTTAAAGAATTCTTTTTTTATCAATGAGAATTCCAAGCAGCGTGAGCGGAAAGTTCAGCGTGGGTCGCATACGCCCCACGCAGCACGGAACGTGTTAAATATATACTGTATGATTATATAACAAAAAAAAACGACATTTTTACGAAATCATGGAAATAAACGAGTTTTAAAATTTTACAATGCATCAAGAAATATTTTTTCATTATATGTACAAATATAACTGATAACACGTTACTATTTTTTTACGGTATGGTATCGTTCAAAACATTTTCCTCTGTGAAGAGGAACACGGCAGAAGCTACACATAAAACATGTTTCACTTCGCACTTTTTTTTGCTGCGCACACGCGACATTGCCTTTGTGGATTTTTCTTCTTCCAGGCACCAACAATTTTTTCTAATATGTGTTTGCGCATATCCATAGATTATCTGCCAGGAGGGTCGCCTCTTGATATAATTTGCTGTGGTTCTTCACTGCTGCTTTCAGGTACTTCATCAGTAACCCACTGCCGTGCGATGTCGTGCAAGAATGTCTTATATCTTATTTTTTGTGTCTTTGTTGAATTGTACACTACATATGAATTGAAAAATGCACAATTTATTATATACATTGCTAAACGCTTTGTCCACTTCACAGTTTTACGTAAAATACTGTAGTAGGACAAATACTGATCAGCCCGATCTATTCCTTTCATATACTTACTATAATCGATCAAAGCATTTGGTTTTATAATTTTTTGCCTCTTGACGCAATCCTCCAATCAAACGCAATCCAAATCGCTCCACATTATTGCTCTCTTTCATTTCCGCGGAATGGATTGAGGAGATAAGGCTAACTTCTTTCTTGGATTGCCAAATTTGTACCAATATATTATTTTTCCTGCGGAAAATTGTTTCTCCTTTTTTTAAATTAGTTGTTTTTAGGCACTCTAGTAAATCTCTATTTTTCCTAATTGTTCCGCAGATTCGTATTTTTTGTTGTAAAAGGGTTTCCGTGTTTTCGACGCTGTTATAATAATTGTCCACATACAAATGGTGCCAGACATCAGTATATGGCGCAACCACCGTGCGTATCGTTTCGATCAATCGTAATCCTTGAGCTGCATAAGCTTCAAAGTTGCAGATATATCCCGTGTCACTTTCAGACAATATTCTTATGAGTATACCGTATTTTATAATTTTTCCAGCATTATAAACTCTAAAAAACAATCGTCCTCTCCAAGGGACTATGCCCTCATCTAATGATACCTGTTGCTTCGGATTATAAATGTTATTGAATTTTTCAACAAAATAATTTAGTATAGGCCTGACTGTGAATAATCGATCAGAATCGTCTGAGATGTCTTCATTGTTATTAACCCCCGAGAACTCGCGCTATGATATTTTGGGCCGCGCAGAGAAAGAATCTAAGATATCTCAATAAATAGAAAAGATTGAAGACTGGCGTCCCGGCTCACTGATTGTGAGTTTTACAATCTCCACTATAATTTGAACCTATTATTAACGAAATTATTTATTTATTATAATCTAGGGACGACATTTCTCGAGTTACTACCGTGAACAACGATGGTCGTGAGCGGCTCGCACGCACAGTCTGCTTCCCCCACCATACTCATTTCTCCTCCCGTGGTTCTAGCGCGCATGTATGTGCAAGTAAATGCGCCCGCGTATGGAGTAGTATATATGTGCCGTATATACGGCGCGCGGCGTTTCAAAGACCTCTACGGTAAAATCTGTATTGTTCTGAATGTTACGTGTACTCTTGAAAACTTATCTCGGAAACCTCAATATTGTCTTGAAAGCATTGAGCGATTTATGACCATATTGTCCTAAATGATAATCCTTGCACGCGATCGATATAATCGGCAAAACTAAACTGTGAAGACAAATGCTGTAATCTTCAATAAACTCATTCAAATTACGGTTTACTACCGTATTCAAGACCCACGATACTTTCAATACCTAACCAAACTTCGCAGACATACGTAGATAGTCTGAATTTTAGGATAATATAACAATCTTTGAACTGATTCAAAACAGACAGCGAACAAAATCTACTGAAGATTTGTACATAATGTACCACTCAATCAATATTACCTGATTGCAGGGCTCATGTATGTACGTTACGTGCATACACATGTGAATGTATACCCCTTATGCTGGAGAACGATGGAACGGATTGTAGGACAATGCAGGTGATAAAGGAACCGGTAGATTGTTACAGACATAAACAACAACACTAAATATAGAATAATGTATTTTGAAAAAACGAGTACCGCAAACAATACTAAATACAAGAATTCAACGCAACATAATGTAAAATATCACATACAGACTATTGCAACGCATTACAAATAATATGAAAATCGACTAGACCGTAATGTAAAATATCACATACAGACTATTGCAACGTATTACAAATAATATGAAAATCGACTAGAATGTAATGTAAAATATCACATACAGACTATTGCAACGCATTACAAATAATATGAAAATCGACTAGAACGTAATGTAAAATATCACATACAGACTATTGCAACGCATTACAAATAATATGAAAATCGATTAGAACGTAATGTAAAATATCACAAGCAAATCACAGTGGATAATACACAAAAAATAATAAAAAATATAATGTGCAGGTCGGAATTGCTCGCATACAAATATTGAAGTACTACAAGTAAAGAAGTAATACAAATAATTAAATTAATACGTACACAATAACGGACAAATAATGACAAAAAATGTTCAATACAAAGAAAATGTTACACATCTTCATTATGTGCACATGGCTCACATGTGTAAGTCGTGTGGGCGGGACAAATCGGCTTCTGACACGTTGCACATTGTTTTTTTTTGTTGTTCCTTTAGACGAAACAAGATGTAATAACAACAAAGAAATTTAACAATTCCAAAATTTGGAAACTAAAGTCAGTCTTAAATTACAATCAGTCAGTTTGTGATGCATTGAGATAGAGATGTGAGATTACTTCTCAGTCTTGAGGTAAGGTTCCAATAATTGTTAGAATTAAACTAGCAGCTAGTTCATGCTCCCTACAATCTATAGAGATTCTAATGAAATTTGCTAGGGCTTTTATAAGAAACAATCTAGTCTGTTGTGTCTCATTGTAAAGGAACGGCATATTGGGGATTCGCATTCTTGCCAATAAATGATTTTTCATCAAATCTAAAGCTGATGTTTTCAAAAATATTCGTCTATCTTCCGCTGACCCGGTGTTTGACGTAAAAATTATTTGACTATTAATCCCCCAATATTCAACAGCGAAAAAAAAATGGTCAATGGCCATCGGCAACTAATTCGAGCGACCGAATAGGTCGCCTTCATTTGGTCGACAACATCGACACCGCCCTTTGTTTTATTGTAAAACGTTATTATTTCCGGTTTCCTTTCTACACCAGAACTTTCGTCGATTTTATTTGTTCTGTGCTTTGTAGAATATAATAAAACGTGACGATTTTTTTGGTTTGGTTTGTACGATACCAAGACAGTGTCGTGTAGAAAAACAAATTCGCTACTTCGCGGATCGCGTTTTTTTATATCTAGAAATTCTGGTGGTATTTCTCTTTTGTTTTTTCGTAAAGTGCCAACAAGTGTGGTACGTTCTGGCAAAGGTCTGCCGCTAGCGGCAAAGACGTAAAATAATTGTCTACTGTTATGTTCCGCGCACTATTCAATATTGGCTGCGCTAGTCGTTTGACAACCGCACCTGCAGCATTATCTAATTTGTATGGTCTGTCGGGTTGCTTGCCACAATATACTTCTAAATTACTAGTATAAAATACGTGCGCATCGACCATTGCATATATTTTTATGCCATATTTGGCTGGTTTGTTGGCAATATATATGGCCTAAATTTGCACCTTCCGCGAAATGCCTCCAATATTTCGCCAATGGTGACGTACTCGCCAACTTCGTAGCAGGCCTTGCAGCTTTCCACAAAATCACTGAACACTGTGCGAATCGGTGCTAAATTGTCTATTGTTTTTCTTTCAGCTCGCGTATCTATATTATCAAAGCGCACCATTCGCAATAACTGCAGGAATCTCTCCTTGCTCATCGTTGCCCGAAAACATCCTGGTGCAGTTCCGTCGGTGCTCCACAGTTCTTCGACCTTTAGGTGTTGCGTCTTCTTCAACCCAGCCATATACAAAAGGCCAATAAGGGCTGTGAGTTCGCCGACTTTGGTGTCTTTACAGTCGCGTTCCCGTCCGTACCCTTTCCGCATCTTAGCGAAATATTTGTTAGTGCATGTCACTATCTGTTCTAACATTTCGTCTGGGAAATAGAGTTTCCAGCAGTCCAGTCGCGTTTTAGCACTCTGTGCTACTGGCTGCACTCTCGAGCGGTAACACGCGGCATGATCCCACCTGACGTTGACGTTGCGACGCGGTGGCTCCAAACACCAACGCGTTGTTTTATCTTTCCCCCATATAAAATCGGCGGGCGAGTGTTCGTCAACCACGCAATCGGTTTCATCCCCGGATTGTTCAGAATTCGTGGGATGTTCGCTGTGGGCTGACTCTCCGTCTGATTCAGAATCATCAACTCTGATTTCCGAATCAGCCAAATCGTCCCTCGGTTCAGTAGTGATCCACTGAGGAAAAGGAGTTGCCTTTTCCAAACACGTTGGCAGGTTTGTTTCGTTCGACATTATCTATAGTCTAAGAAGAAGAAGAGGTGGAAAAAATAAATATTTCAATGGACAATTTTGTTGTTGTTGTGACGTTTTTGTAACAATAAAACCTACCTGATAACTGATGAACTGGTGCAATCAGTTGGTGCACTATAAATCTATAGTATAAATACTAAAACCTAATAAACTAATAAATATAGAAAACTAATAAAAACAGAAACCTATTGAACTAATAACCACAACACGTAATAAACAAATAAACTAAAAAAATAAATACAAAAATAAACACAAAAACCTAACACTTGTAAAACCGAAAAAGAATAAATGAAAAAAAAACTAAAAGTATAATAGATAGATTTATGTGCAGATCGTGTGACAAGACAGTGGCAAGGATACATATAAAATAGTAGTCGAATTTGCATATTGTGCACCGTAAACCCTGTAAGAGAAGTGATAAGAGTTGGAGAAGCAGCGTGAAGAGTGGGAGGAGCAGCGGGAAGAGTGGGATAGGTAGCGAGAAGAGTGGGGAGAGCAGCAGGATCGGCGGGGTACCGCGTATACGCATTTTCATGCTTTGCAGGCTCTTCGTAAAACCCGAAAAACTTATATTTAAATAATTAATTTCACATATGTGCTCAGTCACGTTGTGTCTCAGGGTACTCAATTTGTATGTTGTAAGAGAATACGCTACGTAAACGAAGCAAATGCTGCTAAAAAGTACATTAAAGTAAGTGCTGCACAAAATAACGCACGCGTGTCCTCGCGTAACAGTTCGAGGCGCGAGTTCGCGCGGCTTAAAATACCACCCTTCCATATTTGGCGAAATCTACCCCTTGACATACCTTTTGAAAAAAACGGTGTACTTGTGAAGACATCAGTTGACCAATAATCGTCTCAGGCGTCTTTACGAACTTGTCCCATGAAAATAATGAGCCCCAAAAATTTCTTCGTCTCCGGAATCGTAATATCTCTCCATTTTATAGTTTTGGGAGATATTTTGAACTGAGTCATATTTTTGTTAAAATAAAGAGCGAGTTGTTTCTTAAACTTATTCACTTTATTCAGACTACAAAACGATGTTAACACTACAAAGGTCCACAGACAAGAGAGCGAGCAGCGCGCTACGTCTCGCGCGCTACGTCTCGCTACGACGAAATATAAACAAAACATGTATCGAAGGTCGAAGATACATACCGCGTGACAATGAAATGTATCTCAACTCTCAACACGCCTCCTTACATTTACATTGCACACTTAAACTTTCGCATGTTTTATTCACTTTACATTCAACAAATTCCTGAATTTTACAAATTTTTCCTTGCACAACGCTTTTGTAAATATATCAGCGACATTTTAATTTGAATCCATTTTACACACTTCAATACATTTTTCCCTTACATTTTCGTGGACATAATGATAATGTATTTCAATATGTTTTGAATTTTTTGTAAAATTTCCATACTTTGCAATACTTATTGCTCCATTGTTATCTTCAAAAATCTTTACGGGATTGTTTAATTTTAGATTGAAACTTTTTACTAACTCTGTTATAAATTTTACTTCACTGACTGCTTCAGATCGGGCAACATATTCTGCATAAGTTGAGGCCTTTGTTACACTCTTTTGTTTTCTGGATTTCCACTCAATCATATTTCCAAATACACGGATCAAGAATCCAGTTGTAGACTTCCTGTCTACGCAATCACCAGCCCAATCTGCGTCTACGTAACAATCTATAATTTCGCCATTTTCACTTCTTTTATAATGTAAACCTAACTCTTTTGTTGAATACAAGTATTTTAATATTCGCAGAGCATATTTCCAATGCGTCTCATTATAACAATTTTGATATCGACTAAGGTAACTTACGCTATAACTTATATCAGGTCTAGTACTTGAGCTTATATATAATAGAGCACCTATTAAGTTCCTATACTTAATATTTGGTTCGCTAGTTTCAGCCTTTTCAAGTTTTAAGTTGGTTTCCATAGGGGTATTGTACAACTTACTATTTTGCACTTGATATTTATTAGCTAGTGTTTCTATATACTTAGTTTGAGATAATTTAATTTCAAAACCTTTATAATCATACTCTATATTTATGCCAAGATATTCTTTAACTTCTCCCATATCTTTCATTTTAAACTTCTCTGATAATTCCTTTTTTATCATTTGAATTTTTTCCTTATTTTTACTACAGATTAATAGATCATCTACATATAATAATAAATATATAGTGTCATTTCCTTTTCCTTGAGTATATAAACAAGAATCAACGTTATTTCTGTCAAATTTTAGACTTACCAAGTATTCATCGAAACACTTGTACCATGCCCTTGGGCTTTCTCGCAGTCCATACAAAGCTTTCAACAGTTTATATACCTTATTTGTTCCATCATTGTAACCTTCCGGTTGACTTACATATACTTCTGAGCTTATCTTACCATTCAGAAATGCTGCCACTACATCTATTTGTTCTATAACCAAACCAAACTGACAACAAAAGGACAACAAAAATTTTAATGTCTGAGTCTTTGCAACAGGGGCGTATATGTCGTCAACTACATTAGCCTGCTGAAAACCCCTTACTACTAACCTAGCTTTATACGTATTATCATTCTTTCTTGTATACACCCATTTTACGTCTATGACCTTTTTTCCTTTTTCATTATCAATTAATTTCCAAGTGTTATTTTCATTTAAACTTGCAACTTCTGTATCCATAGCTTTCATCCAATTTTTACAGTCTTTACTTTCCATCGCCTCCTCAAATGTATGTGGAGTATCTACTCTACAATAATTTACACATACATTGTTAGACATATTTGGATACCTAACTGGACTTCTTCTCTCACACGTAGATCTACGTGGAGCCTCTGGTTCTAAATGTTCACCAATGCTCTTTTCTGTGCTGCTTTGTACCTCCTCGTTTTCTTCTGCACTCTCAAAAACACTATTATCTGAGTCATTTTCACTATTAGCATCGCTTACATTATTATCTTCATAATCATTTCCATTAAAGCTCTCTAGACCAATACACTTTACATCCTGTTCGACAATATGAACATGCCTAGCAACTATTATTCTATTATTTACAAGCACTCTATAACCAACATCGCTATATCCTAATAAAATCCCCATATCTGCCTTTTTTTCCCATTTAGAAGATCTTTTTTGTTCCGGTTTCTTTACAAAGACTTTACTCCCATACAGTCGTAAATGTTCAACGTTTGGTCTCTTATTGAAAAATATTTCATAAGGTGTTTTCCTCTCAATTGTGTTTGCTAACGTGCGGTTTTTTAAATATGTGGCTGCACATACTATTTCAGGCCAATATCTCTTATGTACATTTGCCTCTGTTAATAAACATCGTGCCATGTCCATTATTGTTCTATTAAACCTCTCAGCAGTACCATTCAGTTCATGTACGTATGGTGGGCAATTATTTATGCTAATTCCTTTTTCTTTTGCAAATTTATAAAATCGATTATTTAAATATTCTTTACCGTTATCGCATCTCAGTATTTTTACCCTTTTTCCTGTTAAATTTTCAGCTTCATTTATAAATTGTACTAAACACTGAAATACCTGATCTTTAGATTTTATACAGTACACTCTGGCTATTTTACTATAGTCGTCAATAAATGACACAAAATCTTTTTCTTCGTTCAAACCAGCAGTTTTAAAACTACCACAGACATCGGTAGGGATAATTTCTAATATTCCTTTGGCCTTTGTTCTATTATTGTTAAACGGTAACTTATGCATTTTATTTTCAATGCAAGTTTTGCATTTCATGAACTCTGTTTCTAAGTCATTTGGGATTCCCGTCAACAGTTGTTGTTTACTTAATGTAGTTAAATAGCCAAAATTTACATGTCCCCAGTATTCTATGCCATTTTTCTTTTAAGCTCATACCATTATTACATTTAGCACTGTATATAAAATTTTCTTCAATTTTTAATTTACTTTTCATTTTGTACATCTTATTTTCTTTATATGCCACAGCTATCAAATCGTTATTTTTATTTATAATTTCTGCAACGTTTCCTTTTGCAATAATCGTATTACTTTCTGTTACTTTTCCAAAACTAATTAAGTTCTTACCCATATTTTCTGCATAGAATACCTTTCTCATGTTTACTTCCATTTGCTTACCCCGCGCATCAAAATAACTTACTACATTTCCAACTTTTGTAGCTTTTACCGACCTATTGTCCCCTAGAAAAATATTTATCGGTTCTTTTAATTCGATACTCTTCTCAAAATATCTCTCGTCATTGATCACGTGATCTGTACACCCGCTGTCTAGCAACCAGTAAACTTCACTACCCAGCGTATCCTTATGATTTTCATCCAGCGCAGCGTGTGTTGCTGCCATCCACGCGTTCGCACCTGAGCAGCTCTGATCGTGTGTGGTAGCGGCTCCCTGCTGCTGTTGACGGAAGTTACCGCGCCAGTTGCCTCTTCCGCCTCTGCCCCAGCCTCGACCCCGTGTTGCACCTCTGGGTCCCGCTTGGCCGCCACGGCCCCGCATCCTTCCACGATCGCCATTTCGGCATTCCCGAGCGAAATGCCCGGTTTTACCACAAACATAACAGCATCCTTTCTTCGCATTAGCAACAAACGCATTCGTCGTTCCACCCTCGTGCTCATTTTTATTTTTCATCTCCGCCAGCTTTATTTTATTCTTGACATAGTCTGCCGTCTGATCTTCTTCTTTGAGTGTGTCAATTAAATCGCCTATGTAACTGTGCGATTCCGGCAGTGTATTTAGCATGTAATTTAATTTTTCTTTCTCACTTATTTTTGCACCCGCGCCTTTCAACTCATTTACAGATTTTTCAAAATCACTGAAAAATAACGCCGTATCACTATAATTATTTAGTCTCATTTTTTCTAGTCTGTTCCTGCACACAATTTGTAACGCCGTTGATTCCTTCATATACATATTGTCCAGTTTTTTTATAATCTTGTACGCTGTTTCTTCTTCACACACAAATTCCAATTGTTTATTCGATATGGCACTATAAATCAGATTTATTGCTCTCAGATCTTGGTTATCCCAGTCCTCATTATCTGTTGTAACCTTCTCTCTAGTTATAACTTTATCACATTTTTTTAACTTTAGATACATCGTAACTCTTTTCTTCCACATGTTATAGTCCTCTCCATCAAACACCGGTATCGTAATTTCCTTTCTGTCCATTTCGTCTCCTTTGATCTCGAACTTTCCTTTGTGTTCGGATCTTATTTCTGGTTTAGTACTCGGTGTCGAGACTTCTGCCATATGCGTTTGAAACCTTTTATTTTATTTAATTACACCTTGCACAACCATGCTCTGCTACCATGTTAAAATAAAGAGCGAGTTGTTTCTTAAACTTATTCACTTTATTCAGACTACAAAACGATGTTAACACTACAAAGGTCCACAGACAAGAGAGCGAGCAGCGCGCTACGTCTCGCGCGCTACGTCTCGCTACGACGCAATATGAACAAAACATGTATCGAAGGTCGAAGATACATACCGCGTGACAATGAAATGTATCTCAACTCTCAACAATTTTGATAATAATATCTGCTTGATTCCGCGACTAAATATGCAAAAAAGTCGTCGTCTATAAATAACTTCACTGCATCAGCTGGGGATTCAGGACCAATAGCCATATTAATTATCCCGGTAAAGGTACGATAACTTGCCTTCCGCACGGATTTGCATAAAACTTTGCAGGAACATCAATTTTTGCATAAAAATAAGATCTGTAAAAGCCAAAAAGCCCGCTCGCGTCTAATTAAAAAGTTATTAAACGTTATAGTTTATTATAAAACCTGCCTTACCGGCAGCGCAAACGCTATCTGCGCATGCGCACTGATGTCTGCGCATGAGCACGGTGAAGTTTGCAGGTAATGCGCGCGTATTTGAAATGAAATAATATTGAATTGGCGAAGGCTAGGTGTAGACTAGGCTTCCCTTTCATAATATTTAAGGGTTTTCAATCAAAAAATGGTTTGAGACTTGGTTTAGGTCTAGATTTCTTTCAGCCAAATCTTACTTTTCGTTTTATTTCTATGGCTAGGTGTGGGCAAGGCTCTCCTTTTATAATGTTTTAGAGTTTTCAATTAAACAATGGTTTGAGAGTAGGTTCGGGTCATATTTTAATAGCAAAAGTGCGGCAACATCATTTCTATCGACAAAAGCACTACTAAAGGGAAGCCTAGCCCACACCTAGCCATAGAAATAAAACGAAAAGTAAGATTTGGCTGAAAGAAATCTACACCTAAACCAACTCTCAAACCATTGTTTGATTGAAAACCCTTAAACATTATGAAAGGGAAACCTTGCCCACACCTAGCCATAAAAATAAAACGAAAAGTGAGATTTGGCTGAAAGAAATCTAGACCTAAACCAACTCTCAAACCATTTTTTGATTGAAAACCCTAAAACATTATGAAAGGGAAGCCTAGCCTACACCTAGCCTTCGCCAATTCAATATTATTTCATTTCAAATACGCGCGCATTACCTGCAAACTTCACCGTGCGCATGCGCAGACATCAGTGCGCATGCGCAGATAACGTTCGCGCTGCCGGTAAGGCAGGTTTTATAATAAACTTTAACGTTTAATAACTTTTTAATTAGACGCGAGCGGGCTTTTTGGCTTTTATAGATCTTATTTTTATGCAAAAATCTACCATTACACGAAGTTTCATGCAAATCCGTGCGGAAGGCAAGTTATCGTACCTTTACCATTATCCCAGGATGACCCAAAAATTCTTCAAGTTCTGGAGGATTGTCAATCGATGACCATTCATCTGCTTCTTCATCAGAAGTTGATTCAGAACTACTAGAAATTCTTCTTCGGATGAACACTCGAGAACGTGGAATAATGTCATCATCTTCGCTTTCTTCGGTATCTTGACTTTCAGAATCACTATCATACGAATAGTCCGATAATCTGTCAGCCTATATTTCTTCATCACTATATTTGTCACAACGGCTCATTTCATCAACTTTGTAATCAATAATAAAACACCAAGCTTTAAATTGACAATACACAATTTGTACGTTTTGGAGCTAGGAACTCGATTGAAGACGAAATAACTCAATGAAAGACCAAGTAACTCGACAATCATACATTGTTGGAAGTGTTTGGATGGTTCTTGGCGCGAGCCAAAATTAGGTTCGGGTGGAAAATGATTTAGAATGAGAAAGGGTATGCGGAAGGAATATGTAGTGGACTGTATGGGAAGGGAAATAAATAGAATGCGAAACTGGAAATGTAGGTTTCTTATGCCCGTGGCGTCGGAAGGGAGGATGAGATAGGGAGCTGAAATCAAGAAGGAGCGGAAACCGAAAATGCAATAAGGGAGTGGGAGTTGGATAGTTTAACGGAAAGAGGAACTCGACTCACTTTTGCGGATACTAAAACTGCTCTTTCTCTTTTCACTGCGCTATCTCTCCGAACTTGGAATATACCTAGCCGCTCGCGGGACAGGCACCTCGCTCGTCACCTCGGAATTGCCCCCACTCTACCTCATTAGTAGGGAGGGCCCTCGGAAGGTGTCGCGCTCGGGAGCGCAACGAGGATCGGCAGACGAGCGAGGCACCATGTCCTGCGAGCGTCGTACTCTATTGCGGATAATCCCGAACAGGAAGAAAAAGTGCAAAGCGTTGCCTAGCAACACAAACAATACGCACATAATGTCACACATCCTTGTAATTATACGTATTTAGTACATTTGTGGTGGATACCCGATAATCACCACAAATCTATTAAATACGTATTTTTACGTGTTTTGCAGACTGTCACTGGAGCGCGGGTCCATAGATCATTAGTAGGGTGAGATCAAAGTCTGACCCCAGATCGCCTCCCACATACCAGTTAAGGAACGTCTTAGCGGTTTGAATTTGCGAGGCTACCTCATCTCCATAGTATTTGATCTTCAGATTATTGGATTTTTCCCCCAGAACGCCCTCGCTCCACTCTTTGTCGGTTCCACTCTTCGTGAAAGTGGTGCCTTGCATCAGCTCCAGCTGTCTGGAGAAGTGGCTAACTGACTCCATGATTAAATCCCAAATCAAAAATGGTCCCAAATGGCGAAAAAGCAAGGGTAGATTTTTATTATAAGTTTGTTTAAATTATACGAACACTTTTTAGTATGTTCTTACGTGACCCGCGCTCCAGTGACAGTCTGCAAATCACGTAAAAATACGTTGCCCGCATGCCAAGTGTTAAGTGTACTAAATGTTTTGCAATAACAAAAGTACCTGTTCCGTAGTACTCCATATAAGACGTACGCGATCCACGCGCCGAACCTTTCATACCGCTCCGTTTCGAAAACATTCAAACATCATCACGACGCAACCCGAATCCGATGCATTGTCTCGAAGCGCATGCACGGCCAACGTGCAAGGAAAAAGTCAGCGCGATGTTGAAAACACAAAGCGAGCGCGTCACTTCAGCGGTCATTGTTAGGATAAGAGACAATCGTAGCTAAGGGACCGGCGTTACGTAACGCAGCTAGGAGTCATTCTATCGTCAGCCGTAAAAGCGAATAGTTTATTGAAATTGTAACATATCAAAGAAAATATATATCTACCATCTTCGAAACCACAGAGCCAAATTATTATTATATTCAATAACGGAGTAATCCACTCCTCCGGCCTTGTATCGGTTAAGTAGGACACAATTGTTTTCAAAACAGGTTCATAATATAATCCGACGTTTCGACCCTTTGTTTGGATCCTCTTCTAGGGAATAATTAAATTAGTCTGAAAGCAGTACAGTTTGTATAAATCATTTGTTGTTAATATAAAAATGTTAGTTACAGAAAAAATTACCGGAGAAAAAGCATGAATAAAGAAAAAGAGATTGCAATCTATCGAAAGATCTATGTGAATGTATACGCACTTATCATTAAACAATGTGGCCGTAACAATAGTTTCAGTAGTGGCATACATGGAATTTAAAATAATAACTGAATTTCCAAAAAACCCATGTGATGAAGCGGGGTTATATGAGAAGACAATCATGAACGATCCTCCTATCCCATCCTATTTCTTCCGATGTATTCTTCGTGAGTTCCCGAGGCAGACTGACCTCTCCGAGCAAAGGGTGTTATGATCTCGTTTAACGCTTAGTAACGTATCGTCTGTCGAATATAGGTATTGTATCCCTATTTGTCACGTAAGGAGGGGGGCGGGAAGGAGTCTTCAAATCGTCGTCTTTTACTCTCTCGTTAGTAACAAGATCGCGGCGCAATTTTCGTTTGAACACATTGCTATACGGAACAATGTGTTTTAATATAGCCACTAAGGCTGCCCATCGTTTCGTAGGAACTAACGCGGATACTAAGTTCCTCGTGAAACGATTAAATTGTAGGAAAGATGAGCTTACCGAATATACTGGAAACCCGATATACTCAGTAAGCCGAGAAAAAGGAAGTGACTCTAAGTTATATGTAGCAAACATTAGTAATAGAGATAGAAAAGCTTTATGAGGTGAAGAGTATGTCAATGAGATGTGAATTGATTATTGTCAAGCAGATGACAATAAGTTTAAATAGATGATCATTGTTTCGTAGGAAATACCGCGGGGACTAACTTTCTCATGAAACAATTAAATTTTAGGAAAGATGAGCTTTCCTAGTGCACAAGCTCCCTTGTGCAATTGGAAGGCCGAGAAGAAGGAAGTGACTCTAAGTTTCAAAAAGCAAAATTTCCAGAAAGAGATAGAAAAGCGTTTCGGAACAAGACGTAGAGCAGGTTTATTGTAAAACAAGTAACTATTATTGGCACACAAGAGACTCAACTATGGAGAAAATTGAAAAGCTCCAGAAAAGCTCCAGAAAAGTCCAGAGGATGGCAACCAGTACAATGTTATAAAACGGAACAGTGGTATCATATGGAACTGAAAACGGAAAAAATAAGGATTGTAAGAAATAACGCGTTAAACTAATTTCCACATAAGCTGGAAAGGATAGTGCGAAAATAAAGAACATACTTCATTCAATCTAATGTAATTTAACGAAAAAACAATGGTATTGTGATAAAAATAGACGACAAAATAAATTAAACGAAATAATTAATGAGTAACTCTAACACAAATAGCAAGAAAAAAGAAGAAGCGTTCGTATTTTTCGACCATTGTATTTCATACGTTTATAAAGCTGGAGAGTCACACTGACATACTGACTTTTATATGAAAAATTGTAAGTCTACGACCATCACAATGATAAGTTGATTGTAACGAACGAATTCCAGAAAACTCAAAGAAAAAACAGGTTGTTGTCAACGTGTACTGGACCTCATAATCGTCATAATACCGCTGTTGGTATCAAGCGTCAATGTTCATAATTAGAACATATGGACGTAGTAATCATAGATCATGGGTTTTTCATATTTCAAATTTGCGCTGTTTTTGTGCTTAATAATTTGAATGGTCTCTTGGAAGATTCGAAGTGAGTGGTCATTCTGTGTGTCAAGGATCTCTGTGTTGTCGAATTTGAACAAATGGTCTTCTTCAATGCTGTGTTTTGTAAGAGCTGTGTACTGTGTGCTATTTGTGAATTTGTTTCTCTTATGTTCTTTGAGTCTAGTGTGGAGATGACGCGAGGTCTGGCCAATCTAGCATGCCGAACAATGCAAACAAGGAATTTTATGAACAGTATTAGATATAGATTAGAAGTATCGGAGCAACCTGCCCTGATGCAAACTGTAACGTTTGCGAAACGTCGGCAAGCAGCTGATCCCAAACGCGGCGACCATCCGGAAGCCTATACTTTCAGTATTAGATCTGGAGGAAAATTCTATTTGATCTTTTATTGATGGAAATACGGAACCTAATTTGAGTGGAATATGGAATATTGTATGGACGTTAAATTTTCTAAAAACTCGTGAAATTTCATGTGACAAAGATTGAACGAAAGGAAATGAGACAGTATTTTGCCAATTAATTGGACCTCTCCGTTGCAGTTGGGACTCCTTTTCTTTTTCTTTGTGCCATGGGTGGTAAATTTGAAAGATTCTTTTCTTAATACAGGAATTAATAAAAATTTGTGGGTAGCCATTTTCCAATAGAACTGCTCTAATAAGTTTTAGTTTCTTTTCTCTATATTTTACGTGTGAAAGTGTAACTGCCCTATCGATTAAACCAAAAGCAAAACCTACTTTTTGTTGAATCGGGTTACTTGAGAAAAATGATATACAACGTCTGGACCAGGTGGGCTTATGATACCAGTCTGTCTGTAAACTATTGTCTGAGAGTCTCAGTATTGAAATGTCTAAAAACTGTATTGTATTGTCTAGTTCTATTTCATGTGTAAACTGTATACGAGGATGAAAGGAATTGAAAATGTCTAAAGTTTCTTGTATATTATCAGTTGGTATAGCACAGACAATGTCGTCTACATATCTTTCGTAGAAGGGTAAAGAAAACGATAATTTTTCAATACAGGTTTTTTCCACCTCTTCCATAACCAAGTTGGCTACAACCGGCGATAAAGGAGATCCCATAACACATCCGAAGCACTGTTTATAAATTTTATTATTGAATTTATTAAAGCAGGTTTAATTTGCGAGGTGAGTAGGGAATTTGAAAGGAAAATAAAGTTGATACACCACCGGGTTTGCGTGCTGGGACTTTTTATTTTCCGCCTCAGTCTTCTTCCGTTCCAGTCGCTTTCACAACGTCCATACACCACGAACACCCGATGAGGAGAGAGAGAGAGCAACCGGTGTTCCGCAAGCTGCTCCCTCCGAACACAATCGGAAACGTCCGATCCACGCTCGGGTTATGCGCGCGCATATTCTAGGGAATGCACAAACTCAGTCTCAACAGAATTTAAAAATATTCGAATCTAAACAAAATTGACAGCCTCGCAAAAACTATTTTTAGGTATTGGAGTTAATACTTTAATTTCGTCCCATCTGCTGCTTATAACGTCGACAGCCTTACAAACAGGAATATTGGTGAATAGTGAAGTTACATCAAAAGAGGTTAATATGTGGTTAGGAGGTAATCGTTTGTTTTTCAACAATTCTGCCACGTGCCAACTATCTATTGCTGCTAATGGGGTTTTGTCAATAATTTTGATAAGAATAGAACTCAAATATTTAGCTAAGTGATAGGTTGGTGTGTTTAAAGTTGAAACAATCAGTCTCCAAGTACAATACCGGTTTATGGATTTTTGGGAGAGCGTATGCCCTGGCAACGCTGGCTGAATAACAACGTAGATCTTTCGATAGATTATCTCCTATATATTTTTTTTTGTGTGCCAATTTGTGATTATCTTATTGTTTTTTAATTGATTTGTAGCTGTGCATTCATGTTTGATTTGGGTATAAGTTGATTGATCATTCAGAGTCGCCTCAACGTCCTGTATATATTTGTCTTTGTGTGCAATAACTGTAACGTTTCCTTTGCCCGCTCTTAAGATCAAATTGTTTGGATTATTCTTTAAAAATGATTTGGTTACCGAAATTTGTTTGAATAACTGGGTATAGATGCTGTTATAGTTATGGGTTGGTGTCTTGCGTCAAATTATTATTATTCGACTCTGAACGCACTCACAGGTGTGGGTGCACAACAGTACCAATTGGGAAAGTACATGTCGTACAAAACGATAAATCCAAGCATTGTGACACTAACACAAGCGCAGTTGTCGGTGTGTAAAAAAAAATATTTATTTAAAAGATTAGAGTTTCTCAAATTATATGATTACTTACAAAAAAATAAACTTATGTTTCTGAATTAAAATACTGATCTCAATATTGTAACTATAGGTGCTATACATGCTGGTTCTGGTTGCACTGGTTTGAACAAATTATTGACTTGTTTAAATATACCGACACTTCAACACAAATATTTAAACGGTATGAAAGAGAAGTTGGCCCCGCAATTGAAGAGACTGCACAAAAGAGTTGTAGAAAGCTGCTGAGGAAGAACGACAACTACTGAATGAAAATATTGAACAATTGTGCAAATTATTGTGCGTTTTATTTTCTCTACGTGATTTTACAGTAAAATTTTTTCATCGACCACTAAAAATGTTTACAGAAAACCTTTTTCTTAAAATATTGTTCCGTACTTAATCAGTTTTTTTTAATCATTTTTATCTCAACATAAAAGTTTTATCGATATATACTTAGTTTTAAAGCAATACTAAAATTTTGGTAGCCGATATATATTCTCAATTCTACATAATTATTTCGAGATCATTGTTAATTGCACATAATTAAATATTTCTATTTTGGCAAAAAAAATAATCAAAATTAAAATTATAAATTTGTTACTAAATGATTTTTATATCTTTTTCTATACGTTAACAATAAAAGTCTTTAATATTGTGTGTAATTTAGCAAGAATTATTATTTTGCTGCTGAATACATAACAATATAAATTGTTTATCGGTATTTTTTTCCCCTCCCGTGCTGCCTCTACACATCCCACATATATAAATCAAGAAATACTGAAAATAATAAATAATAAAAATATACTTTCCTAATACTATTCCATCTGTCATTTTTCCCGTTTTCCCTTTCCTAGACCACAAGAAATAGCTGAAGAAATTTATCCCCATTATATGATTTCAACCTCAGCTACGAATGATTGTGATAAACACAATAATACGTGGTGTAATTCTGCCATAGGTCAAATTGTAAATATTATTGTCTCCTATGATATGGGATGGAGCAAGCGAGGGAATGGCAGAAATTACGATAGCCTCAACGGATACGAGACAATTATTGGATTTTTAAGTGAAAAAATGATCGATTATGCAGAAAGAATCAGGATATGCAAATATTGTGATGTGGGTAGGAAAAAGGACGACCATGATTGCCGTAAAAGCTTTGAAGGAAGCGCGAAAGCAATGGAGGCTGATGCTGGAGCAGCATTAATAAACAATAGTAAAATTCTTAAAGAAAACAACCTTGCTGTACGAGTATTAATTGGCGGTGAGGACAGTTGCACGATCGCAGCCATGCGTCGAGGGAATCCCAAACAAACATTCAAACTTTCCGGTCGAAATTATTTAAAGACAAAATTTGAGTAAAGAATAATATAAATTACGCAATTATAAGGAAATGTCAAGAGAAACAATTATACATGTAAAAAAATGTTTTGCATATGCTGTCGCACAAAACGTCGGTGATTCTCACAATTTAGCATGTACTGTACGTAGTATTCCTGGTCACTTTTGCAATACTCATGAGAATTGTGATTCTTGGTTCAATTGAAGAAATCAATCTAGCAAAAAACAAATTATCCTTTCCAATCAATTATTACACAACGAATTAACAACTTTATTTACCAAGTATGCTACAAATGCACATAAGTTCTCGGTTTGTGCATCTAAACAGGCTAATGAGTCTTTTAACAATATTATGGCTCATAAATCACCAAAAAGTATTTGTTATAGTCAAAGCGAATCGTCTAGTTTTCGTCTTCCGAGTTCAGTGTGCGTAAAAAATTATGGCGATTCGTATGTGTTAGACGTTAAAAAAATTTTGCAATTGTCACCGGGGGACATAAAAAAAAACGATTAAAACGTGACAATAGCTGCAAAATTACCATGTACAAAGAGGTGTT
This sequence comes from Anoplius nigerrimus, assembly GCA_914767735.1. NCBI lineage: Eukaryota > Metazoa > Arthropoda > Insecta > Hymenoptera > Pompilidae > Anoplius > Anoplius nigerrimus. Next base: position 1,075,750 of record OU612081.1, read on the forward strand.
GAATTTTCGCAGCAGATGAGCGTGAAAATTTAAGGAAGAAGGAAGTGTGGAGGGTGTGCAGCACAGAGCAAATTGTGGTTTTTCAGAGGAATCTGAAGATTCAATTAATTTTTATGAGTCGGTATTGAAAAGTGCTGAAATTGATATATCAGCTGAAACATGTAATATAGTTTTTTTCGATCTGGAAACATCAGGATTTTGCAAATCCGATGATGTGCTAGAAATTGCCGCATTGTGTGAAGGTCGGAAATTTAACGTTTATATTAATCCGACGCACATGATCGCAGACAAGGCTTCTTTCCATGCTGGATTAAAATATATAAACGGAGAATTATATTTACATGGCTCTAAAGTTCTATCCGTTCCAGTAAAAGGTGCACTTGAAGCTTTCAAACAATTTTTAAGTCTTTCATCGAAGCCGTGATTACTTGTAGCGCATAATGTAACTTTTGATAAAACACATTTACTTCGGGCTATTTTGAAATGTTCCATGGTGCAAAATTTGAAGCAAATTGCAGGATTTTCTGATTGTTTAAAATTATTTAAGAAGCATTTTCGTTCCAATAATTGGCCAGGTCAATATAAACTTTCGGAATTAGCCGTGAGGCATTTGAAGATTACTCGAAATGATCAATTTCATGAAGCTCTGCACGATGTAGAAATTTTAGAGCTGCTAGTATCATTGACAAATAAAACAGATTTGAAAGTTCTACATCGTACAAAACTTGTTTAATTCACTTGACCAAGTCAAAAATGACTGCGTCAGCAATGCAATTTTTATCACCTTTGAAAGGTAGTATAATATTCGATCACATGATGAAAAAAATGGCGTCCTAAGGAATTAAATACGAAGACTTACAAAATAAATAGCAAAAAGAAGGAACGGAAGAATTTATCGAATTTTTCAAACATCCTATGAGTGATAAAAAGCCAAGAGTAACCAAAAATAAAAAAGTAATTGTCAAATTAAATAAGTTTTTTGAAGGAAATCAATGATATATGTTTCTATTAAATTTTTATTTGTTAAGGTGTTATTTAGTTAGTTAATTTTTGTTAGTTAACTTAATATTCGTTTTTAATATATCGTAAAAAAATATTTAAATAAGCAATTTCATTTATTATTAATGTTTCGATTTATACTTTGTTATAAACATATCGTTTAATATATTCTGTATTTGATGTTATAATTAATAATAAATAAAAAAAAGTGTTATAATAAGATTAAGGGGGTATTCTAGTCTAGAGGCATGAATTTCAGGTAATTTTTGGTGTCATAAAAAAAAGGCAACTAATATTTTTACTATCCATTTATTTATTAGTTATTTATTAACATTACAAGAATACAGAAAAAAATCAAAAAATAAAAGAAGTTAAAAATTTCAAAAATTAGCAGCTGATGAAGTGGGGGGTCTCAAAAAATTGGTACATGACCATACCCACGATTTCAACCCTCCTAGCAATCTGAAACAAAAAAAAAAAGATTATTAATCTAGAATAATGTCGCAATGTCTGGAACTACAGAAAAGTTTGAAAACAATTTTTTCACTAATCTAATATATTACCCTACCAAATATGTTACTCTAACAAATATTATTTTTCATCTAGATAGCTCAAGTCCTTGAATGCAAAAAAATATAAAACACGTTATTTTCCCATGCTTCTCCTATGCTGTATGTACAAAACATGTCATTTTTAATTGCAATTATCTCATGTTTGGTGTTTTCCAATCGTCCCCAAATTTTAACATCGTGTGTGTTATGTATTTAACTACTTACACTCCAAATTTTGAAGACTTCTGCCAATGTTGCAAATTCGGAAGTACCACCTTAAGGAACTTCTTTTTTTTGTGCTATGTGATTAAATTGATTATGTTTTGTGTTTGTGTTACTGTATCTGTGTATTAGTTTAGCAGTTTCTTTTGTTATTCGTTCTTTCGTATTGTTGTTATCAGATTTGCCTAGCGGATATTCTATTTCTTTTAATTTAGCATTCTTTGGGAAATTATTCTTATTATATTGTAAATTGAAATTGTTGCCTAAAGCTAAGAATGTTTCAACGTGTTTTTGGATTGTTGTCTTTGATATATTGTTTATCCATTTTTTATTGTGTATTTGTATTGGCTAAACATTAAAATTAAACAATGAAGACAATAATTTAGATTAAAATCATATTTTTTTCTTGAAAGAGTCATCAAAAACACATAAAAAAAGAACGATCCAATTGATGCATTTTTCGCAATGTTATGAGCATTTGAAAAAAAGTGCCCAAATATTCAGAAAATTCATATTTCAGAAACCGATGGTAAAAAAAATCAATAGAAATTCCGGACGCGTTTTTCGTCGGTGTTAAAAACATATAAAGTTTTGTAAAAAATCGGAAGGAATACCGTACAAAAGTGGCTGATTTGGCATGGAATTCCCCATATATATTCTTTTATTATTAGAAGAACACTTTTATTTAGCCATATATCCGCCCGCACCTTTTCGTACATTTCCAGTTTAGTAATACTTATGCTAAAAAAATGCTGCTATAGTATCTGTTCGTGTACATGCGATACCGCATTTTTGCAGTAAGAATTATGTCTAGCAACCTTTTATATAAATCTAACGGAATTCTAGTGTTTACTGGAAGATCAGGCCCGAATATTTTATTGGTTGTTATGCTGCTTTAATACGCAAGTATTGTAAACAGGTATCCTGTTTTTTAATTAGCTAGCGTATATATGTATGGGCATCGGGAGGAAGGGAAGTAACTCACTCTTGCTCTCTGGTATTTCACTTTATTATTAGATGTGCCCTCAACGACCGTTTGGTTTAGACTGCCGAATCAGTGTCGATTGCCCCACACTCACATTCATTCATACATGCTCGAGCACTCTCTTCTCATATACATCCATTTGCAGTCATTCCTCACTCTTTATCTTAAGGGGGGAACCTGATGGGACGGGTAAAAATTTTCGACTTTTTTTTTTTTGCTTAAATCGATAGTATGATTCTTTGAGAATATGTTCCTAGAAGCATAAGACAAAATTCAAAGTAGTTTGGAAGAAACAAGCCATTGAACAGTTGCGTGTGCAGCTATTACGGCCGCGCAGGCGGGCCATCAATGCGTGCGGTCCGCTTCTCAGCACCTTAGACGGGTTATCCGGCTTAAGATAGTCCCATTGTAATAGATAAAAATGTAGATTTGATACAAAAGAATCCTTTTCGATGCATGCTAACTGTATTGCGCTTCGGAAGTACTGAAGCGATTTATTTCGACCACGATCATTACAGTCTTAAACTTTCCGCGGCGCATACGTACCACACAGTTATATTAAAGTTTTAGTTGAGGTTGAGGAAATGAAAAAAGCAATCATGGCGACACTCGACCATATAAAATCAACCAACGAACACCCACTTCACGACGGTTGTCCGGCTGCCAAGAATAGTTGATGCAAGTGCTTTAGGCTGAAGCGGAAGGAACATAAAACGATTTTAATCACTCCCCTGCACTCCTCGCAGATATTTTAGATAATTTAAAACCTATATATGCAGACCTTATAAAAGAAGACCTCTTAAATAGGTGTTTTGGAGGGATACTCACAAAACCCGAATGAAAGTATTAATCCGACCATCTGGCGCTTAGCATCGAAACATTTAAATTCCGGTGCAAAAAGTGTAAAAATTGCAACGTTTATTGCTGCCGGCGTCTTTAACGAATGTTACACCTTCATATTACAAGTAATGGCGGAACTAAAACTCATTATTGGACAGCAATGTAAAATCTACGCTGATTGTTACGTCCCGAAACGCGTTGTAGGGTAAGACCGCCGAGCACTATGTCGCACTAAAGAGACTCGTGTACATAAACAATTGGCCGAATCTAAAAAAAAGGAATATTTTGAAGTAGAAGAAGGTCTACTTTATGGACCAGGATTAGCAGATTAAGTGTAAGTTGCCATTAACTGTTACTTTTCTGCAACAACAACTTTAAACGCGTTTATCTCAGAACCACATTTTTTAAGTTTGCATACACGATTAAGAAAAAACTATTAGATGGATCGACTTGATTCAAAACTTTTTAGTTACAAACAAGTCCCCCAAATTCGATAAACCACTAAAATTAAAAAAAAAACTGCAATTAAACAATTTCCTTACGTCAAAATAGAGTGAGATTTTTACGTAAAATTCAGAGTTTTGTGTTCAATATGTCATAACTTTTGCAAATTTCCACTTTTTTCAGATTTTAGAGGTTCATCGACGACAATATTTATCCTAAATTAATGAACTGTTTCAAATTTTTGGTTTCCGTAAAAAATGTTGACACCAGACTGTATGCAAACAAGGGACCTCCGCTGCGCGGCGGCGTAAAGGAAGTCATTTATTATTGTATTTTACAAAATATTTGGGAAAATAAAAATTTATTTGCATAATATAACCTTGAGGCAAGTTATTGCAAAAAGAATTTTAAAGATTGTGTTACTGATTCCTGAGAAAAAAATGTTTGAAAAACAACGAAGAATGCGAGGTATCCATCAGGTTCCCCCCTTAAGCCTCGGAGGCCCACAAAAATATTCGATTACGCGTTATATCGCCGCTGCCACCGACCGCTACATGTGTTTTTACCCCATTTGGTTAGCTTATGCAGATTTTAGGTAATAAGTTATATTCTGCCTTTGAATTCCACCATAGATTCATCAACTCAAATTGTCTTATCTGGTATGAAGTATTTTCTAAATTTAGAATCTATGCACATTTGATTTTATGCGGTAGATGGGAATTGTGTCAAAAAAATCGCACAAAAAAATTATTTAGAAATTTCATAAATTCTTAAGACTGATAGATGAAGGAATAAAAATAATAGGGTAAAGGTAAAGAATCGCGGCCTCCTCTCCGATTTGCATAAAACTTTGCAGGAACATCAATTTTTGCATAAAAATAAGATCTGTAAAAGCAAAAAAGCGCGCTCTCGCCTAATTAAAAAGTTATTAAGCGTTAAAGTTGATTAGAAAACCTGCCTTACCGGCAGCAAAATGCTATCCCAGCGCATGCGCACTGATGTCCGCGCATGCGCACGAACAAGTTTGCAGGTAGAGTGCGCGTATTTGAAATGAAATGATATTGAATTGGCGAAGGCTAGGTGTGGGCAAGGCTTCCCTGTCATAATATTTAAGGGTTTTCAATCAAAAAATGGGTTGAGAGTTGGTTTAGGTCTAGATTTCTTTCAGCCAAATCTCACTTTTCGTTTTATTTCTACGGCTATGTGTAGGCTAGGCTTCCCTTATGTAATATATTCGCTGATACAATCTTATCAGTTATGGTTTGGGCTAGACTTCAGGGACAATTGTTGCGAAGGGAACGGAAGCAGCCGCTTGTCGAACAGTTGAAGGATGAAAATCCATCGTCGCTTGTTCAAGGTTTCTATTGCAATGATTGGAACTGTGTGGGAAGACAGAGGAATTGTTAAAGTATTTGATAGGAAAAAATGTAATTTTGGGAGAAATAAATTGCCAAAAGTGCAACAATATAATTCGCATCGACAAAAGCACGCTTGAATTTCGTTGTCGAAAGTCCAGTTACGTAAAAAATCGTAGCAAAAAACGTGTAAAAGTACAGTACAGTTTTAAACAGAATGCCCGAGTAGGCAAGTGGTTCCAAAATAACATGTCCATAGACACTGTATGCCGAGTTCACCGACGAGATATACTTAAAGACCGCTCACCCTGGGTAAAATTTCGGGCACGCAAGGGGGCTCAAAGGGGCCCAAATGCTCTGTCGGCACGGAAGAATTCCGAGGTTCTATCTTTGTAGGTAACACCACGTACCGACGAGGAATTCATAAGAACCACTGTCGTGACGGGCGTGGTGGGGAAAAGATGTACATTGAGATGTATGTATACGTGCTCTCAGTCAGCGAGTCGTCTACAACGTTCCGAACGGAGACAAGAAATAAGCTACCGCTCCGACTCCTCTCCGACACGATTGCGTACAAGTGTTTCCTTTGGCATAAGCCAGCGGTATTAAAATGCCTTTTCGTCCCTAACCTAACCGATAATCTGATAAAGTATCTTATTCGAAGGGTGATGATGGGGCTCAAAAGCGATCCCAAAACAATTATAAACCAAAAACGTCATTTGATAGCTCATTAAAAAATTCCCATTTTCATCATGTTTTAACGTTGAATCTGCAAGGGCGATGGGCAGTGAGGTGTAAATTGAAAACTTCCCTTTTTGCTCATTTTTAAAAAAGGGGTGTCAGTGAAAAAGTCAAGATCATCCTTTCTAGTCGTTTACTGGCGTGTTAAACTAATTTGTAGAACGAACTTTTATACATTATCGAATCCCATCACTCCCAATTTTTGTATCGTGATAATTTTAAGTGCTAGCAGCACCGACGAGGTTGAAAATGTTGCAAAAAGTACTTGTTAATTAAAGAAGTAAATGCCTTCCAATACACTTGCTCTCTTACATTGATTATTGTATTCCATTTCATACAAATGATCGGAACATGAGAAACGAAACGACCCTGTCTGTACGCAAAACTTCTTTATTTCTATCTTTACAATTCTAAAGTTTCTCCGTTGCTCGTACATCCGGTGATTTGACACGAATGTCGTCTCTGCGCCACGTTGCCGGCCACGCTGGGCCACGCGCCCGTCTCTTTGTAATTTGCCGACACCGCCAAACGTAGGGACAGTTGATATAGAAAGAGGAAGTGAAGGTGAAGCCATTGTTGAATGATTGAATGCCACATGATGATGAGGCAACACTAGTGCAGCGAAGAAATTTTTACAACTTTGACTTTTTATGAATAAAAATGTCAGTACCGTATCGCTAATATTTTGCCAAGTAAAATGAGACCAATCACGAAACCAATCGGGTTATATTTTGTTACTAATTAAAACTTCTATTTACATATAAAATTGCTTGCCACTTTATTTGCGTGTGAGGAGTTTAAAGCCGTCTAAACTGAAGCAAGATCCCTGTATGAGTTTGTGAGAAGGCACCTGCCAATGGTGTCCTTACACGGTAAGAGACGCAAAAAATGCCGCCAAATGGACTTATAACGAATAGGGGGACATTCATTCCACTCAAGAAAACTTTGTTTCACATCTAGCTCCACGGTAAGCGTCGATTCATCCGCCAGGTACTTGATTCCCATCGAATAGAAGTTCCTTCTTCACACCACATTGATCTCGCGATGTTTAGGCGACAGTGTGTTTGACAAGTCAGAATCGCGAAACCAAGTGTCGTAACCATTTCGTATTTGGTCTTATTTTTATTAGAAAAACGTCTCCAATATACCAGTAAACTTCTTTTTACCGAAAAATTGCAATTAACAATTTTTGATTTCTTAATTAGGGTTAGTGTCTCACCGATAGACCGCGTCGCTGTTCAATTGTCAGCATCAAAAAATGCCACTGCGATACCAAGCGACGGGGAACCGCCCGGCCGACGACAACCGCTGTTTGTTAAAGGGGCATCCGTGGACAGATATCGTGTAGCTCAAATCGGACTCATATCCATAGAAAATCTACTGTAATCGAATTCGTCGTTTGCTTTTTGCCGATACGGATGATCAGAAGTAGAAACGGCAAATAAGGAAAAAAACGGACTGAAGACAAAACATATTAGTAATATTATTCCGAGTAAAATGAGACCAAACACAGTACAACTCGGTTTATGTTTGGACTTATTAAAAGGTTTACATATTACACGTTCGTACATATGTACACAGTCGTTGCTGTAACAAACGCAAGCCGGCGCATGTCAATGGACGCTAGAGCTGGCGGCCGCTGACGTCACCGAGCCAGGATTTGCACGAGGGGAGACGCGAAGCGCGTTTCTTTCCGGACGGCACCGCACGGACACAGACCGACACGGACGGACAAGGGATATAGCATTTTGAGTAGTAGAGGAGAGCAGACGCAACGAAAGTCAGAGTTATACAGAATAGTAGTTGTTTCCTCGAAAATCACCTTACATTACTTATAAGATTATCAACTTTTCACCACATTACGTTTGTATTCAAAGGAATTATGCTGCGATATCAGGCGTGACAGTTGCCGAATGCGAGGGGGATCCCGCCTAGTGGTGGGGTTTAAGCGTCAAAATTTATCTGGCAGATCTCAGGAAAAATTCATCGGGCCTCCACTGTATCGTCTCCGCGAACTCTTAAAATTTGGCTGCTAATAAATGTTAATAAAAATGTATGCAGGATTCGAAAAATTTCACACTCAGGTGAGGAGTTTGAATCGTAACCATTGGATCCTGAGGCCGGCCAATTACATTTACTATTAGACATTTCGCATATATATTAATATTTTTCTTGTACAAATACATTGTAAGAAGAAAAACATAAAAATGCACGTAAAGAATACGTCGAAAATATGACAATCGTCAAGAATACGACAATCGCATGAAGAAGGAATGTCCTATGCCTAGTGATCTTGAGAGTATTGGATTCGTGCGCAGATTCCGAAAGTGTATATGAAAGTGTGTACGTGTTCCCGGAACGCAGCAGTGGGAAGGTTTGAATCGGCCCGGTTTACATTAAATGCGCTTGAACATTACATGAAATATAATTCGGCGCATGCACCGCATTCGTTTTATGCGAGGGGCTACAGAACATGGGTCTAAAAAAGAACCTAGCTTTAATATCTAATTGAATATAACTTAACCTAAATATTATGTTAACTTATCTTTAGGAAAAAGAAAAATAAAGGATAAAATACAGACAGATTAAGCTGCACAAAAAAATGAAGAAAAAGAAAGAAACGACAAAATAATAATAATAAACTAAAGGAAAAAATAATAAAGAGAGTATGTAAAAAAACCGAAAACGAGAAGGTATAAAACGTGGGAGTTTAGGATAGTTTAACGACACGTGTATACGCTTTCGCATTCGATATATTTCTGCCCCTCCGGGCTAATCAGCAAAAGACGATCGCCGGCCAACAATTGCCGATCGCGCTACCCATCTCCTCCACCGCTCCCCGCGATCCGAGAGGCTATCGTGCACGTGGGTGCCTGCGACGGCCGCTGCTGACGTCATCAGGTGCCGCTATTGCCGCCACCGGCTCGTATCTTCTTACACTCGGCCAACGTGACGGCGATGTCTGTCCTCAGACCTTGTCTAAACATAGGATTAACGCAAATGTTAATTATCGCACATATCATCTACGAACGCGTCTCGACTACCGCTCGCGGCGTACGTGGTAGTACAGCGCCTTTCAGACGCACGTGAGCAGCACGCCCGAGATCCACCTGTAGATAACTAATAACCCCGGGTGCCGCGCACCTCGAGGCCCCGCTTACGGGCTGCCGGCCATGACCCTGGTCACGCCGCCCCGCTCCGATCAGTCAGCAGGCAATGAGTCGTAGGTCGCGCCCCACGCACTCACCCCGCTCGACTAATCTTGCAGACTGCTAGACACTAGTGGCGTCGTACCCATGTCGCTCCGGTGTGTCTACAGGCCATAAGCCGTGGCTACGACCACGCGGTTATGCCGCTCAATCCAAACGCAGGCCATAAGCCGTGGCTACGACCACGCGGTTATGCCGCTCAATCCAGACGCAGGCCATAAGCCGTGGCTACGACCACGCGGTTATGCCGCTCAATCCAGACGCAGGCCATAAGCCGTAGCTACGACCACGCGGTTATGCCGCTCAATCCAGACGCAGGCCATAAGCCGTGGCTACGACCACGCGTTTATGCCGCTCAATCCAGACGCCGTCCCCCATTGATATGCATGGTAAATGCCTAGTCCTCTTCTTGGATCGAAATCCAACTTTTCATCTGGTCCGCTGCTAGCACCGTGCGTGCCGACTTGCGCCCCTCTTGCAAGCCCTCGATCAAGTACCGATCATTGGGCAGCACGCGCATCACTCGTAGCGGACCGTTGTACTTGGGGTTCAGCCTCCGGCTGGATCCTGTCGCTGGGTCACTAGTGATCCGCGCGATCACTAGTTCGCCTTCCTTGTAGGTCATAGCTCCTCGCCTGCCAGCGTCGTACCTCTCCTTCTGCTGCCTCTGCTGATCTGCAATGTGCACAGCGACCCCTTCCCGCAACCGCTTAAGATCCGCTCTCTGCATGTCCGCTTGCACCTCGCTCAGGAGACGCGACTCGGTAATGGGCCTACCCCACACCCGATCAGCGCGTTCAGCGGTGTCGTACCGATGCCCTGATTGTGCGTCATATTCAACGCTCCCTGGATCGGCTTTACGTGCTTGTCCCATGCAGAGGGTGTCTGACCAGCCACCGCGGTAGCCAGCGAACTCAGTGTCGTACGGTTGTACCTCTCGCATTGACCCATGGCGTGGCCACTGCGTTCAAGATATGTTTAATCCCGTACGTCTCGCAGAAGATCCGGAACGTGCGTGCCGTGAACGCCGTCCCTCGGCCGCTAATAATCCTGGTAGGCGCCCCGAACAGATGCGTGAGGTCCATCAGGATCTTGACCACTGTTTTGGCACGTGTATTTCGGACCGCCTCAATGAAAATAAACTTCGTGAACGCATCCACTACAACGAACACGTACTTTTTCCCGCTATCGCTTGTCTCAAACGGTCCCATGTGGTCTATGTGTAGCGTATGGAACGGTACTGGCTCCTTGCGTATCGGGTTCAGATAGCACTGGCTCTGGTTGGGCTTCCGTTTGTAGTAGGCACACTGCAAACATGCATCTACATACTTTTTCACAAGTCTCATACTTGCGAACCAGTAATTGGTTTGAATCCGTCGCAACGTTTTGTCCAACCCCAGATGGCCTGCGTCGTCATGACATAGACGACAAATTTGCATCCTCGCGATCTTCGGTACTGCCCATCGTTCCGTGCCGTCGTCCAGCCGCCGGTACACCTTTCCTCCCTTAGGCCTGTACTGGTCAAAGTACTGCTTGGTGTCCGCCGTGCGCCTCCCGGTTTCGAGCAGTCTCCGGATTCGACCCAGCTGTTCATCTTGTAGCTGTGCCGCCGTTATCCAGTCAGCCTCCGTCAAGTCGCACTGATAGCAACTACCCTCCGCTACCGGATTCCTACTAAGGGCGTCGGCGTGTGCCATCCGGCTGCCCGCACGATACTCTACCTCAAAGTTGAATTCCTGGATCACCAACCACCATCGTCTAATTCGTGGCAAGAGATCCCTCTTCGAGAAGGTAGTGCGTAATGCGTTGCAGTCGGTCACCGCTTTAAATCTTCTGCCCAACAAGTACGTGCGGAAATGCCGCACAGCCAAGACTACGGCCATTGCTTCCAATTCGTAAGAATGTGGTAGCAATAGTGGTAGTGGCGTTGATCCGTGGTGGTCTGTTTACTGTAGTATGCCACTACCCGTTTCTCTCCGTCGGTACCGGACTGCAACAAGATCGCCCCCACTCCTAACGAGCTAGCGTCGGTGTGTAGCTCCGTTTCCTTTGAGGGGTCAAACACCGCCAAGATAGGCCTAGACGTGAGAATTTCTTTTACTTCCCTGAATGCTGTCTGTTGCTTGGCCGTCCATTCCCAACGCGTGTCCTTCCGCGTCAGCCTCGTCAGCGGTGCGACGATCGTCGCATAGTTTTTCACAAACTTCCGGAAGTAGCCAGATAGTCCCAGGAACTGCCTAATCTGCTTCACGTTGCAGGGTGCCGGCATGCGCTGTACTGCCTCAATCTTGCCGATGCCTGGTCTAACCCCTTCGCCGCTTATCTCTCGGCCCAAGAATTCTATTTTCGTCTGTTCTAACCGGTCGAGGCCCTCGTCGAACGTCTTCGACGGGATAATTATGTCGTCCAAATACGGAAACGCGATGGTGTTCCGCAGGGGTCCTAAGGTTCGGTCCATCAATCGTTGAAAGACTGCCGGCGCATTACATAGTCCGAATGGCATCCTCAAGAACTCGTAATGCCCGTCTGGGGTTACGAACGCGGTCTTGGGTACCGACTCTTTGTCCACCGGCACCTGGTAGTACCCCGACGCCAGGTCTAGCCCCGTGAAATATTTGTTGCCCCCGAGCCGATCGATGACATCCTCGATTAACGGGAGGGGGTACTTGTCTTTGACCGTAATAGCATTTACGCGCCTAAAATCTACGCACATGCGCGGGTCACCCGACGTCTTCGTCATTAATGTTAGAGGATAATAGTGTCTAGTGTTCTTACTTATCGATAGAGTGATCGATAGTGTTACTAAGAGAATTATAAACAGTAGACATAAGATTAAAATAAACAGATTGGTTGTAGACAGGAACGAGGAAGGACATAGGAGAATGTTATAGAAGTTTTAAGATAGAATATATGTTATTTTCAAAGTGTGTTTTAATCACGTGAGTTAATATTTTACCAAACCAACAGGTTATGGGCCCAGAAATACGTGGTTAAACTAAAGAAAAAAGAAAACATATCTGAAGTTAATTAATTAAGATGGACGGATTGAAGAAGAATGAGATCACAAGAATAAATCGTCTGAAGGATGTAGATGGATATCAGATCTGGAAATTTAGAGTGAGTATGATACTACGAGCTCAGATGCTTTATGAGCATGTGGAAAAAGTGCCGACAGAGACGGAAGTAGTAGAGATAGGATGGATAGGGAACGATGCAAAAGTGCAAAATTTAATCATATCTACGATAGAAGATGAGCTTTTAGTCCATGTGTCGACTTGCACAACGGGGTATGGAATGTGGGAAAAACTTAGAAATATTTATGAAAAAGATACCGAACAACAGAAATGTGCGTTAATGGAAGAATTTTTCACTTATAAATATCAGAGTGGAAATGATATTGCAACACATATTGCACATTTGAAGAATGTGATTTATAAACTGCAAACCTTGGGCAGTAAAATAGACGATACAATGGTAATCACAAAAATTTTAACCACATTGCCAGACCAGTATAAAATGTTCACAAGTGCATGGGAATCAACTACGAAAGAAGAAAAAACAGTAGATAATTTAACAGCGCGATTAATTGTAGAAGAGGCTAGAGGAAAATCTGACCAGAATTCAGTAGTGGCATTCAGAGCGGCAGAAAAGAGATGTTTCAAATGCAATTCAACAGGACATTTAGCACATGCATGTAGACAAGATAGGTATGAAAAACACAAAATTGATAAAGAACTGAAATGTTTTAGCTGTGGAAAAATAGGGCATTTTGCAAGAAATTGTAAAGAACGGGCAACTGAGACACGGAATTCACCATGTGCAATATGTAAGAAGACAAATCACCGGGAAAAAGATTGTTATTTTAAAACAAAACAAGTAGATAGAAGTAGAGAAGATAAGAAAGTGTGCTACTTTATAAGGGGTAAAGAGAAGCAAGAGTGGGTTCTAGATTCAGGATCAACAGATCATATGGTTAAGAATGAGGAATGTCTTAAAGAAAAACGGGAAACATTCACAGAAATTGGGTCAGCGAAAAAAGATGTCTCGCTGGATGCAAGAATGAAAGGAAAAGTAGAAATGAGTAATTGTATTCTAGAGAATGTTTTGTATGCGCCTGAATTAACTGAAAATTTGATATCGGTTGATAAAATAACTCAAAAAGGGGGAGAAGTAACATTTAGGAAAGACGGAGCATCGGTATATACGCAGGGAAGATAAATATTGACAGCAAAAAGATGTGACAATGGATTATACAAAATACAGATGGAGGCTGAAAAAAAAAACAGAGGTATTTTTGGCAGAGAACACAGGAAAATTAGTGGAATGGCATAGACGATTAGGTCATCTAAGCTTAGGAAATATGGAACAACTGGTGACAAAATCATCAGGAATGGATTTTACAAGAAAAGATATAAAGAATGGTAAAGAGATATGTGAAATTTGTATGGAGTCAAAACAAACAAGAACTCCGTTTGAAAAATCAAGAGATAGAGCAACAAGACCATTGGAAATAATTCATTCGGATGTCTGTGGACCAATAGATCCAGAGACATGGGATGGAAACAGGTATTTTGTGACAGTACTGGATGACTTCACAAACTTTGTGATGGTGTTTCTGATGAAAACGAAAAGCGAGGTGTTTGAGAAACTGAAAGAGTACACAGAAGAAGTAGAGGCGAAGTGGAACATAAAGATTCATGTACTGAGGTGTGATAATGGAGGAGAATACACCAGCGGGAAATTAAAAAACTGGTGTAAATATAAAGGCATTAAATTAGAATACACAACCCCACATACACCACAACTAAATGGGAAAGCAGAAAGACTTAATCGTACACTGTTGGACAAGACCAGAGCGCTTCTGTTCGATAGTGGGATGGAAAAGAGAATGTGGGGAGAAGCGGTTAGAGTAGCAGCGTATCTACAAAACAGGAGTCCGACAAAAGCAGTAGATACAACTGCATATGAGAAATGGAAAGGGAAAGTACCAAAATTAAATCATTTACAAGTATTTGGATCTACAGCATATGTGAAGAGAAATGGTCAACTGAAGAAATTGGACAAAAGGTGTGATATACTAAAATTTGTCGGTTATTCACATAATGCTTATAGATTGTGGGACGAAAAAAGAAGAAAAATTATTGTATCACGCGATGTAAAATTTGAAACGGAAAAAGATAATAAAAGAAAGGAAGGGAAGACAGAGAAAGACAGGACAGTTGAGATACATATGGAAAATGATGAGACAAGTTCTGAAGATGAACAACAAGAAGAAACAGAAGAGGAGGAAAAAGTGCAATGTGAAGAAGAACAAGAAGATAAAAATCAAAGACTGGAAGAAGAACAAAAAGATATAAACCAAAGACAGGAAGAAGAACAAGAGAAGAGTCAAGAGCTGAGAAGATCAACAAGAGAAAGAAAACCAATTCAGAGATATGATGCAAGTACAATGTTAACCTATCAAGAGGTAATAGGTAGTTCAGATAGTAAAAAATGGGAGAAGGCAATACAAGATGAACAAGAATCTCTTCAGAAAAATAGAGTTTGGGAAATAGTAGATAGAGAACAAGCAAGAGGTAAGAAAATTCTGAGAAGTAAATGGGTGTTTACACGGAAGACTGATGGACGCTACAAAGCAAGACTAGTGGTAAAGGGATGCGAGCAGAATAAGGACAGCTTTGATCAGGATGGAATATATAGTCCAGTAATTAATAGCTGTTCCCTCAGAATACTTTTGGCATTAGCAATGTCGAAGGACTGTCATATGGTTCAATTTGATATAAAAACCGCATTTCTGAACAGTGAACTTGAAGAAGAAATTTTTATGGAAGTGCCAGAAGGTTATGAGGAAGGTACAAACAAAGTTTGTAAATTAAAGAAAGCACTTTATGGATTACGGCAAGCACCAATGAAATGGAATGAAACATTTTCGGAATCGTTGAAGAGAAATGGATTGAAACAGATTCACTCAGAAAAATGTTTATTTATAAAACCAGATAGTATGCTGAGTGTGGGTTTGTATGTAGATGATGGAGTTGTCATTGGAAAAGATAAACAAGAAATTGAAACATTAATCGAAAGGCTTAATAAGGAATTTGAAGTGAAAGTTGACAGAGAGCCAACGAGGTTTCTAGGAATGGAACTGAAAAGGACAAAAGAAGGGTTGAAAGTGATACAAGAAGAATATGCACTGGAACTGTTGAGAAGAAATAAAATGAGTAATTGTAAAGCAGTGACTACACCAATTCAACCGAATGAAGTGACAGCATCGGATGATGGGGAAAATAAATTAAATTATCGGGAAATTGTAGGCAGTCTATTGTATTTAGCTAGCAAAACCAGACCTGACATGAGTTTTGCGGTGAATTATAGTAGCAGGAAAGTGGAAAATCCAGGTAACACAGATATAATAAATGTAAAAAGAATTCTTAGATATTTGCAGGGTACGAGAGACTTAGGACTGAACTATAAGAAAGGCAGTAATATGAATGAGTTAGTTGCGTATTGTGACTCGGACTATGCGGGTGATCCTGAGACCAGAAAAAGTACCAGTGGATATGTAATAATGCTTGGTGGAGGAGTGGTGAGCTGGTGCTCCAGGAAGCAGCCAGTGGTAGCTTTGTCAAGTACAGAGGCAGAGTTTATCGCCATTGCTGACTGCTGCAAGGAAATACAATACATAAAACATTTAGTAGAAGAACTGACGAACGAAAAAGTAATTGTAAGACTGAAAGTAGACAATCAAAGTGCGATACAGTTAGCGAGAAACGGAATTTGGACAAAGAGATCAAAACATATAGATGTAAGATATCACTATGTACAGGAAGCTATTAAAGAAAGTAAAATAGGTATAGAATACTGTAAAACTGACGAACAGACCGCAGACATATTTACAAAGGCACTAGGTAGTAATAAGTTTGTAAAACATAGAGATAAGATAGTTTCGTAAACATATGAGTTAAAATAATTTAAGCTGACTGTGTCACTGAGGACATTGAGAGCGGGACACAATTATAGGGGGGTGTTAGAGGATAATAGTGTCTAGTGTTCTTACTTATCGATAGAGTGATCGATAGTGTTACTAAGAGAATTATAAACAGTAGACATAAGATTAAAATAAACAGATTGGTTGTAGACAGGAACGAGGAAGGACATAGGAGAATGTTATAGAAGTTTTAAGAAAGAATATATGTTATTTTCAAAGTGTGTTTTAATCACGTGAGTTAATATTTTACCAAACCAACAATTAACACTATTGGGCTCGCGTACGGCGACTTCGACGGCCGTATTATACCGTGGTCCAATAGCTCCTGCACTAGCTTGCGTACCACCTGCCTCTCGATGTCTGCTAAGCGGTAGGGGCGGTACACCACCGGAACGTCCGTAGTGCATCTTATTATTAGCGACGTCGTTTCCGTCTTTCCCAGATCGCGCAACGATCGAGACGCAATCAGAGTACTTCAGGAGGAGAGCTCCACACTTCCCCCTCTCTGTTGCACTCAGGTGGTGTAGCGATTCGGTCATCCCACACCCCCTCCCCATCTCTTCGATCGCGGTAACCGCGTTAACGCCCAACATCGGCAATCGGCGTACGTTAAGCTGGCATCTACTCTGCGTCACCACTATATCGGGTCGCAAAAGAAAATCGCGCCCCACCGTGAGGTCATGCGGTACGTGCTCGCCCGATACAATTAGGATGCGCGTCTTTACGGTCGCCTCCATAACTTGGGCGTCGCCGATCGCGAATTCGGTACACGTGATGACGTCACCGCTGTATACGCGCAACCCAACCATCGTGCAATTCGCTACTTCCAAGCGACGCGCTTGTACCTTGTCCCAACGTAGTAACGTATTCGAACCCGTGTTGATCAAACACGCTAGCCGCGTCCCATTCACGCGCGCAACGCACTGATAACGGTGATGCTCACCTGCTCCTTCCACTGCCATGACGTCCTTGCCGAACGGACACTTATCTTGTTTGTGCCCGAACCGCTTACATTTCCGGCACTCCAACTTCGGCTTCGTGCAGTCCCGCGCCCGATGGCCCGGCAAGCCACAGTTGAAGCATTTGCCCTTCCTCAACGGCTTTCCGCTGTTGGTCCGGGGTGGCGCCGACGGTCCAGCCTGCGGCTTCTCGCCCTCCGGCGCGTGCCGCCGCGCCACTCGCGTAGCCTGCGTGCTCGATGGCCCCGCTTCCACTTTTGTACTCGGCATGCTGCCGAGGCTATTCATGTACGCATACAGCGTATGGGCGTTTGTATGCCGGGCAGAGCGGACGGTACGCGATGCTTTCGTCCGCGATACCTCCGATCACCGCATCGATGAGGTACTCGTCCGGTACCTCAATGTTTAGTGCCCTGAACTTGGCCAGCTTCTGGAAACAATGGTCTCCCAATTTTTGGCCGGGCCTCGCTTCGTAATTGGCCGCATCCTTCAGCAGTTTTGAGAACGGCACTGACCGGTGAAACTGCCGCCTGATCATTTCTTTCATCTCCGACCACTCTAGGTCGAAATGGTTCTGCTCGTCGTACCACACACGAGCATTCCCCTTCAGGCGGTTCGCGACGAGCCGCATGATGTCGTCGTCTTCCCACCGGTATCGTCGCCCGATGCGGTCGACGCGCTTGACCCAGTCCTCCACCGTCACGGTGTCCTTTCCCGGGTCGTACTCGGGGATGAGGTATTCGTCGCTCGCTCGTATCACGGTCGAACTTGGCGTCTTGCGCAGACGCTTCACCTCTTGTTGCAGGCGTCTGAGTTGCGACCGCACGTCTTCCTCATCCGACGAGGTGCTTCGCGAACGACGCCTCTGCTTGCGTTGCTCACGCGGCGACGGCGAACGATCGTCGCTCGATCTTGAATCGCGAGCACTGCGGTCACGGCTTTTACCCATCTTAATGATTAATGATTTGTAAAGTTCCACTTATTAATCACCTACAACACTACTGCGTTTGCACTCGCAGCTACGGGGTATATCCCACTTCTGATATTTAAAGGAACCGAAAACGAGAAGGTTTAAAACGTGGGAGTTTAGGATAGTTTAACGACACGTGTATACGCTTTCGCATTCGATATATTTCTGCCCCTCCGGGCTAATCAGCAAAAGACGATCGCCGGCCAACAATTGGCGATCGCGCTACCCATCTCCTCCACCGCTCTCCGCGATCCGAGAGGCTTTCGTGCACGTGGGTCCCTGCGACGGCCGCTGCTGACGTCATCAGGTGCCGCTACTGCGGCCACCGGCTCGTATCTCCTTACAAGTAGTACTGAGAAAAAAGACGTTTTGCCGTTGTGCAACCGATAATACTTGCGGAACTACAAATATTTTAGGATAAACAAGCGTCATTACGACATATTCTCCTTGTTTTACCAGTTTTCTTAGCACCTATATTTGTTTATTGTACCCCATCTCATAGCATTGAATATTGCACAATATACTTATCTTATAAAGGATGCATGAAAATTCGTACTACAAATTAATTTTAACACGCCAGAAACGGCTAGAAAGGAGGTTCTTGATTTTTTCACGGACACCCCTTTTTTAGACATGAGCAAAAACGAAAGTTTTTAATTTACAACCTACTGCCCCTTGCCCTTCCAGATTGAAAGTTAAAACGTGATGAAAATGGGTATTTTTTAATGAGCTATCGAATGACGTTTTCTATTTATAATTGTTTTGGGAATACTTTTGACCCCATCATCCAACTACACCCTTCGAATAAGATACTTTATCAGATCATGGGTCAGGTTAGGGACGAAAAACCATTTTAATACCGCTGGCTTATGTCAAAGGAAACACGCATGCGATCGTGCCGGAGAAGAATCAGAGCCATAGCTCATTCTTTGACTCCGTTCGATACATAGTAAACGACTCGCTGACTGACAGCACACATCTGAACTTTCCCCCACCACGATCGTCACGGCAGTGGTTCTTCGCAATTCTTCGTAACTTGGTGTAAAAACTGGAATCACTGAGTTCGTTGCGTTGCCCTGAGTTTCCTGATGCGGCCGCTCTATACGCCGAGAGGGCGTCCCAGTACGGCTCAATTTTCGTGCGACACAAAGTCCCATAAGGCTAGCGGTCTTTAAGTATATCTCGTCGGTGCACAGACGAGATAGGGATAGACATTGCATGCTGGGCAAAATTTTGTCACACGCTCGGGGGGCTCTAGAGCCCCCATACCATTTTGGTGTCACGTTCAACGTTACCGGTTGAACGCAAAATTGTGAGGCAACGACACTCTATGTGGGAATATGAACTAAAAAACCGATCAGGGACGCAACAAAAATATTTTTCGCCCAGTACAAACATTTTTTGATTGTTGAAAGTGAAAATTTGACATTTGTCAAAATTGAAAATGTTACAAGTTCTATACAATCCGAGGATGTAAAATATGCAAAACCCATATGAATTTTATGCACGAAAAATATGTGGAGTCTATTGATACTATAATTCTTACAAAACTCAAACATACGTAGATGTAGTTCGTGTCATAATAAAAAACCACAATTGTTTTCCATATTTTCTCTTATTAATTGTTGTTGTTTATTGGTAAGAAATAATCGTCTTCCAACAACATTCTGGCAACCTTCTGGCCAATCCTTCCTTTAATTGATAACTCTGACAATCCAATATTTCTTTATTTTTTCAATGACATTCAAATTTTCCTTAATATTTCCACCAAAATTAATCGGCACATTCTGTAATTGTATAATACAGTTTATATATGTTCCTATCGAGTCCGTCAGTGGAAAACCTACACTTTCCAATTCCTGTACTGTATGTTATTTTATAACGCGTTAGGGGTCAAAGACGCCAAATGGGTCCAATCTATATCTTAGATATTGACCGTAAATCGCCTCATTCGATGATATTTAAAACAGCGCAATTTTTAAATGTTTACCCTGTCCAACAACGCCCGTTACACTTTATCTTTTGCAAAATCGTTACTTTTTACATTCTGGCTTACATTGTCCATTCAATATGAATATGTTTCCTATAAAAGAAGTTCGCTAATTGTAAGTGCGACTATTGCCCAACATTCAACTGTTAAACAAGCAATGTCTCGCGCGGCAAGGCTGAATTCGATTACCATA
This sequence comes from Anoplius nigerrimus, assembly GCA_914767735.1. NCBI lineage: Eukaryota > Metazoa > Arthropoda > Insecta > Hymenoptera > Pompilidae > Anoplius > Anoplius nigerrimus. Next base: position 1,096,193 of record OU612081.1, read on the forward strand.
TAATATGTATTAATATCCAGACAACACTCTTCGGATGGCCCACCGGCCGAATGCTGTGAAGAGTGATCTTGGCCGGGTGTCGTTATGTGACAGCCCTGTGTAGCATTACTATTATAAATTCGATTAATAAAGGTTACCTCTGGACATCATTCAGATAAATATACAAATATTTTGTGAGCTTTATTGAACGTTTTAGTTTTGTAATTATTTTATGCAATAATTGTATTAAACGCCTTAATCAATACCAGTAGGGATTAGAGGGAGAGGGGGCGAGACGGTGTAGACGCGTGTGTCAGGTGTGCGAGGAAAACCGGAGATGATAAAAGGTGTATGGTGATAAGGGAGGGCGAAAGAACGAGGTGGAGTAGAGGATAAGGAGAGGGTGCGGTGGAAGCGTGGGCGGAACGGGCGAGGAGGAGGAGAAGAGGTAGGAGGAGTGAGAAGAGAGAAGCTGAAAGAGAGGTTAGGAAGAAACGTGGAGTTGAGCAAGAGGAAGCGACACCTGGAGGGAAGAATAAAAGAGCAGTGAAAGGAGTCGGTAAAGAAGAGAGAAAAAGGCAGGTTGGTAAAGGTAATGAAAGACGGGGTCCTTACCGATTTGCATGAAATTTTGCACAAACATCAATTTTTGCATGAAAATAAGGTCTGTAAAAGCAAAAGTTGCCGCTCGCGTCTAATTAAAAAGTTATTAAGCGTTAAAGTTTGTTAAAAAACCTGCCTTACCGGCAGCGTGAACGCTATCTGCGCATGCGCACTGATGTCTGCGCGTGCGATGTGATGCGTACACGTCAGAGCGCATGCGCATGGACAAGCATGCAGACAAAGTGCGCGCATTTGATATGAAATAATGTTGAATTGGCGAAGGCTAGGTGTGGGCAAGGCTTCCCTTTCAGAATGTTTAAGAGTTTTCAATCAAACAATGGTTTGAGAGTAGGTTTGGGTTAGATATCTGTTTTCCCCGAAGGGGAAAACTTCCAGCGAAATCTTACTTTTTGTATTATTTCTATGGCTAGGTGTGGGCAAGGCTTCCCTTTCATAATATTTAAGGGTTTTCAATCAAAAAATGGTTTGAGAGTTGGTTTAGGTCTAGATTTCTTTCAGCCAAATCTTACTTTTCGTTTTATTTGTATAGCTAGGTGTGGGCAAGGCTTCCCTTTCATGCTATTTAAGGGTTTTTAATCAAACAATGGTTTGAGAGTTGGTTTTGGTTTATATTTTAATTGCCAAATGTGCAATAACATGTTATACATAAAGAAGAGCACGCTTGCATTTAATTGTGGGAAGATTACTTATGTTAAAAATAGCCACAAGAAACGTGTGAAAGTGCAATGCAGGTTTGAACTGAGTGAACGACTAGGCACGTGTAGACACTGTATGCGAAGTTACAGCATTATTCTCCTGAGCGGGCACATGGATCTTCGGGGGATATAATTTCGCCGCTTCCTCCCAAAACGCTGTTATTAGGCCACCACGGCAGTGGGCCCTCTTGAAGAGGTATTCGGCCAAATATCCCACTAGGTTCACTTTGCGTGTCCCATAACGTGGAATATTCGACCTAACCTCTCTCCAAGTTCTCTCGATGTTTTGAGTGTGGGCACCTAACAGTTATTAAGAAACATATTTCGAAATTATTAATATGAAAACGGAATAACGAATGCAATATCTTTTCACATGTCTATATTCAAATGCACATACCTGTTCCCGGGTCTACAAAGTTATGACGGTGGTTCACCGTCAGATGATGGAAGCCCACGCTATTCAGATTTCGGTAGCTCTTCCAACAATCTGACATTATTGTTGACCCGGGAAGAATCCACTGCCTAATGATGGCCAATAACGTTCTTTCAGATCGATCTGGAACAGGGATCAAAAAAATTTTTTTGGATCCCCGTTCATATCCCCCGAATATCCATTTTCCATCGACGAAGCGCCCGCGGTTATACTTCCGATGGCCAAATTTCGCTTCATCAATCTCGACCGTGATACCTGGGCCGCCTATGGGCGCTACATTTCGCTCGGCCCAATATATGCAGGTCTGAAACAATGTAAAAACTTGAGTAAAATCACAAAGAAATTAAGAGTTATATAGCGTTTGCAGTAAATGTTATCTAAAATATAACGATTGAATGTATACTTACATCACGGCAGAGATTTCGCCAATGTATGGCCGTCGATTTGTTGACGTTGATGTCGTCAATAATATACTGCAACCGCGGGTGCCTCATGCATAAAAAGTATGCTACAATGCTGCACGCAGTGTCTACCGATAGATTGCTATTTTCGAACAACGTGCCTAGTCGGGCACTCTGTCGAAACCTGCATTGCACTTTCACTCGTTTCTAATGGCTATTTTTAACATAACTAGTCTTCCCACAATTAAATGCAAGCGTGCTCTTGTTTAAATATAACATATTATTACACTCTGGGCAATTTATTTCTCCCTATATTACTTTATTTTCGATTAAAAAATCTAACAAGCCCTCCTTGTTGCCGCACAGTTGCATGAACGCAATGAAGTTCATGGCTTCGAATTCTTACTAAACTGAGAATCAGTGTAAAATAATCCGCTAGCGATGGACATTTCATCCTTCTACTGTTCGACAAGCGGCTGCTTTCGTTTCCTTGACGACAATTGACCCTCATATTAACAAGAATCATAACTTAATACATTGTAAGACTGAGGAGATCATGAAAGGGAAGCCTAGCCACGTAGCCATTAAATAACGCAAAAACTAAGATTTGGCTGGAAGTTTTCCCCTTTGTTGCACTTTGGGCAGTTAAAATATAAACCGAAACCAACTCTCAAACCCCTGTTTGATTGAAAACCCTCAAATATTATGAAAGGGAAGCCTTACCCACACCTAGCCATAGAAATAAAACGAAAAGTAAGATTTGGCTGAAAAAAATATAGACCTAAACCAACTCTCAAACCATTTTTTGATTGAAAACCCTTAAATATTATAAAAGGGAAGCCTTACCCACACCTAGCCTTCACCAATTCAATATTATTTCATTTCAAATACGCGCAAACTTCCTTCAAACTTCACCGTGCGCATGCGCAGACACCGACGAGATATACTTAAAGACCGCTCACCTTATGGGACTTTGTGTCGCCCGAAAATTGAGCCGTACTAGGACGCCCTCTCGGCGTATAGAGCGGCCGAATCAGGAAACTCAAGGCAACGCAACGAACTCAGTCATTCCAGTTTTTACACCAAGTTACGAAGAATTGCGAAGAACCACTGCCGTGACGATCGTGGTGGGGGAAAGTTCAGATGTGTGCTGTTAGTCAGCGAGTCGTCTACTATGTATCGAACGAAGTCAAAGAATGAGCTATGGCTGGCTATGGCTCTGACTCTTCTCCGGCACGATCGCATGCGTGTTTCCTTTGACATAAGCCAGCGGTATTAAAATGCTTTTTCGTCCCTAACCTAAGCGATGATCTGATAAAGTATCTTATTCGAAGGGTGCAGTTGGATGCTGGGGTCAAAATAACATAATATAACAATTATAAATCGAAAACGTCATGCGATAGCTCATTAAAATATACCCATTTTCATCACGTTTTAACTTTCAATCTGGAAGGGCAAGGGGCAGTAGGTTGTAAATTAAAAACTTTCGTTTTTGCTCATTTCTAAAAAAGGGGTGTCCGTGAAAAAATCAAGAACCTCCTTTCTGGCCGTTTCTGGCGTGTTAAAATTAATTTGTAGAACGATTTTTCATGCATCCTTTATAAGATAAGTATATTATGCAATATTCAATGCTATGAGATGGGGTACAATAAACAAATATAGGTGCTAAGAAAACTGCTAAAACAAGGAGAATATGTAGTAATGGCGCTTGTTATTTTATGCTCAAATATTTGTAGGTCCGCTAATATTATCGGTTGCACAACGGCAAAACGTCTTTTTTCTCAGTACTACTCTCTTTATTATTAATTTCCTTTAGTTTATTATTATTATTATTTTGTCGTTTCTTTCTTTTTCTTCCTTCTTTTGTGCAGCTTAATCTCTCTGTATTTTATCCTTTATTTTTCTTTTTCCTAGAGATAAGTTAACATAATATTTAGGTTAAGTTATATTCAATTAGATATTAAAGCCAGTTTCTTTTTTGGACCCATGTTCTGTAGCCCCCCGCATAAAACGAATGCGGTGCATGCGCCGAATTATATTTCATCTAATGTTCAAGCGCATTTAATGTTAACCGGGCCGATTCAAACCTTCCCACTGCTGCGTTTCGCGAACACGTACACACTTTCATTTACACTTTCGGCATCTGCGCACGAATCCAATACTCTCAAGATCACTAGGCATAGGGACACCCCTGTAACGTCCGCGTATAGCCTTATGCAATTGCTATAGTCAGAACGTCTCTGTCTTGGGTCTCTGTCTTGGGACGCACTTGACACCCGACTCCAGGCGCATCGCGCTAAAGCCTAAACAAAGCGGGACGACGAATGCCTCTCCTCTCAAACTATCGACGAATCCCAGACCACCGAGAAGCGACAAGTCGAAAATCGAACGGCGTGACATTTTTCGAAAAGTCCTTCTCCATGGTCCGGTTGACCCTTCAAAAACAGACCCACGTCTGGTAGAAGCGTCAGAGTGATTCTATAGCAACAGTCCGATCTTAGAAGTTACTCTGTCCGAACAACTCTCGAAACTTCCATTAAAACATTACGCACTGGTTATCCATCAAAAAATCAACATCTCTTAGTGAACCTCACGGAAAACTCCCTTTCCAAACCTCACACCAATATACCGTAATAGAAACCAACCCTTCTGGCGGCGGCGTAGAATCCGCTCCATCAGAAGGCTCGCGAAATTAGAGACATCCCGATCAACTGGCGGCGGCGTGAAATTCGCTTCATCAGTTGAGTGGGCAAAACTAGTACCCGTTCGGGGAAACACAAAACAATAACACCTTCATCGTGGAATTTGAAAAGTATTAGGTATTAGGTGCTCACCTCCTATCCCAAACGATCTCATACCCACAGAACCAGAACCTCTGGCGATCCAGGAGGCCTACGTTCCCTCTTCGTCTACCTTTCTCCCAAGCATACGAACTCCAACGCGCAATTCCCAGGGGTGTGTCGCGTAGGCACAAGACCCCAAAAACGCGCATACAAACACGATTTCTTGACGCTAGGACGTCACACCCCTCCTTCATGCGATTGTCATATTCTTGACGATTGTCATATTTTCGACGTATTCTTTACGAGCATTTTTATGTTTTTCTTCTTAAATTGTATTTGTACAAGAAAAACATTAATATATATGCGAAATGTCTAATAGTAAATGTAATTGGCCGGCCTCAGGATCCAATGGTGACGATTCAAACTCCTCACCTGAGTGAAATTTTTCCAATCCTGCATACATTTTTACTAACATTTATTAGCTGCCAAGTTTTAAGAGTACGCGGAGGCGATACAGTGGAGGCCCGATGAATTTTTCCTGAGATCTGCCAGATAAATTTTGACGCTTAAACCCCACCACTAGGCGGGATCCCCCTCGCATTCGGCAACTGTCACGCCTGATATCGCAGCGTAATTCCTTTGAATACTAACGTAATGTGGTGAAAAGTTCATAATCTTATAAGTAATGTAAGGTGATTTTCGAGGAAACAACTACTATTCTGTATAACTCTGACTTTCGTTGCGTCTGCTCTCCTCTACTACTCAAAATGCTATATCCCTTGTCCGTCCGTGTCGGTCTGTGTCCGTGCGGTGCCGTCCGAAAAGAAACGCGCTTCGCGTCTCCCCTCGTGCAAATCCTGGCTCGGTGACGTCAGCGGCCGCCAGCTCTAGCGTCCATTGACATGCGCCGGCTTGCGTTTGTTACAGCAACGACTGTGTACATATGTACGAACGTGTAATATGTAAACCTTTTAATAAGTCCAAACATAAACCGAGTTGTACTGTGTTTGGTCTCATTTTACTCGGAATAATATTACTAATATGTTTTGTCTTCAGTCCGTTTTTTTCCTTATCTGCCGTTTCTACTTCTGATCATCCGTATCGGCAAAAAGCAAACGACGAATTCGATTACAGTAGATTTTCTATGGATATGAGTCCGATTTGAGCTACACGATATCTGTCCACGGATGCCCCTTTAACAAACAGCGGTTGTCGTCGGCCGGGCGGTTCCCCGTCGCTTGTATCGCAGTGGCATTTTTTGATGCTGACAATTGAACAGCGACGCGGTCTATCGGTGAGACACTAACCCTAATTAAGAAATCAAAAATTGTTAATTGCAATTTTTCGGTAAAAAGAAGTTTACTAGTATATTGGAGACGTTTTTCTAATAAAAATAAGACCAAATACGAAATGGTTACGACACTTGGTTTCGCGATTCTGACTTGTCAAACACACTGTCGCCTAAATATCGCGAGATCAATGTGGTGTGAAGAAGGAACTTCTATTCGATGGGAATCAAGTACCTGGCGGATGAATCGACGCTTACCGTGGAGCTAGATGTGAAACAAAGTTTTCTTGAGTGGAATGAATGTCCCCTATTCGTTATAAGTCCATTTGGCGGCATTTTTTTGCGTCTCTTACCGTGTAAGGACACCATTGGCAGGTGCCTTCTCACAAACTCATACAGGGATCTTGCTTCAGTTTAGACGGCTTTAAACTCCTCACACGCAAATAAAGTGGCAAGCAATTTTATATGTAAATAGAAGTTTTAATTAGTAACAAAATATAACCCGATTGGTTTCGTGATTGGTCTCATTTTACTTGGCAAAATATTAGCGATACGGTACTGACATTTTTATTCATAAAAAGTCAAAGTTGTAAAAATTTCTTCGCTGCACTAGTGTTGCCTCATCGTCATGTGGCATTCAATCATTCAACAATGGCTTCACCTTCACTTCCTCTTTCTATATCAACTGTCCCTACGTTTGGCGGTGTCGGCAAATTACAAAGAGACGGGCGCGTGGCCCAGCGTGGCCGGCAACGTGGCGCAGAGACGACATTCGTGTCAAATCACCGGATGTACGAGCAACGGAGAAACTTTAGAATTGTAAAGATAGAAATAAAGAAGTTTTGCGTACAGACAGGGTCGTTTCGTTTCTCATGTTCCGATCATTTGTATGAAATGGAATACAATAATCAATGTAAGAGAGCAAGTGTATTGGAAGGCATTTACTTCTTTAATTAACAAGTACTTTTTGCAACATTTTCAACCTCGTCGGTGCTGCTAGCACTTAAAATTATCACGATACAAAAATTGGGAGTGATGGGATTCGATAATGTATAAAAGTTCGTTCTACAAATTAGTTTAACACGCCAGTAAACGACTAGAAAGGATGATCTTGACTTTTTCACTGACACCCCTTTTTTAAAAATGAGCAAAAAGGGAAGTTTTCAATTTACACCTCACTGCCCATCGCCCTTGCAGATTCAACGTTAAAACATGATGAAAATGGGAATTTTTTAATGAGCTATCGAATGACGTTTTTGGTTTATAATTGTTTTGGGATCGCTTTTGAGCCCCATCATCACCCTTCGAATAAGATACTTTATCAGATTATCGGTTAGGTTAGGGACGAAAAGGCATTTTAATACCGCTGGCTTATGCCAAAGGAAACACTTGTACGCAATCGTGTCGGAGAGGAGTCGGAGCGGTAGCTTATTTCTTGTCTCCGTTCGGTACGTTGTAGACGACTCGCTGACTGAGAGCACGTATACATACATCTCAATGTACATCTTTTCCCCACCACGCCCGTCACGACAGTGGTTCTTATGAATTCCTCGTCGGTACGTGGTGTTACCTACAAAGTTAGAACCTCGGAATTCTTCCGTGCCGACAGAGCATTTGGGCCCCTTTGAGCCCCCTTGCGTGCCCGAAATTTTACCCAGGGTGAGCGGTCTTTGGTAAAGGTAAAGAATGACGGGGTCCTCACCGATTTGCATGAAATTTTGCAGAAACATCAATTTTTGCATGAAAATACGATCTGTAAAAGCAAAAGTTGCCGCTCGCGTCTAATTAAAAAGTTATTAAGCGTTAAAGTTTGTTAAAAAACCTGCCTTACCGGCAGCGTGAACGCTATCTGCGCATGCGCACTGATGTCTGCGCATGCGCTCTGACGTCTGCACATGCGCGCGGGCAAGCATGCAGACAAAGTGCGCGTATTTGAAATGAAATAACATTGAATTGGCGAAGGCTAGGTGTGGGCAAGGCTTCGCTTTCATAATATTTAAGGGTTTTCAATCAAACAATGATTTGAGAGTTGGTTTAGGTCTAGATTTCTTTCAGCCAAATCTTACTTTTCGTTTTATTTCTATGGCTAGGTGTGCGCAAGGCTTCCCTTTGATAATGTCTTCAGCAAAACAATGTATTAAGTTGTGGTTTGGGTTATATTTTAATTGCCAAAAGTGCAATAGCATAATTTATACAGACAAGAGCACGCTCGCATTCTATTGTAGATAGACAATATATATAAAAAATAACAAAAAACGTGTAAAACAACAATGCAAATTGATACAGAGTGCCCGACTAGGCACGCGGTTGGAAAAGCACTAAATCTCCGTAGACACTGTACGCGGAGTTGCGGCATTATCCTCCTGGACGGATACATGGATTTTCGGGGGGCATAGTTTCGCCACTTCGTCCCAAAACGCTGCTATTAGGCCATCGCGGCAGTGGGCCCTCTTGAAGAGGTATTCGGCCAAATACCCCACTAGGTTCACTTTGGGTGTCCCATAATGTGGGATATTCGACCGAACTTCTCTCCAAGTTCTCTCGATGTTCTGAGTATGGGCACCTAACAGTGATTAAGAAACACATTTCGATATGATTAATATGAAATCGGAATAACGAATGCAATATCTTTTTGCATGTATATATTCAAATGCACGTACCTGTTCCCGGGTCTACAAAGTTGTAGCGGTGATTCACCGTCAGATGCTGGAAGCCCACGCTATTAAGATTTCTGTAGCTCCTCCAGCAATCTGACATTATTGTTGACCCGGGAAGGATCCACTGCCTAATGATGGCCAACAGCGTCTTCTCAGACCGGTCCGGAACGGGGATCAAAAAGATTTTTTTCGATCCCCGTTCGAACCCCCCAAAAATCCACTTGCCCTCGACGAGGCGCCCGCGGTTATATTTGCGGCGGCCAAATTTGGCTTCATCAATCTCCACCGTAATACCTGGGCCGCCTATGCGCGTTGAATTCCGTTCGGCCCAGTATATGCAGGTCTGCAACAATGTAAAAACTTGAGTTAAAGCACAAAGAAAATAAAAGTTATATAGCGCATACAGTGAATATCATCCAAAATACGGCGATTAAATGTATACTTACATCACGGCAGAGACTTTGCCACTGTATGGCCGTCGGCTTACTTAAATCCATATCGTTGATTATGTACTCCAACCGCGGGTGCCTCATGCACAAAAAGTATGCAGAGACTCGGCATACAGTGGCTACGGATATCTTAGTATTCTCAAACCACGTGCCGAGTCGGGCACTCTGCTTAAATTTGCATTGTTGTTTCACACGCTTGTTGTTTCTATTTTTTATATATGTTGTCTTCCCACAATAGAAGTCAAGTGTGCTCTTATTTATGTAAACGACGCTAGCACATTTTGGGCAATTTATCTCCCCGAAAATCACCTTTTTTTCAATTAAAAAGTTCAACAGCTCGTCTTCTTTCCCGCAAAATTCCAAAAACGCGTGAAACTTCATGGCCGAGCAATGAAACTATACTGAGAATCATTGTAAGAAAAACGTGGAACAGGCAGCGATGGACTTTTCATCCTTCTACTATTCGACAAGCGGCTGTTTTCGTTCCCTTGGCGACAACTGTCCCCTCAATCTAACGCAAACCATCACTTAATACATTGTTTGATTGAAGACATTTAGAAAGGGAAGCCTTGCCCACACCTAGCCATACCAAAAGTAAGATTTGGCTGAAAGAAATCTAGACCTAAACCAACTCTCAAACCATTGTTTGATTGAAAACCCTTAAATATTATGAAAGGGAAGCCTTGCCCACACCTATCCTTCGCCAATTCAATGTTATTTCATTTCAAATACGCGCACTTTGCCTGCATGCTTGTCCGTGCGCATGCGCAGACATCAGTGCGCATGCGCAGATAGCGTTCACGCTGCCGGTAAGGCAGGTTTTTTAACAAACTTTAACGCTTAATAACTTTTTAATTAGGCCCGAGCGGCAACTTTTGCTTTCACAGATCTTATTTTTATGCAAAAATGTATCATTACACGGAGTTTCGTGCAAATCGGTGAGGACCCCGTCATTCTTTACCTTTACCGCGGTCTTTAAGTATATCTCGTCGGTGGCGCAGATAGCGTTCGCGCTGCCGGTAAGGCAGGTTTTATAACAAACTTTAACGTTAAATAACTTTTTAATTAGACGCGAGCGACACTTTTTGCTTTTACAGATCTTATTTTTATGCAAAAATTGACCATTACACGAAGTTTCATGAAAATCGGTGAGGAACCAGTCATTCTCAACAATTACCCTCTTCGTGTCCACGCTGAAAAATACCGACAGCGCAAAAATATCGCGCAATTCGGAGCGCACTCTATGCTTTATGACGGTCAATCGTAGAACTAACAAGGGGAGGACCAGGATTGTGGGTCACCGATTTTGATGAAATTTGGCACAGACCTTCTTTAGCCGAAAATATTGGACACGTGTTTTGCCAAAAGTGGCACTTCTCCCCCATTTTTGAAAAAATCGAGGTCAAAAATCAAAATTTTTCGATCGACCTGAAATTTTAGATACACGTTTAGAATTGAAAAATATACAATACGTATTATTTTATTTTGCAAAATATGAATGTTTAAAAAATTATATGCGTGTAAAGTATCCTGTAGTTTACAAAGTTTGCATCGAACCGTGCTAGCCGATTTAGTAAAGCGTCTGACTACAAGTCTCATGGTGGAGAGTTCGAATCCTAGTGGTTTTGCCGTTTTGCATGTATATTTTTTACTTGCTTTTTTTATATGTATTTTTGTCGTTTTTTACTTGCATGCATAAAATAATAATTACATTTCATTTATTTAATAATATTATTGTTATATTCACTACTGGGTTAGGTTGGAAGCATGCATAAATTCCACATTAAAGATTACAATGTACGATTATGAAAATAAAAACGTATCACAACTGTCAGGGTGATACTTGTCATAAAAACATGAAAAAGATCAATTTTGCCGACACCATGCACATTTAATAAATGATTGCAATTTGCAAATGCAGAGAGTCCTTGGTACTACACCCGAAAAGCATACTTGCCGGACGTTCAGAAAAACATTTCGTGTCGGTGTTAATTTTGAAGTAAACCACGTGTATCTGATCATATTAGCGAAAATAGGGGCACATAATTGGTTGTGCACCAATGAATGAATTTTTATAATATCTTATATCAAGTATGAATATACTGCATTGCTGCAGACATTGCCCATTCTTGGAGCATCCTTGTTGACACAAACGCCCGAAATTCCCGTGCTTCAACAAATTGGTTATACGTCGACTGTTCAATATGGGCATACTTATACCGATTTGTCCCACCAGTAGCAATTTCTCTTTCCCACCGGGAAATTTGGTCCTTCCTTTTAAGGTGGAATCCTCCTTTCTTCTGTAATGTTTTCAAGCCCCATCCGGGGTGAAGCCTTGCAAACGATACCGTTTTAATTTTTTCTGTCAACAAGGCGTGCTGTGTTTTTCCCTTTTTAGCGGGTGGTAATGTTAATGATAAATACGAATCAGTACTTGACGAGGTATTCAATTCGTCGGCAATTTGTTCAGCCAAATCACTCACATCGGCTTCCAGTTGTAACTCGTCAGTTTCAACAAAGCAAAATTCGCTGTCAAGGTCCAGAAAACGACTGTAGATCTCACTGGCAATTAATTGTGCACGAACAGAAATTATCGGGCTGACTGTATCATTAATAATATTTTCTTTGCGAAGAATGTCCGCAAACTAATGCACAGCATCCGTCAATTCCTGCATCGTTGCGAACGCACTATTGATGGCAATTTCAAAATCTTCACTGGCAGTACTGCTAGTAGAAGGCTGATCCATTTTTGACACAACGAAATATAATTTTGTCAACACTCAATTTTTTTTCGACACAAAATTCCTTCTGGGAACTGCACGGGAGAAGAGTTTTACATCGACACTTTCACTAGAAGCAGTAGTCAATGAATGACCGCAACTTGCGCAAGGTACGAGGAATTGCTGCAATTCGAGAAGTACCTGTGTCATAAACTCATTCGAATCGATTTATTGTTTATAACATCCTAACGGATGAGGAGATTACGGGTTTTTCCCTACATTTGTTCTTACCGAACTTGGAATTTACGCATACTTCCAACCTAACCCAGTAGTGAATATAATAATAATATTATTAAATAAATGAAATATAGTTATGATTTTATGCATGCAAGTAAAAAACGACAAAAATACATATAAAAAAAAGCAAAAAAAAATATACATGCAAAACGGCAAAACCACTAGGATTCGAACTCTCCACCTTGAGACTTGTGGTCAGACGCTTTACTCACTCGGCTAGCACGGTTCGATGCAAACCTTCTAAACTACAGGATACTTAACTCGCATATAATTTTTTAAACATTCATATTTTACAAAATAAAATAATACGTATTGTATATTTTTCAATTCTAAACGTGTATCTAAAATTTCAGGTCGATCGAAAAATTTTGATTTTTGACCTCGATTTTTTCAAAAATGGGGGAGAAGTGCCACTTTTGGCAAAACACGTGTCCAATATTTTCGGCTAAAGAAGGTCTGTGCCAAATTTCATCAAAATCGGTGACCCACAATCCTGGTCCTCCCCTTGTAAGCCGAGCGCCACAACATTTCTTTGTGTGCGTCGTATGTATGTACGGCTTGTTACGTGGCTGCGTGAATCTATTTTTAACGTAGCGAATGTAATATGTTTCGTGGTTTCGTTGACTGGAGATTTTCGATGGCCCAGCCCAGCGCCTTCAGGAGATTCGACAACGCACGCGCCGAAGCGAACACAGGTGGATAGGGTGGTCAAAACTGCACCCAAGACAAATAATATAGTAAAATAACCATTCGATAGATTATGGAAAAATACTCATTTTTGGCATGCTTCAACCATATATAGCGACTAGGATGGTAGTGGGAGGAATTGAAAAAAAACAGTCATTTCTCCTTGTTTTTTCGAAAATGAGGAAGTGAAAAAAATTGGAAAAAATCAAGCGTATGTCCAGATACGAAGTACATACCCTTGATTTTTTTCAGCTTTTAAAACTCAAACTCCGGTAATTGAAATATAAAAACAAGAAAAAAATTGGAAAATTTGCAATTTTGTATTAATGGACTTTTGGATGCATAACGAAAAGAAAACCCTGTATGACTGTAGTGATATGCCGTAGCCCTGTTTTTTTTCAGATTTTTAAAAGGGGTGGGTGTTTGTAAAGAAAAAAGTAAAAACCTGTTACATTAGATTTTCGATATGAGTTTGATTTGAGCTACACGATATCTGTCCACGAATGGCCCCTTCCACAAAAGGGGGTCGCCGTCAGCCGAGCAGATCGCGGTTGCTTGTTTCGCAGCGGCATATTTTGATGCTGACAATTGACAGTAATGAGTCTGTCGGTGAGATACTAACCCTAGTAAAGTAATGACAAAATGTTAATTGCAATTTTTCGTTAAAAAGAAGTTTACTGGTATATTGGAGACATTTTCCTATTAAAATGAGACTAAACACTACAGGGTCTTTCTTTTAACTCGGAACGCTCGATATAGTGAAAACGCTAACGTGGCAACAGCGCTAGACTTGATACACGCGCCGGCGGTGCCGACACTCTTGACCGTATCGACTCTAGCGCTGTTGCCATGTTAGCGTTTTCACTATATCGAGCGTTCCGAGTTAAAAGAAAGACCCTGTATATGATTCGACACACGATTCACACGCAGTAGTTAATGTCTGAACGCCAAGTGTAAGAAATTGAACTTAATCACGGTAGGCGTTTGAATACTTTGGAAAGTGTGCTGACGTATATTTTATTCGTAGCTAGTAATACAAATCAGATCTAACTGGTCGCTCGCACTGCTCGCTCGAGAATGATCGCCTGCGTGATTCCCTGTGTCGGCAGCGTCACCGTTTCCTTGCTCGTCTTTTGTCCGTCGCTATCTGAAACCCTTCGCCTGGCAACACCTCTCCTTCGGACAGGGGAGGTACATAATCCTTACTGTACCGTTGCCCAATACTTCCCGCGTGCGGGTTTTCTTACATTCGGCCAACCTGACTACAATGTCTGTCCTCAGACATCCTGTAACCAGAAACAGATTTAATATCACTAATTTACAATTATTGTACAATACCTAATCAAGGTGCGACTTAGCTCATAGTATTCTCCTGTTGCCTGTAATTTCTCCAGTCTGATACATGGTGCTCCTCTCAGCTCCTCCGAGTGCCCTTGTCTAATCGGGGCACACAGTCCATCAGTTTCCTATGACTTTGAGGCTCCTGCGTTGATTGTCAACGGTACGGGTGTACCCAATATTCCTCCTGACCACAGTCTCGCAACCGCGGCACACAGCCTATCGGTTAAGTTCCGAACTTCAAGTTCAAATATCAGTTCACAATGATTTGGGGATACCCAGTACTCTTCCCCACCACTGTCTCACAACCGCGGCACACAGCCTATCGGTTAAGCTACGAACTTCAAGTTCAAACGTCAGTTCACAATGATTCGGGAGTACCCAGTACTCCTCCCGACCACTGTCTCACAACCGCGGCACACAGCCTATCGGTTAAACTCCGAACTTCAAGTTCAAACGTCAATTCACAATGATTCGGGGGTACCCAGTACTCCTCCCGTCTACTGTTTCACAACCGCGGCACACAGCCTATCGGTTAATCTCCGAACTTCAAGTTCAAACGTCAATTCACAATGATTCGGGGGTACCCAGTACTCCTCCCGTCCACTGTTTCACAACCGCGGCACACAGCCTATCGGTTAAGCTACGAACTTCAAGTTGAAACGTCAGTTCGCAATGATTCGAGGGTACCCAGTACTCCTCCCGTCCACTAATTCACAACCGCGGCACACAGGCCATCGGTTAAGCTCCGCACTTCAAGCGATATTCCGTACCCCCCCCCCCCGTTTTAGGTTGCTTCGCGGGGCAAATAGGTACTCACTCAGTTCCAGCCAAAACCATCGTTCATTTTCTATCAACCAGGTACGCGTTTTAACAATGGCTTTAATCACTTAGGTCTCTAACAATAAGTGTCCTGCTTGCCGCCATCCGGTTCCACACAGGAACCTTCGTCCGTCAACGATGTCGCAATTTACCCTGGTTGCTAAATCATTCTGCTTTTGGCTTCTGTACAAACTAAAAATACAAAGAAAAATATGTAGGTTAAATATCAGGCATATTTTCATCATCAATCAACCATGCCGTCCCCTTGGATTGAGATCCATGGTTGCACGCGATCCACGGCTACCACCGTCGTCACGTTCCGCGGCCCCCTCCCGTAGGTTCTCGACTTCGTATCTATCATTGAATAGAACCGTCCGTACTCGAAAGGGCCCTTTAAAATGTGGTAATAACTTTTTGCTACCACCCGTCGCATAGTCGCTGGTGATCTGTACCAGTAACAGATCAGCGACCGCGTACTTGGCGCCTCTCGACGAATGCGATCGTAACGCTCTTTCTGCATCCGTTGCTCGTTGCTGATATGTTTGGATATGCCATCCCGTAATTCCACCAAATCCACGCGATCGACCTCTCCCTGGGCTGCGCTCATAATTCGTCCCTCGGCGACGCCCCTGACATCGCAGCCCATGAGTGCCCATACTGGCGTCGTGGCAATCGCCTTGTTGTGCATAGTGTTCAATGCACTTTGTATTCTTTTCACCTCCTTGTCCCAGTCTCGGGGTCCTTGCCTGCAGAGGTTGTGGCCAGTGCGTCTACAATCGTCCTATTATATCGCTCACACTGTCCGTTGGTTATCCTTTGGCTGCGTCATTTTCCCTCCTAACTGAGGCATGTCGCCCATGCTACTCATATAGGCATGTAGTGCGTTTGCATCTGTATACTACGCAGAACGAACAGATCGTGCGATGCACGCATCCGGTATCCCACCGATGACCATCTCTATCAAATACTTGTCGGGGATAACGATATCGAGCTTCCGAAGTTTGTTGTGCTTCTGGAAGCAATAGTCTCCTAACGATTGCCTCGGTTCGCAATTTGCTGCCTCTATTGTCTGGCATGACCCCGCAAGCGAGTGGCGATCAGTCGCATTACGGATCGGTCGTCCCACTCGTACAGTTTCCTCATCTCGTCCACGTGTCGTACCCAATTTTCCACGATCGTGGGATCGAAGATGGGGATGAGTAATTCGTCCCCCGGGCGGGTGTACGACGGCGATTTCGGGCGTGACCCGGAACGGCTACATAGTTTTTCTAACTGCCGTTCTATCCGTTCCAACCGCGCACCTTCCCTTTCACGCAAGGGCGTTCGAGAACGCGAACGCGAACGCGATTGAGAGCCTGCCCGCGACTTTTGATTCCGCCCTCTTCCCAATTCGCGAAGTAGATGTTCGACACGCTCGAACCGGGAGTCGTCACGTCCTTCGATATTGTCCAGCGACGCTTGTTCTGCCATGTCTCGCTATTCACTCGCTGAATACGCGCACACAATTCCACTCGCGATTTCCGCGGTCTATCCCACTTCTGATATGTAAGAAATTGAACTTAATCACGGTAGGCGTTTGAATACTTTGGAAAGTGTGCTGACGTATATTTTATTCGTAGCTAGTAATACAAATCAGATCTAACTGGTCGCTCGCACTGCTCGCTCGAGAATGATCGCCTGCGTGATTCCCTGTGTCGGCAGCGTCACCGTTTCCTTGCTCGTCTTTTGTCCGTCGCTATCTGAAACCCTTCGCCTGGCAACACCTCTCCTTCGGACAGGGGAGGTACATAATCCTTACTGTACCGTTGCCCAATACTTCCCGCGTGCGGGTTTTCTTACACAAGTGCCATAAGAAGCCCGTCCTGCGTAACATTGTATTCGATTAATAAATATAGTCCGATTCATGTCGTGTTTGATCTCATTTTAATCAGAAAATTATAAATAGTACGTTGGAAACGTTTTCATGTATCAAAAATGAATGTCAGAAATGTTTAAACATAAGGATTTGACACACTGATCTATAATTCGATGACGTTGCCGTGACTCACGCCATATCGCTTTCTTTTGTCCGTCGTCGGCATCTCTTTTCAGCAAACTACAAAGTAAGTTCCGAGTTACGAAAACATATGTAGTGTCCGATTCTGAAAATGTCCGGTTTCGAGTCCCAGAGAGAAGCTCGTGGAGGGACAGAAACAAGGGAAGATCAGAACAGAAAACGCGAGTGCGATCTTCGATCTGCGATTCCCGAAACGCGGGGAGGCAGGTGGGAACAGCATGACGCCAATTGTTGAATGCCGTATTTTCCGTACAAGATGTTCAATTGTGGTTCCGCTTCTTTTTTCGCAAAATATATTTCTCTTCTTTGCAACAACGGGTGTTGCTTCAGATGACGACAACAAAACGTTGCCATCGCTGCCGATTGCTTGCTGCCGAGTGCCGCCAAAGTAAATACAGTGGTACCTCGAGATACGAGTGCCCTAACATACGAGTTATTTGAGATACGAGCTGTCGAACGAGCGAAGTTTTGTTTTGAGATACGAGCGACATTTGAGATACGAGGAACCTCAGATGCGACGCTGTTCACGCACCCCACCCCCCACGTGTATGCACGCGAATGCGTTTATTTCGTGCGAATACTCGCCTCGTCACCCACAATTCGCTAAATTCGCAAAAGGTTGAAACGGGCGTTCCCTTGCAATTTCTTGTTTCGGGAATAATGTTTCTGCGAAGATGTATTGAGTTACAATATATGTATGTATGTACATTTTATACATAAAACCATTTTATTTGGCTTTATATTCTCCCTTATTATGTTTTTATCCAATAAATGTAATTTATAAATACATTTATCTTATTCAAAAACACGTAACAAAAACAATTGGGGGTTGCATTTTTGGGCTGGAACGAATTAATGGCATTTCGATTAATTTCAATGGGGAAAATTGCTTTGAGATACGAGCAAATTGACATACGAGCAAGGTTACGGAACGAATTAAACTCGTATCTCGAGGTACCACTGTACAGTGAATTCTGTCATTTTGCCCTAGGTCGGGTACATCAGGTCGGATTCGAAGTCAGGTGGTTGTAGAATCCAAAACACGCACTCACAGTGCGTAATTCACTTTCTATTTTGCCGATAGAAAGTGCCGACGACGAACAAAAGAAAGCGATAACACGTGAACCACGGTGACCTTAGCGTACTAAAGATCAGTGTATCAAACGCTTATGTTTAAACCTTTTCTGTATTATTTTTTTCTCCACAAACACGTTTCCAATATATTGTTAATAATTTCCTGATCAAAATGAGATCAAACACGACATAAATCGGATTACATTTACTGGTATTGTAATGTAATGTAATGTAATGTCTTTATTTGCGTCCCTTCCGGGTTTGCAACTTCTACACATATACAAACAACAACAAACAACAACAAAAAAACAACAATCATCTCCAACGCCGTCCCACTCCGCTCCGGCTCTCCTTGGGCTTCCGCTTCCCCTCTGCCTGCATTTCTTCCTTTGCTTCCTTCCTTCTCGCCATTCGCTCCCTTCCGTCACCTCGCCCCCTGCTCTGCCCCATCCCCTAATCCTTTCTCTCCCCTGTCCCTTTCCCCTCGTCTCTCATCTCTCCCCCAACACCCCCCTCCTCCTCCCGCCACTCCCTCTTCTCTTCCTCCCACCTCCACCATGTCCCCTCTATCTTGATCCTTCCGTCTCCCATCCACACCCTCTTCCCCTTCCTCCTTTCCACCCATGCCTTTTCCACCACCCTCCACCTCATCCTTCTTTCTTCCCATGTACGATCCTCCTCTATCCTTATTCCTTTCCCCCTCACTTTCCACCTCTTCGCCATCACTTCTTCCTTTCCTGCCACACTCTTCATCCTAACTACCACCATTCCCCTTTCTTCTCCCCCTTCCCTTCCTCTCCTTCCCAGTTCCCTGATTTCCTCCACCTCACCTTCCACCCCCATTTCTCCCATTAACTCCCGAATCTCCTCTCTCCTCCTCTCTGCTCCTCTCCTCACCCCCTTCACAATCATATTCCTCCTTCTTCCTTCTCTTTCCTTCTGCTCCTTCCAGACTTCTATCCTCCTTAACCTCTCTGTCATCTCTTCTTCCACCCTCCTCTCTCTTCCTTTCTTTCCCTCTGTCTCCAGCTTCCCTCTGCTTTCTTCGCCTCTCTCTGTCCTCTCCTGCATCCTCCCTTCTCCATTCTTCTCCTCTGTCTCCATCTTCCCTTTTCTTCCTGCGCCATATTCTGTCCTCTTCTCCATCCTCTCTTCTCTGTCTCCTGCTTTCCTTTTCTTTCTTCTCCTCGCTCTGCCCTCACCTCCATCCTCCCTTCTTCTTTCTTCTCCTCTTTCTCCAGCTTCCTCATTCTCTCTTCCATTCTCCTTAACCTCTCCTCCATCCTCTCTCTCTCAAGTTTTTCTCTCATCTCCTTGACCTCCCGCACCATTCTTGCTATCCCCTCCAATATCCCATTCAAACTCTTACTCAATGTCTTATTTATCACTTCCCCCAACCACTCCTTCTCCCTATCCACCACCCTGTCCATCCTCTTCCCCACAATCCTCATCAGCATCACTGCCATTTCTCCATACTTTTCCTTCATCTCCTCAGCCCCTTCTGCTTCCTCTTCCTTCTCCGGTCCATCTCTTCCTCCTTCTTCCTCGTCCTCCCTTTGTGACTTCTTATCCCTTTTCTCTGCATTCCCTATTTCAGCCTCCTCTCCTCTCCCACACTTCCCTCCTTCTTCTTCCTTCCTTCTCAATAACTCCTCCACTTTTCCCTCCCTTCCCTTTTTTGTCCTTCCCATCTCTCTCACTCTTTCCGCCTTAACCCGCCCAGTAACATCAGGCGGCGCTGGATGCGCGAGAACACGGAGTGGCGAATCTATGTAGCATACAGAACAAAAGCCAATGTAGAGGGAACACTTGGTGTATAGACCTCGTTGCGTGTGCTAGATCGTATAGTGAAGAAAAGTATTATTATTGCCAAAGGCATATTCTTGTTAATTCTTGTTATTGTTATTATTCTTTGTAATACTTCCGTTACCGCTAAATACAAGTTTATTGTTGAATATTAAACCGTTCCAAACTTACTACAAGTATTGTGTGCGCTCGTGGCTTCATTGTCACTATAGCCGAGCCACAAGTGTTTTTGCGGTGCGCGCACGTGGCACGGAATTGTGGCTGTGATGTGTAACTCATAGTGTATAATCTGATTGCATTTAGTAAATGAAATAAATGCGTATTTGTTTTCTGACGAATGCGAAGGTGTATTCGTCAAACCCAACAGGCTTTGGGTCCAGACCAGTGTCAGCAGGCAGAGCTGCAAAAGCCACATTTTTTGAGTGTATGCGTGCCGTGTCGGTGAGAGCTGCGCGCGCCGGTTGTACGCACCGAACGTAAACAAAGACGGAACCATGATTCCTGTCTCCTTTCTACCAACGTCCTGTACCGAAGTCTGTAAGCTGCGCGCGCCGCTAATATGTCCGCGCCAACATCTCATTGTGTGCGTGCCGTGCGTGTGTAGAAAAGGAAGGAGCTTGTCTCCGTCTCATTTCTTCTTGTAGGTCTCGTGTGACGAGGAAGGAGCTTGTCTCCGTCTCGTTTCTTCTTGTAGGTCTCGTGTGGTCTCGTGTGACGAGAAAGGAGCTTGTCTCCGTCTCGTTTCTTCTTGTAGGTCTCGCGTGACGAAGAAGGAACTGTACTCTGTCTCGTTCTACGGTGTTGAATCTATTTTTAGCGTAACGAATGGTAACGCGTTTCGCTTACTTACTGGCTACTGGAGATTTTCGATGTCCCAGCGTCTTCAGAAGATTTGACAAGGCAAGCGCCGAAGTGAAGACCTACAGGTGGATAAGATGGTCAAAACTGCTTCCAAGTCAAAACAAATTGTGAGATAGCCATTCGATAGTTAATCGAAAAATACTCATTTTTTACATGTTTTAACCTTATACAGCGACTAGAACGGCAGTGGAAGGGATTGAAAAGAACAGCTATTTGTATTTTTTTTATTTGAAAATGAGCAGTTGAAAAAATTTGAAAAAAATTAGACGTGTGTCCTGATACGAAGTACACACTCTTGGTTTTTTTCAGATTTTTAAAACTTAAACTGTGGCAACTGAAAAATTAGAACCAAAAAAAATTGGCCTATTTGCTATTTTTTATTGAAGGTCTTCTGGGTGTATAACGAAATAAAAACCCTGTATGAGTGCAGTGATATGCCGCACCCCTGTTTTTTTTCAGATTTTTAAAAACGGTGGGTGATAGTAAAAAATATAAATAAAAACCTGTTATCTGGTCGTTTGTGGCGTGTTGAGAGTAATTTGTACACTGAATCTTTATGCATTCTTTACGTGATAAGTTTATTACGCAATATTCAATTATATGAGGTACATATCGTTATATGAAATGTATCGTTACGCGCAGTGCAACGATTTGATAGAAGGAATCGTCAAATGCTCGATACGCGCGACATGCGTTTTATCGAACATCTATGTATTATATATTGTGCAAATGAAGTATACAGACCAGGATATGGTAAATGAATCCAAAGCGTTTTTTGAAAATAGATTTATTTTCCAAATTTGATCTTTTTAGACATACAGTAAAACAAAACTACTTCTCCGATTGTTTGGGCAAAAAATTGAACGATGCAGGAAGAAACGCGATGGTCACGCGTGTCGACAAGAAAGTATAAATAATCACATCAATAACTTGCAGCTCATTGCGTATGAAGAACCGCAACTTTTATTGCTTGGCCTGCGGACCAGCGTAAGATTGCACCTTCGCTGATTACCCCATTTCACAAGTAGCACCTCCCGGATGGCCTATTTCCAATTCTTCTATACTTTGTGGTCTTCCTGACGTTACGCATTTCTTCGGTCCTAATTACTTGCTGTACATGTTATGTCCTCTGTGAAAAAATGAAAGAAGCGTATTTGCTTTCTGAAAGACTGAATGACATTGCGTGGTCTTCCACGCCACCCATGAGGTGCCACGAATAGCGCGCTAGGTTTTTTAACGTGGACCTTCGCCAGTAGCCCTATTATACCACATCACATTTGTTGTAATCAAATGTTGTGTCTCACAAATAAAATGCAAGACCAATGAATCATATTTGTTGGTAACAAATGTCATGTCTCACACATAGAATGCAAGACAAATGATTCATATTTGGTGTTACCAAATGTCATGTCTCACACATAAAATGCAAGACAAATGAATCACATTTGTTGTTAACAAATGTCATGTCTCACACAGAAAATGCAAGACAAATGATTCATATTTGGTGTTAACAAATGTCATGTCTCACAAATAAAATGCAAGACAAATGATTCAAATTTGTTGTTAACAAATGTCGTGTTTTAAAAGTAATGCAAAACAGACATGTTTTATTTAACGATTCTGTATAGTAACGAAGGTCAGAAAATAAACTTTATTTTATGGCCCACGTTATTGTTGAAAATCAGTAGACAAAGAGGGACCAGCAATTGAGGCATTATCAGCAGCATGTTGTCTGACTCTTTTGTGTCTCAAACATCCAGGATATAATGTTTGAGTTGACATTAAAGACAAGTGTTTGTCAGTAACGTGCAAATTTAAAGCAGTTTCCCTTCTCGCCTGTAACGCTGATTTTTCAACACAAATAGCGTTCACATGAACAGACGATAGCTTGTTCCGTTTTTTCGTTTTAACATCTGGTAAGAAAGAAAAGATTCTTTCCGAATCCGCATTAGAATTTGGCAATGACCTAACCGCATGAACGAGAGACTGCAAGTGGGGATATAGCTGCCTGAGATGTAAAATTTTCTCCCACATTTCATCGAAATTTAAGCGGAACAGGTTGTCTTTTTCGGTTTCTGTGAAATCCTGATGAAAAGCAAACCACTCTTGTCTTAACCCATCTGTATCAAATCTACCAATGGCTTGTGCGACAAAACAAACATCGTTAAACGAGCTTTGTCTATTATTGTCACGTAAAGCCGTGTGCGGTTGAAACACTTTTAATTTTGATAAAAATGGATCCTTGACTGGTAATTTTTTACAAATGCCCTCAGCAGCACTAACGTAAAATTTCAAACAATTCATGCGAATATTTTTGACTACGTCTGTGTGGCCGTCTGAGAGCAATTTGTCAAGATATTCTTTGCATTCAATTCCAACATTAATACTATCTATTGACAATTGATTTTCCGATTGCGAAAAATCAATATTATATATTACATCTAGCAAAAGCTCTGGTCTCACAAACCGATCACAAATTAACTTGAGTAAATCTACCGATTTCGGTTGTAGAAGTTGAATTCGAGTTTCCAGAGCTTGGAAAAATGTAGTAAATGAATTAAAGAATTGCAAAATATTTTTAAGGAATAAGAAGTATGCTTTTAAATCAGGATTTTGCATCTCAATTAGAAATTGTTGAGCACGGTTATTTTTTTCTTTTCTAATCAAGTTTGTGAAAAAAGTCTTTAATGTCAACTCAAACATTATATCCTGGATGTTTGAGACACAAAAGAGTCAGACAACATGCTACTGATAATGCCTCAATTGCTGGTCCCTCTTTGTCTACTGATTTTCAACAATAACGTGGGCCATAAAATAAAGTTTATTTTCTGACCTTCGTTACTATACAGAATCGTTAAATAAAACATGTCTGTTTTGCATTACTTTTAAAACACGACATTTGTTAACAACAAATTTGAATCATTTGTCTTGCATTTTATTTGTGAGACATGACATTTGTTAACACCAAATATGAATTATTTGTCTTGCATTTTCTGTGTGAGACATGACATTTGTTAACAACAAATGTGATTCATTTGCCTTGCATTTTATGTGTGAGACATGACATTTGGTAACACCAAATATGAATCATTTGTCTTGCATTCTATGTGTGAGACATGACATTTGTTAACAACAAATATGATTCATTTGTCTTGCATTTTATGTGTGAGACATGACATTTGGTAACACCAAATATGAATCATTTGTCTTGCATTTTATGTGTGAGACATGACATTTGTTACCAACAAATATGATTCATTGGTCTTGCATTTTATTTGTGAGACACAACATTTGATTACAACAAATGTGATGTGGTATAATAGGGCTACTGGCGAAGGTCCACGTTAAAAAACCTAGCGCGCTATTCGTGGCACCTCATGGGTGGCGTGGAAGACCACGCAATGTCATTCAGTCTTTCAGAAAGCAAATAAGCTTCTTTCATTTTTTCACAGAGGATATAACATGTACAGCAAGTAATTAGGACCGAAGAAATGCGTATCGTCAGGAAGACCACAAAGTATAGAAGAATTGGAAATAGGCCATCCGGGAGGTGCTACTTGTGAAATGGGGTAATCAGCGAAGGTGCAATCTTACGCTGGTCCGCAGGCCAACCAATAAAAGTTGCGGTTCTTCATACGCAATGAACTGCAAGTTATTGATGTTGTTCGAGATTTAGGTGGTTTATCTCGAGATAATTGCCGGGATGGTGTTAAGCCGGGGTTGAGACAAGTAAATTCACAATGATTAACAGTCGTTTATTCTCAGGTACATTTTTGAGAGTCTGATAGTCTATCGAGCGAGCACATTTGAGATTTGATCGTTGATCGCGCGTGTTTCGTTAGCGAGATTTCGAGATTGAGTTGTATATTTGAGAATAAAGTCCACGAGATTATATTAATGCACAGAGGACTGTTTAAGAGATCGAGAAGCACGAAGTGAACCACGTTGCGCCGCAATGTAGCTGCCACATAATTATATTAATTATGTGGCATTTCTGTGCAAGAACGATTGTTCGAGATTGAAATGGTAATCAGTAACTTACATAATCTCGTGGCTCACAAGTATGCAGGAAACACAATTACTACTCGCTAACGAAACTCTTAGAAAAACACGTCCGTTCGCAATTTGAACCGTACGTAAAGTAAAAGGGCCGGTCGCACGTGGGCTACCGGTAGCCGGTGAGATGCGTGACGTCACACCATGTGACTTCGGGCGCTCAGGAGCTGCTGCCGCCGAAGTCCTGTGGCCGGTGACCCAATTACTTCGGGAGATTCCCGAACAGATGTGATTATTTATACTTTCTTGTCGACACGCGTGACCATCGCGTTTCTTCCTGCATCCTTCAATTTTTTGCCCAAACAATCGGAGAAGTAGTTTTGTTTTACTGTATGTCTAAAAAGATCAAATTTGGAAAATAAATCTATTTTCAAAAAACGCTTTGGATTCATTTACCATATCCTGGTCTGTATACTTCATTTGCACAATATATAATACATAGATGTTCGATAAAACGCATGTCGCGCGTATCGAGCATTTGACGATTCCTTCTATCAAATCGTTGCACTGCGCGTAACGATACATTTCATATAACGATATGTACCTCATATAATTGAATATTGCGTAATAAACTTATCACGTAAAGAATGCATAAAGATTCAGTGTACAAATTACTCTCAACACGCCACAAACGACCAGATAACAGGTTTTTATTTATATTTTTTACTATCACCCACCGTTTTTAAAAATCTGAAAAAAAACAGGGGTGCGGCATATCACTGCACTCATACAGGGTTTTTATTTCGTTATAC
Organism: Anoplius nigerrimus; assembly: GCA_914767735.1. Taxonomy (NCBI): domain Eukaryota; kingdom Metazoa; phylum Arthropoda; class Insecta; order Hymenoptera; family Pompilidae; genus Anoplius; species Anoplius nigerrimus. The sequence continues at coordinate 1,121,971 of OU612081.1, forward strand.
ACCCAGAAGACCTTCAATAAAAAATAGCAAATAGGCCAATTTTTTTTGGTTCTAATTTTTCAGTTGCCACAGTTTAAGTTTTAAAAATCTGAAAAAAACCAAGAGTGTGTACTTCGTATCAGGACACACGTCTAATTTTTTTCAAATTTTTTCAACTGCTCATTTTCAAATAAAAAAAATACAAATAGCTGTTCTTTTCAATCCCTTCCACTGCCGTTCTAGTCGCTGTATAAGGTTAAAACATGTAAAAAATGAGTATTTTTCGATTAACTATCGAATGGCTATCTCACAATTTGTTTTGGCTTGGAAGCAGTTTTGACCATCTTATCCACCTGTAGGTCTTCACTTCGGCGCTTGCCTTGTCAAATCTTCTGAAGACGCTGGGACATCGAAAATCTCCAGTAGCCAGTAAGTAAGCGAAACGCGTTACCATTCGTTACGCTAAAAATAGATTCAACACCGTAGAACGAGACAGAGTACAGTTCCTTCTTCGTCACGCGAGACCTACAAGAAGAAACGAGACGGAGACAAGCTCCTTTCTCGTCACACGAGACCTACAAGAAGAAATGAGACGGAGACAAGCTCCTTCCTTTTCTACACACGCACGGCACGCACACAATGAGATGTTGGCGCGGACATATTAGCGGCGCGCGCAGCTTACAGACTTCGGTACAGGACGTTGGTAGAAAGGAGACAGGAATCATGGTTCCGTCTTTGTTTACGTTCGGTGCGTACAACCGGCGCGCGCAGCTCTCACCGACACGGCACGCATACACTCAAAAAATGTGGCTTTTGCAGCTCTGCCTGCTGACACTGGTCCAGACACCGTAACAGTGCGCTAAATGAAACCAAAGGAAAGTAAGGTTAAGACGCCACGTGTTATGCGATCGAAAAAGAAATTTGACGAACAATGGCCATTTCAAATATGCAGAATATTGAAAACCTCACAAATGAGAATTATGAATCGTGAAGAGTACAAATAAGAAGTATACTACGATATAATGAACTATTGGGATATGTGAGTGGTCCGATTTTAAAGACAGAAGAAAACGCAGTCCCCTGGATAATAAAGGATGAAAAAGCGTTCGACTCGATTATGTTGAACTTGGATAAAGAACAGCACAACCATGTAAAATGAGTTGAAACTTCAAATCAAGCCTTGGAAAAGCCCAAAAAGGTTCACGAATCGAAAGGATCACTCAGACAATGTGTGTTGTATAAACAATTATACAAAATGAAAAAGGGCTCATACCAAAGCATGGTCCAGTATATCAACGAATTTGTTGAAAAGGTGGAACAACTGGAAGGCTCAATGATAAAATTGCCAGACACAGTTTTACCAATTATCGTACTCACCTCACTACCCAGTCAATATGAAAATTTCGGTGTGGCCATTGAGTCAAGGGAAAAAATGCCAATGTGGGAAGAACTTAAAGTAAAATTGTTAAAAGAAGAAATCACAAGAACTGAGGCAGAAAATACAAGTGAAAAGGATAGCTGACATAACGCATTTGTGCCAAAGAAAAAGTTTCACCGACACTCAGTTGTATGAGAGGCCACATAAATATACTGCGATTTGTCACATATGCAAGAAACAAGGACTCATAGCAAGAAATTGTTGTTCCAAATCTGAAGAGCATCGTAAAAAGAGGAATGAAGCAATGACAGCAATACCATTTCAAAGTCATCATACAGAATCAAAAACCTGGATATTGGACACTGGTGCTACAAAGCATATAACGCATTACAAAGGTAAGTTCATAGATATAAAAAACAATTTCAATAAAATCTATACAACTGCCAGTTAAAGTGTAGATTCTATGAGAATAGGAAAAGTCGATTTTGTTAAGATGTAGGAAGAATTGGATCTTGTTTTCATTTTAGTCTGTGTTATTTCACAAAAGATATTACACTATTTACACTCTTTTTGATCCTCACATGTCTCTTGCTCCATGCGGTCTAACGCTTCAGTCCACAAACATGTTGCCTGCCGGCTCCTTTGACGTTTATTTTGCCAGATGGCGCGACCCTCATCATGGACATGTAAATTTACCATACTTAACACGCCCCCTTAAATTTATATATGCATCCTATTAGAATTCCTAACATTGCCTTTTTATCCCATTTTGTGACTCTTTTTTGTTCAGGTACTCGTGTTAATGTTTTTATTACGACGTACAATAGCTCTCTCCAGCGGACTTAGCTCGAGAGCCCCTGGCGCTTGGCTGCTCTCCCTTCCTTTTACCGCACGATGGCGCTGTATACGTTTCTTGCATCCCACTTATAAATGTACATCCACACTCATATTCCAACAACTCATACAAATACTTTACTACCATATAACCGCAATGTTTTACGCTAGGTCTCTTTCCAAAAAATATTTCATGTGGCATTTTCTTTTCAACAGTGTTTGCCAATACTCTATTCTTCAAATATGCAGCTGCACATACTACTTTCAACCAAAATCTTCTATGTACTTTTGCTTCATCTATTAGACATCTAGACATATCGATGATTGTACGATTAAACCTTTCAGCTGTTTCGTTCAGCTCATGAACATATGGTACGCACACATTTATTTGGATTCTCTTTTCTCTAAAAAATTTATAGATATTATTGATATACTCTTTGCCACTGTCGCATCTTAACTTCTTTACATTTTTTCCTGTTGAATTCTCGACTTCACTTATCTATTCAACAAAACAATTATAGACTAGAGTTTTTGATTAAATTGTATAAAATTTTGCTAACTTACTATAGTCATCCACAAAAGATAGGAAATATTTATCACCATTTAACCCTTCTGTTTTATGTGGACCATTCAGATCTGTGTGAATTATTTCCAAGCTTTCTTTTGCTTTAGTTCTATTGTTATCAAATGGAACATTATGCATCTTATTTTCTATACATATTTTACATTTCATATCTTCTGACTCTATCTCTTGACGTATTCTTTCTAGTAATTGACCTTTACATAACAGATTTAAATATTTAAAATTTACATGCCACAACGTCCAATGCCATTTATCTTTTAAACTCAAAATTCTATTTGTACTCATCACATTTGAGCATTCCCTAACATACATTAATTCACTTTTCATCTTATATAAGTTACAATTTTTCCACGCTATTGCAATTAGTCTATTGTCTTTATTATAAATCTTAACAGTCCTATTCTCTGACACAACCTTATTTTTATCTGTCATTTTTGCAAAACTAATTAATTTGACTTCATTTCTTTGATGTAAAATACGTGTGGTACTTTTTCCAGTTCCTTTTCGCTGTATACTTGAAAATATGTTAATACATATCCTACTCTTGTTGCTTTCAGTACCCGACCATCACCTAGTTTGACCTCTACTGGTTCTCTTAATTCTATACTATGACTATAATACTTATCATTATTTATGATATGGCCCATGCAACCACTGTCAAACAGCCAATTTATTTCCGAACTATCATTATTATTTTATACCTTTATCTTCATTGAGTTACATTCTACCGTTGTGTAGAATGAGCTTGCACTTTTGTTTTGTTGGTTTTCTTGTCCATAGCGACTTTGATGTGCACCGCCGTGATTATTGTTGTAGCGCCATCCTCCTCTTCTGTTCTCTCTTCCGCGAGTTTGATATGCGCCTCCTCGCCCTCGACCTGGACGCCGTCCACGCTTCCACGAATCGCTTCTATTGGTTGACCAATACTCATTCTTCCAATGGCCCGTTTTTCCACACTTATAACAAGCCTGTTCCTGTTTTCCTCCTCTCGTTGTCGCCTCAGTAAAAAAAAGATTTGAGTTCACTTTACTACCTTCTTCTTTGTATTTTAGTTCGGACATTTTTTACTTGTTTTTAACATATTCCACCGTTTGATCCTCCGGTTTCATGGCATCTATCAGATCACCAATGTAACTGTATGTCTCCCACAACGTCTTCAACATATAGTTTAATTTTTCTTTCTCCGACACAGTTGCCCCAGCACTTTTTAACTCGTTCACAATTCTTTCAAAGTCGTTGAAGAACAATGCCGCATCACTGTAGTCTTTTAGTTTTACTTTTTCTAGTCTGTTTCGTTGTACAATTTGTAATGCCGTTGACTCTTTAAATACAGCTCGTCCAACTTCTGTATTATTTCATACGCCGTTTCTTTGTCACTCACGAATTCTAGTTGCCTGTTTGAGATTGCACGCTATATTTAATTCATTGCTTTTATATCATTTTCATCCCACTTATCATTGTCCTTAATCTTTTCAGCCTTCTTCAAGACTTCATCACATTTTTTCATTTTGCAGAACATCGTAATTCATTTCTTTCACGATGAATATTCTTCGCCGTCAAAAATTGGTATCTTTACGTCCGACATATTTACCATGTTATTATTTTGTCTTTTATTTGGTCCTCGGTTTCCTTTCATATTAATTTCACTTTTAACCACGCTACCATGTTAAGATGTAGGAAGACTACGATCTTGCTTTCATTTTAGTCTGTTTCACAAAAGATATTACACTATTTACACTCATTTCGATCCTCACATGTCTCTTGTTCTATGCGGTCTGTGGCTTCAGTCCGCACGCACGTTGCCTACCGCCTTCTTTGACCTTTATTTCGCTAGAAAGCTTGAGGCTTGGCGATCTGCAAAGAGTTGCAACTTGAGGCTTAGCGATCTGCAAAGAGCTGGAATTGATTACGACGAAATTTATGCACCTGTAGCCAGGTTAGAAATTATCCGTGCGCTTTTAGCGGTTAGTGCAATAAATAAAATGCACGTACATCATATGGATGTGGTAAGCGCTTATGTACAAGGTGATTTAACTGGAAACATTCATGCAACAAAACGAATTGTTTGAGGAACCAGGTATGGAAGAATTAGTATGTAAGTTAAACAAACCACTATATGTACTTAAACAATTGGGGAGTGTGTGGTATCGGAAGCTAGACAGTAAAGCTAGACTGATTGAGCCGTTGTCCACAATTAGTCCCGTGCACAGCTCACAGTAAGCTGCCCACTTCGTATAGTCACCCTCGAACGTTAGCAGGGTGATCTTGGGTAACTTCGGCGTCGCCGCTAGTGCGCACATTCTCTCCATCGAGACCGCTTTGCGCGACTCTCGTCGTACGGTGAAAGAGATTGCCAAGTTTGAAAGAGATTTCCGGACGGGAATTCAAATGCTGCCGGAGAGATGGGAAAAAGTAGTGGCCAGTGATGGCCAAAACTTCCAATAACAGGTTTTTCCCTAAAAGTTTTTATTAAACTTTAATTATGAGGAAAAAACAGCGAGAACTTATTCAATGTCCCAATACAATAATGGTTGAGAAACGAAACAGACGGAAATCGGTCGAAGACGGATGGACGGTGGCGATGTACTGATCCACGCGCATCCGCGCACGTACGTCATCGGTGACGGTGGTACGTACGAACTTTGGAATCGCGCAAATACTTAACACTCTGGCAGACAGTCTTCCAGCGACAAAATCATCCTGCGCTTGTGCAATTTTTTTTGTTTCTGTCTTTATTAAACTGGGTCCGTGCACGCCTTATATTCGCTTATCCAGTTTTAATCGACCAAGATTTAATTCCTGTTCGGTAATTAATGTCATGTTTCCTAAAATAGAAATGAAAAGTAAGATTCAATAAATTGCAGTCAAAAATGTTTAAATGACTACGCATTACCCAAAAATACCACAAATTTACTCGCATAGTTCTTATTTTGAGAGCGGCAGTGTTATGGAAGGACTCCACAATATTATTAGTCCTACTAGGGTGTCTATAAACGCTTACTTTAGCACATATTGGAAGCCACGTACGGCGCATATAAGACATGAATTTTAACATGTCGGAGTACGAGTCGCATGAGTTGTCAGAGATACTCTGCATTATTCTAAATGCCTCTTCAAAGGCGCTTTCACATGCTAATGCCACTGTCATAGACATTGTTAAGAGGTCACGAGGAGCATTGCGTAAATTAAATTTACGCCATTTGCGTAACGCTGCCTGAAAGACAAAAGCGCACAAATAATCCTTACGTAAATTGTATTATCTAATGACTACTATAATCGCAAAAAAAAACTACGTAATACTTACTTGCGAGTAGTGAAACCAGCACCCATGTAGACTGGCTGCAGGAAACTTTTGGCTCATTATAGTGCTGGCTGCTGCCTCATAGTCCGACATAATGAATTTCACATTATTTCTAATTTTTGGCACAAATTAAATTATTTTTTCCCATATTGCTTTGTACATCGTAGCAGTTCGGGTGTCACACAAAATAAAAATTGTTGCAATGCCCTTAAAAAAATAAATGTTAGGCGAACGCAATTGCCAAAACATTATGAAGTCGAATCATAATAATTATCATTAGCTAAACATGTTTACTGTGTCACCATAGCGAATGTGGACAGTGTATAATTGTGTTGTATGCGGAGTTGGAGGTAAAACCTGTAAGAATGAATGTTGATTTTGAATTCAAAAACATGTACATCAACAATCAGAATATTGAACATATATTTACTTAAAAAGTGCCATTGACGTAGATCTCTGAAGAATCTCATAATGCTCCTAGTAAAATATCAGGTGTAAATATTAGTGCTATTTCTCCTACTTACCACCCAGTTTTTCAGGTAATGGAGGTCTTTGTTTTAATTTTTGACGGCTGAGGGATGATTTTAACGAATTGTATGTCAGATGTACGGCTGCTTCAGTGTCTTGCCTCGATAGGGCATCAAATATCTCTTTATTTGTCACAGAAGACTGGATAGTCATATCCCTCATCATTTGCTTTAATTTAGTCGTTTCTGATAATAATGACTGCGGTGGATGATTGTGTTCTCTTTTCACGACATATGTGTCCCCGTCCTGAATCAAGACACCAGGGCATTTTGTTGTTCTTTTACTCGAGCAGCGATACATTTGTCCACTTCGTTTATCCAAATGATAGGATTGATCTTCGAATACGAAGAGCTTCAAATTATCCCTTTTTCCTGGAAATACTTCCATCTGAAACCAGAGTAATTGGTCAAATTGTTACATTTGCGGTATAAATTCATTACATGATATATTAGGTGTAGGAAAAAGTCCTTTCAGTTTTTTGTTTGCGATTTGTCGGCTAATTTCATAATTCCATCGGTGATCGAAAACAAATTCCGAGAACAGCAAGAAATATTAGATTTTGTAAATAAATGGTAAAAACATCAAATCAACTAAGCAGAACAAGTGCAAGAACCTGCACTAGAAAAGTGGTGTCATATTCTGACAAATGTAACGATTTATTTTCTCTTTGCCTAGAATACTTTAATGCGATTCAACGCGTTGGACATGTAAATTGGATGTGTACATTTTTTTTTTGTGTTAATAAAATTATTTTAATGCGTTCCATATGCCACTATTTTCTTCGAACCATTAGAGTAATAATAATATTACCAAAGCGTTGATGGCTTTTGGGTTTGGTTTCAATAAGCTTGGTTGCATTTGCACTTGTTTTTTTCTACTCTACTACCTTCGACAACTCATGCTCACAAGTGACTGGCTTACTTCTTACTAGCCAGCCTGCCGGCTCGTCCACATCCGCGCACTCCAGACACACGCTCACACACTTATATCACAGCACGCGCATCACAGCACGCGTTGCGCAGTTCACGCGATGATCTATGTCCTTCATATAATTTCCCTTTCTTCATTTTCTACTTTCTCAAATGTGCCCACGTCACTTGTCATATGGCTTGTCGTCCCTGAATCTAGCAGCCATACCTTATCAGAAACTTCTGTATCTTGATTCTCATCATGTCTAGTTCCGAACAATTTGTTTCCATACATTTTAGCGCTTACTGTCATCACGACCTCGTCTCTTGTTGCTGAATTTGCCTCACGACTTCCACGCCCATGTCCACCGCCTCTATACCGACCCCTTTGGAATTTATTTGGTTGACCTCTCCCTCTACTTGGTTTGTAACTTCTCCTATTCTTACAGTCAGTCGATATGTGCCCAAATCCCTGGCAATTGAAACATTTCTTTTGTCCATAACACACGCTGCACATATGGCCCTTTTCCACAATTGTTGCATTTTATTTCACTCCTTATTTTTTAATTTACTTTTCTCTCACCCTCATGATCTTACAATCCTGTATTTTCTTCTCGGTTTTCTCTTCTAGCTTCTTCTTGTTTTAACGCATATCTAATATCATTAAGGCTTATGTCTCTTTGGGTTTCCAATATTCTAACATTTTGGTCATATTTTTGCTGAAGGCCTCTCAACGCGTACATTTTTAATTCATATTGTTCAATAGTTTTTCCTAGCTGGCCACACAGGTTACTTAATGCTTCTGGCCTATTTAAAAAATCGTTCACAGTTTCTTCTTTCATCATCCGGAAGTTTGTTAATTCGCTCAGCGCATGGGCCCTCATTTGTTCGGTCTCAGCCGCCATATTGTGTTTGATTGTGCTCTATAGTCTATCATGTAGTGCCATAATCCTGATAGTGTAGTGGATCCAAGTTGTATAGCAAGATGTCAAAAGCCATGTCGATAAGCCAAGATGGAACGGTCTTATCAAAACTTGTGTAATCAACGCCAAGAAAGTGATTACCTTTCATTTGATGGAAAAGGCGCATACAACCACCTACACCAGTTTCAAATCCATAGGCAAATGGAGAATCAATCTTTGAATACGCTTTTATAAGCGGGAGCGCAAACACCGCCTCACCGAAGACCATTGTTGCTGGATAACCCCAGACAGCACGGGACTTGACATCACCTCGCTTGACTAGCTGGGCACGGACGAAGGCACAGCAATCGCTGGTGTAGACGGGAAGATCCGTCTTAACACGATGCCAATACCAACGGACACGATTTTGCGCGTCTGGGTCGTCTCGGATCTGACTCTTCGTTTTATAGCCCTGTTGCGTCCAAGGCAGACCAGGCGAGGAACTCCAAATTGGAAGATCCTTCTTAAAGACGTAATTTAAATGAATTAATTGTGCTGGCCTTGGAAGTTGAAAAGCCCTGGCAGTTTTGTTAATAGCTAGTTTGACAAGTGGGCAGTCAATTGGTTTTCCCGTCAATGGCAAGATTCCTTTTATGTCTTTCTACGTACCACGTGTTTCTGAATATTTTCACGCAAATGTTTCACTCTCTTTTCCTATTCGAATCACGCTCTGCTACCACTTGATCGGACATTGCGGTGGTGGAATGATTTAACTCTCGGTTCTATACTTATACAACTGTTTTAATATAATCTTGCGCCTTTCTTTAATTAAAGTTATAGTGGTACCCGGATCTATTAACCAGCTGCTTCCTTTAATACCTGCCATGCTTAAGCGTACCATGCATAGTTTGCCTCCCGCAGTCTTTCTTCTCTGGAGATTCCGCCCTCGGTGTGTATTTGGTTGATTCCTGCACATAATGTGTTCGGCCTGATGGGTTCAGCTGAGGCTTTGGTGATTGGAAATCCCGGTTCATGTGGCACCTCTTCCTTCTGCATTCCTGCTCCTCATGCCCCATCTTCTTGCAGTGCGTACACTGGATAGCACGTCGCGTTGGTGGTACCTGTTGTATCATTGCCGGTTGTCTTAGTGCAGGTTCTGGGCCCAACGATGATTTGTCCTGGGAGAACTGCGATCTGCCTGCCCGTCCTCGTCTTTCTTCCAGTTCTGTCTCGGCTTCTATGGCTGCATGGATCACCTCATTGAGGTTCTGGGGTTTTACTGGCTTGGCGTGATGGTAGAGTGCGTCTGATAAATTCCGTACAGACACTCTCAATGAATTTCTCGCGTTCGAATGCTGGTAATATCCAACTTCTTCAACGGACCATCCCTTCTGGTTGTCGATGGCAATACGGATGGAGTCGGTAATTTTAACAAATCTTGCGGTATACGCGTCCACTGGTTCACTATGCTTCATCACACACATGTCTCTGTTGCTGTTATAAAAAGTTGAGGCTTTGTCGTACTCCAAAGTGGAACCGTTGGCGAACATACAGGTCCTGGTATTTCCTTACCATGTCAGACCTGATCGATCCATCGCCTCTCCCTCGAAACTTTTGGGCTAGAATGTACCGTAGGAAGTCTGTCTCTCCACCGGATGCGTTCGTCTGCTAGCGTCTTCTATTTGTGCGATAAAGTTTTTGCAAGTGACCCCACAAAATTCCCTGATCATCCCAATAGAATCCTTTGCACGAATATTGCTATAATCGATATCGTCGCGAGTATATTCGACCGATTCTTCTTCAATTCTTCCGGGTTCTGATCGCAGCACTTTTATTAACTCATCGTGTTTAGCCGATTGTTGCATTATACCGTTTAATTGTTCTCTTATATCGAAAAGAACGTTCCCCGCACCAAAAGAAGGAGACGTTGCTCGTAACATTGTTTCTATCGAGATTTCGTTTTCAGAAGTTCGCGTCTAGTTAGTTGAGGAGATCGTCGATTTCCGAATGCGATAGGTTGTCGACTTCCTTGCGTATTCCGCCAGTATGGTAGATTTGTGGGTTCTTCCTATGCCAGTTTTAGACTGTCTGTAAGCCGAGACTGTTTTTTCAGGGAGTTGAATCTAGTACAACTAGAATATTCTTCTTCCTTGATGCACAATTTACCTTCACTGGTAAATTGCTTTGTGGAGTATACCACCGCTGCCACCAATTTTATGTCGTACAAGCGGGTAATATCGCGATTACGCGGGTTCACAATAAACGACACAAACTAATATAATTAAAGTTTATTATTAATGTTGATACAGAATACTGGCGTATTAGTTGAAGACGTGAAAAGTAGTAAGCAAAAGTCGCTGGCGCGTTGTGTGTACTGTTTTTGAGATAGTACTCTGGACCATGGAAAAATGCTTCTCTTTCATGGTGAACCAATCAGAGATCGCCACCCAGTTCATAGTATTGTTTTAAACCTTCTCGCTGAGTAATCGGCCGTCCTTTCTCAGAAGAAGGAGGGGCGGCGAGATTCTGAGCCTAAACAGACCTATCGGTTCCGACTAGAGCTTGGGTGTCAATTGCCAGTCCTGAAAGTGTATATTATTATGTATCGGATTTGGGGAGCAACAACGGATCTTCAAGGTAGTTCCGCTGGACCAACAGTATCGAGACACGGGTAGAATACTCAATAAATACATTTATTGGACGATACAAAGGCTGCCGCGCTACGGTACGCTACCGTTGCCACGTGGGCGACCATAACCAATTATAGGTTATGCGCACACGCGCTCACACTCGACATACGTCTACACTTGCCCACGGACGGAACCAGAGAGAGCGAGAGGCTCTCGCTTTGCTCATGCATCGCATGCACACTTTACGCCGCGTTTTCACTCATGCGTTAGGGCCGGTACATAGCAACTTACTGGTGAGATTTTTCGCCAACCCAACTGAATTATAATAGTTGTCCATATAAAGCTCATGACCACGATTCAGAAAACTATCCATCAGAGCCAAAACGACATTTCAAGTATGATTTCGTCCACTTAGATCATCATATTTGCCCGCATAAAGTTTCAGTCTCAAGATTATTCCGTCAGGTTCACAAAGTTCATATAGTTTGATGCCATACTTATGCTGTTTGTTTTTTACGTATTGTCGGAGAACCAAGCTTCCTCGCCAAAGAACGATCGCTTCGTCAATACACAATTTTCTTCCTGGCTTATAGATGCGGTCCATAGTTTCGTTGAAGTGTTGGGATATTAAACTGACCGTGATTAATCGACCATCAACTTGTTCTCCATTATTATTAAAATGTAGAAATCTGAAAATTAATTGAAAACGATTTCTAGATATTCTTTTCTTCCAAAAGTCGTAATTATAAGCTTCGCTTGTTTGTAATATTCTATGGAAGGTAATTTAACTGTACCGGTATGCATAAGTAATCCAAAGAATACCTGCAATTCTTTAGCGCTGGTATCCTTCCATTTTCGCAACCGGAATGAGTGCAATACGTGAGACGTTGCTATTTGTTGAGCAGCATATAACGATTGGTTTCTTGCACAATTTTATTCAGCAAAGATTCTGTCAAAAACAGACGGAAGAAATCTCCTGGCGATTTTACATCATCTGGTATTATGAACCCAGGATTTCCTCTAAATTCGAACTGTGGCGGATCACTTTTATCGCTTGTCCATGTATCCGCATCATCATCAGGACTATGAAACTGCTCAATCGGTGAACTTGATTGAATCCTTCGATATCGTCTTGCTGGAAAAGGTCGTATTTCGTCCTCACTTTCAGATGTAGACTCGGTTTCGCACTTCCCCCCGAAATTATTCCGCTATCGTCCTCAGAGAACTGTTCCTCGTTGGTACAAAATTCTTCCTTAAAAAATACTGATTCTTCTTCACGATCCATTGTTCTGCGTTGAGGAAATAAGTTATTTATTTTTGTTCAAACATTAGAATTTATATAGCTATGTATTTGATGTACTTACGTTAATACACCACTTTCTAAATATCACCACTTATATAAAGGGTGTCCCAAAATTAACGCAAGATTTGAATTAAATAGAAAATGCCGTTTTTAGTCTTTTAATAGTTATATTTTTATTGACTCATAAAGTACATAGGATAGGCTTATGTATGGAATAACACATCGGACATATGGCCTCCACGGCTTTGCATGCACATGCGCACTCTTTTGTCGAAATTTTCCATGACCATTCTGCAAAAATGTGGCTGAATTTCGTTGATGCAGCGTTGAATCTCCTCCTTTAATGCACGGGTGGTTGTGGGCTTGTTGACATAGACTTGTGATTTCAAATAACCCCATAAAAAGAAGTCTAATGGTGTTAAATCACACGATCTAGGAGGCCAATTTTGATCACCGAAACGAGAGAGTACACGACCTGGAAATGTCTCATGCAGTAATTGAATTGTTTCACGGGCTGTATGACATGTGGCACCGTCTTGTTGAAACCACATATTGGACACATCAATATCATCCAATTTTGGCAGAAAGAACTGTGTAATCATGTCGCGATATCGAGCACCAGTAACAGTCACTGCTTGACCAGCATCATTTTCAAAAACATATGGCCCAATTATGCCTCCAGCCCAAAATCCACACCATACAGTCACGCGTTGTGGGTGCATTTGTTTTTCGACAATCACATATGGGTTCTCCGAACCCCAAATGCGGCAATTTTGGCGATTGACAAAGCCATCAAGATGAAAATGTGCTTCATCGCTTAGGATGATTTTGCTCGAAAAATCAGGGTCCATTTGTTGATGTTCAATAATCCATTCAACGAACTCTCTTCTCTGTGCATGGTCATTAGGCTTCAATTGTTGTGTTAATTGAATTTTGTAAGCATGAAGACACAGATCTTTGGTGAGTATACGCTGTAGAGAGGTTCTTGAAATTTGCAATTCTTGCCCACGACGTCGAATTGAGGTTCCTGGATTGTCAGCAACACTCTCACGCACTGCTTCGATATTCACATTTGAACGGCTTGTTTTTGGACGACCAGTGTGTTTGGCGTCTCCAACGGATCCAGTCTCCATGAATTTTTCAATTAATCTCTTCACAGTTGATGAAGTTAAAACACTATTCCGACCATATTTTGTATGAAATTTTCGAACTGCAGCCGCCAAGCTTTCACTATTTTTGAAATATTCTTTAATAATGAAGACACGTTGTTCTATCGTGTAACGCTCCATTTTTAATAACCCTATACTGTTAGCTGTCAAATTGCTTTTTTTCAGGGTTGCCAACACTTCACTGCACAAATGGCGGCAAATTCAAATCTTGCGTTAATTTTGGGACACCCTTTATATCAACACTATGTTTTCTTGATAATACGCGTAGTTACGGCCTTTTACTTTCAAACAAATCTTTCTGTTAGAAATATTATTTAGATAAGAAAAACACAGTCAGTCTCTAAGGTTCTGGGATAAGTGCTGTGCACTTCGACACAGTCCCCTTTCCAGAGTGCCTCTGCTTGCCCCTCTTTTGTGGGGAATCAGATCATTGTTCATTTGTTTATTACTTTTGATGGGAAACGAAATATTGGATTTGCGTGAATAGGTAAATAACACTTGTACACCGCTTAGTGGTTCGCATCGGAGAGAGCGGAAACAGAGAGTGTCGCTCTCCCGTGCACGTTTAATATATAATACTACGTAGATTTGTTTCACACATATGTATACGCGCCGTAGCGCGCGCATTTCAAACAACTTTGTAATGTGTGACGTTGCATCGCTGACGTCGGGCCATCGACAATGTGCACATCATACAAAAAATTGCATTAAATACGAAGATTTTTAGAGAGGAAAAAACACTACGAGATAACTCGTAAGTGGCACTCAGCACAGGAGTCTTCTTCTGTGACGCCAGCTACCAGTTATCTTGTATTGTTTTCTTTTTCTATAAAAATACTGTAAATGCCATTACAATAATGTATCAGTAACTTAATATCATTATATTTTGTAAAACTTTATGTCTTCTTTAAAATAAAACCGTGGCACCCAGGGCGAGACGCGTCAAATTTGCGTAGCAGTCAATGGGTTAAGCGGTGCCGACTCTTGGGATTTTTTTCACCTTCCTGATATTTCGTGATTTTTGTTATTCGTAATATTATTTTTCAAATTTTGGATATTCGATAATTCGTGCGTTCTGTGTACGTTCTATTCTCGTTTGTGTATTTCTATGCTCTCTAAGCTACATTTTCTTTCCATGCATATAGAAGTTTTAAGGTGTCGTACAGTTTGTGTGCTTATAGTATAGTTATGCCGCAAAGGAAGGATTTGCAGAAAAACTCTTCATCCATCTTTTATATTTATTTTTCGAAAAATTCAATTGATTAAAAGAATTGGCCCAGACAATCGTAACACAATTGATCTCTGCAGGATTCTCAAAATATGTGAGTGTTGGGGTTTCGAAGTCAAAAATATCGTATGCATTTCCTTTTTATTCATGGCTTAGTCTATGGGACCACTTGTACTTATGTGATACAAATGTGCTGGATGGCATAACGGTACTAACTGTAGAGCATAGTTCGACGAATGTTGTGAACGTGTTTGTAATATCAAAGATATATCGCTTTCGATGTTTAGTTCACTATAAGTGAACGTAATTATAAATACCGTCTACTTAATCAGGCATTTTTTTATGTGAGTCATTACTGAGAAATGAGTATGCGCTTCAATCAGTTCGGCAGAAAGTGCTGCGTTCTGTTTTTTATGAGAGTGTGAGTAAACTTGAGATAAATATTCTGTAGTTAATTCGGCCCTCGACGACTGATTTCATCGTGGTTCTCACAAATTACATTTTTGTCCACGGTAATATAAATAGTTGTTTATTGCTTGACTTGGAGTAGACAAATCCATTTTGGTTCTAAAAATTGAATTTCCATCACTGTGCAATTTATTGCGTAATCTGTTGGTTTTGTAATTCTTCGCCTTGAAGAAATTTTATTTAAACTGTTTGCGTATATGATTAATATAGTAAGTTTGCGCCATGAACAATCTACTTACATGAATTTATCTGCAGATCGATGTTAAAAAGCAGAGGTTCCCAAACTTTTCCTTTGGTGTATAATTTCACATCCGCAAAATTTTTTGTGATGACACACTTTGCTATCGTTGTTCATCTAATGTATTGCAAAATGTAGATTTACTTCATGTCGCGGAACACACATTTAGGTTGACAGAACACCGATGTTTCGTGAAACACAGTTTGGGAACCTCTGTTATAGGGGTATATTCAAAAGTGCGAAGTCTGTCCTAGTTGAACTTTAGCATGTAACAGATATATGCGTGGTGATCGAATTATGCATAAATGCAGAGCAAATGGAGAATAATTACGGAAAATTGGATAATCTGGCGTTGTGTGCAATGAATAAGCGTAATGGAATTGGATAATTTAATCAGAAATGATATTAGAGACAGTAGTGTGACGGACGTGGTGCGTCCGAGCCGCCAGAGGACAGGACAGCGAGCCGGCGAGAGACGCAGTAGAACACGTATCAGAGCAGAGTTTTAGTACGTGTGGTACGAAGATGTGCAAGTGTACGGCTCTGGATTAAAATAAAGACTTGGAAGCCTTTACAACAATCTTGTAATATATAACAAACATCCTCCTCCCTATGGACATAACAGATGGCGACGAGGTAAATGGATTTGATGCATAACCTAGAAACTAAGAAAAAGTACATGGCAAGTAGAGAGAGTGCAGGCCGGATGGTGGAAAGGGTTACAGAACAGATAAAAGGACAAATTGCGATAACGAAAACCGGTCTAACAAAAATGGCGTTAATCGGAGCACTAGAAAATGTTATGCATGGCAATGACTTTCAGTCATACATGGAAAGGGTCCATCAATTTTACCTAGTTATTAACGTAAGCGATACACTGAAGGTACCATTATTCATGACACTCATGGGAGAGGATACATATAAGATTTTGAAATCGTTGGTTATACCGGAAAAACGATGTGCAAAAACTTTTCAACAATTAGAAAAACAAATTAAAGGTACATTTCAGACCAAAGTGGATGGTTATTCCAGAGCGATTCGGATATTACACGAGGCAACAAAAAAGTGGAGAATCAATCATAGAATATGCAATGGAATTAAAAACATTCGCATAATCATGTGAGTTTGGCAACTTTCCACGAGAAGCATTACGAGATAAGTTTGTGTGTGGACTGCAAGATAACCGTATACAGTCACGGATATTAAATGAAAAAGGGCTTACGTTTCAAAATGCATTAGATATGGCAGCAGGTATGGAATTGACAGACTCCGACGTTCAAATGTTGCAACCGCAACCCCAATATGCGGTCCAAACGCCATACAGAGGATGAGCATCCAGCATTCCAAGGGTAGAGCAGCCGAGAAGATCAATACAACACAAATGGTCACGGACAAGAAAGGAGAATCAAGAAAATGCAGCTATAATTTGTTTTTACCGTAAACAACGGGGATATATCGCCAGATATTGTTTCTAGAGGGCGAAAGGAACAATGAGGGGAAGTGGCCCAAGAAAATACAGAGAGACTGAGACTGAAGGCATGGAGTCAGAACACAGGATGGCTCGAATCAGCCATGTCAGAGACGGGGAGAGTGATGTAGTGTTTGGAGATCTGTGGATTGAAGGGCAAAAAGTGCAAATGGAGATAGATTCAGGTGCAGCAACAAACATCATGGACGTGCAAGAGTTCAACAAACGGTTCCACCAGTACAAATTGACAAAATACCTACGCGTTTTACAAGCAGTGACGGGGCCTCCCTTTAAAGTGGTCGGATCAGCCTGTGTAAGGATTGCATGCGTAAAAAACAGACCGAGTGCTGTGATGGACTTAATAGCGATAAAATTGAAAAAAAGAACTAAAACATAGTCTTGGAAGCCTTTACAATAGTCTTGTAATATATAACAAACATCCTCCTCCCTATGGACATAACAGAAACAGCATCCGCAGAGCTTACAAAAAGATCAGGGATAGAAAAGCTCAGTGTGCCACAGCCAGCGCTACTACTCCACGGAGAGTGTCTCCGAATAAGTACTGAAGCTGAACTACGGCGGGGATACGATGTCATGTATGCAGACAGTAATGTTAGACGTCGGTTCAACGACCTCTCGAATGAAAATGGGTGTAACCAACTGGATCTACTGACGACGGCGTTGGTTATTTTGGCCAAAGGCTAGTCGCTTTCATTAATCCTTACTGCAGAGGTTACAACACGAAAGACTATTACGTTACGGGCGAAGACTCTTGAGATAAATCCAAGGAGGATATAGCCTGTCAAATATGAATCGGTTGGACAAAGCTCGTCAATATTCTCGCTGATTGGATTCCAGAAGTGCGCTACATAATCAACCAAGAATGTAGCGATTCGAGAAAACTTAAGATCAGCACGCGGCGTTTCAAGATGTAAAGTTGAACATACGAAGAATGAACGGAAACTACGAAAAATTCCACCAAAACCAACGGTGACTTTGAAACGGATGGTAAGAGAGAATTTGCATCACTACTTGTCCTTATTACGTTTTTCGCTGCAGCGAGAACAGGCGTCAAAATTTCGACAATACAGGTAGTCACAACAAAGTCGAAAAGTGTACTTTAACTCTGTGTACCTATTATCCACGTAAAATATTGTTAAGCCGTAAGGCACGTAAGATATACCGATATTTCCCTCGCGAGCAATGAGACGCACTTCGGTTTAATTCTGGACATCTGAACGTGAACCTGTTGTGTTTATACAGTTACAAAGTCTACTAGTACTAACTAGATCTTTGGTTCTAAGCAGGGCGAGTTATACAGAATTGGATGGACAACGATTGGAGCTTTAAGTGGGACTATTATGTGTTAGGAATGACTTATTCGTCTCAGGAGAACCTAGACGTATAAAGCGTCTGCGTAACAGTGAGAAGTGTATAACTGCTTTACCCTGGGATTGTACAGAGCTTGGACAGATTGTTCAAGAACATGCAGGAACTTGTGATACCGTATGGTCACGTACCTAATGCTTTAGACATTAACACGATAATGGCGATTCATCCGCAACTGAGTATTTGAAAAATCATATTTAAATGTAGAGTAGATAGACCTACGTTATTTTCCGGCGTCACCGCATTTCCGCGGGTAGTAGAAGAGATCTTCGTATTATACAGTAAAGATATTTTGATTTGTTTAATTTGAAAAACCCTGTCGCACATTTGTGAATAGTGTTCGGGAAACATCAATAAAAACTGTAGATGTTGTACTTTAATAATTGCTATCAAGAAGCCAGAGCACATTACCATGTGATGAAGCAATTGTTAATACTATTGTTAAGAATATGCTGGAATTATGATTGGATAAGTGTGACGCATTTTATTGCGAGGTACAATATTTAGAATATTTAGCATTTAAGGACAATACGTGCCTGAATTATTGGTGGAATTATTTTTATTACATTTCTGTAGTGTCCTAGGCATTTTATGATTTTCTGAAAAAAGGGATGCAGTGGTTAGGTTTGGAGACAAAGAGTCAGATGCGTTTGAGCTACCAAAAAATATGCTGGCAAGACACTGATTGTGTTATTTTATGATCCCAATTGTAAATGGTATTGATATAATATCGTAACGTGACTTCACGCGGCCTCCTATTTTTCTAAACAGACCACTGAATTGCTATCACTGTCCCGTGTGCGAAGCACGGCAATTATTTTTTCGTTGAACCGGTTTCGGGCAATGAAGAAAATTTAACATAATGGGCAGATTGTAATACATTTTCTTTAAATCTGATGGAAAACGATTCTTTAGAGTACAGCATGCTGATTAATCCAGTGCAAGACAATAATTTCTAAACGGTAGGAGTGCAATTAGAAACGAGGAAAGCTGTCTTTATCAAATGCGCCGTGGCATAGTGTATCGAGTAAAAGACAACCGGTTATTGTTTTACATGCCACCAGAGATGGAAGGAAATGTAATATATGTGTACCACGATAGGATGTTTTAGAGTACTTTAATAGGCACTTTTAGCAGCACACCGTCGATGTATGAATTACTAATCATTAATGAATCGTTTCGCAACGAATCAAATCCACAAGTTCATAGCGCTAAATTATAGTTCTCGCACTGAAAAAGCCGAACAAGTGCACGTATAGAAAACTGATTGCAACGCATCTCTTTTGTGCTATTGGGGAGACAGAAAGGTATCTGAATATTTGGCCCGGAAATGGTGCTTCCCTTCGAAACTAAATTAATAAGTTCAAGTTATACGACACTTCTGTTCTTTATTATGAACACATTCACCAAATTTGTCTAAACTGTATGCAATCAAATTAGGTAGCAAAAATGTGTCCTTTGTGTGCGAAAATATTTTGTTTGCTATAGTAGACCAAAATTGATAGTGTAAGATAGAGTTACGCAAGTTTTTGAGCGTCTTAACTCTAAATTCATAAATATGTATTGGAGATACACTATTCATTAACATCCGTCTTTCAGACGAGCATATTATATTGATGATTTTCGTTTTATAGAGTATATGGAGCAATAAAATACATTTTAATTTTGAAACGTTGTTTATAAATCATACATTTTCTCAATTGAAAATGAACACAATACTTATTCTGAGCATTCGGCACATAATATACCTCGGTGATCCATACACATGAATTGTTTACAATGGGTACAACAGAACCTTGTTATTCGACGTTTGTTATAATCACAGAAGGCACAAATTTGTTTCTGAGATCCATAGAGTTGTGTTTGATCAGCGGAAGCAGTTGTCAGCAAGAACTTCAATCTTTCTTTGTAGGCATGAGGTCAAACTTTGCTTTTCACGATGCTGGTGTAACCATCGGTGAGACACAGTCCCAGATGTTTATTTTACACATAATCGACGAGGCATGGGTTTTTCGTTGATATTAGTTGCATTATGCACATAAATAACGTAGGAATTGACTATAGCCATGTCCAGCATGCCAAAAAAGTAACAACGAGGCCATCTTTGCGTCTTTCTGCTGCAGGACATACTGCCACATATTTGATCGTATGTGTCCACTGCACCTTTGGTCGTATCATAAAATTCGATTATATCGGGCTATCCAGATGAACAATTGTGCTTTGGTCATATGTGGCAGAAATCAATAAATGTCGTAGTGGATGGAACCGATTCGGAATTTCGGGTCTCGGCTGTGAGCTAAAACACACACGTTTGGTAGTCTATTTATTGTTCGGTGCGTCTGTTCGTTCGCTGCGTTAAGACTGCTGCATGCATGCACCCACTGCCCTTTCCTCCCGGGCATTTCGGCTGTTCTTTGTCACTCGTATCGATGGGTGTACGCGCGTGCCTGTTGCTAAGTGGGCGATAGACCGTTACATACATGGGTGGTCTACAGTTTGTGTTCGCGAACACACGAGAGCGCGATTCACGAAACTGGAACTGGAACGTTCCCGAAAGGAAACTGTGCGACGGCGAAGGATGGAAAGGATGCGGTCGGATAACCGGCGAGGTCCACGTGGCAAATTAAGAGTCAATTTACGTACAATACACTTTTTTATAGTCTTAGTCCACAAAATCACAAACACTGAACGCGGAACAAAGCAGAAACCAAAGATTAAAGAAACGGGTCAAAAGCTGAGACACCGTGAACAAGAAATGCGCTGAGGCAGTAACAAAGATTGCTTGACTCGTATACGTATGATGCGAGCGATCAATACGCAGAACAATGACGCGTGATGCGAGCTAGATCACGGTCCGGAACAGAGTGGCGAAAGCGCGGTACAGGTGCGCTCACCTGCCCGCGCTACACAATGTAAAAAGAGGGCGCTAAATGAGCATAGGTTTCGCATAATGATTGGCAAGCGGTCACATGGGCTGCACGTCGAAAGGGCGTAATTGGCTCTCGGGCATCACGCGATGTCACGAGTTCGACAGGTATGGCATGGAGATGACCATGCATCCGGAGGAAAGGCGGAAGTACCAGGAGCGAAGCGTGTGAACCGAGTGCCTGCCTTTGCGACGCACAACCCAATGCCGAGCCTAAACAGTTTGGCTATCCATACATTAATCGTCCCGATTAACGGTGCCGTTAGGAATGGTACAGATCGCAACACAACGCATGAAGGTTTTGATGCAGTAATTAACAAAATTAAAATACATTATACAATAACAAATGCAAGAAAACGATACACTAACAATAATAAACGGCTGGGCCACGCCACCCAGATTATACTTAATCGTAGCTTAGTGTTCACTACGGCCCTACGGTCGCATGTTCGCCACTTCCCAAGTTCCCTAGTAGGGTATCTGGGATACCTGGAGATCTTCGGCATCTGCGATGACATAAGGGTTGTTTCTTAGAACGCGAACGACCTCGTATGGTACCTTGAACCGCGGGATAATTTTCGTTTTAGCGCCTGGTGTGCAATCGAAGTTCTTATCTATGACGCGATCCCCGAGATGATATTCGGTCGCTTGTTTACGTTTTTTATTGGCGTTTTCTTTGCTTGCCGCTTGCGATTTCTCAGTACGATAACCTGCCTGCTCTCGTTTTACGACTAAGTCTCTATCCAGTGAATCCAAACCGTTTGTTTCTAAGAGAGACTTATGTGCGTTGATGTTGATGTTTGCTCCGCACTGATGGACGCCGAATAACAATATACTGGGACTCTTACCTGTGGTCCGACTTACGGTGTTTTTACATACATGTGGGATATGGTGCAGGGCAGGGCGGATATATGTTAATTGAGTCAAATAAAAAAAAGTCTTTCTTTATAGTAAAAAGATGTATTTAAAATAGGTAATTAATAGTGACTAATTTCTCTCACACGCACTCGTACACTTTCTTCTCGTCATTCTTTCCGTCTTTACTGTCTTTAATTCTTGACGTCTTTTCGAGTCGCCGTCTTGTCGCGAACTGCCGGTCTTGCCTAATCCCCGCACGTTTCGGCATCGGAAGATTCGACAGTCTCTTGTCCGTTTATCCGCCAGTCTGTCTCACTCCTTCTTTGGGTTCGTCATCGTCGTCGCCGTCGTCGTTATCGCCCTCACGCATCCACACCTCACGCAACAGACATACAACTTACAATACTACATTCGGCCATTCTGACATAGATGCTGCCAGGCACAAACATCTTACTCGCTAACATCACAATCGCTCGCTTCGCAACTTGGCCATAATTTTACATGATCGGCCGAAGTGGGCGTTTCCTGCGGTCTTTCACTATCGCCGATTTTACACACTAAATAACGGTCATTTCGCAAAACTTTTGTCACACTGTATGGCCCCAAGAACTTCGCGTGGAATTTTAATCCCGGACCGTGCTGAGTCCGTTTTATGGCGTCCCAATCCTCCAATTTATAAATACTCACCCGTCGCCGTTTTCTGTTATATTGTCTCCTATTTTCGGCTTGCAATTTCGCGATAGTCTCCTTAGTCTGGTGCCGTAACTGTGACCGTTGTTCGTCATAAACAATTGCAGCCTCGTTCTGCAAAAGCTCATGGATGTGCGGGTTGCCCCTAAACCTCATCCTCGTCGCAATGAGAAAATGAAAGGGAAAAGCGCCTGTACTTCTGCTGGGAACGTTATTAATATATTGTTGCGCCGCCGCCACGTGCTTGAACCATTCTTTGGGCTTGGCCACCCGATAACATAATAAGAATGGGGATAAGCGTTCTATTGACACGTTCTACCTGACCGTTTTCCTTCGGAACCCCGGCGTCGATAGTGAGGTGTATTAAAATGAATGGTCCTTTTACACCGTTAGGTTTTAGTATATATAGTTTATTTTTGTCTCCCTCTCGGGTTTACAACTTACAACTAACCTTATGCTACATACATCCTTAAACTACCTTATCCTAACGCCACTGACCTACACCTTATCCTATTCTTAACCTATCGACTCTCGCCATTACCGCCACTAACGCCACTAGTCATAACGCTCGCACGCTTGCTCGCTTTCTGCCGCCCGCACGCTCTCCCGCTCGCCTGCCCATCTCTCCCTCGCTCGCCCTCTCGCCGCTCTCACGCTCTCCCGCCGCTCGCTCCCCCCAACCCCTCCCCTCACTCCTCCACACACCATTCTGACTCCACACTCTCTCTCCCACACCACACCCCTCTCGACCCCCCCCCCCCCCCACGCGGACTCCCGTTTCCTCATTCACACCACACCCCTCACACTCTCAAATCTCCCACTCATTCACACCCCTCACCCCCAACTCCCCCCATCTCCTCTCAATCTCCCTAAACAGCCCCCCACCCTCTCCTTCCCCCCCAGCACCCACTTCCTCGCCTCCTGCCACCCCTCCTCCTCCCCTCCCCTCACACAAACTTCCCATAAATGTTTCCATGCCCCCCCCCCCCCCCCGCAAATCCTGCATAGTCTCTCCTCATTCATCCAATACCTACCCCCCCTCATCCCACTTCCCAGCCTGGACCTCGCTACCCTCCCCAATTTCTCCTCTGCCCATCCCTCTTTAGGTAACTCGGCACCCCTCTCTCCTTAATCCTCCCATACTCCTGGTTGAATTCTGACCCCCCTATCCTTTCCCATCTCTCTCTCTCCTGCTTGTCGTTAGGTTTTAGTAATATAATATATTTACTTTAACACATTCTTATTTCTGAATACACGTGTTGCTTTCTTACTAGTTGCAGTCGCACTACTGCGTAAAAGCCCCTTCCTCTACGCACAACCCGTCGTCACGCGCAGGTGTCGCATCCTGTCCATTTTCCCATTTACCTTACAACACGCCTCCTTAAATTTAAAATGGTCTTATATGTATATGTTTACAAAGCTTTTAAACTACAATCTTAACCTATCTTAATTTCTAATTTTACTTTAATCCTTAGCTCCTATCCATATTATACTAAACCCAATCCATCTCTGAACTTTTCAAACTTAATTCTATTTAGCGACTTAGTAAATGTGTCTGCAATATTATTTTCGGAGTCAATCTTTTTTATGTCTATAATGCCTTCTAAATAATTTTCGTTTACGAAATGATAATGGGTTTCGATATATTTAGAGTTTTTTGTGAGGTTACCAAATTTTGCTACCGTAATCGCTCCGGAATTGTCCTCAAACACACTTGTAGGTTTTCCAACTTCTATATTGAAATCATTTAACACATCCTTCACCAATCTCAACTCAGTCACTGTCTCCGACAGTGCTACATATTCAGCAGCCGTCAACGATTTTGTAACACTTCCCTGTTTTTGTTTACTTCCAATGGATCGCATTTCCGTATATTCTTATTACATATCCTGTTGTAGATTTCCTATCTACTATATCTCCGGCCCAGTCTGCGTCTATAAAACAATCCAGTACGTCCGCAGTGGTACTTGACTTATACGTTAGTTTTAAGTTTCTCGTTAAATATAAATACTTCAAAACTCTCAGTGCATATTTAAAATGTGTTTGATTATAAGCATTTTGGAATCCACTCAAGTAATTTACACTATAGCTGATGTCTAATCTTGTACCCGAACTTATATATAGCTGTTCGAGATTTCGATGTTTTATTTCGAGAGATTTGCCGGGATGGTGTTGAGCCGGGGTTGAGACAAGTAAAATTTACAACGATTAAAATGTTGTTTATTCTCAGGTACATTTTGAGATTTAGATCGTTGATCGCGCGAGCTTTGTTAGTGAGATTTTGAGATCGAGTTGTATATTTGAAAATAAAGTCCACGAGATTATATTAATGCAGCGAGGACTGAAGATGAGATTGAGATGCACGAAGTTGACTACGTTGCGCCGCAATGTAGCTGCCGCATAATTATATCAATTATGCGGCATTTCTGTGCAGAGAACGACTGTTCGAGATTGAGATTGTAATTGTTGAACTTACATAATCTCGTGGATCACAAGCAAGATGTACCAATTCACAATCACTAGCTCACTAACAAAGGTTTCGATATACGTGTTGTTCGCAATTTGAAAACTACGAGAGTGCTGGTCGCACGAGGGCTACCGGTAGCCCGCGAGATGCGTGACGTCACACCATGTGACTTCGGGCGCTCAGGAGCTGCTATCGCCGAAGTCCTGTGGCCGGTTACCTAATTAATTCGGGAGATTTGCGAACAGCGTCTGTAAACGCTTTGAATTCGTGTGAGCAGAAGTGTCGTCCATTATCGGATACGATTATTTCTGGAATACCGAATGTTGTAAAAATTTGTCGGCATGTTTGTATTGTTGTAGTGCCAGTCATGTCTGGTGTGATGAAAACTTCCGGTCATTTTGAGTACGCATCGATAAGAACAAAAAAGTAATTTCCCATAAATGGTCCGGCGTAATCTATGTGCACTCTCTTAAACGGCGCATCTACTGGTTCCCATCTTTCGGGTTGTATTTTCGCTGGTTCCTTATGTACCATATTGCAATTCGCACAGTTTCGCGCAGTTTCTGCGGTACTACCACGCGATTATCACGCAAAATGATGCCTTGCTGGTAATTAAATTCCGTTTGTGGAATGTTAAATCTGTCCGGAGCTCCGATAGGTTTCCCTGTCAATAACCCTTGTAAAAGAGCCCGCAGCTCTACGTCTTTTTCGGTCTGTTTCGCGAGTTCCGAGCAAGTAACAGGTAACGTTTCGATTACGTTTATTTCGAAATTATCGGCTACATCTGATTCGTAAGTATCTTCCTCTGCAATCGGAAGTCGCGACAAGGCGTCGGCATTGCCATGTCATTTTGTACTTTTGTATTTTATATCGTATTTGAACCCTTGTAGGAAAATAGCGTAATGTTGCATTCTAAGTGCAGTATGTGCTGGAAATGCCTTACCGGGCGCGAAAATTTGTGTCAGTAGCCTGTGATCTGTGTACAATGTAAATTTATTCCCATACAAATATTGGTTAAATTTCTTAATTGCGAATATAATAGCGTAAGCTTCTTTATCAATTTGAGAGTACTTTTTCTGTGTTCGCGTTAACGATTGTGATGCGTATTGTATTACCCGTTCGGTTCCGTCTAGATGTTTTTGTGATAGCACGGCCTCTACGCCGTAACTACTTGCGTCGCATGCTATAATTAACGGCAACTTCGGATCGTAAAATGCAAGAATTTCTTTGCTAGTAAATGCTTTCTTTGCCGCTTTGAACGATTTTTCGCTCATTTCGGTCCATACGAATGGAACTTCTTTTCCCCCTTTCTTTTCTAATAGTGTGTGTAACGGTGCTAAAATCGTGCTTAAATTTTGCATGAATCGGCCGTAATAATTAATTAAGCCTAGAAATGCGCGTAATTCTGAAATATTTCTAGGTCTTGGCATTTCTTAGATCGCCGGTATCTTTGTTTTTTCTTTATGTACGCCTCTCTTATCTATGTAGTAACCGCAATACTGTATTCCGTCTTTGAAAAATTCGCTTTTACTCTTATTAATGTGTATATTGTAATCTCCTAATCGCGTAAATACTTCCTTTAGTCTCTGTATATGTATTTGGTCTGTAGGACCGGTGACCTTAATGTTGTCTAAGAATATGGACACTCCTGGAATGCCGTTTACAATATTTTCGATTTCGCGTTGCCAAATCGCTGGCGCAGAAGCTATGCCGTAAAGTAATCGTGCACATTTGTATAATCCGCGGTGTGTATTGAGAGCCATCAATTCGCGGTCGGCGGGGTGCACTTCCATTTGTAAATACGGTTCTTTTAAATCTATTTTTGAGAACTTTTCGCCTCCGTGTAATGAATAGAATAATTCGTCTACTGTAGGTAATGGGTGTTCGTCGATCAGTAGATGTTTGTTGAGGGTTACGCTAAAGTCACCACACAACCGTACCATGTTGTCTTTTTTTAGGACTGGCACGACCGGCGTTGCCCATGGCGATGTATTCGTCTTCTCTAAAATTCCGGTTTCCACGAGTCTATCTAATTCTTCCTCCACTAATGGTATCAATTTAAATGGAACTTTTCTAGCTTTTGAAAATACCGATTTTGCATTATCTTTTAGGGTAAGTCGCGCCTGTATTGTTTTGATACTTGAGCCTAACGGATCTAATTTCCGTTCGTAATCTTGTAAAATCGTACGTAATTCGTTCTCTGTATTAGTTTCTACGGTGTGTAGTGTATTCGTCAGTTGAACGTTAAGTTGCCGGATCCATTCGCGGCCTAGAAGAGGGTCTCTATCTGTTCCCGTTATGTACAAATGTAGCTTCTTTTCTGTATTTTTGTAACGCGCGTGCACTTCCATGTACCCGACGACCGGAATTGTCGTATTGCAAAACGTTAATAGTTGTAAATTCGATTCTTTTACTTGCGCGTTTGGAAAACGTTTCTTTTGAAATGTTCACTTACAAGTGTAACGGCTGCTCCGCTGTCGATTTCGAAACGTAATGGTACCTTTTCCACCGCTATTGTAACGTAGTAACGCTCTCGAAATTCCTTATGTTCGCTATATACGCTCCAAATTTCACCTAATTGGTTAGTGCGCAGACTGTGCTTCGCTTTAAAGTACATTTTGTCGCTAAATGTTTGCCGCCGCATCTGTAACAAGTAATATTAGTTTGCGAACTATTCGCCGCAGTCGTATTTGAATAACCCCGATTTTGTTTCCATGTGCGAGTCGTTGTAGGAGGTTTTTCATGGGAAGAAGGCCTTCTTGGCGGCTCCGTCTAGGTCCTTCTCCGCGGGGTCGCGTCCTTCACGTTGGCGTACTCAACCGTCGCCGGCCCCGCTTGTAGTTGCGTTACATCCTTCTCGGACATTTCCATTGAACTGGCCGTTTCGACAGCGGTCTCGAATTTCAAATTTTTTGTTTCGAGCAGTCGCGATTGTATCCGTTTGCTATGGAGGCCAAAAACTAACTGATTTCGTAAGGCAGTGTTCAGAAACGTTCCAAAATTGCAATTTATGCTCAACTTATAGTGCCGCCACAAATTGCTGTACCGTCTCTCCAACCAACTGCTTCCGTTGGTGGAAACGAAAATTCTCTGCAATCTCCAACGGAGCTGGCGCGTAATGGTCCGCCAGCTTCCTGGTAAGAGTCGCATAACTTTGTAGGTACGGGTCTCCTTTTGCAAATTTGTCGTAAATCAAATCGTACGGGACAGGCCCAATGTAATGTAGACTTTGAAAACCGTGCACGCTCCTTCGAACCGTTTTAGCCATTGGTTCCAATTTGTAATGGCCGGGTCGAACACATCGATGGCGAAATTACCGTGTAACACCGGTTCGGACATTGTAATTGTCGTTTTTATGTAGTTTATTGGGGTACGGGTGATGATCAAAAATCTGCAGGCGGATTTGATTGCACAGAAAAGATGGCCAGTATATTTCTCTTATAGTTAAGGACACACTTCTCTATTGAACGACACGATGCGACTAACAACTCGTTCGAGGCTCTCTGCTCTCTCTAGATCTCGCACTCGATATCGATTTACGATCGATCTATATCATGGAGGAAGCAAAGTTTCGGCGCCTATTTCAAAAACTTAGCTTACACGGAGTACATGAAACATTATTTCCAACACTCCCACTTTTCATGTGCTCCCACTTACAAAAACAGTCTTTCTTTACAGTCTTTGTTTCTTTCAGTCATTGCACACGAAGCCTTACTCTAAATCCTAAAAACATAATTTGGACTTAACATTTATCAAGTCGCGCAAATAACAAAAATGTTCCTTAGGCAATGGTTTAGTGAAAATATCCGCTTGTTGATCCTTGGATGCAACATATTCTAATTCAAATAAACCTTTTTGATTCTTTTCACGCGCGAAATGGTATCTTACGTCTATATGCTTTGTGCGCTTGTGGAACTCTGGATTTTTCAGAAGTTTGATAGCGCTCTGATTGTCTAAAAATAACTTTGGCTTTTCAATACTCTTCGCAGTAATTTCAGGTATCAAACGTTGTAACCAAATTAACTCTTTAATGGTCTGCGCTGCCGCTATAAACTCAGCTTCTGTAGTAGATAGGGCAACTACCCTTTGTTTCTGCGAACTCCACGTTATGGTCGCATCGCACAACTTAAAAATATAACCTGAGATGGATCTTCGCGTATCCCCATCCCCAGCATAGTCTGCATCGCTATATGCTAATAATTAACTTTAACTTCGTCTGGGGCAGGATCTACTGGCATAGCCCCACTGAAGAGTCCGCCAGTAGATCCAGGACGAAACGAAAGTTTTAATTTAATTAATGTTCTTTTATTTGTGATCTTATAATAAGGCCTATAGCCCCCAAAAATCTATATGCTAATAATTTGCATTCTGCACTTTTTCTAAAAACTAAACCATAATCTAACGTTCCCTTAAGGTATTTTAAAATTCTTTTAACAGCGTTCCAGTGTATTTTATCCGGTGACTCTAAATATTGACTAACTGTACTTAACGCAAAGGAAATGTCCGGTCTCGTGCCTATTGATAAGTACATGAGTGATTCGACGGCTTCGCGGTATGGCGCTTGTATTTCCTTGGATTCTTGCCTGCCATGCACCTTGATACTTAGTTCCTGATGCCTGTCAATTGGAATTGCCACTGGATTTGCTTCTGCCATGTTAAAACGTTGCAATATCTTTCTCACGTATCCGGATTGGTGCAAGAATATGGATCCATCTTTTTTTCGCTCTATCTGCAAACCTAAGAAATAACTTAGTTCCCCCCTCGTTACCTCAAATTTGTTTCTCAGCTGAGTCAGCAATGCCTCCACGGTTGTGCGGTTCGATGCTGCTACTAAACCATTGTCTATATAGATCGCTAGTATCAGCTTGCTATCTTGTTCGTTCTTGGTGAACACACATGGGTCTGCACTCGTAGCTTTCAATCCAAAATTCTCTAGAAAATCCGTGAAATGCTCGTGCCAGCATCTCGAAGCCTGCTTCAATCCGTATAAGCTTCTTTCTAACTTGCATAATTTATCGGCTCCTTTTTCGTAACCTTCTGGCTGCTTCATGTAGACGGTCTCCTTAAGTTTGCCATTGAGAAATGCAGTTTTTATGTCAAATTGCTGTAGTTCTAGATTCTCCAATGCTGGTAAAGCCAGTATGGTGCGAATAGAATCAAATTTGACAACGGGGCTGAACGTCTCATGATAATCAATGCCGTGTTTCTGCGAGTAGCCTTTTGTAACAAGTCTTGCTTTGAACTTAGCTATTTCCCCATCAGGTCCTCTTTTAACTTTGAACACCCAACGGTTTCCTACGGGTTTGTGCTCTGGCGTACAAGGAACATTCGTCCAAGTTTTGTTTACTTCTAGTGAGGCAATTTCTTCCTCCATCGCTTTCTTCCATTGGGATGCATGCACGCCTTTAACACTAGGTTTACGGACGTTTCTTATATACCTATCTGTACGGCACCCGTCAAATTGACGGGTGAATGAAAATACGTATTTTTTAAAAAAAAATCAATTTATTCTAACTAAGTCTGTGTTGAACAATATAAGGCTTCACGTGAAAATAAAATATTAATATGTCAAAATCTTTTGTTTTAAGTTAACACGGAAATGAAAACAATAATATAAACGCTACAGGGTAATCATTTTATTGAGCACATTTTTTACATATGTATTGAATTTCGTTTGTGCATTTTCCGCATACGATCTTTTTGCAATACATACAGCAATTACTGCTTTTATTTTTATTACAATAGCCCACTTGGCAACTTTTTCGGACTCCTGATGTTGAAGGTGACGGAACTGGAACGTCTGAACTTTGACGAACGTTCTCCTTGTGGTATGGTATGGTATGGTATGCTTTATTCTCTGGTTCCCTTACGGGTTTCCAGCCTTTTTCACTATACACAACCTCTTACAATTATCTTATCGTATCATTATAACCTAATCCCCTCCCACGTCATCCCTGTACGCCCATCAACCCCACAGTCTTTCCTCTCTCCTCAGACCTCCGCCTCCCTTCCACCTTTCAGTCACTTCTTTCCTCTTCCCGCCACTCCCTCCTCTCCTCCTCCCATCGCCACCATGTCCCCTCTATCCTGATCCTCCCCTCTCCCATCCACACTCTCTTCCCCTTTCTCCTTTCCTCCCACGCCTTCTCCTCTACCCTCCACCTCATCCTCCTTTGTTCCCATGTGCGATCTTCCTCTGTCCTTACCCCCTTTCCCCTCACTTTCCATCTCTTCGACATCACTTCTTCCTTTCCTTCCACACTTTTCATCCTAACTACCACCATTCCCCTTTCATCTCCCCCTTCCCTTCCTCTCCTTCCCAGTTCCCTGATTTCTTCCACCTCCTCTTCCACCCCCAATTCTCCCATTAACTCCCGTATCTCCTCCCTTCTCCTCTCCGCTCCTCTCCTCACCCCCTTCACAATCATATTCCTCCTTCTTCCCTCTCTTTCCTTCTGCTCCTTCCAGACTTCTATCCTCCTCAACCGCTCAGTCATCTCTTCTTCCACCCTCCTCTCTCCATTCTTCTCCCCTTTCTCCAGCTTCCCTTTTCTTTCTTCACCTCGCTCTATACTCTCCTCCATCCTCCCTTCTCCTTTCTTCCCCTCTGTCTCCAGCTTCCCTTTTCTTTCTTCTCCTCGCTCCATCCTCTCTTGCATCCTCCCTTCTCCTTTCTTCTCCTCTGTCTCCATCTTCCCTTTTCTTCCTTCACCTCGCTCTTTCCTCTCCTCCATCCTCCCTTCTCCTTTCCTCTTCTCTGTCTCCAGCTTCCTTTTTCCTTCTTCGCCTCGCTCTGTCCTGTCCTCCAACCTTCCTTCTCCCTTCTTCTCCTCTGTCTCCGGCTTCCTCGCTCTCCCTTCAATTCTCCTTAACCTCTCCTCCATCCTCTCTCTCTCCAGTTCTTCTCTCATCTCCTTGACCTCCCTCTCCATTCTTTCTACCTCCTTCACTATCCCCTTCCTAAACTTCCTCAGTCTCTCATCAACCCTGTTCCCCATCCACTCCATCTCCCCATCCATCACTCTGTCCATCCTCTTCCGGACAAACCTCATCACCATCTCTGCCATTTCTCCATACTTTTCCCTCATCTCCTCATCCTCTTCTGCTTCCTTTTCCTTCTCCAGTCCCTCTCTTCCTCTCTCTCCCTCGTCCACCCTTTGAGACTTCTCTGATTTCTCTGTTTTCCCTGTTTCAGCCTCCCCTCCTCTCCCACACTTCCCTCCTTCCTCTTCCCACCTTCTACATATCTCCTCCACTTTTTCCTCCCATCCCTTTTTTGTTCTCCCCATCTCCCTCAGTCTCTCTGCCTTAACGTGCCTTCTTCTCTCTTCTTTACCGACTTTTTCTCTGCTCTTTTATTTTTCCCTCCAGGTGTCGCTTCCTCCGTTCCCTCTCTTGCTCAACTCCACGCTTCCTCCTAACCTCACTTTCTTCTGCTCGCTTCTCACTCCTCCTACCTCTTCATCTGCTCCTCTCCTGTTCCGCCCACGCTTCCACAGCACCCTCTCCTTATCCTCTACTTCACCTCTCACTTTCGCCCTCCCTTGTTCTTCCCACCTCTTTTCATCTCCTTTCCCTCGCACACCTGTCACGCACGTCCACGCTCTCTCGCTCCGGAAGCGGAAGTCCTCCGTTCTCCTTGTGTTCTCCAGCTAATTCATCGGCTAAACAAAATATAAACTCCTTTCTGGATATTTTCGATCCGGTACACTCTTTATACAATACCCACGCGTTTATTGCTGCCAAATCTAAAATATTATAAAAAACTTGAAGGGGCCATCTAAAACACCCCGCTTTCACACTATATTTGCGTGCCATCTGGTCCGCGACATCGACACCAAATTTTGTTTTGTTATAAAAAGTTATAGTTTCTGGAACACATTTTCTATTGTCTTCTATTTGTAAATTTCTATGTCTGGTGCTTAGAAGGAGGACTTTTACTTTAGGTTTACTTTTATACACAGTAAGCGTGCCGTCTTCTGATTTATATAAATTTGAGGAAAACAATGTCATCTTGTCCTTTGTTTCTTTCGCTGGTTTTGGCAGTTCTCTTTTGTTCGAACGGATGGTCCCAACCAAGGTTGTCTTTAGTCCAAGCAATTTTTTAGCTAGCGGGATGCTTGTAAAGAAATTGTCTGTCGTGATATTTCTACCTCGTTGTAAATATGGGTCGGCTAATTTTAATGTTACAAACTGGCCCAACGAATTTGAGCATTGAGTTTCATCTTTTCCCATGTAAGGGAAACCATTTAAAATATATTTTGATTGAACGTCAACCGCTAACCAAAACTTAATGCCAAATTTATGCGGCTTATTTGGCATATATTGTGTAAACCTGCAACGGGCTTTCGTTGGAAATAGCTGTTCATCCACTGTGATATTTTGATGCGGCTTATAACAAGCCTGGCTGTTACTTATAAATCGGTTCCATGGTTCAGATATTAGTGCAAATTTATCGGTTTGTAATCTTTCGGATCGTTCGCTTCTTTTGTCAAAGCGTATAAATCTCATAATTTCTATAAATCTATCTCTGGGCATTGTGTCTCGGAAAAAAGGAAGTCCCCATTTTTTTGACCACAGATAAGATACTTTCAATGCTCTTGGTTCGTACGCGCCCCGGGCATATAGTATTGCTAGAAAACTGTGTAATTCGGAAACTGTGATTGTCCAGTCGTTTTTCAAAACTCGACGTGCCTCGGTTTCGGTGCAGTCTTTTATGTGTTTTATAATGTGAGTGTCAATTATCAACTCAAAAGCAGTCGTTACACAACCTGACCTAATATTTCTTTTTGCGTAACCAGTAGGCCCTGCGATATCCTTGAATATAATATGAGCGGACGGCCTACCCCTAGATTTTCCTGCTTTCAGTTTCACCCACTGTGTCCCGTCAGCTGCAATTTCAATTTCTTCCTTTACATCTCGGGATGTACTTGGATTACTCGTCCTCTCATCCTCGGTGTCAGAAGATTCACTATCCGAAGATCCTTCCATTTCTCCAGTTTCACTGGATTCAGAATATTCACTTGAATTTTCACTTTCACCTAATTCATATTGATCTTCTTCGGAGGTACCCTCAGAACAATCCTCCATGATGTTTGTAATTTTGGTCAATTTCTTATTATGTCTCGTATTTCTACTCATGATTGCTAAAAAAGGGTGATCGGCGAAAGTAAAAAAACTGAGCCCAAATTCAATTACCCTATTGTAAATACTTACTATAAGCGGAGACTAAAATAACCGAAACTTTTGCACACTGTCTTTCTGAAACGTTCGTACACTGTGAATGAAGCATTCATACTGAAAATCTTCTGTTGCTCTTGAGCTCTTTTCGGCGATAGGAAATAACGGTTGCGAAGCAGACTCACGTAAACCCTCAGGTCATACGACACGCTTTACATTACACTATCGCGATGCGATTGAGATAACGAATTGGAAACGGAAAACACAAAGACATTGCTTTCACTCTTGCATCTCCTACTGGATGAATAATGTGCCGAATGAAGCAAAAATGTAAGGAATATTTTCGAGATAAGCGTACCCGTCAATTTGACGGGTTCCGTATAGACAGGTATACCACAAATGAATCTCAAAAACTAGAAAGCTTAGGAAGAAAAAACAGAGTGTATAAATTCTTTGGAAGAAATGATTAATTTACGATGCAAAACGGTTGAAATCGATCAAGCGGTTTTCGAGATATTTCGTTGCAAAGTTTGAATTCCGTCAAATTGACGGGTCCCGTAAATCTAGTGTTAATAGCTTCTTGGTAGTTCCGCGGTTCGTCTGCTTCTACTAAAAGAACAGCACTTTCACCTGCATTATCTCTACACCTACTGGGCTTTTGAATCGTGCGTCGGTCTCGCAGAGTTCTTCCCTGGTGGTTCTGAGTCTGATCTTCTTCTTCTTCTGGAGTGGGGTTCTCACTACTGGAGTGTTCGCTGGCAGAATCCCACAGGTCGCTCTCGTCTAATTCCTCTGTCTCTGTTGCTTCTTGTAAGTCTTCGGAAGAGCTAGTGGCTGGTGCCTCTGCTGCTCCTTCCGCTGTGCTTATATTTGGTTCGGGCAATGATTCTCGTATGTCGACACTTTGTGTATCTTCCTGTTCGGAATTCACAGACGGAACGTAGTGATCCTTTTCATTAAATATTACGTCTCTTCTGATGTCAACTCTGTCGGAGTCAGGGAACCAAATCCTGTAGCCCTTGACACCTTCTCCGTAGCCAACGAGGTATCCTCGTTCTGCCTTCCTGTCGAGTTTACGACGTTGTTGCTTGGGAATATGTGCGTAGGCTGTGGTGCCAAATGGATATAATTTTCCAACGCTCGCTCTTGTTCCAATCCATAATTCGTACGGCGTCTTGGGACATTGCGGTGTGCACCTTGTACGATTGATCACATAATTAGCCATGTTAACGCCCTCCGCCCACAATTTTAATGGTAACCCTTTGGCATGTATCATGGTCCGTATAGACTCTACTAGTGTGCGATTTTCTCTCTCAGCAACACCGTTCTGCTCAGGCGTATAAGCCACTGTCCTTTGGTGCTGGATTCCACGCTCTCTTAGCAAGTCCTTAACTTTTCTACTCATGAATTCCAAACTATTGTCTGTGCGAAGGGTTTTCACATTCCTCTGGAAAAGATTGTGGAACATCGTTAGAAAATCCTTCAGGTAATCAGCAGTCTCACCCTTTGATTTCATAAAGTAAACAGTCTTATAGCCAGAGTAGTCATCCTTAAACAGTAAAAAATAGGAAGATCCGTTAATTGACTTCTCTTGGAATGGACCACATAAATCTGAATGTACAAGCTCCCCAGGAGCTTGTGATTTACTACAAGCTAATCCTTTCTTTGGGAATGGCTTCCGATGCGCTTTGCCAAAAACGCATGCTTCGCAGAGAAATTCATCCTGATTCTCCATATGAATTCCCTCTGATTTCAGATATTGCTTGACATAAAGATTGTTTTGATGCACAAGTCTTTCATGCCAGGTTCTGAGAGTATCACATTCAGCAATTTTTGCACTCATGTGAGTGGCTTCTGTTGTAATCACTTTGAACTGCATCTCGAAGAGTTTACCTCTTCGTGCTCCCACTGCGACTATTAACCCGTCCTTCTCAAAGCGACATCCTTTGGAAGTTGAGATCTGGATTAATCCCTTGTCCAGTGCTGATCCTACTGAGAACAGATTGTACCTGAGTTCAGGTATAGAAAGAACCTGAGATAAATGTTTTTCCTGCCACTTGCTTCTATCAAAGGCTAGAATGCTTATATCGCCAGATCCTAACGCTCTCACGGATTCATTTTTCTTGCCCACTTGGACATAATGCGGTTCATCAAAGTAAACTAGATTTACAAACCAACTTTTCTCATTAGACATATGATGCGTAGCAGCTGAATCTGCATACCAAGTTTTTTTACGGTACTGCAATTCATTTAGGCTAAGAGCATCCAGTGTTACCAACGCTTGGCCTCTGGGTTTTCTGTCAGTAGTGGAACTTTGGTTCTTTGTTACTCGACAACCTCGTGCCCAATGCCCTGGTTATTTGCACGTATAGCAAACATTTGAGTCCTCTTGGTCCAATGGTTTTGAACCCTGTGATGCCTTCCTCTGCGGCCTTGATGTCCTTTTCCTCGTCGACATTTTAACAGCGGCTAGGGCATGTGTGAGACTTTCCCCTGCGTTGCTTAACCTAATTTCTTCAGTCAACAGTCTCTCAACAAGATTATTAAGTGTACGATGGCTTTCTGATGTGGATTCCCATGCCGTCACAAAATGGCTGTATTCCACCGGTAGCGTCATCAATACCTTAGTAATTATCATGGAATCTGAGGTTGGCTCACCTAATCCTTGTAACCGAAAAGCAAGGTCCTTGAGCTTGGCTACATGGTTGCCTATGCTATCCTTGGTGTCCTTTTCTAACTGATACCACTCCCGTTGGAGCATATGAATGCTTGTTTCGGATTTGTGTTCATATAGGTTGTGGAGGGACAACCACATCTCGTGCGCTGAGGTGCAATTCATGATGTGTACTAGTTGCACATCTGTTACGCTGGTTGCAATCAATTTTTGCAGCTGCATTATCGGCCTTTATCCACGCATTCAATGCGCTGCTGGATTCATTCGTTGGCGGTTGAGTCAGAATCGGCTTCAATAGAGTTCCGTTGGCCACTTCCAAAGCTTCCTTATCCCTTAACCACTTGCGCTACAAAGACGTGCCAGGCACGTCGAGATGCTTCTGTTACAGAACCGAAAGCGACGTGTATACCACGTCGATAGTCATTTTGCACAGAACCGAAAGCGACGTGTATACCACGTCGATAGTCACTTCGCGCAGAAACAAATGCAACTTGTGCGTGGTGCCTCGGCCAGTCGTAAGAGTTCAGCCGTTCATTCTTCCAGTTACAGTTCTACAGTGAATAACATCGCGTGCTGTCTTGAGAATATACCAGAGTTGATACGGTATGTTGTACGAATTTTTTTTTACACGAGAATTCCTTTAGTTTTTGAGACATCTTCCTATAATGCTGAAAAATTGAATGAAGTATTTTTTTTTATTTTAGTCTTATCAAGCCCTATTATATAATGAATAATAAGAAGAATATCAGTAATATTGCTTCGCCAAGTACAATGGGAGAGCGATTACTTGTTGGAACTGATAACGATACAGATAGCGACTGCGAGAAAATTGTTTGTACTGTTCGGAATCGACGTAGAATTGTATCATCTGATAGTGAAGAAGGAAATGAATGTGTAGATAATGAAACTAATATTTTATCTAATGAATGGTCATGGGAAGACAAAGAAAATGATTGCAAAATTTGGAAGTACTCACGGGTACCTAGAATAAACATAAAAGTGGGAAGGCGAATCACAGCTTTGCAAATGCTAAACAAATTTTTGCCAAACGACTTTTGGAATATTATTGTTTCGGAAAGTAATCGCTATGCGAGTCAAACGATAGGGGATGTAACCCGAAATTTAAAACATTGTGAAGAATATTGGCTTGATACAAATATAGATGAAATTCGAGCTTATTTTGCATTATGCATCTTGATGGCACAAGTAAAAAAGTCGAATGTCCAATCCTATTGGTCAAGAAGAAGTATTATCGAGACTCCCATTTTTCGGAAAACAATGCCATTTCGGAGGTTTGCGCAACTATCACATTTTTTACACTTTTCAAATAACGAAGTTGCAGATAAAGATGATCGATTGTGCAAATTACGAGTTATTATTGATTATCTCAATAAACAATTTATAAGTCTCTATACTCCTGAAGAAAGTGTGTCATTAGACGAATCTCTTATGAAATATACTGGGCGAATGTTATATAAACAGTTCAATCCATCCAAGAGGGCACGTTTTGGGGTAAAGTTTTATAAGTTGTGTGAGTCTAGATCAGGATATTGTATGAAATTTAAAATATACACAGGCGAAGATAAAGTAAAAAATTCAACGACCAGTGCGTCCGAAAATGTAACCATACTTATGTGCACACCAATAACTAATTTGGGTCACACCTTATATATGGATAGCTGGTACTCTTCGCCAAACTTGTTTAAAAAATTGCAATCCATGCAAATCAATGCCATAGGGACAGTAAGATACAATAGACAGAATATGCCGAAAGAACTCGCAACGATAAAACTCAAAAAAGGCGAAGCTATTTCAAGATCGTGCAATGGTATTTTAGCTATAAAGTGGAAGGACAAGAAAGATATATATGTATTGTCCTCAAAGCATAATAATTTGGAAATGATGAACGTGAAGAAGAAGAGATGGGGGCAAAGTAACATCACGGTTACAAAGCCCAATGTCGTGTTTGAATATAATATTGGCATGGGTGGAGTAGATCACCAAGATAGCTACTTGTCTTCTTTCTCACTTATGAGAAAATACATAAAAAGTTATAAAAAAATATTTTTTTACCTTATGGATATCGCACTTTTTAATGCTTATGTTTTATTTGTAAAGGCGTCAAATATACCAAAAAGCAAAAAATACACGTTTTCAAAATATCGGCTGGATGTGGCAGAAGAGATATTACAAAGCGTATGTATGCCTGACTACACACAGCGTGGAAGGGTGTCTGTCGGTGATACACCACTTCGATTACAATCAAAGCATTGGGGCCATTTTCCACGACATATTCCACCTACAGAAGCTAAAAAGAATCCTCAAAGGCGTTGTAGAGTGTGTGCTAAACACAAAAAACGCTGTGAGACTACCTGGGAGTGCAAGGAATGCCTTGTGGCATTACATGTTCCCACATGTTTTGAAATTTACCATACCCAAGTAAACTATTAATTAATTATATATATCTTTATTTATGATTCCCTTACGGGTTACATACTTGTCCACCTCCTCTCTCTCTTATCCTAACTTACAAATCTAACAACAACAACACTCCAACACCTGCGTCCCACTGTCCTCCGGCTCCCCCCGGACTCCCACTTCCCCCCTGCCTGCTCTTCTTCCACCACTTCCTTCCTTCTCGCCAATTCGCCCCCCCCCCATCTTCCCCTTCCCCTACTCCTCTCTCTCCCCATGCCCCTTCTTCTCCTCTCTCTCCTCCCCCTTATCACCCCTTTCCTCCTCCCGCCACTCCCTCGTCTGTTCCTCCCACCTCCACCACGTCCCCTCTATCTTGATCCTTCCCTCTCCCATCCACACCCTCTTCCCCTTCCTCCTTTCCTCCCACACCTTTTCCACTACCCTCCACCTCATCCTTCTTTCTTCCCATGTACGATCCTCTTCTATCCTTACTCCTCTGCCTCTCACTTTCCATCTCCTCTCCATCACTTCTACTTTACCCGCCACACTCTTCATCCTTACCACCACCATGCCCCTTTCCTCTCCCCCTTCCCTTCCTCTTCTTCCCAGTTCCCTGATTTCCTCCACCTCCCCTTCCACCCCCAATTCTCCCATCAATTCCCATATCTCCTCCCTCCTCTTCTCTGCTCCACTCCTCAGCCCCTTCACAATCATGTTCCTCCTTCTTCCTTCTCTCTCCTTCTGCTCCTTCCATATTTCTATCTTCCTCAACCTTTCTGCCATCTCTTCTTCCACCCTCTTCTCTCCATTCCTCTCCCCTTTCTCCAGCTTTCCTTTTCTTTCCTCACCTCTCTCTGTCCTCTTCTCCCTCCTCCCTTCTCCTTTCCTCTCCTCTGTCTCCAGCTTCCCTTTTCCTTGTTCACCTCGCTCAGTCCCCTCCTCCATCCTGCGTTCTCCTTTCTTCTCCTCCTCTGTCTCCAGCTTCTGTTTTCCTACTTTGCCTTGCTCCGTCCTCTCCTCTACTCTCCCTTCTCCTTTCTTCCCTTCTGTCACCATCTTCCCTTTACTTCCTTCGCTTCTCTCTGACCTCTCCTCCAACCTCCCTTCTCCTCTCCTCTCCTCTGTCTCCCGTTTCCCTTTTCCTCCTTTGCCTTGCTCTGACCTCTCCTCGACCCTCCCTTCTCCACTCTTCTCCTCTGACTCCATCTTCCTTGTTCTCCCTTCAATTCTCCTTAACCTCTCCTCCATCCTCTCTCTCTCTTTCCTCTCTCTCTCCAGTAATCCTCTTATCACCTCAACCTCCCGCTCCTTTCTTCCCACCTCCTTCATTATGTCCTTCCTCCACTCCTTCACCTTCTCGATAATAGCTTCCCCTATCCTCTCTAAATCCCTTTCCATCAGCCTGTCCCTCCGCTCTCTCTCCCTGTCCATCTCCTTGTCCATGCTCTTCAGCAGGAACATCATAATCTCCTCTGCCATTTCTCCATACTTCTCCTTCAACTCCTCAGCCTCTTTTGCTTCCTCTTCCATTTCCAGTTTAACTCTTCCTCTTACTCCGTCGTCCTCCCCTTGTGACTTCTTATCCCTATTCTCTACTTTTCCTGTTTCAGCCTCTTCTCCTCCCCCACATTTCCCCCCTTCCTCTTCCTTCCTTCTCCATAACTCCTCCACTTTTCCCTCCTTTCCCTTTTTTGTCCTCCCCATCTTCCACACTCTCTCCGCCTTAACCTGCCTTCTTCTCTCTTCTTTCAACTATTAATTAATTATATGTTATTGTTCCCGTAAAGTTCTATATTTTGTGTGTTTATTAAAAATTTCACTTTTGTTTACTACTACAATTTCTATTTTGTGTTTTGTGAAATATAAAACGTAAATTTATTCA
Organism: Anoplius nigerrimus; assembly: GCA_914767735.1. Lineage (NCBI taxonomy): Eukaryota > Metazoa > Arthropoda > Insecta > Hymenoptera > Pompilidae > Anoplius > Anoplius nigerrimus. The sequence goes on from OU612081.1 coordinate 1,163,372, forward strand.
TATCCATTTGAAGTTCTTTATGTAAAACCTTACCGACACGCTAAGGCATTGTTTAACATGCTAAATGCCGTAGAGGTCACCAATTCAATGTGGCATTCAACGTTTAAAACCTAGCGATCGCAGACGCGGTGCGGCATGCGTAAGACCCCACCACAAGTCATCTCGTGGAGCGCGGCACGGCTACCGAAAATTATATCGTGGAGCGCGGCGCGGCCACCGGCAGTTAAATCGTAGCGCAAGTGGTTAATAAAACAGATATTTGAAATTTCCATTGACCCCAGTTAGCAGCACCTTTAAGTTTGGTGATCCTCGCAGTTTCCAGTTCCATTGTTCGGTGATTGCACTTTTGCACGTGGCCTGGCTAACCTCAAAAAGACCGGCTCGAGAGATTCACTTTTAAAGATGTAAATTGAATAAACTACCGCAAAAATACTATGCGCAATACGTTGCCTGGGCCCATAACCTGTTGTTTTTATGTAGTTTATTGCGGTACGGGTGATGATCAAAAATCTGCAGGCGGATTTGATTGCACAGAAAAGATGGCCAGTATATTCCTCTTATAGTTAAGGACACACTTCTCTATTGAACGACACGAGGCGACTAACAACTCGTTCGAGGCTCTCTGCTCTCTCTAGATCTCGCACTCGATATCGATTTACGATCGATCTATATCATGGAGGGAGCAAAGTTTCGGCGCCTATTTCAAAAACTTAGCTTACAGCGGAGTACATGAAACATTATTTCCAACAGTAATATCCGTGGATACCGCCGGAAGGGCCTCTGATTCCGCCAGGGTGTACTGTACTTACTCGGCGGTCACTTCCCTTCGCCACGTGCTCCGATTGCTCCCGTTTAGGGGCTCGTGTAATGGCGCCGAATGCTCCGTTTCCTCCTCACTGTCTCCACGTGCTTTTCGAATCCCTCGAATCCACGAGAGATCCCATCCTCGTCGCCAATCTGTTGTGTCCGTGGCTTGTGGGAGTGTAGGCGGATAGTCCGGGAGAGAAATGGGCGCACTCGTACTCGATATTACTAATATATTTCTCTTAGGTCTAATCGGTACATGTAATCGGTCTAGGGCTCACCGTACGACTGCTGGCTTTTCGCGCACTTACTCGCGAGGGCTCGCTGTGCTCGCGTACCTTGTCACACGTGGTCCTCGCGCCGGTGCGCAGCGCTGGCGCGCGTACTTTGAAGCATTAACTACATAATCGCATGTATATAACATGAGTATTGTCATTTCGGAGAACAGGATGGTGCGGAATGTAAACAACCGTCGAGTCACGACCCGTAGACAACGATGGAGCGGTTCTCATATGCCTGAGAGATTCATATTCGCGCATGAATGCTTGGTAATCTTTCTGCAACGCGGGATCGAGCTGTAATCGCTGTGAAATACGATGTGCCAATTTAGTGGCGATGTCGCGAGAGTGTCCAATATTAATTGGAGGACCCGACTTGAAAGGTAGCCGCACGACGTATCGGCCTGAAATATCGCGAGAATGAGTTTGACGAAAATGAGCCTCAGCTTGAGCGTCACTGGGCTCAAAATGGTGCGACGTAGGCACTTTCTCAAATTCCCTGATGCGTCTCATTGCGTCGTCTAACGAAGGCGAAGCACAACAATGAAGCACCGAGAAATTGTTCGTTTTGCTGCTAGCTGTTCGCGGAATTCGACCGCCGGACGCGAGGCAGAGAGAGGACTCGCGGGGACCGCAAATAACCCAACCAAAAGTTGACTCTTGAGCTAAAGTCTCACCAGGGTTGCCTTTGCGTACGCCATGAAGCATAACGTCGTTGTACAAGTCGCACTCGATAATAATATCGAACTGCGTGGGCGCAGTAGGGTCTGGGCCCGCCCACTCGAGGTTAGATAAATGATCGAAGTTGTCGAGCTTGGGGTAAGGGGTAGGAACATACGTCGTCAACGACCGCAGGATGAATGCGTACGTATCGAATGACGGACCATAGCGTGCGCGGTGTGAGACGATGACATGAGCCGCGTGAGTAGACGTGCCGGCGGGGAGGCAGTCGATGGCATTGAGCGCGGTGAGCATGCGAATACGCTTCACGCGTAAGAGTTGTGCGAGGTTTTCGGAGATGAATGTCAGCTCCGAGCCTTGATCGATTAAAGCGCGAACTACGGCGTAGCGGCCACCCGGAACACGCACCGTGACAAAGGCTGCAGCCAAGAGCATTGAGCGACGCGGTCTCGAAGAAACCGAAGCGTGGTGAACAGTAGCGTCGGATGACTGGGGAGGTGCTGTACTTACGGGCGCGGCAGGGACGTTTGAACGGGAATCGCCCCGAGCTGATATGGAATCGGAATCTAAATGAAGTGCCGAATGATGCCGCTTACGGCACGTCCGACACGCATATTTGCTCGGACATTCGAGGACTGAGTGACGACCACTCAAACAATTAAAACACCGTTTGTGTGGCCCAGAATTTCGCGACGTTCACCCGGAGTAAGGGAAATTAATTTAGCGCACTTTTGCAGGTAATGAGGGGTGGAACACAACGGACAAGCCTCGCCCTTAGACGCAACGTCGATGGTAGCACTGTGAACTCGCGATGTCGCGGGTTTAGAACGGGAAGGAAGTGAAACGGGAGCGGCCTCCTCCAACGCGCAAACACGATTTGCCATAAAGGATTCCAAGTCCTCGAAAGATGGAGTGTTACCTGGGCTGGTGGCTCGGAGCGCCCATGCTTTCCGAGTTACGGGATCGATCCGATGGGTCACCACATACACTAACGTATCGTCCCAGAGCGTGGCGGCGCTCTGACCAAGATTTGAGAGAGAAACCACGATGCTTTTAACTTTATCGACTAGCGCTCGCAGATCGGCCGCGTTCTCACGAGTAACGGCTGGCAATGAAAAGAGCGATGTGAATATATTGTCGAGTAACCGACGATTGTTCTCGAAACGGGAAATCAACAGTTGCCACGCGGGCTCGAAATTCTCGGCGGCGGGGGACAGGTGCTTAACACAGTCGAGCGCGGAGCCACTTAAACTAGAAACGAGGTAATGCATTCGCGCGAAATTACTTAAGTCTCTATTTTCACGCACTAAAGCAGTGAAGCGATCGCGGAAATTGCTCCACTCGGCATAGTTACCACTGAACGGCGGTAGCCGTATTGGAGGAAGAGAAACCATAGGCGCCGCTGACGGGGGGCGATAGGTGGAGGCGTCCAGGTCCGAAGGATGGGGGCTCCCTGGCGGCTCCAACTCCTCCAGGCGGTCGCTCATGAAGTCCAAAGCTGCCGTATAGGTCTCCTCGACGAGGTACAGGTGGTTCTCGGCGAAGTAGGGAATCCTTGCCTTCTCTGCGGCAGGGACGGCGAGCACCAGTGCATCATGCTCCTGCTGGAACTGCTTCCAAGCCTCGGATAGGGCACTGATCCGAGCTCGGATCTTCGCGGCCGTGAGGTTGTCTCGGCCGATTTTCTTGAAATTAGGGAGAGCCCGCTCAATGGACTCTCTCAGGCGCTGCTGCTTGACACCGAGCCAGCCAAGCCCCTCCATGGTGATTGCTCAATTTCCACCGGTTGCGAGTCCACACGCACACATCCGGCTCGAAGGACCAACGTTTGCTTCGGGCACAGGGCTGAGTGCTGTCCCGAGCTGAGTTGCTGAGTTCCGCCCCGAATGGAGCGATGCGCGTGTTACGTACGAGTCCGCGGACAACTGGGACATCAGCTTCGCCTCGGCATCACTACAGGAAATAGCTCACAGAGCCACTGAGCTGGGAGAAACCGACCGCCAAAGAAGAACGATATCGGCTCTACTATATTCTGGCGCTGTTGGAGGCACATTCCACAACATGACAAGCGCAATTGTCATCATAATCACAATAAGAACCATACGCAACCGTAAGAAATAGCAACCCATGGCCGCAACGGACCCCGAAATGGCACACCCAAGCTCAGTAGTGCCGACACAGCAAATCCCCTTGCAGCCACCCATTTTGGAAAGACGTCTAACAGTGGAGTCAAAACCGCTCACGTTGCAGACCCCGCCGGTTATGTAACAGTAAGATGATCCTAGGAGCGTGCCACTGATTCTCCTCTGCCGAACCGCGGAATAAGCACCCGCCGCCATCATTCCAACACGAGATAAAACCGAAACTCAAAACGCACGATAACGAACAAGCTGACAACTCTACATAGGACAGCCACGCCTCCAAGAAGCTTGGAAACGGGTGACACAACCCAACGTTCCATCAGTATGACAGTAGCCAGCAACATGCAACCACGAGTTAGACTGGACATAGAGACAGTGCTCATGACCGATGAGCAACAATACATCAATCAATTTCGGTGTATGCGCGGCCAGGCCTATGTTAACGATGAAAATATATTACTATGCCCCCACTGTTACCACGCCATGCCAGGACCGGACACATATCTGTTCCCATTACGATCCCACGCCCTGAACGTTTGCCGTGCGACGTCCAGCAAGCACCCTCCTCTGTGGAGTTCGGTCTGGTGTTTAGCGTGGTAAGAATCCCGCACACCCTGGCCCCACCCCATAGGGGCCAGAAAGTCTTTCTGAAGATTCACCAGACGATAAAAAAAAAAGGAGCGGACACATATGAGCCGTACCTGATCCACGTACTGCTGGATCGGAGGTGGGGCAACCTCTGTTGCGTCCACTGCGGAATACCGTGCACCGACATGCGGGGAGTGGACGAATGCGCGGGGTGCTCGGCCGTATTCGAGGCGGAACTGACCCTCGGGTACGACCTGAGGCTGGGGCCAGCGTACTATCTAAGGACGATCTGAGCAGGCACCAATAAAAAAAAAACAAAAAAAAAACACACACACGCACACGCACGCACGCACGCACACACAAAATGGCTGTCGTCATCCATCACCCGGGACGGAACGGAATGCACCCGGACAAGGATGGCAGGAGTATCAATATCGGAGAGCCAGCAGACCTAAAGACAGCAAATTGCATTTTCTTTAGCCACCCTGCAGGCGTACCGGGCGCGCAGAGCCAGACCTACTCGGCCGAGGGATGCCTCGCATTCGCCCAACTCCGCGTCAACCATCGCGCCTCCCAAACCACGGAAGGGACCGCTATAGCAACACCCAGCAGGGAGCAGAAGACCAGCTCCGAGCTATGGGAGGGGGAGGTAGCCCTGATCACAATCACCGACGAAAACACCAGGGACTGGATGCCCGGTCGATCCACACGTTGCCCCAAAATTAAGGACCAACCACGACCACCTAAGTGTAGTGAAATGAGTGAACAAACAGTTAACCCCGAGCTTACCTCGCGGGGGCATACCATGCTCACCCTACGAGAGTGTCACTCCCCGCGACATCTCGTCTGAGGGGGGAGGTGTTACGTAAGAGTCCGCGGACAATTACATCTACTCCCGCACTCGTTCGTCTGTGAGCGTGGCTGCCCCGCGAGATCGGATCGAGGTGAGTCACCGCGGTGACATCACGGGCGCCGCGTAAAATCAGAGACTCAGCAGCCTAAACGTTCATAATCAGCACTCACGTGCGACGCCACGCTCCTGGCCTAAAAACTCGGACTCAGCACTCGCTGTTTCCCCGCAAAGTGCCCCTGCCAATCTAATTCTAGCCCAATAAAAGGAGGGCCAAAACTCGTCCGATTGTTCGGTCTTGTCAGGAACGTTACGCTGGAAGTACGCTAAATCGCACCTCGTCGTCCGTGGTACTCGTAACGATTCTGTAAGACTCCGAACCCGCATTTCTCAGTGCGTCAAAACCGAGAGCAAGAGTCCGGCGTTACCCACTGTAAAAGAACGCGAACATATTAAAGACTTCGAACCCGCATTTCTCAGTGCGTTAAAACCGAGAGCAGGGGTCCGGCGTTACCCACAGTAGAAGGACGCGAATATACTAAAGACTCTAATTACTTCGCCGTGCGACGCCTACGGAGATTAGGCTTCCCACGTTTATATTTTAAGAACTATCTAACTCTGTAACTCTATTTTATTCCTTGTATATTTTTATGAAAGAATACAGGGTGATTCTAGTAACTGGGCCAAGCGATAACTCTTTTTTAAATAAATTTAGAACAAAATCGTAGAGGAAAAGTTTGTATTAGGTGAAAAGCTCTATCATCCTATGCACCGACTTTTTTCCCAAGTGCATTGGTGCATGTGCAAAGTGCAGTTGCACTGTTTTTTTAAATGGAACCACCCATTTTTTTTTACATAAACACGTTCCTTAAGCCATTCTGCAATAAAAACGTATAAGGGAAATCATCGAAAAAGCAATAGTTTACGAGATATTTCACTTTATTCAAACTCTTATAACAGATACTCGAACGTTTCACCGTTAGCTTGCAAACATTTTTTAATACGTTCCTATCCTTGAGTATGAGATGTTAGTAAACATGATTGGAACGTAACTCTGACCAAAAACGTTTAGATAATGCGATAGTGAACGGTTTGGGCATCTGTTATAAGAGTTTGAATAAAGTGAAATATCTCGTAAACTATTGCTTTTTCGATGATTTCCCTTATACGTTTTTATTGCAGAATGGCTTAAGGAACGTGTTTATGTAAAAAAAAATGGGTGGTTCCATTTAAAAAAACAGTGCAACTGCACTTTGCACATGCACCAATGCACTTGGGAAAAAAGTCGGTGCATAGGATGATAGAGCTTTTCACCTAATACAAACTTTTCCTCTACGATTTTGTTCTAAATTTATTTAAAAAAGAGTTATCGCTTGGCCCAGTTACTAGAATCACCCTGTTTGAATAAAGTGAAATATCTCGTAAACTATTGTTTTTTCGATGATTTCCCTTATACGTTTTTATTGCAGAATGGCTTAAGGAACGTGTTTATGTAAAAAAAAATGGGTGGTTCCATTTAAAAAAACAGTGCAACTGCACTTTGCACATGCACCAATGCACTTGGGAAAAAAGTCGGTGCATAGGATGATAGAGCTTTTCACCAAATACAAACTTTTCCTCTACGATTTTGTTCTAAATTTATTTAAAAAAGAGTTATCGCTTGGCCCAGTTACTAGAATCACCCTGTATATTTAGTTTAGTTAACAAATTGTATTCACTGCTCAACCTCCTCGGAATCGGGGCCCACACCGTTGACGACCCACAGGAGTGCGTTTTACCGCTCGAACGTACGCCACAATTGTGAAGTCTTACGACTCCAAATCCCTTTCTAACACCCTTCCTAAAGGAATATCGAAGCGACAGCCCTTTGATTCGTCTCTGGGCCTAGTCTGAGAATTCCTCCATCCAGAGTATCGGAAGCGACAGCCTTTTGGTTCGCCTCTAGGCCTAGTCTGAGGGCTCTGTCTCCCAACCTCAGAAACCCTCCTTCTACCACCTCACCCGCAGAGTATCGGAAGCGACAGCCTTTTGGTTCGCCTCTAGGCCTAGTCTGAGGGCTTTGTCTCCTAACCTCAGAAAACCTCCTTCTACCACTTCACTCGCAGAGTATCGGAAGCGACAGCCTTTTGGTTCGCCTCTAGGCCTAGTCTGAGGGCTCTGATATCCCGGTGTTCGAAGCGACAGCCCTTTGATTCGTCTCTGGGCCTAGTCTGAGAATACCGTCCATTCCATCCAGAACCGTCGAAGCGACACAATCGACACTAATACACTCGCCCACGGTCGGGCTCGTAACACGCGTATGACCGATGGAACCGTTTAAATTGAGCGATAGTTGCCATGTTGATGCGACTGTTGATGAAAACCAATGCCCACTTCGGGGTATAAATTACTAGTTTATTGATCACTTGGCGTTTGCAAGACAATTATACTTACTGACTGCGATGGCGAACCAATGACTGACGTAATGAGTTGACTAACTAATGCGTATGACGCTAGAAAGTCTACCGGACGTGAATGTAGCCAGCGTGAGAAGCTATGGTGCGCGTAAAGAATATGTTAGATATCTCACTTCTAACTATAGGACCTTGCGTGGGGTAAAATAAATGCACCGCCACTTGTGTGTCTTAAGAACTTTTTTGGGTAACTACGCAAAATGCTCACGCGGAAGAAAGTGATGCTCACTGGTCAACCGAAGGTTACGGACTACTGTCCCTCGCCTGGCAACAGTCCTCCGCGGTGAGATGAAAAAATACGAAACAATACATACTTCTCAGCGCTCTGACTTTCGCAGGTCACCGCACTACCCAACAGAATATACGGCGGCACGCGAGTAGCTAGAGAAAGCACGTCCTTACTTGAGAGACGCTGGCGCTAGAAGAACGCTACAAAATCGCCACGCTGCGATCCCAGCACCACCGAGATGAGGGGCCGAGGAGGCGAGGGCGCAGGAGCGCATGTGATCAGTCGAAACAGATCGCGACCGCGCGATCGGAGAAGCGTCAAGACGTCATTGGCTCATCATTCTTTAATGTGCGCGACAGGTGCGCGATGACGTATTGCGCCACAGCGCAGGCGCACGCACGCTGGTCCTAGACCGAAATATCAGGGCCGCGGGCGCGCAATCGGATGGCCTCAGCGCAGGGCCGCATGAGTACATAGTTTTAGACACACACATATGGTTTTCTTCTGATCCAGGCCTCATACGGCGGCAGGCAGTGTATGTGTCCGGACCGGCGATTTGTAGCGAGTTGTGATTATATGTCTAGACGAGTACCAAGCTCACGTGCTTGATTTTACTTAACCCAGCCCTATGCGGCTGATAGCGGGAAGTGCGGGTGGAACGGGGGGTGTGGGGAAAAGGAACCAGGGAAAGAGAGAAATTAGTGTACAGAAGAGAGGTTATAATGTTAACACGTTGCGTGCCATGGGGGTCACCGGTGACCGGCACCGAGTCGCTCCGTCTGGCCATGGGGGTCACCGGTGACTCCCCAATGTTTTTAAAATTTTTCAATATGTTAGCGCCAAATTGGAAAATCAATAAATCAATAAATCAATATTAAAAGAATATGTAACCAAGGTAGTAAATAATTGTGAAGTTGCCGAGGTGATAACAAATGGGTTGTTGTATGTCACCGAGGCAATACGTTATTCATTTGAGATGAGTGATAACCGCTCTAAGGAGGCATGTGCGCGAGGTCGATGGCCCGACGTCATTAATACTTCGATAGCGCATGCAATATTATAAACAAATGAACAAAGGACCTGGCCACGGAGTGGGGAGAGCGGAAGCTCTCTGGCAAGAGGACCGAGTCGAAGGACGAGGCACTTACCCCAGTACCTTTGCGTCGTAAAGTTTATTGTTGCCCAGATCTCAACTTTATAAATTTATAACATCAGAAGTGGTTTTGAGTATCCCTAACGTGCTTTAACTGCAAAGCCATCCATTGACTCTTTTTCGTTTCTTGTATTGTGTGTGTTTTGAGTTCTGTACTTTTGTTGTTCTTTTTCTGTTTGTTTGTTGTGTGGTTTGGTTCTTTGTGTTTTTTTTTTGGCGTGACTAATTTTGTGTAATGGAAGGCGAAAAAAATAATGTGTCGACGGAAGAGATCATCCGGCAAGTGATGACGCAGCTCGCGAGCGCAGTGACCCCAGTTCCATCGATGATTAACGCGAGCGGATCAAACGTCCTTTTGGAGGCGGTGCCGGAGTTTAGTGGTGGCAAACTTGGGGATAACGCGGACGCGTGGTGCAACGAAGTGGAGGAGATCACCCGCGAGGCTACCCCGCAGATGCGCCTGATCGCCGCAACGCATGCCCTTATAGGACCCGCGAAGGCATGGTACGCCGAATGGAAGGGAAGACCGCGAACATGGGAGAAATTCCGGCAAGATTTTTGTTCGGTCTTCGTACCTCAAAAGAGGTTGCACGAGTGTTTGATGCAAGCGTTGGCTTACACGAGTGACGACGCAGCCTCGTACACGGAGTACGCTCGTAAGAAATTGGATTTCTTGAATCGAACACGGATCCCGTTCCAGCAAGATCAGTTGAGCGAATTAATCACTGCAACGATCACGGATCCCAATGTCCGTCAGGCTGCGATGAGTGGAAATTATACAAGCACGACTATACTCATCAGTGCACTGACGCCGTTTGTAAAAACTGCGAAGCGCAAGGACCCGTTCAGCCACGAATTTGCGGGCCGCTCATCCATACAACAGAGGTGTTACCAATGCGGTGAATTGGGACATAAGCAGAGGGCCTGCCCGAAGAAGAGGAAGCTCACGCAGGAGCCAAAGGTGTCTACGTGCACCTATTGCGGAAAACGGGGCCATCAGGAGGCGCAATGTTGGCGCAAACAACGTTCGGAACGAGGACAGCGCACCAAGGCTGGACCGTCGGTACATTTGTGTAAACGCCTAGATCCTTTCGTAACACCAGTCCTGATCAAGGGTCAAAAAGTAGACAGTTTCCTGGACAACGGTTCAGACTGCTGCCTCATTAAAGAAAGCGTTGCGAGACGGATTGGCTGCAAAGTCACTCCGTATTCTATATTCCTGGACACCGTTGGAAAGGGGGATGCATGGACGAAGGGCCAAACACCGGCGTCTATAGAAGTAGAGGATATTTCCTTAAACCTGGATTTTTTTTGTGTTGGACGATGACGACATGCCCTACGATGCAATCATTGGAAGGAACACCATATTGCGTCGAGGCATCCGCATGGAGACCGATTGCGACGGATCCAGGCTGGTACGAATTCCACAACCGTCAACGGGAAATCAGCAGCAACCGCCGAGATGCTACACTATTGTTTCCGGGGTGAAGGAAGCCCAGAAATCGCTGGAGACGCTGTTGGATAAGTACCCCCATATGGTCACAAAAACAAATTGTGTCCGTAAAATCGGAACCGCCGAAATGAGTATTGTTACGCGAGAAGAGAAAATAATAAATTATCATCCGTACCGATTGTCATTTACTGAGCGCGAAAAATTGAAAACAATGATCGACGAATTGTTAAGCCAAAAAATTATCCGAGAGAGCACGTCGTCTTACGCGAGCCCGGTCCTTCTAGTCAAAAAAAAAGACGGCTCGGATCGCATGTGCATAGATTATCGCGCACTAAACAAAATTACAGCGAAAGAACGGTATCCGTTGCCCTTGATAGAGGACCAACTCGACCGCCTGGGCGAAGGGAGGTACTTCACGGTTTTAGATATGGCCTCCGGTTTTTATCAAATCCCGATGGCAGAAGGTTCCATCGAGAAAACTGCTTTCGTTACACCCGATGGGCATTACGAATTTCTGCGGATGCCGTTTGGGCTGACCAATGCACCCGTTGTGTTTCAGCGAGCAATAAATAAGGCCCTGGGGACGCTGCGTAATAAAGACGCGTTGGTTTATGTGGATGACGTACTTATTCCTTCTCAGACGGTCGAGGAAGGGTTACAAAAATTGGAAAGGGTACTGAACGCGTTATCTACAGCAGGGTTTTCCCTGAACATAAAAAAATGTAAATTCTTAGAACAGTCGGTAGAATATCTGGGCAGGGACGTGTCGGCTGACGGCATCAGACCCGGCAAAACGAAAGTGCAGGCTTTGACAGAAGCTCCTGTGCCGTCCAATGTGAAGCAGGCGCGCCAGTTTATGGGTTTGGCGAGCTATTTCCGAAAATTCATACCGGAATTTGCATCGAGAACTGCATGTATCTCACGGTTGACCAAGACTGGCGAACCCTGGGTTTGGGGAGAGGAGCAAGAGCGGGCGCGCGAATATGTTTTACAGAAACTCAGTGATCAGCCCCTGCTTACGGTTTTTAATTACAATAGAGAAACCGAGTTACACACAGACGCTAGTTCAATAGGTTACGGCGCCATTCTTTTCCAACGGGTAGACGGTCAATTAAAAGTAATCGCTTATTTTAGCAGACGAACAGCGCCAGCGGAGTCGCGCTATCACTCGTACGAATTAGAGACGCTCGCGATTGTCAACGCTCTAAAACATTTCCGCGTATACTTGTTAGGCATAAAATTCAAAATCATAACAGACTGTAATGCTATAAAATCGACGCAGAATAAACGCGATCTATTGCCACGGGTAGCGAGATTGTGGGTTTTTCTGCAGGACTTTGATTTTGAATTAGAGTATCGAAAGGGAAAATATGTAGAGCACGTAGACTACCTGAGTCGAAACCCGACCGAAACATACCACGTTAATATTATTTCCCAAGCTTCGTGGTTGGGGGTAGCACAGAGTAATGACAAAGAGACCCAAGCCCTAATAGAACGTGTAAACAGTGGGGACACGACGGCTAGTGACTACGAAGTCACGGATGGGTTGTTGCGTAGAAAAATATTGAGGGACACTGGTCGCATTATTTATCGCATTTATGTACCCAAGGGGAGTCGACTTGCACTTTTACGAATGTACCACGACGATAACTGCCACGTTGGTCTCGATAAAACATACGACAAGGTCGCGAAGCATTACTGGTTCCCAGGAATGCGCGGGTTTGTAAAGAAATACTTAGATCACTGCATCACATGCACGGTAGCGAAACGCCATACGGCACCGAAGGAGGGATTCCTGCACTCGATAGAGAAACGGCCAATACCTTTCGACATAATTCACTGTGACTGTGTAGGCCCCTTTGAAAGTTCGAAAGAAGGATATAAGCATTTGCTTTTAATTGTAGACTCCTTCACAAAATACATTCAATTAATTCCATTAAAAACGTTAAGTGGTCCGGAAACGCTCCAAATTTTCCGCGAAAGACTAACCCTTTTTTGCACACCGCGTATCATTGTTTTAGACAGAGCAACCAATTTCACTTATAAGCCGCTTCAACAATTCATTAAACAGCAAGGAGTGCAGCTTCATTTAATCGCCACGGGAGCACCTAGAGCAAACGGACAAGTAGAGAGATACGTTGCAACAGTCACAAATTTGCTTACCACCCAATTAAAAAAATTATCAGAATGGCCGAACAAAATTACACGGTTGCAAGCAACGTTAAACACCACGATGCAAAAATCTACAGGTTTCTCTCCTTGTCGATTACTGTTCGGTATAGAGGCAAGTGTAGGAAGCGCGAATTTAGCCGAACGCGAGTTGCCGGACACCCAAGAAAAAATAGACGTTGTTCGTGACCGCGAGTTGGCAGCGGAAAAGTTAAGGATGAACGCACAAACGCAGAATGACACATTTAACAAAAAGCGTCGGTGTTGCGTTACTTATAAAGAAGGCGATACGGTCTTCGTCAAACCGGGAGATACCAGACGAGCGAAGTTAGAAGCGAAATACATAGGCCCCTTTAAAATTACAAAAATCTTAGACAACGACCGATTCGAAATTTTAGGAAAAAGCGGTAGGCCACAGATTGCGCCCAAAGATCGGTTGCGCCCCTGGAAAGGAGAGTGGGAAGGTGGCGAAGAAGAATTTTTCGAAGCCCAGGATGACGCGTGTTAGCGTATGTTAAAAAAAAAAAAAAATGTTCAATACCCGTGTAGGTTATGGGCAACTGGTTGTGTTGTAAATGTTTGGTGGCTGCTAGCTAAATGATAAGTCTAAATGTTTGATTATCATAAGTGAAACGTGGGCGGCGGTAGGGCACGTGTGATGTGTGGAACCGTGGACAGCTACGTTGCGATTTGTTAAAGATGCTCGTTGGTAACGGCGGCAGGACACGTGTGAGGTGTGGAGCCGTGGACGACCCGAGATCTGTGTAAATAGTGTGCGTGATTGGGCACAGATGATTAATATGATTGTGGTTGTATTGTGTTTTGTTGCGATGGCATGAAAATTGTTAAACATGAATGGTTGATGGTATGTGGATGCTTCCCGAGAGCGTGAAGCTTGTCAGGTTGGCCGTGTTAGCGCCAAATTGGAAAATCAATAAATCAATAAATCAATATTAAAAGAATATGTAACCAAGGTAGTAAATAATTGTGAAGTTGCCGAGGTGATAACAAATGGGTTGTTGTATGTCACCGAGGCAATACGTTATTCATTTGAGATGAGTGATAACCGCTCTAAGGAGGCATGTGCGCGAGGTCGATGGCCCGACGTCATCAATACTTCGATAGCGCATGCAATATTATAAACAAATGAACAAAGGACCTGGCCACGGAGTGGGGAGAGCGGAAGCTCTCTGGCAAGAGGACCGAGTCGAAGGACGAGGCACTTACCCCAGTACCTTTGCGTCGTAAAGTTTATTGTTGCCCAGATCTCAACTTTATAAATTTATAACAAATATTATCATCGTTTGTCGGTCGACGTCGGTCCGTCTGGTGGTGGGGGTCACCAGTCACCAAAACTAAGTCGCTCCGTCCGGCCATGGGGGTCACCGGTGACCCCAAAAAAAAATATTGCATTATACGCTCTTATATACTAAAATTTACCTGTTGTGCAAAAAATTTCGAAAAAATATGTAAGGCATAATGAGAAATTCACGTTGGCCAGACGCGGCGGACACGCAAAATCAGCGTGGCACGCAACGTGTTAAGTGAGAAGCGGGGAGAGATGAGAAGAGGCGAAAGACGGTTGAAAGGCGTAGTGAGACACGAACACATTGACACGCAAAGTAATACCGCGTAGAGCGTATCCCGAGAGGGATACGAGCCCATCACAAAAAAATGAACAAAACAAAACCTAACGAGGCTTCCCGAGGCTCCAACGAGGAGGTGACAAGGGACACCCTCACGCCGGAGAGCTTTGGATATGAAGGGTGGCTGAGCCACGATACGATGGTTGGCTCACCAGTGGTCAAGGTGCGTGACGCGAAGGAGCAGCAGACTCCCGAGGAGAACAAGGAGAACAATGAGCTCTCCTCTGTCACCGGAGTGACAGTGTTGGTAATAACGCCAACACCAGCGGCATTGAAGCCCAGCGTTGTCAGCGTCGTGGCAACAGCTGCTAAAACGCTGCGAAGTGAGGAGGAGATGGACACTGCCCCAGTGACAAGGAAGCGTGCCATGGCTCGCGAAAGCATGACCACCGATAGCGTTAGCTCAGGAGGCGAGACCAGCGGGATCTCATCTCTGAGTCACCGGAGGAAGAGTCCTTATGTTGGGAAGCTTCCCAACCTGCAGGTGCTCGTCAGAGAGGCAAAAAATAAGACCAGCCAGCAGCGGCAAACTGACACTGCCGCTGCGCTGGAAAGAATACGACAAATTGCCCAAAAGTCTAACAATTTTAAGGGGCAATTTGTGGGCGACCTCAGACGTTCTGCCCTCGTCATATAGACGAACAACGAGGCTGAGCGCGAAGAGGCTCAGCTGTGGCGGCAGCCGGCTGAGGTCGTGGATCTACTGGAAAAGATCCAATACGATAAGGTGACGAACGAACTCCGCAGTTCACTCAAGAGAGTGGAAAACGAGAATGCGGAGCTAAGGGAGCGGTGCAAGATGCCGCCCCCGCCCGCAAAGGATGGCAGCAGCGCACCGGCCGCTGGCCCGAAGCAGGCTACGGGGAAGACGGCCAAGCCAAGCGGCGAGACGTCGGGACTACTGGGAGCAATGAACAAAATCATTGACAATAGCAATGGCACAACCCAAAGCGTCGACCGTCTTCGGGAGATGCTGGAGAGATTTATTGCTGAATTCTCCCAGCAACAGAGGAAAACATCTCCTGTAACGAGAGACGGACGTGCGTCGATCGGAGGGGGAAGTGGCGCGAACAACAGTACTGAAAAAAGGGCAACGCAGGCCAGCGCGAGTGTGCCGCCTGTGAGTCGCCCGGGTGCGGACACGAACAGTGACGCACAGGCGGCGAAGAAGCTGCCGAAGAAGAAAAAGCCAGCGGCCGCAGCGGCGGAAAGAATGGCTTGGCAGCAGAAAATGCAGTAACGTGAGGAGGAGAAACGTGCGACCGAGGCGTATCCAACGGAAATGGAGCGCATCGCCAAGGCGCACGCAGCGGTAGTGGCGGGGCAGCAGCCCACACTCGACCAGCAGAAGCTGGCTTACAGCGCCGATGTAGTAAAAAACAGCAGCCAAGGACAGAACAATAAAAAAGTGCGCGAAGAATTTCCTCCGCTGAGAGGAAATCCATATACAGCCGGCTGCATCCTACGCGGTTGCGGCGGCGACAGGCGCATCGAAGCGCCAAGTGATGGTGCCAGGCCCATATGGCCTGGTAGCAAAAAGAGCGACAAACGCGTAGAGGGGTACCCAGGGCGCTGGCTGAAAGATAAACGGACAGCAAGCTGGCGAAAAAATTAGAAAGGGGGTAATTAAGCCCTCCCAGATTACCCCACCGCGAACAGCCGCTGTGGTGATAAACCCACTCGTCATCTGCGACGAGACGGATGTAGATATAGACATGGACCTTTTGTAGTCCAGCGACGCCTACGCGGAGGCGTACTGGATCTAAACTCAAAATGCCGGGCAAAGTCCTACAAGTGAATTTAGGACACGGACGCCGTGCGCAGGACTTCATGGTCCAATGCATGGCGGAACGCGGCATCGGGTTGGCGGCGGTTTCGGAGCCGTACAGTGTCCCCGATAATCCGCACTGGATAGGGGACACGACGGGCTCCGCTTGCCTCGTTTACCGAAACGAGGGTAACCCTATCCCCTTTTCGCTCGTTGAATGGGGAGAGGGCTACGTTGATCGTATTAATGGTGGGCTCGTTTTACGGTCTGATTTATAAAATTCAATCTTGCGCTGCTCTACGCCTTTCGGCCGGTAATCCGTGCCGCCCTCAGGAGCTTAATTAAGTTGTAACAAAAACAAAAAAATAAAAAACCATACTTCAAGAACCAAGAAACAATCTAAATAAAGTAAACACTGTCTGATTTTTACATTTGTCTATGAAACAAACGACAATTTTGAAACACTTAAAAAATGAATATAACTAAATCAAAAGAAGAAAAGAAAAAACCCCGAGGAAAAAGAAAAAAGAAAATAAACAAATAACTTAAAAACCACAATTGTCTTGTGATTCAAAAAACCAAACAGTTAAATTTAACGAACGTATGTAACCAACGGAAAAAGCACAACACACTAATCCCCTTCTTAATTAAGAGGCAAGTTGGACGTACCTCAACGTGAACGTCGTTCCGTCTCACTGAGGTGTTAGGGAACGGGGAGACAGTGGAGTGGAAAGTCCTATTTGTACAGTTTTGCCATTACCTATGTTATTGTCACCAAACCCAGTGTGCAAATGGGTAGAGGCAGATTTGAAAGACGTTTATTTCTTAAAGCAGCCCAAAGACCCGCCCCGCTTAGTTGTCATGGTGACGCAAAGATAGGCGCCAATATGGCCGCAAGCATGCACATCTACCTGTCAAGTGAGAGGGCTACGTGCTTGCTCGATGGGGGGAGTACACCGTCTGTTTGTGTTACGTCTCACCCGCGTGTGGGCTGGCCCGCTTCGAGGAATATCTTGATAGATTAGAGCGGATTGTTCGAGGACTTTCGGCCGAGAAGTTACTCGTTATGGGTGACTTCAACGCAAAGTCGATTAACTTCTGGGATAACGCAAGGACTGACGCTCATGGAGATTGTCTCGATGCGTGGGCGATAGGTCTCGATCTTCGCCTACTAAATCGAGGCGGGGCTCCCACCTTTTGGACTATGCGAGGGTCATCGTGCATCGATATGTCGTTCGCCAGCCCGTAGGTCGCTCGAAAAGTTAAGAGATGGGACGTGATCGGAGGCATCAAAACGCTATCCGACCACATCTACATCGAAATCAGCATTGATGACAGGGCCCTCCGCGCGACATCCCGCGAGCTGGGGGCGCTGGACGTCAGATGGAATAAGACGAAAATGGACAAGGACGCTCTGATCGCCGCGGCGATCGGAGCGTACTGGCTCGACAGTGCGGAGGATAAGGGGGACGATGAATTCGACCCCGATGCCGTTTATATTCGGAGCGCGCAGTGCGAACATTTATTACGCGAGTGAGCTGGTCATGTCCCGGAAAACATTTTCAAATTAGTCCGAGTTCTCATTTTGACGGAGGTAAGTTGGTGTCCTTTAACAAAACTAAATCACCAACTTTGAGATGCCACTTAACGTGTTGACGAAATGAATTTAGATAATTGGACGACCAAAATTTCCAAAAGGTTTCCGAGGAACGCTAGACCATTTGCCAGCGCGTGAGTCGGTTCTCGTCGACATCGAGGACGCTCGGAGTCGGCGGAGTCCGGAGGTAAGATCGTCGTGGAGGGGGGCGATAGGTCGCGAATTAAGAATGCCCTCGATCTTACAAAGAAGGGTAGAGAATTTGGGGTATGTCGGGTTGAACTGACCAAATTTCCGTTGGAGATGGAACTTAACGCTCTTTACCCTTGCCTCCCATAGACCTCCGAAGTGAGGGGCGGCAGGTGGAGTGAATCGTCATTCTATCCCGTCGGAAGCGCACTTGCTCAGCAATTTGGGATCATTAAAAACCTTGCAAAGATTTGTCGAGAGTTCGCGATCGGCACCGACAAAGTTCGTGCCATTATCGGAGTACATCTTTTTGGGCAGCCCGCGACGCGCAGTGAACCTATCAAGTGCGGCCAAAAAACCGGCGGTGCTGATATCATCGACGCACTCTAAATGTATTGCCTTTACAGCGAGACATACAAACACGGCACAAAAGGCCTTGTGGGTTTTGACTCCTCTTCCTTTCGAGGCGCGGATTAAGAAGGGGCCGGCGTCATCGATGCCGGTGTGCGCGAAAGGTCGAGCCGGTATGACCCGGGAAGCTGGTGAGTCACCCATGCGCTAGTGGAAGGTCGCGGCGCGCTGACGCGTACAGGTCACACAGTTAAAACAAACCCTTTTGAGCAAGGAACGGGCGTTCACCACCCAATATCTTTGGCGGAGAAAACGGAGTGACACCTGGGGTCCGTCGTGGGGTGTCGCCATGTGTGCGTGCAGAACCAGCAAGTAGGAGATTCGATACGGGGGGAGGAGGACCGGGAACTTTTCCGAAGTTGAGAGGACGGCATTGCGTAGGCGTCCTGCCACGCGCACAATGCCATCGGAGTCCATATGTAGATCCAGGTTGCGAAGACGGCGCAAGTGTCCCTGTGCTTCCTTCGCGGTTAAGTCGTCCACCACGTCGGGGAAGTATCGTCGTTGTATTATACGGAGGAGGACACGTGAGGCGTCGCGGATTTCCGGCGCAGTGAGGCACAGGTGCGATGTGGATAATTTAGGGTTTCGCGATCGGGTGGTGAACCGTCGCACATACGCGATAACGCGCAGGAGTCGCGGCCAGGACGAGAGATGTTCTCGGCGAGTTCAACAAAACCGTCACAGCCAACATTATACAAAAGGATCGCGCGTCGTTCCGGGACCTCGTCAGACTTGCTGATCGAGTCGGGAGTGTTGGGCCAGGATGTTGGGGTTTGGGAGAGCCAGGACGGGCCAGTCCACCACAGAGGATGGGCAATAAGTTGTCGCGCAGTAATACCGCGGGAGGCGCAGTCCGCAGGGTTGTCCGAAGTAGGGACGTATCTCCAGCTGGCATTTGATAACGCCGTCTGAACAGCGGAAATCCGATTCGCTACATAGGGTTTCCACGTGGAAGGGTGGGAGCGAAGCCAATGCAACACCACGGTGGAGTCAGACGAGAGCCCGAGCGAGTAACTGAGCCCCACAAAGCTCAAGGCGTGGAACACTCACGACCTTGACCGGAGCGACCGTGGTTTTTGCCAGCAGGAGAGAGATCCGTACCTCTCCATCTGGGGATTGGATGCAAACGGATACGACCGCGGAGTAAGCTGAATTCGAGGCGTCACTAAAGCCGTGCAGTTCGATGTTGCAGCTAGATGGTTTCTGACCGGTCCAGCGCGGGATGTTTACGCCATTGATGGCGGCAAGCTGAGCCTGCTAGGAGATACAGCGCTCTGCGAGATCGTGCGGAAAGGGGTCGTCCCACGCCACCTTTCGTAACCAGAAGCATTGGAGTAGGATTTTACCAGCAATGGTCACGGGAGCGGCCCAACAATGTGGGTCGAAAATTCGGGCTAAGAAGGAGAGGAACGTCCTCTTGGATGTGACTGTTCGGGATTGGCAGTGGGTTGTGCGCCACAAGGAAAGGCTCTCGGCTCACAAGAGTCGCCCCTGGTACTTCCGCCGACTTTCTGGAAGAATGGTCATCTCCAGGTCACTGATTGTCGAACTCGTGACATCGCGTGATGCCCGGGAGCCAATTACATCCTTGTGACGTGCAGCCCACGTGGCCCTTTTCTGTTCCTATTCGCTAATTATGTTAATTTCAGCGCCCTCTTTTTCGTACTGTAACGCGGGCAGGTGAGCGCACCTGTACCGCACACTCACTCTTCACTGTACTGTGCCGCGATCAACTACGCATCGCGCGTTTGAGTGTCATCTCTTTGTTCAATTGCTTTCGCAATTATTGTTCACGCGGTCCGCCTTCGCGACCCGTATTTCTGTTCTTATCTTCGCGATATTGTTCCTTGTTACCCTAAGTGTTTGTGTTTTATTGACTTAAGACGTAATAAAGTGTGTTTTGTGTAAAAGAACTTTCTTTCCTCCACGTGCTCCCGAACTTGCATCCGACCGAATCACCTCAATCTGTACCCTCGCGCGCCGCTTCCATTCGGGAGCGAATCAGCATTCCGTTCCGCGGCTATCGTTCTGTTTAGTCGCGAACAGTGACCTATGGGACTTCGGCCACCTGGAAGGAAACCCCTTCGGTCCTGGGTTCCCAATGGATACCGAGCACCTTTAAAGCAGAATCTTGCTCAAAGAGCTTGGTTGCCGATGCAGCCAAATCGCCATCGGGAATGTCAGATAGAAGAGAGGGATGGTTCGCCGTCCATTTGTACGGCCGAAAACCACCCGCCGTGAGAAGACGGCACAATTGTTCCCGGGTTTCGCGGACGGTAGGAATATCGACGTAGACGGAGTGCCGGAGCAGATCGGAGGCGGCAGGGTACCTGGACCCTTCGTCGTCCATCAATTGTTTTAAGACGCGTTCGCCAGGAAGGGCGCGGAGTTTGTGCCATATATCACTGTGCACAATCGGTAACTGGAAACGTCGGTCTGGGGTTGGTGGCGCCAGAGGATCCACTGACAATCAGTAACCTCCGTGTGTACCCGGATCTGGCGGAACATTTTCTCCAAATCCGTCGAATAAACAAAGCAATGCGACCGCCAACGCAGAAGCAAGGCCGATAGATCCGCCTGGAGTTTTCGGCCGACCTTTAATTGGTCATTTAGCGAGGAGCCGGAATCATACCGGAAAGAAGCGTTAAACACCACTCTTAACTTGGTAGTGGAATCGGTATTTTTTAGTACGGAGTGGTGGGGAATATAGACCGCGGCCGAGTTATGCTCTGCCTCGGCGGGAACACGCTCCATGTGACCCAACGCGAGGTATTCGTGAAGGAAGGCTTGATAACCAGATGGGAGTTCGGGTTTACGAGAGAGTCGTTTCTCCTGTTGTAACAAGAGTCGGAGTGCCGCAGGCTTGGAAGGACCAATCGGAAGTGGGGGGTCCGTTTTGAACGGAAGCCGGACAGAGTAACGGCCATCGGACAGCCGGGAGTGGGTGGATCGGAAGTGCTGTTCGCACTGGAGGTCCTCTTCGGACAAGCGCTCCTGCTTCGGAACTTCCTCTAATTCACAGAATCGTTTTAACATGACGAGAAGTTCATCATCCACGTGAATGTGGATGGCGTCACCTTGAAGTGTGAGGGGGTACGAGAAGCTGAACGGCCGGAGAGTATCCAGCCGAACAAGGTGGATTGCGCCACCGGAGAGTGTGGTGGGCCTTGAAGCAGACCATGGCGAAGGAAGGAGCCGCAATAATCGGCACGAATTATGAGCTGGATTGGCTCATGGGATAACGGGTCTTGATCCGCGAGTGATTCGGAGTCGAGATCCAGGCCTAAGTTCGCGAGGGATCCTGGAGGGGGGGTATAGGAGGAGAGTCTCGGATAGACCAGCGCAAATAAACTAATGGCTTTGTAATCGTCCTGACGCGCTTTCACGCGAACCTCCACCGCTTGCGTAACTATCCCGGAATATTTTGAACCGATACCCGTCACACTCATATGTACCCGTAGATGTTGCGGGTTAAGGATCTGAACTACGCTTTGAGCAACGAAGGACGCTTGCGAACCCTGGTCCAGAAGGGCACGCACCTTCATATTGCGGCACGAGGGAGTTCGCACGATCACGCTAGCGGTCGGTAGATCGGGGTAGATGTCTGCATAACCTGAGCGCAGTTACTAAAAATAGCCCTATCACGGATTGGAGGCGAAGAGGGGGAAGAGGGACCGCTGGCGCGAGAGCCCGAATCCGTATGCATCAACGTATTATGTCGTCGCTTACAGAAGCGACAAACGTTCTTATTCGGACAATCTTTAGGCCGATGACCGCGGCGGAAACAATTGAGGCACCGGTTCTCCTCCAACAACAAGTCTATTCGAGACTGGACTGGTTTACACGCAAACGTCGGACACTGGAACAGGAGGTGATCCCCTTGGCAAACAAAGCAACGGATACCACTGGCAGAAGCCTGGTGGGTGCGTATGGGCCCCCTCTTTTCCTTCCCCGCGGAACGATCTCGACCCGGCCGGCCTGTGTATGCCTGTCAGGATGCCTCCAACACACAGAGACGGAAAGACAAATAATCGTCTAATTCGGAGAAGGTAGGGAAGGTATCTTCCTTCAAGGTGAGCTTCCACTAATGACGGGTCTTCGTATCAAGTTTAGTGATCCTAGAATGAATGTACTGGTCTTCCCATTGATCAATTAGGTGTTTTAGACCGACAAGCGCGTGATAGATCTCGTGCGCTTGATCGCGAAGTTGACGCAGATCCCGGACAGAGTGGGAACTTACCTTTGGAATCGCCTGGAACTTATCTAAATGCGCGTATACGATTGCCCGTGGATTATCGTACCGTTTATGAAGGAGCTGCCACGCCGTGGTGTAATTGGCCTCGGTAATGTCGGTGCTCCGCAAGACCTGAGCAGCCTGACCAGATAAACTGCCTTTCAGGTAATGCAGTTTTTGAACATTGGAGAAGTCCACCCGGGAAGCCACCAAGGAGGAAAACAAATCTCGGAATGCGGACCATGCCGTCAATTCTCCTGAGAAGGTGGGTATATTAATCAGGGGCAAACTTATAGGGTGGCTGGACGTGGGATTAATCCGAGCGGACGCCACGTTTCTCCGGCGCCGCCGAGCTCACCTGCATTGCGTCAAGGACCTCGTTAAGAGCGTCCCTTACCTTGTCGGCGGATTCGGTAATGGAAGCAAAGGCGTCGGTCACGAAATACTCATGCGAGTCTCTCTGGTCTCTCGTATCCTTGAGAAGGATTTCGTCGTGTCCAAAGAGGCAGCCCTTCCAGAAGGTATCCAGTGTTTGGAGGCGGTTTTTTACCGCGGATCGAGTCCTTTGCGAGAGGGCCAGCTTCTTGAAGTTGATCCATATCTTCGGAATCTGGTGCAGGTAATTTTGCTGGGCCGCTATCAGCGCGTCCAGACTGGGTTCCTGTGAAGCCTTTAGCGTGGAAGTCATCCTCGAAAATGGCGGCAAGTCTTCACAGGAGTCGGCGAAATGGCGAAGGTCGTGGTCGGTCACACGTCGTCTTCCTCGGAGCACGTGGCACACCCGATCCGGCTCGAAGGAACAAAAATATGTATGGGAGAGGAAAGGAGTAACAGTCTTCTTTCCTGGACGCCAGTACAGGCTGGGAACAGCACTTGGATGCGCCGGATACGTGCGGAAGGAGAAAATAATGAGGAAAACGATTTGCCTAATCGGCTGGATTTTAATCGGGAAAATCGGTAGACTGCTCTGTACAACACGTGGTCTAATAACAGGTGTCGCCACGCCGCCGCATTGCTTTTTGTTCGAGATTTCGATGTTTTATCTCGAGAGATTTGCCGGGATGGTGTTGAGCCGGGGTTGAGACAAGTAAAATTTACAATGATTAAAATGTTGTTTATTCTCAGGTACATTTTGAGATTTAGATCGTTGATCGCGCGAGCTTTATTAGTGAGATTTTGAGATCGAGTTGTATATTTGAGAATAAAGTCCACGAGATTATGTTAATGCAGCGAGGACTGGATATGAGATTGAGAAGCACGAAGTTGACTACGTTGCGCCGCAATGTAGCTGCCGCATAATTATATTAATTATGCGGCATTTCTGTGCAGAGAACGACTGTTCGAGATTGAGATTGTAATTGTTGAACTTACATAATCTCGTGGATCACAAGCAAGATGCAGGAATTCACAATCACTACTCACTAACAAAGATTTCGAAAACACGTCTGTACTTCGTTTAACGGTACGAGAAGAGTGTTGCGCCGGTCGCACGTAGGCTACCGGTAGCCCGCGAGATGTGTGACGTCACACCATGTGACTTCGGGCGCTCAGGAGCTGCTGCCGCCGAAGTCCTGTGGCCGGTGACCTAATTAATTCGGGAGATTCCCGAACACCCTTTCACATACAAATTAAATGCGCGTTGACCCGTCCGTGGGATACCATTTAATTTGGCTCAAATGTGGACACTCATCTACGAGCTCGGAAACAGGGCGATTTATTTTGATATTTACATTGTTTTATGATATTGAATAAGGTTAATAATTAACTAGATAATATTTTAAATAATAATTTAATAGTTTTGTAAGGTGTGATATTTCTCAAAACATTTCGGAATGTGTAATGGAACGAGGCATTTTTTACACTGACAAGTTGTTTCACTTCTGATGTTGTGCTTCATACATACATGGCATCTTTTGGTAGGATGTAGCTTTTTATTTATCGCCGGAATATGATCGGGAAAATGTGCCCAATGTTTTGCTTGTAATCAAGTTGGGCAGTCACTTTGTACGGTCTGCCGCGTGTCGGATAGGTCGGGAGGGTCAAATTAGAGAGCATATCTTTTGCCAGATCCAATCAAAAATTCACAATCGATTGATTTTGTGAAGTATGCAACTTAGAATATAATACATATGCATTATAGACAGCAATGTCAAACATATAAAAAAATATTTTTTTGTATCCTTTTACACACTTTCGCATGAGAGGGAAACATGCAAGACGTTGGTCTTGCTTGTCAACACCTCCCATTCCACGATTGTACTCCATAACACAGGTCGGTTTCAACACAGTTTCTTCTTCGTCTCCCTTTTTTCTTCTTATTTTCCCTGTATAAACCATTTCTGCTTTTGAGTGTTTCGTGCTTATCATATACACATCCTTCTTATCACGCCAGCGTAAGGACCTCTACAAGACAGTGTTCTTACTTCTCCCTTTCTTAGCTTGTACGATGCCAACACCTTTGGCATATTTCTTCGATTTTTTCTCACTGTTCCAACAACATTTGTATTCTCCGCGTGCAAAATTTTGTATAAATTGGGAGACGAATACCAATTATCTAGAAACAATGTATATCCTTTCCCTAAAATGAGTTCGGCTAGTTGCATGACAACACTCTCCGATACAGGTTCATTACTTCCTCGAGTTTTGTCTTGTCCTGTGTATATTTTAAATCGATAACAATACCCAGAATTGGATTCGAATAACTTATAAAATTTTATTCCAAATCTCGCTCGTTTGGGTACTATGTATTGTACGTAATGTAGCCGCCCACTAAATTTCATGAGGAATTCGTCTATGACGATATTTTCTTCCGGAATGTATAACTCTTGGAACCGGGCATTCAAGAAATCCACCACGGGTCGAACCTTTCCTATTCTGTCTTCTGTAGAAGCCGTCTTATTATCCACGAAATGAAGATAGTGCGTTATGGCCAAAAAACGTTTACGTGGCATAACTTGTGAAAATATAGGTGTTGCTATTATTTTTCGTTTCCACCAATACATGTCTATTTTACATTTTTTTATTTGCGACATGATAATGCATAACGCAAAATATGCTCTAAGTTCATAAATTGTTAGTGGATATCACTCTTCCTTCATTTTCAAATCCTCTACCATTTTCATTTCTACTGCATATCTATTCGTTTTTGTCACTATTGTTTCAATAAAATCATCAGATAATACTTCTGTGAAAACACATAGAGTTGTTCCATTTATACGCAATCCTTGCAGAACTGCACAATTGATACCGGAAGTTGTTGTAAATTGTTTTATATTGACAACATTTTCGTTTTCTTTCTAATACCATTCATTTTCTGCGTCACAATCTTCGCTGCTCGAAATAGGTTTCGCACTGTTATAATTCGGCTCGGTATTTGAATTCTGCGGATGCACGCGCGGCGCGAACGGACTGACCGTTGGAATCGCGACACGGAGAGAACACACAGTTGATGGTTTACAGGTTTATTGTCACAACACAAATAGAGATAGACGCCAGAGAAAATGTACAAAGACCAGGCAGAAGTAAAAGCAGAAGAAAGATAATGCGCAAAGGCTCAAAAAGGTTGCGAAGCACAAAAGGGGGATCGATCGCAGCGAACGCACTGGATAGACTGAGCTCACAAAGATACGTTAACGGTCGCTCGGTGACCTATAGGTGGCAATGACCCGCCGAAGGCTCTCGAACCGTCTCGTAACTGACATTTCTTGGAAATCAAAACAAGCATCCGCGATGATTCGGCGTCGAGAGCGTTCGGCGGGTTCTCCGCCTTGACGGTAAGGCAGAGGTCGGGACGGTTGGACGCGCTCGCCGATGGCTCGGCGAGCACCGCATCGGTGACGCGCGGGGCGCGGGGTGCTGGCGTAAACATCAGGGTCGCCTCACGCAGCGTGGTTTTCTAACATCCCGCCCGCCTTGTCGTGATGTCGTGCGAGCGGGTGATGTCGCGATGCGCGGTTCCCAATGACGACACAAAATAATACAATTAAAGTTTATTATGTATGATGATACAATATACTGGAAGACGCAACGTAGTGACAAAAGAAATTAGTTAAAAGTTAAAGTGACGACGACCCGCGGCGCATCGGGTGTGCTGTTTTTGAGTCGGTACCACGGACCATGGAGAAACGCTTCTCTTCCATGATGGACCAATGAGAGATCGCAACGCAGTTCGCACCATTGTCTTAAAGCTTTTTGCTGAGCCATCGGCCGCTTCTTCTCGGAAGAAAAAGAGGTGACGAGTGTCTTAGCTTATCGGTTCCGACTAGGGCGGATGTCGATTGCCAGTCCTGGAAGCGCATATGATTATCTCCGTTTGTGCGTCGCAAGCACCATCCCACGGTCCAGGTACTAGGACACCTCCCACGGCCATTTAGGATTTTTGTTATTAATTAAACTAAAATCCTGGTATAGCTCTGTGAAATATAACGATTGCGGGTACAAGTGGTACAACAATATTGGTTCTTACAATCGCTCGAAAAAACTATTTTACATAAGTATACAAAGCCAAGTGATCGCATTGCTATGATAATTTCGCTTACATCTAACATTTAGGAGTACATAGTAACGCTCTTCTAATGGTACAGGGAAGTTGTTTATACGTTTATATATATTTTCTTTTTTTTTTTTTGTGCTCTTTAGGCATCGAAAAATCTTCTGGGGCAATATATGAGGGTGAATTATCCCTTTTCTACCATCGACTAATAAATCTTGCAACTTCCGTGTATCGTCTTTTAGTACATCGATTAATTGTTCATTATCTAAGTATAATCCTGATATTTTATTTTCTAATTTGTATGATTTTACGGCTTTAAAGGTTTCAAGAAATTGTGCGTTGAAGCTTTCTGCTTCAGTCTGAATTACGTTATTGCGAGTTTTCATAGAAGCTATGTCGTTACTATAATATTGATTTGGTTTAAGATGTTACCTGTAAATACATAATTTTATCTTTAATTAGCGGTTAAATCGAATACATTTTACTGCTCCCCATGAGGACCATCGACAGGAGCAGGATTATCAGCATCATGGTTGTTGTAAAATAATTTTATGTCACTTCTGTGATATGTTATTTTTTGTGTACCCCTACTGATGCGGTACGAGACGTCGCCAATCTTTTCTTTCACCTCATATGGTCCTATCCATTTATCTTCGAGGGGACCAGCGTTAAAATTCCTAACGAGTACTAACGATCCTTCTTCGATGGGCTGCAATTGTGATAATGCGTTTTCCTCAGGCGGTATCGGTACTTTAGACTTTACTTCCCGCAACTGATTTTCTAAGTTTAATTTTCTATCCTGCAGTCTGTCATCGAGAGTCTCTATTAGTTCGTCGGTTCTAAATATCGTCGGTGGTACCCTAGCTAATTGTAATTCGTAGGGGGAGTAACCCGTCTGTCTATTTATCGTCGTGTTGTAAGAAAGCATTGCACGCGACAGTTTTATATCCCAGTCGTTATTGGTGGAATACTGACGTAGATACTCTTTCAAAATTAAATGAGATCTCTCATTTTTTCCGTTTGACTGAGGGTGATGAGAAGACGTCGTTATGTGAGTTGCATGTAATTGTGCACAAAAATCGTTGAATTCATTAGATGTGAATTCCCCTCCATTGTCAGTAAGAATTGTCAATGGCTTTCCGAAGTAACGAATATAATATTTCCACAGTGCTTCAATGACTGCGGCTGTGGATTTATCAATAAGTGGTTCAGCTATTAAGTATCTAGTGAGGTAGTCTTGTATGACAAGGATATATCTGTTTCCGCTCAGCGTCTCGTCGAACGGTCCCATAATGTCAATTGAGATCTTATCTCCCATTTTGTCAGGGACGTCAGTCGAGTGGGGGAAATAAGTTTGTCTTTGAGTGTTTTTGGTTCGTTGGCATATTTCGCAGTTTCTTACGAATTCAGTTACGTCGTTAGTTATATTTGGCCAATTTGCGAACCGTCTTATTTTTTGCAAAGTTTTTTCAACCCCGTAGTGACCTCCAAATTCACTACCGTGAGCCTGTTCTAGAATGGCTCGTTTATCTATGGTATCGGGTCGTTTCCATGTAAAAACAGTCAAGTCTTTATTTAATCTATTTGTTAATATTTTAATCTGTAAATCTCGGTCCTTGTCTACTATAAATTGTATCTTGTCATGAGTAAGACCTTCAAATAATTTGAGCTGTTCGTCTAAAGTGTCGTTAGGCGGTATATAGGTAACATGTGTTTCTTCGTCTGTCGGCGGCTTATCGGTCAGCTGATATGTGGGTATATGACTCGGACCCAGTCCTTGCTTGAAGGTTATCTCCCGCATTGTCGTAGGTGTTTGTGAAGTGCTAGGGATCGCGGTCACATTTAAATTTTTAAAATCATATGTTGCCTGGTCATTAAAGTTTTTGACCACCTTTCGTAGATTATAGAAGCTACCGGATTTCTCAAAACTTTCGCTTCCCTCTATATGAATTATCCATTTTTTTGTTTTATCTTTAATTGGTTCAAGGGCGCGTTCCCACTCTTCCCTACTGGGTCTCGAATCTAAATTCGTATATCCTAATTTTTTAAAAGTTTTTGACAGCACAAAGTGTAATCGCTCCGTGTTCGATGTACCGGCTATGGGTTCAGTTACCTCTGTGGAGTCTGTTATATATATACGTGATAACGCATCAGCATTGCTGTTTTGCGTGCCCTTTTTGTAAATAATCTCGTACTCGAATTCTAACAATTTTAGTCGCCATCTCATTAACCGGCTGTTCGGGTCTTTTACATTCATTAAATGAATCAATGGTTTATGGTCAGTTACAATTTTGAACTTCCTCCCGAAAAGATATTGTCGGAAGTGTTTTGTTCCCCAAACGATGGCTAATAACTCTTTTTCGGATGTACTATAGTTTTGTTCGGCTTTATTTAAAGTGCGGCTAGCGAAAGCTATCGGTTTATCTTTTCCGAGTTCTCCTTGAGAAAGAACAGCTCCCACGGCAAAGTTTGAGGCGTCAGTCGTCAGTACAAAGTCTTTTGTCCAGTCAGGATACGTAAGGATTGGTGCTGTCGTTAGTAATATTTTCATTTCGGAGAATGATTTTTCCTGACGATCCTGCCATTTAAACTCTACCGACTTTTTTAGTAAATCTGTCAAGGGTTTAGCGATTTTACTGAAATTCTGAATAAATTTTCTGTAGTACCCTATAAGCCCTAGGAATTGTTTAATCTCTTTCGGATTCTTAGGTGCCGGATAATTTTTTACTTTATCTATACGATCGGGATTAGGCGCGATTCCGTCCTTTGATATCACGTGTCCTAAATATGCTAGTTCTGGTCGAAGAAATTCACACTTGTCCGGTTGTAATTTTAATCCAACCTCTCTTAATCGAGTTAAAAGCGTTATTAAATTTTCATTATGTTGTTTCAAGGTGCTTCCGTACACAATTATATCATCTATGTACGCGAAACAAATCTTTCCGGTAAGACCTTTTAAACCATTATTGATCATACGTTGGAAAGTCGGAGGGGCATTTCTCAATCCGAACGGCATGCGATTATACTCGTAGTGTCCGTCGGGTGTAGAAAATGCAGTCTTGCATCGATCTTCTGGTTTCATGCCTATTTGGTGAAACCCACTTGCAAGATCAAATGCGGAGAAATATCGAGCGTTACCTAGCTGATCGATAATTTCATCTATATTTGGCAAAGGATATGCATCCGCAACGGTTTTTTCATTTAGTTTCCGAAAATCTATCACGATCCTCCACTTAATATTTCCCGAAGCGTCTTTTTTCTTTGGTACTACCCACAATGGACTGTTATACGGACTATTACTTTCCTGAATAATCCCCTTTTCAAGCATTTCTTTCACCTGGTGGTGAATTTCCTCTTTATGGCAAGGCGGGTAACGGTATTGTTTTGTATTGACGGGGACACTGTCTAGCGTATGTATGACATGTTGTGTCAGATCGGTTAGTGGTAAAGGGTCCCCTGGTAAAGTAAAAACGTCATGGAATTCTTTAATTATATCCCATATTTCACCTTTACAGTCTTTAATGTGGTCAAGTCTCGTATTGTCTCGTAATAAATTTTCCCTGTCTAATGTAAGTGATTGTGGTGTACGTTTTTGCGTAACTTGTCTGTCAAAAAAGTCTTTATCACAACTATTAAATGGTCTAATACTTGTACTTTTCCATTCTTTAAGCTGAGGCGGTAGAATTGGATTTCCCTGCTGGTCTAATCTAGTCGCACATGCCAAATTATTCTCAAACATGATCATAACTTCATTGTTAGAAACTTTAAGCGTTCGGACTTTAAAAGTTCTTGGACCTATTGTTAATGTCTGATTTTTGGAACTCCATTCGAAACCATGTCTGTTCATAAAATCAATTCCTATTACTCCGTCGCACGGGATAGAGAAGTTGTCATCAAAAACATGTATCGGATTGATTTTTCCAAAATGTTCTACGTCTATGGAGTATTTCGCGGTCACGCCTATATTTACGACTCCCTTCACAGTCGCGGGTTCCCATTTCTTATGCGGAGCGATCAAACGGTTTTCTTTAATTACAGTTACAGTGCTACCCGGATCTATTAACCAACTGCTTTCTTTAATCCCTGCCATGCTTAATCGTAACATACATAGTTTGCCTCCTCGCAGTCTTTCTTCCCTGGAGATTCCGCCGTCGGTGTGTAATTGGTGGATTCCTGCATATAGTGTGTTCGGCCTGGCGGGTTCATCTGAGGCCTTGGTGACGGAAAATCCCGGTTCATGTCGTACCTCTTCGTTCGGCATTCCTGTTCCTCATGCCCCATCTTCTTGCAGTACGTACACTGGATAGTACGTCGCGTTGGTGGTACCTGCTGTCTCGCTGCCGGCTGCCTTGGTACAGGTCGTGGACCAAACGATGATTTGTCCTGAGAGAACTGTGATCTGCCTGCCCGTCCTCGTCGTTCTTTCAGCTCTGTCTCGGTTTCTATGGCTGCCTGGATCGCCTCGTTGAGATTCTGGGGTTTCAGTGGCTTGACGTGATGATAGAGTTCGTCTGACAGATTCCGTACGAACACCCTTAATGAATTTCTTGCGTTTGATTGCTGGTAGTATCCAACTTCCTCAATGGACCATCCCTTCTGGTTGTCGATGGCGATACGGATGGAGTCGGTGATTTTAACGAATCACCCGATATAAGCGTCCACTGATTCATTGTGTTTCATCACGCACATGTCCCGTTGTTGTTCCAAAGAGTTCAGGCTCTGTCGTTCTCCAAACTGAAACCGCAGGCGAACATACAGGTCCCGGTATTCCTTTACCATGTCAGACCTGATTGATCCATCGGCTCTTCCTCGAAGCTTCTGGGCTAAGATGTACCGCAGAAGAATTTGTCTCTCCGCCGGATGCGTCCGTCTCCTAGCGTCCTCTATTTGTGCGATGAAGTTTTCGCAATTGACACCATGGAATTCTCCGATCATCCCAATCGAATCCTTTGCCCGAATTTCGCTGTAATCGATATCGTCGCGTATAGATTCAACCGGTTCCTCTTCAGTTTTTCTGGACTCTGATCGCAGCTGTTTTATTAAGTCATCGTGCTTTGTCAATTGTTGCATTAAAAAGCTTAATTGTTCTCTTATATCATAAAGAACATTCCCCGCACCGAGGGAAGGAGACGCTGCTCGTGACATTTTTTCAATTGGAATTTCGTTTTCAGAAATTTGCGTTGAGCTAGTTGAGGTGGTCGTCGACTTCGGAATGCGGTACGTCATCCACTTACTTGCGTCTCTCTCCAGTATGGTAGATTTTGTGGGTTCTTCCTGTGCCAGTCTTAGACTATCTACGAGCCGAAACTGTTTTTCAAAAGAGTTGAATCTAGCACAACTAGAATATTCCACTTTCTTGATGCACAATTCACCTTCACTGGTAAATTCCTTTACGGAGAATCCCACCGCTGCCACCAATTTTATGTCGTGCGAGCGGGTGATGTCGCGATGCGCGGTTCCCAATGACGACACAAAATAATACAATTAAAGTTTATTATGTATGATGATACAATATACTGGAAGACGCAACGTAGTGACAAAAGAAATTAGTTAAAAGTTAAAGTGACGACGACCCGCGGCGCATCGGGTGTGCTGTTTTTGAGTCGGTACCACGGACCATGGAGAAACGCTTCTCTTCCATGATGGACCAATGAGAGATCGCAACGCAGTTCGCACCATTGTCTTAAAGCTTTTTGCTGAGCCATCGGCCGCTTCTTCTCGGAAGAAAAAGAGGTGACGAGTGTCTTAGCTTATCGGTTCCGACTAGGGCGGATGTCGATTGCCAGTCCTGGAAGCGCATATGATTATCTCCGTTTGTGCGTCGCAAGCACCATCCCACGGTCCAGGTACTAGGACAGTGAACGACAAGAATGCCAAAGATGGTTGCAGGTCATCGCGCCATGGTGGCGATGAGAGGATGCGACGTCCTGGGAGGTGTGCGCCCTTAAGCGCTTTGGTTGCCCCATGGCCGTCACAAAGAGCCAGGTGCGGTGGAGGGCTCGGTACCAGGAAGTGGCACCAGTTTAACGACTGGACGGGTGAGCGTTCCGGATTCCGTTTTCAAATCGGCGACTCGCGCTTGTCCATCACTCCCTTGGTGGAGGCGGATGACTCGGCCCAGAGACCATTTGGTCGGTGCGGTCCTCTCTTCCTTAATGATGCAGAGTTGACCGGTCTGTAGTCCGCCAGCAGTTCTCCACCATTTGGGACGCGGCGTAAGGGATTGGACGTACTCTCGAGACCACCTATCCCACATATGATCTCGCATTTTCTGTAACAATTGCCAACGCGAGAGTCTGTTAGCTGGCGTGTCAAGAAGAGCAGGCTTGGGGATGGCGTTGAGCGGTCCCTCCACGAGAAAATGACCAGGAGTCAGGGGTGACAGGTCCTCTGGGTCGTCACTCATTGCCTGAAGAGGGCGGGAATTGAGGCACGCCTCAATCTCGGCCAGTAGCGTTGACATTTCTTCAAATGTGAGGGTCGCGTCGCCGATCACCCGTCGCACGTGGTGTTTCATTGATTTTACTGCCGCCTCCCAAAGACCGCCGAAGTGGGGTGCTGCGGGAGGGTTGAAAACCCAACGGACTCCTTCGTCGGCGAGGCGTCCGGCTATGCGACGAGCTTCTGGAGTGGCCCCGGAGAAGAGTGCCCGCAGCTCTGAGTCGGCTCCGATGAAATTGGTGCCCCGATCACTGTAGATCGCCACACTGAGGCCGCGGCGGGACACGAAGCGCCGAAAGGCTGCGAGGAAGGCCTCTGCGGTGTAGTCGCTGACCACTTCTAAGTGTACGGCCCGCGTGCTGAAACATACAAATACGCATAAAAACGCCTTGTAAGAGCGGTGCCCTCGTCCCCTCGTGGTGCGTAGTTTTATGGGCCCTGCGAAGTCGACCCCGGAGTGCAGGAAAGGCCGACTCGGTGTCACCCTGGTTGCGGGAAGGTCGCCCATCATGGGTTGAGGAGAGGCTGCTCTCCACCTGATGCACCTGGGGCAGCGATGGATCCACCCCTTGACCACTTGGCGTCCGCACAGGATCCAAAATCTGTGACGAGTGGACGCCAGAGTCGCCTGAGTCCCACCGTGTAGCGTCCTAACGTGGTGAGCGTCCACGATCAGTCGGCTGAGATGGGAGGTCGACGCGAGGATCATTGGATGGCGATGGTCTGCATCCAACAGCGCGTGTTTTATGCGCCCTCCAACGCGTAGGATTCCCTCATGGTCCAGGAAAGGGGTCAGCTTCAGCAGCGGGCTCTGTCGCGGCACCGCCCGCCCTTCCCGAATGGCCTGGTTCTCTCGGTCGAAAACAGTGCGTTGTGATACTCGCACCCACAGGCGGAGAGCTGCCTCTAGCTCCTGGGGATGTATGGTCAGGCCTTCCTGAGGGTGCTCCTTACTCTCGGATTCGCGTTGGGAGGCCCTCCATCTCCTCACCCACGCGGTGACTCTAAGGAGTCGATTCAGCTTGGAGAAGCGCGTCAGCTCCCGTGGTTCTGCTGTCACTTGAGTCGCAACCAGGCAAGAGGCGCGTCTCGCCTCGGGTATTTCGCCGTCGTGCCGCGGATCCTCCGTGCCTGGCCACGCTGCAGCGTCTTCAAGTAGGAACTCGGGACCCTGCCACCACAGATCGTGAGCTATAAGTTCTTTGGGGGACAACCCACGCGACACGCAATCGGCGGGGTTGTCCTTGCCCGGCACATGACGCCACTGTACTAGGTGGCTCTCTCTGTGGATTTCGGCCACTCGATTGGCCACGAATGTAGTCCACTTGGAAGGATGGGCTCGCAACCAGGCGAGCACCACCGTGGAGTCCGACCAGTGATACGTTGGAGCGGAGGCAAGTCCCAGCGCCTGTGGAACGTGGGTTGATATTTTGGCAAGTAGAGCTGCGGCGCACAGCTCGAGCCGTGGTAATGTGAATTGCCTCAGCGGAGCTACTTTGGATTTGGCCTGCACCAAGGACACGCTCGTTGACCCAGTCCCCTCAGTACGCACGTACACGCAGCTCCGTATGCCCTCTCCGAAGCGTCCGCGAATCCGTGGATCTGCACGTTGTTGCCGTCGAGAAATCCGGGGAACCATCGTGGAATGCGCAGCTGCTCGATCGCGGGGAGTTCTTCCAAGAACCGATGCCATACCGATGCCTCCTGGGCTCCCAGAGGCGCATCCCATTGCAGATGCTGCTGCCAAGTAGTCTGCAGAAGCGTCTTGGCTTGGATTATTACTGGGGCCAACCAGCCGAGCGGGTCGAAAAGGCGCGCCACCTGAGACAACACCAAGCGCTTCGTGGCCGTGCCGGTGGGTGTTATCGTGACACTTATAGTTAAATGGTCCTCCTCCGGTAGCCAGCGCAGTCCCAAGACTGAGTACTCGTTATGAGGCAGCTCTGCAGTGGTTGAGGGGGTCTGGCGGTGAGACATGGGCACTCCCTGGAGCAGCTCCGGGTGGCTGGCTGCCCATTTTCGCAAAGGAAACCCGCCCGCCATGCAGAGCGCGGATAACTCCTCACGCCTCTGGATACAGGTCTCCAGCGAGGAACGGGGCGCATGCCGTTCCGTAGGTGAGGGTGTTCAATCGGAATTCTGCCATCGTGCCGTTGTGTCGCCATAGGATCCGCTGCAGATCCCTGTCGTCTGGGTGGACCTCGACCTGGCGGTACATCTTTTCAATGTCGGCCACAAACGCGAACCGATGACGCCGCCACCGCAGAATCACGTCTTGCAGGGCTGGAAGTAGATTGGGCCCTGTAAGAAGGTGTCCGTTAAGACTGGTACCTGTTGTTGCGCGCGTTGACGCGTTGAACACCACTCGCAATTTTTGTGCTTCTCCCTTGCGCTTCACGACTCCATGATGCGGTAAATAGCACCGGCAGCCGCTCTCGTTTGTCGATGCCTCCGGAGCTGGAGTCATATGGCCCAGTGCGATGTATTCAGTCATGAAGGCTTCGTACAAACGCTGGAATTCCGGATCCCTTACGAATCTGCCCTCCATTGTCGCTAGCATCCGCTGGGCGTTCCTCCTCGTCGTCGACAGTTCGGGTGGCGGTTGGGTGCGTAGAGGGAGACGCATCTGGAATCGGCCACTATTCAGTCGCTTGAACGAGCCTAGAAAGTGCGCTTCCGCCTGCCGATCTTCCTCAGTGGGCGGCAATTCCACAGGCAGCGGCTCCTCCCACTCCCAGAAACGGCGCAGCGTCGTGGCAACGTCTTCTTGCCCGGAGCAATGGATCGCATTGATTGCGGCTCCGTGTTCCTCCAGTCTGCGTCCGCCGATGAGAATCCAGCCCAAGCGCGTCATCTGTGCCACCGGGTCTCGCCTTTTCCCTCTGCGCACTCTGCTCAGGATGATGTCCCCATAGGCTCTCGCTCCCAGAAACAGCTCCACGGGGTCTCGTGCGGTGAAGTTCGGGTCCGCAAGCCGTAGGCCCTCCACATGGCGCCAAGTAGTGGGGTCTGATGAAAAGGAGCCACAGGATACGGACAGCCGCGGTACGATAAGCGGAGACATCTTGTATCGGAATTTTTTGTCATGAGCCGCGAGCGTCATGGTGGCGCGGCCGCGTGCCGCCCCCGATTGGTCCCCAGCATAATCGTACAGGGCCAGGGAGGTCGAGACTCTCGGCAGCCGAAGGCGTTGGACGAGCGACTCTGTTACGAGAGACGCCTCGGCTCCCGGATCGATCAACGCGCGTATGAGGTGCTCCCTCCCCACCGAATCTGTTATCCAGACGCGAGCTGTGGCCAGTACCGCCGCGTCATCCTCATCGTCGGGAAGTTTCGCAACGTGGATAGAAACAGCCCCCGTTGCAGGCGAAGGGCTTGGTGTGAATGCCTCGTGTAACGACGAATGATGTCTGCCGTTGCACTTGAGACAATTTTTTAAGGAAGTGCACGCGCTCACAGCGTGGCGGGCTAAACAATTGAAGCAACGATTGTGGGTCGCCACTAGGTCCTTGCGCCCTTGCGACGGCCTTCTTAAAAATTGCTCGCATGTTGCGAGAAAATGATCCCCGCTGCACACCGGGCAGGGCCGTCCGGGATTCGAATGCTTGGCTCGCTGCTGGGCGGCGCGGATGGTGCGTCCGCTACGTGACGGTTGCTTTGCTGTTGGGTCGGACTGGCTCGTGGCGAGGGCTTCTTCGGAGGTTAGCTGCTCCTTTAGGAAGGTTTGCAGCTCCCTAAATGTCGGAGGCTCAGAATTCTTCAACTGGGTTTTGTCCCATTCTCGCCTCAACGTTTGGTCCAGGAGGTTGACCACTGAGTGCACCCACAGGTCTTCACTCGACGTGATGGGCCGTCCTAATCCTTCCAACGCTCCTGCAGTGGTCATGACTCCATGGAAAATGTGTCGTAGGTCCGCCATGGAGTTTGCCCTCATCTTGGGTAATGCAGTAAACGCATTAAGATAAGATCGTACCAACAACCTCTTGTTTTCAAAGTGGTCCTTAATTGTGGTCCAGGCCCGTTGGAAGTTGTCGTCTGTTATTGGTAGATTTTTGAGGAGGCTCTCAGCCTCGCCTTGCACACTCGTTTTTAGATAATGAAGCTTCCTCACGTTTGGGAGTGCGACTTCCTCGATTACCATTGACGTGAATAAATCTCTGAACGTTGGCCAGTCCTCGAACTTCCCGCTGAACTTGGGCAGTTCGATGCGGGGGTGCGACGACGGAGGTGCGGGGGGGGGGGGGGGGGGCGGCTGCGCGGTGGCCGCGGCTTTGCTCGTCTCGTTTGCCGCGTCCTCGGCATATTGCCTCTCTAGTCGCAAGAGGTGCGCCCTCTGCGCCATGTACTGTACCTCCGCGTTGGCCATGAGATCTCCCATTACATAATCGTTATCCTTAAGGGCAGCCCGGTGGTTGCGCATGAGTAGGGCATGCTGCTCCTCAAAGCGTGACCACTTATTGTCCAACAATAATAGCGTGGAGCGCACGAGATCAATAGTGATGTTTTGCTGCCCGGCTTTCTTTAGGTTTTCCCACGTACGTGCGATGCGGCCGTGTAGCTCGACTTGGGATGCTATTAATTCTTCCATGTCCCTTGTAGGTCACTCCCACTTGTGTGCTGCACACTGTGTTGAAGCGCGGAGTTCACAACACCAAATCCGGCTCGAAGGACCAGAAAATGTTATAATTCGGCTCGGTGTTTGAATTCTGCGGATGCACGCGCGGCGCGAACGGACTGACCGTTGGAATCGCGACACGGAGAGAACACACAGTTAATGGTTTACAGGTTTATTGTCACAACACAAATAGAGATAGACGCCAGAGAAAATGTACAAAGACCAGGCAGAAGTAAAAGCAGAAGAAAGATAATGCGCAAAGGCTCAAAAAGGTTGCGAAGCACAAAAGGGGGATCGATCGCAGCGAACGCACTGGATAGACTGAGCTCACAAAGATACGTTAACGGTCGCTCGGTGACCTATAGGTGGCAATGACCCGCCGAAGGCTCTCGAACCGTCTCGTAACTGACATTTCTTGGAAATCAAAACAAGCATCCGCGATGATTCGGCGTCGAGAGCGTTCAGCGGGTTCTCCGCCTTGACGGTAAGGCAGAGGTCGGGACGGTTGGACGCGCTCGCCGATGGCTCGGCGAGCACCGCATCGGTGACGCGCGGGGCGCGGGGTGCTGGCGTAAACATCAGGGTCGCCTCACGCAGCGTGGTTTTCTAACACGCACGTTTACGCACTCTTTGTTGAATGGAACTAGCATCACTGGAATTTGAAGTATCACTTCCGTACTGAACAGTACAAACACTTTGATGACCATGTTCAATTTGAATATCACCAGTAGAGTGGCCTAATATACTTTCATCTTCACTTTCATATAATGAAAACTCAAACATGTTGGGTGCACTATTTCTGATTTTTACAAAATTTAGATATGTGGCGTTCGATATGCAATGGCGTTCGGCGTGCGAGCTCACTGCTATACTGCCTACCGTTTTCATTGCGTCCCTTTATGTTTACTTACCTGCCGATGCGATTTTGTTATCGGTATTATTGAGAGGGAAAATACCGAAACAAACTGTCCAAACAAAACAGCATCAATGCACGACCGAAATAGCTAATCTACTGCCCGGCGTTCGTCAAACAGTTCTTGACGTCTCAGAGACGTCAAAGCCTACTATGGCACAGGAAATATATGACGTCTCCGAGACGTCATTATATGTCAAGTGGTTAAAGCCCTTATTCCAAGATGTAATGTTATTTCTCTTTTAATTTTTAATTTTCCCTCTTTCACCTCTATGGTTTCCACGTGCCTTTTTTCTCACTCTACTCTGTCTTCCTCTCACGTCGGTAACATAGAGTTCTACCGTAAGATAAGCGACGACACTGCTATACTTGTGTCGCGGTTTTCTTTAAATCTCTCCCCCCCCCCCCCCCCCCTTTAAAGAGGAACAAATACGCGTGATGTTCAAAGTAGTTGTTCAGCACTCATCTAACACCGGAGTTAGTTTTGTAATGTGGAAGAGATTTGATTCTGATTTCTTGTGACCAGTGTCGATCTCGTAGATTAAATTTGAGATCTTCTTTAGTATTTTATATGATCCGACTCTTAGTTTGTCCAGTTTCTTCCTATTTAATCGATTACCGTTTTCCACGTAGACTCGGTCTCCCACTTTCAATCGTAATTCTTTTCGGTGTAGATCAAAGTTCTTCTTATTGTAGTTGTGAGATTTAATCGTGTTTTTCAGAGCTAGTTTTCTGTCTCTTTTTAGGTCGTCATCCGTACATTTTGATTTTTATTCTTCTGGTAGAATAATTACATTTTCACCTTCCAGTAGGTATTTTGTTGCGAATTTTGTGATTATGTGATCCGTTTTGTTATATGTTTCTACACACCTTTGTGCGATGGTTGTCCATGCAATTTTCTTTTTACTTTCGTTTATCTCGCATCGTGTTTTATTAATTAACGTTTGGTTTAACCTCTCATTGAGGCCTTTTGAAAATTGTGCATCAACAGCAGTGAAGACCATTCTGGTGTTCTTCTCATTCAGAAATTGTTTAAATTCTTTCGAATTTATGCCCGGATATTGGTCCATTAGTATCATGTCCACCAACAGATGTATGTATTTTTTTGTTGACCACGATCCGCCAAAACCTCTGAAGAGTGTGCGTTTCGTCCTGGATCCGTCGGCGGACTGTTCAGTAGGCCTATGCCGACGGATTCTGCCCTAGACGCTGCTGCCCGGTGTTAGGACGTCCCGCTAAGCTCCTATATGTAGTGATCGAAGAACGATCGAGCACTAGCGGGAAAGATGATCGTGGAGTGATGCTAGTGCGACATCTAGCGGTAGAGTAGGGTCGCCACACCTCCAATTGTGTTAATAGATACAATTTCAAAAGGATATTTCGCTGGGCCCAAGTGTGATATTGGAACGTATTTAGATTTTCTTTTTCATTTGTTTTTAATACAAATCTCGCAATTATCACAGCTTTTTTTTATGTTTACTATGAGGTTTTTCGCTGTATAGAACGGTGTTATTTTATTCATCATTTGGGTTCTTCCAATGTGACAGTACGTCTTGTGTACTTTTTCTATTAGGATTTTACTTAACTGCCCCGATAGCATGATTTTCTCTCTCATTCCTGTTTTTTTTATAGTAAATTTCATTTTTATATGAGTATGTTGTATCGACGGCCACGATGCGGTCAATCAGGACGAGGCAAAATTTTCAACACAAGTCTAAAATTCTTTCCGACGTTTCGATCCCAATCGGGATCCTCTTCATGGAATGGAAATTTATGTCTGTAAAATTAATATCTGGTGAACACAAAATCAAAAAATGGAAATGAAAAATATTAGGTACATAACAATGGAAAAGATAAGAAATGTGAGAACAAGGCCAGTGTATTGAAATCAAGTGAATCGTACTTACGATCATTAAACTTTGTCGTCCTATGTATTGCTCAATGGTTTTTTCTATTATTAAACGGTAATAAAGTTGTTAAGACGAGATTAAGGGAAAACTATTTAAACATTTTTAAATGGAATAAACGTCGTGAATCCGGCCAGTCCGTTGGTATTATCCCTGACCTTCACCCAGCACATGTTGATTGTTGTGCGTTCCTGGTCCGACTAAACGACAAGGTATATGCCGACTGTGAAACCGACCTATATCTTACTTATTCATTCCCCCTCCACTAACTCTTCCCGGAATGAGAAGTCTTAAAGGTGTTAGTGGATCCTCGTTTCGATACATAGGCACGGTCTCAAGTGACAGTGTCGATCGTACGTATTGCGTATAATTCAATGTTGGAAAATGACACTATATTAAGGTCACACTGGATTGAACCCACGATATTATTCCTAAATAATAAGGCTTAATGAATTTAATGTGAATACAAATAATTCATATAATTTGGCGAAAAATCCGAAACATTGCAAAAATAAACGACTAAATGAGAAGCACAAAACTATAGATACCAAAAGAATTATACAAATATGCCTAGAAGGAATACTGAATGTGCATATGAAAAGTCTGTAACTGAACCAATGATTACTACCTTCAACTAGTGTATGGTGTGGTTTGTTTCCATACTCCATGGAACACCCCCCACTCCAACTCTAGGAGGTCAATGTTACGTCTCATTGTGTTAATGAGTCCGGATCTTTAAACTGAAATAAACTCCGGAAGGCCAGCATCCCGCTGGCACCTTACACCGGGCGTTTACCAGAACTTGACTACCTTCCGAAGGTTAGTCAACTTCACCGAAAGCATAAGGCTAAACGGTGGAAAAAAAAATGAATAGCAAATTAATGAGAAAAGAACAACGAAGGAAAATATGAGCTGTTATCCAAACAATTTTTACAAGAAAACCCGAGATAAAACCATCGCACAAACAACACCCAATAAAGGGAGCACCCACATGCCCTCCAAAATCCGCTGACAAGATAGAACGCAAAACCAAACCACTCATAAATAAGAAATTTTATAAAAGATACACAACAATAAAAAATGAAACTCCATAATGTTAAACGAAATCAATGAATATTTGAAACAAGACCATAATGTAGTTGGACGCATGAGACTAAACGACAAATCATATTAAAAAGTCAAGAAAATAAACCATTGTCCTCATATATCCCATAGATGAAAATCGGGAGTCACTGTTCATTCAAACAGGTGAATGTAATAATCATAGACAATAGGTTTTTCGTACCTAAGATTTACACAAGTACTATGACGTATGATCTCGATTGCCTCCTGAAACTTTCGAAGCGTCTGGTCTGTTTGTGTGTCTAAAGTTTCTGCATTATTGAAATCAAAGTGGTGGTCCTCGTCTATTATGTGTTTGGTCAGGGCCGTGTATTGACTGGCGTTGCAACATTTATTTCTTTGATGTTCTTTAAGTCGAGTATGGAAGTGTCTGGCCGCCTGTCCAATATAACACGCATTACAATGTAAGCATGGGATCTTGTAAATGATATTCGTTTTGTGCTTATTGTCTATGATGTCTTTGTTAGGCGGAAAAAAATTTTGGAGGACACGTGGGATACTATATATTACATGTAAATTGTGCTTACGGAAAATACGAGCAATATTATTAGACAAGATATTTATGAATGGAAAACAAATCGTATTGCGCCACGAAAGAGGACCTCTAATTCTTCGTATCAGTTC
The DNA here is from genome assembly GCA_914767735.1 of Anoplius nigerrimus. Lineage (NCBI taxonomy): Eukaryota > Metazoa > Arthropoda > Insecta > Hymenoptera > Pompilidae > Anoplius > Anoplius nigerrimus. The sequence continues at coordinate 1,206,133 of OU612081.1, forward strand.
TTTTCTCTGGTTCGTACTCCACGGGTGGTAGAGGTCAAAAATCCTTTTTTTGAAACAAATATTAACAAAATTATCCAGGAAAACTATTCTCTTTAAGGGGTCTGGCCACCATGCAATTTTTTTTTTCATTTTTTTTTTTTATTGTGTTATAATAATCTTTGAAATGTTACGCATCAGTTAATCCATAGTTGGTACTGAAAATCGCAAAATTGCAAAAGTTACAGGTGTTTCTCGGTAGGAAGGTCGAGCCGCTGCGAGCGGTCGACCGCGCGGTTCGATCAGTGTATGCAACTCGCACGGGTCAGTACGTGCAGCTGCCCTATTGTATCATTTGTATGGGTTAGTAGAATTGTCTACTCGAATCCATACGAAGAAAAAGTGATGAAAAAAGAATGCGTAGGTCATGTGCAGAAAAGGATGGGCACACGACTTCGTAAAATCAAAAAGGAAAAGAAAGGTCTTGCTGGCAAAGGAAAGCTCACGGATAAACTAATTAACGAGCTAACAGTATATTACGGTCTCGCTATTCGAAGGTTCTCTAATTCTAAAGACGAAATGAAGAAAGCTATTTGGGCAACATTCAAGCACAAGAGCTCAACCGACGAAATCCCGCAGCATGAAAATTGTCCACCGGGAGAAGACTCGTGGTGCTCTTGGCAAATATCAAAAGCGATTGGCACTTTGGATGAATATCTACACAAGAATCCTCTGCCTCAAATTGTTCAAGATGCCATTCGACCTGTTTATGAGGACCTCACTTCAGATGAATTGTTAGAACGGTGCGAAGGAGGCTTCACGCAAAACGCCAACGAAAGCGTCAACTCCGTCATCTGGTCAATGGCTCCAAAAACGAGTTCCAGCGGTGCGAGAACCGTCGAAATTGCCAGTTACATTGCTATCAGCACTTTCAACGATGGGTACAACAGTATTTTGCTGATGATGAAGCTCACGGATCTAAGCATCGGAGATCGCTGCTACGATTTCTGTAGGGCAGCCGACGAGGAACGTTGCGCTACAGCAAATGTCCGAGCGTAAAAAAGTACGAAAGAAGCACGCCAAGCACGTAGATCTTCGCAAAAAGAGGCCCAGGATGCTCAAACAGCTGCCGAAGAGGACATGTATGGACCAGGAATCGCTGATTGAAGGTAAGACTCACAAAAACCGCGCCGTCAGCCGAATAACCGCACGTTTACTTTCTTTTGCGATTATCTCGAAACTACATTTTTCGAAACGGTTCCGCGTAAATCTCGTAAACTATCGGTCCGATTGCTCTGAAATTTGAACACAGTACTTCTAGATACATTATCTAAAGCGTAACGTACGATTTTTGCGATTACTTGATTAGTTTTTTTTTAATGACGTTTTTTCTCGTGAAATTTCGATGAAAATCGTGAAAAAAAATTCTTCGGCTCACCATAATTTCCCTAATGTAAAAAAAAAAAATTTCCTACGTTACGCCCTTGCAATAAGATCCAGGAATAAGCTAATTTTTTTTTTCCAGATGCAAAATGAAGCAGGTAGTCATGGAACCGCCCACGTGCGTTTCGTGCCGAGGGCCTTCACCGAAATGAACGAAACGCCGGTATTTTTTATTTTTTTATCACAAAATTTTTTTCACTTGTTCACTAAACCGTTTTCTAGTATGTGACAAAAAATAAAAGAATTTTGTGCTTTATTTTCGCGTTTATGAATTTTTAAGAATAGTACTCATCTGGCGAGCGCACATGGTGGCCAGACCCCTTAAGCACTTCTTTAATTAATTTCAAGTTCTTTTCTCTGAATTTTATATCTGATAATGTAAACGCTCTATCTATAAGACCATAAATAAGACCTATTTTTTGTTGTAAAGGATGGTTGGAATAAAATGAAATGTATCTTTTTGACCATGTCGGTTTATGATACCAGTCTGTTAGAAGAATATTGTCAGTTCCCCGTATGACCAAAATGTCCAAGAATGGGATACATCTTTCGACCTCTCTTTCGTGGGTAAATTGCAATCTTTTGTGATACGAATTAAACGTATTAAGAACATAATCTATCTTGTCAACCGGAACAGCACAAATAATATCGTCAACATATCTCTTGTAAAACGGCAAATGAAAATCAAGCAGCCCAATGCATTTTCCTTCCAATTCCTCCATAACAAGGTTGGCTTGTCTACGAAAATCGTAGGCGGAAGGCTGGCTCAGGCTGGGGACAGCCCACGGGTGAACCCGATGGAAGGAATCGGGGAGGGTTGATCGGGGAGAAATTTGTAGGAAGCGGAAGGACTCGGAAAGGAGACTTGCAGGGTGGTGAAGGAAATAAGTTTTTACAGACGGGATTCGGAATTGGTGGAGAAGAGGACAAACGGTTTTAGGAATATTGGTTTTTGAGGAGATAAACTGTTTCACTCCACTTTTCTCACACTCGGTATATTGATCGTCTGTGCTCTCTTACTCCTTCTCGTCACACTCTTTGTTGGCAAGTGAGTCGGTGGGGGAATTCGCAGAAGCGTTATGGTCCTAGCGGGACCGCGAGTCGCATGACGTCATGATTGGTCTTACCAATCATGCGTAACTACTAATGGCGTGAGCCTATAGAAAGGCAGGTGTCATGCTTATTATGCGAAATTGGGGAAACGGGGAAGCGTGGTTGGCCGGCAAGGCGCTAAGAGCGCTACCGGACGGAAGAAAGTGAAATTTATTAGAAGCGTGAACAAGCCACCCGCCTCGTTCACACTAGTGAACGAAGTAACAATACAAGAGTAACGCAGTGTGACAGAGTACAAGTAAGCATGAAGCAAGAGGCGAAAGAGTAACACAGTAAGTACGAAATAAAATAGAGAAAACTTATATCTAGGGCCGCAAGTAGACTTATAATACGCAAAGGATCGTTTGTCCTGCGATTGGAAATCCTGAGGTGAGCCACAAGAACGTGCTCGCGTATGAATGGGAACGCCATGTTGGGCTGAGTACTACGTACGTGCTACGCAGTCAGAATTCTTACATAATATACTTATCCTAGATACGCAAAATACATGTGGTACGGAAGGAGTGTGTGAGACGATTAAGTGTCTTATAAACTATGTAAAGGTATGTACAAAAGAAAAAATGATTTACAAGACTTAGACATTAAGTTATAATAAATAACGCGTATTTACAGGAGAACTCGGATGCGTGGCGCTCAAGACGACGTGGGATTTGCCCCGTTACGAGAATCCACGGGGAGCCGACAAAGTTGTGTTACCGGACGCGAATACTCGGACAGACGCTGAATTGCTTGCCAGCGGGAAAGGTGGTTCTCGGGGACTTCCAAGACGGAAGGGGAAGGAAGGGAGGAGAGAACGGAACCGACTAGGAAGTGTCCGGGAGTAAGGGCTTCTAGGGAGTCGAGGTCATCGCGGAGAGGAGTAAGGGGACGGGAATTTAGGACACCTTCAATTTTACAGAGCAAGGTTGCAAACTCTTCGAAGGTGGGAGTGAAATTGCCCATAATACGTCTTAAATGGTGTTTAACGCTTTTCACGCCCGTTTCCCATAACCCCCCAAAGTGCGGAGCTGCAGGCGGATTAAAATGCCAATGAATGCCGTCGTTGGCCAGGCGTTCTTGCAGCTCCGGTGCGGCAAGTACTTGTTAACGATTGGCGCGCAATTCGCGATCGGCACCTACGAAGTTCGAACCATTGTCTGAATATAAATCGGAAGGAAGGCCGCGCCTAGATATAAATCTATTTACTGCGGCAATAAAGCCTTGCGTGGAGTAATCGCTTACGCATTCGAGGTGGATGGCACGAGTAACGAGGCAGATAAAAATGGCACAATATGCCTTATGAGTTTTGTGCCCTCGTCCTTTGTAGGCTCGAATTAGGAAAGGCCCAGCGTAATCGACTCCCGAGTGTGAGAAAGGGCGGGCAGGAGTCACGCGGGCGGAAGGGAGAGGGCTCATTTGTTGAGAGCACAATTGAGCCCGGTGCCGAGCGCAAACCACGCAACCGCGGATACACTTCTTTACCAGGGAGCGGGCGCGTGGAACCCAGAATTGCTGACGAAGGAAAGTAAGCGTCAGTTGCAACCCACCATGAAGGGAAAGAAGGTGGAAATGTTGTACAAGAAGTGAGGCTGTGTGTGAGGGAGGAATATATATAGGAAATTTTTGCTCGTAGGGAATTGAGGCGTTTTGTAGGCGTCCTCCTACTCGCACAAGGCCGTATTTGTCAAGAAATGGAGCGAGCGCACTCAAACCTTTATCGACACGTGAGATAGGTTTTGAGGAAAGTATTTTTACGATATGCGGAATGTACGCGCGCTGAACGAGTTTACAAAGATGAAGGGTGGCGGATTCTAATTCCTGGCTTGTGACTACAGTGGACCGCGGAGCAGCATCGCGATTGACCCGACGAGCGTGATTAATGAACCGGCCAACATACGCGAACACCCTGACCAATTTACGCCAAGACGAGACGCGTTGGAACACTTCCAGGGATTCCTTGCCGGCCGTGCTGCAAACCGCAAGTGTGGCATGGATCTCGTTGACATTGCGGAACGGATCGTCTTCAAGAACGGTCAGCGGCCATTCGGAAGGGGGCTTACGCAACCAAGCCGGGCCAGTCCACCAAAGTGCGTGGCACAACAATTGTGATGGTCAAGACCTCTCGAGGCGCAATCCGCGGGGTTATCTTTCGTGGGCACATGACGCCACTGAGCTTTTGGAAAGGAATCCTGTATTTCAGAAACGCGGTTGGCCACGAACACTTTCCATTTGGAGGGGTGACTTTGCAGCCACGCCAGTACGACCTTAGAGTCCGTCCAGCAGTGTACTGGGACGGCGGACAACCCCATGCTGTCGTTAACAAACTTAAGAGCGCGGACTAGAAGTGTCGCCGCACATAATTCAAGGCGGGGAACGCTCTGGACCTTCACGGGAGCCACCTTGGCTTTCGAGAACAGAAGAGTGCAACTCGGCTCCCCTTCCTCGGGAAAGATTTTCATGTAGATGCAGGCGGCGTATGCTACGTTGGAGGCGTCGCAAAAGCCGTGGATCTCCAAAGGTTGTCGAGGACTTTGCCCGGTCCACCGTGGGACACTGACGGAAGAAAGTTTTGTCAACGCTTGCTGGAACCCATAGCATTGTTTGGCAATGTCGTCGGGTAATGGGTCGTCCCAATCAATCTTACGCAGCCAGAGAGACTGCAGGATAATCTTGGCGTTAATTGTAACAGGTGACACCCAGCCCAGTGGGTCAAACAGACGGGAAGCCAGGGATAGGAAGGCACGTTTGGAGCGGGCGGTAGGAGGGGTAGTTACTCTAAAATGAAAGGTACCAGAGGAAGGCCGCCAGTGGATGCCCAGGATTTTTGTTTCGGGCTCATCACCGAATTTTTTATCATGGGCATCCACCGACTTGTGGGAAGGCAGATTGTCGAGGATAACTGTGGAATTGGATGCCCACTTGTGGCACTGGAAGCCACCCGCCATGAGCAGGACAACCAGCTGATCCCGCAGTCTCCCTAGCGACGCAATATCGTCCGCCCCGAACATTACATCGTCGACATAGACGCTCTCAGCGAGGATTTTGGACGCTTCCGGGTAATGTTCCTTTTCGTCCTGAGATAATTGTCTCAATACTCTATTTGCCAAAAACGGGGCGCAGGCAGTGCCATAAGTCACTGTCCGCAGGCGGAAGCATTTGAGCGGTCCATTTTGCTCAGGACGCCAAAAGATCCGTTGGAGATCAGTATCGGAAGGAGTGATGAGGATTTGTCGAAACATCTTCTCGATGTCCGTGGCAGCTACGAAACGGTGCCTCCGCCAATTGAGAATCAAGGCGAACAAATCGGCTTGTAACTTTGGGCCTACCAGGAGGTAGTCGTTAAGGGCACGACCGCCCTTAACTCGGTAAGAAGCATTGAAGACCACGCGGATTTTGGTGGAGGGACTCGAATGCTTGTATACAGGGTGGTGGGGAAGGTAGCAGGAACGGACTTCGTTTACACTGTTCGATGGGACCTCCTCCATGTGACCAAGCTCCAGGTACTCGCGCAAGAACAAGTCGTACTGCCGCTTTTTCTCTGGCTGGACTAATAATCGCGCCTCTTGTCGCAGAAACATTGAACGGACAGGTTCTCGTGATTCCACCAAATTAGTGGGCCTATCCGACTTAAAAGGAAGTTGGACTTGGTACCGTCCATTTGGGAGTCGACACACTGAATTTTGGAACTGCGTTTCCGCGGCGGCTTCCTCGGAAGTGAGGAGGGAGCGGGAGGGGACTTCGTCCAGCTCCCAAATACGCGCCAATGGGGCATCTAAATCATCCTCCGCGTGGGCCAAATTCACGACTATACGACGAGCTGGGGAAGCGCCTAAACTAGTCGGGCCGGAAAGCACCCATCCAAATGAGGTCAATTGAGCAATTGGTTCGCTTGGCTTTCCCTTGCGCAAGCCTTCCAGGAGGAAGGTGCCGAAATAGTCGGAGCCAATTATGATGTGTATTGGTTCCTTGGTATTTAGCGTGGCGTCCGCGAGTGGCAAGCCTTGCAGATGCGGAAGACTATCGTCTATGTCCACGAGAGGAGGCACGTAGTTAGTAAGTCGCGGTAACACGAATGCCCGCACCATGGTAGACTCGCCCGCTTGCACGTGTGGCCCTACAGAAAGATATGCTGCCGCCTTCACAACCGATCGAGCCCTAGCACAGATGCCGGTTACTTTGAGTGACACTGACCGATACTCGGGTTTTAACAACTGGAAAATGGTCTCAGAAATAAATGTCGCTTACGATCCCTGATCAAGCAGAGCTCTTATGGAGCAAGACTGACCTGCAACAGACACGACGATGGTCGTCGTCGGAAGGATGACGCTCGTAATCTGGAAATTTGCACAATGTGTCACGATGGACGTCGACGAGTCATTCGGTGAGTGGTCCGGTTTTTGGAACGCAGAGTGTAGAAGCGAATTATGCTTACGGTGACAATGCCGACAGGTATTTTTATTGGCACATGTTGCAGGTCGGTGGCCGAGACGAAAACAATTAATGCAACGGTCGTGTGTTCTGATTAAGTTCAAGCGCTGCTCCGGGGACAGCTCCACAAATTTGGAGCATTGGAATAGAGGGTGGTCTCCCGAACAAACAAAACATGCGAGCTTACTAGTGGTAGCCTGATGGGCTCGGATATGCGTCGGCTTCTCATGCCGCGTGAACTGTCGCTTTTCAGCCGCGGGGTCCTTATTACCAGAGGATCGGAGCGCCTCTATCTGGTGCGATAGGAATGCATCCAGTTGGTCAAAGGACGGAAACATGTCCCCGGAAGGCAAGGATATTTCCCACGCGTGACGCGTTTTTTCATCTAAGCCCGAGAGAATAAAATGTATGAATTGGTCCTCCCACATGTTTATCGGACGGGAGAGACCCAGTATATTGTTATAGATTTCGAACGCGGTGTCGCGAAGATTCAACTGGTCGCGTTTGCGATTCGACCCTACCTTAGGCATGGCTAATAAGTCGTCCAGGTATGTATAAAGGATGGCGCGTGGATTCTCGTACCGTCTTTTGAGCAATTCCCACGCCGCCTTGTAGTTAGAGTCGGTGACCTGTAAGTGACGTAGGACCCGCGCGGCGTGTTCAACTACGCTGGACTTCAAATAATGAAATTTTTGGATGTCCGCCAGGTCCTTTCTTGCGTCGACAAGCGAGAGGAAGAGATCCCGAAATTCGAACCACGCATCGAATTCCCCTGAAAATTTTGGAATATGAATAGGAGTGAGATCCACTGGAGTGTTGCGTGGAGTCTGTGCGGCAGAAGCAGATCCCGTAGATGTGGAGTTTTCTTCCACTAAGGCTTCGAGGGCCCCGTTGAGCGCATCACGGACTTCCTCAACGGTCTCGATCAACGAGTCAAAAGTCTCGTTGACAAAGTAGGGATGCGTCTGTCGGAGCTTTTTATCCGTAATGGACAGGATCTTTTTGTGAATCTCGTTGCTACTTAACTTATGCTCTTGCAGATCCACCAGTCGGGACTTGATCGCCTGCGGAGTCTTCTTGGCCGTCGCCAACTTTTGATAGTTGACCCATAATTTCCGGATTCTTCTTTCGTAATCCTCCAGCGTGTCCACCAGGTTCTCCAAGTCGCTCATTTTGGTTGGATGCGTGTCCGACGGTTAGGAATATGGCGGGAACCGTTAGTACGTTTTGGCGCCAACGGCGGTTGGGGTCGTGACCTTTGCTGACCTCTTGGAACAAGGAGTCCTTGCGTCTCGGAAGAGTTCGCCCGATCCGGTTCGAAGGACCAAATTTTGCCTACGAAAATCGTAGGCGGAAGGCTGGCTCAGGCTGGGGACAGCCCACGGGTGAACCCGATGGAAGGAATCGGGGAGGGTTGATCGGGGAGAAATTTGTAGGAAGCGGAAGGACTCGGAAAGGAGACTTGCAGGGTGGTGAAGGAAAGAAGTTTTTACAGACGGGATTCGGAATTGGTGGAGAACAGGAGAAACGGTTTTAGGAATATTGGTTTTTGAGGAAATAAACTGTTTCACACCACTTTTCTCACACTCGGTATATTAATCGTCTGTGCTCTCTTACTCCTTCTCGTCACACTCTTTGTTGGCAAGTTAGTCGGTGGGGGAATTCGCAGAAGCGTTATGGTCCTAGCGGGACCGCGAGTCGCATGACGTCATGATTGGTCTTACCAATCATACGTAACTACTAATGGCGTGAGCCTATAGAAAGGCAGGTGTCATGCTTATTATGCGAAATTGGGGAAACGGGGAAGCGTGGTTGGCCGGCAAGGCGCTAAGAGCGCTACCGGACGGAAGAAAGTGAAATTTATTAGAAGCGTGAACATGGCTACAACCGGAGACAACGGTGAACCCATTGCACATCCATAGCACTGTTTATATGTTGTGTTATTAACGAAAAATATTAGAATCTAAACAAAATTTGACGGCTTCCAAAAAACTATTTTTAGGTATTGTTGTATGTTGTTGGATCTCATCCCATCTGTTATTAATGACTTCTAACACCTTTATGATAGGTACATTAGTGAATAATGAGGTTACGTCTAATGAAATGAGTATATGATTATCCGGAATATGAAGGCCTTTTAAAAAACGTGCCATGTGCCAACTATCGATAGCTGCCATGGGAGTTTTATCAATGACTTTAACTAAAATAGAACTGAGGAATTTGGCTAATTTGTATGTGGGAGTGTTAATGGATGAAACAATAAGTCTCCATGCAAGGACTGGCGTATGTATTTTAGGCAGTGCATAAGCTCTGTGGAGTACGAACCAGAGAAAAGAACTGATACGAAGAATTAGAGGTCCTCTTTCGTGGCGCAATACGATTTGTTTTCCATTCATAAATATCTTGTCTAATAATATTGCTCGTATTTTCCGTAAGCACAATTTACATGTAATATATAGTATCCCACGTGTCCTCCAAAATTTTTTTCCGCCTAACAAAGACATCATAGACAATAAGCACAAAACGAATATCATTTACAAGATCCCATGCTTACATTGTAATGCGTGTTATATTGGACAGGCGGCCAGACACTTCCATACTCGACTTAAAGAACATCAAAGAAATAAATGTTGCAACGCCAGTCAATACACGGCCCTGACCAAACACATAATAGACGAGGACCACCACTTTGATTTCAATAATGCAGAAACTTTAGACACACAAACAGACCAGACGCTTCGAAAGTTTCAGGAGGCAATCGAGATCATACGTCATAGTACTTGTGTAAATCTTAGGTACGAAAAACCTATTGTCTATGATTATTACATTCACCTGTTTGAATGAACAGTGACTCCCGATTTTCATCTATGGGATATATGAGGACAATGGTTTATTTTCTTGACTTTTTAATATGATTTGTCGTTTAGTCTCATGCGTCCAACTACATTATGGTCTTGTTTCAAATATTCATTGATTTCGTTTAACATTATGGAGTTTCATTTTTTATTGTTGTGTATCTTTTATAAAATTTCTTATTTATGAGTGGTTTGGTTTTGCGTTCTATCTTGTCAGCGGATTTTGGAGGGCATGTGGGTGCTCCCTTTATTGGGTGTTGTTTGTGCGATGGTTTTATCTCGGGTTTTCTTGTAAAAATTGTTTGGATAACAGCTCATATTTTCCTTCGTTGTTCTTTTCTCATTAATTTGCTATTCATTTTTTTTTCCACCGTTTAGCCTTATGCTTTCGGTGAAGTTGACTAACCTTCGGAAGGTAGTCAAGTTCTGGTAAACGCCCGGTGTAAGGTGCCAGCGGGATGCTGGCCTTCCGGAGTTTATTTCAGTTTAAAGATCCGGACTCATTAACACAATGAGACGTAACATTGACCTCCTAGAGTTGGAGTGGGGGGTGTTCCATGGAGTATGGAAACAAACCACACCATACACTAGTTGAAGGTAGTAATCATTGGTTCAGTTACAGACTTTTCATATGCACATTCAGTATTCCTTCTAGGCATATTTGTATAATTCTTTTGGTATCTATAGTTTTGTGCTTCTCATTTAGTCGTTTATTTTTGCAATGTTTCGGATTTTTCGCCAAATTATATTAATTATTTTTATTCACATTAAATTCATTAAGCCTTATTATTTAGGAATAATATCTTGGGTTCAATCCAGTGTGACCTTAATATAGTGTCATTTTCCAACATTGAATTATACGCAATACGTACGATCGACACTGTCACTTGAGACCGTGCCTATGTATCGAAACGAGGATCCACTAACACCTTTAAGACTTCTCATTCCGGGAAGAGTTAGTGGAGGGGGAATGAATAAGTAAGATATAGGTCGGTTTCACAGTCGGCATATACCTTGTCGTTTAGTCGGACCAAGGAACGCACAACAATCAACATGTGCTGGGTGAAGGTCAGGGATAATACCAACGGACTGGCCGGATTCACGACGTTTATTCCATTTAAAAATGTTTAAATAGTTTTTCCTTAATCTTGTCTTAACAACTTTATTACCGTTTAATATAGAAAAAACCATTGAGCAATACATAGGACGACAAAGTTTAATGATCGTAAGTACGATTCACTTGATTTCAATACACTGGCCTTGTTCTCACATTTCTTATCTTTTCCATTGTTATGTACCTAATATTTTTCATTTCCATTTTTTGATTTTGTGTTCACCAGATATTAATTTTACAGACATAAATTTCCATTCCATGAAGAGGATCCCGATTGGGATCGAAACGTCGGAAAGAATTTTAGACTTTTGTTGAAAATTTTGCTTCGTCCTGATTGACCGCATCGTGGCCGTCGATACAACACACTCATATAACTAGAGATTCGGTCGCTAAGTATACTTATTTTTCGAAATTTCATTTTTCTTTGTCAGTTTATCTTTTCTTTGTTCATTTAGGTTTTCTTGTTGGTTGTTTCTTATATCCGCTAGGTCAATTAAATTACCTACTTTCAAGAAGTCTTCCGCATTCTCGTAAGGTTCCAGAACCGGGTTTCTGCTTAGGCAGTCTGCTTCTTGGTTTGATTTCCCCGGGTTATATTTTATTATTAAATCATTCTGTGATAAGTAATATGTCAGATCCCCTAGTTCTTCATCCGTCCTGGCTTTTATGTTCATGTGTTCAAGAGATTTGTGATCCGAGTATATCGTAAATTCTTTCCCCATTAGCCAGTGTTGCCAGTATTTTACGGCTTCTTTTATTGCCAATCATTCAAGGTATATTGCCTTCTTTTTCTTTTGAGTGTCAGTTAATTTTTTTGAGAAATAAGCCACTGGCTTACTAATTTCATTTGCATTGTTTTGTTTTAGCACAGCTCCCACTCTTTGAATGCTTGCGTCTGTGTAAATCTCAATTGGGGCTTCTGGGTCGAAAATTTTTAAAAGCGGCTCTGAACACATTAGGGCCTTTATTTTGTCAAATGCTTCTTGACAGTCCTCTGATCAGTTGAATAGTGTTTCCTTTCTCAGTTGGTTGTGAAAAGGGTCTGGAATTATCGCGCTATGTGCTATAAATTTATGGTGAAAATTTATCTTTCCCAGAAATTGGCGTATATTTGTCTTCGTTTTCGGAGTTGGAAAATCCTTGACCGCAGTTAGATAATCCAGTGGAATCTCTCATAGCGTACACTCTCATAGTGTACGAGGGCGGAGCGTCGGGGCGCAGTGGGTGAATTGGAGGGGGATTGATCAGGGCTGTCGCACATACACTTCAGAAGGGTGCTTAAGAGGGGTGACCGTAATTTTTTTAAAACGTGTTTTGGGAGATGTTTCATTTGCGCTTCAATTTTGTCAAATTTTTCATATTAAAACATATCTTATTTTGTCAATAAAATGTATTATAAAATGGTGACATTTTATATGCACAACGCGTATTAAATGCAACTATTTCGTTAAAAATAATACTCTTTAAACACATAAATTTTCTTTTTCTTAATGTAAATAAAGCTTTGATGCAGCGGAGTTTTTTTTACGGTTTCAAGAGTTTTTAAGGCTCATTTTTTTTTATCGTTCTGCAACGCGACTCTAACCACAGCGCGCAGTTTTCTTAGCTCGTGCAAACTCTTAGGATTACAATTTTTCTCTGATTCCAACCAGCTTGAAATGATTTTAATTGAAGCAAGAGTATCTTTCGCTGTTGGCTTTTCCAATAGAGTTTCGTCGTCCTCATCTGCAGTATCTGAGACATCAACTGTAGTACGATTCAGTTCTCGTTGGCAACCTGGAGTCTGGAATATAATTTCAAAAAACGTAAATTCCTGAAGATAATAAAAACTATGTAACAAACTTCGAGTGCTGTAAGAGCTACAATCTCTTCGTCGGATAAAATTTGCCAGCCCGGGTCATTTCGATCATTATTCAGCCATGCCGCGGTATCATCTTCGTCGCATCCACCACAACTGGGTATACAACGAAGTATTCGCAACGTTTCCGAAACATCCATAGCGTCCTCAGTAGGCTCTGAGACTTGCGCGTTCGAAGTGCCTATATTCAACGGCTTCCATGCTTTTCGGATATTTTCTGCTGTCACGGTTTCCCATGCATCTGATACCATGTAACAACAATCTTTCAAAGTAAAGCTTTTCAGTAACTGCGTTACGCTTTCTTTGCTATCTCCAAGAAGAAGTTCACTGAAAACGTTTTTTTTGTACAATCGTTTTAATTTTTCAATCACCCCTTGATCCATTGGCTGCATTGTCGCTGTGACATTTGGGGGAAAGAAATCAACGACGAAATCAGGATAAGCAGCAATGCACTCTGGTGATAGCTTGTGCGAAGGCGCGTTATCAACCAGCAAAACGACTTTTCCGCTTCTGCCCGTACGTCGCTGCTCCTCTTGAACTTCCGGTACAAAGCACTCGGTAAACCATTCTTCAAACAAGTCCCGATCCATCCAACTACTTTTTTGATTTTTGTAAATTACGAGTAAAGTAGTCACATGTTTGAAGCAGCGTGGGTTGTTGGATTTCCCTATGACTTGGATTTTCAATTTATAGGTTCCCGTTGCATTAGCGGAGAGCATGATTGTGATGCGATCCTTCATCACTTTCCGATTTCGTGCAGTTGGCTCACACTGACTTGGAAGTGTTTTGTTAGGCAGTGACTTCCACTGCAAGTCACTCTCATCGGCGTTATAAATATGTAATAGGTTTTCCTTATCTAGTTGAGGTTAGAACAGAGCTCAATTGCGTTTCCGTGTAGAACAAATGTTGGGGATATATAATGGTAGGAGTTTTCGGCGTGTGTAAGATCAAGGATGGCTTCGTGTTAGCTCTACGTTTCGACATTTATTTTATGTCCTTTTCAAGGAGTTTGCCACCTACAAAATTAACATATGTTACAATATTGTTTCTTATGTTACATTACTATTCTTATATTTATATTACATTGGAAATAGTTTGTGGATTTATATTAATTTTTGTGTATGTATGTATGGAATGAATACAGTCGATTAAAAATGAAACTAGTAATGCGTTTGTATTAGGGGGACCGGAAAGTAATGTCGTTTTCTTACACTAAATTCAAACGAATAAATTTTTAATAAGTCTTTATTTTGAATGAATAATATTATCACCCTCGTTATCAACAACCTTTTGCCATCTAGTGTACAAATTTTCAATCCCGGAGCGAGAAAAATCAATTGGTTTTTGAGTAAAATATGTCGAGATGGCATTTTGGACGACGTCCAAACTTTCCAATTTTTTGCCACTAAGAAAATATTGTAGGGGTCGGAGTAAATGGAAATTCGAGGGTGCGATGCCGGGTGAGTATGGTGGGTGACGCAGTACCTCCCACCCCAATTCATTAATTTTTTCCAGCGTTCGTTTTGCACAGTGCGGTCTTGCATTGTCGTGTTGCAGAATGACACCTTTTCTGTTGACAATTGACGGATAATTTTCGATTAAAGATTGGTTCGCTCGTTTCAATTGTTGACAATAAACGTCTGCATTAACAGTTTGTCCATGTTTGACCAATTCAAAGTGAACAATTCCGCGAATACTCCACCAAACACACAGAAGCGCCTTTTTGGGATGTAAACCCGGCTTTGCAGTACTTCGTACTGATTCATTTGGAGAGAGCCATTGCCTTTTGCGTTTTGGGTTATCATATAGGAAAAATTTTTCGTCTCCAGTGATCAAACGATCAAAAAACTGGTGTCTATGGTGCCGTTGAAGCATTAAGTTGCATGTGATGGATCGGTTGACTTTGTTCTGTTCCGACACGATTATGGGGGACCCAAACTCCTGCTCTGCTTATTTTTCCAAACTGTTGCAAATGTTCTTGGATGGTGGACCAAGGTTGGTTAAGGGTGTTTGACAATTCTTCGATTGTTTAACATGGATTTGCTTCGAATTCTGCCCTTAGCATGTCGCTATCTAATGTCGTTGACCTTCCTGATCAATAGGAGTCAAAGAGATCAAAATTGCCGGATTTGAATTTGGGAAACCATCTTTAGCATTTACGAACGTCTAATGCATGTGGATAAACATCGCAAATGTTTTTAGTCGCAACAGTTGCGTTACTACCCTTGCGAGACTCAAAAAGCGTATAATGCCGGACATGCTCTGCTGGCATTTGGTTGCCCATTTCTCCCCAAATTGCAAAAAAAAAAGTTTACTATTGGATTATTTAGATGCAGACAAGTCACAATAACTTCAAAATCACTTTAGCACGCCTTTGAGATACACAATGAGCTGACAAATGACAATCAAATATCGATTACCGCAGAAACGACATTACTTTCCTGTCCCCCTGATAGATGCATACCTTATTTATTCTTAGACGCTTTTCATTATTTGTCGAATTCGATGGACTGTTTTATTTCCAGTGTTGATAAACGTCCTTCCGCTTAATTCTCTTCATCGTGAATTTTTTATTACGTCTTGCTGTAATTTTCTTTATAAACGCAACTCTAGGCCAGATGGGTGTTTAATGAATTTTGAAAAAAGCTAAAGATCATCGTGTGGACAAAGTGTCCGAACACGGAATACAGACGCGCAGCAAGTTCACTCCGAGACGGTTGGCGCGTTTATGAGGTGTACGTGTAATCTGTGAAATGAGACTGCGGTATGGTAGTGGTGGGGGTACAGGTATGTGTTAGGTGGGGTTGGATGTGTAGTGAGTAACATGTGTGTGTATGTATATGATGTGTGAATTTATTATAGATTATTGTAATACTTGTTTAAGTGTTCCGTGTCGGTTCTGTAATTGATTGCTTTTTTGTTTTGTATTATATGAAGCACTTCTCTGTTGGGGATATATAGTTTAGAGATACTTTATTCTTGCTTTAATGTGGCGCGTTACACTATTGCTAACGGACTAACGGACTCACGCCACCAAGACAAAAGCCGGCACGGCTCGACCACGCGACCGGTGCGCTCGCTCTACCGCTCGCTTGGTAACACATACGCGCGCGTGTGCGGCAATCATCCAACAACCCCCCACTATTGTATTAGTCTCTTTATCCACTATTATTACTCTTCGATTCTCGAACACTAAGCGCTTGTTTTCCTTTTCTATCTCTGCTACTGATAGCAAATTTCTTCTAGCGTTAGGAACATGATATACATTATACATAGGGATTGCAATATCGGACCAAAAGTTCAATACCGGTATTCGGTATTTTTTAGATCGTAATACCGGAATACCGGTTTTAATACCGGTAGTAGGAATTTTAGTCAAAGAAAGAATACACAGTTGTTTCTTTGTTTTATTTGCCAGTTTTATTAGAGAGAACAAATATCATAATTCATCATTTGTAACTTATAAATTATAACAGCATATAAAGAATCACAAAAAAGTAAAAGAACAAGGAACATCTTATGTATTTAAAACATAAAAAAGTGTAAATATCACTATTCAGTCTGTGGTACTACTACAAATTTTTGAAATATGATCTTAAAGAACATAATGCATCAATTGTACTGTCATTAAGCCCGGAACGTAATTTGGTGCAAAATTTATCAGCTGTCGAAACCGCTCTTTCAGCATCTACGCTAGTTGGTAGTACTATTAGCAATGCGCGATATACTTTTTCGAAGTATTTACTCTAAACCCCTCATCTTCAAGTATATCGATTTCTCGTCGGGTGGTTTTGGATATAACTTATTTCTGTATTGTATTTTGGATTGTTGTCATTTTTTAGTTATCGCTAATTCTACTTTTTGTTCAAGAGACAATTCCTTTTCACTATCGACATTAGTGTCATGATCATCTTTGATAACTGCACCGAATTCTTCTGAATGTGGTTAGGTTTATGGATAAAAAATTTTTTAAATATTTGCTATAAACTTGATCAAATTTGAATTGGTTAATCTCTTATCTTCTTTTTCATTTTCGTTTCAAAAATCATCATAATTATGTAAATACCGTAAGACATTTTCTATTTCGTATGCTTTTCTTCCGTGCGATTTTTCAATGTAATATATAATTCTTCAGATAGTGACGTGTGCTGTTCTTTCAGTGACTGCAACATGAAATTTATTATTGCATTAGCTGTTAATAAATTAGAATCTCTCCGACATAGTGCCCCCACAGCCAGTTTTATTGGAAGTAGAGGTGATACAGTTCTGGATATTAAGCCGAACCACTATCGGAAAAATTAATTTGCAGGTTTAAATCGTTTATTGCTTTTCTAGTAAAAACCGAAAAAACGGGATTTAAACTTGTGAATACCGGTATTACAAAATTGTACAAATGGCTCAAAATACCGGTATTCGGTATCCCGGTATACCGGTATTGCAATCCCTAATTATACAAAGTGATATACTTAACTCTATTACCTACATATGTTTCTACGTTAATATCACCTATGCCTATTGCCCCTAAATTAGCTTGTTCCTCCTTATTTGCAGAGTGAACTAGCTCGCCTTCTATAGTCTTATAATTTGTAAACGAGACTTTGTTCTTACAAGCATGTTGATTCGCACCGCTATCAATCAGCCAAGTCTCGTCCAACGTTGCGCTGTTTACTTCCAGGGTGAATGCGTAGTTTCCCATCTGCTTTGGTGGCTGTGTTTGCCTATTCGTCGTTGTGCCTTATGCCTTGGAACGACAATTGTAGGCTATATGTCCTGGTTTGCCAGATTTGAAACAGTTTTTACGTTCCTTTCCCTGGGATGCTGCTGTACGTGAAGCCGTCTTGCTCTGGAAGAATGCCTCCTTCGGTTCTTCCTTGTTATCGGTTTGCCTTGCCATTCTTCATTCGTACTCGGTCAGTAGTATCCCCTTTAATTCTCCAGACCTGAATTTGGCGTCCTCCAGATTTGCCAGTGACATTACTATCCTATAATAAGAAGATACTTATCGATCGCCACAACAGTTTTCAAAAATTGGCGTCCGGTGTGACCGATACAGGGGCGGAAGGGAGTTCGTCTCTCGATTAAACGTTATGACATTACTATCCCTTCGTAACTATCCGGCAGGTCTGACAGCATGGTGTAGGCTAGGTCGTCGTCCCTCACTTCGTACCTTGCCTCCTTGAGGCTGTCACTGCATGCTTTTACTCTCCCCAGGTATGATGTCATCGTTTCACCATCCTCGAGTTTCATGGACACCATTTGTTTCCTTAACTGCATTATACGTGGCCGTGGCATTGGCTCGTACACCTTCCTCAGTGCCTCCCAAGCCTTGGATGGACTTGTGCAATCTAATATATGCACTTGTTGGTCCGACTCGATGCTTAGGGCTATTGCCGTCAATGGTTTGTCTTTCCTTTTCCGGAATTGTGCAATATCTGGTTCGCCCGCTGGCACCACCACGTTTTCAACTACTTTATGCCACAACTCCCTTTGTATCAAGGCCATCTTCATGTTAAATTTCCAGTTTCGGTAATTATTACCGTTTAATTTATCGATTCTATCCGCTAGTTGACTGGCCATGGTTGTTTTATTATTACTTTTGCGCTCTCGTGTATGTATATACATACTTGCTTACTGCTCAACACGTGGTCGTCTTAACCTTACTTTCGAGACGCGCCTTTTACTTAGAACTTTTACGCATACTGCAATTCCTATTTATTTTATAATCTCTCTTACTCACTGCGTGGTTGCCTGGGCCCATAACCTTGTTGGGGATATATAGTGTAACCGTAAATACTTTCTTATGATTTTTATTTAGTGCTGTGGGGACGAGCACTGGGCAACAGACAAAAGAGGAAGGATGGTTGAAACGAGATTGACAATATGTATTTGACTTCTTTTACAATGTGCCGTTGTTATTGGCCTTACGCAATGTTCGCATGGTTGATGTCGACTTGTCTACGGTGCGGTCTGCGGGTGATCTCCGGATTTCTGGCCGGTCCTGCTCCTCCAAGGACGGTTTGCCTTATATCGGGGGAAGGGCGGTTTGCTTTCGGGATCGCGGCACGCTCCTGCTCCTCTCAGGTCGGTTTGCCTGTTGTAGAGGGAAGGTCGGTTTGCCTTCGGATCTCCTTCGATTACGCACGCACCGATTTTACAATACGATTACGTTGTCGCAGTCGAATACAATACTTGTTTATGGTCGTCACTAGTTCTTAATCCCTCCTTTCTCGCTCTTGTACCTGCTTATATTACTTTCTCCCCCCTCCTTGGCTAATTTCCGGAAGCGCCAAAGCGGTCACTCAACGCGGGATTTAAGGAAATCGGTGACACCGACGAGGTATACCTAAAGACTGCTCACTATGGGCAATTTTTTTTTCCGATAATGGGGCCTGGTGGGGCCTGGCACGAGAGCGAAAAGATGTAGGTAAAGAAGTATAACAGCGTAGATAAAACGGAATCCCGGCGTAGGTAATAACCACACAGAGTATGTTGGTATTATCCATTGTGTAATGATATTGAAATTCGTTACTTTTCGTTTATTTTATAATTTGTTTGCCCTGTAATTGTCTTGTTTTCTTTATTCCTTGTAATTGCACAATTAATTTTACCCATTATGCTTTAATTGTGTACGCAAAATTAAATAGTTATTAACACTAAACGTTGTGAAAACGTATCAAAATGTAATAGAAACTATTTTGTAAACTATTGTTTTTCTGAAATAATAAATGTCAAGCAAAACGATACTTAATAACTTTGCAACGATAAATAATTCATTGACAGAAGCGTTCTAAAAATGTTATTCATATGTAGCATCTGTAAATTGTTTCTGGAAATAAACAATTTTTGCATCACTATTTCTGGATTGTGTACAATCTGTTGCGTCATTATGTGTATAATCCCTCGTAAAAAACGATTGCGCGGAACCGACATGATATTATTAATATTGTAACGCCATATGAATGTTAATTTAAAAATGAGAAAATAAAAATTATGTTAGATATGTAATTATTGTAAATTATATGTATATTAAATATTTTCTTATCTTATGCATAATTGTAATTGCTACACTTTTGTTTATATTTGTGGAAAGAATATGAGAGCTTCCGATAATGTGGAAAAGAACATTAAAAATTCCCAATGTTTCGCGGATGAACAGCAAAATACTCTAGGTCATTGGTTGGGAAACACTGCGCCAGAGCATGTGAAATATCCAAGAATTAAACAAAAGACAATCAGTAAGAAACAATTGTTAGCAACCCCGCGTGTCAGAAGTAAAAAGTTAGTTCGGTGTTGTCCGCTATACATATATGGGCTGAAAGTGAAGCCAGCGTCAAAAAAACAAATGCCGCGCATCGGTGAGATAGTACTAATGTACCGAAGAAGTTTTTACAATTTGACTTCCTGTGACTGAAAATGTTAATACCGCATTGCTAACATTTTTCTGAGTAAAATGAGACCAAACACGAAACAAATCGGTTTATATGTAATTTTTAGTTACAATTAATTAATTTGATTCAACAAGTTTTTTTATCCGCCCAAATAGTCGTGCTATCGATGGGTGCCTGACGATTCTTCCTTGCTTGTGTCCGGACTCAACGGAACCAACAAACGAGAGACAAGCAACATGTGAAATATTAGCCTACTTCAGTGACAGTACATAAAGAAATTCCATCAGATCAACATATAACGAATTTGACAAGCCTGACTGGCTCGGTACCTCCGTACCTCATCCACATGAAATATGTTCCTTCTTGTTCACATCTTTTAAATCTCCAGAGGTTTGGTCGACAGACGATTGACTATCCATAACAACGCAATCAAGTATCGTAATCATTTTGTGTTTGGTCTCTTTTATATCAGAAAAATGTATCCAATATAATAGTAAACTTGTTTTTAACGAAATATTGCAACTGAACATTATGGATTACGTTGTTAATGTTGGTATCTCACTCATATATCTCGTCGCTTTCAATTGTCAGTATTCAAAGATACGGCTATGTCAGGAAGCGATCGAGCTCGGCCCAGTCGAGCTGTTGAGTGCCGTACTTTAAACAGAAAACGATCTGCACACGATACACTGTTCTGCCAGTTCGCTCGTGTAGCCCAATATGTATTTCGATTCCTGTATTGGAACCTACAGTAACTCTCAACCACTGTCGATTCTTCCGCCTACTGCAGCTGAGGTCTACAACGGACCAGACAATGTCGAACTAGCCAAAATTTTTCAGAAATACTCGTTTCACTTGCTTATCCATACCATTAAAAGAATCTTTTGGAACCAAAATTAGTAGGTTTGAACTTTTACTGGGCTCTATGTTATTAATTTTTGTTACGGGACTGTATGCCCAAAAATATTATTGCAAAAAAGTATCTACCACACTGCAAATATTACGCATACGTATGCATGCATAAAGCAACCCATCGTAGCGATGCGGAATTCAATATCAGACAGTTTAGCACATCCACACATATGTGTCCATATTTTCAAAGCATTTCCAAGATTTTACATGTGATTGAACATGTAAGTCTGGTTTTGGGGTAAATTGATCTATAAATGTTTGAATTCGTTAAAACCAACTTGTAAGCAGTGTCCTGTAATCAGTCTCCGTGGTAA
This sequence comes from Anoplius nigerrimus, assembly GCA_914767735.1. Classification (NCBI taxonomy): domain Eukaryota; kingdom Metazoa; phylum Arthropoda; class Insecta; order Hymenoptera; family Pompilidae; genus Anoplius; species Anoplius nigerrimus. Next base: position 1,227,513 of record OU612081.1, read on the forward strand.
CAACTGTGTCTGTAGCACACTACGTTGCTTTGCTTTGCGTTTCGCAATCTGGCCGCAGATATATGCTAGAGGGCGTTAGGTTACGGCGATATTTATCGGATTTTTTAGTCCCATAAGGTGAGCAGTCTTTAGTAATACCACAGACGAGATAGGGATAGACATTGCACCTTATGGGACTTCGTGTCCACGCTGAAAAATACCGACAGCGCAAAAATATCGCGCAATTCGGAGCGCACTCTATGCTTTATGACGGTCAATCGTAGAACTAAGCCGAGCGCCACAACATTTCTTTGTGTGCGTTGTATGTATGTACGGCTTGTTACGTGGCTGCGTGAATCTATTTTTAACGTAGCGAATGTAATATGTTTCGTGGTTTCGTTGACTGGAGATTTTCGATGGCCCAGCCCAGCGCCTTCAGGAGATTTGACAACGCGCGCACCGAAGCGAACACAAGTGGATAGGGTGGTCAAAACTGCACCCAAGACAAATAAAATAGTAAAATAACCATTCGATAGATTATGGAAAAATACTCATTTTTGGCATGCTTCGACCATATACACCGACTAGGACGGTAGTGGGAGGAATTGAAAAAAAAACAGTAATTTCTCCTTGTTTTTTCGAAAATGAAGAGGTGAAAAAATTTAGAAAAAATCAAGCGTGTGTCCAGATACGAAGTACATATCCTTGATTTTTTTCAGCTTTTAAAACTCAAACTCCGGTAATTGAAATATAAAAACAAGAAAAAAATTGGAAAATTTGCAATTTTGTATTAATGGACTTTTGGATGCATAACGAAAAGAAAACCCTGTATGACTGTAGTGATATGCCGTAGCCCTGTTTTTTTCCGATTTTTAAAAGGGGCGGGTGTTTGTAAAGAAAAAGTAAAAACCTGTTAATTAGATTTTCGATATGAGTCTGATTTGAGCTACACGATATTGTTGGAGGATGGGATAGCCGTGGCATAAATTAGTCGGATTACAATATTAGAACTTTATTAACTTCTTAATAATACACATGCCGTACACTTTCACTGCGCCAGGACATCCGCGATTCTCTATTGTTACCGAAGATCTATATCGATCACGTGATTCACCGCATGTTCAGTACCTGTCGGTAACACATCTTCCTACATTCCCCCCTCTTACTGCACATGTGGTGACTCAATTATATTACTCCAATAATATTTCTATGCATCTGTTGTGCCTCTCTCTTACTAAGGGTTTCGTCAGAATGTCCGCTTCCATGTTCTCTGATCGCACGTGTTCCAGCTTTAGATTATTTTTCCTGACTTCTTCTTTTACAAAATAATATTTTCGGTTAATGTGCTTTGTTCGATTCGTTACATTTTCTTTTCGAATCCAATCCATCGCCGCTTGACTGTCTGTTTTCAAAATAATAGGTAAGTATTCCTTAGTATCTAAGCTTAAATTACTAACTAAACTATATATCCACAGGCTTTCCTGAGTGCTTTCGCATAATGCTATAAGTTCTGCTTCACATGTTGATAATGCCACTAGGTTTTGCTTCCTGCTTTTCCAGCTTACTAAATTATCGCCGATTTTAACTGTATATCCGCTGTATGACTTCGCGTCTGCTGTGGTACTCCAACTCGCGTCTGCGCTCACGTTGATCGAACCCCCTCTACGGTTGTAATTTAATCCGATGTGTTTTGTCCCCTTCAAATACCTATAAACTCTTTTAACTGCTGCCAAATGTATGCTTTTTGGATTCTTACTGTATTGTGAAAGCTTACTGACGCTCAATGCGATATCTGGTCTAGTTCCTATCGCTAAATACATCAGAGACCCTACCATCTCCTGATATAATTTTTCATCTATCTTTGTTGAACTCTCGTCTTTGTCCAGATCCTGTTGCGCGTCCATTGGCGTGTTCGTTGCATTACAGTCCTTTAATTTGAACTTATCTAATATTGCATTTATGTATTTCTCTTGTGTCAAAAATAAACCTGCCTCGTTTTCCTGAACTTTCATATTCAAAAACTTAATCTCTTTATTTTCTGTTAATTCAACAACCTTATTTATCTCCGTAAGAATCGTGTCTATAGCCCTATTGTTTGTACCTATTATCAAAATATCGTCGACATATAAACCTAATATCACTATATTGTTCCCTTTTTCTAATTTATATACACATGGGTCTTCTTCGAGCCTTTTTAAACCTATTGTTGTAAGTAACTTATTAATTGTATGATTCCAATGATGCCCTGATTGTGGCAAACCATAAATACTCTTGGCTAGTTTACAGACTTTACTCTCATCTATAGCATATCCTATTGGTTGTTCCATATAAACTGTTTCCTTAATGTCGCTATGCAAATACGCTGACTTAACGTCGAATTGTCTAATTTCCATTATATTAATACTGGCTAACGCTAATAATGTTCTAACCGTCTCTAATTTAATCACGGGTGCGAATGATTCTTCGTAATGAACACCTATTTTCTGTCCGCATCCAACAGCTACTAATCTGGCCTTATACTTTACCAAATCCCTTCCTTGACCTTGCTTTTTAGTGTACACCCATCTGCTTTTAATCGTCTTCATTCCTTTTTCCCTGGGTACCAGTGTCCATACGTTATGATGCCTCATCGACATCATTTCCTCGTTCATTGCATTTCTCCATTCATCTGCTTCTTCGGAGTTGACTGCCTCCTCATAGTTTGCTGGTGGTCCCGTTCCTGGTGATGTGATGTAGTTGGCTTGTTCCCGTTTCTCGTTGATCCTCTGCGATCTTCTCGCTCCACTCGCTATTAATTCTTCTTCTCTACGTATCAATTCTATCTGATGATCTATTTCTCTTTGTTCCTTAGTTCTCTTTGCTGGTCTTATGTGTTCTATTTCTTCTTGCGGTGGTGGACTGTGTTGTTCTATTCCCTCTGTCTCCCTTTCTCTATCCAAATTCCTATTCTCGCTATCTTCCTCTTGGGGTGCAATTATCTCTTCTTCCTCTATATTCTCATCACCATAGGTTATTTTGTCCACGTCATTCTTTCTTTCTGTATTTTCTAGTAATGTCGATCCTTTAATTTCTTCGTCGAATTTTACTGTTCTCGATGCATGTATTTTTCTATCGATTGGGTCGTATACCCTATATGCTTTACTGTCTCCGGAATATCCTACAAATATCCCCTTTTTGGCTCTATTCTCTAATTTATTTCTTGTTTCCTTTGGAACGTAGTAGTATGCCATACTTCCGAATGCTTTTAGGTATGATACCGTTGGCTTAACGCCCGTCCATTTTTCTGTAGGTGTTGTCATCATGTCTGATTTAGTTGGTGTAATATTTTTGATATAGGATGCAGTCATCACTGCCTCCGCCCAGAATGATGTTGGCAATTCGGCATCTAGTAGCATTGCTCTTGCCATTTCTAGTAATGATCTGTTTGCTCTCTCCGCGATTCCGTTACTCTGCGGATTATAGGGTACTGTTCTCTCGTGATGAATTCCCTTTCTTTTGAACAGTTGGTCAAATCTTGAATTCACAAATTCTCTTCCATTGTCAGATCTTACCCTTTTCAGTCTTTTACCAGTCATGTTTTGAGCTTTTTCCATATATTCGAGGAACCGGTCGAATGCTTCATCCTTCGATCTTATAATATAAACACATATATATCTACTGTAAGTGTCCACTATTACGTACAGGTATCTATTTCCGCCTATTGACGGTGCCGGCATTGGCCCACACAAGTCCATATGCACCAGTTCCAGCGGCTCCGTTGTTATTTGTCCTCTCAGGCTCTTATGTGGTTCCTGTCTCATATTTGCTATTATGCATGATTCGCATCTTCCCATTCTTTCGTTACTATAATTTAAATCTCTGACCAATTGTCTATCTCTCATTATATCTAGATAAGTCTCATTGACGTGTGCCAACCTCCGATGCCATAGGTCCTTTTTTAATTGTCCTTTCCTTTGCTCTGTGCTCCTTTCCTCTTTTCTACTGTTATCTCTTTTCTTTGGTTGATCTTCTTTATCCTTTGCTGCCAAGGAGCAGTGATTTCCCGCGCCTTCTGCTTCTATTAAAAATAAACCATTTCTTTCTGTGGCTTCTGCCAATATTTCACCTCTTGTTCCAATTATTGTCGCTCCTCCATCTTTAAATGTAACTGTATAGTTATTTCTACTTAATTGGCTAACGGACAATAGGTTTGTCCTTAGCTCTGGAACGTACAGCGTGTCCTTTATATTAATTAACTTTTCTCCTTCACGAGTTTGTGTAATTATCTTTATATTTCCTTTCGCCTGAGATCTCAGCTCTCTCTTATTCTCTGCCACTTTGATTGTCGTTTCATAAGGTACTGCGTCATCCATCCATTCTAGGTTCGGTGACATATGCGAGGATGCTCCTGAATCCAATGTCCAGGTTTGGTTTCTGCTACACATTGTACCCGAATCTTTGGTTCTATATGCATGGAATGTATGTTCTATTTTATTTTCACTTGCTACATTACCATGTTCAGTTCTTTCTCTATGTCTTCTAAAATTATTGTTGTTGGCGTAGCTGTGATTACCTCTACCGTTACCTCTATGAGTTCTAGTATCGTTTCTATTCATATCTCTACCCTGTCTATAATAGCAGTCCTTAGCTATGTGGTTCCTCCTCCCACATATATAGCAGCCAGTGCTGTTTCTTCTTTGGGTAAGGTTGCCTCTTGTTACTCTATACGCTTTTTCAGCTCTATACTGTGTCCCTGTTCTGCCTGATCCATCTTCTCCTTGGGAGGCTAATAACCCTTCTTCTTCACAGATTGCCTGTTGAATTTGCTCTAATGTTATATCCTTCATGGCTCTCAAAGCTGTCGTTATTCTCTCAAATCTGGGATGGACCCCTCTTATGGCATGGTATGCTATTTCTCTCTTTGCAATTGGATGTCCCAATATTGCACTTCTTGCTTCTATATTTCTAATTCTGCCAATATAATCGCTGATGCTTTCATTGTTACCCATTTTTGTATTCTTTAGTTCTATTCCTACGTCTATTCTTTTGTCCTCGATATTTCCCTCGTGCATATTTCTCAGTTTTATCCATAGCGCTTGTGCCCTTGTCTCTATCAGAAATTGGCCAGCTTGTTCGTCCGTCAGGGTGTTGATTATTATCCCGAAAGCTTCATCGTTCTTAGTTTCCCATTTTTCCCTTTTCTTGTATTCACTTGATTCTGGGTGGGTGCTTGTCGGCGGTTCCGGATCCTCTATTACCTCCTTATATAGCCTACGAGCCTTAAGTACCGATTTTACCTTTAGTGACCACACATAATAATTTCTATTGTTTAGCGGGTCTATTCTTCCAATGGGTATTGTAGTTCCTTCAGCCATTCTATTTTATTTATACCGGTCTTCTATATTGGCACGTGCTCGTCTAACCTCTCCGGCCACGTGTGTCGCGCTTTTCCTCATTAAGTCTATTTTTCGCGAACTACACTGTTTATTGTTTTCTTCTGCCACGGCTAACCATGCTCTGCTACCATTTGTTGGAGGATGGGATAGCCGTGGCATAAATTAGTCGGATTACAATATTAGAACTTTATTAACTTCTTAATAATACACATGCCGTACACTTTCACTGCGCCAGGACATCCGCGATTCTCTATTGTTACCGAAGATCTATATCGATCACGTGATTCACCGCATGTTCAGTACCTGTCGGTAACACATCTTCCTACAGATATCTGTCCACGAATGGCCCCTTCCACAAAAGGGGGTCGCCGTCAGCTGCCGTCAGCCGAGCAGAGCGCGGTTGCTTGTTTCGCAGCGGCATATTTTGATGCTGACAATTGACAGTAAGAGTCTGTCGGTGAGATACTAACCCTAGTAAAGTAATGAAAAATTGTTAATTGCAATTTTTCGTTAAAAAGAAGTTTACTGGTATATTGGAGACATTTTTCCTATTAAAATGAGACTAAACACTATATGATTCGACACACGATTCACACGCAGTAGTTAATGTCTGAACGCCAAGTGCCATAAGAAGCCCGTCCTGCGTAACATTGTATTCGATTAATAAATATAGTCCGATTTATGTCGTGTTTGATCTCATTTTAATCAGAAAATTATAAATAGTACGTTGGAAACGTTTTCATGTTTTCATGTATCAAAAATGAATGTCAGAAATGTTTAAACATAAGGATTTGATACACTGATCTATAATTCGCTGACGTTGCCGTGACTCACGTCATATCGCTTTCTTTTGTCCGTCGTCGGCATCTCTTTTCAGCAAACTACAAAGTAAGTTCCGAGTTACGAAAACATAGTCTCCGATTCTGAAAATGTCCGGTTTCGAGTCCCAGAGAGAAGCTCGTGGAGGGACAGAAACAAGGGAAGATCAGAACAGAAAACGCGAGCGCAATCTTCGATCTGCGATTCCCGAAACGCGGGGAGGCAGGTGGGAACAGCATGACGCCAATTGTTGAATGCCGTATTTTCCGTACAAGATGTTCAATTGTGGTTCCGCTTCTTTTTTCGCAAAATATATTTCTCTTCAAATGAAATACTTATCGACCGCTGTGGATTCAATTATATAATGAGTGATAAAGCTCATCCGGCCCTGTATCGGTCAGTAGGACAAGCACTCGTTTTCAAAATAATTTCATTATTGTTTCCGACGTTTCGACCCACGGGTTCGGGTCCTCTTCAGGGAAAATAATATTTACCTAGAAAAAGGCATTAGTAAGCAAATAGAATAATGTTTGAATGTCGCTCACATTGTAGTACGTATTTGGTATCAAAGTTGGAGAGATTAAACATCAATATTCAATAAAACCAGAAAAGTATAGAAAACGCTGGATCATCAACGAAATTGCATTTTACTTACTTATCACTAAACGAAGTGGTCCTTATCCATTGGTTTTAGTTTCATGAAGGTTAATAGCGTGATGTTAGTAGTGTAATTGATCGGCGGTGGCTAGCTTTTATTTGAGAACGTAAAAAGACTTTTTTTGACAGATAGAAATTTTGATTGTAATTGTAAAGGTATAAAACGGAAACATAATCGAGAACTATTAAACAGTAAAGAAAATAATAATTGAGGACTGTGGTAGACGAATTCTAAATATGTAACTATATTGGAGCCCCAAATCGTTCACCCATCTCAAACGTTTTCCTTAGGTGTTGTGTATGCTGTGTCCCGAGGCCGACTGACCTCTCTGTCCGTGAGGATGTAGGATCTATGTTCGTATTGTCGCGATATTTCTCGAACACGAGCCAATACAGTAAAGCGAGGCCCTCATTATTTAAGGGAAGGGGAAGACTTGGTCCAATCGTTGAAACGAAACTATCTTCATATTAAATACGACGTAAATGATTCTCAAGCTAATAACCGGTGAGATGTACGAAATGGATTATATTGGGAGACCAGCGGTAACAAAGGAGGTTGAAAAAAGCAAACCGTAGGAATACACAAGTTATACGGAACCGTGTGTTTACCTTAACGCATTACGTATCGTTTCGTAGGAACTAACGCGGAAACCTAAGTTCACTCGTGAAACGATTATATTGTAGGATAGATGAGCACACTGTGTATGTTAAAGGTATTACATACACGGTGTGCCGAGAAGAAAGGAAATGACTCTAAGTTAAATGCAAGTGTAAAAGAGATAGAAAAGAAATTATGATGAATGGAAGAGGAAATAATCGAATGGTGATGATATGGTTGTAGTTATACGAGCAAACTAACAACCCAGTATGGTGAACTATTGCCTCGTAGGAAATAACGCGGAAACTAATTTCCTCGTGAGACAATTAAACGTTAGGACAGACGAGCTCCCCGAGTGTCCCGGAGAAGGTGACACTCGATGAAACCGGGAAGAATGAAGTGACTCTAAGTTATGCATAAAAAAATAGGTAAAAGAGATAGAAAAGCATTCAGAGGGGGGGGGGGGTGGTATTTGATGTGAAGAGGAAAGGAAGTTGTTTGTTTTAAGTCATAAACAAGTAATTGGTTACACATAGAGAGAAGGAACATATTTGAAGTAGAAAATTTCAAACAGATTATGGATAATATTTGATGAAATCACAGCTAGGCGGAGACTTTACCTGTTTAAGTAATGAAAAACATATGTGTGTCATTAATGTTATAATACGACTGACGTTAACACAAAAGAAACTAAGCTTTTTTAGTTGTTTTATACACAGAAAAATAATTAAAAGCAAAGAGGAATATGTTACAAAAGTTTAGGCTTAATTGACAATACTGGTGAACAATATTACTGGATGAAAGGGAATTTTTAAAGTCATTCACGAAGAAACTGTAGTTTAAACACATTATACAATTTTACTCAGTCAACGGAATTATGCTGAGATTCACCACATAATCGTCATAATACTGATGCAAGTATCAATCGTCAATGCTCACTATTAGAACATATGGACGTAATAATCATGGATTATGGGCTTTTCGTATTTGAGGTTTACGCTGTTGCTGTGTTTAATGATCTCTATAGTCTCCTGGAATTTCCTTAGGCTTAGATCACTTTGCGTGTCAAGTATTTCAGTATTATCAAAATTGAAAAGATGATCCTCCTCTATGCTGTGTTTGGTTAACGCTGTAAATTGAGTGCTATTGGTAAACTTATTTCTTTTGTGCTCCCTGAGTCTTGTATGTAATTGGCGAGAGGTTTGGCCAATGTAACAGGCGCCGCAATGTAGGCAAGGTATTTTGTAAACTATGTTTGATTTAGAAAGGAAATCAATATTATCTTTAATCGGTGGAAAAATGGAGCCCAATTTGTTCGGTATTTTCGACAAGCAATGGACATTAAACTTTTTTAAAACTCTAGCTATTTCATGCGAAAGGGATTGGATGAATGGAAATGAAAAGGAATTAGACCAGTTAATCGGACCTCTATGTGTTACTCTTGCTTCTTTCTCTCTCTGTTTCAACCAGGGATGGTATATCTCAAAGATTCGGTTCTTGATGCATGAATTTACAAAGTTGGAAGGATATCCGTTTTCTCTTAATACATTTCTAATCAGGATCAGGTTCTTTTCTCGGTAGGTGATATGTGACAATCGTAAGGCTCTATCAATTAGACCGTAAATTAAACCTATTTTTTGTTTTATCGGATGACTCGAGTAGAAGGAAATGTAACGCTTAGACCAAGTTTTCTTGTGGTACCAATCGGTTCTCAATGTATTATTTTGTAAACGATGGATGGTGATATCAAGAAAGTTGATTTGGTTGTCGGATTCGATTTCATGTGTAAATTGTATTCTGGGATGGAAGGAGTTAAAGATTTGGAGTGTTTCTTGTATTTTTCCTGGTGGTAAGGCACACACAATGTCGTCTACGTAACGTTTATAGAACGGTAAACGAAACGATAGTCTATTAACACAATTGCTTTCTAATTCCTCCATGACCAGATTAGCTACCACAGGTGATAGAGGAGACCCCATCGCACATCCGAATTTCTGTTTGTATATTTTATTGTTGAATTTAAATATGTTCGAATCTAAGCAAAATCTAACGGCTTCACAAAAACTGTTTTTGGGTATAGGAGTAAGGTTCTTGATATCATCCCATCTTTTGCTAATTACCTCAATGACTATATCTATTGGAACATTAGTGAACAAGGCTGTAACGTCAAGTGAAAATAGCAAGTGATCCGGAGGTAATTTGATGTTCTTCAGAAACTCAACCATGTGCCAACTATCCCTCGCCGCGAACGGGGTTTTATCAATGATTTTAATTAAAATGGAGCTTAAGAATTTTGCCAAGTTGTACGTAGGCGTGTTAATGGATGATACTATTAACCTCCATGCTAATACAGGTTTATGGATTTTTGGCAAGGCATAGGCCCTTGCTGTGTTGGCTGAGTAACAATGCAATTCCTTTGATAGGTTATCGCCTATGTACTTTTTATTATGCCAATTGGTAACTATTTTATTGTTTCTGAGTTGATTAGTCGCTGTATATTCATGCTTAATAATGGTATAGGTTGTCGCGTCCTGTAACATTTCTTCTACGTAATTAATGTATTGGTCTTTGTATGTAATCACGGATACACTCCCTTTATCTGCCTTAAGGATCATAATATTAGGGTTATTTTTTAGAAATGACTTAGTGATGGAGATCTGTTTAAATAAGTTTGAGTAAATATTAACAAAATTTGGAGTTGGATTTCTCCTCCTGAAGTTTTGTATATGGTGTATTATCTCCTGTCGAGTTTTGTTTTTTGAATCTGTTGGTATTTTGGTTAATGCATTTTCAACACAGGCATATAATCTGGTAAGTTTGACATTCTTTCGATTAACAGGTAACGCGAAACTAGGACCTAAAGCTATGACTTGTTTGACTTCTTCTGGAATTGTTTCATTTGTTAAGTTTTTAATCCATTGCTCAGACACCGGAATGCGGACAGGTTGATTTTGCGGAATGTTATGTAAATTATGTATTTTGTTCTGGATTCTCCTATTTTGTGAAAAATTGATGTATTTGAATCGGTAGTGTTGAGTGTGAAAAAATTTTGATGTAATGTTGTTAGGTAGAGTGTTGTTAATTTTTTGTCTTAAAGCCTTTTCTTTTCTAGTCAATATTAACAATTTTCTGTAATTATCCTTAATTTCTAAAAGTAGTGTTCTCCTAAAGTAATTTAATTGCACGTTGTGATATTTCAAATTAATATATGGACATTCAAATGAACTTTTGTTAGTATTAAGTATATGTCGTGGAATATTATTTGTCTTTTTGCAATGAACTAAGAACTTACACTGATTTTCTGTAATAATTAGTTTGTTTTTTGTTTTTAACCATTCTTTAAGTAGTAGGGTGTAAGTAAGACCGAAATGCGTCGTGATGAATTGAAAAAAATTGTCAATGTGAGTCTCATAATTAACTGAACTAAAACCTGGATTCATATTAATAAGATTTTTTGGCCAAAAAACTTATACAAATGAAATACTTATCGACCGCTGTGGATTCAATTATATAATGAGTGATAAAGCTCATCCGGCCCTGTATCGGTCAGTAGGACAAGCACTCGTTTTCAAAATAATTTCATTATTGTTTCCGACGTTTCGACCCACGGGTTCGGGTCCTCTTCAGGGAAAATAATATTTACCTAGAAAAAGGCATTAGTAAGCAAATAGAATAATGTTTGAATGAAATAGCTAGAGTTTTAAAAAAGTTTAATGTCCATTGCTTGTCGAAAATACCGAACAAATTGGGCTCCATTTTTCCACCGATTAAAGATAATATTGATTTCCTTTCTAAATCAAACATAGTTTACAAAATACCTTGCCTACATTGCGGCGCCTGTTACATTGGCCAAACCTCTCGCCAATTACATACAAGACTCAGGGAGCACAAAAGAAATAAGTTTACCAATAGCACTCAATTTACAGCGTTAACCAAACACAGCATAGAGGAGGATCATCTTTTCAATTTTGATAATACTGAAATACTTGACACGCAAAGTGATCTAAGCCTAAGGAAATTCCAGGAGACTATAGAGATCATTAAACACAGCAACAGCGTAAACCTCAAATACGAAAAGCCCATAATCCATGATTATTACGTCCATATGTTCTAATAGTGAGCATTGACGATTGATACTTGCATCAGTATTATGACGATTATGTGGTGAATCTCAGCATAATTCCGTTGACTGAGTAAAATTGTATAATGTGTTTAAACTACAGTTTCTTCGTGAATGACTTTAAAAATTCCCTTTCATCCAGTAATATTGTTCACCAGTATTGTCAATTAAGCCTAAACTTTTGTAACATATTCCTCTTTGCTTTTAATTATTTTTCTGTGTATAAAACAACTAAAAAAGCTTAGTTTCTTTTGTGTTAACGTCAGTCGTATTATAACATTAATGACACACATATGTTTTTCATTACTTAAACAGGTAAAGTCTCCGCCTAGCTGTGATTTCATCAAATATTATCCATAATCTGTTTGAAATTTTCTACTTCAAATATGTTCCTTCTCTCTATGTGTAACCAATTACTTGTTTATGACTTAAAACAAACAACTTCCTTTCCTCTTCACATCAAATACCACCCCCCCCCCCTCTGAATGCTTTTCTATCTCTTTTACCTATTTTTTTATGCATAACTTAGAGTCACTTCATTCTTCCCGGTTTCATCGAGTGTCACCTTCTCCGGGACACTCGGGGAGCTCGTCTGTCCTAACGTTTAATTGTCTCACGAGGAAATTAGTTTCCGCGTTATTTCCTACGAGGCAATAGTTCACCATACTGGGTTGTTAGTTTGCTCGTATAACTACAACCATATCATCACCATTCGATTATTTCCTCTTCCATTCATCATAATTTCTTTTCTATCTCTTTTACACTTGCATTTAACTTAGAGTCATTTCCTTTCTTCTCGGCACACCGTGTATGTAATACCTTTAACATACACAGTGTGCTCATCTATCCTACAATATAATCGTTTCACGAGTGAACTTAGGTTTCCGCGTTAGTTCCTACGAAACGATACGTAATGCGTTAAGGTAAACACACGGTTCCGTATAACTTGTGTATTCCTACGGTTTGCTTTTTTCAACCTCCTTTGTTACCGCTGGTCTCCCAATATAATCCATTTCGTACATCTCACCGGTTATTAGCTTGAGAATCATTTACGTCGTATTTAATATGAAGATAGTTTCGTTTCAACGATTGGACCAAGTCTTCCCCTTCCCTTAAATAATGAGGGCCTCGCTTTACTGTATTGGCTCGTGTTCGAGAAATATCGCGACAATACGAACATAGATCCTACATCCTCACGGACAGAGAGGTCAGTCGGCCTCGGGACACAGCATACACAACACCTAAGGAAAACGTTTGAGATGGGTGAACGATTTGGGGCTCCAATATAGTTACATATTTAGAATTCGTCTACCACAGTCCTCAATTATTATTTTCTTTACTGTTTAATAGTTCTCGATTATGTTTCCGTTTTATACCTTTACAATTACAATCAAAATTTCTATCTGTCAAAAAAAGTCTTTTTACGTTCTCAAATAAAAGCTAGCCACCGCCGATCAATTACACTACTAACATCACGCTATTAACCTTCATGAAACTAAAACCAATGGATAAGGACCACTTCGTTTAGTGATAAGTAAGTAAAATGCAATTTCGTTGATGATCCAGCGTTTTCTATACTTTTCTGGTTTTATTGAATATTGATGTTTAATCTCTCCAACTTTGATACCAAATACGTACTACAATGTGAGCGACATTCAAACATTATTCTATTTGCTTACTAATGCCTTTTTCTAGGTAAATATTATTTTCCCTGAAGAGGACCCGAACCCGTGGGTCGAAACGTCGGAAACAATAATGAAATTATTTTGAAAACGAGTGCTTGTCCTACTGACCGATACAGGGCCGGATGAGCTTTATCACTCATTATATAATAATATATTTCTCTTCTTTGCAACAACGGGTGTTGCTTCAGATGACGACAACAAAACGTTGCCATCGCTGCCGATTGCTTGCTGCCGAGTGCCGCCAAAGTAAATACAGTGAATTCTGTCATTTTGCCCTAGGTCGGGTACATCAGGTCGGATTCGAAGTCAGGTGGGTGTAGAATCCAAAACACGCACTCACAGTGCGTAATTCACTTTGTATTTTGCCGATAGAAAGTGCCGACGACGAACAAAAGAAAGCGATAACACCTGAACCACGGCGACCTTAGCGTACTAAAGACCAGTGTATCAAACGCTTATGTTTAAACGTTTTCTGTATTATTTTTTTCTCCACAAAAACGTTTCCAATATATTGTTAATAATTTCCTGATCAAAATGAGATCAAACACGACATAAATCGGATTACATTTACTGGTATTGATTAAGGCATTTAATACAATTATTGCATAAAATAATTACAAAACTAAAACGTTCAATAAAGCTCACAAAATATTTGTATATTTATCTGAATGATGTCCAGAGGTAACTTTTATTAATCTAATTTATAATAGTAATGTTACACAGGGCTGTCACATAACGACACCCGGCCAAGATCACTCTTCACAGCATTCGGCCGGTGGGCCATCCGAAGAGTGTTGTCTGGATATACATATTATCTGGTAATCGAATTCAGCCTTGCCGCGCGAGACATTGCTTGTTTAACAGTTGAATGTTGGGCAATAGTCGCACTTAGCGAACTTCTTTTATAGGAAACATATTCATATTGAATGGACAATGTAAGCCAGAATGTAAAAAGTAACGATTTTGCAAAAGATAAAGTGTAACGGGCGTTGTTGGACAGGGTAAACATTTAAAAATTGCGCTGTTTTAAATATTATCAAATGAGGCGATTTACGGTCAATATCTAAGATATAGATTGGACCCAATTGGCGTCTTTGACCCCGAACGCGTTATAAAATAACATACAGTACAGGAATTGGAAACTGTAGGTTTTCCACTGACGGGCTCGATAGGAACATATATAAACTGTATTATACAATTACAGAATGTGCCGATTGATTTTGGTGGAAATATTAATGAAAATTTGAATGTCATTGAAAAAATAAAGAAATATTGGATTGTCAGAGTTATCAATGAAAGTAAGGATTGGCCAGAAGGTTGCCAGAATGTTGTTGGAAGAAGATTATTTCTTACCAATAAACAACAACAATTAATAAGAGGAAATATGGAAAACAATTGTGGTTTTTTATTATGACACGAACTACAACTACGTATGTTTGAGTTTTGTAAAAATTATAGTAACAATAGACTCTACATATTTTTCGTGCATAACATTCATATGGGTTTTTCATATTTTACATCCTCGGTTTGTATAGAACTTGTAACATTTTCAATTTTGACAAATGTCAAATTTTCACTTTCAACAATCAAAAAATGTTTGTACTGGGCGAAAAATATTTTTGATGCGTCCCTGATCGGTTTTTTAGTTCATATTCCCACATAGAGTGTCGTTGCCTCACAATTTTGCATTCAACCGGTAACGTTGGACGTGACACCAAAATGGTATGGGGGCTCTAGAGCCCCCCGAGCGTGTGACAAAATTTTGCCCAGCATGCAATGTCTATCCCTATCTCGTCTGTGGTAATACCTCGTCGGTGTCGGTGATTCCCTGTCGGTATGTAACCATACGGTTACAATAGTTTAGGGTAAAGGTAAAGAAAGACGTGCTCATCGCCGATTTGCATGAAACTTCGTGGAATGGTAAATTTTTGCATAAAAATAAGATCTGTAAAAGCCAAAAAGCGCGCTCTTGTCTAATTAAAAAGTTATTAAGCGTTAAAGTTTATTATAAAACCTGCCTTACCGGCAGCGCGAACGCTATCTGCGCATGCGCAGGCATCAGCACACTGATTTCTGCGCATGCGCATGGACAAGTTTGCAGGTAAAGTGCGCGTATTTGAAATGAAATAATATTGAATTGGCGAAGGCTAGGTGTTGGCTAGGCTCCCCTTTCATAATGTTCAAGAGTTTTCAATCGAACAAAAGAACACAGCGAAATACTGTCCATTCAATTTTTTTCGCTTAAGGGGGGAGACCTGTGTAGCGCGCTTAAAATCGAGCAATATTCGGGATTTATTCTTAAGGGAACTATTTAATCAATGTTTTTCAAATTTGGTCATAGTTTATTTACACTTTTATACTGTACAGACATTTTTTTTTTAATAAGAACAGGTTTTTCTTAATAATGTTACAAGGGCCAAAGTCCGACCTGTCCTCGATTGCAGCGGTTTGCGGTGTGCAGTGCAGAGTGTGCTGTAGTGATCCGAAATTAAAAATCCAAATAGCATTCTTGACCTTAGAGATGCCGCAAGCAAGTGAACCTATTTTTAAGTCAATATCTGCAGAATTGTAAATTTGGCAGCAGGTTGACTGAAATAGATCAATTTTCCGAGGAAAATTTCTTTCTTAAAGTACATAAAAAATTATTTATTTGCATAATATCAATGTCTATTTAGGTTCAATCCCTGGCCAAGATATTCAGGCTCTCGTATATAAAAATCCAACTCAATCCGTTGAAGAGTTTTTTCGTTATCTTGCACACCGATATGCCAAACGTTGATTTGAGAAAAACGCGTTTAAAGATTAGCTACAATATAGGTAATCACACTTTTGGGATGTACTTACATCCGTTTTTTCCTAATCTGCTATGCTAGGCCCATATATTTACAGCCGTGTAATCATATACTTACTTAAACTTCTATACAAGTGAACCCGACCTGTTATCGCGAATGCATTGATATCATTGATGCGAAACATACTTACCTCCACCGTAGAGCGTTCCGCGCGCTCGGGGATAAAATGGGTTATATCTACTACAGTTTTAGGAATTTTGTGTTGCGGGTTGGGTAACATAATTTCGAGATGCTAAACAATCGATTTATGCATTAAAAAAAAAATCGATTTTTTGGGCCACTTACACAGGTCTCCCCCCTTAATTCGTGTGGCACCCAAATAGAGAGTTTGAACATGAAACCAAGCGTTTTAATATGATCCAAAGAAGTAGTCTGACGCATTCCAAGCTTGAAGCCCAATTCTGTGGAAGTTAACGTAGGATTTGTTCTGATCATACTGCGTAGCATTTAGAGACTTCACAGACTTCCGTTTCCGGAGTGGATGAGTGGACCTGAAGGCAGCATTCGACAGCGTGAATAGGGGAATAGTGATAAGAGTGATGAGGGAGAGAGGAATAAGGGAAGGGTTGATCGAGAGAGTGGAGGAGATACTAGGGGAAGTGAAATGCAAGGTGAGGTGCGGGGGGGAGAGGGAGGGGTATTCTGGCTGGAAAGGGGGCTAAGACAAGGGTGCCCTCTGAGTCCGTTATTATTTAATATATTAATAGCGGACTTGGAGGGATATATGGAAAAGGGGAGGTGGGGGGGAGTGAAACTGGGGGAAGGGAGGGTGTATACAATGTCGTACGCGGACGACATCGTACTATTGGCTGAGGAGGAGGACGATATGAGGGCGATGATGAGGAGGCTGGAGCGGTATTTGGAGGAGAAGGCCCTGGTGCTAAATGTGGAAAAATCAAAGATAATGAGATGTAGGGGGGGGGGGGGGGAAGAATGAGGAGGGTGAAATGGAGGTGGAAAGGAAAGAAGATAGAGGAGGTAAAGGAGTATAATTATCTGGGATATGTGATTAAAAGGAACGGAAGGCAGGATGCGCAGGTGAGGGAGAGAGTGAGGAAGGCGGTGGCGGTGATGAGGGAGGTATGGGGGTTGGGTAAGGGACTATGGGGGAGGGATTGGGAAAGAAGAATATGGCTTTTTGACGCGTTAGTTTGGCCGGTGATGGGATATGGAGCGGAGGTCTGGGGGTGGGAGGAAAGAGAAGAAATGGAGAGAAGTCAGGAGAGGTATTTAAGGTGGGTGATGGGAGTAAGCAGGGTAACACCGGGTTACATGGTGAGAGAGGAGATGGAAAGAGAGAAGTTGAGGGTGAGGATGGGGAGGAGGGCATGGAAATTTGAGCGGAGATTGGAAGAAGGGAAGGGAGGGGAACTGACGAGGAGGTGCTGGGAGGAGGTAAAGGAGAGGGAAGGAAGGAATAAGACGGTAGGGAGGTGGGAAGAGGAGAGGAGGGGATTCTGGAGGGGAAGAGGGATAGAGATGGGAAAAGAGGAGGGATATGAGGAGTTGGAGAGAAGGGATAGGGAGGAGCAGAGGAGGGAAAGAAGGGAAAAGATAGAGGCATCCAGGTCAAACGAGTGGTATAAGGTGATAAGGGAATTGGGGAAGGCGGTGTACAGAAAGAATAAAAAATGGTCGGAGGAGAGAAAGACAAGAATAGCAAGGGCCAGGATGGGGAATGAGATGAGGAGTGGGAAGTTCTGGAAGAAGGAGGAGGAGAAGGTATGTAGATTGTGTGGAGAAGAAGAAGAGACGTGGGAGCATGTGTGGGAGAGGTGTGGGAAGTGGGGAGGAGAGAAGGAGAAAAGAGGGTTATGGAAGGAGAGGATAGGACAGGTATTGGGGGGAGATGGGAGTGGTGAAGAGTGGCTGAGAAAGCTAGAGGAGGTAAGAAGAAAAGAGGAAAATAAGAGGGAGGAAAGGGAGAGGAGAGAGGGAGGGAGGGAGGGGGGAGATAGAGTGAATGAGAGGAGGAGAGAGGGTGAGGAAGTAGTGGAAGAGGAGGAAACGGAAGTCGAGAATGAGAGAGAGAGAGAATGGAGGGAGAGCGGGAGAGAGTGAGGAGTGGAGAGCGGGGGGGGGGGGAGAGCAAGCGAGCGACCGAGCGAGCGAACGAGCGGACGAAGCGAGAGCGGATCAGGTTAGGTTAAGAGTAGATATAAGATAGGAGTAAAGGAAGTGTAATAGTAGAGGAGGAAGGAGATGTAAATGGAAATTTGTAACCCGGAAGGGAAAAAATAAACTATACAATACAATACTGCGTAGCATTTCGTTGTTAACACTATGCCGTCCGCACGTCTAATCTAGATTTTCGTGTGGGGCGCCGGTGGGTCTGAGTTAAATAATATCGCTTACTGCCGGCGGTGTTTCGAGGTTCTTTACTAATTTTATCGTCAGTTTCCATGTCTCAATTCTGCCCCTCTATTTTCTCGAAATGGAACATACGATTTGTCAGAATAGATATTTTCGAATAAAGAAAAAAAATAGAACAAAACGTTTCCCCACGATCGGACAAATTTTAAAAGTTCTTATATCCATCCAAGTATTTTTGAGAATTTTTTCAAAAAAATCGGTCGGGGCATACATCTCGAAAAAAAAACATTTTTCATTGAAACGGAACAAACGATTTGAGAGAATGGATATTTTCGAAAAAGAAAAAAAATAGAACGAAGAGTTTCCCCACGATGGAAATTTTTTTATAGTTCTTACATGCATCAAAGTTTATTTGAGAATTTTTTCAAAAAAATCGAAGGGGACATGTTTTGAGATAAAAAACATTTTCCGTTGTAACGGAACATACGATTTGTTAGAATAGATATTTACGAATAAAGAAAAAAAATGGAACGAAGAGTTTCCCCACGATCGGACAGATTTTTTAAGTTCTTACATGCATCAAAGCTTCTTTGAGAATTTTTTCAAAAAAATCGAAGGGGACATGTTTTGAGATAAAAAACATTTTTCATTGAAATGGAACATACGATGTGACAGAATAGATATTTTCGAACAAAGAAAAAAAATAGAACAAAACGTTTCCCCACGATGGGAAATTTTTTCAAGTTCTTACATGCATCAAAGCTTCTTTGAGAATTTTTTAAAAAAAATCGAAGGGGACATGTTTTGAGATACAAAACATTTTCCATTGAAATGGAATATACGATGTGACAGAATAGATATTTTCGAATAAAGAAAAAAAATAGAACGAAACGTTTCCCCACGATCGGACAAATTTTAAAAGTTCTTATATCCATCCAAGTATTTTCGATAATTTTTTCAAAAAAATCGGACGGGGCATACATCTCGAAAAAAAACATTTTCCATTGAAACGGAACATACGATTTCATAGAATGGATATTTTCGAATAAAGAAAAAAAATAGAACGAAGAGTTTCCCCACGATGGGAATTTTTTTTAGTTCTTACATGCATCAAAGTTTATTTGAGAATTTTTTCAAAAAAATCGAAGGGGACATGTTTTGAGATATAAAATATTTTGTGCTTTAAATAAAAATTAAACAATGAAATAAACTATTTCGATAAAAATCATATTTTTTTCTTGAAAGAGCATTCAAAAACACAAATTTTTAAAAAAAGAACGGTCAAATTGGTCAATTTTTCGCAAAGTTATGAGTATTTGAAAAAAATGAGCCCGAATTTTAAGAAAATTCATATTTTCGAAACGGATGGTCAAAAAAATCTGAAAAAATTCATGAACGCGTATTTCATCAGTCTTAAAAACATAAAAAATTCTTAAAAAAATCGAAGGGGGTGAGGTCCGAAAGTGTCCGATTTGGCATGGAATGCCTCATATATATATATATATATATATATATATATATATACAGAATACAATTAAGGTGATAAATATGCTGTACAACTATTTGGATGGTATTTATCGTAAAAGCATGAAAAACATAAACTTTGTCTGCACCACGAGCATTTTATAAATGGCTGGATTTTGCACGTACAGTGACTCCCAAAAATATTCAGACACTACGCTGCGCCTGACTTTATGACTCTATATTTTGTTTGTATATCAAACAATCGACCTTGTTTATAATTATGCGTACCGCGTTTTGCTAATGTCACGCGAATTTTAGCGGACTGTACTTGAGTACGATGAATAGGGACGTTTAAAATGAATTGACACTAGTTTCCGTTTATTGAATACATTATATCAGATGAATTGTCCAAATGAAGGTGTACAAAATCTATATACAGTGAGGCGGCGGGAATGACCACGCGGCCGCCTCTTTAGCGAGTTGTCGTAATAGTGGTTATGTTCACTTGTGAGTTGACTTTATGCGTTATAACAAGCTAATTGATTAATATATACAAGGAGTATTCACTCGCGAGTCATTACAGTGAACCCGTTAAGGAGTCGTACTTTATTCAATTGAGATGCACTAGATTAATAAAGATATAACTTTGTGAGAGGCCTGGCACGTGCGCGCACTACCATGGTTACCACGAGAAGAAGGAAGTCCCGCGCTTTTCGCCGGGCTAGACCGCGTGGCGGCGTCTTCGCCGCATACTCGACTGAGTCACGTGCCAAACCTTTCACTGAGCGCGAATTATGATTAATAAATCCGCAACAGACCTCATGACTTTTTTTAACGATAACTCATTTATTCACGATGCCAAAAACCCAGAATTTATTTAAACAATTTGCATATATTGTATAATAAACAATGCCGAAGCAAAAGATACCTCGTTTTCAGGCCACAAAAATATTCGGACACTGCTCTTTTCCGTCAGTTATTTAACTAATCTAAGGTTCACAAAATAAATTTAATATTTTGTTGCATAGCCGTTTTGTTTAACGACCTCTTTTAAGCGTTTTGGCATATTGCTTGTAATTTTATTTAAATATTCTACCGTTATATTGTCCCATTCGTGCTGTAATTTTTCTTTTAACTGTATAATTGAGGAAATTGGAGTTTTCCGAATTTTTCTGTCCAAATAATCCCATAAATTTTCAATGGGGTTAAGGTCTGGAGATTGTGGTGGAGGATGAAGTACTTTGGGGCACTTATAGAGTAAGAATTCTTGCACAATTCGTGCCTAATGCTTCGGATCGTTGTCCTGATAAAATTTAAAGTCCCTTGTAAGTCCCATTTTTTCCGCACTTTGAATTAAATTGTTTTTGAGAATGTTTAAGTAAACATTTTTGTCCATAATGTTGTCAATAAAAACTAAATTACCCACACCATATGCTGAAATACAGCCCCAAACCATTACGCTACCTTCTCCGTGTTTCACTGTGCCTTTTGTATTCTTAAATTGAAACTCTTTATTCACTTTTCGCCACACCATGGTCCTGCCATCCGAATTGTGCAGATTAAATTTGCTTTCGTCAGCAAATATCACAGTCTTCCACCATGATTCATCCTTGGAAATCAACTCTTTTGCGAAACCGAATCGCTTTTTCCGGTTTATGACATTAATGAACGGTTTCTTCCTAGCTGCTCTACCATTGTAGCCGGCTTGTTGTAGTGTTCGTCGAATGGTTTCAGCAGACACTTGTTTTCCTGTTTCCTCCAACACCTCACTCGCTATTTTTGGGGCACTATTGTGTGGATTATTTTGTATTTTCCGCACAATTTGTCTTTCGTCTCTCGCCGTTAACAGTTTTGGCCGTCCCGTTTGAGGGATTGACTCAATCCGATCGTCGGTATTAAATCGGCGAACAATGTCCGCGACAGTACTCTTACTTATATTAAGCATTTCACTTATTTGCCGGTATGATTTTCCTTTTTCACGGTGGAAAATCACAAGCTGCCGCACGTTAAACGACGTATTTTTACCTTTGCGACCCATTTTAACTGAATTCTCGTGTACTACTGCGGATAACACAAAAGGCATGGATACCTAACACTCACCTAAGCAATGTTTACACACATACGTTTTTGCAGTCTTCAAACATCGGGCCACCAGAAGCAAAGAAACAGAAAAATGTAGTACCTGTCCGAATATTTTTGTGGCCTGAAAACGAGGTATCTTTCGCTTCGGCATTGTTTATTATACAATATACGTAAATTGTTTAAATAAATTCTGGGTTTTTGGCATCATGAATAAATGAGTTATCGTTAAAAAAAAGTCATGAGGTCGGTTTTTGATATACAAACAAAATATAGAGTCATAAAGTCAGGCGCAGCGTAATGTCCGAATATTTTTGGGAGTCACTGTACATACTGTTTGTATGACATCTTCAGAAAAACAAACCTGTCTTACGTTTAAAAAAAATCTGCGCGAGTTTGTTCACTTCAACGCGAACCATGCATATTCTCTCATTTCCGAAAAAATTGGCGCGGGTAACTGTTGATGAACTAATGAATGTATTTTAATGACGTCTTCGCGGCAACTTAAATCCCGTTGTTCTTCTAATAATGAACTTGAATTTTGGATATGTTTAATAAATAATTTGACTTGACGGTAAAGATAAACATCACAAGGCTGACACACCGGTATGCAGTGAGGTGGAATGACTTGCAAAGTGCCCAAACTATCATTATTTGTGTTTGGTAGAGATGTTAGTGGACTGTATATTATTTGAAAGATGTTAAAAGAAAGGGACGAGAGCCGGATTCAGATAAAGAGTCTGGTGACAGGCAAGCATAAATAATTGGACAGGATGCTGTGTTCTGTAGTGTTGGGAAGGTGGGTTCTGCCGCCGACTCACAATTAATGCACCATTTGATTAACAAACACATATATATATATATATTTATCTAGAATCGTTACACCTTTTTATATACGTCATGCTCTTTCCAATCATTCGTTCACACTGCCCTTGTCGTCAAGGGCCCAGCACGCTTTCACTGCGCTACTCTCTTGTTTCGCGTGTCCTCCCCACCATCTACCATCCTTCCGGGTTTCCGAACCAATCATGTCTAAATTACCACACATTCACCCCCTTAATTTTTACTGATTTTCGGTCTCCATAAATTTCTTAACATTACTTAATAAGTTCGGTCCACTTACAGGCTTAGTCAAACAATCTGCCGTCATTTTGTTACCCGGTATATGTTTCAGTTCTAAATTTTCCTTATCTACAGTTTCCCTTATATAATAGCATTTTCTATTCATTAGTTTTGACTTTGTTTTATAATTTCCACCATTACCCAATCTCACTACATTCAAGTTATCACATTACACTATTCTCTTTATATCGTTTCCTAATCCTATCTCACTTAGTAGATCACAGCACCATATAGTTTCTTTCACCCCTTCCAACAGCGCATCAAGTTCGCTTTCCGTGGAGGATAAAGCTACCGTTGACTGTTTCTTGCTTCTCCAATGTACTAAATCATTGTTCCTGTACACCAACATTCCACTAAACGATTTCGCATCCTTGGTGCTATCCCACGACGCGTCCGTTTCGCACACGATTTTTTGCGTTCCATCTCCTTTTCCGAACGTCAGTCGATATCCCATAGTCTTTTTCAGATATCTCAACACTCTCTTCAATGCCGTCATATGCATTACTTTAGGATTTTTGTTAAACTGGGACAAACAGCTCAAGGCGTACGATAAATCCGGTCTCGCATATACACTCAAATACATCAACCTTCCAATGAGTTCTTGATACTGATTCAAATCACATTTCTCACTATTTTCACATTCATCCATTTTTACATTAACATCTATTGGTGTAGATACTACATTGCACTCTGTCATTCCATATAGTTCTAAGAGTTTCTTGATATACCCCTCCAAATGTATCGCTATTTTTCCTTCCTCCTGCTCAATCTGCATGTCTAAAATACTCGTTGCCTTGCCTAAATTTTTAATATCAATCTTTTTCCAAATTTTTTCCATAATGTAACTCTCATACTCATTGTCACTCGATATTACAATCATATCATCCACATGCACTCCACAATACAAAAAGTTTTCCTTATCTTTTATATAGAACAAACATGGGTCTTCCTTGCTTTGATTTAACCCATTTTCTAATAATACTTTTGTAAGAAACTGATTCCAGCACCTTCCCGCTTGCTTTAAACCATACATACTCTTTCTTAACCTACACACGCAGTCTTTTCCTGACTCAAATTCCTTCGGCATTTCCATATACACTTCCTCATCTAAAGATCCATGCAAAAACGCTGTCTTAACATCATATAATTTCACAGGTTTCCTACATTCTGCACTAATACTAAACATTAATCTTACAGTCTCTATTCTTATCACAGGTGCAAATGTCTCTGTATAATCATACCCAGGCCGTTGACTGCATCCAACTGCCACCAGCCTTGCCTTGTATCTCTTCTTACGGGTTAAGGGATCTTCCTTGATGTTATACACCCATTTACTTTTTATTATCCTTTTGTTGTTCGGACGCTCCACAACCTCCCATACTTTATGTCTCTTCATTGAGTGAATCTCTTCTTTCATCGCACTTTCCCATTCTTTCCAATTCTCAGATTCTTTGGCTTGCTGCACATTCTTTGGAATTTCTTCGTCTATTACTAACATTGCACTTTGTTTATTTCTTATTCTGTCTGATCTTCTCAACCCTTGTCTTTCTGCTCTTTGGTCCCTGTTTTCCTGTTCAACATATCTTCGCGCTTCCATTACTTCTCTATTTGTCCCTTTTGGTCGTCCCTTATTTTCAACTCGGATCTGTTGTTCTAACGGGTCTGCCAGTTCCTGTTCCTGTTCCTGTTCCTGTTCTCCTGTTCCTGTTCCTGTTCCTGTTCCTGTTCTCCTGTTCCTGTTCTCCTGTTCCTGTTCTCCTGTTCCTGTTCTCCTGTTCCTGTTCTCCTGTTCCTGTTCTCCTGTTCCTGTTCTCCTGTTCCTGTTCTCCTGTTCCTGTTCTCCTGTTCCTGTTCTCCTGTTCCTGTTCTCCTGTTCCTGTTCTCCTGTTCCTGTTCTCCTGTTCCTGTTCCTATTTTGGATTTCGCTTTCCTCAATGACCCCGTCAACATTTGCATCCTCATAAACACTAATGTCACTTTCATATGTCCCATTTGAATCCTCTTCATCGAGTCCAAAGTCTTCACTCCTATTCTCTTCATCCAGGCTCACTATTACTAACATACCATCATCTTTGTGTTCCTTTTCATCATTATTTTTCAAAAGATCTGCTCCGTTCTTGCTCTCATCGAATTTCACATCACAATCATTTCTAACCCTTCCTGTTTCTGGTATGTACACTCTATAAGTATTATTTTCTGCGTAACCTATAAAAATTCCTTTCAATGTTTTTGGTTCAAATTTGTTTTTCATACGACCTTTGTCCAACACATATGCGACACATCCAAATCTTTTCATATACTTGACATTTGGCTTCCTTTCATTCCACATTTCATATGGTGTTCTACCATGTACTCTTGACTTTATTCTATTCTTTATGTGTACAGACGCGCACACTGCCTCAGCCCAAAAATTCATGAGCAGCTGGGAGTCTGACATCATTGATCTAGTCATTTCAATCAATGACCTGTTCCCCCTCTCAGCTACTCCATTACATTGAGGTGTTCTAGCTGGACTTAGTTCATGTTTAATCCCTTTCGTCTCTAACCAAATCTTTAAATCAGTCCCAATAAACTCCCCTCCATTGTCTGAACGTATAGCTTTCAGTCTTTTTCCAGTTTGGTTCTCCTTCAGTATTATAAGCTTTTTCAGTTCTTCTGCTGCTTCATTTTTCTTTTCCAGTATCCTGGCAAAGAGCACTCTGGAGTAGTCGTCAATTATTGTGAATACATACCTCTTTCCTCCTTTTGACAAAGGACTTATAGGGACCACCAAATCCATATGCTACAATTCCATGATTCCTTTTGTCTTTCTGCATATCAATGCACGATGCACCTTTCTTGACGCTTTCCCTTCCACGCAGCATTCGCATTGGATATCGATTTTGTTTTTTTCTTCCAATCCTATAACCAGATTTTTATCCTTCATATCTTCTATGATCTTATTGCTAGCATGCCCTAGCCTTCTATGCCATATCTCTTTGTCCATTGTTGCTACTGCAGCTTCTTTTATTAAAGCCATGGCCTCTACAAAATATGAGTTTCCTCTTCGTACTGCGGTCATTTGTATGATTCCCTGTTCTTTGTAAATTTCCGCCCCTTGTTTGTCAAACTTGATAATGTATCCATTGTCCGCAAACTTGGCCACTGACAACAAATTTAAATTCAAATCTGGTACATATAAAACATTTTTCAATCTCACCCTATTCTCAATTTCTTCTTGTTTTATCAAGACATCGCCAGTGCCACTTGAGATCAGTCTCTTCCCTTCTTTGTCTGCTAACGTGATTTCTCTCTGCTCATTGTCCAGTTTATTAAATATTTTTTCATTTTTAGTCATATGGCTAGTCGAGCCTGAATCCAGCAGAAATGTCGTTTCCTCTTGATTATTCTCTGCTGCCTCTTTTTCATACATATGATCTGCTGCGGTCATCACAGCTTCATCTGTGGCGCTCATCATTGATTCACCCCTACTTCTTCCACGTCCATTTCCTCTCCAATGTCCTCTTCCTCTAAATCCACCCCTGTGGGTCATTCCATTGAAGGGTTTGGCGCTTCTCGTCTCCTTGCATTCTGTGGATTTGTGTCCAAATCCCTGGCAGTTAAAGCATTTCATCTTCCCGTAACACTCACTCGATACATGACCCCTTTTTCCACAGTTGTAACAGTTTGTTTCTATCCTAGTCTTTTCTCTTGTGCTTCTGACTCCTTCTGGGTCTCCCATCATCTTCTCCCCTTTCCTTCTTTCCTTTCTCGCTACTTCTTGTTTTAACGAATATCTTATGTCGTTTATTGTGACATCTCTTTGATTCTCTAAAATTCGCACGTTCTGATCGTATTCTGGTCTCAGACCTCTTAAGATATGCATTCTAATTTCGTAATCATCTATAATTTTTCCTAATTGGGTACATTGATTCCTCAGTGCCTCAGCTCTGTTTATGAAGTCATCCACGTTTTCGTCCCTTTTCATTCTTAAATTTGTTAATTCATTCAATGCTTTCGCCTTTATCTGTTCTGATTCGGCCGCCATATTATTCTTGATTGAATTCCACATTATATCTGCATTTTTTTCGTTGCAGTATTTTAATACTTGCGCCCTGCTCATTGTATTAATCATTATTGCCCTTGCGGCATGATTATTGTCGTCCCATTCATCCCACAATTTAAACTTCATTTCATAGTCGGCGGTTCCCACTTCTGGTTTTTCTATCGGCTTTACTCCAATTATCTTTGTTGGAATGAGAGATCTCTGCGCGCTACGGCCCTGGGTGTTTCCTGCCTGTACCTGCTTTCACACTCTTTTGTTCTCTGCTTTCTTCCTTCTTCTGCGCTGTGACGCCGTCTGAGACGCACGTGTATTATATAGTTTCATAGTTGTATACTTTACTTCTTTAAATAAAGCCTGTTATTTAAACCACTTAATAAAAACCTATCAGGTTATGGGCCCAGGCGCGCGATCAAGTAAAAGTACAAAAGTGAGTTCACGGTAAAGTGTAAACGTGCGTGTGAAAGAAGCGAAAAGAACAAAGCCGCGTGGCAACATGTCCGGCATACCGTCGACGCATCACCTTGAAAAGCTGAATGACACGAATTACGAATCGTGGAAACTACAGATGAGGAGTGTTCTCATATGTAATGAATTATGGTCCTACACAAATGGAACATGTATTTCCACTGTAGAAAATCAAGCGGTATGGACGGTTAAAGACGAGAAAGCTCTGGCGCTAATTCTGTTAAGCGTCGGCAAAAATCAAATAATACACATAAAGAAAGCCCAAACGTCAGCAGAAGCATGGACTCAGTTACAAGAAGCATACGAATCGAGGGGACCTGTAAGAAAAGCAGCCCTGTACAAACAATTGTACCGTATGAAGCAAGAAACAAGCCAGAGCATGATGCAATACATAAACGACTTCCTCTCGAAGGCGGAACAATTGGGAGAGGTCGGTATAAAGATCCCAGAAGAATTATTGTCGATAATGTTACTTAACTCATTACCGACCGAATACGAAGGATTCTGTATCGCTATTGAGTCACGTGACGATATCCCGAGCATTGAATCACTGAAATTGAAGCTCATCGAACAGGAGGCCAGACGAGAAGAACAAATAAACAAAGAGTCTGCCGGTAATGATGATGCGTTATTAGTCAAAGGAAAAACGAACCAAAACACGAGTTATTGAGGAAATTCCAGACGACGAGGCCCAAGAGTCAATGCGCACAAATTTAGTGGAAGGTGCTTTAAGTGCGGAAAACAGGGACATCGGTCATTCGAGTGCAAATCCAGTAGAGAAAATTTCGCCGGTAAATGTAATGAAGAAGCGATGCCGGCTATAGTATTAAATGTCGAACCTCAGGAAAGTGGAGATTGGTGCCTGGATAGCGGTGCGACAAAGCATATGTGCAATAACCGCAGAAAATTTACAAAGGTCAACAACAAACTACGTGCCAAAATATACACAGCAGCTGAGCATAGTGTTATGTCGAATGGTGCAGGTACAGCAAGGATAAATGTCAAACCTCATGGTCAACCAAAGAAGGTAATTAAACTGGAAGACACCATGCTAGTGCCAACCCTCAGAAATAATTTATTATCTGTACCAAAAATAACTGATAAAGACTATATCGTAACTTTCAAGAAGCACTTTGCAGTAGTGAGACGCAGTGATGGTACTGTAGCGCTAACTGCAAATAGAAAAGGAGACTTGTATATAGTTAATGAAGAGGATTCTGAGGCAGCTAACATTACACGTGTAAGTGAAAGTAAGGAGAGTAACTTGCGACGATGGCACTGCAGATACGGACACCTGAATGTTCAAGACCTAAAGAAATTACAAAGGAAAGGTCTGGCCATAGGAATTAATTTGAAAAATGAAGAGACTATATTCAAATGTGAAAGCTGTGATGCATCAAAAATCCATCAATTGCCTTATAAATTGTCAACTACAAAAACAAAAGATAAACTAGAAATAGTAAACTCTGACATTTGTGGCCCTATGAGCACTACATCCTTAGGTGGGGCAAAATATTTTGCCACGTTTATTGATGATAAAACAAGATATATTGAGGTGGCGATGCTGAAAGAGCGACGAGATATATTTACAGCATTCAAAAACTATAAACAGCGCGTCGAAAAGGAAACTGGATGTGTGATCAAAACCCTTCGAACAGACAATGCAAAAGAATATGTATCAAAAAGATTTTCCGAGTTTCTGGAGTCTGAAGGGATCAGAAGACAACTTAGTGTTGAATATACTCCTCAGCAGAACGGTGTAGCTGAGAGAGCAAACCGAACTCTAGTAGAGATGGCACGGTGCATGTTGCATGATTCGAATCTTCCTAAAAGTTTGTGGGCTGAAGCTATAAACACGGCTAGTTTTATCAGAAATCGATGCCCCACAAAAACATTAAATAATGCAACACCGTTTGAAATGTGGAGCGGATCAAAGCCATACGTAGGGTTTATGCGAATTTTTGGGAGTAAAGTAATAGCACTTGAAAAAAGGCCCAATAGGTGCAAACTCGAAACCAAAGGTAAACCATATATATTAGTAGGTTATTCATCGGAAGCAAAGGCTTACAGACTATGGTCGCCAGGTACAAAAATGGTCATAAAGCGTCGTGACGTACGCTTTCACGAAGAAATGTACGATGGAAATAAACACAAAGACCATAATGATACGCGAATCAATTCTACATATAAAGATAAACAGGCAGAACACATCTGTCTTCCAATAGACGTGAGCCCATATGAAACAGAGGAAATAGATGAGGGGTCATCGGACGAAGACGGCAGCATGGAAGATCCAGCTTCAGACGAAGATGGCAGCAATGATGATCCAGACCATGGAAGCCTAGAACCGCCAAATGAAACCACTGCACGCAGGGGACGCGGAAGGCCAAAGAAAATAAAGACTGGGAAACCAGGAAGACCAAAGAAAGCCTATCACCCAGCACCTAATAATACAGATCATCCAACGCAAACGGAACCGTCAAACGTAGACGAAATAATGGTTCGTGAAGATAAGCTCTTGTGACTGGCAGCAATGAAAAAGGAATTTGAGTCATTAATTGAGAACAATACTTGGTCCTTGGTGAGACGACCTAAGAGCAAAAATGTGTTAACGAACCGATGGGTCTTTAAATTAAAATTAAATCAAGATGGCAGCATCGATAAATATAAGGCTAGGTTGGTAGCTGGTGGGCATCGACAAAGAAAAGGATTAGATTACGAAGAAGTATTTGCACCCGTCGCGAGGTTGGAATCAATTAGACTGTTGCTTGCCACATCAGTGAAATATCAGATGCATGTACATCAGATGGACGTGGTATCGGCTTACTTACAGGGAGAATTATCTGATGAGATATATATGGAACAACCAAAAATGTACGATAAAGAAATAGATAATTCAAAGGTATGTAAATTAACGAAACCACTATACGGATTAAAGCAATCATGCCGTGAGTGGTATAATAAGTTTGACAGGTTCATCGTGGAAAATGGAGGAAAACGCACAGAAGCCGATCCATGCGTATACGTGTTCAATGAAAGGGATGATCGAGTAATATTACTAATTTATGTTGACGACCTAATTTTAGCCTCAAAGAAAATTGAACAACTTGAATGTGTTAAGAGGAGATTGAAATCTACACTGAAAATGGTGGATCTCGGGCAGATCCATAATATCCTAGGAATAGATGTCCAAAGAAGTACAACAACGGGAAGCATGAGATTAACCCAAAGAAGATACATTGACGAACTTCTGACAAAATTCCAAATGAATGACGCAAAAACCGTATCGACCCCATTAGAAGTTGGCATAAAAATAACAAAGCAGATGTGCCCAAACTCCGATGAGGAACGTGAGGAAATGAGGAGCCGGCCCTATCGAGAGTTAGTCGGAGGACTGATCTACCTAGCAAATGCGACCCGTCCTGACATCGCATATGCAGCGGGCACATTGAGTCGTTTTTGCTCCGACCCTGGAAAAATGCACTGGTACCTGGCGAAGCGTGTGCTACGGTATCTGAAAGGAACACCACATTATGGAATAGAGTACGCCAGAGACGGAGAGAGCCTCAAAGCATACACTGACTCTGATTGGGCGGGAGACATGGATGACAGAAAATCATGCAGTGGAAATGTCATTGTACTCAGCGGGGGTCCAGTTAGTTGGAAATCTAAAAAGCAAGCGCCAGTAGCGCTCTCCACGATGGAAGCCGAGTACGCTGCGTTGGCAGAAGTGTCCCGTGAAATTGTGTATCTGAGAAGACTGCTATCCCACATGGGATTTGAGAGACTGATTATAGATCCTATAACTATTTATTGCGATAACCAAAGTGCAATTGAATTATCTAAGAATACTGTCTTTCATAAAAGAAGTAAACATATAGATATAAGCTATCATTTTACCAGAGAATTAGTTAATAAGAAGAAAATTGTTATACGTTATTTAAGAACTGAACTAATGTTAGCAGATATCTTGACGAAGGCACTGATGAGAGGCAAGCACCAAACATGTGTCGAAATGTTACAGTTACATTAAAAAAAAAAAAAAAAAAAATGATATAGATCAACCGGCATAACCGGAGTCGAGTAAGCGCACATCGATAGGGGGAGTGTTGGAATGAGAGATCTCTGCGCGCTACGGCCCTGGGTGTTTCCTGCCTGTACCTGCTTTCACACTCTTTTGTTCTCTGCTTTCTTCCTTCTTCTGCGCTGTGACGCCGTCTGAGACGCACGTGTATTATATAGTTTCATAGTTGTATACTTTACTTCTTTAAATAAAGCCTGTTATTTAAACCACTTAATAAAAACCTATCAATCTTCTTCCATAGTTTTTTAGCTCTCAAAATCCCTTCAATCTTTTCCTTCCACAGGAAATAATTTGCGTCATTTAGCGGCTCGACACCAACAAGGTTCCAATTGTCGGCCATTGTTCGTTCTGTTCTTCGCACGTGCTACGCACGTTTTCGTCATTATTATTTTTCCAAACTCTCTAGACGAAGAACTTATGAACCACGCTCTGCTACCATTTGTTGGGAAGGTGGGTTCTGCCGCCGACTCACAATTAATGCACCATTTGATTAACAAACAGATATATGTAAAGAAAGGATACTTTCTTAAATTCAATTTTGGCGCAATTCACCTACTCAGTGTACCATTACACCAAGACCCGTTAGAGGTCTCGCGAAACACTAGGTCAATTGATGTTGACAAAGATTACGGGACGAAAGGGTTACACAATAGAACGAGAGCAGGTGTGCAAAAGTGTGAAAGAGAAGCGTCGCGAGGAAGAGAAAAACCAGACAGGACAAACGAGAGATAGAACAGACGAAGAATCGACTTTTATTGTCGTTTTTCTGTTTTTAGGTAGTGTAAATATTGTAAATATAATGTATATAAGTTTAACATAATGCATGTAATTGATAAATAAATTCTGTTTTTAGTAAAACACACAGTCGATTTCTCAACCAACGAGACTTATTAGTCTTATATATGAGGCATTCCATGCTAAATCGGACACTTTCCGACCTCACCCCCTTCGATTTTTTTTTAAATTTTATATGTTTTTAAGGTTGATCAAAAACGCGTTCATGAATTTTTTCAGATTTTTTTGAGTGTCCGTTTTGGAAATATGAATTTTCTTAAAATTTGGGCTCCTTTTTTTCAAATGCTCATAACTTTGTGAAAAATGCACCAATTTGATCGTTCTTTTTTTCAAAATTTGTGTTTTTGAATGATCTTTCAAGAAAAAAATATGATTTTAACAAAAAAAAAATGTTTCATTGTTTATTTTTCATTTAAAGCACAAAATATTTTTTATCTCAAAACACGCCCCGATCGATCTTTGTGAAAAAATTCTCAAAAACACTTCGATGGATATAACAACTTAAAAAAATTGTCCGATCGTGGGCAAATTCCTCGTTCTATTTTTTTTCTTTATTTGAAAATATCTGTTCTATCAGGTCGTACGTTGCGTTTCAACGAAAAATATTTTTTATCTCAAAACACGCCCCGATCGATTTTTTTGAAAAAATTCTCAAAGAAGCTTGGATGGATATAAGAACTATAAAAAATTGTCCGATCGTGGGCAAACTCCTCGTTCTATTTTTTTTCTTTATTTGAAAATATCTCTCCTGTCGAGTCGTACGTTCCGTTTCAACGAGAAATATTTTTTATCTCAAAACACGCCCCGATCGATTTTTTTGAAAAAATTCGCAAAGAAGCTTTGATGGATCTAACAACTTTTAAAAATTGTCCGATCGTGGGCAAACTCCTTGTTCTATTTTTTTTTTATTTGAAAATATCTCTCCTGTCGAGTCGTACGTTCCGTTTCAACGAAAAATATTTTTTATCTCAAAACACGCCCCGTTCGATTTTTTTGAAAAAATTCTCGAAGAAGCTTGGATGGATATAAGAACTATAAAAAATTGTCTGAACGTGGGCAAACTCCTCGTTCTATTTTTTTTATATATATAATATATATATTATATATACATAATATATATGAGGCATTCCATGCCAAATCGGACACTTTCGGACCTCACCCCCTTCGATTTTTTTTTTAATTTTTTATGTTTTTAAGACTGATGAAATACGCGTTCAAGAATTTTTTCAGATTTTTGTGACCATCCGTTTCGAAAATATGAATTTTCTTAAAATTCGGGCTCATTTTTTTCAAATGCTCATAACTTTGCGAAATATGGACCAATTTGATCGTTCTTTTTTTCAAAATTTGTGTTTTTGAATGCTCTTTCAAGAAAAAAATATAATTTTTTTCGACATAATTTTTTTCTTCGTTTAATTTTTATTTCAAGGACAAAATATTTTCTATCTCGAAACACGTCACCTTCGATTTTTTTAAAAAAATTCTCAAATAAACTTTGATGCATGTAAGAACTATAAAAAAATTTCCATCGTGGGGAAACTCTTCGTTCTATCTTTTTTCTTTTTTTGAAAATATCCATTCTCTCAAATCGTTTGTTCCGTTTCAATGAAAAATGTTTTTTTTCGAGATGTATGCCCCGTCCGATTTTTTTGAAAAAATTCTCAAAAATACCTGGATGGATATAAGAACTTTTAAAATTTGTCCGATCGTGGGGAAACGTTTCGTTCTATTTTTTTTCTTTATTCGAAAATATCTATTCTGTCACATGGTATATTCCATTTCAATGGAAAATGTTTTGTATCTCGAAACACGTCACCTTCGATTTTTTTGAAAAAATTCTCAAATAAACTTTGATGCATGTAAGAACTATAAAAAAAATTTCCATCGTGGGGAAACTCTTCGTTCTATCTTTTTTCTTTTTTTGAAAATATCCATTCTCTCAAATCGTTTGTTCCGTTTCAATGAAAAATGTTTTTTTTCGAGATGTATGCCCCGCCCGATTTTTTTGAAAAAATTCTCAAAAATACTTGGATGGATATTAGAACTTTTAAAATTTGTCCGATCGTGGGGAAACGTTTCGTTCTATTTTTTTTCTTTATTCGAAAATATCTATTCTGTCACATGGTATATTCCATTTCAATGGAAAATGTTTTGTATCTCGAAACACGTCACCTTCGATTTTTTTGAAAAAATTCTCAAATAAACTTTGATGCATGTAAGAACTATAAAAAAATTTCCATCGTGGGGAAACTCTTCGTTCTATTTTTTTTCTTTTTTCGAAAATAACCATTCTCTCAAATCGTTTGTTCTGTTTTAATGAAAAATGTTTTTCTTTCGAGATGTATGCCCCGTCCGATTTTTTGGAAAAAATTCTCAAAGAAGCTTTGATGCATGTAAGAACTTAAAAAATTTGTCCGATCGTCGGGAAACTTTTCGTTCCATTTTTTTTCTTTATTTGAAAATATCTATTCTAACAAATCGTATGTTCCGTTATAACGAAAAATGTTTTTTATCTCAAAACATGTCCCCTTCGATTTTTTTGAAAAAATTCTCAAATAAACTTTGATGCATGTAAGAACTAAAAAAAATTTCCCATCTTGGGGAAACTCTCCGTTCTATTTTTTTTCATTATTCGAAACTAGAACGAAAATAGAACGAAGAGTTTCCCCACGATGGAAATTTTTTCATAGTTCTTACATGCATCAAAGTTTATTTGAGAATTTTTTCAAAAAAATCGAAGGTGACGTGTTTCGAGATACAAAACATTTTCCATTGAAATGGAATATACCATGTGACAGAATAGATATTTTCGAATAAAGAAAAAAAATAGAACGAAACGTTTCCCCACGATCGGACAAATTTTAAAAGTTCTTATATCCATCCAAGTATTTTTGAGAATTTTTTCAAAAAAATCGGACGGGGCATACATCTCGAAAAAAAACATTTTTCATTGAAACGGAACAAACGATTTGAGAGAATGGATATTTTCAAAAAAAGAAAAAAGATAGAACGAAGAGTTTCCCCACGATGGAAATTTTTTTATAGTTCTTACATGCATCAAAGTTTATTTGAGAATTTTTTTAAAAAAATCGAAGGTGACGTGTTTCGAGATAGAAAATATTTTGTCCTTGAAATAAAAATTAAACGAAGAAAAAAATTATGTCGAAAAAAATTATATTTTTTTCTTGAAAGAGCATTCAAAAACACAAATTTTGAAAAAAAGAACGATCAAATTGGTCCATATTTCGCAAAGTTATGAGCATTTGAAAAAAATGAGCCCGAATTTTAAGAAAATTCATATTTTCGAAACGGATGGTCAAAAAAATCTGAAAAAATTCTTGAACGCGTATTTCATCAGTCTTAAAAACATAAAAAATTAAAAAAAAAATCGAAGGGGGTGAGGTCCGAAAGTGTCCGATTTGGCATGGAATGCCTCATATATATTTATCTAGAATCTTTACACCTTTTTATATACGTCATGCTCTTTCCAATCATTCGTTCACACTGCCCTTGTCGTCAAGGGCCCAGCACGCTTTCACTGCGCTACTCTCTTGTTTCGCGTATCCTCCCCACCATCTACCATCCTTCCGGGTTTCCGAACCAATCATGTCTAAATTACCACACATGTACTTTTATTAAAAATGATCATTGCAATGTGAATATGAACAGTACCTTTTCTATTTGCTTGGCGAAGTGTTTGTGAGCTGCTCAATCAGCCACTACACGTGATTACAAGTTGAGTTATTCTATTGTAGGAGTACACAAAATGATTAGTTCACAATAAATAAATAAATAAGTGTGTAATGTGATCTGATCGAAACAGCAACTAAATGAATTACTTACCAATTCTAAGAATCACGGATCGCTAAATGCGAAACCACACGGTCGCCAGCGAACGGTTCGAAGAAAATGTGCCGGTCTTTTCTCTGATCTGTATACAATAATGCCAGCAAATTAACAATGATAATGAGTACACAATTTTGAAGATGAACCTGCCTGTTAATTTGTGGTGATGTTTTAGAAGCTGCTCGATGATTTCCTCGCTTTCTCACTCACTGCTCAATTCGCACACGTGTGTAC
The DNA here is from genome assembly GCA_914767735.1 of Anoplius nigerrimus. Classification (NCBI taxonomy): domain Eukaryota; kingdom Metazoa; phylum Arthropoda; class Insecta; order Hymenoptera; family Pompilidae; genus Anoplius; species Anoplius nigerrimus. Next base: position 1,264,045 of record OU612081.1, read on the forward strand.
AGGACTAATTGTAAGTATACGACGATAATGGCCGATCGATTACGCGGGAAAGATCCTCGTGCGGAATCGATGCGGACGGAAGCACGAAGTTTTTTCTAAGAGCTGTTCGCGAAGATGATTTGTCCCTTTGTATGGACAATAGCGCGTCACGCGAGCTGCTGATAGGCGAGCTATTCATCGAGCAGTGTATCGATTGCGATCTAGAGTGGGGCAGTGTCGCCAGGACCTGCCGTCACTCTTTATTCAAATGATCCGTGCCGACAGTGACATATAGTGACTATTGCTCTCTTCTGTTGAGCCGCTCTCAATACGCAACAATTTGCATTCAGAAATGTTTTGTTATATACGCTAGGATCTACTTGACCAGTCCATGAATCGAGAATCAAACAAAATTTATTTTTATGAAATGGGATATACTTAACGACCGTTTACTAAAGTTATGAGTATGTTGTATCCTCGGCCACGATACGGTCATTCAGGACGAAGCAAAGTTTTCAACACAATACTCTATTCTTTCCGACGTTTCGATCCGAATCCGGATCCTCCCCATGGATTGAAAATTTATGTCTGCAAATTGAATGTGTAAATGAAGTGGAACAAAACAAAAAACAGAAAATTGTAAAGTATATACCAAAATTTATTTTTTGTTACATACGGTTTTAAAATATGATTTAAATATACGGCATGTTGTGAGTTCATTAATTTTCCTGTCTTTGTACATGCTACATGAACTGTATCACTAATGATACTTTGCTCGCGAAGAATTTCTGAAAAATATTATACGGCGTCTGTCAGTTCCTGCTTTGTGGGACTTGTACTGTTGTGAGCGATGCCATACCCTTCATTAGCAGAAGCACTAGTCGATGGTTGACCCATGTTTGATGTGACTAAAATTACTGTCAAATAGATTTTGTAAATTATTCCACTATATATCATAAATGCTCTAATATTTTCGTTGTAAGAAATACAACTAATATTCCGATTTTAATTTTTGTAGAAATAATGGTACTCACCCAGCACTTTTTTTAAACACAAAAGTTTGTTAATATAAGTAACGGAGTAGACACAACTCCTCCGGCCCTGTGTCGGTCATACGGACATCACTTGTTTTCAAAACAAATTCATCAATACATCCAACGTTTCGATCCAAGTTTCGGATCCTCTTCAAAGAAAAATTAAATTATGTCTGAAAAAGAATAATGAATAAGGAAACGATATGACAAAGAATTTTTTAAGTAGAGATGAAGTTGAAGATTATAAGTGGGGCAAAAAACATAATGTAATAGGTGATAGAGAAATGTGGAGACGAGACTGTGCTGAGGAGAATCAAAAGTACTCACTTTTCATCAAACGTAGTGATCCGTGTAATGGTTTCAAGTTTTGACATATCTTATTGGTAACATTGAAAGAACGGAATTTAATATGGAATTGACGTTAATATGAGTAAATAATTAATTAATCGTGTTAGTCTGGATGACAAATAAGATGGTACAGACGACCTTCCTATTCCTTCCCATTTTACTGTTCCTGTGGATGTTATTAGGTGTCCGTCCCGAGGCCGACTGACCTCCCCGTGTTTACGGAAATATGATTTCGCATAATGCGTAGCTACGATGTACCCAAAGCTGGCCAATGTGAATCTTGAAACGTTATAAGATCGTTAGGTGGGGGAATAGGCGGTCCAATCATTATCAAGTATTCTCTCTGTAGAGACAGACAACACGATGTCAAATATTCAAACTGCGAAACAGAAAGTGTGTACCGAGAAATTAATCTTTAGTGAGAAACGGCGAGGAAAAAATTTAAGGAGATGCGCACATTGCTATACGGAGCAGTGTGTTCGTTTCTTTGTAATATACTGTGTATCGTTTCGTAGGGACTAACGCGGGGACTAAGTCCAACTCGTGAAACGATTAAGTTGTAGGAAAGGTGAGCACACTGTGTACGTCGCCCAGACTACGTACCCAGTGTGCCGGGAAAAAGGAAAAGACTCTAAGTTAATTTTCAAAAATAAGTAAAAGAGATAGAAAAGATTATGGTGTATGGAGGAGAAAAAACATGAAAGGATGAGAATTTATTGTTGTTCAGACGGATGAACGAACAATGTGTTATTGATGAAACATTTCTTCGTAGGAGATAACGCGGATACTAATCTCCTCGTGAAGCAATTAAATTTTAGGATAGAAAAGTTGTCTGAATGCAAAACTGTAGTATTGCATTCAGAACAACTATGAAGAAGGAAATGACTCTAAGTTGTGTAATCAAAAATTGGTAGAAAGAGATAGAAAAGCGGTCGGGTAGTGTGAGTAGATTGGATATTGAACTTAAAAACGATGTGTATCTTTTATGGCTACAAATTACAATAATAGATTTTCAATAAGTTGATGTGATCAATAAAACCTGATTAATGGAAACATCCAGATATACTGTATTAAGTAGTTGAAGGCTAAGGAAAAACAAAAGTTACAGAACGCAAATTTCGCCCAGAGGCTGTAGAGTGATCATTCGTTGTTAAGAAAAGTGAAAAATTGACAATCAGGATATTATGAAATGATAGCACAATGTAAGGAAATGTTGTGAAGACCACTCAAACAAATCGTAAAAATGTTCTAACAGATGAAGTAGAATCCGGAAAAGAAAACTCAGTTTTACCGTGAGACGAAGATGTTCTAGGCTATTAAACAATAAACCATATAATCATCATAATACCGGTGTGGGTATACAGCGTTAATGTTCAACTAACAGAACATATGGACGTAATAATCATCGATTATAGGTTTTTATACTTTAAGTTTACACTATTTTTATGCCTAATGATCTCGATGGTTTCCTGGAAAATTCGTAATGAGTGGTCGTTTTGTGTATCTAATATCACTGTATTGTCGAAATTGAAAAAATGATCTTCCTCTATGGTATGCTTAGTTAGTGCTGCGTATTGCGTACTATTGGTAAATTTATTTCTTTTGTGTTCCTTTAACCTGGTGTGTAGTTGACGTGATGTTTATCCGATATAGCAGGCTGTACAATTTAAACAAGGAATTTTGTAAACTATATTTGTTTTGGCCAGAAAATCTATATTATCTTTGATGGATGGAAATAAAGAACCTATTTTAGACGGGATACTGAAAATACAATGAACATTAAACCTTTTAAATACGCGAGCAATTTCATGAGATAATGATTGAATAAACGGGAAAGAAAATGAATTTTGCCAATTGATCGGGCCTCTAATTGATAGTCTGGTCTCTTTTTGTTTTTCTTTTTGCCAAGGATGGTAGATGTCAAAGATTCTTTTTTGTATACATGATTTAATGAAGTTACTAGGATAGCCGGTAAAGGTAAGACAACCGGTCCTCCGCACCGATTTGCATGAAACTTCGTGTAATGGTAGATTTTTGCATAAAAATAAGATCTGTAAAAGCCAAATTGCCCGCTCGCGTCTAATTAAAAAGTTATTAAGCGTTAAAGTTTGTTAAAAAACCTGCCTTACCGGCAGCGTGAACGCTACACCGACGAGGTATACCTAAAGACTGCTCACCTTATGGGACTAAAAAATCCGAAAAATATCGCCGTAACCTAACGCCCTCTAGCATATATCTGCGGCCAGATTGCGAAACGCAAAGCAAAGCAACGTAGTGTGCTACAGACACAGTTGTTACCACGGAGACTGATTACAGGACACTGCTTACAAGTTGGTTTTAACGAATTTAAACATTTATAGATCAATTTACCCCAAAACCAGACTTACATGTTCAATCACATGTAAAATCTTGGAAATGCTTTGAAAATATGGACACATATGTGTGGATGTGCTAAACTGTCTGATATTGAATTCCGCATCGCTACGATGGGTTGCTTTATGCATGCATACGTATGCGTAATATTTGCAGTGTGGTAGATACTTTTTTGCAATAATATTTTTGGGCATACAGTCCCGTAACAAAAATTAATAACATAGAGCCCAGTAAAAGTTCAAACCTACTAATTTTGGTTCCAAAAGATTCTTTTAATGGTATGGATAAGCAAGTGAAACGAGTATTTCTGAAAAATTTTGGCTAGTTTGACATTGTCTGGTCCGTTGTAGACCTCAGCTGCAGTAGGCGGAAGAATCGACAGTGGTTGAGAGTTACTGTAGGTTCCAATACAGGAATCGAAATACATATGTATTGGGCTACACGAGCGAACTGGCAGAACAGTGTATCGTGTGCAGATCGTTTTCTGTTTAACCCTCCGTATACTGCGCATAAAGTACGAAGACCGAGTCAGTTCTGACTCGTCACACCGACATTCACTAATACATTCTTAAGTCGCTTGAGCTCCTCACCGATATGTGACTCATCGGTCGGTTGCTCGAGCTCGAAGGTCTCACGGATACACTACTACTGGGTAATCTACATTGTCGGATAATTCAAAGGAGTTGGAATCGCAGTCTGTCGCTGAGTTTCGGGTTTCTGTCTACATATATACATATTGAGTAATAAGTCCTATGTACAAAAAATATATTTTTATTATTTTTGATTATTTACAATTCATTTTTATCTTCATTCGTGCAAACGTTCACGTGTTTGTACGAGTTTGTGTAGAATGGTTGCCACACACATATCTTGTACATTTATGACACGTTGTTGTGTAACGGTTGTTACTCCCACGACAAAATGAATATCGCGTACGTTGTTACCCTTGTATAGTGGAATCTTTTAGAATTATTCTTCCTGTTGGCCCTATAGCCCAAAGGTGCGCACTGTTCACAGATCTGTGGCAAACTAAATTTCTTTTCCGTATTGCACCGAATGTTTGAGAATGTGGTGGGGCAGCGCTAAGCCGGATGTGTCGCCGCTCGAAAGCGATAACGCACACTCTCACGCCGTTCGGCGGTGCCGCCAACCATGAGAGTGTGTGCGTTACCGGTCTGAAAATGCGAGTCAAAAGTGACTCCGTCACCGTATTCGGAGGGTTAAAGTACGGCACTCAACAGCTCGACTGGGCCGAGCTCGATCGCTTCCTGACATAGCCGTATCTTTGAATACTGACAATTGAAAGCGACGAGGTATATGAGTGAGATACCAACATTAACAACATAATCCATAATGTTCAGTTGCAATATTTCGTTAAAAACAAGTTTACTATTATATTGGATACATTTTTCTGATATAAAAAAGACCAAACACAAAATGATTACGATACTTGATTGCGTTGTTATGGATAGTCAATCGTCTGTCGACCAAACCTCTGGAGATTTAAAAGATGTGAACAAGAAGGAATATATTTCATGTGGATGAGGTACGGAGGTACCGAGCCAGTCAGGCTTGTCAAATTCGTTATACAGTAGAAGTCCGTTATTAGTCCGAAATTCGGGACCGCAAACGGACTTATACGGGACAGAGGTACTCGATTCTCAGCTCTTTGTATTTTGCCGACACGGAAGGGCTCAGAACGGGACAGCAGATAAGGAAAAGAGAGGGACTGAAAAAAAAACACGCTCGGCAAGACAGAATGCCCAAATATCGGTGAGGCAATACTGATGCAACAAAGAAAATTTTTTTAATTTGAGTTTTTGTGAATAAAAATGTCATTATCCTATTGCTAATATTTTTCCGAGTAAAATGAGACCAAACACGGTACCAATCGGTTTATATTTCCTTACGCATTAAAAGTTCTACATTCATCCATATTACTTACAGTGAGTAACTTTAATATTCGGACACTAGGAGATTTTTAGTTTATTACATTATAATTTCATTCCTAACAGTAAGAAATCATTCGCGATGAAGTATTGCATCAAGCTATACGTCTAGTAAAGAATCATAAAAATTTTATTTACATAACTTACAACAAAGTTTAAATAAAACAATTTTAATGAAGTAATGTCCGTTTTCCACGTTACTTTAATATTGGGACACTTGGTAGTGTAGCACTTTTTTTCAGTTTTTATGGTCCTAGTTAGAATATAATGTTTGTTTACAAACATTGACCGACTGTTCGGACGATAGTATGCCTCTTTACATTAGTTTTTCAACGACAGTTGTTAATAATTCTAGTCCAATGCCACGGAAAGGGAATACGAATTTTGATATGCGCCAACTTGTGATTTTTCACCATGCAAATGGCAAATCATATAGACAGATAGCCACAATGTTCAATATAAGTAAGAGCACAGTAGCCACCATTGTTAAACGTTTTAAAAACGTGGATTGCATTGATTTTATACATCAAAAATGTCAACCAAAGAAGTTGGACGCACGCGACATGAGGAACCTTGTCCGAAAAGTAAAGAAAGATCTGACAGTCAGTGCACCAAAATTGACAACAGATGTGCTGAAAGAAACTGGGAAAAAAGGGCGCCCCCAAACAATCCGCAGGCCTTTGAAAGAAAGCGGCTATAATGGAAGAGTAGCCAGTCGAAAACCGTACGTCAGCGAACAAAATCGGAAGAAGAGACTTAATTTCGCTAAGGAATTTGTTTCCAAAGATGAATCGTGGTGGAATAATGTTATATTCAGTGATGAAAGCAAATTTAATATTTCTGGTTCAGATAGACAAAGAATGGCGTGGCGGAAATAAAATTAAGAATTTAAATTTAAGAATCTTAGACCATCAGTAAAGCACGGAGGAGGCAATGTGTTTGTCTGGGGCTGCATATCGACATTCGGACTGGGCGAATTAGTGTTTATTGATGAAATTATGAACAAATATTTATATTTGAACATCCTGAAAAATAATTTACACAAAAGTGCAAAAAACATGGGCATATTAAACACTTTTAAATTTTATCAGCACAATGATCCAAAACATAAGGCCGCATTGTACAAGAATACCTTTTATATAATTGCACAAAAATTTTACAATCGCCACCTCAATCACCAGATATTAATCCCATTCAAAATTTATGGGATGAATTAGACCGACGAATTAGGACAACAGTAATAACTTCAAAGAAAATGTTAAAAGATCGATTGAAGGAAGAATGGAACAATATAGGCATTGATTATTTCGAAAAAATAATTAGAAATATGCCGATGCGCTTAATAGAGCAGAACGGCTACCCAACAATATATTAAAACTCATAAAACTATAAAAATTAATACAAAAATAAGTAATTGTTAAAAGTGTCCGAATATTAAAGTAACGTGAAAAACGGACATTGTCTCATTAAAATTGTTTTATTTAAACTTTGTTGTAAGTTATGTAAATAAAATTTTGACTATTGTTTACTAGACATATACCTTGATGCAATACTTCATCGCGAATAATTTCTGACTGTTAGGAATTAAATTATAATGTAATAAACTAAAAATCTCCTAGTGTCCGAATATTAAAGTTACTCACTGTATATGGAAAGAGGAAGACAGATGTAGCAGAGAGTGAGTCAGCAAATTGAAACACTTTCAGCCGCTTGATGAGGTGCGAAAATGGTGGAATGATTCCTATATATGATCAAAGGAAAGCCGCAAAAGCGACTATTAAAGGAAGGAACGTAAGGTTTTGCGACTTATAAAGGAAGGAACGTAAGGTTTAGCGACTTATAAAGGAAGTGTTCCTACATTCTGCTGTGCTGCTCGAAAGTTTCGTTGGTGTTAGTGTCTCACCGATAGATCTCGGTTTGCCGTCGGCGGCATCAAACAAATTGTGTGGCAATGTCGTGCGGCTCAGTGGCCGGATGCTAGGGGGATCCCCCCAACAAGATGGCGGCACAGCGACTTATATCGGATACTAACTTCAGCGGACTTATAACGGACTTTTACTGTATGTTGATCTGATGGAATTTCTTTATGTACTGTCACTGAAGTAGGCTAATATTTCACATGTTGCTTGTCTCTCGTTTGTTGGTTCCGTTGAGTCCGGACACAAGCAAGGAAGAATCGTCAGGCACCCATCGATAGCACGACTATTTGGGCGGATAAAAAAACTTGTTGAATCAAATTAATTAATTGTAACTAAAAATTACATATAAACCGATTTGTTTCGTGTTTGGTCTCATTTTACTCAGAAAAATGCTAGCAATGCGGTATTAACATTTTCAGTCACAGGAAGTCAAATTAGTAAAAACTTCTTCGGTACATTAGTACTATCTCACCGATGCGCGGCATTTGTTTTTTTGACGCTGGCTTCACTTTCAGCCCATATATGTATAGCGGACAACACCGAACTAACTTTTTACGTCTGACACGCGGGGTTGCTAACAATTGTTTCTTACTGATTGTCTTTTGTTTAATTCTTGGATATTTCACATACTCTGGCGCAGTGTTTCCCAACCAATGACCTAGAGTATTTTGCTGTTCATCCGCGAAACATTGGGAATTTTTAATGTTCTTTTCCACATTATGGGAAGCTCTCATATTCTTTCCACAAATATAAACAAAAGTGTAGCAATTACAATTATGCATAAGATAAGAAAATATTTAATATACATATAATTTACAATAATTACATATCTAACATAATTTTTATTTTCTCATTTTTAAATTAACATTCATATGGCGTTACAATATTAATAATATCATGTCGGTTCCGCGCAATCGTTTTTTACGAGGGATTATACACATAATGACGCAACAGATTGTACACAATCCAGAAATAGTGATGCAAAAATTGTTTATTTCCAGAAACAATTTACAGATGCTACATATGAATAACATTTTTAGAACGCTTCTGTCAATGAATTATTTATCGTTGCAAAGTTATTAAGTATCGTTTTGCTTGACATTTATTATTTCAGAAAAACAATAGTTTACAAAATAGTTTCTATTACATTTTGATACGTTTTCACAACGTTTAGTGTTAATAACTATTTAATTTTGCGTACACAATTAAAGCATAATGGGTAAAATTAATTGTGCAATTACAAGGAATAAAGAAAACAAGACAATTACAGGGCAAACAAATTATAAAATAAACGAAAAGTAACGAATTTCAATATCATTACACAATGGATAATACCAACATACTCTGTGTGGTTATTACCTACGCCGGGATTCCGTTTTACCTACGCTGTTATACTTCTTTACCTACATCTTTTCGCTCTCGTGCCAGGCCCCACCACGCCCCATTATCGGAAAAAAAAATTGCCCATAGTGAGCAGTCTTTAGGTATACCTCGTCGGTGAACGCTATCTGCGCATGCGCACTGATGTCTGCGCATGCGCACGGACAAGCATGCAGGCAAAGTGCGCGTATTTGAAATGAAATAATATTGAATTGGCGAAGGCTAGGTGTGGGCAAGGCTTCCCTTTCATAATATTTAAGGGTTTTCAATCAAAAAATGGTTTGAGAGTTGGTTTAGGTCTAGATTTGTTTCAGCCAAATCTCACTTTTCGTTTTATTTCTATGGCTAGGTGTGCGCAAGGCTTCCCTTTCATAATATTTAAGGGTTTTCAATCAAAAAATGGTTTGAGAGTTGGTTTAGGTCTAGATTTCTTTCAGCCAAATCTCACTTTTCGTTTTATTTCTATGGCTAGGTGTGGGCAAGGCTTGCCTTACATAATGTTTAAGGGTTTTCAATCAAACAATGGTTTGAGAGTTGGTTTAGGTCTAGATTTCTTTCAGCCAAATCTTACTTTTCGTTTTATTTCTATGGCTAGGTGTGGGCAAGGCTTCCCTTTCATAATGTTTAAGAGTTTTCAATTAAACAATGGTTTGAGAGTAGATTCGGGTTATATTTTAATAGCAAAAGTGCAGCAACATCATTTCTATCGACAAAAGCACTACAAAAGGTCATATGCACAACATACGCAGTGTGCCGTGAAAAAGGAAATGACTCTAAGTTAATTAGCAACCCGAAAAAAGAGATAGAAAAGAAGTATGGTCTATGGGAGTAGAAGTAATGAGAAAAAGATGTTAAGATTGTAGTTCTACGAGCGAACTAACAACAATTATTTAATGAACTGTTGCCTCGTAGGAAATAACGCGGAAACTAATTTCCTCGTGAGACAATTAAATGTTAGGAAAGGTGAGTTACCCGAGTGTACCGTAGAAAGTAACACTCAAAGCAACCAGGAAGAATGAAGCGACTCTAAGTTAAACACAAAAATTATCCAGAAAGAGATAGAAAAGCGTTCGGAATGGGTGGGAAGGTCTAAAATGCGAATTGAGGAAAGAAATTGAATATCCTAAGGCGTAGACTGAGAAGTTATTAATAACAGAAAGAAAATTTTTTTTTTGAAATTTTAAACAATAATCGAAAAACCAAAAAATTAAATAGAAACTATGTGGTGTATTAACTTGTCTGGCTAATAAAGTATATATGTCACATGTAACTATGATGAGACTGAAGGAAACACAAAACAAAACCGAAAAGATGTAAACGAATAGTCATAAAAAGCAAAAAAGGTAGGCATCTGATACATAGACTTGTTTGATATGTTTGACAATGCAGGTAACTGGTTAACTGGATAAATAGAAATTATTAGTGGATCCGAAGAAACAATCATTGAATCCTATTATCATAAGACCTCAGTTATTGAAAAGTAGTTGTAATTCACCACATAATCGTCATAATACCGATGTAGGTATCCATGGTCAATGTTCTATATTAGAACATGTGGACGTAATAATCATGGATTATGGGTTTTTCGTATTTGAGGTTTACGCTGTTTTTGTGTTTAATAATTTCTATAGTCTCTTGGAATGTTCTTAAACTTTGATCACTTTGTGTATCCAGTATTTCGGTATTGTCAAAATTGAAAAGATGGTCCTCCTCTATGCTATGTTTAGTTAAAGCTGTAAATTGAGTACTGTTCGTAAACTTGTTTCTTTTGTGCTCCTTGAGTCTCGTATGTAATTGACGAGAAGTTTGGCCAATATAACACGCATGGCAATGTAGGCACGAAATTTTATAAACTATGTTAGATTTAGCTAGAAATTCGATATTGTCTTTGATAGGTGGAAAAAGGGAACCCAATTTGTATGGTATTTGAAACAGGCAGTGAACATTGAACTTTTTGAAGACTCTAACTATTTCATGTGAAAGGGATTGAATAAATGGAAATGAAAATGAATTTAACCAGTTTATCGGACCTCTACGTGCTAATCTTTCCTCTTTTTCTCTCTGCTTTAACCAAGGGTGATAGATCTCGAAGATTCTATTTTTAATACATGAATTTACGAAGTTGGAGGGATACCCAGTCTCACTTAACACACTTCTGATTAGATTCAAGTTCTTCTCTCGGTAGGTGATATGTGACAACTGTATAGCCCTGTCTATTAGACCTTAAATTAAGCCTATTTTTTGCTTTAACGGATGACTCGAATAGAAAGAAATATATCGTTTGGACCAAGTTGGTTTGTGGTACCAGTCAGTTCTTAATGTATTGTCAGGTAATCGATGGATGGTGATATCAAGAAAATTAATTTTGCTTTCAAATTCGGTTTCATGTGTAAACTGTATTCTGGGATGGAAAGAGTTAAATATCTGAAGTGTTTCGTGTACTTTTTCTGGTGGTAAGGCGCACACGATATCGTCCACGTAACGTTTGTAAAACGGTAAACGAAAAGATAGTTTGTCAACACAAGTACTTTCTAACTCCTCCATGACCAGATTGGCCACTACAGGTGAAAGGGGCGACCCCATGGCACAACCGAAATTTTGTTTATATATTTTGTTGTTAAATTTAAATATGTTGGAATCTAAGCAAAATTTAACCGCTTCACAGAAACTAGTTTTAGGTATAGGAGTAAGATTCTTAATATCATCCCACCTTTTGTTAATAACTTCTATGACTATGTCTATTGGAACATTGGTGAAAAGAGCAGTAACGTCCAGTGAGAACAGTAGATAATTAGGAGGTAATCGAATGTTATTTAAAAATTCAACCATATGCCAGCTGTCTCTCGCCGCAAAAGGGGTTTTATCGACTATTTTAATTAATATGGAGCTTAGGAATTTTGCCAAGTTGTAAGTAGGCGTGTTAATAGACGATACTATTAATCTCCATGCTAAAACCGGTTTATGAATTTTGGGCAAGGCATAAGCCCTTGCTATATTGGCCGAGTAACAGTGCAATTCTTTCGATAGACTATCTCCTATGTACTTTCTATTATGCCAATTAGTGATTATTTTATTATTTCTGAGTTGATTTGTGGCTGTATATTCGTGCTTAATAATGGTATAAGTCGACGGGTCATTTAACATTTCCTCTACGTAATTAATGTATTGATCTTTGTATGTAATCACGGAGACACTTCCTTTATCCGCCTTGAGAATCAAAATGTAGGGGTTGTTTTTTAGAAAAGACTTAGTAATAGAAATCTGTTTGAACAATTGTGTGTATGTGTTGACGAAATTTTGTGTTGGATTTCTCTTTCTGAAATTTTGTATATGATGTATAATTTCCTGTCTAGTTTTGTTTTTGGATTCTATTGGAATTTTAGTTAAAGCTTTTTCAACACTTGCGTATAGTCTGGTGAGTTTGACGTTCTTGCGATTAACGGGTAACGCGAAACTAGGACCTAAAGCTATATTTTTTTTCACGATTTTCACCGAAATTTCACGAGAAAAAACGTCATTAAAAAAAAGGTAATCAAGTAATCGCAAAAATCCTACGTCAAGCTTTAGTTAATGTATCTAAAAGTACTGTGTTCAAAATTCACAGCAATCGGACCGATAGTTTACGAGATATACGAAGAACCGTTTCGAAAAATATAACTTCGAGATAATCGCAAAAGAAAGTAAACGTGCGGTTATTCGGCTGACGGCGCGGTTTTTGTGAGTCTTACCTTCAATCAGCGATTCCTGGTCCATACATGTCCTCTTCGGCAGCTGTTTGAGCATCCTGGGCCTCTTTTTGCGAAGATCTACGTGCTTGGCGTGCTTCTTTCGTACTTTTTTGCGCTCGGACATTTGCTGTAGCGCAACGTTCCTCGTCGACTGCCCTACAGAAATCGTAGCAGCGATCTCCGATGCTTAGATCCATGAGTTTCATCATCAGCAAAATACTGTTGTACCCATCGTTGAAAGTGCTGATAGCAATGTAACTAGCAATTTCGACGGTTTTCGCACCGCTGGAATTCGTTTTTGGAGCCATTGACCAGATGACGGAGTTGACGCTTTCGTTGGCGTTTTGCATGAAGCCTCCTTCGCACCATTCTAACAATTCATCTGAACTGAGGTCCTCATAAACAGGTCGAATGGCATCTTGAACAATTTGAGGCAGAGGATTCTTGTGTAGATATTCATCCAAAGTGCCAATCGCTTTTGATATTTGCCAAGAGCACCACGAGTCTTCTCCCAGAGGACAATTTTCATGTTGCGGGATTTCGTCGGTCGAGCTCTTGTGCTTGAATGTTGCCCAAATAGCTTTCTTCATTTCGTCTTTAGAATTAGAGAACCTTCGAATAGCGAGACCGTAATATACTGTTAGCTCGTTAATTAGTTTATCGGTGAGCTTTCCTTTGCCAGCAAGACCTTTCTTTTCCTTTTTGATTTTACGAAGTCGTGTGCCCATCCTTTTTTGCACATGACCTACGCATTCTTTTTTCATCACTTTTTCTTCGTATGGATTCGAGTAAACAATTCTACTAACCCATACAAATGATACAATAGGGCAGCTGCACGTACTGAACCGTGCGAGTTGCATACACTGATCGAGCCGCGCGGTCGACCGCTCGCAGCGGCTCGACCTTCCTACCGAGAAACACCTGGAACTTTTGCAATTTTGCGATTTTCAGTACCAACTATGGATTAACTGATGCGTAACATTTCAAAGATTATTATAACACAATAAAAAAAAAATGAAAAAAAAAATTGCATGGTGGCCAGACCCCTTAAATTTTTAATCCAAAGTTCAGAGTGAGGAATTTGAGTGGGTTGATTTTCTGGAATTTTAAGTAAGTTTTTAAATTTGTTTAGTAATCTCTTTTTATGTGTCATGTTTATATTTCGAAACCGTTTATGTTGTGTGAGAAAAAATTTTGAAGTAATTGAATTTGGAAGTAAGCTATTAATTTTAGTTCTGATGGATTTCTCTTTATAATGGTGTAATTTAAGGTTTTGTAATTATCCTTAATCTCTAATAATAGAGTTCTCCTGAAGAAATTGTATTGGACATTATTATATTTTAAGGTAATAGTAGGGCTATTGACATAACTCCTATTACTATTCAAAATATGTTTTGGGATGATATTATACTTTTTACATTGGATTAAACATTTACATTGGTTACTAATGATTATTAATCTGTTTTTTGTCTTCAACCACTCTTTAAGAACTTGAGTATGCGTATATCCGAAATTAGATGTGATAAATTGGAAAAAACTATTATTATTTAAATTATTAGAAATATCTGTGTTGAAACCATAATTCATCGTTGAGGTTTTTTGGCCAAAAAACTTGATTAAAAAGATACTTATCGACCGTAATTTGTTAATATAAGTAACGGAGTAGACACAACTCCTCCGGCTCTGTGTCGGTCATACGGACATCACTTGTTTTCAAAACAAATTCATCAATTCACAAAAGTATGATTTCTCCCTCCGTTAATTTGCACTATAGTACACCAGTGAAAATACATTTTTGATACTTCTACCTTGATGTTTTCACCACGAGATGTAAGTCAGAAGTGACAGCAGTTATTACCAAGAAGTTCAGATAATATATATTCTCGTTCCGAATTATATTTGCGTATGCCGGATTCAATCAACGGACCGTTATTTTATCACACTAATAAACGAATCAGGTCCGTGTTATTCATTTTTATGGCTTCTTCCAAATCTTGAAATTCCCATGTGCCTATGTTTTTACAGGAACTGACGCCAAAACGCCGGCAAAAATGTTCAAAGACGTAGATGTTCAAACGAGTTTTAAAAGAAATCCATTTGAAAAAAAATGTGTGTTAAATGTTATAAAAATGGGCAAAAAAAATCACAAAACCGCATCAGGAATCGATCCCCGGACTGTCAGTTATTACGCTAGTACCATACTAACTGTGCTACGCCGCTTCGATGAAAACCAAGTAAATTTTATACAACTTATATACGATGTACATTTTTAAACATTGTTTATTTGCAAAACAAATGTGTAAGTATCTTTTAGGAGGCAATTTTAAACACCTCTGCAAAATTTCGGCGCGATCGAAAAATTTTTATTTTTGACCTCGATTTTTTCAAAAATGGGGGAGTGTTGCCACTTTTGGCAAAAGACGTGTCCAATATTTTTGGCTAAAGAAGGTCTGTGCAAAATTTGAACAAAATCGGTGACCCACAACCCTGGTCCTCCCCTTGTAAGATGTGCAGTATTAATAAATTCAACAAGAGCAGGTTTCCCATCAGATCTCGGGTGTTCAAGGCAATAAAACTTCACCGCATAATCATCATAATACCGATATTGGTATCAAACGTCTGTGTTCATTATTAGAACATATGGACGTAATAATCATGGATTATGGGTTTTTCATATTTTAGGTTTACACTATTTTTATGCCTGATAATCTCGATGGTTTCCTGGAAAGTTCTTAACGAATTGTCATTTTGTGTATCCAATATTTCAGTGTTGTCAAAGTTGAAAAAGTGATCCTCCTCTATGCTGTGTTTTGTGAGGGCAGTGTATTGTGTGCTGTTAGTGAATTTGTTTCTCTTATGTTCCTTGAGCCTCGTACGTAACTGTCGCGACGTTTGACCAACATAACAAGCGGGACAATGTAAGCACGGAATTTTATACACTATGTTTGATTTCGCCAAAAATTCAATATTGTCTTTAATAGGAGGAAAAAGAGAACCTAATTTATATGAAATTTGAAATAAGCAATGAACCTGAAATCTTTTGAAAGCTCTTGCAATTTCTTGTGAAAGTGATTGTATATACGGAAATGAAAACGAATTTAGCCAATTAATGGGACCTCTACGTGATAGTATTAACTCTCTTTGTTTTTGTTTTAACCAAGGATGATAGACCCCGAAAATTCTCTTTTATATACATGATTTTATGAAATTTAAAGGATATCCGTTTTCGACTAGAACATTTCTAATTAAATTCAAATTCTTTTCTCTACATGTAATATGTGACAATGAAATCGCCCTGTCTATTAAACCATAAATTAAACCAACTTTTTGTTGTACCGGGTGACTCGGAAAAAAATTAGATATACCGCTTGGACCAAGTCGGTTTGTGATACCAGTCTGTCTGTAAACTATTGTCAGGCAATCGATGGATGGTGATATCAAGAAAATTGATTTTACTGTCTGGTTCTATTTCATGTGTAAACTGGATTCTATGGTGGAAAGAATTGAAAATCTGTAGGGTTTCCTGTATTTTTTCCGGTGGCAAAGCACAGACGATATCATCAACGTAGCGCTTGTAAAAGGGTAGATGAAAAGATAATTTATCAAACGTTTCACGCACGTCCTTTCGAACTCCTCCATCACCAGATTCGCCACCACTGGTGATAGGGGAGAACCCATGGCACAACCGAAATTTTGTTTGTAGATTTTGCTGTTAAATTTGAAAATATTCGAGTCTAGGCAGAATTTTACCGCTTCACAGAAACTACTTCTCGGTATAGGTGTAAGATCCTTGATATCATCCCATCTCTTGTTTATGACTTCTATGACTATGTCTATTGGAACATTGGTGAAAAAAGAAGTAACATCTAATGAGAAAAGTGAATGATTCGGAGGTAATCTGATGTTTTTTAGAAATTCAACCATGTGCCAACTGTCTCTCGCCGCGAACTCGGTTTTGTCAAAAATTTTAATTAGTATGGAACTTAAGAATTTGGCCAGATTATATGTCGGCGTGTTGATGGAAGACACAATCAATCTCCATGCCAAAACCGGTTTATGAATTTTTGGCAAAGCGTACGTTCTTGCTATATTGGCCGAGTAACAGTGCAATTCTCTGGATAGATTATCTCCAATAAACTTTTTATTGTGCCAGTTAGTAACTATTTTATTGTTCCTTAACTGATTTGTGGCTGTGTATTCCTGTTTAATTATGGTATAGGTGGATGGGTCATTCAAAATTTCTTCTACGCTATTGATATATTGGCCTTTTTAGGTAATAACTGAAACACTCCCTTTGTCTGCCTTAAGAATCAAAATATTAGGGTTATTTTTAAGAAAGGATTTAGTGATTGAAATATGTTTAAAAAGTTGTGTGTAAGTGTTAACAAAATTATGAGTTGGTTTTCTACGTCTAAAGTTCTGTATGTGATGTATGATTTCTTGTCTAGTTTTATTTTTTTCCTTAATGGGAATATTTGTTAAGGCTTTCTCTACACTGGCAAACAATCTAGTGAGTTTAACATTTTTGTGGTTGATCGGTAAAGCGAAACTAGGACCTAATGCCAAAACTTTCTTCACATCCTCAGGAATGACCTCATTTGTTAAATTTTTAATCCATTGCTCAGAATATGGTATTTGAGTGGGTTGGTTCTCTGCAATTCTTTGTAAGTTAATAAGTTTGTTCTGTAGTCTCTTTTTCTGTATGAAATTAATGTGTTGAAACCTTTTATGTTGTGTAAGAAAAAATTTTGAAGTAATACTATTAGGAAAAATGCTATTGATTTTAATTCTGAGTGACTTTTCTTTTCTGATAATTGGAAATAATGTTTTGTAAGTGTCTCTGATTTCTAGTAATAAAGTTCTTCTGAAGTAGTTAAATCGTACATTGTTATATTTTAAACTAATGTTTGGACTATTAAAAGATAATGGGTTTGATTAAGTGAGATTCGATTCTGTTAATTGTGTCTTTATTTCTCCTCTATCCTTTTTGACTCGTGTTACACATTGCACAGTTAGAACTTTTAGTTGAACCAACCGAAGTGAGGTGGCCATGCTACTTATATACAAGCGTGTCAGACTAGGAAATGGCGGTGTCGCGCAGCTCCGGTCGCACCCCAAACTGAGGCGCGCGAGATACGAACTCACGTTTACGTCTGCCGTCATTTCTTCCGTGGAAATGTGTTCCAGTTTAAGGTCTCCCCGACAGACGTGCTCCCTGATGAAGTGGTGCCGCACGTCGATGTGTTTGGTGCGTGTCTATACCCCGCAGTTGACGCCAAATCTACCGTGCCTTTGTTGTCGCAGTAGACTCTGACCCTGGTCGATTTCGCGTCTTGGTCGAGCTCGCCTGCAAGTGACTGCAACCAGAGTGCCTCCTGGCACGTAGAGGACAGTGCTATGTATTCGGCCTCCGTGGTTGACAGTGCCACCGTGTTCTGCTTTTTGCTCTGCCAGGACAGCGCACCTCCCTGAAACAGAAAAATGCTGCCCGTGGTCGAGTGCCTGTCGTCGGGCTCGCTTGCCCAATCGGCATCTCCGTCGGCCCGTATGCTTCCTTTCCTCGCCCCGCCGTATAGCATCTTCATGTTTGCTGTCCCGCGCAAATATCTGAGGATGCGTTTTACTGCAGCCCAGTGAGCCTTTCCGGGATCATTTAGGAATCTGCTCGCCATGTTTACTGCATGCGCAATGTCAGTTCGGGTGCATTGGCTCACGTACATGAGACTCCCCACGGCTTCCCGATAGGGTAACTTCTTCATCTCCACCCTCTCGTCTTCTGAGTTTGGACATTGCCGTTTGGAGAGCTTTTGGCTTGGATCTTCCGGTGTTGGCGCGGGATTACTTTCTTCCATGCCGAACCTTTGAAGGACTTCCTCGAGAAACTGCTCTTGGTCTAGCCAAACCTTGTCTCTCTCCGTTGATTGTACTATCCTCATGCCGAGGAGATGACGTGCCTCGCCAAGATCTTTAACCTTGAAGTTTGAGGCTAACTCTTCCTTTGTGTTCGCAAGTAACTCCTCGCTGTTCGTCAGGATGAGGATGTCGTCCACATAGATCCCTATTATTAGTCTCTGCTTTCCGTGTTGCCTATAATATACACACGGATCCGCCTGCGATTGCTGCAACTTCATCCTTTTGAGCGTTTGATCCAATTTCCGGTTCCAGAGCATTCCGCTCTGTTTGAGTCCGTATATTGCTTTCTTTAGCTTCCAGATCATTCCCTGGCTGCTCTGTTGCAGCAATTCCTTGGGCGGCCGTACATAGATGTCCTCATCCAGATCTCCGTGCAGGTAGGCTGTCACTACGTCCATCTGGTGCATCTTTAACCTATACTTGGACGCCAACGCGCACAGAAACCGTACTGAGGCGTATCTTATTACTGGGGAGTAAGTTTCATTATAGTCGATCCGTTGCGCTTGTTTGCAACCGCGCGCGACTAACCTGGCATTGTTACTGGTGACTTTCCCTGCCGCGTCCCGCTTCTCTCTGAACACCCATTTCGTGTCTAGGACTCTCCCGTCCTTTGGTGGTGCTGACAGCTCCCACGTATCATTTTCTTTTAGAGCTGCGGCTTCTTCTTCCATGGCTCTTTTCTAGTGTTCCCTTTCTGGCCGTGCCATGGCATCCTCTGCGCTGATTGGGTCTGTTGTTGAGCTTTCCTTGGCGAGGAAACCTATGTAGTCTGGCCTCAACCTAGGTTTCGGTTCCCTCGTGGAGCGCCTCGGAGTGCTTGCCGCAGGTGGGTGGGCGCCTTGCGGGTCTTCTTGGCTGGGTAAGCCTTCCTCTTCTGTGCCTCCGGCAGGTTCCTCTGGAATATAGTCAGGGTCGCTGCGTGAGACGACAGTACGGTTCAACTCGTCCGTATCATCGGATTCCTCGCTGTCTATAGTGCCGGTGTCAACGGGTTCCTCTCTCGGTTGAGTCTCGTCCGGTGCCTCCTCCACTACCTGAATGGAATTCTCGAGTGGTAGCTGCCTTTCATCAATCTCAGGTTCGAGCGCCTCTGTTTTCTGTTCTAAAAACACTACCTCTCTGCTGTTCACGATTTTTCTTGTTTTCGGATCTATTAGCCTGTACCCTTTTGACTCGGCGCAATATCCCAAAAATATATTTTCTTCGGCATTTGCATCCCATTTCTGCCTATTCACCTTTAGCACGTGCACATAGGCCCTGCAGCCGAATACTCGCAGATGGTTTAAGTCCGGCCGACGTCCGGTCCACGCTTCCTCAGGCGAAGGGATTGCAATATCGGACCAAAAGTTCAATACCGGTATTCGGTATTTTTTAGATCGTAATACCGGAATACCGGTTTTAATACCGGTAGTAGGAATTTTAGTCAAAGAAAGAATACACAGTTGTTTCTTTGTTTTATTTGCCAGTTTTATTAGAGAGAACAAATATCATAATTCATCATTTGTAACTTATAAATTATAACAGCATATAAAGAATCACAAAAAAGTAAAAGAACAAGAAACATCTTATGTATTTAAAACATAAAAAAGTGTAAATATCACTATTCAGTCTGTGGTACTACTACACATTTTTGAAATATGATCTTAAAGAACATAATGCATCAATTGTACTGTCATTAAGCCCGGAACGTAATTTGGTGCAAAATTTATCAGCTGTCGAAACCGCTCTTTCAGCATCTACGCTAGTTGGTAGTACTATTATATACAATCTTTATTGATTTCCTTACGGATTACAATCTTAAACAACTACCTACACCTAAACCTTAAGGGGGGAGACCTGTGTAAGTGGCCCAAAAAATCGATTTTTTTTTTTAATGCATAAATCGATTGTTTAGCATCTCGAAATTATGTTACCCAAGCCGCAACACAAAATTCCTAAAACTGTAGTAGATATAACCCATTTTATCCCCGAGCGCGCGGAACGCTCTACGGTGGAGGTAAGTATGTTTCGCATCAATGATATCAATGCATTCGCGATAACAGGTCGGGTTCACTTGTATAGAAGTTTAAGTAAGTATATGATTACACGGCTGTAAATATATGAACCATTGTAAGTTTTCATGCAACGCTGCGTGAATTGGAATGTTATCTCCCGAATCAGAAAGTGTCCGCTTGTCACCTTCTTTTCTTCCTTCTTACCCAATGGAATAGTAGTGAGTACGGTACGTGTCCACAGTGATGTACATTTTGTCACATTATTTAGTTGAGCCTTGAGCAATTCAGAGCGTATTTAGCGAGAATTTTGTGACAGAAGGGCGTATATAGTGAATAGTGACAGGAACGCCGTAGCCTTAATTCAACACTTGAGGCGAGAACAGTCCGCAGAAAAAAAAAGCAAGCTTTGCTGGAGCAATTCGAAGAAGATGAAGGAATTATATATGGGACTGGCATAGCAGATTAGGAAAAAACTGATGTAAGTACATCCCAAAAGTGTGATTATATTGTAGCTAATCTTTAAACGCGTTTTTCTCGAATCAACGTTTGGCATATCGGTGTGCAAGATAACGACAAAACTCTTCAACGGATTGAGTTGGGTTTTTATATACGAGAGCCTGAATATCTTGGCCAGGGATTGAACCTAAATAGACATTGATATTATGCAAATAAATAATATTTTATGTACTTTAAGAAAGAAATTTTCCTCGGAAAATTGATCTTTTTCAGTCAACCTGCTGCCAAATTTACAATTCTGCAGATATTGACTTAAAAATAGGTTCACTTGCTTGCGGCATCTCTAAGGTCAAGAATGCTATTTGGATTTTTAATTTCGGATCACTACAGCACACTCTGCACTGCACACCGCAAACCGCTGCAATCGAGGACAGGTCGGACTTTGGCCCTTGTAACATTATTAAGAAAAACCTGTTCTTATTAAAAAAAAAATGTCTATACAGCATGAAAGTGTAAATAAACTATGACCAAATTTAAAAAACATTGATAAAATAGTTCCCTTAAGAATAAATCCCGAATATTGCTCGATTTTAAGCGCGCTACACAGGTCTCCCCCCTTAAGTCTAACTAAACTCTAGTAGTAGTAGTAGTAGTAGTATCAACCCCGACAGACATGGTCGGGTATTCCTCCCAGGGCTGACGGCCTTTGCCCCTTCGCCACGGCAGCGACGGCCCCTCGTCGGCAACTCGGAACATATCTTCCCTTCTGCTTCGCCACCACTACCTCCTCCCACTCGCGGAACTAGTACCGCTAAGGCAGGAGGAGATACTTCCCTTCGGGGCTGTGGTGTGACGGGAGGTTGCCTAATGCGTGTATGACCGCTCGTTCGGTGCGCTATCGACTCAAAAGCCCGGGCATCGTCGCGCTTACACTTACTAGAGGGTTTGCCCCGGACGATGGGATAACTAAACTCTATCCCACGCCTTATTCTACCCTACGCCCACGCTCTTTGCCGCTCGCCGCTCGCTATTTCTCCGCTCGCCGCTCGCTCTCTCTCCGCTCGCCGCTCGCCCTCTCTCCGCTCGCATACTCGCTCTCTCTCCGCTCACCGCTCGCTCTCTCTCCGCTCGCATACTCGCTCTCTCTTCGCTCGCCGCTCGCTCTCTCTCCCCTCGCATACTCGCTCTCTCTCCGCTCGCCGCTCGCTCTCTCTCCGCTCGCATACTCGCTCCCCCTCTCCCACGCTCACTCCGCCGCTCAAAACGCCCGCCGCTCTCTCTCTCTCTCCCTCTCACACTCGTTCCCTCCCCCGCACGCTCTCTCTCTCGGACTTCCGTTTCTACTCTCTCTCTCTCACTCACTCCACCCCACTCCATTCACTCCTCACTCCCTCATTCACTCATTCCCCTCCCCCCACCTCCGCCCATCTCCTCTCCACCTCCTTAAAGAAATCCTCTCCCCTCCCCTCACCCCCAACACCCACCTCCTCGCCTCCTGCCATCCCTCCTCCTGACCCCCCCTCACACATACCTCCCACATGTGTCTCCGCGTCTCCCTCCCCCCCCTGCACAATCTACACAGCCTCTCCTCCTCGCTCCCCCAGTACCTCCCCCCCCTCAACCCACTGCCCAACCTAAACCTCGCCACTCTCTTCCACCTTTCTTCCCCCCAACCCCTCTTTAGATATTCCGGGACTCCCTTGTCCTTGCAAACCCCGTACTCCTTATTCCACTCCGACCTTCCTATCCTCTCCCATCTGTCCCTTTCCTGCTCCTCCTTCTCCCACCCTATGATCTCCTCCCCCCTTATGTCCCTCGCCTCCCTCCCCACCCTCCACCCCCTTTTCACCCAAAACGCTCTCCTCTCACCCTCCCAACCCCTTTCACCCTCCCTCCTACCCATTCTCTCTTTTATTTCCCTTAAACACGCCTGGGCCAGTGCCCCTCCGCCGCCCTCCTCCACCCTTCTCTCATATCCCCAAGCCCTCATAGCCATTCTTCCCCTCATCATCTCCCTCTGCAGTTCCTCTCTTAGCATGTACCCAGGCGTGCTCCTCTCCACCCCCAATACCCACCTCAGGAACCTTTCATGGAGTGCCTCCACCTTCTCCCTCTCTCTCCACCCCCACACCTCCACCCCATAACTCACCACTGGCCAAACCAACCTATCATATAGCCACAACCTTCTTCCCCAATCTCCCCCGAAAAGCCTCTTCCCCAGCCCCCAAACCTGCCCCAAAACCGCCGCCCCCCTCCGCACCCTATCCTCCACCTGCTCATCCTGCCTCCCGTCCCTCTTCACTACATAACCCAAATATTTAAACTTTGCCACCTCCTCAATCTCCCCCCCCCCCGCCCACCTCCAGCTCACCTTCTTCCACCTCCCTCCCCCCTCCCTGCACCTCATTACCTTAGTCTTTCCCACGTTTACCTCCAACTTCTTCTTCCTAAAATACCTTTCCAAGACCGCCATCACCGACCTCATTCCCCCCTCGTCCTCCGCCACCACCGCCACATCGTCCGCATACGCCAAGGATCTTATCACCCACCCCCCCACCCGCACACCCCCCCATCCCCCCCTCTACAGCTCTTCGTCCATGTCTGCCAGCATTAGGGTAAAGAGACAGGGGCTAATTGGGCACCCCTGTCTCACCCCCCTGGCCGTCCAGAACCCCTCGCTCCTCTCCCCTCCCACCCTCACCCTGCACTTCGTTTCCTCCAACAATTCGCGGCACCTCACAACAAGCCCCTCCCTCACCCCCCGCTCCCTCATGCTCCTTACCATCACCTCCCTGTCCACCGAGTCAAAGGCCGCCTTCAGGTCCAGGAACAAAACAACCAACTTCTTCCCTATTCTCCTTATCCTATACCTGTCTGTTGACCAGGTAGTTCAGAACGAATACCTGGTCAACGCACCCTCTACCCTTCCTGAACCCTGCCTGACTCGGTGGCAGGAGGCTCTTTCTTTCTACCTCAATTCTCAATCGTTCCGCTAACACAGCCGCGTACACCTTGTACGCGGTCTGTGTCAGCGCCACCCCCCTATAGTCACTCACCACCGTGCCCTGCCCCTTCTTCCTTATCGGCACTATCATTCCCTCCCTCCAACCCTGCGGCCAGCCATCCCCTCTCCATACCCTGTTACATATCCCCCTTAGCCATTCCCTCACCTCCTCACCCCATACTTCCACACCTCGTTCCTTATCCCGTCCCCTCCTGGTGCCTTCCCGTCTTTCAAACCTTTCACCACCCTGTCAAATTCCTCCTTGCCTATCTCCTCCTCCTCATCCCCCCCTTTCTCCCCCCCCCCCCAATCTCACCCTCCATTCCACCCCTCCCAGCAACCCCTTAAAATACTCCTCCCACTCCTTCATTTCAATCCCTTCCTCCACCCCCATCCTTCTCTTCCTTCCCATGTTTATCACCTTCCACGCCTGCCCCTCCGTCCTTACCCCCTCCACCATCTTCTCCCATCTTTCCCTTTCCCTCCTCTTCTTCCCTTCGCACAACTCCTTGTACTCCCTTCTGCATCTTCTGAACCTCTCTCCCTCCCCTCCCACCCGTCTCCACTTCCCCAACTCCTCTCTCAACCTCCTCTTGCCCTCCCTACATTCCTCATCCCACCACTCCCCGACCCTTTTCTTCCCCGTCCCCTCCCCCATCTCCCTCAGCACCCCCTTCACCCTCTCCTCCAGCTTCCACCACTCCCCCTGCACCCCTCCCCCAAACCTCTTCTTCCCTCCTCCCAAACCTTCTCTCAAACTCCCCCCCCCCCCTTGCCACCATCCTTCCCCCCTCCTCCTCCTCCCCGTCTCTCTCTCGCCTCTCTCCACCCCTCTTCCCCTCACCACCACCGTTAACGACATATGGTCCGAATCCACCTCCTCACCCACCCTAATCTCCCATATCCCCTCCCTCGTTTCTCTGTTTCCCAGTACATAATCTATTACCGAATTTCCCCTCTCCCCTACAAAAGTCCACTCTCCCCGCTCATCTCCCCTATGACTCCCATTTAAAATCCCCCACCCTCTTTCCCCCAGAAACCTGCATAGTTTCCTTCCCCCCGCATCCATCTTTCCATCCCTCGACCTTCTCACCCCTCCTTCCTCCCCCTCCAGCAACACCCCCCCTCCCTCCTCCGCTGTCCTTACATTGAAGTCGCCCCCTATCATTGTCCTCCCTCCCCCCCACTGTCCTCCACCCACTCCTTCATAGCCTGCATCTTCTCCTCCAAGTCCCCGTTCACATACACCCCAACCACATTCCACCATTCCCCTCCCAGCTCCACCCTCTTCACCACCATCCCCTCCCTCCCACTCCCCACCCCCTCCACCGCCTTCAGTTCCCTTCTCACTCCCACCAGCATCCCCCCCTTCGCCCTCCCCTTCTTGCTTTCTCTTTTCGCCCACTGCCCCTCCCACCTAAACCCCCTCGGCAACTTCCCTCTCACCCTCTCCCAATCCTTCTCCTCCATCCATGTTTCCAACATCACTACCACTTCCCACCTCTCCAGCCCCCTCCAAAACTCCCTGTCCTTACTCTTCCACCCCGCCACGTTCCAAAACCCTACCCTTCCTCCCTCCCCCCCTCTCCTTGTCAACCTCACCTCCTGCCCCCGTTTCCCTGCTCCCCTCCCCCTACCCACTCCTCCCGCGCCTCGTCCCAGAACCTCACCTTACCATCTACCCACATTTTCATATAACCCACCCTCACCTGTCTCCCCCTCTCTCTCTCCTTATCCGCCTCTCTCTCTATTTTCCACCTTGCCCTTCCCTCCTCTCCCGTCAGATCATCCTCCACCCTCTCCTTCCTCCCCTTCAGCTTTCTCTTCGCCTCCATAATCTCCCTCTTCCTTTCCCTCCCTGCCAACTTCACTACCACCATCCCCCTCCCCTCTCTATCCCCCTTCCCTACCCTCTTCATCTCCTTAATTCCTCCCCTCTCTACCCCCATCAATTCCCATAACTCCCTTAGCTCCTTCTCCCCCCCCCCCTCTCCTCCCTCCACCCTTAATCCCTTAATTACCACATTCTCTCTTCGTTTCTCCCTCTCCGCCCTGTCCACCTTCAACTCCACCTGTCTCCATCTAATTTCCTTCTCCCTTTCTCGTTCAGTTCCCTCTCCCCCCTTGTCTCCACCCTTTATCAACCTCTCTTCCATCCTTCTACTCTCTTCTTTCTCTTCCTCCACTCTGCTCTCCAGTCTTTCCATCCTCTCCATTACACTATCCCTCCACTTACCCTCCTCTTCCCATCGCTTCTTCCTCCTCTCCTCCTCCTCTCTCCAGCTTTTCTCCCTTCTCCTCTCCTCCTCCCTCCTCTCCTTCTCCCTCTCCCTCTTCTCCTCCTCCCTCATCTTCTCCCTCTCCCTCTTCTCCTCCTCCCTCACCTTCTCCCTCTCCCTCTTCTCCTCCTTCCTCACCTTCTCCCTCTCCCTCTTCTCCTCCTCCCTCTCTTTCCTCCTCTCCTCCATATCCTTCCTTAACACCTCCCTTACCCAATTCCTTCCACACTCCTCTAACATCCTCATCACCCCCGCATCCATCTCCGCCTTTTTGCCCCCTCCCGTTTCCTCTCCCGCCTCCCCCCTTGCTCCCTCGCTTCGCTTCCTCCTTTTCCCTAACAACCTGTCGAGGCTGCCTGCTTCCCCCCCACTTCCCCTCCTCCCAAACTCCAGCTTCGTTTGCCTCTTACCCGCATCCGCCGATACCTCTCCCTTTCCCCTGTCCCCTGTCGGGGCCTTCCCCCCTTCCGCCTGCTCCGCCTCGCACTCCATCTACCTGTAATCTCGCCTCAGCTGTCCTCCCCCTTTCCCTCCTGCTGTCTCGCACTTCTCGCCGCTCCCGCTAGGCGCCTCCGTCCGACTGCCCTCCCCTCTGCCTCTCGCCCACCTCACCTACGTTCTCTGCCCTAACCTCCTCACTCCTGCTTACCCGTTCTTTCTCTCTTTCCACCCACCCACACGCTCTGCTATGCCCACAACACTCCCCCGCACCCTTCCCTATCCCCTCTACCCTGCCCTCCCTCTGCTTTCCCTCCAATCTCTCTCTTTCTACCTTCTACCACAATTCTCACTCACCGCATTCACACCACATGCACTCACCACTCTCACCGAAACGGAAGTCCCTGGTAGTACTATTAGCAATGCGCGATATACTTTTTCGAAGTATTTACTCTAAACCCCTCATCTTCAAGTATATCGATTTCTCGTCGGGTGGTTTTGGATATAACTTATTTCTGTATTGTATTTTGGATTGTTGTCATTTTTTAGTTATCGCTAATTCTACTTTTTGTTCAAGAGACAATTCCTTTTCACTATCGACATTAGTGTCATGATCATCTTTGATAACTGCACCGAATTCTTCTGAATGTGGTTAGGTTTATGGATAAAAAATTTTTTAAATATTTGCTATAAACTTGATCAAATTTGAATTGGTTAATCTCTTATCTTCTTTTTCATTTTTGTTTCAAAAATCATCATAATTATGTAAATACCGTAAGACATTTTCTATTTCGTATGCTTTTCTTCCGTGCGATTTTTCAATGTAATATATAATTCTTCAGATAGTGACGTGTGCTGTTCTTTCAGTGACTGCAACATGAAATTTATTATTGCATTAGCTGTTAATAAATTAGAATCTCTCCGACATAGTGCCCCCACAGCCAGTTTTATTGGAAGTAGAGGTGATACAGTTCTGGATATTAAGCCGAACCACTATCGGAAAAATTAATTTGCAGGTTTAAATCGTTTATTGCTTTTCTAGTAAAAACCGAAAAAACGGGATTTAAACTTGTGAATACCGGTATTACAAAATTGTACAAATGGCTCAAAATACCGGTATTCGGTATCCCGGTATACCGGTATTGCAATCCCTACTCAGGCGTCATCTGTTTGACTGCTTTCGTGGGTGACCGATTTATCAGATATACTGCCGTCGCCGCCGCTTCCGCCCAGTACATCTTTGGCAACTCGGCATCGAACCTTCTGTCCGTCCAAAGCGGAATCGCGGAAGGCTGGCGGAAGGAACAGCCTCGTTCCCCGTAGCATACGTTGATCGGAAGCCCGGGGAACGAAGAGTGGTGGATACGGAGGGCTTATTTAAAAAAAAAAAAAGAGACACCGTGTGTCACTAGTGCTGCAGGCTTAGTACCTACTACTTCGTAATTAGTCATAATTACAGGTGAAAGAGTATTCCTTAGCTAAATTGAAGTCTTGAATGTATCTATATAAAGAGGCCTCAAAGATATGAGTTAACTCTAGTTGGTTACCTGACAGCTCACTTAACTTACAAGGGGAGGACCAGGATTGTGGGTCACCGATTTTGATGAAATTTGGCACAGACCTTCTTTAGCCGAAAGTATTGGACACGTGTTTTGCCAAAAGTGGCACTTCTCCCCCATTTTTGAAAAAATCGAGGTCAAAAATCAAAATTTTTCGATCGACCTGAAATTTTAGATACACGTTTATAATTGAAAAATATACAATACGTATTATTTTATTTTGCAAAATATGAATGTTTAAAAAATTATATGCGGCTTAAGTATCCTGTAGTTTACAGGGTTTGCATCAAACCGTGCTAGCCGAGTTAGTAAAGCGTCTGACTACAAGTCTCATGGTGGAGAGTTCGAATCCTAGTGGTTTTGTCGTTTTGCATGTATATTTTTTTTTGCTTTTTTTTATATGTATTTTTGTCGTTTTTTACTTGGATGCATAAAATCATAATTATATTTCATTTATTTAATAATATTATTGTTATATTCACTACTGGGTTAGGTTGGAAGTATGCGTAAATTCCAAGTTCGGTAAGAACAAATGTAGGGAAAAACCCGTAATCTCCTCATCCGTTCGGATATTATGAACAATAATTCGATTCGAATGAGTTTTTGACACAGGTAGTTCTCGAAATGCAGCAATCTCTCGTACCTTGCGCAAGTTGCGGTCATTCATTGACTACTGCTTCTAGTGAAAGTGTCGATGTAAAACTCTTCTCCCGTGCAGTTCCCAGAAGGAATTTTGTGACGAAAAAAAATTGAGTTTTGACAAAATTATATTTCGTTGTGTCAAAAATGGATCAGCCTTCTATCAGTGCTGCCAGTGAAGATCTTGAAATTGCCATCAATAGTACGTTCGCAACGATGCAGGAATTGACGGATGCTGTGCATTACTTTGCGGAAATTCTTCGCAAAGAAAATATTATTAATGATACAGTCAGCCCGATCATTTCTGTTCGTGCACAATTGATTGCCAGTGAGATCTACAGTCGTTTTCTGGACCTTGACAGCGAATTTCGCTTTGTTGAAACTGACGAGTTACAACTGGAAGCTGATGCCGTGAGTGATTTGGCTGAACAAATTGCCGACGAATTGAATACCTCGTCGAGTACTGAATCGTATTCATCATTAACATTACCAGCCGCTAAAAAGGGAAAAACACAGCACGCCTTGTTGACAGAAAAAATTAAATTGGTATCGTTTCCAAGGCTTCACCCCGGATGGGGCTTGAAAACATTACAGAAGAAAGGAGGATTCCACCTTAAAAGGAAGAACCAAATTTCCCGGTGGGAAAAAGAAATTGCTACTGGTGGGACAAATCGGGATAAGTATGCCCATATTGAACAGTCGACGTATGACCAATTTGTTGAAGCACGGGAATTTCGGGCGTTTGTGTCATCAAATATGCTCCAAGAATGGGCAATGTTTGCAGCAATGCAGTATATTCATACTTGATATAAGATATTATAAAAATTCATTCATTGGTGCATAACCAATTATGTGCCCCAATTTTCGTTAATATGATCAGATACACGTGGTTTACTTCAAAATTAACACCGACACGAAATGTTTTTCTGAACGTCCGGCAAGTATGCTTTTCGGATGTAGTACCAAGGACTCTCTGCATTTGCAAATTGCAATCATTTATTAAATGTGCATGGTGTCGGCAAAATTTTTCTTTTTCATGTTTTTATGACAAGTATCACCTTGACAGTTGTGATACGTTTTCATTTTCATAATCGTACATTGTAGTCGTTAATGTGGAATTTATGCATGCTTCCAACTTAACCCAGTAGTGAATATAACAATAATATTATTAAATAAATGAAATATAATTATGATTTTATGCATGCAAGTAAAAAACGACAAAAATACATATAAAAAAAAGCAAAAAAAAATATACATGCAAAACGACAAAACCACTAGGATTTGAACTCTCCACCATGAGACTTGTACTCAGACGCTTTACTAACTCGGCTAGCACGGTTTGATGCAAACCCTGTAAACTACAGGATACTTAAGCCGCATATAATTTTTTAAACATTCATATTTTGCAAAATAAAATAATACGTATTGTATATTTTTCAATTATAAACGTGTATCTAAAATTTCAGGTCGATCGAAAAATTTTGATTTTTGACCTCGATTTTTTCAAAAATGGGGGAGAAGTGCCACTTTTGGCAAAACACGTGTCCAATATTTTCGGCTAAAGAAGGTCTGTGCCAAATTTCATCAAAATCGGTGACCCACAATCCTGGTCCTCCCCTTGTTAGAATTAACTATAGCACTTCCATTAACTAATGGAAGTATGAATCGTAATACTACTGCTGACTGCAAATTACTACGGTAATAACTTATAGCGGTAAAAGTACTACCATCTATATCGAATATAGGTGGGCTATACAGATAACCACAGCTACAAATGGTATAATTGCATATGTATGCTGCCACACTGTTCTTTATTATCTCTATCTCAATCCCTTCTTCTATCTGTTTAAATCTGATTGTTATTTGGAAATTCATATATGGACGCTGCGTGCTGCTGTCAAAGATGGTGTAATTGCTTCACGAGGAAATTAGTTCCCCGCGTTATTTCCTACGAAGCAATAGTTCATTTAAGATTTTGTTAGTTCGTCCGTTTGAACAACAAATGACATCATCCTTTATTCATCTCTTCTTCTCCCATACGTCATAATCTTTCCCTATCTCTTTCACGTATTTGCGATTTAACTTAGAGTCATTTCCTTTCTTCTCGACTCACTGGGTATGCCGCACCCGTGACATACGCAGTGAGCTCAACTGTCCTAAAAATTTAATCGTTTCACGAGTGGACTTAGTTCCCGCGTTAGTCCCTACGAAACGATAGATGCCACATATACACAAATAAACACATAGCTCCGTATAGCCTTGTGTCTGCCTCTTAGATGTTTTTCTTTGCTTTTTCTCCATTGGTCTCTCTATACGTTTCAATTTCTCGGTAAACTTATCGGTTTTCTGCTTGCGAATAATCTGCGTTACGATTGAATCTCTTAGGAGAGAATTCATAAAGACGATTGGACTAGGTATTCCCCTTCCTCCTATCTTCGACGTTTACGGTACTCGTATTGGTATGACAATACAAATGATCTTATATTCTTTGAAACAGAGAGGTCAGTCGGCCTCGGGACGCTACGTAAATAACACCTTCAGGAACATAGGAGAAAAGAGGAATTATTTGGCCTGCATGAAGATTAACACGAATCTTCACCATCGCAGATCAATAATTACTTTTCAAGTTATAAATTTATAATTTTTTCCGTCTCAACTTCACTTCATCTTTTTCATTAGTTAAATTACAATATTCTTTCAAGTCTTTTATGAAATTTGCAACTAAAACCAATGGGAAGGACCACTATGTTTAATGATAAGTGAGTACTCAGCAATTATTTGTGATGCATTATTCGTTCACACATCACTATTCATGTTTAATTACTCATTTTTTCAATTATAAAATAGATTTTCAACCTAACTTTGATTAATTTCGCACCATTTTTCTCACCATTGTTATAATTTGAGATAAATATTATTTTTCCTTTGAAGAGGACCCAAATCTGGGGTCGAAACGTCGGAGTTAATGATGAAATTATTTTGAAAATAAGTGCTGTCCAATTGACCGATACAGGGCCGGAGTAGTCTATCTACTCGTGTATTTAAAAATTAGGGAAACATTTTGAATGTACTTATTGTAAAACATATTTCTATAACAGAGTAGACAACTCCTCCGGCCTTGTATCGGTCACACGGACATCACTTGTTTTCACAACTGTTTCATAATTAAATCCAACGTTTCGATCCTCTTCAAGGGAGTAATAATATTAGTCCGAAAAGATAACAAAAATGTAAGAGCCTTGCGAATAATTAAATAGATTGAGTTGAAGAAGGATTCTGGAATATAAAAAATAAGTGGTGATATGTAGGAAAAAGCAATCTATCGAAAGAATTGTGTGTGTACTCACTTATCATTAAACAAAGTGGTCGTGGCATTGGTTTTATTGATGACATGTATAATTTTTGAATTTACAAAACCGAAACCATAACTAAACGATGTTAAATTGCAAAGAACCCGTAATCGTGATTATCAAGATCTATTCAATCGGGGAGACGACCGTCCAACTCCTCCTTTCCCTTTTGTTCCTTTAGATGTTTCTTTCCATACGTACCGAGGCCGACTGACCTCAACGTGTTTGGGATGTTATGATCTCGCCTCTCGCCTCATTAGGTTTTCTCTGTCGGTAGCCAATATGATTTCTGAATTCGTCAAAGTTGAAAGGAGGGGGAATACTTAGTACAATCGTCATCCTGTATTATTTCCTTAGAGACAAGACCGCGACGCAGAATGTTCGAAATAAGTGAAAGAATGCGCGTTCCAAGAAATTTAAACTTATAACGGGAACCTATAGAGAAAAAAGACCAGAAGAGACGCACAATGCTATGCGGAGCAATGTGTTCGTTTCGGTATAATATAGTGTGTATCGTTTCGTAGGGACTAACGCGGAAACTAAGTCCACTCGTAAAACGATTAAATTTTAGGAAAGAAGAGCTTACTGCGTATGTCGTGAGCACGACATACCCAGTAAGCCGAAAAAAAGGAAATTAATCTAATTGTAAGTTATATCGTCAATTTCGTAATAGAGATAGGAAAGATGTATGAGGTATGATGGAGAAAAACATGAAGATAGTGTGATTTATTTGTTGTTCAACGGACGAACGACAAAATAATATTGATGATACATTGTTTCGTAGGAAATAACGCGATTACTAATTTCCTCGTGAAACAATTAAATTTTAGGACAGATGAGCTGACTGAGTACACAAGAGATTTAGTGCACTCAGAAAGCCGAAAAGAAGGAAAAGACTCTAAGTGTCTAAAATTATGCGCTTATGCGGCCCTGGGTAGAGGCCTTCCGATCGCGGTCCTGCGGCCCTGATATTTCGCGCAAGGACCCCCGCGCGCGCGCCTGCGCTGTGGCGCTGTCGTGCGAGCGGGTGATATCGCGATGCGCGGTTCCCAATAACGACACAAAATAATATAATACAAGTTTATTATAAATGTTGATACAATAGTGAATACTGGCGTAACAAAAGACTTAACAAGTAGTGTCAAAAGAACGAGTCAAATGTAAGAAGCTAGCGAATGAACCACTGGCGCATTGTGTGTTCTGTTTTTGAGTGCATACTCCGGACCATGGAGAAATGCTTTTCTTCCATGCTCCACCAATCAGAGATCGCAACGCAGTTCAAAGTACTGTCTTAAACCTTCTAGCTGAGTTATCGGAAGTCCCTTCTTAGAAGAAAGCGAGGTGACGAGTGTCTGAGACTAAACAGACCTATCGGTTCGGACTAAGGCTCGGGTGTCAATTGCCGGTCCTGAAAGTGCATATGACTGTCTCCGTTTTGGCGCCGTGAATACTATCCCACGGTCCAGGTACTAGGACACCTCCCACGGCCATTTAGGATTTTTGTTATGAATTAAACTAAAATCCTGGTATAGCTCTGTGAAATATAACGATTGCGGGTACAAGTGGTACAACAATATTTGTTCTTACAATCGCTTGAAAAAAACTATTTTAC
Source organism: Anoplius nigerrimus (assembly GCA_914767735.1). Classification (NCBI taxonomy): domain Eukaryota; kingdom Metazoa; phylum Arthropoda; class Insecta; order Hymenoptera; family Pompilidae; genus Anoplius; species Anoplius nigerrimus. The sequence continues at coordinate 1,297,999 of OU612081.1, forward strand.
ATAAGTATACAAAGCCAAGTGATCGCATTGCTATGATAATTTCGCTTACATCTAACATATCGGAGTACATAGTAACGCTCTTCTAATGGTACAGGGAAGTTGTTTATACGTTTATATATATTTTCTTTTTTTTTTTTTTTTGTGCTCTTTAGGCATCGAAAAATCTTCTGGGGCAATATATGAGGGTGAATTATCCCTTTTCTACCATCGACTAATAAATCTTGCAACTTCCGTGTATCGTCTTTTAGTACATCGATTAATTGTTCATTATCTAAGTATAATCCTGATATTTTATTTTCTAATTTGTATGATTTTACGGCTTCGAAGGTTTCAAGAAATTGTGCGTTGAAGCTTTCTGCTTCAGTCTGAATTACGTTATTGCGAGTTTTCATAGAAGCTATGTCGTTACTATAATATTGATTTGGTTTAAGATATTACCTGTAAATACATAATTTTATCTTTAATTAGCGGTTAAATCGAATACATTTTACTGCTCCCCATGAGGACCATCGACAGGAGCAGGATTATCAGCATCATGGTTGCTGTAAAATAATTTTATGTCACTTCTGTGATAAGTTATTTTTTGTGTACCCCTACTGATGCGGTACGAGACGTCGCCAATCTTCTCTTTCACCTCATATGGTCCTATCCATTTATCTTCGAGGGGACCAGCGTTAAAATTCCTAACGAGTACTAACGATCCTTCTTCGATGGGCTGCAATTGTGATAATGCGTTTTCCTCAGGCGGTATCGGTACTTTAGACTTTACTTCCCGCAACTGATTTTCTAAGTTTAATTTTCTATCCTGCAGTCTGTCATCGAGAGTCTCTGTTAGTTCGTCGGTTTTAAATATCGTCGGTGGTACCCTAGCTAATTGTAATTCGTAGGGGGAGTAACCCGTCTGTCTATTTATCGTCGTGTTGTAAGAAAGCATTGCACGCGACAGTTTTATATCCCACTCGTTATTGGTGGAATACTGACGTAGATACTCTTTCAAAATGAAATGAGATCTCTCATTTTTTCCGTTTGACTGAGGGTGATGAGAAGACGTCGTTATATGAGTTGCATGTAATTGTGCACAAAAATCGTTGAATTCATTAGATGTGAATTCCCCTCCATTGTCAGTAAGAATTGTCAATGGCTTTCCGAAGTAACGAATATAATATTTCCACAGTGCTTCAATGACTGCGGCTGTGGATTTATCAATAAGTGGTTCAGCTATTAAGTATCTAGTGAGGTAGTCTTGTATGACAAGGATATATCTGTTTCCGCTCAGCGTCTCGTCGAACGGTCCCATAATGTCAAGAGAGATCTTATCTCCCATTTTGTCAGGGACGTCAGTCGAGTGGGGGAAATAAGTTTGTCTTTGAGTGTTTTTGGTTCGTTGGCATATTTCGCAGTTTCTTACGAATTCAGTTACGTCGTTAGTTATATTTGGCCAATTTGCGAACCGTCTTATTTTTTGCAAAGTTTTCTCGACTCCGTAGTGACCTCCAAATTCACTACCATGAGCCTGCTCTAGAATGGCTTGTTTGTCTATGGTATCGGGTCGTTTCAATGTAAAAACAGTCAAGTCTTTATTTAATCTGTTTGTTAATATTTTAATCTGTAAATCTCGGTCCTTGTCTACTATAAATTGTATCTTGTCATGGGTAAGACCTTCAAATAATTTGAGCTGTTCGTCTAAAGTGTCGTTAGGCGGTATATAAGTAACATGTGTTTCTTCGTCTGTCGGCGGCTTATCGGTCAGCTGATATGTGGGTATATGACTCGGACCCAGTCCTTGCTTGAAGGTTATCTCCCGAATTGTCGTAGGTGTTTGTGAAGTGCTGGGGGTCGCGGTCACATTTAATTTTTTAAAATCATATGTTGCCTGGTCATTAAAGTTTTTGACCACCTTTCGTAGATTATAGAAGCTACCGGATTTCTCAAAACTTTCGCTTCCCTCTATATGAATTATCCATTTTTTCGTTTTATCTTTAATTGGTTGAAGGGCGCGTTCCCACTCTTCCCTACCTGGTCTCGAATCTAAATTTGTATATCCCGATTTTTTAAAAGTTTTCGATAGCACAAAGTGTAATCGCTCCGTGTTCGATGTACCGGCTATGGGTTCATTTACCTCTGACGAGTCTGTTATATAAATACGTGATAAGGCATCAGCATTGCTGTTTTGCGTTCCCTTTTTGTAAATAATCTCGTACTCGAACTCTAAAAATTTTAGTCGCCATCTCATTAATCTACTGTTCGGATCCTTTACATTCATTAAATGAATCAATGGTTTATGATCAGTTACAATTTTGAACTTTCTCCCGAAAAGATACTGTCGGAAGAGTTTTGTTCCCCAAACGATGGCTAATAACTCTTTTTCGGATGTACTATAGTTTTGTTCGGCTTTATTTAAAGTGCGGCTAGCGAAAGCTATCGGTTTATCCTTTCCGAGTTCTCCTTGAGAAAGGACAGCTCCCACGGCAAAGTTTGAGGCGTCAGTCGTCAGTACAAAGTCTTTGGTCCAGTCAGGATACGTAAGGATTGGTGCTGTCGTTAGTAATGTTTTCATTTCGGAAAATGATTTTTCCTGACGATCCTGCCATTTAAATTCTACCGACTTTTTCAGCAAATCTGTCAATGGTTTAGCGATTTTACTGAAATTCTAAATAAATTTTCTATAGTACCCTATAAGCCCTAGGAATTGTTTAATCTCTTTCGGATTCTTAGGTGCCGGATAATTTTTTACTTTATCTATACGATCGGGATTAGGCGCGATTCCGTCCTTTGATATAACGTGCCCTAAATATGCTAGTTCCGGTCGCAGAAATTCGCACTTGTCCGGTTGTAATTTTAATCCAACCTCTCTTAATCGAGTTAAAAGCGTTATTAAATTTTCATTGTGTTGTTTTAAGGTGCTTCCGTACACAATTATATCATCTATGTACGCGAAACAAATCTTTCCGGTAAGACCTTTTAAACCATTATTGATCATACGTTGGAAAGTCGGAGGGGCATTTTTCAATCCGAACGGCATGCGATTATACTCGTAGTGTCCGTCGGGTGTAGAAAATGCAGTCTTGCATCGATCTTCTGGTTTCATGCCTATTTGGTGAAACCCACTTGCAAGATCAAATGCGGAGAAATATCGAGCGTTACCTAGCTGGTCGATAATTTCATCTATATTTGGTAAGGCGTAAGCATCCGCGACGGTTTTTTCATTTAATTTCCGAAAATCTATCACGATCCTCCACTTTACATTTCCCGAAGCGTCTTTTTTCTTTGGTACTACCCATAATGGGCTGTTATACGGACTATTACTTTCCTGAATAATCCCTTTTTCAAGCATTTCTTTCACCTGTTGGTGAATTTCCTCTTTATGGCAAGGCGGGTAACGGTATTGTTTTGTATTGACGGGGACACTGTCTAGCGTATGTATGACATGCTGTGTCAAATCGGTTAGCGGTAAAGGGTCCCCTGGTAAAGTAAAAACGTCATGGAATTCTTTAATTATTTCCCATATTTCACTTTTACAGTCTTTTATGTGGTCAAGTCTCGTATTGTCTTGTAATAAATTTTCCCTGTCTACTGTAAGCGATTGTGGAGTACGTTTTTGCGTAACTTGTCTGTCGAAAAAGTCTTTATCACAACTATTAAATGGTCTAATACTGCTGGTCTAATCTAGTCGCACATGCCAAATTATTCTCAAACATGATCATAACTTCATTGTTAGAAACTTTAAGCGTTCGGATTTTAAAAGTTCTTGGACCTATTGTTAATGTCTGTTTTTTGGAACTCCAATCGAAACCATGTCTGTTCATAAAATCAATTCCTATTACTCCGTCACTCGGGATAGAGAAGTTGTCATCAAAAACATGTATCGGATTGATTTTTCCAAAATGCTCTATGTCTATGGAGTATTTCGCGGTCACGCCTATATTTACGACTCCCTTTACAGTCGCGGGTTCCCATTTCTTATGCGGAGCGGTCAAACGGTTTTCTTTAATTATAGTTACAGTGCTACCCGGATCTATTAACCAGCTGCTTTCTTTAATACCTGCCATGCTTAATCGTACCATACATAGTTTTCCTGAGGCGAGGACGAGGGATAAAAAGGGGGAGGAAGGGGGGGTGGACGAAGTACTAGGGGAATTAGAAGGAAGGATAAGAGAGGCAATAAAGGGTAAGAAGGAAGGGGGGGGGGGGGGGGTAAGGGAGCAAAAGAGAGTGATGGGGGGATGGTGGGATGAGGAATGTAAGCAGGAGAAGAGGGGGGTAAGAACGGAACTGAGGAGATGGAGGAGGGAAGGGGGAGAGGGAGAAGTGTACAGAGAAAGGAAAAGGAGATACAAAGAGTTGTGTGAGAGAAAGAAAGAGGAAGAGAGGGAGAACTGGATAAGGATAGCAGGGGAGGCAAGAACGGAAGGAGAAGTATGGAAGGTAATAAAAAGGAGAAGAAATAAATGGAAAGGGGTGAATGAGGGGATAAAGAGGGAGGAGTGGGAGGAATATTTCATGGGGTTGTTAGGAGGGGTAAAGGAACGGGTAAGGTGTGGGGGGGTGGGTAGAAAAGGGGAGGGGGAAAATAAGGAGGAGAGTATAGGATGGGAAGAATGGGAAAAGGTAGCGGATAGGCTGAAAGAGGGGAAGGCGATAGGGATAGACGGGGTGCCGAACGAGGTGTGGAGGTATGGGGGAGAAAGGATTAGGAAGGAGGGGTGGGAGATATGTAGGAAGGTGTGGGAAGGGGAGGGATGGCCGGAGGGATGGAAAACGGGGGAAATTGTGCCGGTAATTAAGAAAGGGGAGGGCAGAAGGGTAGAGGAGTACAGGGGAGTGACAGTGATGCCGTCACTGTATAGGACATACACGGCGATATTGGCGGGGAGGCTAGGGGAGGAGGTGGAAAGGAAGGACATACTGGGGAAAGGGCAGGTGGGATTTAGAAAGGGCAGAGGGACGATGGATAACATCTATGTGCTAAACTACCTAATAAATAGGCAGTTAGGGAGAAAGAGGAAATGCACAATACTCTTCGTGGACCTCAAAGCAGCGTTCGACAGCGTAAACAGGGGAATAGTAATAAGAGTAATGAGGGAGAGAGGAATAAGGGAAGGGTTGGTCGAGAGAGTAGAGGAGGTGCTAGATGAAGTGAAGTGCAAGGTGAGGTGCGGGGGAGAAGAAGGTGAGGTCTTCTGGCTGGAAAGGGGGCTAAGACAAGGGTGCCCTCTGAGTCCGTTATTATTTAATATATTAATAGCGGACTTAGAGGGGTATATGGAAAAGGGGAGGTGGGGGGGGGGTGAAACTGGGGGAAGGGAGGGTATACACGATGGCGTACGCGGACGACATCGTGTTATTGGCTGAGGAAGAGGATGACATGAGGGCGATGATGAGGAGATTGGAGCGGTATTTGGAGGAGAAGGCCCTGGTGCTAAACGAGAAGAAATCAAAGATAATGAGATGTAGGGAGGGGGGAGGAAGAATGAGGAGGGTGAAATGGAGGTGGAAAGGGAAGGAGATAGAGGAAGTAAAGGAATATAATTATTTGGGATACGTGATTAAAAGGAATGGAATACAGGATGCACAGGTGAGGGAGAGAGTGAGGAAGGCGGTGGCGGTGATGAGGGAGGTATGGGGGTTGGGTAAGGGACTATGGGGGAGGGATTGGGCAAGAAGAGTATGGCTCTTTGACGCGTTAGTTTGGCCGGTGATGGGATATGGAGCGGAGATCTGGGGTTGGGAGGAAAGAGAGGAAATGGAGAGAAGTCAGGAGAGGTATTTAAAGTGGGTGATGGGAATAAGCAGGGTAACACCGGGGTACATGGTGAGAGAAGAGATGGAAAGAGAGAAGTTGAGGGTGAGGATGGGAAGGAGGGCGTGGAAATTTGAACGGAGATTGGAAGAAGGGAAGGGAGGGGAACTGACGAGGAGGTGCTGGGAGGAGGTAAAGGAGAGGGAAGGAAGGAATAAGACGGTAGGGAGATGGGAAGAGGAGAGGAGGGGATTCTGGAGGAGATTAGGGATGGAGATGGGAAAAGAGGAGGGATTTGAGGAGTTGGAGAGAAGAGATAGGGAAGAGCAGAAGAGGGAAAGAAGGGAAAAGATAGAGTCATCCAGGTCAAACAAGTGGTACAAGGTGATAATGGAATTGGGGAAGGCGGTGTACAGAGGGAATAAAAGATGGTCGGAGAAGAGAAAGACAAGAATAGCAAGGGCCAGGATGGGGAATGAGATGAGGAGTGGGAAGTTCTGGAAGAAGGAGGAAGAGAGGGTATGTAGATTGTGTGGAGAAGAAGAAGAGACGTGGGAGCATGTGTGGGAGAGATGTGGGAAGTGGGGAAGAGAGAGGGAGGAAAGAGGGTTATGGAAGGAGAGGATAGGACAGGTATTGGGGGGAGATGGGAGGGGTGAAGAGTGGCTGAGAAAGATAGAGGAGATAAGAAGAAAAGAGGAAAGTAAGAGGGAGGAAAGGGAGAGGGGAGAGGGAGGGAGGGTGGGGGGAGATGGAGTGAATGAGAGGAGGAGAGAGGGTGAGGAAGTAGCGGAAGAGGAGGAAACGGAAGTCGGGAATGAGAGAGAGGGAGAGAATGGAAGGAGAGCGGGAGAGAGTGAGGAGCGGAGAGCGGGGGGGGAGGAGAGAGAGAGCGAGCGAGCGACCGAGCGAGCGAGCGAACGAGAGGACGAAGCGAAAGCGAATTAGGTTAGGTTTAAGATTAGATTAGGTAGGTTAAGGTCTATGTAAGCGGCGTTAGAGGATAAGATAGGTTATGGATTATATGTAGAGGTAAGGTAGCATAAGTTGTAACCCCGCAAGGGAAAACAAAAATAAATACTACTACTACTACTACTACATAGTTTTCCTCCTCGCAGTCTTTCTTCTCTGGAGACTCCGCCCTTAGTGTGTAATTGGTGGATTCCCGCATATAGTGCGTTTGGCCTGGTGGGTTCATCTGAGGCCTTGGTGGCGGAAAATCCCGGTTCATGTCGTACCTCTTCGTTCTGCATTCCTGCTCCTCATGCCCCATCTTCTTGCAGTACGTACACTGGATAGTACGTTGCGTTGGTGGTATCTGCTGTCTCGCTGCCGGCTGCCTTGGTGCAGGTCGTGGGCCAAACGATGACTTGTCCTGAGAGAACTGTGATCTGCCTGCACGTCCTCGTCTTTCTTTCAGCTCTGTATCGGTTTCTATGGCTGCCTGGATCGCCTCGTTGAGATTCTGGGGTTTCAGGGGCTTGACGTGATGATAGAGTTCGTCTGACAGATTCCGTACGAACACCCTCAATGAATTTCTTGCGTTTGATTGCTGGTAGTAGCTGGTAGTCTCTCCCTCGGATGTGTTCGTCTTCTAGCGTCCTCTATTTGTGCGATGAAGTTTTCACAATTGACACCACAGAATTCTCCGATCATCCCAATTGAATCTTTTGCACGAATATCGCTGTATTCCATATCGTCGCGAATATATTCGGCCGGTTCCTCTTCAGTTTTTCTGGGTTCTAATCGCAGCACTTTTAATAACTCATCGTGTTTATTCAATTGTTCCATTATGCAGTTGAATTGTTCCCTTATGTCAAAAAGAACGTTCCCCCCACCCAGCGAAGGAGACGTTGCTCGTGACATTGTTTCTATTGGGATTTCGTCTTCAGAAGTTCGCGTCGAGTTAGTTGAGGAGATCGTCGACTTCGGAATGCGATACGTTGTCCACTTACTTGCGTCTTCTGCCAGTATGGTAGATTTGTGGGTTCTTCCTGTGCCAGTCTTAGACTGCGTACGAGCCGAAAATGTTTTGTTTTCAAGAGAGTTGAATCTAGCACAACTAGAATATTCTTCTTTCTTGATGCACAATTCACCTTCACTGGTAAATTCCTTTACGGAGTATCCCACCGCTGCCACCAATTTTATGTCGTGCGAGCGGGTGATATCGCGATGCGCGGTTCCCAATAACGACACAAAATAATATAATACAAGTTTATTATAAATGTTGATACAATAGTGAATACTGGCGTAACAAAAGACTTAACAAGTAGTGTCAAAAGAATGAGTCAAATGTAAGAAGCTAGCGAATGAACCACTGGCGCATTGTGTGTTCTGTTTTTGAGTGCATACTCCGGACCATGGAGAAATGCTTTTCTTCCATGCTCCACCAATCAGAGATCGCAACGCAGTTCAAAGTACTGTCTTAAACCTTCTAGCTGAGTTATCGGAAGTCCCTTCTTAGAAGAAAGCGAGGTGACGAGTGTGTGAGACTAAACAGACCTATCGGTTCGGACTAAGGCTCGGGTGTCAATTGCCGGTCCTGGAAGTGCATATGACTGTCTCCGTTTTGGCGCCGTGAATACTATCCCACGGTCCAGGTACTAGGACAGCGCAATACGTCATCGCGCACCTGTCGCGCACACGTAACGCGGAACAGCCAATGACCTCATGACGTTTCTCAGATCCGCGCGGTCGCGATCTATTTCGACAAATCACCTGCGCTCCAGCACCCTCGCCTCCTCGCCCCCTCATCTCGGTGGTGCTGGGATCGCGGCGTGGCGATTTTGGAGCGTTCTTCTCGGACTGACCGCGCTCAAGTACGGTCACTTCTCTCTCTAGCTACTCGCGTGCCGCGGCATATCTCGTTCGCGCACCATAGCTATCTCTCGCGTCGGCTTCATTCAAGCACGGTCGCTTTTCACGCTCAATACGCTTTTCATCGTAAATTCATTACGAACACGTCTCCAATACAGAATCATTGGCTCAACCGCGCCGTCTGTAACGATAGTTGCATCGCGGATCCTTTCTCAGTGTAAATAAACTAGTAATTATACCCCAAAGGTGGGCATTGGTTTATTGTGCGCCTTCGCTTAATTTAGTACGGTTCCACCGGTCATACGCGCAACGCTCCATTCGGGGCGGAATTCAGCAGCACCGATCGGGACAGCATTCAGCCTCCTGTGCCCGTATCGAACACTAAGTTATACAAGTAAAAATTCCAAATAGAGATAGAAAAGCGTTACGGATCATATGAGTCTACAAGTGTATCGAATAAGGATGTTTTATCTGTTTAAGGCTAACAAAAACAAAAAGAGATTTGAATTTTGATCTAAGTATATGGAAGAAAAAACCCCTATTATAATTATTGGTCTGAAAAACTAAAGAGAATCAAACAATAACTGTCATTTTATATCAAACAAACCTAGCCCAAGGAACCCAAAAAACCAACAGTAAACGAAAACACAAGTAACATTAAAGTGAGGCTCTGAACAAAAATAATCAATTGTATTGTTAACTATTCTCGTATGTAACACCTGAGTACTCATACTAACATATAAAATTAAAATATTGAAGATTGACCACCTACTCATTAACCATGAACGGTCTTATGTATGATTCGAAATCCAGAAACACAAATACCAACAGACCAAGTTGTTAATGGCATTAAATTAACCTCATAATCATCATAATACCGATGTAGGTATCGAGCGTCAATGTTCATTATCAGAACATATGGACGTAATAATCATGGATTATGGGCTTTCCGTATTTAACATTAACACTATTTTTATGCCTAATGATCTCGATGGTTTCCTGGAATATTCTAAGTGAGTGGTCATTTTTGTGGGAGAGGATGCACAGCGGAGGAAGGGCGTCTAAAAGAAGATGCGTCTCGCGCGTATCGTGTTGAGAAGTAAAAAGCGTTTATTGTCAAAGAACGAGGTATACACACAGGCGCGACCTTCGTGACTGACCCGTGAGATCGACTGTCGCACGTCCACCGGACTATAATCCGTGGAGTGGGGATAGCCCCATAACAGAGAAGGAGCAACGTGCGTATCGCAATGATGTGGCCGCTCCGCGTTCCAACACTTCCCCTCGAGACACGCGCTGCTCCGAATTTTCTAGGGGGAAACGGATTTAAGCCCCATCGCCTCGGAGCACTTCTTATGCTTAGGTCCAGGAAGACCCTTGGTCATCATGTCAGCGGGCATGTCCTCCGTCGGGATGTATTGCACTTTCATCTGTCCATTTTTCAGGACTTCCCGGATGAAGTGATGTCGCAAGTCAATGTGCTTGCTTCTGGCCGTGAATGCACCGTTTTCAGCCAAGAGGTGCGCTCCTAAATTGTCGTTATAAACCACGGTTTCCGCGGCATCTGAGAGTCCTAACTCCTCTAAGAAGCTCCGCAGGTATAGGGACTCCTTCGCAGCCTCAGTGATGGCCATGTATTCGGCCTCGGTCGATGAGAGTGCCACGGTCCTCTGCTTCCTCGACTCCCATGTAACGGCCGCCCCGCTCAGGATGAAGGCGTAGCCTGTAAAAGACCGTCTGTCTAATATACAATTACCCCAGTCGGCGTCCACGAAGCCCCTCAGCGGGCTCGAGTCTGAGCTGAACGACAGTCCCCAGTCCATGGTTCCTTTTAGGTACCGCAACACCCGTTTAGCGGCCGTCCAATGAGGCGTCCTGTAGCAGTCGTTAAACTGACTCAAGTAGCCGACGGCGAAGGCTATGTCCGGCCTCGTGGCCACCGCCAGGTACATGAGAGCCCCGACTAGCTCCCGATACGGCAAGCCGAGCTCATCACAGCTCGCGACGTCTTCCGGCTTCGTCAGCCTGGTGGCGGGGTCGACGGGAGAGCCGACCGGCTTCGATCCCGCCATACCGAACCGATTCAGGACCTCCGTGATGAAACCTCTTTGATCCATCAAAATCCCGCCATCCGTGCGAGAGAACTGAATCCCCAGACAGTGTCCCACACTGCCGAGGTCTTTTATTTCAAATGTTGAGGACAGTTTCTTCTTCGCCTTCGATATTGCCTGATCGCTCGTCGACACGAGCAGTATGTCGTCGACGTACACTGCGATCAGTATCAAGTCTTCCCCTTGACCAGCGTGGTACACGCATGGGTCCGCATGGCAAGGCGACATACCATGCTCTCTGAGGGTACTGTCCAGTCGGTCAAACCAACACTTTCCGGCCTGTCTGAGGCCGTAGAGAGACTTCTTTAGGAGACAGACTTTGTCTCCGGATGACAGGTCTCTTAACATTTCTTCCGCTCTGATCCGTAAACGACTGTTTTTTGGTTCCGATTCCATGATTGTCTCCAACACATCGCTCAGCACCGCGGGTGGGCGCATATATATTTCCTCTTCGAGTACGCCATTCAAGTACGCCGTGGTCACGTCCAACTGCTCGACGAGCATTCCGTAGCGGGCTGCAATTGCCATGAGGAGACGTACAGAACTCAATCTGGCAACTGGTGCAAAAGTCTGGTTGAAATGCACTCCGGGTCGCTGTGAAAATCCCTGGGCAACCAGTCGCGCCTTCCTCTTCTCCAAGGATCCGTCCGCCCGGTACTTGTTCCTGAGCACCATTCGACTCCCGATAACGTCCTGATTCTGCGGTCGGGGGATTATGCTCCACGTGTCGTTCCTAATGATCGACTTCACCTCGGTTGCCATTGCCTGCAGCCAGTCGCTTGCGTCGGGACTTTGCATCGCCTGCTTCAAAGGGATTTCGGATGCGAGGGCGTAGTTTTCTTCGGCGTTACCCGCGTGCTCCCGGTATTCATGGAATAATTTCCGCGGTCTTCCCCTCAAACCTGTGCGTAGGAGTCTCGGCCTTCCAGGGCCTCTTCTAGGTGTAGTACGAGGACGTCCTTCCACGACATCCCGTTCCTCCGGTGTATCCCCGCTGTCGACAAGAGGTGACATGTCGATGGCGACTTGATGGGGTGTCTCCTTCTCGATCCCGTCACTTTCGTCGCGTGCTAGATTTTCCTCGAACTGAGTGTCGGCGTTCTCCAAGAACTTAACGTCGCGCGCTACTACAATCTTGCGCTCCTTGGAGATCCAAATCCTATACCCTTTTGACTGCTCCGGGTATCCAACGAAGATCCCCTCTTTGCCGCGTGACTGAAACTTGTCCGTGCGTGCGTCTCGATCCAGGTAAAATACCTTACAACCAAACTCTCTCATATGGCTTACGTCCGGTTTCCGCTGATTCCAAGCCTCGTACGGTGTCTTCTTTGTTAGGCTTCTAGTCAAGCAACGATTTCTGGCATAATTCGCGGTGTTTACCGCTTCGGCCCAATATGATGGCGGCAGGTTTGCCTGTAGTAGAAGGCACCTTGCGCTGTCCAGTAGCGTCCGATTCTTCCGTTCCGCGATGCCATTTTGTTCCGGATTTCTAGGGACTGACAGCCTTCTGGAGATTCCGTTCTCTTTTAGGAAGTCATCGAACTTGCGACTCGTGTACTCTCCTCCATTGTCGGATTGAAGGTACTTGATCTTTCGACCTTTGAGGTTCTCAACGAGTTGCTTGAACTCCACGAATGAGGCAAAGACCTCATCCTTCGTCTTCAGGAATCTTACTTCGGTCCACCGGGAATGGTCATCCGTAAATGTGACAAAATATCGGGCCCCGCCGTTTGACACTGTCTTCATCGGACCACACACGTCGGAGTGAATGATCTCCAATAATTTCGTCCGCCGGGTGGACTCCTTGGGGAACGGTGCTCTTGTCATTTTTCCGCGAGTACAGATGTCACACTCCAATTCTGTCTCGTGGCCGGGCAAGTCGACTCCGCGTACAGCATTTCCGCGGGCCGCCGTGAGAAGGTCCCTCGCGTTCACGTGTCCGAGGCGCCGATGCCACGTCATCAGCATGCCGGCCGCACTCGATGCACCTCGTTCCATGGCGTTGTTGCACTCACCACGTAGATTTTCGATCACGTAATACAGGTCGCCGACGCGACTTGCGACCAGTTTCACATGTCCGTCGCTGTCGGTCACCGTAGCGTCTGTTCTGGTAAAGGTCGCCACAAAGTTCCTGTCCGTGATCCTCGCGACGGACAAGAGATTCATCCGGAGATCCGGAATGTAGAGCGCATTGTCCAGTCGAACGCTCCTCTCACTTCCATTAGCGTCCGCCGCGAAACAAACCGTGCCCTTTCCCGTTATCGTGGTGGCGGCGTTATTTGCGAGATTCAATTTTCCGAAATCCGAGTATTCGATGTCCGTGAACTCGCTTATATCGTTGCAGAGGTGTGATGTCGCGCCGCTGTCTATGCACCACCTTTTGGAATTTCTCTTGCTGTTTGTGTATAGCGCCTCGGGAATATCCGCGGGTTCGACGACGCTGAAAAGGCCCACTTCCTCGACCTTTTTAGTATCTGGCCGGCGATCGCAATTCGTTTGTTTACAATCTACGGCCTTATAGCCCGGTCAAAATAGACATTTCAAATTGCAATAATTCGCATAGAGCTGAAAATTTGTACAGACCTTGGGGATAGTGTTACAAATAAAATACTAAAAGTCCCCACCGATCCCACATGTGCAAAAAAAGTTATTCAAGGTCAAAGGTCAATAAAAATGGTTTTCCCTATTTTTCCGGTAAACGGTAAGTTTTATCATAAAAATAAATCAGACAAAAGTTGTAGATCATGAAATTATCTACAAAAATGGTTCTTATACTTTTTTTTCTAAGAATCACTATTCCTCAGATATTGCGATTCTAAAAGTTGAAGAAGTCGTATTCGACATAATATGGACACATTTCCGCACCACCTGTGAGGTAGTGAACTTGGCGCATTTTTTTTTAACGTGGTGTCCCCGATAGGTATAGTCCACCATCTATTACGACTGTTTTATAAAAAAATATTCTATTAAGTAAAAAATAATACTATTGAAAATGATTTGAATCGCACGAATTATTGTTGGTTTTGGGAAAATATTATTCTGACTGATAATCTTCAAATGTCACTTCAACAGTTATGTCTTCTTCGCTTTCTTCATCTTCATCTATGGTCTCCTCATCAATACCATAAAAGTCTTCATTTGTTGAAGTTGATTCAACATTGCAGCAAGACTGGCCTTGGCAATTAGTACATACTGGTGAACAAAATAACCCGACTTTTTTGCAGCTACATTTTGCACTACAACCCTTTTTGCAATTGCAAAAGATGGTTTTGAGGAGTCTTTCCGGAGCAGGTGGGAGTAAAGTTTGAATTGGCTCCAAAGTATTATCTACTAATTTCCAACCCCAGTCTGCTGGGTCCAGTTGATTGCCCAACCATACTTGAATTTGATAATATACCCGACACAAGTGTTGTCTTGTAGAAGCAGATGTTGGAGAAAGACAAGATAATTGTACTCTTTTATTGTTCCGTGTATTTTTTACAAAACTTAAATATCTATATTTGTCTAAACAATCAATTTTTCTTGGAGCTCCATATAGAGCAAGAAGAAAACGAATCCCGTTTGTGATGATGTCGTGTGGAGAAGAGTCGATCTTTTGAAATACTTTAGCGCAATTAATTAAGTCATGTTTTTCAAATAATTTAAATACTGTTATTTTACCCCTTCTAAAAAATGATGATGTAGTATCGCAGCCAGTTATTGCATGTAAAAATAAGATATGTTTTTGGCATTTTGGATAAGCAGAAAAACTTTTCGATAAATATATTTGTGTTGGTTGTTGAGGTTTCCCGGGTTTCAAAAAGTAAATAATCTTATCAATTGGAGTTCGTGCAGCCAGTAGTACTAATAAGTCAACATCTTCACCGACAACGATAGTTGTATTTGCTGTATGTATTAGATTGTTCTATGGCTGTTTCAATTATGAGGACATCAGCGTCATTATCAGCTTGTTTCACTAAAATATTTGCAGCTGTACATTTTTCGCATAACATTAAAATAAAGCGGGACTTGTTATGAGTATTAGCAAGAAATTGTTGCTGGTTTGTTTGAACTGTCATAAATTGATCAAAAATTACATCAGAAGGTATACCGTTTTTAATCAACGGACCCGCCATTTATTACCGCAATAAATTGCGGTGCCATAAATGAAACCACAATAAGATTGTAACCCTATATACATACCCCTCAAAACTGAATTTCAAACACGCCTGCAGAGTTTCAGCGCGATTGCAAAATTTTGATTTTTGACGCTGATTTTTTAAAAAATGGGGGAGTAATGTCACTTTTGGCAAAATCACGTGTCGAAAATTTGTCGGGTATAGAAGCTATGTGCAAAATTTAAACAAAATCGGTGACCCACAGGTGGCGTGTTGCCTTGTCAGTTTTGTTTATAATATGTGTATATTCTCACAATCGTATAATTTGTATGTATAAATTACACAAACCAATGTTTTTGCTCATATGAGACAACCGATGGTGTGTATAGGCGGTTCAGCGTACATATTATTGTTTTTGGTGATTTAGAATCGCAATATCTGAGGAATAGTGATTCTTAGAAAAAAAAGCATAAGAACAATTTTTGTAGATAATTTCATGATCTACAACTTTTGTCTGATTTATTTTTATGATAAAACTTACCGTTTACCGAAAAAATAGGGAAAACCATTTTTATTGACCTTTGACCTTGAATAACTTTTTTTGCACATGTGGGATCGGTGGGGACTTTTAGTATTTTATTTGTAATAATATCCCCAAGGTCTGTACCAATTTTCAGCTCTATGCAAATTATTGCAATTTAACCACTGTTTTTACGTCTATTTTGACCGGGCTATTATGACCGTATTTCCGACACCGGTGACAGCGGTACTTGAAACCCTGCTTGTCGCTCGCGTCACCCCTTTCCATCGTTTTCTTTTTCTGATTCCAGTGACTGCGGGCTCCTTTGTTGGCCATCAGCGCGCCTTGGCCGCTATTGCTCCGCATATCATTTTTGCGTGCGTCACTTTCCTCAATGATTTTTATGCGAAGGGTTTCTGGCGATGGTAGCTCATCCCGAGATTCGATGGCGCAACGGAAATTCTCGAAGCTCGTCGGTAGGCTGTATAGAAGCATTATTGTTAATAAGTCTTCGTTCACGTGTACCTCCATTTCGCTCAACTTGTCGATTACGTCGAAGAATTTCCGAATGTGTTCGCGAATGTCGTCGCTTTCTTCCATTCGTTGCAACATGAGCCGCTTCAAGAGTGTGGCCTTTCTCGCAGGCCCTTTTGACTGATAAATTTCTTGAAGCTTCAGCCACACATCGCGAGACGTTTCGCAATTCTTTATTTGTTTGAGCTCAGTTGGGCTTATCGACAATATAATATCCGACTTCGCTTTGCTGTCGTTCCTTATCCATTCTCTCGCGGCGGATTCAGTCGCGGCGTCACCGCTAACGATGTTAGGCTTTCTCGTTTCGCCGTTTACATACGACCAAGCGTCGTTCTTGATTAGCAGCGCCTGCATCTGCATCTTCCACGTGTCGTAGTTCTCCTTGTTCAAGGATTCAATCCTCACGATTGCGGAACTCATGATCGCACGTGTCGCGTTGGAGGTTGCTAACTTCCGGCACTTTATCAACCGCGTTTCTCGAGTGCACAGTTCAACTACACTTTACCCTCAAACACGTCCTGGGCCCATAACCTGTGGGAGAGGATGCACAGCGGAGGAAGGGCGTCTAAAAGAAGATGCGTCTCGCGCGTATCGTGTTGAGAAGTAAAAAGCGTTTATTGTCAAAGAACGAGGTATACACACAGGCGCGACCTTCGTGACTGACCCGTGAGATCGACTGTCGCACGTCCACCGGACTATAATCCGTGGAGTGGGGATAGCCCCATAACAGAGAAGGAGCAACGTGCGTATCGCAATGATGTGGCCGCTCCGCGTTCCAACAATTTTGTATATCAAGTATCTCAGTGTCATCAAAATTGAAAGAATGGTCCTTCTCAATGCTGTGCTTAGTGAGTGCAGCGTACTGTGTGCTGTTGGTAAATTTGTTCCTTTTGTGTTCCTTAAGCCTAGTACGTAGTTGACGAGACGTTTGACCAATATAGCACGCTGAGCAATGCAAGCACGGGATTTTATATACAATATTAGATTTAGCCAAAAAATCAATTTTATCTTTAATAGACGGGAACAATGAGCCTAATTTATAAGGAATTTGGAAGATACAATGACCGTTGAATTTTTTGAAAACCCGTGAAATTTCGTGTGATAATGATTGTATGAAAGGAAAAGAAAAAGAATTTTGCCAATTTATCGTCCCTCTAAGTTTTAATCTAGACTCTCTTTGTTTTTGTTTATACCATGGATGATAAATATCAAAGACTCTTTTATTAACACATGAATCAATGAAGTTTTTGGGATAACTGTTTTCCGTTAGAACTGCTCTGATCAGATTTAAGTTTTTTTCTCTATATTTAATATGTGAAAGTGATGTAGCCCTACCTATCAAACCGAAAACTAAACCTATTTTTTCTTGTATTGGGTGACTCGAAATAAAAGATATGTAACGTTTGGACCAAGTAGGTTTATGATACCAATCCGTCTGTAATGTATTGTCCAGAAGTCTATGAATGGAAATGTCTAGGAATTGTATTGTATTGTCAGATTCAATTTCGTGCGTGAATTGTATGCGAGCATGGAACGAGTTAAACGTATCTAGAGTTTCTTGAATTTTGTCAGGTGGTAGTGCACAAACAATGTCATCGACGAAACGTTTATAAAAAGGTAATTCAAACGTTAATTTATCTATACAATTTCTTTCTAGCTCTTCCATAACTAAATTCGCTACAACTGGCGATAACGGCGATCTCATGGCGCATCCGAAATTTTGTTTGTAAATCTTATTATTGAATTTGAAAATATTTGAGTCTAGACAAAATTTTACAGCTTCACAAAAACTAATCCTTGGTATAGGTGTTAAATCTTTGATTTCATCCCATCTCTTATTAATAACATCGATAACTTTATCTATAGGAACATTAGTGAAGAGTGAAGTTACATCAAGTGAAAACAATAAATGGTTAGGAGGTAATCTCTTGGTTTTAAAATTGCCGGAGGAGTTGTCTACTCTGTTATAGAAATATATATCTAACTACGGTCGATAAGTATTATTTAAAAAAAGTACTTTAAAAACATTTAAAAACAAACAAGCGTATCGAAGTAATAAAATTTCACAAGTCGCAAAAGACCATTGTGCCGTAGCAGCGTCGCTTGACTCCAAAACAAAACAAAACTTCAAAACAATCGGGAGCTGCACGAGTTCACTGTTGAAATCGGCCGGGCGCCGTATCGGCGCCGCTCGAATTGACACTTAACATCAGCCGGGCGCCGGATCGGCGTCGCTCGAGTGCAATGGGTTAAATCACGGATATCTTCGTAATTTTTCTGAGCCACTCCAAGCCACGAACCTTCGGAACCTACTTCAACGCGGTAATCTCGCACCGGATTGCGGTTCAAGTAGTCCACATGCTCCACATATTTCCCTTTGCGATAGTCTAACTCGAAATCGTAGTCTTGCAAATACACTCACCATATCGCCACACGAGGTAGCGGATCGCGCTTGTTTTTCGTTGACTTTATCGTGTTACAATCGGTAACGATTTTGAACGTTATCCCCAGCAAGTACACACGGAAATGTTTTAGAGCATTTACTATTGCGAGTGTTTCCAATTCATAGGAGTCGTAACGCGATTCTTCCGATGTGGTTTGTCTGGTAAAGTACGCCACGACCTTCAGCTGTCCCTCTACGCGCTGAAATAATATCGCGCCATATCCTATGCTGCTCGCGTCCGTATGCAATTCTGCTTCGCGGTTATAATCGAAAATCGTCAACAAGGGTTGACCGCTTAGCTTTTTCTGCACGTATTTCCGCGCGTTTTCCTGCTCCGGTCCCCAAATCCAGGGTGCGCCAGCTTTTGTCAATCGCGTAATACACGCTGTTCGAGACGCAAATTCGGGAACAAATTTGCGGAAATATCCCGCCAGTCCCATGAACTGACGTACTTGCTTTACATTGGTCGGTATAGGGGCTTCCAGCAACGCTTGCACCTTAGCCTTACCAGGTCTGACACCGTCAGCAGACGCCTCCCTGCGTTAATATTCAACGGCGAACGTTGGAGAAACTTACATTTCTTTAGAATCAACGAGAATCCCGCCACTAATAACGCGCCTAATACTCTTTCCAGCTTTTCTCGGCCCTCTTCGACTGTTTGGTAGGGAATGAGTATATCATCCAAATATACTACTGCGTCTAGGACATTGGATTTGAGTGAGTGAGTGTGGACGTACGTGTCGAGTAAAAGAGGAAAAGGAGATGTGAAATAGGAGTGAGGGAGAAAGGGAGGGCGAAAGAACGGTGTGGGGTGAAGAAAAAGGAGAGGGTGTTGTGGAAGCGTGGGCGGAACGGGAAAGGTGGAGAAGAAGAAGCGGGAGAAAAGAGAAGCGAACGAGGGAAGACGAGGTTAGGAGGAAACGTGCACGGAAGAGGTACGGAGGAAGCGACACCTGGAGGAAAGTTAAAAGCAGAGAGAGAGAGTCGGTAAGGAAGGGAGAAGAAGACGGGGTAAAGCAGAGAGAGTGAGGGAGATGGGGAGGACAAAAAAAGGAAAGGGGGTAAAATTGGAGGAGTTATGGAGAAGGAGGGAGAGGAATGGAGGGAAGTGCGGGGGAGGAGAGGAGGTGGAAATATGGAAAGCAGAGAAGGGGGACAAGAAGTCACATAGGGAGCAGGAAGAAGAGAATGAACATGAGGGACTGGAGAAGGAAGAGGAAGCAGAAGGGGCTAAGGAGATGAAGAAAAAATATGGTGAAATGGCAGAGGTAATAAGGAGGTGGGTGTGGAAGAGGACGGAGAAAGGACTAGAGTGTATGGTGGAGTTGCTAGATGAGACGTTGAGGGAGTATATGAAGGGGATAGTGGACCAGGTAGAAAGATTGGAGAGGGAGGCCAGGGAGATGAGAGAGAGAATGGAGGGGGGGAGGAAAGAGAGAGAGAGGTTGGAGGAGAGGATAAGGAGAATGGAAGAGGGAACGAGGAAGCTGGAGACAGAAGAGAAAAAAGGAGAGGAAAGGATAGAGGAGAGGACGGAGCGAGATGAAAAAGGAAGTGGGAAGCAGGAGAAAGGGGAGAAGAAAGGAGAAAGGAGGCTGGAAGAAGAGAAGAACAAGAAGGGGAGGATGGAGGAGGAAGGAAGAATGGAGCGGGAGGTCAAGGAGATGAGTGAAAAACTAGAGAGAGGAAGGGAAGAGAGAGGGAGGATGGAAGAGAGGATAAGGAGAATTGAAGAGAGAGCGGGGAGGATGGAGACGGAGGAGAAGAAGGGTGAGGGGAGAATGGAGGAGAGGATAGAGCGAGGAGCAGAAAGAGGGGGCAAGCTGGAGTGTGGAGAGAAGAAAGGGGAGAGGAAGGTGGAAGAAGAGAGTAACAAGAGATTGAGGGAGATAGAAGTCTGGAAGGAACAGAAAAAAAGAGAAAGCAGAAGGAGGAATATGATTGTGAAGGGGTTGAGAAGAGGAGCAGAGAGGAGGAGAGAGGAGGTAAGGGAGTTAATGAGAGAATTGGGAGTGGAAGGGGAGGTGGAGGTAATAAGGGAATTGGGAGGAAGAGGAAGGGAAGGGGGAGATGAAAGGGGAATGGTGGTGATAAGGATGAAGAGTGTGGCGGGTAAGGAAGAAGTGATAAGGAGAAGATGGAAAGTGAGGGGGAGAGGAGTAAGGATAGAGGAGGATCATACATGGGAAGAAAGGAGGATGAGGTGGAGGGTAGTGGAAAAGGTGTGGGAGGAAAGGAGGAAGGGGAAGAGGGGGTGGATGGAAGAGGGAAGGATCAAGATAGAGGGGACATGGTGGAGGTGGGAGGAAGAGAGGAGGGAGTGGCGGGAGGAGGAAAGGGGTGATAAGGGGGAGAGGAGAGAGGAGAAGAAAGGGCCTGGGGAGAGAGAGGATTGGGGGGAGGGACGGAGGAGGGGGCGGGGTGAGGGGAGGGAGCGAACGGCGGGAAGAAAGGAAGCAGAGGAAGAAAGGCAGGCAGAGGGGAAGGGGCAGTCTGAGGAGAGAGGAGGAGAAGGGGACGCAGGTGCAGCATTGTGTTTTGTAAAGTATTTTGTAAAATGTATTGTATAGGCATGTGTAAGATTGTGTTTTTGTTGTAAGGTGTAAAGTCGCAAACCCGACAGGGAAGCGAGAATAAAGACATACATACATACATACTACTGCGTCTACGTTTTTTAATGGACACAGAGCTTTATTAATGGCCCGTTGAAACACGGTTGGCGCATTTGCCAGACCGAATGGCGTGCGTAAAAACTTATAATGACCGTCAGGTGTCACAAAAGCGGTCTTGTGAGTTGAACTGTCTGCTATCGGCATCTGGTAAAAACCCGATGCCATGTCTAACATCGTAAAATACCTTCCTTTTCTCAGACGATCTAATTAGTCCTCTATTAGTGGCATCGGATACCTGTCTTTTACGGTGATTTTTTTAAGCGTCCAGGAATCCACACACATACGGTCCGAGCCGTCCTTTTTCTTAACTGAAATAATCGGGCTCGCGTAAGGCAACGTACTTTCTCTTACAATCCCCTGTTCTAAAAGCTCGTAAATAATGACGCGCACCCTGTCTCGCTCAGAAAAGGACAGTCTGTATGGTTGATATTGTATTATTTTGTCAATTTTTGATACAATTTTCATTTGAGCCGTATTTATATGCTTACAAAGTTTGTTGTTGTCAGTAATTCTTTGTACCTATCGAGTAACTTCGCAAGCAATTCCTGGGCCCCTGGCACGCCGGAAATGACGAGGTTGCACTCAGTGATATCCGGATGTCGCTCTTCAAATAGTTCCGGTGTGTAAACGAGCTTCGTACACCTAGAACCGGTCAGCAACAGCAATCCACCATCCTTCACGGCGTTCCTCCCAATGATAGCGTCGTAAAAGACGTCGTCGTCCTCCAGCACATATAACTCGAGATCGAGGTACACATCTCCAGATTTAATCTGCGCTGTGATGCGCCCCACCGTCTCAACGTATGTATCGTCGAGGCCCTTAATCGGCACGACACAGGTCTCGATTTCGCACCCGGTTTTCAGCGCGACTCGCTTCTTCACCAGCGAGCAGTCGGCACCGCTGTCCAAAAGGCCGTCGACATTCAAACCGCGAATCAGGAGTTGTTAGCGAGAGCGTTAGCTTGCACTACCTGCGCTCGCACACATACTTTGCCTGCACACACATTGCCTGCACCGTTTACGTTCTCCGCCATTGTACGAGGTTTGTTTTTTCAAATTTTGCGTACTGTCGCGCACATATTCACACGGTTTTTTACACCCCCGCAACACGTCTTCCTGTTTCGATTAAACCAAACTCACACTCTAGACGAACCTTGCGCGTGGTAAAGCACGTAAAGTCCTCCGAATTCCACTCCTGATGTTAGAAATGCCTTGCAAAAATAGAGTAAATCGCAGAACATGATTCCATCAGTCTCGAAGGTTCTGGTGTAAGTGTTGTGTCCTTCGACACAGACCTCTTGCCAGAGAGCCTCAAGCTCTCGCCACTCCGTAGCCAGATCTTTGTTTGACTGTTTATAACATTCTAACGTGCAGACGTAGCATCGATGACGTCGGGCTATCGGCCACGTGCATGCACTTGAAAGGGTCGCCTATCTCCTAGGTGCCCAAACAAAGACGTCATGTCCTTTGCTTACGCTTCGGGTTGCAATACCCTCGATAGTCGCATTCTAAGGCTTATGAGGCTTGAGTCTCTTTATGACAGGCTCACCCGATCGGCGTGGCCACCCAGCATGCGTCTTCCCTTTTTTTTTGCGGTGACGCTAACATGTCTATATAAAATAAATCACAGAACAAGATGGCACAAGTGCTTCCTAACCCAAAAGATCCCAGACCCCCGCTGAGTTCAACAGGGCTCCACAGGATTCCCTGCTTTTGCGGCAAAGTGTACGTAGGAGAAACCGGGAGGAAGATAAGTACACGCATTAAAGAACACTAGCGGCGTAGTTATACTATGTTGGTTCTGGATCAGCTGATTGTGACGTCACTGGTCCAAGTCATTGGCACTTAAGTTGGTGTTAGGTTACATTGTAGTACGGTAGGTACATGACCTAGGTGACCACGTTCATTCATTAATTCATTCATACGTTTGGGTACATGACCACGTTCAAGGTCGTCGGTCATACGTCGCCATGTAGATTCACCGTGTTGTAGACCTAACCGCTGACGTTGCAAGGACGTCGGTGTTAGGTTACGTTATTGTACGGTAGGTACATCGCCACGTTCATTCATTCATACGTTGGGTGTCGCCTCGTTCTACGGTGGTACGTGATCACGTTCAAGGTCGTTGGTGATACGTCGCCTTGTAGCTTGACCGTGTTGTAGACCTAACCGCTGACGTCGCAAGGACGTCGGTGTTAGGTTACGTTATGGTACGGTAGGTACATCACCACGTTCATTCTTTCATACGTTGGGTGTCGCCTTGTTCTACGGTGGTACGTTACCACGTTCAAGGTCGTCGGTGGCACGTCACCTTGTAGCTTCACCGTGTTGTAGACCTAACCGCTGACGCTGCAACGTTTCTCGCAGGGGATAGGCGCATTGAATAAGAACACATAGAATCATAATACAATTGTTTCTTTATTGCTTTTATCGAAGAGGGTATGTAGACCTAACCGCTGACGTTGCAACGTTACTCGCAGGAGATAGACACATTGAATAAGAACACATAGAATCATAATTCAATTGTTTCTTTATTTCTTTTTATCGAAACGGGTACAATAATAATGGTTATAAGTCGCAAAATAAGATGTCTTATAAGCAATACACGAACAATCGCTAAATCGAAGCGTGTACAATAATAATAATGATAAGTCACAGAATAAGATGTCTTATAAGTAATACACCACGAACAATCACTAATACTAAACAATTATAATTATTCATCGCGGGGCGTATTAGCCATTTTTATGATATCTGGCAATGCCAGCGCCAATAATTCGCAATCAATAAAATCAGTGTTGTCGTACTAAGCGTTGCTGCGAATCGCAGCTATCGGCTGCTCTTCATCAACAATTTGTTTGGTACGCACAATATCTACAAAGTTGTGAAACTTGGTACTAACCCTAGATGAAATGTCATTCAACTGCTCATACCGCGAAGTCACACAGTCTTTCAATTCAAACATATATTTGAGTGTTGATGGTTTTAGAAGTATACTAATATCCGCAATGGAAAGTTTAAACAACTTGTGTGGATACCTGACGATAATCCCAATCGTTAACTCACAAATTTTAATCTCTGAGGTTGAATGCTGATCCCAAAACTTGTCAGAGTCCGATAGATGTTCCCAAAATACGTTTTCAATTTCTTGTTGTTTCTGCAGTAGCTGTTCCATACATTGTAATCAAGCGCTATTTCATTCCCCTGATGGTCGCGTAGCACCCACTGAACGACAGCTGGTGGTCCGACAGCAATACCAATTATCAAATGTTTATAAGAATATCTACTAAATGCTTTGCATGAATATTCATCCAATACATAACTTCGTGCCAATAGCAGCGTCATGTTGGATGGACGGGAATCGCTGAGAAAGAAATTAATGGAGCAAATACAATATTGAAATCTGTAATAGATATCACAGACCAAAATTAATTATTTTATTCGTTTATGAGACTCACCCTTCGCGTTCTGCAAACTGTCTAACTTCGTCATCATTATTTGGATCATTGGGATTATAATATATTGCACTGCCACATACATCCATCTTTCTATCGAGTCACAAGTCCAAAAAAAACGTACCTAGCACTTCGCTACCTGCACCAGTCTCTCTCAAAAACACGACTAATGCAGCAGCAGACTCTTCGCTCATCGCAACGGTCATACCATACCCCTTCCTATGACAAATCTCCCACGTTCAAAATGTTGACTAGTGTGTAACCATAGCTACGACGCAGGTTGGTACAGACTCTTAGCTCATCGCAACGATCATACCACATCCGCCATCCCTATAACAAGTCTTCCGACGCTCGAAATGCTGACCAGAGTGTAAACGTAGACACACCGCAGGTGTGGCTATGATAGGGTTATACAGAATTGAATATGCAATCTATGCTACCCTTGCATCTCTCCCCCAATCCGAATCATGTGATAAGAGAGAGGTTTCGGGGAACTCTCCCAACAACCTTGAGTGATAGCGCAACAGTATCCACAACCAGAAGCTCACATCCACAATCTGAAGCTTGCACAACCTTAACCGACTGAGTGCAACAATTCGCAAGAAAAAAGAAGTTAGATTCACCCAACTTAGAAATGGAAGGTTAGTGAGAGTTCCTGCCCAAGGCAAATACCTAATAAGGTGACCTCACTAACAGCTTTTTTTTCCAGCAACCACTACATCGACACCCCGAAGACTGAGGCGAAGCGGTGTGAAAGTTAATCGCGTGCGGAAGCAGCGAATTTCATGCGCGCCATTAAGGCTACTACTTGCACCATTCATCGCCCCTCTCAATAACCATACCACATGGCACCTACCGACCGAAGAACTTGAATCGCAAACACCCACCCATCAACCGTTAGAAGACGAAGAAGAAGAAGCACTGCCGACGACCGAGGCAGCGGAATAGGTTATAGTGTAATATCATAGTTAGAATAATTTTTTCCAAAAATAAAAAAATTTATTACATTGAAAGAATTTATATTTATATCCTCCTACCGCATCATCCCACACTCGGCGCGATAAATAGATTTCGCCTGTCATAAAAATAAATAACTCTAAATAACGGGGAGGGCGACTGCAGAATTCGAACCTCCGAAGGTTCGAGAATTCGCGGCTCCGAAGGTCGCGGAAGTCATGACTCTTCGCGACTCCGAAGGTTGCGGAACGCGGCTCCGAAGGTTGCAAACCTCCCTTCGGAAATATCCGTCCGCGAAGTCGGATGACGCGTCCTCCCGCTCCTCCGGAGGCACGCTGGGGCCCCTCCCGCACCTTTGTAATACGCGGCTCCGAAGGTTGCGATCACCTCCCCTTCGGAGGCGTCCGTCCGCGAAGTCGGATGACGCGGCCTCACGCACCTCCGGAGGTGATGAAAAAAATACAATCTAACTAGCATATTAGTGTGCACGAAGATGCATATTATGCTACTCTTGCGTTTATCCCCACTGTGAAACATATGCTGAGGAAGGGGGTTTTTTGGCTGGACTCTACTTCATCTCCGTGGCGGCAACAGAATCATTGCTTCAGAAGTTCACGCTGCATCAACATTAGAGTTGTCAACAAGATATTATAAATCGACATCGATATCTGAGAAGATGGAGGTAAGACATTTATTCAAATGGGTTAGATGTGGTGTGTGTATGTTACTAATTCAAACCCGTGTTACAACTATTTTAAGAAACTGTTTTTTATTTTTTTTCATAGTGTTCAAAAGTGACGCATATAATAGATATGGACGGATTCATGGTGGAGGGGAATTTCATTTTGAAGGGTATGGCCATTGTGGCCATGGATGGAACCATGGAAAAAGCAGAATTTTATATGTATAGAGTGTTTGATTTTTTATCGATGAAGGACAGAAAAACTGCGATATACGCATATCATAATGTTCACCGGATGCGATTCATGGATTATGGGCAAGAAGGATATCAGCAACATGAAATATATGATGTAATCGAAAATTTTATATCGAAATATGAAAATCCAGTTGTAGCCTACAAGGGCGGTATTTGGGAAAAAAAAGTTTTAGATGAAATGAACATAAAAAATTACAACCTGGAAAAATTGGGATGTCCTAAATTTAATACATTAATGACTAATATTAAATATAGTAATATATACAGGGTGGTCCCGATCCGATGGTACAACCGAAAAGGAGGTGAATCTACATGCAAAAATAAGTCGAAAAAAACGTATGACAATTATTTTTTAAACGCTCCGTTTTCGAGAAAATCGACTTTGAATTTTCGTCAGGTGCAAGCGCCCTAAAGCATGGCATTGTATATCTATATCTATCGCTTTGCGTCGTCTGCGAGTACGTTTGGGCAGCTATGACGTCACGATAGGCCGCTTCGGTCTCACTGTCGCGTATACCGGATGTCCCTGCCGGGCCTGCTTCGATGCCACGCAATGAGATAGGCCATCGCGCGGCGTCCAAGCGTCCTACAGTGGCACCCGGTATAACTCGCCGCGCTCGGGTGCGCTTGCACCTGACGAAAATTCAAAGTCGATTTTCTCGAAAACGGTGCGTTTAAAAAAAAATTGTCATACGTTTTTTTCGACTTATTTTTGCATGTAGATTCACCTCCTTTTCGGTTGTACCATCGGATCGGGACCACCCTGTATATATATATGAGGCATTCCATGCCAAATCGGACACTTTCGGACCTCACCCCCTTCGATTTTTTTTTTAATTTTTTATGTTTTTAAGACTGATGAAATACG
Source organism: Anoplius nigerrimus (assembly GCA_914767735.1). Taxonomy (NCBI): domain Eukaryota; kingdom Metazoa; phylum Arthropoda; class Insecta; order Hymenoptera; family Pompilidae; genus Anoplius; species Anoplius nigerrimus. Next base: position 1,325,149 of record OU612081.1, read on the forward strand.
CGTTCAAGAATTTTTTCAGATTTTTTTGACCATCCGTTTCGAAAATATGAATTTTCTTAAAATTCGGGCTCATTTTTTTCAAATGCTCATAACATTGCGAAATATGGACCAATTTGATCGTTCTTTTTTTCAAAATTTGTGTTTTTGAATGCTCTTTCAAGAAAAAAATATAATTTTTTTCGACATAATTTTTTTCTTTGTTTAATTTTTATTTCAAGGACAAAATATTTTCTATCTCGAAACACGTCACCTTCGATTTTTTTGAAAAAATTCTCAAATAAACTTTGATGCATGTAAGAACTATAAAAAAATTTCCATCGTGGGGAAACTCTTCGTTCTATCTTTTTTCTTTTTTTGAAAATATCCATTCTCTCAAATCGTTTGTTCCGTTTCAATGAAAAATGTTTTTTTTCGAGATGTATGCCCCGTCCGATTTTTTTGAAAAAATTCTCAAAAATACTTGGATGGATATAAGAACTTTTAAAATTTGTCCGATCGTGGGGAAACGTTTCGTTCTATTTTTTTTCTTTTTTCGAAAATATCTATTCTGTCACATGGTATATTCCATTTCAATGGAAAATGTTTTGTATCTCGAAACACGTCACCTTCGATTTTTTTGAAAAAATTTTCAAATAAACTTTGATGCATGTAAGAACTATGAAAAAATTTCTATCGTGGGGAAACTCTTCGTTCTATTTTTTTTCTTTTTTCGAAAATAACCATTCTCTCAAATCGTTTGTTCCGTTTCAATGAAAAATGTTTTTTTTTCGAGATGTATGCCCCGTCCGATTTTTTGGAAAAAATTCTCAAAGAAGCTTTGATGCATGTAAGAACTTAAAAAATTTGTCCGATCGTCGGGAAACTCTTCGTTCCATTTTTTTTCTTTATTTGAAAATATCTATTCTAACAAATCGTATGTTCCGTTACAACGGAAAATGTTTTTTATCTCAAAACATGTCCCCTTCGATTCTTTTGAAAAAATTCTCAAATAAACTTTGATGCATGTAAGAACTAAAAAAAAATTCCCATCGTGGGGAAACTCTCCGTTCTATTTTTTTTCATTATTCGAAACTATCTATTCTGTCACGGATTCTGTTCGTTTTGGTGGTTAAATTGAAATGGAACATACGATTTGTCAGAATAGATATTTTCGAATAAAGAAAAAAAATAGAACGGAGAGTTTCCCCAAGATGGGAATTTTTTTTTAGTTCTTACATGCATCAAAGTTTATTTGAGAATTTTTTCAAAAGAATCGAAGGGGACATGTTTTGAGATAAAAAACATTTTCCGTTGTAACGGAACATACGATTTGTTAGAATAGATATTTTCAAATAAAGAAAAAAAATGGAACGAAGAGTTTCCCGACGATCGGACAAATTTTTTAAGTTCTTACATGCATCAAAGCTTCTTTGAGAATCTTTTCCAAAAAATCGGACGGGGCATACATCTCGAAAAAAAACATTTTTCATTGAAACGGAACAAACGATTTGAGAGAATGGATATTTTCAAAAAAAGAAAAAAGATAGAACGAAGAGTTTCCCCACGATGGACATTTTTTTATAGTTCTTACATGCATCAAAGTTTATTTGAGAATTTTTTCAAAAAAATCGAAGGTGACGTGTTTCGAGATACAAAACATTTTCCATTGAAATGGAATATACCATGTGACAGAATAGATATTTTCGAATAAAGAAAAAAAATAGAACGAAACGTTTCCCCCACGATCGGACAAATTTAAAAGTTCTCATATCCATCCAAGTATTTTTGAGAATCTTTTCCAAAAAATCGGACGGGGCATACATCTCGAAAAAAAACATTTTTCATTGAAACGGAACAAACGATTTGAGAGAATGGATATTTTCAAAAAAAGAAAAAAGATAGAACGAAGAGTTTCCCCACGATGGAAATTTTTTTATAGTTCTTACATGCATCAAAGTTTATTTGAGAATTTTTTCAAAAAAATCGAAGGTGACGTGTTTCGAGATACAAAACATTTTCCATTGAAATGGAATATACCATGTGACAGAATAGATATTTTCGAATAAAGAAAAAAAATAGAACGAAACGTTTCCCCACGATCGGACAAATTTTAAAAGTTCTTATATCCATCCAAGTATTTTTGAGAATTTTTTCAAAAAAATCGGACGGGGCATACATCTCGAAAAAAAACATTTTTCATTGAAACGGAACAAACGATTTGAGAGAATGGATATTTTCAAAAAAAGAAAAAAGATAGAACGAAGAGTTTCCCCACGATGGAAATTTTTTTATAGTTCTTACATGCATCAAAGTTTATTTGAGAATTTTTTCAAAAAAATCGAAGGTGACGTGTTTCGAGATACAAAACATTTTCCATTGAAATGGAATATACCATGTGACAGAATAGATATTTTCGAATAAACAAAAAAAATAGAACGAAACGTTTCCCCACGATCGGACAAATTTTAATAGTTCTTATATCCATCCAAGTATTTTTGAGAATTTTTTTCAAAAAAAATCGGACGGGGCATACATCTCGAAAAAAAACATTTTTCATTGAAACGGAACAAACGATTTGAGAGAATGGATATTTTCAAAAAAAGAAAAAAGATAGAACGAAGAGTTTCCCCACGATGGAAATTTTTTTATAGTTCTTACATGCATCAAAGTTTATTTGAGAATTTTTTCAAAAAATCGAAGGTGACGTGTTTCGAGATAGAAAATATTTTGTCCTTGAAATAAAAATTAAACAAAGAAAAAAATTATGTCCGAAAAAAATTATATTTTTTTCTTGAAAGAGCATTCAAAAACACAAATTTTGAAAAAAAGAACGATCAAATTGGTCCATATTTCGCAATGTTATGAGCATTTGAAAAAAATGAGCCCGAATTTTAAGAAAATTCATATTTTCGAAACGGATGGTCAAAAAAATCTGAAAAAATTCTTGAACGCGTATTTCATCAGTCTTAAAAACATAAAAAATTAAAAAAAAAATCGAAGGGGGTGAGGTCCGAAAGTGTCCGATTTGGCATGGAATGCCTCATATATAATCTTTATTGTTTTCCTTACGGATTACAATCTTATACAACTACCTAAACCTAAACCTTAATTCTATCTAAACTCTATCCCACGCCTCAATCTACCCTACGCCTACACTTTTCGCCGCTCACTCTTTCTCCGCTCGCCGCTCGCTATTTCTCCGCTCGCCGCTCGCTCTTTCTCCGCTCGCTCTCTCTCCGCTCGCCGCTCGCTCTTTCCCCGCTCGCATACTCGCTCCCCCTCTCCCACGTTCGCTCCGCCGGTCAAAACGCTCGCACGCTCTCTCTCTCTCTCTCTCACACTCGCTCCCTCCCCCGCACGCTCTCTCTCTCTCGGACTTCCGTTTCTACTTTCTCTCCCTCACTCACTCCACCCCACTCCATTCACTCCTCACTCCCTCATTCACGCATTCCCCCCCCCCCCCACCTCCGCCCATCTCCTCTCCACCTCCTTAAAGAAATCCTCTCCCCTCCCCTCCCCCCAACACCCACCTCCTCGCCTCCTGCCATCCCTCCTCCTGACCCCCCCTTACACATACCTCCCACATGTGTTTCCACGTCTCCCTCCCCCCCCCTGCACAATCTACACAGCCTCTCCTCCTCGCTCCCCCAGTACCTCCCCCCCCTCAACCCACTGCCCAATCTAAACCTCGCCACTCTCTTCCACCTTTCTTCCCCCCAACCCCTCTTTAGATATTCTGAGACTCCCTTGTCCTTGCACACCCCGTACTCCTTATTCCACTCCGACCTTCCTATCCTCTGCCATCTGTCCCTTTCCTGCTCCTCCTTCTCCCACCCTATGATCTCCTCCCCCCTTATGTCCGTCGCCTCCCTCCCCACCCTCCACCCCCTTTTCACCCAAAACGCTCTCCTCTCACCCTCCCAACCCCTTTCACCCTCCCTCCTACACATTCTCTCTTTTATTTCCCATAAACACGCCTGGGCCAGTGCCCCTCCGCCGCCCTCCCTTCTCTCATATCCCCAAGCCCTCATAGCCATCCGTCCCCTCATCATATCCCTCTGCAGTTCCTCTCTTAGCATGTACCCAGGCGTGCTCCTCTCCACCCCCAATACCCACCTCAGAAACCTTTCATGGAGTGCCTCCACCTTCTCCCTCTCTCTCCACCCCCACACCTCCACCCCATAGCTCACCACTGGCCAAACCAAGTTATCATATAACCACAACCTCCTTCCCCAATCTCCCCCGAAAAGCCTCTTCCCCAGCCCCCAAACCTGCCCCAAAACCGCCGCCCCCCTCCGCACCCTATCCTCCACCTGCTCATCCTGCCTCCCGTCCCTCTTCACTACATATCCCAAATACTTAAACTTTGCCACCTCCTCAATCTCCCACCCGCCCACCTCCAGCTCACTTTCTTCCACCTCCCTCCCCCCTCCCTGCACCTCATTACTTTCGTCTTTCCCACGTTTACTTCCAACTTCTTTTTCCTAAAATACTTTTCCAAAACCGCCATCACCGACCTCATCCCCCCCTCGTCCTCCGCCACCACCGCCACATCGTCCGCATATGCCAAAGATCTTATCAACCACCCCCCCACCCGCACACCCCCCATCCCCTCCTCTCCAGCTCTTCGTCCATGTCTGCCAGCATTAGGGTAAAGAGACAGGGGCTAATTGGGCACCCCTGTCTCACCCCCCTGGCCGTCCAGAACCCCTCGCTCCTCTCCCCTCCCACCCTCACCCTGCACTTCGTTTCCTCCAACAATTCGCGGCACCTCACAACAAGCCCCTCCCTCACCCCCCGCTCCCTCATGCTCCTTACCATCACCTCCCTGTCCACCGAGTCAAAGGCCGCCTTCAGGTCCAGGAACAAAACAACCAACTTCTTCCCTATTCTCCTTATCCTATACCTGTCTGTTGACCAGGTAGTTCAGAACGAATACCTGGTCAACGCACCCTCTACCCTTCCTGAACCCTGCCTGACTCGGTGGCAGGAGGCTCTTTCTTTCTACCTCAATTCTCAATCGTTCCGCTAACACAGCCGCGTACACCTTGTACGCGGTCTGTGTCAGCGCCACCCCCCCTATAGTCACTCACCACCGTGCCCTGCCCCTTCTTCCTTATCGGCACTATCATTCCCTCCCTCCAACCCTGCGGCCAGCCATCCCCTCTCCATACCCTGTTACATATCCCCCTTAGCCATTCCCTCACCTCCTCACCCCCATACTTCCACACCTCGTTCCTTATCCCGTCCCCTCCTGGTGCCTTCCCGTCTTTCAAACCTTTCACCACCCTGTCAAATTCCTCCTTGCCTATATCCTCCTCATCATCCCCCCCCCCTTCTCCCGCCCCCAATCTCACCCTCCATTCCACCCCTCCCAGCAACCCCCTTAAAATACTCCTCCCACTCCCTCATTCAATCCCTTCCTCCACCCCCATCCTTCTCTTCCTTCCCATGTTTATCACCTTCCACGCCTGCCCCTCCGTCCTTACCCCCTCCACAATCTTCTCCCATCTTTCCCTTTCCCTCCTCTTCTTCCCTTCGCACAACTCCTTGTACTCCCTTCTGCATCTTCTGAACCTCTCTCCCTCCCCTCCCACCCGTCTCCACTTCCTCAACTCCTCTCTCAACCTCCTCTTGCCCTCCCTACATTCCTCGTCCCACCACTCCCCGACCCTTTTCTTCCCCGTCCCCTCCTCCATCTCCCGCAGCACCCCCTTCACCCTCTCCTCCAGCTTCCCCCACTCCCCCTGCACCCCTCCCCCTCTTCCTCCCTCCTCCCAACCTTCTCTCAAACGCCCCCCCCCCCCCCTTGCCACCATCCTTCCCCCCTCCTCCTCCCGCCGTCTCTCTCACCTCTCTCCACCCCTCTTCCCCTCACCACCACCGTTAACGACATCTGGTCCGAATCCACCTCCTCACCCACCCTAATCTCCCATATCCCCTCCCTCGTTTCTCTGTTTCCCAGTACATAATCTATTACCGAATTTCCCCTCTCCCCTACAAAAGTCCACTCTCCCCGCTCATCTCCCCTATGACTCCCATTTAAAATCCCCCACCCTCTTTCCCCCAGAAACCTGCATAGTTTCCTTCCCCCCGCATCCATCTTTCCATCCCTCGACCTTCTCACCCCTCCTTCCTCCCCCTCCAGCAACACCCCCCCCTCCCTCCTCCGCTGTCCTTACATTGAAGTCGCCCCCTATCATTGTCCCCCCCCCCCCCCCCCCCCCCCCCCCCCCCCCCCACTGTCTTCCACCCACTCCTTCATAGCCTGCATCTTCTCCTCCAAGTCCCCGTTCACATACACCCCAACCACATTCCACCATTCCCCTCCCAGCTCCACCCTCTTCACCACCATCCCCTCCCTCCCACTCCCCACCCCCTCCACCGTCTTCAGTTCCCTTCTCACTCCCACCAGCATCCCTCCCTTCGCCCTCCCCTTCTTGCTTTCTCTTTTCGCCCACTGCCCCTCCCACCTAAACCCCCTTGGTAATTTCCCTCTCACCCTCTCCCAGTCCCTCTCCTCCATCCATGTTTCCATCATCACTACCACTTCCCACCTCTCCAGCCCCCTCCAAAACTCCCTGTCCTTACTCTTCCACCCCGCCACGTTCCAAAACCCTACCCTTCCTCCCTCCCCCCCTCTCCTTGTCAACCATACCTCCTGCCCCCGTTTCCCTGCTCCCCTCCCCCCTACCCACTCCTCCAGCGCCTCGTCCCAGAACCTCACCTTACCATCTACCCACATTTTCATATAACCCACCCTCACCTGTCTCCCTCTCTCTCTCTCCTTATCCGCCTCTCTCTCTATTTTCCACCTTGCCCTTCTCTCCTCTCCCGTCAGATCATCCTCCACCCTCTCCTTCCTCCCCTTCAGCTTTCTCTTCGCCTCCATAATCTCCCTCTTCCTTTCCCTCCCTGCCAACTTCACTACCACCATCCCCCTCCCCTCTCTATCCCCCTTCCCTACCCTCTTCATCTCCTTAATTCCTCCCCTCTCTACCCCCATCAATTCCCATAACTCCCTTACCTCCTTCTCCATCTCCCCCTCTCCTCCCTCCACCCTTATTCCCTTAATTACGACATTCTCTCTTCGTTTCTCCCTCTCCGCCCTGTCCACCTTCAACTCCACCTGTCTCCATCTAATTTCCTTCTCCCTTTCTCGTTCAGATCCCTCTCCCCCCTTGTCTCCAACCTTTATCAACCTCTCTTCCATCCTTCTCCTCTCTTCTTTCTCTTCCTCCACTCTGTTCTCCACTCTTTCCAGCCTTTCCATTACACTATCCCTCCACTTACCCTCCTCCTCCCACCGCTTCTTCCTCCTCTCCTCTTCCCTCCTTTCCTTCTCCCTCTCCCTCTTCTCCTCCCTCACCTTCTCCCTCTCCCTCTTCTCCTCCTCCCTCACCTTCTCCCTCTCCTCAACTCCTCCTTCCTCACCCTCTCCCTCTCCCTCTTCTCCTCCTCCCTCTCTTTCCTGCTCTCCTCCATATCCTTCCTTAACTCATCCCTTACCCAATTCCTTCCACACTCCTCTAACATCCTCATCACCCCCGCATCCACCTCCGCCTTTTCGCCCCCTCCCGCTTCCTCTCCCGCCTCCCCCCTTGCTCCTTCGCTTCGCTTCCTCCTTTTCCCTAACATCCTGTCGAGGCTGCCCGCTTCCCCCCCCACTTCCCCTCCTCCCAAACTCCAGCTTCGTTTGCCTCTTACCCGCATCCGCCGATACCTCTCCATTTCCCCTGTCCCCTGTTGGGGCCTTCCCCCCTTCCGGCTGCTCCGCCTCGCACTCCATCTACTTGTAATCTCGCCTCAACTGTCTTCCCCCTTTCCCTCCCACTGTCTCGCACTTCTCGCCGCTCCCGCTAGGCGCCTCCGTCCGACTGCCCTCCCCTCTGCCTCTCGCCCACCTCACCTAAGTTCTCTGCCCTAACCTCCTCACTCCTGCTTACCCGTTCTTTCTCTCTTTCCACCCACCCACACGCTCTGCTGTGTCCACCAACACTCCCCCGCACCCTTCCCTATCCCCTCTACCCTGCCCTCCCTCTGCTTTCCCTCCTATCTCTCTCTTTCTACCTTCTACCACGATTTTCACTCACCGCATTCACACCACATGCACTCACCACTCTCACCGAAACGGAAGTCCAAATATAGTAATATAAATGTACCGAATTGTTATTTACATGAAAAGACGATATCTAGAAAGGGAACACCGATACACTGCCCAGCAGTCGAAGTATCGGTGTTCCGAATATGGTTATTAGACAATTATTAATATAAATAAATAAATAAACTAATTAATTATATTTTAAAGAATATATATTTATATCCCCTTATCTCCACATCCCACACGCAGTGCGGCAAATCGTTCTCGCCTAGCGGAATTTCAAATACAAAAGAGGAGGGGAAAAAAAAGGGGGGGGGGGTTAATAGTAAACATCTACAAAAAATTATTTGTAATTGTTTTATTTATATATCTACAGATAATATAATTCAAAAACATACTTTTATACATGTTTTAGATAAAGTCATTTAGCTTACTTTGCGTACAACATTCGTTAGCGGACTATACTCAATTAAGCGGTCATGTAGTATCAAGCAGTAGGCCGTAGTATTTGGTGGAACATTTTCTTTACATTCAAATTCAATCCTTACGTCCACTGTTGCGCTTTTTATAGACTCATTCTGCCTAGAACAATCAATTACCACAATAGGCCCAAACTTAAGGAGTTGATTGGCATCGAGCAGCGCTCCACCATCGTCGGATCCGTAATATGACTTGCGGAAGTGGGCATACATCTCATACAAAATACTACATCTCTTCTTGTCAAAATCCATATTCATAGCATCATACGGATAAAAATCTGAATTCAGACATAGCCTAACATTTGTTAATTTACATTCATCGAATATGCTAGCATTAGCTATCAGATTATTTTTTCTATCGGTCTGCAGAGCAAAGATGACATATAGAGGTTTCTCAATTTGTGTCGCAGTCTTGACAGCCCATGAATGTTTGGTTGTACTTTGCAGCAGAGGAAATTCATACAAATCCCACGAACGAAAACTCATAGCTAGGTATCGACCGCTTTCCAATGTTCGCAACATAGCCAATTTGTTTACATCGTTCAATACAACGTGAGGCATTCGCCACTGAATTTTAAATAATTCAAGTTTCGGATCTGACACAGCATTTCCTATAGCACAGTTATAATCATTCCGCGACCGTATTAAAATTAATTCGTGTCGCGCATTAATAACGATCCGTTTGTAATCCTCGCAAAACCCTAATAATGTGTTCAGTGGAACGCAGAAATTGAAATATCCGTTCGGTAGATTATCATTAATATCCCATCCAGCATTCTTCAACATTCTTCCTTTGTCAGGTGTTAGCGACACATAATTTTTTAGAGTACTTGTTATACCCACGTTTCTGCAGCGATCAACCTCCACACCATCCAGTTCATAACGGATTTCGTCGAACATGAATGCTACACAATTGTTGACTAGACCCAAAACAGAACCTGCATCCTCTGCAGCAGTCATAGGTTGTTCCAATTTACCTTCAATGTAGAGAAAACTTTCACATGGGAGTGTATACAAATCCTGTTGTTGTATGGGTATTCGTATTTCATCGTTATGGCCGAAAGTTGCATTTGCATAAGGATTGTAGGTGTGAGACTCGATACTGACGATGCGATCGTCGAAGATGGGCTCACTCTGAATATTCAGAACATCAATCATGTTGATAGTTGCGCTTCAGCCGAAACGATAAATCCTAACGATATTAAAAATATGATGTTTTCAGCAGTGAGAGTCTTCTTCTTCTTCCTCACAGTACAACTGCACGACTTGTTGACAGGGTTTACAGCGCTGTTTCCAGGCGAATTATTCCCCACGCTTTTAAACTGATCTGTTACGTTCAGCACAAGCATATCATTTGATATGTCTCCCAACGTTATCGTCGTCGCACATGCAACCTGACTGTGATCTCTTCCCCGCGAAAATTAAGCAGTCGATCGTCCTGATCAACAACGCGAATTGTTAAATTTGTAATGTTTCGCACAAAGATTTGGAGGTAAATGATCTGAGCTGGCGTTTCCGATACTTTATATCCCGGTGGTACGCTGAGTGAAAATTCATGTATTGTATGTACAGATTTGTCATTGCAGTATGCTCCAGTTGTAACGTTACAATCAAGTCGAATAATATTCACATCGAAGATGTTAATCGACAAATCAGATTTATACCATTGATGTTTCTGTAATATGCGACCAGGCGAAAATCCCAAAATCGATGCAATGGTATTTGGCTTGGCGAAGTTTATACTATAGACACTTTTGATCTCGCATCGCATTGTGTTCGGATTGGCACGAATAATCAGAGGATCTTGTCCATCCTCGTCACCGTTATCAATGCCGGTTGCAGTCACATCGCTTTTAATTGTCAGATCGACGCCGGAAGATATTTCCAATATTCTATGTTTCAGATACTGATATATATCATGCAATTCATAAGACCCCTCAGGGATAGTAATTTCTTTATCATCCTGATCAAAATAGAACTTATTATTTAATGCTGTTACATTTGGTATTGTATTATATGGTTCAAGCGCCATCAAACCGAGTTCATAGTCACCATCTTTCAGATCAATAGCCGGAAAGTAGTTTCCCACCAATGTGCTGCTCTTTCCTGTCAGTGTAAACGTAAATGACATGTTCAATGCTAACGATTGATCGCAAACACCAATAGTTGAATGTCAATGTTTAAATTTGTTATCACAAGTCTGCAGAAATTGTAAGCAGAGTTGCCCACAAATGTTCTGATTGTAACGTTGATGAGATGAATAATTGTACTCAATCTGTGTCACATATTTTTGTATATAGTCAACAAATTCCTTAGGAGGTCGGAGATTTCCGTAACTGTCAAAATATAGCTTACGATTACCTCTCTTCGCATAGGCTACCCAGGGAGTGCCAGGTCCTTCGGCATCATCTAAATTTATTATAGCGTTTTCGTTCATCCACGGTGATGCAGGCAGTGTGTTGCGCATGAAAATACCTCTAAAGAATGGGATACGCATACGCTTAGCCAAGTGTTTCAATTGTATGTTAGTAGTGACACCTGTCGGTAATTTCATTATCGCCTGAGATTTGTTTTTTATTTTTTTTCTACCGATGCCCTTCCCACGCTTATATGGTTCGAGATAAATCCCTCGACCTTCCATGGAACGATTGTGACGTTGTAGGTCCAGTAGCTGGCGTTGGGTAGCCTTGCTATCATTCACCGCCTTGGCAACCCCCGCAGCTCCACCAATAAGCGAACCGAGAGCTCCTAATATTGGAATAAATGGCAAAATACCACCACGTTTTGCTATTGGAAGTATCCACTTTATTTTTTTAGATGCTTTCTTGACACGTTTTTTCACCATTTTCTTTAAGCCCATACCCACTTTCCTCTTAGCATTCATTGCTGCCCATACGGCTGCAGCGGCAGCTCTCTCACCGAGCGTAGAATTTCTGCTAACAATACGTTCTTTCGCCTTGTTAGCAAGTATTTTATCTGCGACGTGTCTCTTATCTAAGTTGTTGCTCACAGAGTATGCAATATCGTGTTTCCGACACGCCGCATCCAACGGATTGATGCCTCGATCGCCTCTGACTAACCGTTTTCTCAAATGAGTGCCAGGACCACAAAATTGATATCCTGGAATATGCAACTCGAAGGGTAGTGCATTTATCATGCGATTTAACAAACCACCGCCAATTTTCACATTAGCCGATGACATTTATCACAATCAAACAATGAGTTTTGAACAATCAATAATTATCCGTGGGGGAATATTAGATGTACTCATATCTTCACTTGAGCAGTCAGATGCAAAAACATTTTAGAAACTAAACGTATTTACGTTGTGTACCCACTATATATATAATCCTCCGATGTTAAAATAGCGTTTATTGAATTGAGTTTAGTATTGGTGAAAACATGCGTTTCGTCCGACAACCTATGACGATCTGTGTAAAAAATTTTGATGAAAAGACTCAGTTAATATCAAAAAATGAATCACGCAAACATGGAAACATGCTACCTAGCGCCATACGAGGCATCATTTGCGGTCCATCGAATTGTGGTAAGACCAACGTGCTGATGAGCTTATTGGAAAGCCCGCAGGGATTGCATTTTGAAAACTTATACGTGTACTCGAAATCGCTACAACAACCAAAATATCGCTATTTGGAGAATTTAATGTCGACAATTGATGAAATTGGATACTTCACATTGTCTAATAATAGCGAGGTAATTCCTTCTGTTGAAGCTCTTCCAAATTCGATCTTTGTATTCGATGACGTAGCATGTGACAAGCAAGATGCCATAAGAGAATACTTCGCCATGGGTCGCCACTCAAACGTTGACTGTTTCTATCTTTGTCAGACGTATGCGAAAATACCTAAACATCTCATACGTGATAATGCAAATCTATTGATTATCTTTAAGCAGGATGGTACTAATTTAAAACATTTATATAATGATCATGTAAACACTGATATGTCATACCAGGACTTTTGTGGATTATGCAATAAATGTTGGCAGCGCAAATATGGTTTTGTTGTAATAGATAAGGACAGTTCCATGACGCATGGACGATATAGGAAAGGATTTAACGACTTTGCAATGCTGTAAATCAGTTAGTGTTCATCGCGCTATCGTAAAAAACGTTCATTGATGTGTTAGAGCATCATTTCGCAGCTATGACGAAAACAAGTGGTGCCGGTATCATAGATCATGAAAAAGTTGTAAGGGAGATTGCTAAAACCAGTGAATCGATTCGCAAAAAATATCGCGCTTTGAAAACTGGTCGGATTGAAGAAGATATGACCTTAGAGCGACAACTGAAACCTATCATCAATCCTCTAAAACAGATTGCGGAGAACGTCAGCGGTGAGAAATCTAACACCTCGGTGGAGGAAATAGTTGCGGAGTCAGCGAATGTTACGCCAGCTCCTGAAAGAAACGTGTCAATGCGAAAGAAATTATGTCAAACAAACCGAAAACGTTCACACGATGCCATAGACCATTCCCTGTTAACATCTACACCAATTGAGGCAAAGAGACAGCGCATAAATATGCGAAGTTCTGCGCCTATCACAAACAGCGGAATTTCCGAGTCATGTGAACCCTCGTCTGCACATTCACCGCATGTCGATGAAGAGGTCTTCGAAATTTCAAATGAACCATTAGCAACATCAATTAGACGTGAACTCCAAACATTTGATGGGCAGGAAATGTTGCGTACCCATTTTGGAAAACTTGGACAAAAATATGTGGGGGAAGTTCTGCGCAGTGATAAAAATAATCAGATAGATTACGTTTATGGAGTATATTTTGACGGCAACGGAATGATGCTTGGCGATAAGCGTTTTGATGTGGATAAAAATGATAATTTATTAATAGGAGATGTACGATATGTGGGAACACCTGGTATTTATGAACTTATTTTCAAAAGAATCCCCGACGATACCATCTACACCGAAACTGACAAACAAAAATATAGAGACATATTGCTGGCAACGAATGCTCACAGACGTGAACACAATGTGCAAAATCCTGTATTAGGTAATAAGGGACACAAGTACAAAAATATAATTGGACCCTTACTATTTCAAAGAAAGGTAGGCCGAGGTTTCGCAGAATCGTCTACAATGATGCTAAACAATAATTCAATCGATTACATTTATTGGAACGATCCCAACGAGTTAGTGGACCGTTTGCGGCTGCTCGAAGCTTCACGCCATGCTGGTAATAATACTCACAGCAATGAATTTCGAACGATCATCGAGGAACTTCGAGAGGCTGGTTTCATTATAAATTGAATTAAGCTTCAACAAAATGTGTCAGTTCTCATGGAAATGTCGATCAATAAATTTGGATCCTCGCGAGACAAAAGTAGTCTATCAATGGACTATTATAAATGGAGTGGGATACTTCGAAATTATGTGCGCAGTAACGCACTTTGTCTAACATCACGCGGTTTTGATGCGAGATCATGCAAGATTCAACATGTGGCTGAGCCACAGTTTGATAGCGACGCAGCTAATAAATCATATGTGGAAAGGAATATGCGCATTTTTAGAGAGCGGCTGGAAACCATCGAGAACAGATTAAGTTTCATCGAACAAGAAATGCTGTCACTGCGAAATGATGTCCATAATGTAGACACATTATCTACTTCGACTTCAATAATTGAAGATAATCATCTCGATATAAACTAGAGCCGCATACATATGATATCGGATTGAGATGTTTTTATATTGTGTTGATAAATATCAGTCTGTCAGTATTGTTTTGAAACAGGGTGGGCGTTGTCATGTAAAATCATTGCGTGCCCCAATCGTATTACATTTATTTAGAAAAAAACGAATAATCTGTAGTAAAAAAAAATATGTGTGCAGTAAAAAAAATGTATAGAGAGGAGAAGCATTACAGTATCGAAAAGCGCAGACTGGTGGACGAATTGCATTCCTTAGCGAGAAGATCATTCCCCCGTAGAAGAGTTATAGTGCGAGGATATGACGATCTGTGGCAAGCAGATGTTGTTGAGATGCGTCCGTATTCACAACTCAACAAGGGTTACCACTACATACTTACGGTTATTGATGTGTTGAGCAAGTATGCCTGGGCTGCACCATTAAAAAGTAAGAGTGGAAAAGATGTAGCCGATGCATTTTCCGGAATAATTCAAAACGATGGAAGATGTCCAAAAAATTTGCAAACTGATAGAGCAAAGGAATTTTATAACATCACTATGCAAACAGTTTTGAAGAGACATAATATTAACCATTACTCAACATATTCGGTTATGAAGGCATCTGTTGTTGAACGATTCAATCGTACGCTGAAGAATAAAATGTGGAAACTTTTTACACTCAATGGAACCTACAGATGGATCGATGCGCTACCACGTTTAATTATGGATTATAATAAACAAAAGCATCGAACTATTGGTTTGCGCCCTGTGGATGATACTCCAGCCATTGCCAATAAACTGTTAAAAACGGTGTACAATAATATAAAGATTGCCGCACCTGCAAAGTTCAAAGTCGGCGATTCTGTACGTGTGAGCAAGTTCAAAACAGTTTTCGATAAGGGTTATACACCGAATTGCAGCACAGAGGTATTTTCCATCGACAAAGTGCAGATAACTAATCCTGTAACCTACCTCCTCAAGGATTCTAACGGAAAACCTGTGGCGGGAGGATTCTATGAACATGAACTGCGTCTTACTGCTGATCCTACCATTCATCTGGTTGAAAAGGTGTTGCGAAGGAAAAATGATAAAGTTTATGTAAAATGCTTAGGCTTTGACAAATCGCATAATTCGTGGATACATAAGAGTAATATCTTATAAACCATGTTTATTGTTAAATAATTGTTTTTTTCAATTTATATATGTATTTACAATAATAAATGTATTGACATATTATTTATGTGTTTTCTATTGGTATCCTATAATGCCCCATGGTAACGTTTCTGTAGAACCAGGTGTGATGTATCTCTTGTCATCGTATGGACTCAACGCAATCTTCGCTTCGGAAACAGTGTAAACTTCATGCAGCTTTGACCTTATGCATGATTGGCGGCGCACTATTTCAATTGAGTCTCCCAAAGATTTTATGTAATCGTCAAAACTTATTGTGCGTGCAACAATATTACTCTTCACACCTTTAATTTTTTTCTGATCGTTTTGCCCATACACCTTGAACGAATACATCTTGGATCTCAGACCAACAAATTCATGCATTATCATCCCATTGTTTTCATCCTTTATCAGTCCAGGTACCTTCTTATTCATAAGGGGTATTCCATATACATTATTAATAGGATAATCACTGGTATCGAATTTTGTAATATCACGTTTCATTAACTCATAAACGTCATCACACTCAAAATGATAAATTAAACTATCGGTATCCGTATACATTATTTTACATTTTTCCTGATAGAGGGGTTTAATATAATTGTAATGAAAATCGTATAGGCACGTTTTCGATATGTCCAGAATAGACATACCTACATAAATCGGTTTATTGAATTTAATCTCAACGTTACGCAATTCTATAGCTGTTAATTTATCTGAAAAAATGCTTCTACTATGAAAATTTGGCTTAGATATCAGTGTCTCTGCACCGTACCTCCCCTCCCATTTAGTTACAAGCTTAACGTTAACGTGATTACGCACATTCTCCATAGTTTTACCAAATACCGCGTTATTCATTAATTTGTACAAATTTTTTTCGAAATTGTTTGTGGCTTGTGTTCTAAACTGGGTGTTTAGTTCAATGTAACTCCGAAGCCATGGCGCTTGAACGAATTGTAAGATACGGTGAATTTTTATTATTTGAAGGCCGTGGCGTATGCATTGTTGCAGATTGCGATAGTGCAACACGTAACGTTTCCTATTGTACAGGGTTGCTAGAAGTTTTACACTTCGTTTACCCACCGGTTTGTCACGTATTGGACAGAATGGGAGATCGGCATGCAGATCATGCAAATGTTGCGGATACTCCAAGTCAACTTCAATAATATAACCGATGGATGAATCTGGAGCGATCGATGATACATCAAATTTTGATATGTCATTGACCCATTCAAATTTAGCATACGGTAGTGGTTGACACATTGCCCACCCATACAAATTATTTACATCGTAGTACATGAGATAAGTTGAGGATTTTGTGGGATCGTTAGACTGCATGTACTTATTATTAGCACGTGCGTATCTATTAGAACATTGGCTCAGACCACCTCGGATTCCCCGCTCGATAAACATGACCATGTCAATGTCGGTGAGCAATTCAAATGTAATTTTTGTATATTTCAACATAGCATCCCACGTGAATCCTGGCAATGTATAATAATGTGCGGGATCCAGTCCATAGCTTGTGATGCAGCTATCGCGAAAGTTTTGAAAAATATCACTCAATAAAAGAATGTCTGTTCTTAAATACAAGTCGCTATATTCACCTAATGTTTTAATGTCGAATCTTTGCCATACATCCAATGCATGCGCATAATCGTTTTCAGACACTGTGTCCCTCGTTAGCGAACTATAAAACATTTCACGAGATGGTAAACACCGATCCTGAAGTTTATCCGGACTATCTAAATATTCATATGGAAAAACACCCTTCCGCATTAATAATTTAATTTTCTCTGTGGACAAATTTTGAAATTGTGAATGTAGAATTTTGAATTTATCTCTGCTTAGGAAAGATGCCAATTTGTCAAGACTGGAGTTAAGAAATTTAAATGAGTCATTGAAACGTAATTTTATGTGTTTCTTAGGATTGTCGCACGTGTCCTCTACAATCTTTGTAAATGATATATACTTTTCTTTCGTTATTGGTAGTACGCTGATTGAACCCTTAATTGCACTGGCTATTTCAGTTATTATAAAATGTGCGTCATAACCGGATAAGTTATGGAATATTATTGGAATAGTATAAGAATCTTTGTGATTCAAATTACAATTTGGATGTGCAGGACCTCTGTATCGTCCAGTAAGATGGCAATGATCGCGCACCCTCGAATCCTGTGATTGAAACGGCTTTTCACATACATGACAATTTGTTGCATCACGAAACGTTTTACACTCTTCTTCCATCATTTTTACCATGGGTGTGATTGTGGATAAGATGTTTTCTACTCGGTGTGCTATTTGATTTAGTTCTTCAACAAACCATGAAATACAGTTTGTACCGCGCTGATATCGAAATTCGGATAATGAATCATTATACGAGCAGCATATATAATATCCTATACTAAATACTTTGTGATGTTGATATGAATATGATTTTAACGTTATTTCATCATTGTCCTCTATAGTCTTCTCTAAGATGCATTCAATGTCTGCATAAATTACAAATGGAACACGCTCCTTCCTACTATGGTTTGTCAAACTTAACCATTTGTTAGACTCGTCAGGCAAACGTATAGCGCAATCGTTTAACTCAATGCAGTCTGTTGCATGTTGTTCCAGTTTCTCTTTAGTATGGAAGTAGCGTAAGCAGCTAAAAAAATATAAAAGTGTGAGTTATGCAATTGTGTAAATTACTTACTTACTCAAATTTGTTTTCATAGTATTAACATACCGTTTGCAGATGTACTTTTTATTGTTATGTTTGCTTAATTGAGAGCTTACAAGTCGGGATAAATTCTTGATCCACATGAAATGCCCCACATTTTGTTCATCTTGCACATACAAGATATCAATGTGTCTATCATTATTACAACTTGAAATACGTATTGGAAATATCTTACATGTTCTTCCTCTCTCCTCCCCCATTTCGAAGCTATATACGTTGATAGATACATTATTTAATTTTTCAAATTTTGATATTTGATTCAGTGTCATGGGAAACTCAATGTCTTGAAGATTCAATACTGTGGTGTAGTGAGGATATTGGTTTATCCTCTGAACATTTTGTTTGGCCGGATAGAGCGCAGCAACCACAGACCATGCGAAACATGCATTATCGCTCGATTTAACATTAACCACCGCGTGTATTAGCAATATTTCACGTGGTAACTTAATATCACATCCTGCACGAAGTGGGTTGTGCTTGTTGACATTAATCATTAAATGAAGTATACGTGATAATGCCCACCCACTGTCACGTTCTTGAAATTCCTCCAGCGATGACATCGTGGATTCGATGACATGTGTATCGTACCACTCCGAAATATCAGAAGTTTGATACATTTCAAAATTTTTTGTATTAATGGTCTTGTCCATTTGCTTATCACTAGCCACAAATTCACCAGTAAACACGGTATTCACTTTAATAGTATTATGAATACTTAAAATGTTTCGCACATTTTCAATCACTGTGTTCCTGGCATCTTCAAAAAAATGTCGAGGTTCTATATGATTAAAATTTACCACAATCGCTGTCAGAATACGCCTTGCGAAAGCTGTTTCGATCTCGCGCCAAACTATGGAAGTCTGTATGAATCGCCTATCTAATAAACACTTCACTCCTTCGAGACGTGCGATACGTGCAACCAATGAGGTCCTGGCTCCAACAGATAAACATGGAATTTTATTTCGTCCGGTTTCTTGTAATAATTTAAGACATTCGTCATACTTGTTAACCCAAACATTATATTCGGCCAGTGATGTCACGTGTTTGGACTGATTCAATAGTTCACGTTCCGCGGATATGTCAGCCATGGTTGCACTTGATATTAAGGATACTAAACTTGACAAAAAACGCTAAAACCGATATGAACTTCTAGAACAATGTTTCTATACTCATAATGAGGAGGATTCGCAGGACTCTCTTATAACATGTTTCACAGTGGGGGAAAAAATGTATAGGATGTATTTCCTTGGAAACTCATGTGCTAGCAGGAATTAGAATCGTAGAAAAAATATGTGATGTGAATTTGCGTAATTCGTTAATTCACATAGTAATTGATATCTCTGCATATCCCTTTCATAGTCACGTATGGCGTTGATATCTCTGCATATTCGCAGAAGAAGATATGGTGCGAATCGCTTAATTCGTTAATTCACATCGTAATAGATATCTCTGCATATCCCTTACATAGTCACGTATGGTGTTGATATCTCTGCATATTCGCAGAAGAAGATATAGTTTGAATTTGCTTAATTTGCTTAATTTTCTAATTCGTCGATGGAGGGGGATTTGTCATAGGAAGGGATATGGTATGATCGTTGCGATGAGTGAAGAGCCTGTTGCATTAGTCGAGTTTTCGAGAGAGACTGGTGTAGGTCGCAAAGTGTAAGCTACATTTTTGTCACGTTTTTGGACTTGTATACTGAGAGAAACATGAATCTAAATGTTGGTGCAAGATATTACAATCCCATTGAATCAGACAATACTGGAGAAATTAAGCACTTCATGAAACGTGAGCGTGAACGTGAACGGTGAGTCTCATAAACGAATAAAGTAATTACTTTTTTTTGTCTATGATATCTATTACAGAATTCAATATTGTATTTGCACCATTAATTTCTTTGTCAGCGCTTCGCGTTCACCCTCCTACATGACGCTTGTATTGGCACGAAGATATCCACTAACTGCATCATGTTTCAAACACTTGGAAAGGGTCTAGCCGTGTTACAATGCAAAAAGTGCCCCTAAACCAAATGAGACGTGTCATACGCCATTCGATAGCTTATGGAAAAAGAAACATTTTTGGAGATTGGAAATCCGAAATCTCAACTGGGGGGGTACTTATAGACAAAAATCAAAAATATGTTTCTTGCCCAATTATTTTTACTCCAGTGATAAAAAAATTTGAAAAAAAACACGAACGTATCGGCTAACGGTGTATACGTTACAGACTTTTTTCAGATTTTTTGGTTGAAAAACTGAGCTGTAAAAAATAAAAAACAAACATTTTTTTGAAAAATGGCAATTTTTCATTGAAGAAGTAAATTCTCCACTTTTATATTTTTTGTATAGGTACCTATTGTGAATACTAACATACTAAATTTTTTTCAGATTTTTTGTAAACCTGCGCCGTTATAAAAAAAAATAAAAACCGATTGTCCGGTTGCTTTTTGCGTGCCCCATCTACTTGTACAGTAGATCTTTGCATTTTTCCCAATCCACAAGTGTATTATGCAATGTGTAACGCTGCTCGAAGTCTAGAATTGGCGCAGGAGTTGATAAAGCCTTAAAATAGCAAATCATGGAAATTGCGACCAGTACGTTATATTCCAAAGTGTAAACCGAAATTCCAATGGCACCGGTGTGTACATTTTTGCGCAAGTTCGAATCCTTATAGGGTTATCTGTTTTTCACACATATTACTTTTTATTCAGAATTTAAAAATACATTGTTCTAATTAATGCTTACCCTCATACGTCGTAAAATCACATGGTTTTTTTAGTTACGGACGTAGAAGGTTTGATCAAAGAAGACAAGCCTGCTGATGAGTCTTCGACTCGAATAGATTTTTCAAGGGATGTTGTGCTAACATCTGCGAATGCCTTGCTCACCGGTACACGACATTTGGCACATAACATGTCACCAACAGACACCTCTTTTTGTAGAACTATGGAACACATAAACGCATCTTCTTCCGTTGTGATTTTACGTTTCCGGCCAGGCGCAGCGCGAATTACAATCTCACAACGAATGCATCTTGCACGCAGGGTTTTCCTATCAACCAAATCTACTTTCTTACTCGACATTTTGTTCACGTCAATCCGAAAACTACTGCACAGTAAGAAAGTAAGTATTAACAACTATCAACCGATCAGACACTCTGTGTTACGCTTGGTATTTCAACCAAAAGTGAAAACAAATTCTAACTGCTATTATAAAGATGTTTTTAAATAGTGGGGATGGTCGAAAGTTTATTTCGACTTTTGTGTATGCGGATTCGTGGATGGATAATTCCGTTCTCTGATTGGTTGATTATGAAAATGACGTTGTAGCGACACGACCACATTTTACAAGCCACACCTATTTCAATGAGTATTTACTGAGTTCCGAATATATTGCGCAAATTGTGCTTAAGTCTTGTACGGTATGGGTAATAAAATAAAAAAAGTAATAAACCTTTGTAGCTATTGAAGAATTGAGCTTGAATACGATTTCCCGACGCAACGTTACGTTTGCGGTACGGTAGAATCATAAACTATTGATGAATTGCTTTACTCTTACGTCTCGAACCGTCATTAATACACCAGAAACTAAGGATAGGATAAGGGTACAGTCAACCGGTCTTTCTACCTATATCCTTTGGACTGAATGTTTGCATTGTCTCCACGCAACTACCTGACTTCGAATGCAGGTTGGGGTAGTCATTAATTCCATGAACAATTTGACCGTTTCATTTATTGCATAGTAAAACCATTCTTGCCAAATGCAATAAAAGTTGATTACATTCGTATGAATAACTCTCGGCACTGCAATAGCTGTTACTGCAGTTAGTTGACAATCACGCACGGAAAAACCGCATAGCTTACATATAATTCCTATGTGGCTTCGGTAACGGTAACTAGGTCCAAATGGATATAAGAGAGGAATTCCCAAAACTAACATTGTAGTGAATATTTTAATTATTTTTACGTTACTTCAAATACAAAAAAAGAATGGATTTAATATAATGATGAGAAACGATAGCACATAAGTGCTTGAAAATAGTATGTTGCGTAACTAAAAAACCATGTGATTTTACGACGTATGAGGGTAAGCATTAATTAGAACAATGTATTTTTAAATTCTGAATAAAAAGTAATATGTGTGAAAAACAGATAACCCTATAAGGATTCGAACTTGCGCAAAAATGTACACACCGGTGCCATTGGAATTTCGGTTTACACTTTGAAATATAACGTACTGGTCGCAATTTCCATGATTTGCTATTTTAAGGCTTTATCAACTCCTGCGCCAATTCTAGACTTCGAGCAGCATTACACATTGCATAATACACTTGTGGATTGGGAAAAATGCAAAGATCTACTGTAGAAATAGATGGGGCACGCAAAAAGCAACCGGACAATCGGTTTTTATTTATTTTTATAACGGCGCAGGTTTACAAAAAATCTGAAAAAAATTCAGTATGTTAGTATTCACAATAGGTACCTATACAAAAAATATAAAAGTGGAGAATTTACTTCTTCGATGAAAAATTGCCATTTTTCAAAAAAAATTTTTGTTTTTGATTTTTTACAGCTCAGTTTTTCAACCAAAAAATCTGAAAAAAATTTGTAACGTGTACACCGTTAGCCGATAGGTTCGTGAATTTTTTCAAATTTTTTTTCCACTCAAGTAAAAATAATTGGGCAAGAAACATATTTTTGATTTTTGTCTATAAGTACCCCCCCAGTTGAGATTTCGAATTTCCAATCTCCAAAAATGTTTCTTTTTCCATAAGCTATCGAATGGCGTATGACACGTCTCATTTGGTTTAGGGGCACTTTTTGCATTGTAACACGGCTAGACCCTTTGCCTTTAATAGGAAATATGGCAGCAAAATGTGTGAAGTCATCTAAGATGGTGACAAAGTATAGTTTGTTGTCCCATGTAGGTGGATCAATCGGTCCGCATACATCGGTGTGTACGATCTCCAACACTCTTGTGGCTCTGGTTCTTTCTTTGTTGAATGGCATCCTGGTCTGTTTGGCTCTTGTGCATATATCACAAAAACTTGTTTCAACATTTTCTTTTAACTTGATTCTAGTACTTACATCTTTTAGTTTTCTAAGGTTTATAAAACTGATATGCCCAAGACCTCTATGCCATAGTGTGTTGTCTTCTGCATTTGCTTATAATGATTCATTCATTATAGGCATGTCTAATTCTACAGTGTAAATCCCTTCTGGTGTTTTAGTTCCTTTTAATATCATTTTGCCATTTTTTGTGATTTCTACATTTTCTTTTGTGAACTTTACATCTGCATTTTTATTTGTTATGGCACTCACTGAGAGTAAATTTATTGAAAGATCAGGGGTGGCTAAAACATTTGTGAGTGTACAGTTTGTTGTGTTAATGGTTCCTTTACCTGTACTTTTTAAATTGCTGTTACTTTTGGCTATTTTTATTTGAGCCGCTCAGTACACACATCGATTAACTCCATAAAACGAAAAGTTGAGAAACACGATGATGTAATGTATATTGTTTTTTAAAATTCCTCTGATAATATGAATTCAAATATATAATGTAGAATGCATAATTGCAGATATAGCTTTCATCTAACGGTATATAAAATTCATAAGAAAGAATAGCCAACAAACAATTGTCAGTAATGTTACAGTTTTTATGTGACTGGTGGAGTTAATCAATTTGGCAACTGAAAAAAGTAATAAAGTTAAATTTAGTCTTTACATTTTTAAGTTTTTTATTACAGAAAAAGTTAGTTATTATACATTTTTATCACAGCTTTTCCATAAAAATGAATGTTGGCAGTTCTGTTATAATATAATTTTTGTAATTAATTCATAGCAGCTTTATGTTAGCGGCATTATTCTTTGGGATGATTCAGCAATATTATAAATAATGTCTTCTTCATCAGCTGTATGCGCGGATTCGTCATTTCGATTTGTTGACAAGTTCTTATAGTAATCGTGTTTAACAGGAGGAATGAATTTTAGCAGGTCCATCATGTCTCTCCATTTTTCCCTTGTCACAGTTCTACCTTTTGGATATAATAAAGGCTGATCTATATTTTTCAAACTTTGCGGTCTACCCACTAAAGATTTTCTTATATTAATGGCTTGAAATTCTGTATCTTCATTATAGTCACATTTGAATTGTATGAGATAGGGTTTGGACCTTTCTAACTTTATACAGCGTATTTTAAGCCAATTTACTGGAAGCCCTGTGACGGTTACTTTTCTGTTAATGATAGACTGTTCTAATGGTTCTGTTGACAAAAAATCTTGGTGACTTATTTGGATTAGATGAAATGGCGCTATCTTTTTACATGTTTTGATTATATGGTACCACTCATCTGGTGAAAAAATGTTTTGATTTTTTTTCGCACATGACTCAATAATATAGATAATTAAATGGAAACCCTTTCATGCTTGAGAAATTGACACTTTTATATTGCTTTTCCTCTACATGTTTCGATACAGCTTGTGTATCCTCATCAGGAGTCTGTATACAATATTAATATAAATATATGTGTTGTAAAATTACATTTATGTGGAGTAAATTATGATGAGTGGACTTACGCAGGGTGTGTCAAAGTGTGTGTGTATTGAAGTATGTGATGATTGTGTGGATGTGTGTGTTTTTACGCCGCTTATATTGTATGTTCCATCTTGCTTTTGGGTAGATCTTCTCCCGTGAATGTCTTTCTCTGGTGTTAATGAGATGACGACTGACCATTTAGCACGTGCATACGTCGTTTGTCTTTTGAATGGTTTTGGTGGGGGGTTTTTTGGTGTTCCTTCCTCCCGCTAGATGGCCGTCCTTATGTTCTGTGCGTTTTTTTTAACTAATTTTATGAAATCCTTGGCGCTTTGAGTTTTTGACGTCAGTATCCAAGCGTACCTTGTAAAATGGTCGACTAGTAGGTGTAAGTATTTCTTTGATGATCGTCTTCCTCCAAAACCTCCAATTGTATCAATTGACATAATCTCGTACGGTTTTTCAGCCGGTCCTAAGTGAGACATTAAGCCATATTTGTCCTGGCCTCTTGATTTGTTCTTAATACATGTTGTGCATGTTTTACATATTTCTTTTATGTTCTGCATTAAGTTTTTGTTTGTATAGAAAGGATTGATTTTGTTTTTCATTTGCTCTATGCCTATATGACTATAATGTTCGTGAATTTTCTGTATGAGTTCTATGCTAAGTTTTTCTGATAGTACTATTTTCTCTTTTCCTCTTATTTTCTTAGTATATTTTATTTTTCTTTGTCATTTTTTCTTTTTCGGTTTGTAGTTCTGTGTTTGTTTCTTGGTCGTTGATAATATCTTGTAATTTGATGAGGTTTACAACTTTTAACTGTTCATCTTCGTTTTCATTTGGTTCCAACACCGGGTTCCTGCTTAGGCAATCTGCTTCTTGGTTGTATTTTCCTGGAGCGTATTTTATATCGAAGTTGTATTGTGACAAGTAGTACATCAAATCGCCTAGTTCTTCGTCGGTTCTACATTTTATCTTCATATTTTCCAATGGCTTATGATCTGAAAAAACAGTAAATTTTCGTCCCATGAGTCGGTGTTGCCAATATTTTATTGCTTCTTTTATAGCCAGGCATTCTAAATAAATTGCTTTTTTTCTCTTTTGGGTGTCGTTTAATTTTTTTGAGAAGTATGCGATCGGTTTTTCTTCTCCATTCATTTGTGGTTGTTTTAGAATTGCTCCCACTCCTTTTGAGCTGGCATCCGTATATATGTGTATTGGTAGCTTCTGGTCAAATATTCCTAAAACCGGTTGTCGACAAAGGAGATCTTTTATTCTGTCGAATGATGCCTGACACTCTTTCGTCCAATTGAATTATTGATTTTTCCTTAATAGGTTGTGTAATGGGTCTAAAGTAATTGCACTGTTTTTGACATATTTGTTATAGAAGTTTATTTTTCCCAAAAATTGCCTGACGTTTTTCTGCGTTTTCGGTGTAGGGAAATTTCGTATCGATATTAGATTGTCTTTCAGTGGACGTACCGAATTATTTTGTATTATGTGACCTAAGTATTTTACCCAGTCTTTTGCGAAAGCACATTTTGAGAACTTTAATCTAAAGCCTTCTTTTACTATTGCTTCGAATAATCGTCTTAGGTGGTCGATGTGTTCAGTAAATGTTTTTAAGAAAACTAATATGTCATCAATATAATTCACTACAAAGTCTGAGAGTTTTTGTTTTCTTATAATATTACTCAAAATCCTTTGGAAAATTGCTGGAGAGGTTTTTAACCCAAATGGTAGACAGGTCCATTGGTAATGACCTTCCTGTGTCACAAATGCCGTTTTCTTTCTATCTTCGATTTTTAACGGTATCGCCCAGAATGCTGAATTTATGTCTAGTGTAGAGAAATATTTGCAGTCTCTTGTTTTCTCTACAAGATCTTCGATTAGAGGAAACGGCTGTGATTGAGGCACTACTATTTTATTCAAATCCCGAAAGTCTATACAGAGTCTTGTTTTCTTATTCTCTTCTCGTTTGTATACTAGGGTAACTGGAGCGGCAAAAGGACTGTATGAATCTTCGATTAATTTTTTTCTTAGTAGTTCGGCGATCTGTTGTTCAATTTCTTTTCTATCTTCTGTCGTACATCTGTACGGTCTTTTACTAGGGTATTTTTCAACTAGTAAGTCTATGTGAGCTTCATAATTTCTTACTCTTCCTACATCATACTTATCTTTCGCAAATACTTCTCTATGTTTTTTTATAAGTTCATCAATGATCTTTTTTTTCTCACTTTCTAAGTGGTTTGTGACTATCTCAAAATCTTTTTCATTAATATGTTCATTAAAATTTATTGTATAATCTTCCTCTTTTTTTCCTTCTAGACTGGGGATTCTTATATTTTTTTCGTGTGTTTTTGTGGAATCTTCCTCGTCTGACTCTGGTGTACTTCTCTGTTTTATTTGTAGTTTTTCGTCTTGGCACAATTTGAATTTTTTTATACAATCTAAGCCGATCAGAAAATCATAGTTAAAATGTTCACTGTCTATAACAAAAATATCCATCTTATTTTCTTCATTAAAGATTTTTACTTTTATAGTTATTACTCCCTCTGTTTTTTTCACACCATTGATTGTAGTTAAGTTCCTATTGTTAGTATTGCTTATTTGTTTTCTTTTCATTTTTAATAATCTTGCATTTATTAAGGATATATTTGATCCTGGGTCATAAATGCCCTTCACTTCTAGAGTATCGTTGAGCAATACTCTTACTTTAATCAATGGTGTTAATTCTAGTTTTTTGAATTTTCTTTTATTAGTATATTTTCTAATTCTGTATTATTTACATATTCTATTTGTTTTTCTATTTTTTCATCATTATACCTTGGTTTAAACCAACATAGTGCCTCAGGATGGTAACGTGTACCTTTGCCGTTTTTCTCACAAATTTTGCATGGTGTTCTTAGGATTTTATTCTCCATCTTTGGAATTGGTCTTTTCTCTCCAAATTTTCTTTTTTCAACCATGTGCTCCAGTTTTCCTATTTCGTTGAATAAATCCTCAGTTTCTTGCAATGCTTCACTATCAATTTTGTCTGTTATGAAGTTTGGTAGACCTAGGGCTATTAGGTCTATTAATGTATCCTTATCGACCGTTTTTCGTACTTCTAACAAAAGCTTTTGTTTTTTTACTGCATATTCCAGCAGTGACCCTGCCTGGTATTTAAATGTTAGTGCATATCTAATTTGGCTCCATCCTTTCTTCGCGTACGTTTCAGTGAAACTTTTTTTCCATTTCTCCCATTCTGAATGTGTACCAAATTTTATCATCATGCTGCTATACCAGTCCAGACAAGATTTTTCTAGGAAAAGTTTTAAAATTTCAATCTTCTTTTCATCCTTTATTATTTCAAAGCGTTGGCATTCTTTTTCAAAATTTTCGATCCATTGGTGTGCATTGGTACTTTTTGTTTGATATTTTTCTAATATAAATTTTTCTGAGATCTTTTGTAAATTTTGCTGTTCATAACTTTGTTGTTGGTTTATAAGTTTCTCTAATAATTTAGTCATGGAGTCTTCTGTAACTTCCCTTTCTTTTGTTTCCAATGTCTCTTTCTCCACCTCTTCTAAGTAGAGTTCATTAAACATTAAATTGTCAGCTTCATCCAAATATGTTTTTCTTAAATCTTCTGTAAGTGTTATCCAGACTCCTCTCTTTTGATGTCTTCTTTTTAGGGTGTTCTTTATTCTCTCGTAAGGCTTTGTTTTTTCGAGAACTGTGTGAAATTTCATCGCATCAAATTCCGCCGGCATTATGAAGTTCTTGCCTTCTTGTATTCCAATTGAAGTTAGGGCAATTATATTGGTTTTTCCATCTCCCGATGTTTTCACCCTGAAGTCGAACCTTAGCTTATCCATTTTCTTTCCTTTTTTTTTTTCTTCTCCCGTTTTTCTGACGATAATGTCGTTTTATAATGTTGTTTGGTTGTGCGCTTTAGGTTAGGTGACAACAGTGGCATAAATGGGTTTCTACAAACAGAGAATTCTTTTTATTTTAAGTTCTAATTTACACTATGTACAACACTTACCTACAAACAGAGAAACGACATTACATGTCAGTTGTTCCCTGACCTTATTTTAACTTATTAAATCACTGTAAACGATAGTCTCTAATTTTCACTCTCTTCCACGTGCTCTTTGTTTCTCACCTCTCTTTGTTTGTGTCTCTCGCTGAATCTGTTTACGCTCACGGCGCGCGAAATGACTAGCGTGAAAAGGGAGGGGGTACCCCGTGGTTTCCTTACATGTACTTTATTAGACAAGATGAAATTTCTTGAGACCCACGAGATCCTTCAGTTTCTGGCCAAACAAACATGTGGCTTATATTTTTATTGAATTCATGACATCCAAAATTATAAACATATAAATTTCGCTTATAATAAGCTACGGATGTGGTCAACTTGGGAAAGGCTAAAGCTTTTTCCAAGTCAAAAGAAAATACGAACAATTTTTCCGATGTTGCCATTCGATCGGCAGCCATTTGACTGCGAGCCCGTTCAGCCTCTTCTAAGTGAGTTTCCTTTTCAATTTTTGCCATCTTAATTCCCTCATCGTCTGAAGATTGAATTTTTATTTGAAATGCATCACAAGTTTGACACGTATCCTTTGATGGCTGTTTAAAATGTAAATTAAATTTTGTAGAGAACACATTATAGTACGAGGGTATTTCGAAAAGTAAAGATACAATGGCTCGCATTCCTTAAAAAAAAACATTTATTTAGAAAACGTCAGTTACATCTTATTAACTGGATTATTTATTATTTTTCGACATAATCACCCCCGTTATCCAAACATTTGTTAAGTCGGTGCACAAGCTTTTGTATCCCACCGTCATAGAAGGTTGCCGCCTGTTGTCGGAACCACATTTCAACTTCATCTTTGATCTCATCATCGTCGTGGAATGATTTTCCACCAAGAAGTGACTTCAGTCACACCATTTCGTTACATTTTGTCGATTCATAATGTTCCCATAAACAGAAACAATTTCTTTGTGAATATCCGCTGGTCGCTGACCTTTTGCATGAAGAAAACGTATGACGCAGCTGTTTATGTTTATTTTTCTTTCACTGGTGCTACGTTTTCCTTTTCACATTCTGTGACGTGTAGTTCATACATCTTCTTAATATTTAAGTCAGGATTTAAATTTTGTCGTCTTGGATTATGAACTCTGGTGTAGTGACTACTGTAGGCTGGAAATGACTTTATATGCTTTATAACATTTGTATCATCTATTTTATTGCTTGCAACGCGGCCTTTGCGCTTATCAACCAAAGATGTAACTTGTTCTTTAGAACAACAATCGTATATCCGCCCGTCACTCACCTGATAAGTGTCTCTAAAATATTTTTTACAAACGGGAATATCAAGTCTCTCTTTTCGAAAGTAATATGTAAACGAATGTGATCTTCGTTCTTTAGTTTCATTCGTAGGGCCCCTTCTTTTTATTTCGTTAACTTTGATACAACCTCTTAAGAAAATATTTTGGTCAAGTTGACTATGTAAACTATAAAATGCTTTCATGGCAGCCTCTCTCTCATCCGAAATAATTTTTTGATTGCAATTTTGACGGCATCTGCATTGTATATCGACAAATGTTTTTGCAGGTATTAATTTTCCTCCCCTATTCCTGTATGCCAAACCTTTTATCCTGTTATACTTTTGTAAATTTCGTATCCATTTAACAGAATTACGACTTCTTTTCCTCCCAATCAATGTGTTTGTTGGGTTTGTACTGTTGCAATCCGATGAAT
This sequence comes from Anoplius nigerrimus, assembly GCA_914767735.1. Taxonomy (NCBI): domain Eukaryota; kingdom Metazoa; phylum Arthropoda; class Insecta; order Hymenoptera; family Pompilidae; genus Anoplius; species Anoplius nigerrimus. The sequence goes on from OU612081.1 coordinate 1,355,554, forward strand.
CCGAGGAAAACGATAAACGTCTTCTTGGACCAGACTTTCTGTTGATAAATCGTATTGAAGAATCATCACTGCTTTCCTCACTCACATTGTTAGTCTCACTCATCTTGATTATAACGGTATAATATTTATTTCTTTAAAAACAATCTGGGAGTAATGTTGAAAAGACTAAGAAGTACACAGTAACATTCAGCGTGCGAGATCACTGCTATACTAACTACCGTTTGCATTGCGCTTCTTTTTATCTGTTTACCGATGCGATTTTGTTACGAATATTATTGAGAGGGAGAGAGCATCTTCGGCTGTTTAAAAACAAATAAGCGTCGATACACGGCCAGAACAGATACAGCGTTACTGAAACGATTTACATTACAGTATAGAGTTAATCGAAATGGCTTCTGAAATAAATTACTTATTATTCAATGGCCAAAAAAATTTGCCATTTAACGGTGCTAATCTTTATTATTCAGGAAAGTTATTATAAATATAAAAAGTTATGACTATTCCAAGGGCTTTGACACTTAAATTTAAGATTTTTCAAAAAGTGGAGTTAATCGATGTGTGCACTGAGCGGCTCATTTCAGTATTTAATTCTTCTAATTGTAAGTCTTGAAGCATCTTTTGTTGTTAGTCATGTGAGTTGATGAACCTGAATCAACTACCCATTCATTAGTTTGAATGTTTTCTATTTCTCCTGTTACTGATGTTAGGAAGTATACCTTGCTGGCATCTTGCTTGTTTGTATTACTTCTTTTATTACGAAAATAACAGTTTCTTTCTTCATGATTTGTTTTTTTGCATATTCCACAACGTGACTGTGATCTTGAATCATCATTTTCTTTGCTTTTGTATGTATTTCCCATTTTGTTTCTGTGATAAATCCTGTGGTTGTTATGTCCTGTTGCCTTACAGTCTTTGGCGATGTGATTTAAACCATTACATTTATAGCATTTTACTAAGGATGTTTGAAAGGCAACTACATCTTCCTTATTTTTGTCAGTGTTAAGCCTATTTTCTTCAATCGGCAGTCTTGATGTCAGATTTTTTATAATTATTTCTGATTCTGCTGTAGATTCCCATGCACTATCAAAATGTTTATATTGGTTTGATAGTGTTGCAAGTATTTTAGTCATCAACATTGTGTCATCTATTTGTTGATTTAATGCATTTAATTTATAAGCAAGATTTTCTAATGTACTTATATGTGTTGCAATATCAGTATTTTGAAATGTGTGATTGAAGAATTGTTGTAGAAGAGTACATTTCTGCGGCTGTGTATCTCTCTCATATATTGAGATCAGTTTCTGAAACATTTCTTTAGATGATTTACAGTTTAATAAGTGACTTAGTGGTACCTTATTTATTGTTGTGATGATTATTTTCTGTGCCTTGGCATCCTTTAATGTCCAGTCAGCCTTTTCTTTTTCGGTCATGGTTCCCGTCAATATTTTTTGTCCACTTACAATTTCGTACAGATTTGACGATTTTTAAATAATTGTAATTTGAAATTTCCATACTTGGAAGTTTGTGCTGTCTGCGAGTTTTTCGATTTGCAATGTTTCTTCGGTAGTATGATCAGCCATGTTATCTTAGTTTGTAACCACGTTTTCAGTGACGGGAATTTAATCCAATGAATCCTCTTATTAATAATCACTTTTTAGTTTTTAATTTTATTACACTGGGCCCATAACCTGTTAAGGTTTTAGGTTTTCGTTTTATTTTAAGTGAAAGCGTCTTAGATAGTGTTTCAAACTAACATTATTTTAAGATAATGTTATAGCACGTGTTTACTTAAACGATTCTCGATCTTACAATGATCTAAGGTGTCGCACCTGCGTAGCTCGACTACAATTACGCCATCTAACAGTGCAAGCTTGACTCTTACATTGATATATCAACATTCCATGAAATAAATGCAAGGTTTTTTTAATGAGTAAAATCTACGGTTAGTTTTTAATGTCTAACTTTTCTGATCAATTGTGAAATAGGAATATAAATGTAACACCTGTTTCATAGTATTGAGCATTTTTATTGCGGAAGTCCTGCTTCCACACATCCACCCAATCATGATCTTTGTTACACAATGCAGTTTCAAGTACTGTGTAAAAGTTGTTTGGGAACATGACATCTGACTCTGAGAATTTTGGCTGTAGCAATACCAACAAAATGTTCCTGTACAACCTCTATTGCGAAATTGCAATATAGCTGATGAATAAAAACTTTGATGAAATTACATTAACGTTATGTTAAAATTATTGAGCAGATTGCGGAGTGGGTGAGGAAGTTGGGTGGATTCACAGAAAAGACACTTTTATATACGAATACTTTATTCTTCTTGCACAAAGAGAGTTGGACAAGCCCACGGCTCTTACCTATAGCTTGCGCTTGTACAAAAAAAAACGTTTCTCTTTCTTTTAAATATTTTGGTTGATATCGTGATGGGGGAAACCTACCCCAGAGGGTTAAATAATTTCGCAATCCTGGAAGGAACTGTTCTCTTAGTCAAGATGTCTGGATTATGGCTCACCGTGGCGTGATATGTGAACACGTCTTCCTTGAGCTTCCATCAAATACCCAAAATCAGTCTTCCAGTGTCTGATGGCCATGACAAGCCCTTGTCCACTGGGGCAAGTGTGTCCTCTGGAGGAACTAAATTGTCGTCATTTGCAGCCCATTTTCTTAATGTGAAACCGCCCTCCTTGCATAATTGGTACACTTCGGATCGGCGCTTCTGGGTTGCGATCATTAAGGCATCGCCCGACAAAACGTCATCGACGTAGTAGTCGTGGCGAAAGGTTGCTGCTCCTAGCGGGTAGCGCTGTTCTTCGTCAGTGGCGAGTTGTCGCAGCGTGCGAATGGCTAAGTATGGTGCACATGCCAAGCCATATGTGACGGTCTTGAGTTGGTAGGTCGCTAATCGCTCTTTGCTGTTTGCACGCCACGCAATTTGTTGATAACAGCGGTCATCCGGGTGGATAAGGATTTACCTATACATCTACTCTATGTCAGCTGAAAACACGTATCTGTGTACTCGACAGCGCAGCAGAATCTCCAAAAGCTCAAGAAGTTGATTCGGCCCTGCGAATAAAACACTGTTTAGTGATTGATCATTTTTCGTTACTTATGACCCATTAAAAACTACTCGTAATTTCGTAGTTGAACTGCTGTCCTATATGACCCCATGATGGGGCAGGAAGTATTCTCTGGCAGTGCCACTATTATTGGCCTTGACAATATTCTCCATGTGATCTAGCTCTGCATATTCCTCCACGAAGGGTCGGTACATGTGGACGAAGCTTGGGTTCCTCTCGAAACGGCTCTTCATGGCGACTTGCATCCTGAATGCGGCCACCTTGGAACCGCTAAACAAGGGGGGATTCTCCGCAAACGGCAACCGTACAATGTAGCGTCCTTTAGGAGTGCGGCGATGAGTTGTTGCAAAATGTTCCTCACACCGTTGTTCGTCTGCGAATAAGGTTATGGTCGTCGAGTGTAACACGTCTTCCTGACCCCTGTCCAAAGAGTGCGCATCTGTATCCACTGATGTGGCATCGGCAGTTATGCGTCGTGGAACGTTGAACTTTCCCGAAATTATCCACCCTAATGTAGTTTGTTGCGCTACCGGTGTCCTTTGGCCCACCTTCCTCAGACCCTCTTCGATAATGTCTGCGAAAACATCTGCTCCAAGAATCAATTCAATTCGATCTACGGAGCCGTAGTTGGGGTCAGCCAGATCCAGTTCGCTAAGGTGCAGTCAGGTTGTCGACAGGACGTCCTCATGTGGTCGGTGGCTTGTCAATTTTTGCAGAATTAAAACAGTCACGGTGAAGCTGCTGTTCGGATCTACCCGAGACGTAATGCAAAGCTCTATAATGCCTCGTGCCCTTTGTAGTTTGTCACTCACTCCTGAAACCGAATTATATTGGCTGGCTGACGGCGGAGACGCAGTAGCTGCGCCAAATTTTCCGTTACCAGGGATATTTCAGACCCCTGGTCAATTAGAGCTCGTGCCGGCAGCTTTTCTCCGTTACATGCAGTGCTGTATACTTGCGCAGTAGCCAGCATGACCGACTCCGATTTTCTTGTGTGCAGTCTGATAAAATGTATTGTGCGCAAATCTAGCTGAGTTTCTCCAGGAGAGGCCTCATGAAAGACTGAGTTGTGCTTCCCTAGGCATTTGTGGCAACGCTTTTCCGAGCTGCATTCGGAAACGATGTGTTTCCTATGCAGTTGGTATAATACATAGTTGGTTGGAGATGATGATCTCCTTTCTTTCTGCGGGTGCTTTACTCTGTAATGCTTCGCAAAAAAAGTATAAAGTAGTTACCACGACATAGAGTCCAACGACCCTTAGGTAAATCCTTTTTTGTCACCTGAAGCACCCGTGTCTCCTTTAGTGGCAACTGGCTCGTTGAGTTGGGTACCGTCCTGGTGTATTTTTGTTCCCATTTGGGTTACAATTCCTTACACTTCTTTCGCCTCTTATACATCTATCGCCTCTTATTCTATTTCTTATCCCTACGACTTACAAACTAACTTATTCTACCCCTATATTTATTCTCTCTTCTCTCTACTCTCTCCGCATCTTACTACTACTTCCACTACCACTTACAGCTACAGTCTGTCCTCCTCCGCTCTCTCTCTCCTTCTCCCTCTCTCCTCCTTCCCCCTCGCATACTCATTCTCCCGTCGTCTCTCTCACACTCTCCCCCTCTCTCTCTCTCTCTCTCTCTCTCCTATTCTCACCCTCTCTCTCTCCTCTTCGTGCCCTACGCTTCCTCCATCTCCCCCCTCCCCTGCTCTTCTCCTCTTCTCCTCCAATTTCCTCAACCACTCCTCCCCTTCCTCTCCCCCTCCCAACACCCTTTTTGCATTTTCCTCCATGACCCTTTATCTCTCTGTTCTCCTTCCCACCCTCTGCACCTCTCCCACACGTGCTCCCACGATTCCTCCTCCTCCCCACATTTTCTGCACTCCCTTTCCTTTTCCGACCCCCAGTATCTCCCCCTTTTTACCTCGTTCCCCATCCTGGCCCTCGCTATCCTCCTCTTTCTTTTGTCCGACCATATTCTGTTCTTTATGTAATCTGGCACCCATTGGGCCTCTAATATTCGGATTCGATGTTGTAGGAACTCCCTTAAGGTATCGTAGGACGGGGGATCCGTGCTACCGCGCGACGAATTTCCCATTCTCGCAAAGTGTCAATATTTAGTCGTTCCATTCCATCATCGATGAGCCTCTCTAAGGCCTCCAGTGCATGCACCGCATTTTGGGTGCCATGAAAAACCCTTTTGAGTTCTTGGACCGAATTCGTGGTTATCGGTTTCAATGATGTGAGGGCCTTGAACTGCGCACTGACAAGCAGTCTTTTATTATCGTACCTGGACTTGAGATCCCTGCATGCTCCCTCGAAGTTCTCGCCTGATACAGGGATGCCTTGTAATAACTCCGCGGGCTCGCCAGTGAGTGCATTAATCAAGTAGTGCATCTTCTCCATCTTAGATAAACCTGTGTAATTTATGACGAGAGAGGTAAAGAGTTCCTTAAATTGTGTCCACTCGCAGAACGACCCTGAAAAAACGTGTCGGTTCAATACGGGTGAGTTTTAAATTTGATGACGCTTTGCCCGCCGTGGTGGGGGAACTGGACTTTGATTCCTCCGGCGTTGATATTTGTTCCATGAGGTCAACGAATCGCGCCTTTTGTGTATAATAGATCTCCTCCGTTATGCTAAACACGTCTTTAGCGAAATAATCGTAAATGATGTTTCTTTAGTGAGGTGGGCCAGTAGCTGGCCATGTTGCTCTTCAAATTTCTTCAAATTTCCGCACAAGCCTTCTAGCCTAGTTACTTCTAGCACGATATTGCTGCACCCTTATAAAACTTTTGGAAAGAATCGCACACTTTCAACGATTCTCTCAAAACACTCAGTTTTTCGGGTAATAGAGGTCTTTGTTTTAATTTTTGACGGCTGAGGGAGGATTTGAACGAATTGTATGTCAGATGTACGGCTGCTTCAGTGTCTTGCTTCGATACAGCATAAAATATCTCTTTATTTGTCACAGAAGACTGGATAGTCATATCCCTCATCATCTGTTTTAATTTAGTCGTTTCTGATAATAATGACTGCGGTGAATGATTGTGTTCCCTTTTCACGACATATGTGTCCCTGCCCTGAATCAATACACCAGGGCATTTTGTTGTTCTTCTACTCGAGCAGCGATACATTTGTCCACTTCGTTTATCCAAATGATAGGATTGACCTTTGAATACGAAGAGCTTCGAATTTTCCCTTTTACCTGAAAATACTTCCATCTGAAAACAATGTAATTGGTCGAATGTGTGGACGAACTGTTGAATAAAAGACAAGTACCTAGTTAACCTTCCGATAGTCGCGGCCTCTTTTTCTACACGAATGGTCGCGCGTATCTCCTAGATACGCTATTGTTAAAATCGAAGATTTGATAGTACAATTATTGAAATTTGTTGCGTATAATATATTATGAATAATCACGCTTCATTTATGATAAAATTTATCTTTCAAAACATACACAAAGTATTATAAATCTATATATAAACATACAGTCACATCACTGTCACGTAAAATCAAGTCTTCTATAGTTTCAAAATCACTATGATCGTCCATCTTATTTTAACTGTTGTCTACCTCTCTTGAAAAAACAAGTGCAAGAAAACAAATTAGATACCACAAACTACAAAAATCGGAAAAAAAATCGACACAAAAAACGGATGATTAGAAACAGAATGAATGATGTGGGAAAGTCTTACCGGAACAGTTGCGTGTATTTCTCAGATACAAATGTCGATTTGCTGAAAATGTGTATTCGCTTTGAACTCTAAACTAATACTGGAAAGATGGTCTAGAAGAGAGGGAAGAATACCTGAAAATTGCTTATCGCAGCGGGATTAGGCAAAATGATATTAAGTATACAAAACATATCTGCAGTGTATCCTACAGATAGGCGCGACCATCGGAAGGTGAATAAACGTAGAGGTAATAGAGAAAGGTGTAAGAGATAATTTGATAAAGGAACTAAAATGTGTGAGAGCTACATTTGCGGTATAAATTCATTGCATGATATATTAGGTGCAGGAAAAAGTCTTTTCAGTTGTGTGTTTGCCACTGTTGGGATTGGGATAATTAAATAATGAAAGGGAGTGCGGAAAATAGATGAGAGAAGTTGTTGAAAGGAGTTAAACAGAAAAGATAATTTTATAAGACGGAATAAGTGGGAAGTGATATTGAGGAGATCAGAAATGGATTAACGGGAAATCTAAGGGGAATTAAATGCCAGTTCTTTTTGACCATGGATGATATATTATGGTATGGTATTTACAATGAATATTGTTATAGCAGGTGTGTGTGAGCGGGGTGAGGAATTGAGTCGCACATTTTAATTAATTAATAAACTGGTATTTTATTGATAGGTTAGGTACAGTTTACTTTTACGTGTCCCGCTTTACTTTACTTATTGCGACTGACGACGACGAACCACTACGAACGACGACGACGAACCGCCTTCCCGAGTTACCACGGACAGTCGCTCTGGAGCACGAAAGCTGCCGAAGTTCCCCGACAAGTGCCGAGTAGACAAAACAGAACAGAAGCGCGCTAAACTTAATTATCTTTAATACCACCGCCGTTTGAGCGATTTCTGTTCGTTTCCATATTTAGCTGAGAGCATAAATTTCTGATACGGTCTCGCGGCAGCGCTTTAGTAAGTATATCCGCTCGTTGATTTTCGGACGGGACGTATTCAACTCTAATTTCTTTTTTATTTACTTTTTCGCGAAGAAAGTGAAAATAAACATCAATGTGCTTTGTTCGCTTATGGAATACCGGATTTCTTACGAGTTGAATCGCACTTTGGTTATCACATATAGAGTCGTTTTATTATCACAGGGGCATTCAATATCCGATAGTAGGTTTCTTATCCAAATTAATTCTCGCGCTGCTTAGATGCAGCCACGTACTCAGCTTCCGTCGTACTTAATGTTACCAGGCGTTGCCGTTGCGACGACCATGTGACAGCCCCATTTGCGAGGCAGAAGGCGTATCTCGTTGTGGATCTTCGCGTTTCAACATCTCCGGCGTAGTCAGAACCTGAAAAGCCTATTAATTCTGTTTCGCTACCGCCGCTTACATACTTAATACTGTAGTCTATTGTCCCTTGAAGGTACGCGAATATTCGCTTTACCGCTCGCCAATGTGCTGCATTGTGTTTTTTAAGATACTTACTTACTAAATTTACCGCGAACGCAATGTCCGGTCTCGACACGGCTGCTAACAAGGTTAATGACCCGACTGCCTCGCGATAAGGCACGTTAGTCAATTTTTCATCGTCCTCCTCAGCAGGAGAGAGTGCTGCGTGTGGATCCGCTGGCACACTTACCGTTTTCGCGTTCGCCATTCCGAATTTCTCGATAATTTTTCGCGTGTACGCGCTCTGGTGAATTGTGAAAGTTTTTAGCTCTTTATCGCGTTCTATCTGCAGCCCGACAAAAATGTCTGAATTTTCGACCGTTATTTTAAACGTTTCACTTAATTGCCTAATTATTATCTTAAGAGTCTCTACGTTTTTCGAGGCGACTAGACCATCGTCGACAAATATAAGCAGATACACAGTCTCGTCCTTAAATTTTCCAATAAACACACACTTATCTGCTTCGCATTCTTTAAAATTATAATCTTTGAGAAATTTTGTGAATTTCAGGTTCCAACATCTTGGAGCCTGTTTTAACCCATTGAGAGACTTCTCGAGCTTGCATGCGACGTTCCTGGAATCTTCTTTCATCTTGAGTCCTTTCGGAATTCCCATAAATATCGTCTCTTCCAGTTGTCCGTATAAGAATGCGGTTTGTATATCAAACTGCATTATCTCGAGATTCTTCGTAGCGATTATTGCTAGCAACATTCTGAGTGAGTCGTATTTCACCACTGGAGAGAACGTTTCCTTGTAGTCTATCGCTTCTCGTTGCAGGAGGCCCCTCGCACACAGTCGTGCCTTGAAGTGAGATCTCCCGTCTGTGTCCTTCTTCACTCGAAACACCCATTTCGAGTTAATCAGCCTCATTTCCGGCGTTCTTTTTACGAGTTTCCATGTATTATTTTCCTCGTGTGCTTTGAACTCGTTTTAAATAGCACTTGCCCACTGCGTGGCTTCAGTGCTGTGCGTAGCCTCTTCATACGTCATTGGTATAATGTACTCGGCAACGTTTGCGTTGTGCCGGTACCTTCTTGGAGTCTGGATTTTTGAGCGGTCTCGCAGGTTTCTTGGACCTTCTTGCATTTCCCCTTGGTCATCTTGTACCGACTCGTTCTCTTGTTCCCGAGTCTCTTCGTTATTCTCAACTTCAGTGTCGTTCACGTTCCCTTTTTCGTCTTCAACTTTTGATAGCGGCAGAATCACTTCAATTTCTTCTGCTTCGTTTTCTTTTTCTTCAGCTTCCGCCGACAGTACTCCATTTTTTTCGTTGAACACCAGGTTGCGAGCTATGCTAACTTTTCTCGTTTTGGGATCATACACTCGGTAATTAGTGGATTCCTCTGTGTACCCGACGAAGATCTTCTTGCTTGCTCGTGCATCGAATTTCCGCGTGAAGTGTTTTGGAGTGTACACGTACACGTCCGAGCCAAATATTCGTAGATGGTTCAGACTTGGAGCTTTCTCAGTTCAAGCCTCATATGGCGCTACTGCACCACTCGCCCATACGGTTCGATTGAGAACATATACCGCACAGTTCACTGCTTCTACCCATAAGTTCAGCGAGAGATTTTTTGCGATTATCATTGTTCGCGCACTTTCCACTATTGTTCGATTATCACGTTCGGCTTTGCCATTTTGTTCGGGATTGAATAACGTCGTTTTCTCGCGCTTGATTCCACGCTTTTCGAGATAATTGTTCATTTCTTTGTTGCAGAATTCCAAGCCGTTGTCCGAGCGTAGCGTTTTCATTGTTCCTCCGAACTTGTTTACGATCATTTTCTCGAAGATCTTGAATTTTTCAAATACCTCAAATTTTCTCTTCATGAGGTACACGTGTCTGTAGCCGGTTGCTTCGTCCTTGAAGGTTAGGAAGTACCTCGATCCTCCGACCGAGTTCGTTGACATCGGCCCGCAGACATCAGAGTGCATTTTCTCACCCGGTTTTATTCATTTGTCGTGCTCCAGTTTCTTGTTGAATGGCAGCCTGTGCAATTTCCCAAATTGACACGGTTCACAGAAGACATCATTCTTATAAATAGGGATACACTTAGCGACCGTTACGAAAGTTATAAAGGTTGGTGTATCCTCGGCCACGATACAGTCAAGTAGGACGAACAAAGTTTTCACAACAAATCTAGAACCTTTCCGACGTTTCAATCCGGATCCGAATCCTTCTCATGGATAGAAAAAACATGTCTGTAAACGAATATAAAATTATAGTGAACAATATATAGAAAGAGAACCTTAGAAAGGTATTTTGTAAAGAAAAGGCTAACGGTGAATGTCGAGAAGTCGAAGATCATGAGGTGTAGGGAGGGGGGTGGTAGATGGAAGAAGGTGAGTTGGAGGTGGGCGGGAAGGGAAATTGAGGAAGTAGGAAGGTTTAGGTATTTGGGGTATTTGATGAGGAGGGACGGGAGGCAGGACGAGCAGGTGGAGGAAAGGGTGAGAAAGGGGGCGGCGGTAATGGGACAGGTGTGGGGACTGGGGAAGAGGATTTTCGGGGGAGACTGGGGAAGAAGGTTGTGGATGTTTGACAGGTTAATCTGGCCGGTGGTGAGTTATGGGGTGGAGGTGTGGGGGTGGAGAGAGAGGGAGAAGGTAGAGGCTTTACAGGAGAGGTATTTGAGGTGGGTTATGGGAGTAGAAATATGCACTCCGGGGTATTTGTTGAGAGAAGAATTACAGAGGGAGATGTTGAGGGGAAGGATGGCGCTGAGGGCGTGGGGATATGAGAGGAGGGTGGAAGAGGGAGGTGGAGGGGTGATAGCGCAGGCGTGTTTGAGGGAGATTAAGAGCAGGATGGGGCGATTGGAGGGGGGGGGGGGAGAGGAGAGCCTTTTGGGAGAAAATGGGATGGGGGTTGGAGAGGGGGCGAAGGAGGTAAGAGGGGAGGAGATAGTAAGATGGGAAAAAGCGGAGCAGGAAAGGGACAGGTGGGAGAAGATAGGAAAGTCGCAGTCGAACCAGGAATATGGAGGGTGCAAATCCGGAGGAGTGCCGGAATATTTGAAGAAGGGCTGGGGGGAGGAAAGGTGGAGGAGAGTGGTGAGGTTCAGACTGGGGAGTGGGCTGAGGGGGGGGAGGTATTGGATGGGGGAAGAGGAGAGGCTGTGTAGGCTGTGCAAGGGGGGGATGGAAACATTGAAACACCTATGGGAGGTGTGCGTGGGGGGTGGTGAGGAGGAGGGGTGGCAGGAGGCGAGGAGTTGGGTGTTGGGGGGGGGGGGGGAAGAGTTGTTCAGAGAGGTGGAGAGGAGATGGGCGGAGGTGCAGGGGGGTGGGGGTGAATGGGGGAATGAATGTGCGTATGGATGGTTGAATGACTGGGGGGGAGAGTGAGAGTGGAAACGGGGGTCCCGGGGGGCGCGGGCGGGGGGGGGGGGGGAGCGGGCGAGCGCGGGGGTGAGCGTGAGGGTGGGGGAGGGAGCGAGCGTGAGAGTGGGGGAGGGGAGCGGCGTGTGTGCGAGCGTGCGAGCGTGCGGGAGAGCGGGCGTGCGAGCGTGCGAGGGAGCGAGCGGCGAGCGGCGGAGGAGGTGGGCGAGCGGGTGTGAGAGAGAAGCAGTTTGTAAATAGGTGTAAATAGTGTAAGTAGGCTAAGTTAGGTTTAAGTAGTTTTGTAAGTAGTTATAAGGTTGTATGTAATGGAAGTTGGAAGGAGCTGTAACCCTTTTAGGGAACAGAATAAAGATTATATATACAGGGTGATTCTAGTAACTGGGCCAAGCGATAACTCTTTTTTAAATAAATTTAGAACAAAATCGTAGAGGAAAAGTTTGTATTAGGTGAAAAGCTCTATCATCCTATGCACCGACTTTTTTCCCAAGTGCATTGGTGCATGTGCAAAGTGCAGTTGCACTGTTTTTTTAAATGGAACCACCCATTTTTTTTCACATAAACACGTTCCTTAAGCCATTCTGCAATAAAAACGTATAAGGGAAATCATCGAAAAAACAATAGTTTACGAGATATTTCACTTTATTCAAACAGGGTGATTCTAGTAACTGGGCCAAGCGATAACTCTTTTTTAAATAAATTTAGAACAAAATCGTAGAGGAAAAGTTTGTATTAGGTGAAAAGCTCTATCATCCTATGCACCGACTTTTTTCCCAAGTGCATTGGTGCATGTGCAAAGTGCAGTTGCACTGTTTTTTTAAATGGAACCACCCATTTTTTTTTACATAAACACGTTCCTTAAGCCATTCTGCAATAAAAACGTATAAGGGAAATCATCGAAAAAGCAATAGTTTACGAGATATTTCACTTTATTCAAACTCTTATAACAGATACTCGAACGTTTCACCGTTAGCTTGCAAACATTTTTTAATACGTTCCTATCCTTGAGTATGAGATGTTAGTAAACATGATTGGAACGTAACTCTGACCAAAAACGTTTAGATAATGCGATAGTGAACGGTTTGGGCATCTGTTATAAGAGTTTGAATAAAGTGAAATATCTCGTAAACTATTGCTTTTTCGATGATTTCCCTTATACGTTTTTATTGCAGAATGGCTTAAGGAACGTGTTTATGTAAAAAAAAATGGGTGGTTCCATTTAAAAAAACAGTGCAACTGCACTTTGCACATGCACCAATGCACTTGGGAAAAAAGTCGGTGCATAGGATGATAGAGCTTTTCACCTAATACAAACTTTTCCTCTACGATTTTGTTCTAAATTTATTTAAAAAAGAGTTATCGCTTGGCCCAGTTACTAGAATCACCCTGTTTGAATAAAGTGAAATATCTCGTAAACTATTGTTTTTTCGATGATTTCCCTTATACGTTTTTATTGCAGAATGGCTTAAGGAACGTGTTTATGTAAAAAAAATGGGTGGTTCCATTTAAAAAAACAGTGCAACTGCACTTTGCACATGCACCAATGCACTTGGGAAAAAAGTCGGTGCATAGGATGATAGAGCTTTTCACCTAATACAAACTTTTCCTCTACGATTTTGTTCTAAATTTATTTAAAAAAGAGTTATCGCTTGGCCCAGTTACTAGAATCACCCTGTATATCAAATTGATTAATCCGAAAAATAAATCCAAGGTAACAAGATGCAAAAGGTTGTAATTAAGAAGCTAATACATAAAGAGATTCTACTCACGATCTTTAAACTGTGTCGTCTCAATTTTATTGGTTTTAACTATTTTGAAATTAACGCGATGGTTCCAAAGACATAATTAGGTAATATAATAATTACTGCACAGAGACTGCTTATAATGAGATTAATTTCTAGGCTCAGTCCCTGACCTTCCTTCGACACATGGTAGTTATTATGTGTTCCTTCTCCGACTACCCGGCGAGGTACATGCGAGCTATTTTGTTGACCCATATCTCACTTACTCATCCCCACCCCATACTACTTTCCAGGAATGAGAGGTCTTATAGGTGTCAGTCTTATGACGTAGTCAATACATATAATATAGCCAATCACCTGTGGTCTGACTGGTGATATCTATTACGCATGTGAACCTATGTTTTCAAAGAGACTTTTCTCTCCACCGAAACGTTGGTAATGACAGATCAGAGATATTATCAAATTACGACAAAATTACGATGTGTTGATGTGTAGTATAAAGACTAACGGAAAACTGAATAACAAAAACGTGATATCTATAGTGGTCTGTAAAAGTTCTGAAGTAATTGAAAAATTTTTTGAAAAATTTGGAAATCAGTAATATTCGGACAGAACAAAAATTGAGTAAGTGAAAGTGAGTGTGGGTGAGCTGGTGGAAGGTTAAAACGCTCAGGAATCGCTTGTCGTACTCTTTATTCGTCTGCTCACACTTCGTCGTCTCGACGGAACTGGCCGCTCGTGGGCTCGCAACTCCGGAGGAAAACTCGGAAGGGAACGAAGAGTGGGAGTTGCCAAATTCGTGATTGGTGGAAAGGACGGAAGGAAATGTTTATTGATAAAGATAGTGACGCATCGGGCGGAATTGGAAAATGTATATTGCGGACGGCCTATTGAGAAGGGATTACGATACGGAAGGATTAGGACATGGAAGGATTAGGACGGGACAATCGTTGCGCATATTCGTTGCGGTTCGCACCAGTACGGTCGCTACATCACCCCCCTTGGTGAAAATAGGGGTGCGCTCGCACTTAAACTAGCTAATTACATATGTACACTTATGACCTACTATTTACAATATGTTACAAACAGAAAAATGCCTAGATCTACGCCGTTATGAATATTACGCGCTAATGCCGTAACGGTTCGGGGTCTGTATTCGTCTTCCTGACCTCGTTGTTCGTTCGGTTGTTCTAGCCGGAGTGCTACTTGTGGTGGTCGTATCTGGTGCGTTAACTGTCGGTGTCGTTCCGTCTGATATGTTGTTCGGTCTTCGTTCGTCACTGTCCGTCAGTACGTAAGCTGGTTTCAAACGGTCTATTGAAATGGGTATGGTTCTGTTTTTCACGCGTACGTTAAAATATTTGGGTTGTCGTTCAACCACAGCGTATGGACCGTCGTATGTCGGTTGCAACGATTTTCGCACAGCACCATGTCTTATAAAAACATGGGATGCCGTCGCTAAGTCGCGGAACACGAACGTGTGTTTGGTGCCGTGGCGTGCGGCTGCAATCGGTTGCAAGTTGCGGAAATGGTCCTTGAGACGTGCCACAAACGGTTCGTCGCTGTGGGTAGGACCGCGAACCGGTGTCAAAAACTCGCCTGGTAGTCGTAGAGATTCCCCGTATACCATCTCTGCGACCGTCGCTTGTAAGTCGTCCTTCCAGGCCGTTCGAATGCCTAAAAGGACGATGGGTAGCGCGTCGATCCACCCTTCGTCTGCATGACATACGATCGCGTTCTTAAGTTGACGGTGAAGGCGTTCGACCATCCCATTCGCCGCGGGGTGATAGGCGGTTGTGCGCAAGTGACGCGTCCCTAGTAAGCGAGATAATTGCTCGAATAATGCGGACTCGAACTGTCGTCCCTGATCGGTGGTTAGTCGCAGTGGTACCCCGAATCTCGCAATCCAACCGGTAACTAAAGTTGTCGCTACTGTCTCGGCCGTGATGTTTTCGACCGGGAACGCCTCGGGCCAACGGGTGAAACGGTCCACGCAGGTCACACAATACCTGTACCCTCTCGACATGGGCAATGGGCCGACAATATCCACGTGGATATGCTCGAAACGCGCCGAAGGTGCGGTGAATTGCCCGGTTGGGGCGGACACGTGCCTTGTTACTTTCGCGCGTTGGCAATATACGCATGCTTTGGCCCAAGTTCGGCAATCTTTTTGCATACCTGGCCACACAAAGCGTCGCGATATTAATTTAGCGGTTGCTCTAACACCTGGGTGCGCGAGGTCGTGTAACGACGCGAATACCTGCCTACGGAAGGCTTGGGTTACAAACGGTCGTAAAGCGTTACCCGAGGTGTCGCAATATAGCTGGGTTGTCGTACCCGGGAGCGTAATTTTCTTTAGCGTTAACGATGAATCCGGCCCCAAAAATGAATTTAACTCGTCGTCTTCGCGCTGCGACTCGGCAAGTTCCGCGAAATCAATCGTCTGGGAAATTGAAGCAATTCGCGATAAGGCGTCGGCGATGATATTGTCTTTACCTGCCACGTGGCGGATGTCGGTAGTGTATTGTCCAATCAAGTCCAGGTAGCGGAATTGACGTGGGGTGTGCTTCTCCGGTTTTTGCGCGAAAGCGAAGGTTATGGGTTTATGGTCGGTGAAGATCGTGAACGTTCGTCCCTCGATCATGTGTTTAAAGTATTTTACGGCTTTATAGATCGCGAGAAGCTCCCGCTCGTACGGACTGTAGTTTCGTTCGGTCTGTGTTAATTTTTTGGTGAAAAATGCCAGTGGTTGCCAACCGTCGCGTGAACGTTGCTGCAGGGCAGCGCCTACGGTGAAATCTGATGCGTCCGAGAATATCGCCCACGGTAGCGTCGGGTCGGGATGAGCTAGGAGAGCTGCACGCGCGAGACTCTCTTTGCACTTGCCAAATGCTGCGTCCCTTTCCGTGGACCATTTGATAGGAGTTCGGCCTTTCACGTTCCCTCGCAAGGCTTCGTTGAGGGGTGCCTGTATTTCCGCGGCCGCTGGGACGAAGCGTCGATAGAAATTTACTATTCCGAGGAATTGTCGTAATTCCTTCACAGTTTCCGGGCGCGGATAGATCCGGATCGCTTCGACTTTTTCGGGTAAGGGGCGGGTACCGTGCGCGGATACGGTGTAGCCGAGGAATTTTACCTCCGACGCGCCGAAGACACATTTCGCGGCGTTTATGAGGACCCCGTAGTCGTTGAGTCGGCTAAAAAGTTCGCGTAAATGGCCCTCGTGTTCCTCGATCGAGCTGGATGCTACGAGTATGTCATCGATGTACGTGTAACACCAGTCGAGGCCGCGCAATACCTCGTCTATAAATCGTTGGAACGTTTGCGCCGCGTTCCGTAGGCCGAATGACATAAACGGAAATTCAAACAGTCCGAAGGGTGTCGTTATAGCCGTTTTTGGGATGTCGTCTGGATGAACCGGAATTTGGTTGTAGGCGCGGACCAAATCTAACGTGGAGAATACGGTTTTTCCCGATAAGCGCTGCGCAAAGTCCTCGATGTGGGGAACAGGATACTTATCCGGAATGGTCCTGGCGTTCAGAGCACGGTAGTCTCCACATGGGCGCCACTCGTTGTTCTTCTTGGGGACCAAGTGAAGGGCCGATGACCAGCAGCTTTCTGACCGGCGTGCTGTTCCGTCCCTCACCATGGCCTCGAACTCTGCCTTTGCGATGCGCAGCGTGTCGGGGGCGAGTCGGCGTGGCTTGCAGGAGACCGGCTGTCCCGGCGTGGTACGGATGTGGTGTGTGGTGGAGTGTTTTGTTTGGCGATGTTTTCCTGACGGACGTGTAATGTCCGGAAATTCGGCCAGGATCGCGTGAAACCTCGACGAACCGGAGATCACCTTCACACTACCCACCAGATTTTCGGCGACTCGACCCTTCGTCGTGCGCATTGTGGTGCCATCAATCAGTCTTTTTGATGCTAAATCGACTAGGAGTCGAAAAAAGCACAAAAAATCCGCTCCTAAGATCGGCGTGGTGACGTCCGCGATAACGAAACGCCACTCGAAGTCCTTTTGCAAGCCGAGTTTAAGGCGCAGGTTCGTGAAACCGTATGTGAGTATGACCGAGCCGTTCGCGGCGAAAAGCTGGTAGGTAGTTGCTTTACGCGCCCCTTTCGCCCGCGCACGCGGAAAGACGCACAGATCGGATCCAGTGTCGACCATGAACGCGGTTTTCGTATCGCGATCTGTGACGAATAAGCGGCTCGAGGAAGGCTCGGAATCGTTCGCCGCCATCAACGATCTGCCTATTCGTTTCCCGGCGCGTATGTGCAGGGCTTGCGGCATTTTTGTGCGGCAGCTCCGTGCTTCCGATGATACCAACACATACCGTCGTCCGGTTCTGCTTCCCTACGACGGTCGCGTGATCGTGAGGGGCTGCGTCGGCGGCCTTGCGTGTGAGGACGTGACCGCTGAGGTCGTCTGCTTCCGATGCGAAGGGCGGCGATCTCGCGACGAAGTTCCGCGATGTCGGCACGCCATTCGTCCGGTGCTGGTGTAACTGCTGCGACCTGAGTCCGTGGTGTGACCTCCATCATCGCGTCTGCAAGCGTTGCGAGTTCGGACAGACTTTCCTTTTGATGGGTGATGAGCACTGTCTGCACCGAGGTAGGCAAACGCCCCATCCACAGCGTCTTCAGGAAGTCGTCTGATACCGTGTCGCCTGCCAGACCTTGGAGTGTTCGCAGGAACGTGGACGGTTTCCGGTCGCCGATTTCCTCGTGTTCTATGAGGTGGCGGATATTATGCTCCTTCGAGTCGGACAATCGTCGGATGAGTTCCGTCCTGAGCTTCTCGTACATGTCGGTTGCCGGGGGGTTGTTGATGATATCGATAACCACTTCAGCGTACCGATTGTCTAAATTTGCTGCGACGAAATGGTACTTCGTTGCGTCCTGCGTAATCCCCGCCAACACGAACTGGGACTCGAGTTGTCTGAACCACGTCGTCGGGTTCTTCTCCCAAAAGGGTGGAATGCGGACCGCCACTCGTGCCGTTGCTGGTGCGAAGTCCTGCGCGCTGATCGGATCGTTTGATGGCTCCATCGTGCAACAGCTCACACACTCTGCGTTCGTTATCCGGAAAGAAAAGAAACTAGTTCTTCGCGACCGTACACGTCGGGTGGTCACCAGTTTGTGGGTGAGCTGGTGGAAGGTTAAAACGCTCAGGAATCGCTTGTCGTACTCTTTATTCGTCTGCTTACACTTCGTCGTCTCGACGGAACTGGCCGCTCGTGGGCTCGCAACTCCGGAGGAAAACTCGGAAGGGAACGAAGAGTGGGAGTTGCCAAATTCGTGATTGGTGGAAAGGACGGAAGGAAATGTTTATTGATAAAGATAGTGACGCATCGGGCGGAATTGGAAAATGTATATTGCGGACGGCCTATTGAGAAGGGATTACGATACGGAAGGATTAGGACATGGAAGGATTAGGACGGGACAATCGTTGCGCATATTCGTTGCGGTTCGCACCAGTACGGTCGCTACAGTGAGGTAAAACTGTTTTGATCATATTGGAAAATGAAAAGTATTGAAAATCTGACAAATGTATGACGGTTCTATTTATACCTTCGACTAAGGCGAGATTCGGTTCGTTTCCACACTCCGTGGAACACCCCCCGAATCTCCCAAAGGAGGTCACTATCAAATCTCATTTATGTTAATGAGAGCGAGTTTTTTTAAACTGTATTAACCTCGGAAAGCCACGATCGAGTGTGGCACTTTACACCGGAAGTTAAACAGAGGTTGATTCCCATCTAGTGGGCAGTCATTCACCGAAACCCATAAGGCTTGTACGGTGACAAAATAAAAATTGAAAAAGGTTGTCAACGATAATAAGAAAAATTAGAAAAAATTCGGATATATGCATTTGAAAAAAGACATTAGAGGTCGACAAACGAGCACATAACCCTTTTACCGTATTCATAGAGCCTTCCCACGTACCCTTTATAACTTCTAAACTGTATAGAATTGAAAGACCAACAAGGAAGAAAAGAAAGTTGATACACCATTATATTATAAGAGTGAAGTTTACGTAGTAGAACTGATTGGGAAAAAAAAAATTGAATATGACCATTTGCAAGGTGCGTTGGATACAATGAAAAGCATAAATTAAATTGAAACAATTGCCTTCATAACCCCGTTGTTGTAATCCGGGCATCATTGTTCTTCCGAACAAATGGATGTAATAATCATAGTGTTCAAGATTTCGGTGTTTCATCTCGCGAGGTTTGCCGGGATGGTGTTGAGCCGGGGTTGAGACAAGTAAAATTTACAATGATTAAAATGTTGTTTATTCTCAGGTACATTTTGAGAGTCTGATAGTCTTTCGAGCGAGCTTTGCTAGTGAGATTTTGAGGTCGAGTTGTATATTTGAGGATAAAGTCCACGAGATTATATTAATGCAGCGAGGACTGAAGATGAGATTGAGATGCACGAAGTTGACTACGTTGCGCCGCGATGTAGCTGCCGCATAATTATATCAATTACTAGAAAAATTACCCGGCGTTGCTCGGGTAAAAAATGCGGTGCTTTTTATATGTATTTTGCAATTTCAAGCGGTAGTAATTTGAAATCAACGGTGTTTATGACTCGACACATGCATGTAGGATTGGGTTGTGAGGCCAATGATACACGGCGTTTATTAAAACAAAAACGATATACAGGGTGATTCTAGTAACTGGGCCAAGGTATAACTCTTTTTTAAATAAATTTAGAACAAAATCGTAGAGGAAAAGTTTGTATTAGTCGAAAAGCTCTATCATCCCATGCACCGACTTTTTTCACAAGTGCATTAGTGCATATGCAAAGAGCAGTTGCATTGTTTTTTTAAATGGAACCACCCATTTTTTTTTACATAATTGCGTTCCATAGGCTATTCTGCAATAAAAATGTATAAGGTAAATCATCGAAAAAACAATAGTTTACGAGATATTTCGCTTTATTCGAACTCTTACAACAGATGCCCAAACCGTTCAATATCACATTACCTAAACAATTTTGGTCCCAGTTACGTTCCAATCATCTTTGCTAACATCTGATACACAAAGATCACCATCATTGCTCGGGAGATACGTTAAGAAGAATTCAATTTTCTTGATTTTTTTTACAACAAGAGCAACATAATGACAACTTTGCTCGAACAATTTTATGGATAGACAAAAGCACATTTACGAATAATGGTACATATGTCCAATAGGCATAATGAACACGACTGGCACATGGAAAATCCACATTTGAGGAGAAGTACAAACAACCAATTGCGTTACAGCATTAACGTGTGGTGTGGAATACTCAACACGCGTGCGATATAGGTAGTTTGTGCAATTTACTTTACCCGCTCTACTCGACGATATTCCATTACAATCGCGTTTAAATCTAAAATACTACCAGCAAGACGGAGCACCTGCACATAACGCCCGTGTCGTTACCACATTTTTAATCGCAACGTATGGGCAAAGTTGGTTTGGTACCAACAGCCCAACGTCTTGGCCGCCCCGTTCGCCAGATTTGAATCCTCTTGATTTTTTCCCGTGGGAATGTTTAAAAAATGCAACCTTTTGTTTCTGTAGACGACTTGAAGGAAAGAATTAGGCATCACTGTTCACTCATAACTACTGCACAACTCAGTAGTGTAATGAAAAACACCAAGAAACGCATTAAAAAGTGTTTGCAAGCTAACGGTGAAACGTTCGAGTATTTGTTACAACACTTCGATTAAAGCGAAATATCTCGTAAACTATTATTTTTTCGATGATTTCCCTTATACATTTTTATTGCAGAATAGCCTAAGGAACGCAATTATGTAAAAAAAAATGGGTGGTTCCATTTAAAAAAACAGTGCAACTGCACTTTGCACATGCACTAATGCACTTGTGAAAAAAGTCGGTGCATGGGATGATAGAGCTTTTCGACTAATACAAACTTTTCCTCTACGATTTTGTTCTAAATTTATTTAAGAAAGAGTTATACCTTGGCCCAGTTACTAGAATCACCCTGTATATTAGGAAAGATATTACAGTGAAAATGACTCTTAAAATACTTCTTAAACGCTCAACGTCTCGCTTCGACGGTCTTACGATGACTAACCCCCTCCTTCGCGCTTTCTTTCGGCCGACCTCTGTGCCTCCGCTCGTGTCATTCACATTGTTTGTTTTGATCGCGCCGCGCGCTCTTCCAATCCCACATGCATTATAGGTTTTTTTTCTATTAACTTTCGTTTAGTAGTGAATAATGGAATAGTAACTGTCATTCATTATTGTTTGTGTAAATATTTAACTTCCGTTACATTAGTCAAGGCATATTTCGGTTGTTCCACAGACATGTATGGATGTGGCCGAAAATTCTGCTGTTTTGTAATTCTGCTATGTAATCATCGCGTTTACCATCGAGGCTATAGTATTTAGATTTATAGCCTTTCCTCTACCTGCATTATTTATTGCACTTTCTTCTCGTCGGCCGATGTGGTAAAATTTTATTGCCCTTGTCCCTTTAGTGGTCTATCAGTGGCTATGCTCTAAAGAAAAGGCCTATGGCGTCTTACTTTTAGACCGTGTTCGGTGGCATTTCTTCTTTATATGCAAAGCTCGTACACATGTATATCCAACCCAAATGTACATACGTACATGCATACATGTAAATACGCTTACATACATCTACATAAACAAACATGTGTGTAAGCGTCACCGTAGAGAAAGAGGGAGGACACACATATAAGGTGGTCGATGTATGTTCAGAGGCCAGATATGTTCAGTTAATTGAGTGACAACTGTTACCACTCCATAGAGGACTGCGGCGTTATTTGGAAGTTCGCTAGTGTTTTGCACCCGAGGCGACGGCAAGGGGTCTGACACCTTACTGCTGGGTCGCGAAGGGATGCATAGTTTATTATGATGAGCCGGATACGTGGCTGACGGACCGACGGTATCGATGCCTCTTTGTTCGCGCGGCGAGTTAACGGTTCGTGGAAAAGGACCCGGCCACGGAGTGGGCAACGTCTTTTAGACGCCCAGATAAGAGGGCTTTAGCAACAGGCATGGAAATTACACCAGAAACTCTTACGCGAACGAACACCATATCGATAACTTTCAGACATGTGTATCTCGCCTTTGTAGTATTTTCGGGTGTTCAAGTTTAGACGTAAATAGAAGATTTATCAGGCGTTGCCTGGGCATCGTACGCAGTGCGTCATGTAAATATATTTTGTAACATCCAACAACACCCACAACAATTTTTGCGACATGGGAGTGAGTGAGACCCACTGCTCGCTATCCTCCTCCCACTAGCAGTACCAAACAACACGTTACCAAGGCAACGGGCTGGGAAGAATCGAGAAGGGTCCAGAAACATCTGGAAGGATCGAGAAGGTTCTCGAAGATTCGCGACAACCGGCGATCGCGGCCCGCGGCCGAGATGACCACCACGCATAGCAACGAACTTGTTGATGAGCCCGCTTGCTTAGTTACGAAGGAGTATAAAAGACGGTGTCTTCGGTCACACAATCTCTTAGTTTCCTGCTGGGAAGACAAGGTAATACCACGGTCGCCCAGCAGGGCCGGGGACCATTCTGGGTCACCCCCTGGAGGAGAGGACGGTAGGACTATGCCACCGGCCGCCTCCAGGAGGGGAGAGTACAGAGTGTCCTTAGGCAAGGGAGCCGATTCCCGGGTCACCCTGTGGAGGAGAGGACGGTAGGACTACGCCACCGGCCGCCTCCACTAGGGGAGAGTACAGGAAGGCTACCCAGTAGAGTCATTTGCGGGCGATTCCCGGGTCACCCTCTGGAGGAGAGGACGGTAGGACTACGCCACCGGCCGCCTCCACGAGGGGAGAGTACAGGAAAACTGCCCAGTAGAGTCAATAGCGGACCAAGACCTTAAGTCGCCCGCCAGAGGATAGATCGGCAGGACTCACCGCCGATCACCTCGTTTTAGCATCGAGAGTTTGAGACGAGCGTGCTCTGTTAAAAGAGATCGGTCATTACGAGTAGAGCCAAGTCCTACCTTACCGACACCCGAACCAATTTCCTGTAAAATCTCCAAAAATGAATAAATCCTTAACATTTTCCCACAGAACCAAACCTCCTGTTGATTCCAAACCTACCACCAAACCCATCCACTACAATTTTAATTATAAGCGACAAAATTGATCCGGACAACGTTTCTCAGTCGGGACGTATACAGTGCGGCATTTTTATATAGAGCGGACCCTGAGTTAGCCTTTCCACGGTGTAGCAACGTTCCACATCACCCATGAGGTCTTGCTATTGGATGCGTTATATCTTTTTTTTTGCATGGTGATTTCCCCAGTAGGCTACATATCCATGACAATACTAATCCAATTACCGAATCGAAGTATGGATCGGATTATTCTAGATGTTTCAATTTCACAAATGGCGATTATTATTTTACTCCTTCAGACAGACCGACATACTAAAGCAACTTCTTGATTGCAGTATGAATCGGATTATTCTGCATGTTTTAAGTTCCACAAACCGCGATTATTATTTTACTGTTCCAGACAGATCGACATACTAATGCAACTACTTGATTTAAGTATGGATCGGATTATTCTGGATATTTAAATTTCACAAATCGCGATTATTATTTTATTATTTTACTATTCCAGACAGATCAACATACTAATGCAACTACTTGATTGCAGTATGGATCGGATTATTCTGGATGTTTAAGTTTCACGAATCGCGATTATTATTTTACTATTCCAGACAGATCAACATACTAATGCAACTATCTGGTCGAAGTATGGATCGGATTATTCTGGATGTTTCAAATTCACAAATCGCATGTAAAATAATGTTACGTTTTTCAAATTCTTGTCCTACTATTACAACAGCCACTTCATCGTGAACGGGCACATTAAAACAACCTCTGTGCGTATTAGGTGGCCTATTATCTGCATGAATGACAACTTTGAAATTATTATCCGAATTATGAATTTCATTTTCCAACGTGATTTTAAAACTTCTAATATACTTATTTTCAGAATGCAACATTTCTTGCAACTCCGAAACAATATTTAAATCCAAATTGGGAAAGTTTTTGCACCTCAAATTGGCTTCGATTGCATTGTCTCCGACAAAATACAGTTGGAGATATTTGGGTTCCTCAGCAGAATTTTCGGGTAAAATGGAACCAGCTAAAAATCTCCGGGTCCTCCCCTGTGCTCGCGGCGCCCATCGTGACGCCGCGCATCGCGCCGGAGCGTCTTCGAGCGCGCCATGCGCTGCGCTCTCTTGTTTTTGCCGCCGGCCGCTCGCGTCTCCTTACAATATTGGGAAGTGGGCGATCAATTTGGGTATTTTTGTTGATTTTTTTAACAATGAAGGAGTCAACTTTTCCAACTTCCAAAAACGGTTTTGGATACATTAGTGAAAAGACTATGAATAGAGATCAAATTTAAATCGCCGACGTTGCAAAATGTAAAAAAAATAATTGTTTAAACAATTAGCAATAAACTTTTACAACGTTTCATAATTATTTTGGTATGTCGGGAGCAAGTCGAAAAGAATGCCGTAAGAACGAAATCTCTAGCATGTCGGGAAGTGGGGGATCTTTTTTGCTATTTTCGTTAATTGTTTTAACAATGAAGGAGTCAACTTTTCCAACTTCTAAAAACGGTTTTGGATTCATTAGTGAAAAGACTATGAATAGAGATCAAATTTAAATCGCTGATGCTGCAAAATGTAAAAAAAATAATTGTTTTAACAATTAGCAATAAACTTTGACAACGTTTCATAATTATTTTGGTATGTCGGGAGCAAGTCGAAAAGAATGCCGTAAGAACGAAATCTCTAGCATGTCGGGAAGTGGGAGATCTTTTTTGCTATTTTCGTTAATTGTTTTAACAATGAAGGAGTCAACTTTTCCAACTTCTAAAAACGGTTTTGGATTCATTACTGAAAAGACTATGAATAGAGATCAAATTTAAATAGCCGACGCTGCAAAATGTAAAAAAAAATAATTGTTTAAACAATTAGCAATAAACTTTTACAATGTTTCATAATTATTTTGGTGTGTCGGGAGCAAGTCGAAAAGAATGCCGTAAGAACGAAATCTCTAGCATGTCGGGAAGTGGGAGATCTTTTTTGCTATTTTTGTTAATTGTTTTAACAATGAAGGAGTCAACTTTTGCAACTTCTAAAAACGGTTTTGGATTCATAAGTGAAAAGACTATGAATAGAGATCAAATTTATATCGCTGATGCTGCAAAATGTAAAAAAAATAATTGTTTAAACAATTAGCAATAAACTTTTACAATGTTTCATAATTATTTTGGAGTGTCGGGAGCAAGTCCAAAAGAATGCCGTAAGAACGAAATCTCTAGCATGTCGGGAAGTGGGAGATCTTTTTGGCTATTTTCGTTAATTGTTTGTTTAACAATGAAGGAATCAACTTTTTCAACTTTTTCGAACTTTCCGTTTTGTTTGGAGAGAAGAGCTAGTAGGGGACAAAATTTCAAGTCGCTAGCACTTTTGGAAGTACCAAATCTCGAACATCCGGCAATTAAATTTTGCCGTTCCGACGATGTTTAAACTAATTAGGAGTAAACTTTTGGAACTTTTTGGACCGGTTCGGTTAGTTTGAAAGCAAGATCTCGCTGATAAAAAAAAATTAAGTCGCTAGCCCATCGGGAAGTGGTCTAACCGAATTTCCGGACATTTGACATTTATATATGGATTTATTTATTTATTTATAATGGAGCGTACGTTCTCGGAAGTTTTTTCTCACTCAAGGAACCAAACAAAATGTGTTTCTGCAAAAAGCGGGATCTTTATATTTCTTTTACACTTATTACAATTTCGATTATCCTATCCTATTGCTAATTCTTAAATTACCTGCAAAAAGCGAAACGACATTTAAAGCCCGTTCCCTTCTGTTGTCTCTTCTTTCGCACTCTACTGTTTCTTTGTGTCTCTCTCCGTGTGTCTATTTTTCCTAACCTCTATTTTGTCTCGATTGTCTGGACGTCTTAAAGTGCGCGGGAAATTTGAAGTGTCGTTCCGACCTTTACATATATATAGAGATGCGGCATTTCTGTGCAGAGAACGACTGTTCGAGATTGAGATTGTAATTGTTGAACTTACATAATCTCGTGGATCACAAGCAAGATGTACCAATTCACAATCACTAGCTCACTAACAAAGGTTTCGATATACGTGTTGTTCGCAATTTGAAAACTACGAGAGTGCTGGTCGCACGAGGGCTACCGGTAGCCCGCGAGATGCGTGACGTCACACCATGTGACTTCGGGCGCTCAGGAGCTGCTGCCGCCGAAGTCCTGTGGCCGGTGACCTAATTAATTCGGGAGATTCCCGAACACATAGACAATTGGTTTCTCGTACTGCAGATTGACACTAGTACTGTGTCTTATGATTTCAATCGTTTCCTGGAATTTTCTTAGCGTCTGGTCAGCCTATGTATCAAGTATAATATTATGGCATTTTCGAAATCAAAATGATGGTCCTCGTCTATAATATGTCGTGTAAGGGCAGTATATTGGTTGGAATTACAGAACTTATTCCGTTGATGTTCTTTGATCCTTGTATTAAAATGCCTGGCCGTTTGGCCTATATAGCATGCATTGCAATGTCTGCAAGGGATCTTGTATATTATGTTGGTTTTATGCATGTTATCAATGACATCTTTATTGGGTGGAAATAAGTTATGTAGGGTACGTGGGATGCTATATGTGACGGGTAAGTTGTATTTGCGAAAAATACGTGCGATACTGTTAGACAAAGTGTTGATAAATGGAAAACTAATGGTGTTACGCCATGTCAGTGGTCCTCTAATACGTCGTATGTTTTCTTTCCTCTGACCAACGCTCCACGGGTGATACCGATCAAAGATTCTTTTTTTAATGCATATGTTGACAAAACCACTTGGAAAACCGTTATCCTTCAATACGTCTTTAATTAAGTTTATATTTTTTTCCCTGAAGCTAATATCTGATAAGGCAAAGGCTTTGTCAATAAGACCAAAAATGAGACCGATTTTCTGTTGTAACGGATGGTTTGAAAGAAAAGAAATATATCTTTTAGATCACGTGGGCTTATGGTACCAATCAATTATTAATCTGTTGTCATTACCAAGGGTAACATTAATGTCCAAAAATTGTATACGACCGTCGACCTCCCTTTCATGGGTAAACTGTAACCTTTCATGATAAGAATTGAAGACATTCAAAATATATTCAATCCTGTCACCTGGTACCGCACACAATATATCATCTACATACCGCTTGTAAAATGGCAATGTGAAGTTTAATAGCTCAATGCACCTCCCCTCTAATTGTATTGTATTGTATTCTTTATTGTTCCCTTACGGGTTACAATTTTTTCCCTTACAACTACCTTATCCTACTTACTCTACCTTAGCTCTACTTTCTTACACTCTACTTTCGCTCCTCTCACTTACTCCTATTACCGCTCGCACGCTCGCCCGCCCTTCTCCGCTCGCCTATCGCAGGCTATCCTCTTCTCTCTCTCTCCCGCACTCCCCTCATTCAAACCCACTCTCTCATCCATGACTTCCGTTTCCTCCACATTCATTTTGCTCCCTTCCCTTTCCCCTCCCCCGCCACTGTCACCTTCCTGTCCCCTCCCCATCTTTCCTTTCTTCTGTCTGCCCTCTTCCTCCCCTCCTCCAGTTCTATCAGCCATTTCTCCCCCTTACCATCCCCCTCAGCACCTGCCCGACCATCTCCCTCCAAGCACCCCTTTTACCTGCCCCCCCCCGCCCACTCCCTACATCTTTCCCATATATGCTCCCACGACTCTTCCTCCTCCCCACACATCCTGCATACCTTCTCCTCCTCCTTGCCCCAGTACCACCCTTTTCTTGTATCATTCCCCAGCCTCGCCCTCGCCAACCTCGTCTTTCTTAGCCCCGACCACCTCCTACACTCTATGTACCCCGGCCTCCCCTGCTCCATCAACACCCTATACCACTCGTTCGCCTTCGACTCCGCTATTTTGGCTCTCCTTTCTCTCTCCTGTTCCTCCTTGTCCCTCCTCTCCAGTTCCTCATACCCCTCCTCTTTCCCCACCTCCATCCCCCTTGTCTCCCAGAACTCCTTTCTTTCCTCCTCCCACCTCCCTATTCCCTTTCCCTTTTTCCCCCTCTCCATCATTTCCTCCCAGCACCTTCTTGTTATCGTCCCTCCTTTCCCTTCCCTCAACCTTTCCTCAAACATCCATGCCCTCCTTCCCATCCTCACCCTCAGTTTACCCCTCCCCGTCTCCTCCCTCACCATATATCCTGGGGTCGCCCTCTCCACCCCCATAATCCATCTCAGGTATTTTTCCTATATTCCTTCTAATGTCCTTCTTTCCCCCCACCCTCATACGCCATAACAGGCCACATCAATGCATCGAAAAGCCACACTTTCCTTCCCCAATCTTTCTCCCACAACCTTTTCCCTATACCCCACACCTCTCTTAAGGGGTCTGGCCACCATATGCGCTCGCCAGATGAGTACTATTCTAAAAATTTCATAAACGCGAAAATATAGCACAAAATATTTTTATTTTTTGTCACATACAAAAAAATGTTTTAGTGAACAAGTGAAAACAATTTTGTGAAAAAAAAATAAAAAATACCGGCGTTTCGTTCATTTTGGCGAAGGCCCTCGGCACGAAACGCACGTGGGCGGTACCATCGCTACCTGCTTCATTTTGCATCAGAAAAAAAAAAAATTAGCTTAATCCTGGATCGTATTGCTAGAGCGTAACGTGAGGAAATTTTTTTTTTACATTAGGGAAAAAATGGTGGGCCGAAGAATTATTTTTCACGATTTTCACCGAAATTTCACGAGAAAAAACGTCATAAAAAAAAACTAATCAAGTAATCGCAAAAATCCCACGTTACGCTTTAGATAATGTATCTAGAAGTATTGTGTCCAAAATTCACAGCAATCGGACCGATAGTTTACGAGATTTTCGTAGTACCGTTTCGAAAAATATAGTTTCGAGATAATCGCAAAAGAAAGTAAACGTGCGGTTATTCGACTGACGGCGCGGTTTTTGTGAGTCTTACCTTCAATCAGCGATTCCTGGTCCATACATGTCCTCTTCGGCAGCTGTTTGAGCATACTGGGCGTCTTTTTGCGAAGATCTACGTGCTTGGCGTGCTTCTTTCGTACTTTTTTTGCGCTCGGACATTTGCTGTAGCGCAACGTTCCTCGTCGACTGCCCTACAGAAATCGTAGCAGCGATCTCCGATGCTTAGATCCATCAGTTTCATCATCAGTAAAACACTATTGTACCCATCGTTGAAAGTGCTGATAGCAATGTAACTGGCAATTTCGACGGTTTTCGCACCGCTGGAACTCGTTTTTGGAGCCATTGACCAGATGGCGGAGTTGACGCTTTCGTTGGCGTTTTGCGTGAAGCCTCCTTCGCACCGTTCTAACAATTCATCTGAAGTGAGTTCCTCATAAACAGGTCGAATGGCATCTTGAACAATTTGAGGCAGAGGATTCTTGTGTAGATATTCATCCAAAGTGCCAATCGCTTTTGATATTTGCCAAGAGCACCACGAGTCTTCTCCCGGCGGACAATTTTCATGCTGCGGGATTTCGTCGGTCGAGCTCTTGTGCTTGAATGTTGCCCAAATAGCTTTCTTCATTTCGTCTTTAGAATTAGAGAACGTTCGAATAGCGAGACCGTAATATACTGTTAGCTCGTTAATTAGTTTATCGGTTAGCTTTCCTTTATAGCAAGCCTTTCTTTTCCTTTTTGATTTTACGAAGTCGTGTGTTCATCCTTTTCTGCACATGACCTATGCATTCTTTTTTCATCACTTTTTCTTCGTATGGATTCGAGTAAACAATTCTACTAACCCATACAAACGACACAATAGGACAGCTGCACGTGCTGAACCGTGCGAGTTGCATACACTGATCGAGCCGCGCGGTCGACCGCTCGCAGCGGCTCGACCTTCCTACCGAAAAATACCTGTAACCTTAGTAATTTTGCGATTTTCTGTATCAACTATGGATTAAATGATGCGTAACAGTTCAAAGATTATTATAAAACAATAAAAAAAAAAATTAAAAAAATTACATGGTGGCCAGACCCCTTAACGCCGCCGCGGCCTTCCTCCCTCACTCCCTTAACCCTTATGTCAATGACCGAAATAATAACGTTGCTCAATAACCGGGGTACCCGGGTGCCCACTTTTAAAATTTGTATAATAAAAGCAGTTCGCGGCGAAATTTGCTGGAAATTTTTATAGGAATAGGAGAATAATAGAATCTAATCTATGACGTCATAAAGAAATGAAAGGTGAAGTAATATATATGTGGCACAAAAGTATTGTAGTCGGATTAGGCTACGGTTTGAGAAAGGACTGTATACTGGATAATAGGTGGTTGCTAGATATATCGTATCTTACAGATGAGGCATTCCATGCCAAATCGGACACTTTCGGACCTCACCCCCTTCGATTTTTTTTTAAATTTTTTATGTTTTTAAGACTGATGAAATACGCGTTCAAGAATTTTTTCAGATTTTTTTGACCATCCGTTTCAAAAATATGAATTTTCTTAAAATTCGGGCTCATTTTTTTCAAATGCTCATAACTTTGCGAAATATGGACCAATTTGATCGTTCTTTTTTTCAAAATTTGTGTTTTTGAATGCTCTTTCAAGAAAAAAATATAATTTTTTTCGACATAATTTTTTTCTTTGTTTAATTTTTATTTCAAGGACAAAATATTTTCTATCTCGAAACACGTCACCTTCGATTTTTTTGAAAAAATTCTCAAATAAACTTTGATGCATGTAAGAACTATAAAAAAATTTCCATCGTGGGGAAACTCTTCGTTCTATCTTTTTTCTTTTTTTGAAAATATCCATTCTCTCAAATCGTTTGTTCCGTTTCAATGAAAAATGTTTTTTTTCGAGATGTATGCCCCGTCCGATTTTTTTGAAAAAATTCTCAAAAATACTTGGATGGATATAAGAACTTTTAAAATTTGTCCGATCGTGGGGAAACGTTTCGTTCTATTTTCTTTCTTTATTCGAAAATATCTATTCTGACAAATCGTATGTTCCATTTCAATTTAACGACCAAGACGAACAGAATCCGTGACAGAATAGATAGTTTCGAATAATGAAAAAAAATAGAACGGAAAGTTTCCACACGATGGGAATTTTTTTTTAGTTCTTACATGCATCAAAGTTTATTTGAGAATTTTTTCAAAAAAATCGAAGGGGACATGTTTTGAGATAAAAAACATTTTCCCTTGTAACGGAACATACGATTTGTTAGAATAGATATTTTCAAATAAAGAAAAAAAATGGAACGAAGAGTTTCCCGACGATCGGACAAATTTTTTAAGTTCTTACATGCATCAAAGCTTCTTTGAGAATTTTTTCCAAAAAATCGGACGGGGCATAGATCTCGAAAAAAAACATTTTTCATTGAAACGGAACAAACGATTTGAGAGAATGGTTAATTTCGAAAAAAGAAAAAAAATAGAACGGAGTTTCCCCACGATGGAAATTTTTTCATAGTTCTTACATGCATCAAAGTTTATTTGAGAATTTTTTCAAAAAAATCGAAGGTGACGTGTTTCGAGATAGAAAATATTTTGTCCTTGAAATAAAAATTAAACAAAGAAAAAAATTATGTCGAAAAAAATTATAGTTTTTTCTTGAAAGAGCATTCAAAAAAACAAATTTTGAAAAAAAGAACGATCAAATTGGTCCATATTTCGCAAAGTTATGAGCATTTGAAAAAAATGAGCCCGAATTTTAAGAAAATTCATATTTTCGAAACGGATAGTCAAAAAAAACTGAAAAAATTCTTGAACGCGTATTTCATCAGTCTTAAAAACATAAAAAATTTTTAAAAAAATCGAAGGGGGTGAGGTCCGAAAGTGTCCGATTTGGCATGGAATGCCTCAGATATTGTTTGGTAAAGATCTTTTGTGGACTGTATTTTTATTAAGATGTTAAAGAAAGATAATGAGCCGGATTCAGAATAAGGAGTCTGGTGACAGCTGTGGGGAAATGAATGCACACAATTAAAATAAATAAATAAGTTTATTGATTTGTGCAGTAATAAATAGATCATTAGTTTAATAAATAGATCTTCAATGTGTGTGACTTCGATCACTTTTGGAATTATTAAATTCGATCATGTATTGATCGGGGCTCTGCCATTAAATAAATAATTGTTTCGTCACACACTTCCTTATTGATCAAGTGGGAGCAGCAAAATTTATCTCAAACTTACCGTGCCGTCGTTGATGGTTGCACGTGGTCGGTGCCAGTCGTTTAGAAAGACGGGCGTAAATCGTCCTCTTCGTGCTGGCTCTGCTCTGATTTTGGATCTGGACTCTTTCTTTTGTAGGTTCGATGATTTGCTCAGATCTAGATTTTCTCTTGTGCGTTTGCCTCACAGATGGATCACAAATTTGCTTGAGTTGTTCACTGAAAAGTGCTTCTTGCCACCGTTCACATAACAGAATGGCCGACTTCCTGGACCCGCTTTCTTCTTGCGAGAAAGAAGGAAGTGGCGTGAACATGTGATCAGATATTGATCGGTGATTTGTCACCGTATTTGGACACGCAGGAGTCGTGTCCACTCCTGATTGGCGCGTAATGAACAATAGACTGTCTCCGCGCTATTGATCGAAGATCACAGCCGCTCGCCCGTGTGGTATGTTTATGATCCGCGCTTAAAGAGCTGCGGGTAATTCTGCTGCCGCCCGCCATGAACTGAATCAATCCGTAACAGATATCGTAGTACATATATTGTATTCTACATTAGCGATAGCGATTGTCCTTTTAGCAATGCGACCGTATTCCTTTTCCAACGAAATATCTGCAGTCTGTCTTTTTCAATCGAACTTGCAAGACCCTGTGATCGTTCTGTGCCATTTGAGCTGTTCCACTTTGAAATTTATATATGGTACATAGACAATTATATCATATAAGCTGATTGTGTTGTTTGTTGTGTTGCGGAAAACGAGACGCCATGGAAGAATTGTCAAAGTCACAATATTTGCAATTGAGTGCAGAAGAAAAAAACATTTATTTGAAACAATTATTGGGTGAATCGGATCCGGAAAGTAGTGTACAATCAGATAGCGACGACGAAGATTGGTGTCCCGCAGAACGCATGGAAGTTTCTTCTCACAATGAGAAAAATGACGAAGATGGAATTAGTATGCAATATAAAGATGCACAACCAGGCTCGAGTGGTAGTGGTGTTGGTTCAGAAGAATTCAGAAATGAGGCCATTAGAACTGAACTCAACGAATATGAATCTGAATCCGAATTAGAGGAACAAGAAGTAAGAAGCGATTCAGAAAACACGATTGATAATACAATTTCTGGAGAAGAGACCACGACTTCATTTGTGGCAAAAGATAAAACAATATGGAACAAAACTCCGCCAGTTCAACATCAAACTCCAGCTCGCAATATTGTAAGATTTAGAAGCGGACCACATAAAATGACAGAACATTTATCGATTTCTGATACATTCAGAAAGATTTTCACGGAATAAATGACGAGTATTATAGTTCGCCACACTAATAAAAAGGCAGAAGCAGTTTACAAGATGCATAATGCAAAAAATCCGGAGAAGCTGCTTGAGTGGAAAGCTGTGACGTCCCATGAGTTGTACGCCTTTTTGGGAGTACTAATTAGTGCAGGAGGCAACAATTCGAACACCGATCACACAACGGATATGTGGAAATCATCGTCATTTCCTTTGTACCGTGCAACAATGGAAATAAATAGATTCTGGAATATTTTACGTTTTATACGTTTCGATGATTCCCATACACGCGAGTCACGCTTATGTGACGATAAAGCTGCACCCATTCGTGATTTATGGACAATGGTAAATTCTAATTTATCAAAAAGAACAAGCCTACCGAAAATTTGACGATCGACGAACAATTATACCCTTTTCGTGGTCGAACTAGATTTACTCAATATATACCAACAAAACCAGCAAAGTACGGCATAAAAATATGGTGGATTTGCGATGCGCAAAATGCTTATCCACTAAATGGTTTGATTTATACTGGAAAACAAGGAAATGGACGAGAGACCAACCAGGGTGAGAGAGTGGTGAAACAACTTGCAGTAGATTATAAAGGATCCGGCAGAAACATTTGCATGGACAATTTTTTTACGTCATTATCGATAGCAAAGCATTTAGTGTCATGGAACCTAACAATTGTTGGCACTTTGAAGAAAAACAAACCTTATATTCCTAGGGTAATGGCACCTTCTACAGCGCGAAATCAGTTTTCTAGTACATTTGCATTCCATGAAAATGTTACTATGTGCTCCTATGTGCCAAAACGAAACAAAGCAGTTGTTACACTTAGCACGATGCATACCGATATGACAGTATCGAATCATAGGCAAAAAAAGCCAGATATTATTCTTTATTATAATAAATATAAGAGTGGGGTCGATACCATGGACCAAATGTTACGAAGATACACGACACAACGACGTACAAATAGATAGCCACTTGCAATGTTTTACAATATTATTGATGTCGTAGCACTTGCGTCATACACAATTTATTTTGCAAATAATACTATGATTCCAACAACAACCAATCAACGAAGAACGTTTTTGAGAACACTCAGTGAAGAACTAACTTTACAAGTCAATGAGAATCGATCTCGAAATCGCCAAGTGATGAGACACTTTAGCACAAAGCTAGCGATTGAGAGCATCCTGGGCAGACCAACAAGGATTGTAGAAATTGAACCGGAGACTTCGAAAGCGAGGCTGGATAGTACTGGGAGGAAAATGATTACTGGCTCATGTCATTTATGTTATAAAGGGTCAGTAAAAAAACGTAGAAAAACTAGAAAATCCTGTAAAGTATGTAAGAAACCTGTTTGCGACGAGCATTCAATAAATATTACTAAATGTAAAGAATGTATTTAAATAAATAAATATTATTATTTATATGTTGGTTTTCATATTATTAGTGTAAAATTATTGTACTCCTATAATATTCTACTTTTTGAGATATATATGGGTATATGGGTACCCGGGTACCCCGGATGTGGAGAACAGCTATATAGACTTAATTTCATAACTTTTCTGGGTTCCGCCACGAAAAAGAAAATTTGGAACAGATAATCTGCTTTAAGAGGGTTAAATTCGCGGGGATCTAAGAGGTTTTTCAAGAAATTTAATTCAAAAGCAAAAATGTTTGATCAAATGTATTAAGGTGGCTACACGGGTACCCGGTTATTGACATAAGGGTTAATTGCGCCTCCTGCCCTCCATTCCTCCTCAATGCAAAGTTGTATTCCTTTACCTCTTCTATTTTTGTCCCCCCCACCTCCAATCTACCTTCTTCATCCTCCCTCCTCTCTCCCTAAACCTCATGATTTTCGTTTTTCTTACATTTAATTCCAATCCTCTTTCCTCCAGAAACCTTCCCAATCTTGGCAACGTTGCCCTCATATCGTCTTCCTCCACCGCCAACATCGCTATGTCATCCGCGTAAGATAACACATACACCTTTCCCCCTCCTACCCTAACTCCCCCCCACTTCCCCTTCTCCATGTAGCCCTCCAAGTCCGATATTAAGATATTGATTAATATCGGACTTAGACCCCCCCCCCCCCCCTCTAATTCTTCCATGTGAAAACTTTGGTCGTCCTACTTGACCGTATCGTGGCCGAGGATACACCAACCTTTAAGACATCATTCTTGTCCGTAATCGACACCCCAGTCACTAGCCCTTTTTTTTTTATCGTCAAGGAATTCTTCGGAAGACTTCTGCCCTCCATTGGGGAAGAGGGCAGCGTATGTCAGATTCCTACTGACTAAAACCCAGACATTACTCCACCGGGGAGGGTGCTTCTGAACGTCGCACGGCGAACGCCCAGGGCTTGGGGCTGCATCGGTATAAAGACTCTCGAATTCATCACGAATACAGACCCCAGTCACTAACCCTTTCTCAACCATTTCACATATCACGCGTTTGCCGACGTGTCCCAATCGCTCATGCCACACAGTTAAATTTGTCGTGGCTATGTTCGCTTCATCGGCGCTTCCTTGCTTTGCCACCTTGAAGAACATGCGATACACATCGTTATTTTGTTTCATACCAGCCGCGAGCACTTCACCATCGAGCGTCACTTCAACCCTATTATTTTTAAATTGCACTCCAAGTCCCTTTTTCGTACATACAACGACAGAGAATAAATTCTTGCGCAGTTTCGGAACATGTAGTACACTCTCGATTTTCGGGTTCTGCCACACACCGTCGATGAACTTTTTAATTTGTACCGTGTCTTCACCAGTGACGTTACAGATCTGATTATCACCGAGTGAGATCGTGGTAAAGGTAAAGAAAGACGTGCTCATCACCGATTTGCATGAAACTTCGTGTAATGGTAAATTTTTGCATAAAAATAAGATCTGCAAAAGCCAAAAAGCGCGCTCTCGTCTAATTAAAAAGTTATTAAGCGTTAAAGTTTTGTTATAAAATCTGCCTTACCGGCACCGCGAACGCTATCTGCGCATGCGCGCTGATGCCTGCGCATGCGCACTGATGTCTGCGCATGCGCACGGACAAGTTTGCAGGTAAAGTGCGCGTATTTGAAATGAAATAATATTGAATTGGCGAAGGCTAGGTGTAGGCTAGGCTTCCCTTTCATAATATTTTAAGGTTTTCAATCAAACAGGGGTTTGAGAGTTGGTTTAGGTCTAGATTTCTTTCAGCCAAATCTCACTTTTCGTTTTATTTCTATGGCTAGGTGTGGGCAAGGCTTCCCTTTCATAATGTTTAAGGGTTTTCAATCAAACAATGGTTGGAGAGTTGGTTTAGGTCTAGATTTCTTTCAGCCAAATCTCACGTTTCGTTTTATTTCTATGGCTAGGTGTGGGCAAGGCTTCCCTTTCATAATGTTTAAGGGTTTTCAATCAAACAATGGTTTGAGAGTTGGTTTAGGTCTAGATTTCTTTCAGCCAAATCTTACTTTTCGTTTTATTTCTATGGCTAGGTGTGGGCAAGGCTTCCCTTTCATAATGTTTAAGAGTTCTCAATTAAACAATGGTTTGAGAGTAGGTTCGTGTTATATTTTAATAGCAAAAGTGCAGCAACATCATTTCTATCGACAAAAGCACTACAAAAGGGAAGCCTAGCCTACACCCAGCCATTAAATAATACAAAAAGTAAGATTTGGCTGAAAGAAATCTAGACCTAAACCAACTCTCAAACCATTGTTTGATTAAAAACCCTTAAACATTATGAAAGGGAAGCCTTGCCCACACCTAGCCATAGAAATAAAACGAAAAGTGAGATTTGGCTGAAAGAAATCTAGACCTAAACCAACTCTCAAACCATTTTTTGATTGAAAACCCTTAAATATTATGAAAGGGAAGCCTTACCCACACCTAGCCTTCGCCAATTCAATGTTATTTCATTTCAAATACTCGCACTCTACCTGCAAACTTGTCCGTGCGCATGCGCAGACATCAGTGCGCATGCGCGGATGTCGTTCGCGGTGCCGGTAAGGCAGGTTTTTCAATAAACTTTGACGCTTAATAACTTTTTAATTAGACGAGAGCGCGCTTTTTGGCTTTTACAGATCTTATTTTTATGCAAAAATTGATGTTTCTGCAAAGTTTCATGCAAATCGGTGATGAGCACGTCTTTCTTTACCTTTACCGAGATCGTAGCACCAGTATTATCAGTCTTATAGTCGGTAAACCAGTCACGTCGGCAAGTTAGATGCCTTGACGCACCGCTGTCGATCAGCCAGACCTCACCTTGATCGGCCGCCTTAACGTGACTCTCAGTCCATAGCACATGATTTTTCGAACCCGACGCAACCGAATTTATACCTGCCTCTACCACGAATGTGCAGTCGCGGGATTTTACACCATCTTCACGCGGTTTCCGCTTATTTTGGCACTGACTCGCAACATGTCCCCTTTTCTGACACCTGTAGCACTGTATTTCTCTTGTATTATAACTTTTCTTGCTCTCGGCATTTCCGGCTCCCTTCGGACGTCGATTTTTGGCCGTCGCGGCCAACGCTTCCGAAGCATCTTCTTCGACTGCAAGCCTTGCGTCCTCTCTGATTAGCCTTTCTTTGAAAATTATCAAGAGTTTGTCGTGCAGATTCGACACTGTCCAATGCCACCTGCAGCGTGCTGAACCTCGTGGTCAGACTCGCGAGAATCTTTCTCGCCATGTTCGTCACCTTCGCCACGTGTTATACTGTCGTATCCGGACTTCCGTTTCCGGAGTGACTGAATGCGAGAGTGTGGAGAGTGAGTGCAGAGAGAAAGCGAAGGAGGGTAGGATAGTGGAGTGTAGTGAGGCGTAGGAGGGAGAAGGGGAAAGAAGGGAAAGAGTAGTTGCACAGTGAGTGAAGGGAGTAGGAAAGGTGCAAGGAGGGAGAAGAAAAGAATAGGTGAAAAGAACGGGAAAAGTGTGAGGTTAGAGGGCCACGTGAGGAAAGAGCGGGTGACGGAGGAGCGACAGCTGGCGGAGGTAGGAGGCAATTAGGGAGTAGTGAGTAGAAGGGGAGGGAAGAGAGGGACGGAGGAAGGTAGTAAGGCCATCTACCAGGCGAGATTGGAGAGAGAGAGAGGTAGGGTCGGTAAGACGGCGTAATACAGTGTGAAGGGAATGGATAAGTATAATAGGGAGTCATCAGGGAGCGAGAGTAGTACAGGAGAGCTGTCAAAGAGGAAGAGAGAGATGGAGACAGAAGGAGGGGTGGGAGGGGGAGAGGAAGGGAAGTGGATATTTAAGCAAAGCAAAAAGGTGCAAAGGTCGCCAAGGAAGAAGGAAGAGGAGAGGAAGCGGGAAGAGAGTAGAGAGGAGAGAGGGAGGGAGGTGGGAGAGGTAGGGAAGGAAAGAAATGGGATGGATTGGAAGGGGTTGGAGGAACTGATAAAGGGGGCGGTGGCGGGGGAGATGGAGAAGCTAGGAGATAAGCTAATAGATAAAATAAAGAAGGAGCTAAAAGAAGAGTGGAGGAAGGAGGTGGAAGAACTCAGGAAGGAGTTGAGGCAGGAGAGGGAAGAAAGAAGGAAATGGGAAAAAGAGAGGGAAGGATTAGGAAGGGCGATAAAAGGGATGGAGGAAAGAAGAGGGGAAGGGAAGGGAGAGAAGAGGTGGAAGAAGTAATGAAGGAACTGGGAGTCAATAGGGAGGAAATAGAGAGCATAAAGGAGATAGGAGGAGGAGGAGGAGGGAGGGAAAGAAAGGTGATGGTGAGAGATAAAGATCTGGATAAGAAGAAGGAAGTGATGAAGAATAAGTCAAAAGTGAGAGAGAAAGATATAAGAATCGAGGACGACTTGACATGGGAGGAAAGGAGGACTAAATGAAGGATAGAACAGAGGGCATGGGAGGAGAGGAGGAGAGGGAAAAGAGAATGGGTAGGATATGAAAAGTTGCAAGTGGAAGGAAGATGGTGGAAGTGGGACGAGGAGAGGGGGGAACTGATAGAATGGGATAGGGGCAGTGGACAGAGACAGGGGGAAGAGAGAGTAGGAGGGGGGGAAGAAGGGAAATAGATGAGGAGGGAGACGAGGAAAGGGATGAAAAGGGAGAGGTCAGGGAAGAGGAGAGAGAAAGGGGACAAGGGGAAGAAGGAAGAAAGGAGGAAGAGAGGAAAGAAAAGAGGAGGAGGTGGAAGGTGGCATTTTGGAATGTAGCAGGATTAGGAGGGAAGGACAAGGAGTTCTGGGAGGGAATCAAGGAATGGGATATTATAATGCTTATGGAGACGTGGGTGGAAGAAAGAAGCTGGAAGTGGGTGAAGAAGAGACTTCCGATAGAATATGAATGGGAAGTTCAATTCGCGAGAAGGGAAAAAATTAAAGGAAGGGCAATAGGGGGGATGGTGAAAGGGGTAAGAAGGGGTTTAGTGTGGGAAGAAGAGGAGGGGAAGAGAAAGGAGAAGGAAGGGATAATGGAATGTGGGGTGATACTGGGGAAAGAAAAATGGTAAATAATAGGAGTATACGTGAACAAAGATTTGGAGGAGAAGCTAAGAGAATTGGACAGATGGATGGGGGAGGTGAGAGAGGGAGAGAAGGTGATGATAGGAGGGGATTTTAACGCAAGAACAGGAGAGGAGGGAGGGATGTGGGGTGAAGGGGACTGGAAAGAGGAAGAACAAAGGATAAGGAAGTCGAAGGACAAAAAGGTTAATGGAGAAGGAGCGAAACTACTGAGATGGTTAGAACAGAATGGGGGAGTGATATGTAATGGAGGGATGGAAGGGGACTGGAATGGGGAATGGACGTATACGGGGAGAGGGAAGGGTACGGTAATAGACTACATCATAGGGGATAGGGAAGCATGGGAGGGGTTGGCGGGAATGGAGGTGGAGAGCAGGGTGGATTCAGATCACCAGCCAGTGGTAGCGTGGATAAAGGGAAAGGGGGAAGGAATGGAAAGAAAGGGGAAAGGAGGGGGGAAAAGGAGTAGAGGGGTGTGGAACGAGAAGGGAAGAGAGGATTTTGAGGCGAGGACGGGGGCTAAAAAGGGGGAGGAAGGGGGGGTGGACGAAGTACTGGGGGAATTAGAAGGAAGGATAAGAGAGGCAATAAAGGGCAAGAGGGAAGGGGGGGGGGGGGGTTAAGGGAGCGAAAAAAATGATGGGGGGATGGTGGGATGAGGAATGTAAGCAGGAGAAGAGGGGGTTAAGAAGGGAACTGAGGAGATGGAGGAGGAAAGGGGGAGAGGGAGAAGTGTACAGAGAGAGAAAAAGGAGATATAAAGAGATGTGTGAGAGAAAAAAAGAGGAAGAGAGGGAGAATTGGATAAGGATAGCAGGGGAAGCAAGAACGGAGGGAGAAGTATGGAAAGTAATAAAAAGGAGAAGGAATAAATGGAAAGGGGTGAATGAGGGGATAAAGAGGGAAGAATGGGAGGAATATTTTATGGGGCTGCTAGGAGGGGTAAAGGAAAGGGTAAGATGTGGGGGGGGTGGGAAGGAAAGGGGAGAGAGAAAATAAGGAGGAGAGTATAGGATGGGAAGAATGGGAAAAGGTAGCAGATAGACTGAAAGAGGGGAAGGCGATAGGGATAGACGGGGTGCCGAACGAGGTATGGAGATATGGGGGAGAAAGGATTAGGAAGGAGGGGTGGGAGATATGTAGGAAGGTGTGGGAAGGGGAAGGATGGCCGGACAGCTGGAAAACGGGAGAAATTGTGCCAATAATTAAGAAAGGAGAGGGCAGAAGAGTAGAAGAATACAGGGGAGTGACGGTGATGCCGTCATTGTATAGGATTTACACGGCGATATTGGCGGGGAGGCTAGGGGAGGAAGTAGAAAGGAAGGATATACTGGGGAAAGGGCAAGTAGGATTTAGAAAAGGAAAAGGGACAATGGACAACATATATGTGCTGAATCGCCTGTTAAACAGACAGCTAGGGAGAAAGAGAAAATGCACGGTATTCTTCGTAGACCTGAAAGCAGCATTTGACAGCGTAAATAGAGGAACAGTAATAAGAGTGATGAGGGAAAGAGGCATATGGGAAGGGTTGATCGAAA
Source organism: Anoplius nigerrimus (assembly GCA_914767735.1). Lineage (NCBI taxonomy): Eukaryota > Metazoa > Arthropoda > Insecta > Hymenoptera > Pompilidae > Anoplius > Anoplius nigerrimus. The sequence continues at coordinate 1,397,410 of OU612081.1, forward strand.
GAGTGGAGGAGATATTAGAGGAAATGAAGTGCAAGGTGAGGTGCGGGGGAGGAGAAGGAGAGGTATTCTGGCTGGCCTGGGGGCTAAGGCAAGGGTGCCTCTGAGTCCGTTATTATTTAACATATTAATAGCGGACTTGGAGGGGTATATGGAGAAAGGGAGGTGGGGGGGAGTGAAACTGGGGGAAGGGAGGGTGTATACGATGGCGTACGCAGACGACATCGTACTAATAGCGGAGGAGGAAGATGATATGAGGGCGATGCTGAGGAGGCTGGAACGTTATTTGGAGGAGAAGGCCCTGGAGTTAAATGAGAAAAAATCAAAGATAATGAGATGTAGGGAGGGGGGGGGGGGGAAGAATGAAGAGGGTGGAATGGAGGTGGAAAGGAAAGAAGATAGAGGAAGTAAAGGAGTATAATTATTTAGGATACATGATTAAAAGGAACGGAAGGCAGGATGCGCAGGTGAGAGAGAGAGTGAGGAAGGCGGTGGCGGTGATGAGGGAGGTGTGGGGGTTGGGTAAGGGACTATGGGGGAGGGATTGGGAAAGAAGGGTCTGGCTTTTTGACACATTAGTTTGGCCGGTGATGGGATATGGAGCGGAAGTTTGGGGGTGGGAGGAAAGGGAGGAAATGGAGAGAAGTCAGGAGAGGTATTTAAGGTGGGTGATGGGAGTAAGCAGGGTAACACCGGGTTACATGGTGAGAGAGGAGATGGAAAGAGAGAAGATGAGGGTGAGGATGGGGAGGAGGGCGTGGAAATTTGAACGGAGGTTGAAAGAAGGGAAGGGAGGGGAACTGACGAGGAGGTGCTGGGAGGAGGTAGAGGAGAGGGAAGGAAGGAACAAGACGGTAGGGAGGTGGGAAGAGGAGAGGAGGGGATTCTGGAGGGTAAGAGGAATTGAGATGGGAAAAGAGGAAGGATTTGAGGAGTTAGAGAGAAGGGATAGGGAGGAGCAGAGGAGGGAAAGAAGGAAAAGATAGAGACATCCAGGTCAAACAAATGGTACAAGGTGATAATGGAATTGGGGAAGGCGGAGTACAGAAAGAATAAAAAATGGTCGGAGGAGAGAAAGAGAAGAATAGCAAGGGCCAGGATGGGGAATGAGATGAGGAGTGGGAAGTTCTGGGAGAAGGAGGAGGAGAGAATATGCAGATTGTGTGGAGAAGAAGAAGAGACGTGGGAGCATGTGTGGGAGAGGTGTGGGAAGTGGGGAGGAGGGGAGGAGAAAAGGACAGGACAGGTACTGGGGGGAGACGGGAGGGGTGAAGAGTGGCTGAAAGAGCTAGAGGAGGCAAGAAGAAAAGGGGAAAGTAAGAGGGAGAAAAGGGAGAGGAGGGAGGGAGGAAGGGAGGGAGGAGATAGAGTGAATGAGAGGAGGAGAGAGGGTGAAGAAGTAGCGGAAGAGGACGAAACGGAAGTCGGGAATGAGAGAGAGAGAGAGAATGGAGAGAGAGCGGGAGAGAGAGAGGAGCGGAGAGGGGGGGGAGGAGAGGGAGAGCGAGCGAGCGAGCGAACGAGCGGACGAAGCGAGAGCGGATTAGGATAGGTTAAGAGTAGATATAAGATAGGATTAAAGGAAATTGTAAAAGTAGAGGAAGCAGAAGATATATATTCCTAGCATTTACAATCTTAACGGCACACCATTAACAATAGTTCATCAAATGTCTGATCTGGGTGTCATATATACTTCTACTCTTAATTTTTCCACGCATATTGTCAAAATTGCTGGTAACGCAAGCAAAACTCTGGGCTTCATCTTGAGGCATGGCAAAACTTTTACAAATTTTAACTCTATTAGAACATTGTATCTTACAATGGTACTTCCGCATTTAGAGTACGCTAGTATTGTCTGGTCTCCGGCTAGTTTGAATCTTATAAAGTTAATGGAAAGAATTCAGCATAGATTCTTACGATTTATGTCAAAATATCAATCGCTAGGACCGCCTATGCGTTATGACGATCATGATTATTCAAGTATTATGGCGAGGCTTAACATAACTAGCTTACAGAACAGAAGAATAGTTAATGATTGTTTATTCCTTCACTCCATTATTAATTATAAAATCGACTGTCCGCAGCTATTGCAGAAGGTAGGATTGAACATCAAGCACCCTTCACTTCGTAACACTCATACATTTTATATAGATAATTTTAGAACCAACTTACGATTGGCGAATCCGATTACGAGATCAATAGTCCATACAAACACCTTTTCAAATTCATTAAATTTTTTCAACAGTAGCCGAGCATATATAAGAAATGCCATTATTCACCAGCTTTAGTCAAAATGTCACATCTGTGCGACATTTAGTATCTGTGCGACATCTAGTATCTGTGCGACATTTAGTATCTCTTATTATTAAGATCGACCGTTCTCTAATTTTCTATCTTTCGATTACACTTCTTTATATTTTTTTTTCTTTTTTTTTATTTCAATTTTCTATTCAATTTTCTTTATTGTTCCTTTTTCCCTTATCGTTTCCTTGGTTTCTATTGGAATCAAGTTTACTAACTTTGTAATATCTTATGTAATAATGGGCATTTGCCCGTCAAATTAATAAATAAATAAATAAATAAATAAATATATGTGGAAATTTTTGTAACCCGGAAGGGAGAAAAAAAATAAACTATACTATACTACTATACTGCCGTATCCGTTTCGCTCATCCTATATGCATGAAATTTTTGTAGCAGGCCCAACTTGTTAGTTTCTGTCTTTTGTTCGTGTATTAAGCACAATTTCTTCCACATTTCTTTCGCAGAAATGTACGACAGCACACAGATTTGTTTGGCTTCGTCGAGATTGGATAAGATAATGAACTTCGCCGTTGCATCATCTTTCAGGTTTTTCTTTAACGCGGACACGTGTTGCGGTCCTGCGGGTGGTATTTCCCTCGTGCCGTCTACGATGTCGAGGACATCGTTCATCACAAATAACGCAATCACTTGAGCTTTCCAGCCCTGGAAATTCATTCCATCGAAAGGCTTCACACCCTTCACTGAGATTGCAACTGACATCGCGGATTTAATTGCTTGCACACTTCCGACATGTTACCACCGGCACACCGGCACTTGGTAGACAATGGCCGACTTCCGTTGCGCGCCACGTGCAACTCTCCGACCTCTCACTCCACTCACACAATATTTCACAGTTAACCGTTAACTGGGCCCATAACCTGTTATAGCAGGTGTGTGTGAGCGGGGTGAGGAATTGAGTCGCACATTTTAATAAACTGGTATTTTATTGATAGGTTAGGTACAGTTTACTTTTACGTGTTCCGCCTTACTTTACTTATTGCGACTGACGACGATGAACGACTACGAACGACGACGACGAACCGCCTTCCCGATTTACCACGGAGAGTCGCTCCGGAGCACGAGAGCTGCCGAAGTTCCCCGACAAGTGCCGAGTAGACAAAACAGAACAGAAGCGCGCTAAACTTAATTATCTTTAATAAATATGTACAATGAAAAATGGACCCTCGCGTCCGAGAATGTGGTTTACCACTTACTGCCATGAATTACAATAAAAAGAGTTTGTATTAAATAACTTATGCAAAATTCGTGCCCGCAACACACCAGTTCGCTACAATGAGTTATATGAAAAATGAGTTGGCTTACATGATTGCAAAGCAAGGATGAAGTCGGCGTAGATGATACAAATCTTGGCAAAATTAAGTTTTCACATGTTTTGCATGGTTTTCTGTCTTCGCTTTTTCCTTTATATTGTACTTGGTTTCTTCTTTCCACTGAAAAGTTTTTTTTATTGTAATATTTATTTTAATAAATTTTCATATTTTCTTGTTTTGTTGAATTAATCTGTTGAGTCTTTACATTCTTCTCGGTCTATTTTATTCATGATGAATTCTGGTAATCCTGTTACTATGAGAGCAATCAATGTTTTTGGACTTATATCTTTGTCCATATCCAATTAACAGCCTTTCTATGTTCATGGCATAGTTAATTAGCAAGCCATTTTTATATTTGAATGATAGAGCATATGTTACCGTACTTCATCCTTTGTCAGCAGAGGTTTCTAAAAATCTACTTCTCCATTCAGACCACTTAGCCATCACTGTCAGTTTTGTCAAAGTTGCACAGTGCCAATCAGCACATGACTTTTCCAAAAATTATCTTAATATTTCAATTTTCATGTTGTCTTCTATGATTTCAAATCTTATACATTCTTTTTCAAATCTTTCTAGCCATCGTTTTGCGTTTGAGTATTTGCTTGTAAATGTTTCGATCATGAATTTTTCCGCTGTGTTTCAGATTTTTTTGTCCTTTTTTTTTTATGCTTCTAATAATTTCTGTAATATTTGCTTCAATTTATCATTGTTTACTTTTTCTTCTTTTCCCATTACTTCTTCCAAGTATTCATCAATGAATTGCAAATTTCCATTTTCATCTACATAAATATTTTCTGATTCCTGTGGTAGGGTAACCCAAACTTTTCTTACCTGATGTCTCTTTTTTAGGCTGTTCTTTACTTTTTTGTAGGTGTCCGTTTTGGTTAATCCCTCGTATTTATCTATAAGTTTATTTTGTTCTTGTAAAACATTTTGTTTTTCTTCTTCTGTTGCAATGGAGGTTACAATCACTATATTTGATTTCGGCTCCTTCGGTGCCGCTATCAGTTGGGATTCAAATTACAGTTTTGTTAGTATCTTTCTCCTTTTTTTTATATTAAAATTATCGTTTAATTAGACTATTGATGTAGGGTTTATTGACTACAAAGTGTTTCTCTGTAAGTGTTGGGGAATGGGGAAAATAAATATTGAAAAGGAGTGACGAAATTGGAGGGTTAAAAATTCGCCGTTGAAAAGACCGCGAGTGTAACCACATGCACCGTGACGGGCTGAGCCGTAGCCCAAGTTAATAAATGTGCTGAATTCAATCAAGCCCTCATATTGTTGGGTGTTGTACCAGATATGTGAGACTATTTTCTGGTCCACCTGGTAGCCAAGCAGCTTGATGAGGAATCAAGGGAGCTGTGGGAAATTTCGCTGGGGTCCACCACGGAGTACCCTCGGTTTGACCAATTTGGAGGAGACCAGATGAGTGGGAGGTGATATTCACAGGGACTTAAAAAGGGGGGTTAAACGCCAGATCTTTTAGACCATGGATGATATATTGTGGTATTTTACAATGAGAATGTACAAATGATATTGGACCCTTGTGTCCGAGAACGTGGTTGCCCACCTGTAACCATGATTACAATACAATGAGTTTGTAGAAATAGCTTATTGCAAAATTGGTGCCGGCTACACACCAATTCGCTACAAATGAGTGTTACAAAATTGAGATGCTTACATGAGTGCGGTGATACAAATCTTATCTTCGATGATTGCAAAACGTTCGGGATACAAGAAACACGTGTGACTCCTTGGTAGGCTCGAAGCGGAAAGAGAAAGGGACCGTTGCCGAAACGGCCTCGTGCGATGTTAAATCTACGGAAATTCCCGGAGTCACACGAGATTCCTCGAACAGGTGTTGTTATGATATATAAGCAATGATGACTAATGAGGTGCTGCTGCGGATGAGAGAGATAAGAAGCAGCTCGCTGTGCTGCGCAATGCTTAATCCTAAACATTCCGCCCGCCATCAGCAACGTGTTGATGATGAGTCCTCCTGGTGAAGTGGAAGCGGAGCGAGCTTGGTGAGCGGTCGCGTGAGCGTTGTGGTGGCCTTTTTGAGTGTCACAACTCTGGTCAAACCATCCTTCCCTGGGTGCAGCTGAGTGACCCTTTGCCAATGGCCATTTACTCGGAGGGAGGCGCTCGTCGGTGATGAGAACGAGCGATCCAACCGTGATGTCGTTGGAAGGATGATGCCATTTTGGAACTGAAAGATGATGCTGCAAATAGTGAGAAGACCAATGAGACCAGAACTGTTGCGACCGTTGTTGAATGAGTTGCCACCGAGAAAGTCGTCCGACGTTGAGGTCTGCCAGTGATGGCTCAGGAACTGTGGAGAGTGCGCTGCCAATGAGGAAATGCCCAGGAGGGAGTGCGGATACGTTCTCCGGATCGTCGTTAAGTGCCTCCAGCTTTCTTGAGTGGAGCGTCGCTTCAATTTGAGTGAGCAGTGTAGAGTGCTCCCCAAATGTGAGAGTCGTGTCTCCAAGGGTCCTGTTGTGTCGTATCGGGATCGACGCCATCACGTTGGTCCCGTGGTTCCGGAATTGTAATAATACTATTGGGGTCATTCCATGTCAAACCGACCAGTGGTTGGAATCGACCAATTTTGATTTGGATGAATTTTGGTCAGAACTTTTCTTTTATCATATAACGAAGTCCTGCCAAAGGAAACAAATTAAAAAAATTTTTTTTGGAAGTTATGCGAACTTGAAAATGTTGCAATTTTTCCAGTTTCTTAATCAAGAGCATACTTGGAATTGTAATAAAAAATTATTGTGAAAAAAATTTTCGAAAAAATTGCTGATTTGCACAATTTTGAAAACTAAAAAATCTTAAAAATCGCTGAACCCCCATATATTTTTGGCTCAATTTTTTTCTAGGGTACCTCTAACTAATCTCAAAAGATGCTGAAATTTTCAAGAGGGGGTTTTTTTTCTTTCAAAGATATGAAAATTCTTTTTCTTTGGCACATACTGAATGAAATAACGATAAATACACTTGTGTCAATTCAAAAATTCATATCTTTTGAAAGAAAAAAAAACCCCTCTAGAAAATTTTAGCATCTTTTGAGATTAGTTAGAGGTACCTAGAAAAAAATTTGAGCCAAAAATTTATGGGGGTTAAGCGATTTTTAAGATTTTTTAGTTTTCAAAATTGTGCAAATCAGCGATTTTTTTGAAAATTTTTTTCAAAATAATTTTTTATTACAGTTCCAAGTATGCTCTTTAAAAAAAAATGGTGGTCCATTTCTGTAACTATAACAGTTCTCGAGGTATTTAAAAAATAAGATTAAGAAACTGGAAAAATGGCAACATTTTCAAATTCGCATAATGTTCGAATTTCTAACGGTTCGAATCTAACCGTCGCGCAGAGTCACCGCACGGTCGTTACCCGTGTTGCGGGGCAAAAATTCGGTGGCATTGTTGATCAATTAGAGCAATGCCCCTTCCCGTCCGCCGCTCGTCTCTCCGACACGCGCCGGGGCGAAGCGGCTTATGATTCAAATTAGTATAACGGCATAAGTCCTACACAACACCTCGTTTGATCTATCGGCATTGTTAAATACTATTATTTGCGTGCTGTTTAATAAAGTGTTTAAACATAAAACGGACTCTTTCTTCGCGCACCCAACCGGCAACATTAGATTTATAATTTATGTGCGTTTCTTTAGGCGCGTACATAAAATTTATGGTCCTTCGAGCCGGATACTGGGTCACGTATACGCGAAGTTAATCGGGAGTTCGTCCGAGTAAAGAGACGAGGTGAAAGGTGCCGAATTCGGAGTGTAGTGAGTGCGATCCGCGACGCGCGTGGACAATCACGTCATTACGTTGTCACTTGATACGCCTCCTAATTAAAACTATACTCCGCCCCGACCGAACAAAGGGGCCATCAGTCACGGCGGATTACGCGCAGTGACCACAGAACAATCGGGCGATTGCCTAAATAGTCGCTCCGTCACACGTACAGTCTATACGCGTTTACGGCGGGCGGCAACGCCACGAAAGGCATATCTGTCCTTGTCAAGACCACCCGATACGAACGTCGAGTACGACGATTCGCCATTTCGCTACGAGCCCCCACTACGACCACGTCTTCGCTCGCTCCCCACCAATCCACCGGGAGCCGCCGAGACTCACCTGCCTTGTGTTGTGCGAGACAGCATAAACACAAAGGGACATAGGCAAGCATCCGATCAGCTGATCGAGTTCGGTTTCACGCAGTTTTGACAGCTACCACAGGCATGTCAACCGAAGAATCCGGCCAAAGTCAAAAGGCGCCGTTTGAAAGACTGGTGATTGAGCAGCGCTCAGTCATGGATCAATTGGGGCGAGTTGTGCCTAATTATAAAAAATTGGGCAAGGAGAAGTTTACGGAAATCAAGACTCGCAACCGTATTCAAACTCTACGCGAGCTGTGGACTTCGTGCCAGGCATTACACTGCCGAATACAGACATCGGCCACGGGCGCCGATCACAAGCACGACTACTTCCAGAAGAGGGAATTCCTGTCCGCCGAAGCCACCTTCGAGGGGGCGCTCGACTATTTAACGGAACTGCTGGACCTTCAACAGCGAGATTCAAATCCAGTTGCCTCGCACCAGGACGTCGCAGCAATCGTTGGACAACAACAGGCGTCTTCGACCTTCGCGCTGCCACGCATCACAATACCGGCGTTCACGGGTGATTCCACCAAATGGGAAGGATTCAGAGACTCGTTCACCGCGCTCGTCGGCTCGAACAGCGCCCTGACAGCGGCGCAAAAGTTATACTACTTAAAATCGTTTCTGGATGGCGAGGCGGCTTTACTTATACAGAACGTTCAGGTATCAGACGCAAATTACCAAGGCGCATGGCAATTGTTAGTCGACGAGTTCGATAATCCCCGCGCGTTAGTATTCGCGCATATCCACGCCTTCGCTAGCCTGCCCGTGATGAAGTTCGAATCGGCCGCGGAGCTTAAAGTCCTGCGAGACACGGTCAGCGCTTCGTTAGCCGCGTTACAAAATTTAAAACGCCCTGTAGAACACTGGGACGACTTATTGGTGTATATGGTGACACAAAAACTTAGCACGCGAACTCGTACCGAGTGGAACCTACGGTTAGGCGCCTCAAACGAGTACCCATCATTTAGCTCGCTCAAAAACTTTTTGACCGAACGGATTCGCGGCATCGCGGAGCCCACTCATCCGGAGTTATTACGAGATCTTCCGTCCGGAGAATCGACGTCGGGCAATCACGTGCTAGACGATTCTTCGACGCATAAGGTCCTCGGGCTATCGTGGAGTCCAGTCGAAGACTGTTTCCGGTTTCAGGTGACGGAACAGGTCCCCAGCGCGCCAACCAAGAGGGCAATCCTGTCTTTCATTGCTCGTCTTTTCGACCCGTTAGGCTGGGCTTCGCCAGTTATTATTACGGCTAAATTATTAGTACAAGACCTTTGGTTACAAAAGCTGGACTGGGATGACCTTATTCCCGAGCCCTTATTACACGCGTGGCAAGACTTGTGCTCCACTTTTCAGCGATTATCGGAAGTTCGTATACCGCGTTGGACCGGACTGGTGGACTGTAACCCCATCGTTGAAATCCACGGGTTCTCGGACGCCTCCCAGCGGGCCTACTCCGCAGTAGTATATCTCCGGGTCTTACGCTCTCCCGATGACGTCACGGTTACTCTTTTAGCCGCGAAATCAAAAGTCGCCCCGTTAAAAGCTGTGACCATTCCGCGTCTGGAGCTCAACGGCGCGGTATTATTAGTCCGCCTTTTAGACCACGTACAAAAAACATTGAAGTACGACTCGGTGCCGATGCACGGCTGGACTGACTCGGCTGTAGTCCTTGCGTGGCTTGCTAAACACCCTTCGCACTGGACACCATACGTCGCGAATCGCGTGTCCGAAATCCAAACGAAATTACCGCGCTTGAAGTGGCATCATGTGCCTTCGCAATCCAACCCTGCGGATTGCGCCTCGAGAGGCGTTTCCGTCGCCGACCTTTTACTCCATCCTCTCTGGTGGTCCGGCCCTCCGTGGCTACAAAAACCTTCGGTTTGTTGGCCGCACGACCGGGGTGACACTATCACTCGTGATCCACCTTTCTACGAAGCCGTCAATCGGGAACAACGGGCTTCAACTGTCGTTCACACGACCACTTTCCTTGAGACTTGGGATCTAGCAAATAGATACTCCAGCTGGAGTAAGTTATTACGCGTCACGGCCCATGTGCAACGGTTCATAGAACTTTTACGCGCCCGCGTTCGGCGCGACAACGACGCGGTTCCGGTTTTCTGTGCCGCACTTATTGGTAGAGCCCGTAAATTTTGGCTTAAAGAGGCTCAGCGATCCCAGTTTGGAGCTGAGATTCAAGCACTAAAAAATCAGGTAACCCTTCCTCGATCCAGCCCACTGCTCTCCCTCAATCCGTTCCTTGACGGTGACGGGCTGTTGCGGCTTGGCGGGCGGCTTCGTCACGCGTTCATCACATACGACGAACGTTTTCCCATCCTCCTTCCGCGACATCCCCTCAGCGATTTAATAGTGGACCAAGCTCATTTACGATCCTTGCATGGTGGCCCACAACTTACTTTACGCATCCTTCGCCAAAACTTTTGGATACTCGGCGCGAGAACTCTGGTAAAAGGGCGACTTAAGCGCTGTCTGATTTGCGCCCGTGAGCGGGCTACTACGGCCTCACAACTCATGGGAGACCTTCCGTCTGCTAGGGTAAACCCTTCACCGCCCTTCGCACATAGTGGCGTGGACTACGCCGGTCCGTTCCAAGTTACGCCGCGCCCGGGACGAGGGCAGCGGGCTAGAAAATGCTATGTGTCGTTGTTCGTATGTTTAGTTTCGCGCGCAATACATTTAGAATACGTTGAGGATTACTCGACCGCCGGCTTTATTGCAGGGTTCCGACGGTTCGTCAGTCGTCGAGGGCTCCCGACCGATGTCTATAGCGATAATGGCACAAATTTTATAGGGGCCAACCGGGAGCTTCGTCACGCTTTTCTCGCCACGACCATGGACCCGACCTTGCATAGTTTCCTGGCAGATCAAGGCGTAACGTGGCACTTTATCCCTGCTTCCGCCCCCCATTTCGGTGGCTTGTGGGAGGCTGGGGTTAAGAGCTTCAAGCATCATTTCAATCGAGTCGTGGGTAATCGAACCCTGTCTCAGCTAGAGTTTAGTACACTTTTGTGCCAAATTGAGGCCTGTTTAAATTCGCGGCCCTTAACTGCACTCAGTTCCGATGCAAACACCTTTGAGGCTCTTACTCCCGGTCACTTCCTCATTGGCCGTTCACTCCTTAGCATCGCGGAACCGTCACTGTTGGACGTACCCGACAACCGCTTGACCCGCTGGCAACGTGTCCAAAGCCTTCGCGACCATATCTGGCGGGCATGGTCGAATGACTACTTGCACTCATTGCACCAACGAGCAAAATGGAAAACTGTCGAACCGGGGATAAAGGTCGACGACTTAGTCTTACTAAAGCACCCTCACCTACCGCCAGGTAAATGGGAGAAGGCTCGGGTAGTGACCGTTCATCCCGGTCCGGATGGTCTTATTCGCGTTGTCACAGTGCGAACTGCGAAGGCAACACTTAAACGCCCCATCGCGAAAATCTGTCCTCTAATTGCGGCTGACTCATAGTCCTTGCCTTATTGTATAAGCGTTAGTATTAAGTTCTGCGGTAACGTAAGTAAGTTAGAGTTAAGTTTTCGCGTTTTCTTCATAATCTATAAGGTCCCTGTTTCGTCCCAGTCGGCACGAGGCGGGCGGTATGTTCGAATTTCTAACGGTTCGAATCTAACCGTCGCGCAGAGTCACCGCACGGTCGTTACCCGTGTTGCGGGGCAAAAATTCGGTGGCATTGTTGATCAATTAGAGCAATGCCCCTTCCCGTCCGCCGCTCGTCTCTCCGACACGCGCCGGGGCGAAGCGGCTTATGATTCAAATTAGTATAACGGCATAAATCCTACACAACACCTCGTTTGATCTATCGGCATTGTTAAATACTATTATTTGCGTGCTGTTTAATAAAGTGTTTAAACATAAAACGGACTCTTTCTTCGCGCACCCAACCGGCAACATTAGATTTATAATTTATGTGCGTTTCTTTAGGCGCGTACACATAACTTCCAAAAAAAAAATTTTTTTATTTTTTTTCCTTTGGCAGGACTTCGCTTTATGATAAAAGAAAAGTTCTGACCAAAATTCATCCAAATCAAAATTGGTCGATTCCAACCACTGGTCGATTTGACATGGAATGACCCATTGTTATTGGGAAATTCTTTGCTATCTTTTTGTGACTGTCTACTCGCTCGCTATGTCTTATTGGGAATGAATGCCCAGCGCATTCGGTCGCTCGTTCTTGGTCGTCTTGCCAAAAGACGGTTGTTTGTTACCGTGGTTGAGCTCGCTCCGTAGCCGTGGTTGCTGACGATGATGTGTATCGTCGATGACGTGCATGTACGTTGGACTCGGTCGTGTACATGCGTTTATGTTGTGTTGGTGTTGCGCCAATTTGGGTCGCGATGACGTCTCGAACATATTTTTATTATGCCGGATCGCGACGACGTCTCAAATGAGGGCGTGTTTTTGGTTATATTTTATTTGCACTTTGTGTGCATGAGTGCCGCCCTAATCAGGGTCGCGATAACGTCTCAAACATATTTTTATTATGCCGGATCGCAACGACGTCTCAGATTAGGGCGTATTATTTATATTTTTGTATGTATGAGCGCAGACTGTGTGACAGCGCTCGGCTCGTTGTTGCTACGCGCGTAGCTTGTTATGGTCAAGATGATCATCTTTTTTACCGATCGATCGATAGGACGTGATTGTGTGGCCGGCTGCATGGTATGACTGATTTTGTATGTGTGTGTATACATATCTATGTGTGTGTGAGTGTGTTATGATTTCGACGCAACAGGTCCGCTGAGATGAAATCTTATTAATTTCACCACATATTCCCACTTACCTCCCATGTGAGGTGCTGCGGGTGGATTAAATCTCCAATGAGTCCGATCCTGGGTGAGAAGTGAGGCGATGACGTGATGTTCCTGAGTGCTCTGAGTGAATAGCTTTTGGAGCGTTGAGTCTGCGCCAATTAACATTGTGCCGCAATCAGAGTAGACCGTATGTGGAATACCTCGTCTTGAAGTAAATCTTCTATTGGCGGCGATGAATCCATGCAAAGATGCACATCCAGCCTTTGATGCAGAGAAGCATACAAAGATGCACATCCAGCCTTTGATGAGTTTTCCTTCTCGACCTTTGAGAGATTTAAAGATGATTGGTCCTGCGTAGTCCACTCCAGTGTGCGTAAAGGGTCGTGATGGAGTGACCCTTGAGTGTGGCAACTGGCCCATTAACTGCCGAGCTCGAATGCCACGTTGTCTTGCACATGAGATGCACCGCAGAACATGAGATTTTACTGGAGCTCTCCCACCTACAATCCAGTATGAGTGTCGAGTATATGCAAGTGTGAGTTGCGTAACTCCATTAAGTGTTCTCCGATGAGCTTGATCAATGACCAAGTCAGTAAAGCGAGAGTGTCGAGGAAGGATGGATTCCTTCGTAGGTTAGTGCTGACAAGTTGAGCCTGCTTCCAATTCGCATGATTCCTTGGTGATCCACAAATTCCGCCAGCCTTGATAGTGAATGGTCCTTAGGGTGTGGTGAATTTGCACAGAGGATCTTCAGTTCTGGTGCAAAATACATAGCCTGTGTTGCTTTCACCCAGAAGAATCTTAATTGCTCCATGTCCGTTGGTGGTATGATGGTGACAGCCGTGGAGTCTGGTATTCCTCTGAGATGCCGTGGAATCCTGAAGCAGAGTGCTGTTATTCGAATGAGCTTGTCTAATGAGTAATACCTGTAGATGAGATCCCAAAGATAATCCATCTTGGGGGCTGCGACGAAGAGACCTATTCCTGGTCGAGCTTCGTTGGAACCCAAGTCAGCTGGCGTCTCTGGTTGCACAGACCACGTGTGACTCCTGTGTGGACTCGAAACGGAAAGAAAAAGTGGCCGGTGCCGAACTGGCCTCGTGCGATGTAAGAACAACGAAAGTTACCGGAATCACACGGGATTCCCCGAACAGGTGTTTTTATACGCAAGCGAAGTTATGCCTAATGAACTGCTGCCGCGGATGAGAAGTATGAGAAGCAGCTCGCGATGCTTAATCCTAAACAACTATAGTCATCAATAAAAGTTATAAAATACTTTTCTCCTCTATAATCTACTGCATTGTGTGGCCCATTCAAATCTGTATGTACTATCTCTAATATATCTTTCGCTCTTTTCCTATTATTATCAAAAGGGATATTGTGGATTTTGTTTTCAATACACGTAGCACATTTATAGTAATCAGTTTCTATTTCACTAGGTAAACCCTGTAAAACATGATTTTTGCACATTGTATTCAAATAATTAAAGTTAACGTGTCCCAATGTTCTATACCACTTTTCCTTTAAAGACATTTTTCCAGTTTTAACTGTCAAATTAAATTCTTTACGTTTTTCCATAAAACTCGTCATTTTATAAATTCTATTACTCTTCCAAGCTATTGCTATCAACCTATTATTTTTATCATAAATCTTCGAATCATTCCCAAAAGATACGACTTTATGATTATCTGTTACTTTTGCAAAGCTAATTAAATTTCTTTCCATATCTTTTACATAAAAAACATTTTCCATTTCAATATTTGTTACATTATCATTAAACGTTTTAAATTTACTCTTTACGTGACCTACTTTTGTCGCTTTCAAAATTCTACCGTCACCTACTTTTACATTAATCGGTTCTTTTAATACAATCGCATCATTAAAATAATTTTCATTATTTATTACGTGGTCTGTGCAACCACTATCCAAAATCCAATCTATTCTATTTTCATTAACATTACTATTCTCAATATTTGCAGACTTCACCTCTACTCTAACGCCAAACGCTGCATTATTCTCCGCGCTCTGATAACCTTGGCTGTTGTCTTCGCTGACTCTTGCGCCTCGGCCGTGTTGTCTGTAACCGCTCCTTCCACGCTGGTTGAACCTTGATCCACGCTGTTGCGTGTTATAGCTTCTGCCGCTGTTCCCTCCTCTCTGTGGCGCACGGCTTACTCTACCGCCTCCTTGCTGCGGCGTTCCTTGATTCCAAGAATTGTTTTTCTTCGGGCAATCGTACCGTATGTGCCCTACACTGCCACAAACATAACATGTCCTTTTGTCCTCTCTTGTTTTCTCAACCGCAAACGCGTTAGATCTCGAATTTTCTCTTACACCATGTCTCTTTTTAAATTCAAATTCGAATTTTGATTTCACAAATTCCACTGTTTTGTCCTTTTCAGCTAATGCGTCCACAATATCAACTATGTGTGACATATTTTCTGGTAGCGCCAATAAGAAATAGTTTAGTTTATCTTCTTTTGTCACATTTTCTCCCCTATTTTTTAATTCGTTCACTAATTTCTCAAAGTTATTATAAAAATCTGTCGGGTTCTCACTTCCTTCCATTTTCAAGTCAAGCAGTCTTCTTTTACATAATAATTTCACAGCACTGCTTTTAACTAAGTAATTTTCATCTAGTTTGTCAATCATTTTCTTTGCAGTTTCTTCTGAGATAATCAATTCCGATTGCGTATTTGTCATACTTTTAACTGGATTTGGAATAGACCTCTCTTTTACGGTTGAAAGTAGTCTATAATATATATTTCCAAAAACATATATTTAACTCAACATGTTTCGATGTCTTACGACACCTTCCTCAGGAGTCTACAAAAGTTATACAACATATGAGTACTGTGTATGGGTTTTTAACAAATGTGTGTCTTAAATATATAATAATAACAATAATCGGATGTTTACCTATACTAGAGATGATCCTTTACTTATCCTCAATGCTTCGGTGCAAGGAATATTACACAGCACAATATCTAGATAGATCTTCTCCTGATTTTCTTCGTTTTACGTCCAGCTTGGACGGACAGTCGCGAGCGAGTGTCTTTTTCATCGCATGTTCTGACGAAATTCACGATGGAGGGGGTAGCTAATGTGTCTTATTCCTTGCCCGCGGCTCGTCCTCTGTATTGTTGCTATCTGTCCGGTTCTATTGTCTATTGCGTGTGGCTTGGTGTAGGTGTGAGTATGGCTGCGTGTGTGTGTGTGTGTGTATGGTTTATTCGGTGCATTCTTCAGGAGCGTACCTTCCTTTACATAATTTAACTACTTACGAAAGGATGATTTTTGGCACTGAGTGTCGACATGCAAACACAACTCAAGATACATAAACCGAATATTGGAACTCCTTTTTTTTTTTTTACTTAATAACTAGTTATATTCGGGAGTGTAGAAATGTTCTCCCATTCTCACTCAAGTGTCGAAGAGGAGTACATTTCATACTAAGAGCACAACAGTGTGCGTGCCTCCTTACTGGTCAATCCTTTTTCGCAAGTGATGGATTTTTACGGTGACTCTAATTTTGAGTTAAATTGGCCGAAATGTGCAAAACGCGGTTAACTAATCCGTTTACTGCATTACACATTGTGGGACCTTCATTTTCCAACACACCTCGTTCTTATGTCTGTGCTTTTGTATTACGTTCAGGAGTGTATGTAGTAATTGCCTCCTCTTTACTGTCTTCTTGTAAGAAGTGGTTTCTACATACCAAGACTGTACATTGTCCAAGTGCCTCCTTCCTGTACTATTGTTAATTTTGATATGTGGTGTTCCGAAAATTTTTTGTACGCAAATATTTGAATAAACGTTACCCAAACCTTTAGACATGATTCAAGAATTTCAGATATTCCAAATGAGACTATTGACCAACTACTTTATTATTATTATTATTTAAATATTGCAATTTATGTAAGCTAAAACATTGTGACTTCTTTATTTAATATTTATATATGGTTCATGATTTTTGTGGTTATTGTGAATTTTGTTTCTCTTGATGCTGTTCTGACTAGTTAATGTTTATTTCTTTTTCCTGAACGATATTACAGTTTATACTTAAGCGTCTATTGTTAATTAATGGAAGGTAAATGTTACTCAAGTTATCCGTGTCAGTTTTTAGGTTGACCGTGTTATTTGTCTGTATATAGAGCATCTCTTTAATCAGCCTTTTTTGATAGTGGGGTTCTATGTCTAAAATTGTTGTTTCTTTGTAATTGAAATTGTGGTCTGTTTCTATAATATGTCTCGTCAGTGCTGTCTGTAGTTGTGTGTCTGATTTTATGTTGTTCTTGTGTCCTGATAATCTGTTTCTAAGATGTTGTTTCGTCTGTCCAATATACACTTTATCGCAGAAGGAACAAGGGATAGTGCACACCACATTGGATGTTAATTCCTTTGGTGTTGGGTCTTTACTCTTGCTGTAGAGTTTGTTGTGCAGGTTTATGGATGTGCCAAAACCGTGCCAATATTATATCTCCGCAGCGTACGTTTGAATCTTTGGCCTAAGCCATTTACGTATGGGATGGAAATCGTGGAGATTGGTTCTGGTTTGGGTATATTGTTCTTTGTATGCGATGAATTGTATAGGTTATGTACTCTGTCCTCTATTGTTTTTTAACGGTATGTGTCGGATAGTTGTTATTAATCAAGTCTTGTTTTACTATTTTTATACTTTGTGGTCGGTGTGTCGGGTCTGTCAGTCTGAGTGCTCTGTCTATGGAGTTTATAATTAAATTGTTCTTCTGTGTCTTAGCATGGTGTGATCTGTAATTTAATAGTCTACCGGAGGCTGTTGGTTTTTTGCACCATTTGTATGAAAGCGTGTTATTGTTATTGTTTATTAATAATATGTCTAAAAAACTGATAGTTTGGTTTCTTTCTAGTTCATGTGTGAATTTTAATCTGTCATTATATGAGTTGAAGTGTGTTAACATGGGGTCAATCATATTTTCTGGAAGTTCTAAAATGATGTCATCTACATATCTTTTTAAAAATCGCGGTTTGTAAGGAGCTTTTTGAAGTAAATCTGTTATAACGTATTCCATTACTAGGTTGGCTGTTGTTGCTGAAATAGGCGATCCCATTGGTGAACCAAAGATTTGTTTATATGTATTCCTATAAAACGCGAAATATGTAGAATCTAAACAGAGTTTCGTTGCTCTAACTATTTCCTCGAGTGGTAAGGTGGTGTGTTCTCTAATTTTTTCCCATCTTCTTTTTAAACATTTTATGACCAAATTTGCATCTATGTTAGTGTATAATGAGACAACATCAAAAGAAACTAGTTTATGTCCTGAAGGTATTGAAAGAGTTGAAATCTCTTTAGCGAAGTCAAAACTGTTTTTTACATCGTGAATGGTTTTTCCTAATGTGGGTTTGATGATATTTGAAATGAATTTTGCAAGGTTATATGTGGGAGAATTTACGAACGACACTATCGGTCTCATTAGGACGTTTGTCTTATGGATTTTCGGAAGACCATATGTAAAGGAGAAATCCTTTTGCTATAACGGCTTACGGGGAAGGGCCCCCCCACTACCAGATCGACTGCGACACCGCTAGACTTTGGCGGAGCAGACGGGTAACGGTTAGACAGATAGAGGACAGACACGGACAGGATAAACAGAGACATAGAGCAAAACGTGGGAAAAGGAGCATCGTTTTCGATTCCTGTTTATAGGTTAGGAAACTATTATTAAACTTTAATTTGTTATGTTTGCCAAATTGTTTATCATTTTCTTGTTAAAATAAAATCCACAGCTGTTTATAGGCATCAACGGCTCTTCCTTAGACCCAGACCTCGAAATCATAATAAACTCTTACACATATAATTTCGGTGTTACTGTTTGGTAAAGATATCAGTGGACTGTATTTTGTTGAAGGTGTTTGTGAATTATACCGAGCCGGATTTCGAATAAGGAGTCTGGTGACAGTTGTGGGGAAATGAATGCACACAATAAAAATAAATATGAATTTATTGATCAGATCTTGGTTAATAAATAGATTATGAGTTTAATAAATAGATCTGCGTAGTGTGTGACTTTGATCACGTGTGGAATTATAAAAATTCGATCATGTATTGATCAGGGCTCTCCCATTTAAATAAATAAATATATTGTGTCACACACTTTCTTTGTGATCATTGCGAGCAGAAATCTTGTCTTAATTTACCGTGCCGGCGTTGATGGTTGCACGTGGCCGTTGCCAGTCGGTTTGAGAGACGGGCGTAAATCGTCCTCCTCGTTCTGGCTCTGCTCTGATGTTGATCTGGACTTTATGCCTGTAGCCTGGCTGATTGTTCAGTTCTGATCTGATCCTTTTTATTCTGCTGTTGCCTCACAGAAGATCACTTTTTCCTTGAACTCGTCAGAGATATCTCCTTGTTGCACAAGTACTTTGAACAGAATAATGGCCGACTTCCTGGCTCGCTTTCTTCTTGCGAGGAAGAAGGAAGTTGCACGAACATGTGATCCTGTATCGATCGGTGATTTGTCACCGCATTTGGACACGCAGGAGTCGTGTCCACTCCTGATTGGCGCGTAACGAACAATAGACAGTCGGCGCGCTATTGATCGATGATCACAGCCGCTCGCGCGTGTGGTATGTTTATGATCCGCGCTTAAAGAGCTGCGGGTATGCTGCTGCCGCCCGCCATGAACTAGATCAATTCGCAACAGTTACAGATGCGTGATTCTTTAGGTGTTTTTTTACTGAATCAGTTATATACGCTTTTTTCGCCCATTCTTTGACTAGTTTGTTCGTTTCTATTTCTATTTTCTTTGTTGGGTCTGATTTTACGTTTAAATAGGTCAAATTATCCTCAAGAAGTTGGGAAACTTTCTCTATGTATTCACTTTTGTATATAATCACCGTTGTGTTACCTTTGTCAGCTTTGGTTATATATAGATCAGGGTGTTCTTTTAGAAATGTCTGTGTGCGTTTGATATTTTTCAAAAATTCTTTGTATTTGTTGTTTCTTATGTATTTTGTTTTAAGGGGTCCCGGTGGTCTAGAATTTTCAAAAAATTGATTTTTTGTTTTTTTGATATTTCGAAAGTATACTCTTTTGAGAATACACTGTGAAATTTTTGTAAGGATATTTGCAATATCCTTGCTTCTACAGCCGTTTTAGCAGATAGAGAGCGTTCCGCTCGCTCCGTCAATGGATGTATTTTTCGTAGCAAGGCAGCTGTTCCGAGCGTTACCAAGAGTAACGTTTATTTGTTGTTAACCTGAGTTCATGGAGACTACAATAACAGGAGTACGAACGCCCATTTGTGAAGAATTGACAGCAAATAATTTATTGGAAAGGTGTATTGGCAGTAACACTCAAAACAATAATGAGAGTTTCAACTCATGTGTGTGGCAACTAGCGCCAAAACACCAGTTTGATGGCCAAAAGATCATTGATGTGGCCACTCATATTGCTGCCTGTACGTTCAATGAAGGATTTGCAGCTTTGTTAAAAATTATGGAGACCATGGGCATCATCATCGGGGCACAAGCAGAGCAAATCGCACGAGACCGTGACGCGCGGCGAATATATACAGCGAACCGTCGAAGCACAGAACATTCTAAGGAAGCTCGAACAGCCCGAAAAAATCAGAGGAAGGAAGAAGCCGAGGAGTACGAGCATTCAGAAGGGATTTTATATGGTGCTAGAATCGCTGATTAACTGCATGTATTTAAAATTTATTACATCTCTGAAAATATCTATACCTAAAACTTTAAACCCATTTATCTCGAAACTAGTTTTCTCGGCATGGTGTTATAGAAAAAAAAAGAACTATTCAACCGAATCACCTGAAATTTGAATATGTTATTCACAACATGAATGGCTATGGTCGGGACTAGAATAATTTTTTTATTCCAATAATTTCATATTTTTTTAACTAAATAACTGGTAAAAATAACCTGACTTTTAGAACTTCGCATTCAAAAGCGTGCCATTTTGTCAATTTTCAATTTTTCTTTTTTTTTAGCCCCCACCACAACTGTACTCATACTGAGTAATAATCTTTTTAGTTTTCATTTCTCAGATAAATAGAAGAGCCATAATGATTATCACCGTCCAGGTCCGATTTTTCGGAAGGGTCAACTTCAGCAGCATTTTTACAATAATACAAAATTTTTTTAAATCTCAGAAAAATTCTTTTTGCATGTAAAGTTAATGTAATAATAAGCCTAAAAAGTTGAGGTATCATTTCTCTCTTTTTTTATGATAAAAAAAAATTCCGCAATATACCTAACATTTTCGAGCTGTAGACCACCGGGACCCCTTAAAGTCAATGATATCCTGTAGTGTTTCAGTTCTTATACTGTTCTTTATTTCTTTTCCCAATTTCTTGATGGAGATTTCTAACTCTGTTACTATATCGAATATCGGTAGTGTTTTCGCGGTGTACGATATACTAAATTTCGGTCCTAGCGCTAGGACGTCATTAATGTGTTCTGGTACAATTGTATTAGTTAGGTTTTTGATCCAGTTCGGTTTTGTGTGTGTGTGTGATTGGTTAGTGGTGGTGCGATTGATAATGTTGGTGATTTTACGTTTGTGTTGCGTGTTTCTTTTTTCTCGTTCTACCATGAAGATGTGTGTGAAAAATTGATGATATAATTCCCGATCTTTGCTAAGTATAACGTCGTAAAAATACCTTTCGTCCTGTGCAATTCTACTTTTTAAGGTAGTACCTTCGCGACAATCCAGGTAAAAAGTTTTGACTCAGAACCCACATTAAACATATCAGCAAGTTCAGTCTGTAGCCTGTGGTTTGTTTTACGAGATTGTACCTCTTACACTATCATATTCTCTATACGAATACACATACTATGAAATATTATTCTGTGTGGAAATTCGACAACGTCGCATATTTTTTTTCGGTTGTGAACGTGGCCGGCGACGAAAAGACACACACACTCGCGCAGCACCGATAATGCATCGTTGCCGCATCATTTCTACGCGACTTCATTGAAATCACCTCCACAAAAAATAATCCTCTAACTATGTTATTCTTTCTAATATTTTATTAAAACTACGTGGTAAACAATTTCCATTTTTTTGTAAGATATTCCAAATATATTACTCTAATAAATATTAGTTTTTCATCAAGATGGTAAAAGTCCTTTAATGCAAAAAAATATAAAATATGTCATTTTCCCACGCTTCTTCTATGCTGTATGTACAAAACATGTCATTTTTAATTGCAATTATCTCATGTTTAGTGTGGTAAATCGTCTCCAAATTTTAACAACGTGTGTGTTATGCATTTTTCTACTTACACTCCAAATTTTAAAGACTTCTTGAAATTTTGCATCCGCGGGGGTACTACTTTAAGTTGTGAAGCCGGTGGTAGCATTCGTCTATTTCAATTTTGAGCATCCTTTGTTTAAACTTTTTTTCCGCGTTGGTTATTTTCCTTTTTGATGTGCTGTGTGTAAATGACGGTAGAGTGATGTTCTTGTTCTTAATGTGCGAAGGTAGGATGTTTCTGTGTTTGCATTCTTGAAGAAAGTCTCTCTGCGCCATAGTTGTTGCTAGCTGTTTGTGTGATTTAATGATACGTGAGAAAACTGTTCGTGTGTCTTTGTTGTAATTCCTGTATATGTGTTCCCACACCTTCCTTGACTCCATATCTGGGCGGATATGTTTTCTAAATTATTTGAAGTATTCAACCGCTGTGTCTTAAATTTAACTGAGACATCGAAACATGTTGAGTTAAATATATGAGGCATTCCATGCCAAATCGGACACTTTCGGACCTCACCCCCTTCGAACTTTTTTTAAATCTTTTATGTTTTTAAGACTAATGAAATACACGTTCATGAATTTTTTCAGTTTTTTTTTACCATCCGTTTCGAAAATATGAATTTTCTTAAAATTCGGGCTCATTTTTTTCAAATGCTCATAACTTTGCGAAAAATGGTCCAATTTGATCGTTCTTTTTTTCAAAATTTGTGTTTTTGAATGCTCTTTCAAGAAAAAAATATAATTATTATCAAAATAATTTTTTTCGTTGTTTAAGTTTTATTTCAAGCACAAAATATTTTCTATCTCAAAACATGTCCCCTTCGATTTTTTTGAAAAAATTCTCAAATAAACTTTGATGCATGTAAGAACTAAAAAAAAATCCGCATCGTGGGGAAACTCTCCGTTCTATTTTTTTTCTTTATTTGAAAATATCCATTCTGGTCATATATATGCGGCATTCCATGCCAAATTGGACACTATATACGGATACAGTAGATAGTTTTGAAAGAAAAAAAATGGAACGAAACGTTTCCCCACTATGGGAAATTTTTTTATGTTGTCACATGCATCAAACCTTCTTTGAGAATTTTTTCAAAAAAAATCGAAGGGGACATGTTTTGAGATACAAAACATTTTCCATTGAAATGGAATACGATGTGACAGAATAGATATTTTCGAATAAAGAAAAAAATAGAACGAAACGTTTCCCCACGATCGGACAAATTTTGAACGTTCTTATATCCATCCAAGTATTTTCGAGAATTTTTTCAAAAAAATTGGACGGGGCATACATCTCGAAAAAAAACATTTTTCATTGAAACGGAACATACGATTTGATAGAATGGATATTTTCGAATAAAGAAAAAAAATAGAACGAAGAGTTTCCCCACGATGGGAAATTTTTTTTAGTTCGTGCATGCGTCAAAGTATATTTGAGAATTTTTTCAAAAAAATCGAAGGGGACATGTTTTGAGATATAAAATATTTTGTGCTTTAAATAAAAATTAAACAATGAAAAAAATTATTTCCATAAATATTATATTTTTTTCTTGAAAGATCATTCAAAAACACAAATTTTGAAAAAAGAACGATCAAATTGGTCCATTTTTCGCAACGTTATGAGCATTTTAAAAAAATGAGCCCGAATTTTAAGAAAATTCATATTTTCGAAGCGGATGGTCAAAAAAATCTGAAAAAAATCATGAACGTGTATTTCATTAGTCTTAAAAACATAAAAAATTTAAAAAAATTCGAAGGGGGTGAGGTCCAAAAGTGTCCGATTTGGCATGGAATGCCTCATATGTTTTTGGAAATATATATGTAAAGAAAATGTAATTTCTCCACATTTAAATACGCCGCGCTCCGCACGAGCGTAAACATCTGCGAGGTCGGAGTAGGGACGACGGACGACGGATGACGGACGACGGACGACGGAGGACAGACGAAAAACAAAGAGAGGAGTGAACACGTGCGAATATAGAGCATAGAGCCAGCATCAGATTAGTAATTATTGGTGTAGACAAAGAAGAAGACAAATTAACTTCAATTGTCGTTTCTTTGCTTACAGGTAAGAGAAGACTGTAAATAGTGTAAATAGCAGCTTTAATTTAGGAAATAAACAAACTCCTCTTTGCTTACAGAGAAACACTTTGTAGTTCTTAACCCTACACCAATAGTCTTATATATATTATAGACTACTTTCAACCGTAAAAGAGAGGGCGATTCCAAATCCAGTTAAATTTGAGATACAGTTGTTGATTACTTCAAATTATTTGTCATACTGTTCACTATATAATTTTTTGCTCTTATCTCTTTCTGCTTCCATACGATTTCTGTTATTTCTACCGGTCTTTCATTATGCTCGATAACTTCACTGCACTCTTTAAATTCCAAGAACAATTTCAACTTGTACTTCCATTTGTCGTAATGTGTCCCATCAAATACCTGTAACATAAATCCTTTGTTGTCCGATGCCATCTTATTTTCAACAGGAACTTCCTTTTTCTCTTCTTTTATTACTGTATCAAAAAACTCTTCTTCACTTTTTGTTTCTTGAGTCTTTTCTTTCTCGTACATGTGTTTTCCTTTGTTCTTGGACTTTTCCTTGAACCACGCACTGCTACCATGTTAATCTTTTATGCGCGTGGTAAGTACCGCATGGGACACACGGCTTCCAGAATAATCTCCCGCCGGCTAGCGTGATCATTAACCTTACTTTTATTGCCGACTTACAACCGCTCTCCGCAGAGGACTAAGATCGAGAGCGCCTCCCGCTTGGCCGCTCTCCCGTGCTTTTACCGCATGATGGCGCTGTATCCGTTCCTTCTGTGGGGTGCGCCTAGTGTACTCGACACGCGCGCCCCAAGCGGCAAAAGATTGTAACCGTCCTAGGGACGGAGGCCGCAAGCGAGCTTCCCATCGCGCGGGAAACAAAGAGGCTACGCCGATTATTCTACGTTGGCCCGTGAACGAGTATAGACACGTGTGCGCAATAAAGTCAAAAGTTTGTTCAAGAAATCGTGTGAGATCATTCTCCCTATAGTATCCATCGGTACAAGATAAAATAGAATCGCTCTCCCACATTGGTGCCGAAACCCGACTGAGAAAGCAATCCACGACATGGACAACGACAACAAGGACTCGGCCCAGAAGATGCCGGAAGCCACGCACGCGGAGGTCCACGCCAGCGAGTTCCGCATGGTAAATATCCAGCGGTTCTGGACAGACGAGCCAAGAATATGGTTCGTCATGCTAGAAAGAGAGTTTGCCGCCTATGGGGTAAGGTCTGACGCAGTAAAAGTAACCGCGGTGACAAGAAATCTCGACCCGAATACGTTGAAGATTGTCCTAGACGTAGTCGAGGGTCCCGCGGAGAAGTGTACGTATCAAAATTTAAAGACCGCCCTAATAGAGCGCCTAGCGTCATCCGACGAGGCAAACCTGCGGAAATTATTATCCGGCCTGGAATTAGGCGACAAACGGCCATCAGACCTTCTCCGCGAGATGAAACATTTGGCGGGGGCCAACGTGGGCGACAGCGCCATAAGAGAATTATGGATCCAGAGGTTGCCTACACGAATCCAGGAGCTTTTGGAAATCCTCGAAGGCGCGGAGCTAGACCGTTTAGCAAAAGTAGCAGATAAATCGATGGAACGCTCCGTGGGTCACGAAATGGCGGCCATAGCGCGCCCGCGAAGGGAAGAAGCTCCCAGGGAACATGGCGATCTGGACGCCATCATCAAAAGACTCTCACGGATTGAAGCCAGCCTCCAACGTGGTAGACACACAGACCGGTACCCTTCAAATCGAAGGAGATCAAAAAGCAGGGGCGACGAGAACGGCCTGTGCTTCTTCCACGCAAAGTTCGGCGAAGCGGCATACCGGTGCAGGAAACCGTGTACATGGACGAAACCGGACAAGAGGAAGCAGCTTCCGGAAAACTAACCGCCGCGTCGCAAGTCGAGGCAATTGACGACGTGCCCAAGAAATACCGCCTCAGTGTTAGCGATGTCAAAACAAAGACGCCGTATTTGATAGATACAGGATCTGATGTGTCGGTGTTGCCACGAGCCTACGGCGAACGCGGTCTGAAGCCAGCCGCACAAAAGTTATATCTCGCTAACGGGGCTAGCATTAATACGTACGGCACAAAAGCGAGTAATCTAAACCTAGGACTGCGGCGGGAGTTCCTTTGGAGATTCATTTTGGCAGACGTGTCCAAGCCAATAATTGGTGCGGACTTCCTTTATTATTTCCACCTGTTACCGGACCTTCGAAGAAGGAGGCTAGTAGATGGTAACACGTTAATGCATGCGCAAGCAGTGTTAACAGAAGACAACACGCCATCTGTCTCCACAATCGACGGGGCAGGAAGATTTAAGGAACTCCTAGCTGAATTTAAAGAGATTACGAGACTGACCCAAAATAGAACTGTGAAACATGACGTACAACACCATATAGAAACACAAGGTCCTCCGGTTGCAGAACGAGCGCGAAGACTCCCTGCGGAGAAATTAAAGGCAGCTAGAATGGAGTTCGAGCAAATGCTCAAGGAAGGGATTTGTCGCCCCTCAAAGAGCCCGTGGTCTAGCGCCATTCATATGGTTCCAAAGAAAGACCAAGCATGGAGGCCGTGCGGTGATTACAGACGGGTCAACAAAATTACAGTACCTGATAGGTACCCGTTGCCGCACATCCATGACGTAGCCCACCAATTCCAAGGTAATGCAATTTTTACTACATTAGACCTTAACAGGGCATATTACCAAGTTCCAGTGGCGCCCGAGGATATAGAAAAGACAGCTGTGATAACCCCATTTGGTCTTTATGAGTTCACCGTGATGCCATTTGGTCTAAGAAATGCAGCGCAGACATTCCAGAGGCTCATGGACTCAGTGCTGAGAGGACTAGACTGCTGCCATTGTTACGTGGACGATATAATAATCGCATCCCCAGATATGGACACCCACGAGAAACACTTACGGAGTGTCTTTGAAAGACTGAAGGAAAGTGGGCTGTCAATAAACGTAGCCAAGTGCGTATTCGGCGAACAAATGGTTCAGTACCTAGGTTACAAGGTAAATAGTGAGGGTATTGCCCCATTGGAAGACCGAGTGAAAGCCCTGACAGACTTCCCCAAACCAAAAACGGTGGCGGACCTTCGACGTTTCCTGGGTGTCTTAAATTTCTATAGACGCTTCCTCCCTCAAGCAGCTCGTTGGTTGGCACCGCTAACCAACCTAACAAAAGGAGCCAAAAAGAGAGACAAAACCCCAGTGCCATGGGACACTGTGACGGAGCAGGCATTCGAGGAGGCCAAAAAACAAATGGCAGCAGCGCCCCTATTACACCATCCCAAGGAAGGCGCACGATTGCTAGTGCGTACAGACGCCTCAGACACCGCAATCGGCGCTACTCTCGAGCAAGAAAACAACGGAGCCTGGGAACCATTGGGTTTCTTCTCCAGAAAGCTCGAAGGTGCTCAGACCAACTACAGCACATATGACAGGGAGCTGCTCGCCATCTATAAAAGCTTCAAGTTCTTTCGACATTTCATTGAGGGGAAAGACGTGATAGTGGAGACAGACCACAAACCTCTGATCTACGCATTCCACCAAAAAGCGGACAAAGCCAGCCCACGACAGCTCAGGCACCTAGATTTCATCGGACAAATTACCACCAAAATAACTTACATAAAAGGTGGAGAGAACGTAGTTGCCGATGCATTATCTAGAGTGGAAGAGATAGAGATGCCAGTGATAGTTTCCACCGAGGAACTAATCAACGAACAGGCCACAGACCAGGAACTTACCAACATCTTGGCAGAAGAGGGCTCCGCTTGGGGGTTAGAAAAGATAGCTGTAGACAATACAGACACCTTCCTATACTGCGACCTGGAGGGAGATAACATCAGGCCATATGTACCAAAAACATTAAGAAGGAGAATCTTTGATCATGCTCACGGTCTGGCACATCCCAGCAAGAGAAGCACCAAGGCAGCAATTGCAAGAAGCTTCGTCTGGCCCAGGATGAATATGGACATAGCGGAATGGTGCAAAACTTGCATCGCTTGTCAAAAAAGCAAAATCCACCGCCACAACAAGACTGTCCCGAAACAGATACCGGTCCCTGCTGGCAGATTTGAACATATTCATATCGACATCGTTGGACCATTACAAAAATCAAAAGGATTCTCTTACTGCCTGACCATGATTGACCGTTTCACCCGATGGCCAGAGGCCGCTCCAATACCGGACATGACTGTCGAAACAGTGGCGACAGAATTTTTTAAAACGTTGGGTCGCCCGATTTTGAGCGCCAACAACCATCACAACAGACCAAGGTACGCAATTCGAATCCGAATTATTTAATGCGCTAGTACACCTTACAGGCAGCGATAGGATACGCACAACGGCTTACCACCCAGCATCAAACGGGCTTATAGAGCGATGGCACAGGTCGCTGAAATCAGCGATTATGTGCCGGAACTCAGCAGAATGGACCGAAGTTCTGCCAACGGTTCTTTTGGGCTTACGAACGAGTCTGAAGGAAGACCTGAAAGCAACGGCCGCAGAGATGCTCTACGGGCAAAACATCAGGTTGCCCGGGGAATTCTTCTTAAAAGAAGAGGGGGACACGGACCCTAAAATTTTCTTGGAGAAGTTTCGGCGGTACATACGGAACGTCCGCCCGGTGCCCACAGCGCACCATACCAAGACAAAACCATTTGTCCACCCAACATTATACACATGCAGCCATGTGTTTGTACGAGTCGACGCCACAAAAAGACCATTGGACGCCCCGTATGAAGGACCATATCGGGTCATAGAGAGAATTTCGGACCACATCTTCCAAATTGAGTATAAAGGAAAACCCACGAACATTAATATTCAACGTTTAAAACCAGCGTTCGTGGAGGCTTTCACTCAGGACACGAGAGTGGTGCAACCGCGCACTTATCAAAGACTGAATCGTACAACTGCATTCGTGCAATAACATAACCAAAGAACTAGTGTTTAATTTATATCTTCGTTGTAAATATGTAAATATGCAAATATGTAAATATGTATATATTAGTGTTAAGCTTGTTAAGTTTTAAAAAGATATATTTTGAGACACTAGGGGGGGAGTGGCTGTGGGGTGCGCCTAGTGTACTCGACACGCGCGCCCCAAGCGGCAAAAGATTGTAACCGTCCTAGGGACGGAGGCCGCAAGCGAGCTTCCCATCGCGCGGGAAACAAAGAGGCTACGCCGATTATTCTACGTTGGCCCGTGAACGAGTATAGACACGTGTGCGCAATAAAGTCAAAAGTTTGTTCAAGAAATCGTGTGAAATCATTCTCCCTATAGTATCCATCGGTACAAGATAAAATAGAATCGCTCTCCCACACTTCCATCCCACTTATAAATGTACATATATACTCATATCCTAACAGCATCTTCTTCTCCTTAGTCGGGGCGACCTCCACGCTGACATTAGGTGTCTGTTCCTGGCTCATGATGAGGGTTGTTTCGCTAATGACGAGTGAACAAAGTAAGGTAAACGTAAAATGAAAAGTGAGAACCACTGGAGGAACCGAGTTGAGAAACACTGTGTGTTTAGGATTAACCCTCGGTCAGCGGATGCTTTTACAAACGCGCGTGGCGAAGCCGGGTCCATCGTATCCATGTGACTACTACTAAGAACGGTGCTCACCGACAGCTCGTTCAGCGGTGAGCGTATTCGTATGCCAGTTGCTCTCAACCTCGAGCAAGAGTGAATGGAAAGGTGCTCTTTGTATAACTATGATTATGAAAGAAGACAATACATTTAAATCCCATCAAATTTATTATCCTACGTAAACTAAAATTTACAAAATGTTTAAACTTTTTAATATTTTTGACAATTTTTGATCGCAGTTTTTTATTATAAACGCAACTTATACTATTCGCAAGTAATGCATACGGTTTTTGCACGCTGTTTACATAACAATTTTCCCACAGATCGTGCATCGTGTGGCATGCTTTGTGCCATTTGCAACGCAAATATAATTGCGAAGGAAGACAATACGGTGAAATTCCATCAAACTTATTACCATACGTAACCTAAAATTTACAAAATGTTTAAACTTTATAATATTTATAACAATTTTTGTTGGCAGTTTTTTATTATAAACGCTACTTATATTATTCGCAAGAATAATTCATAGAATTGAAGTTTTCACTTGTGGTGCTCAACGACCCACTTGTTGTGTCCAGTCCATGCTTATTTTACAGTGATACCTATACGATCCAAACTATCGCGCTGCTGGCAAAAAAGTAACACAAACAATAAAGGAAGGATTCAACACTCTCTTTATCCCGTTCTTCTGTTTCACAGTGGGTGGAGGTGTCAGCAATGAAGTAGATTTGTTCTGCTGTAACGCTTCATTTCGTGTACGCTAGCACAAGTTTCATGCCACACTAAATTCGTCAAAAGGTTTGCGAGGAGGTAGCCCCTCCACTCGCCGATCGTCAGTTTCTTATCGCGCGCCTTTGTCTGATGGGTCACACGGCGGCTCCCTTTGAATCGCGCAACAGCGATACATACATACATGCAGTCGTCGCACTTTCGAACCGCAATAATCGTTGAGAGTCGCTGGTCACATACACTCACACGACAGTCGTTTTCGGGACAGCTTTACACATACTGTTACAGCCGATTCTTAGGTTTCGAATGGACCCGGCTTCGCTGACAAAGGGTTAAGCATCGCGAGCTGCTCCGCATACGTCTCATCCGCGGCAGCACCTCATTAGTCATAAGTTCGCTTACATGTAAAACCACCTGTTCGGGGAATCCCGTGTGACTCCGGCAATGTTCGCTGTTTTTTTGAATCGCACGAGGCTGGTTCGGCACCGGCCTCTTCCTCTTTGCGTTTCGAGTCTTCACAGGAGTCACACGTGTTTCCTTGAATCCGCAATTATCTACCTCAGAATCATCATCATCTTTATTTGAATCATGTAAGCTAACTCATTTTCTGTAAACTCTTTGTAGCGAATTGGTGTGTTGCCGACACGAATTTTGCATAAGTTATTTAATACGAACTCTTTCATTGTAATTCATGGCTGTAAGTGGTAATCCACATTTTCGGGCACAAGGGTCCATTTATCATTGTAAATCGTCAATGTAAATACCATAATACACCGTCCATGATCTCAAAGAACTGGCTATTTAATCCCCCTTAGATTTCCCATTAATTCAATTCTAATCTATTTGATCTCCTCAATATTCACTTCCCACTCATCCTGTCTTCTCATTTTGTTTCTTTAATAAATTCTCTTTCGGCTTAACTCCGTTGCACTTATTTCCCTTATCTCCTTCCTCACTGCAGTTTCATTAATTAATTACCCCCATTCCCCAACACTGTGCGTATTGATGATTACTGGTTACCACTGACAAGGGAACATAGGCAACCCGGAAATTCAAAAAAATATGAGCTTTTACACGCAAGTAGTGTAAACCATCCCTAACACGAAAATATTTTTTTTACCTGCTAAACCCCACATGGAAGGGAGAAATCACCCCTTGAAAAAATATTGAAATTTTTTTTCATGAAATATCTCAGAAACGGTAAGAGATATCGAAAAAAAGTTGAATTAAAAATTAAATCGTTCGATAGCATCTACAAAACTGTGAAATCAATTTTTTAATTTTTGTATTTGTTTATGAAAAACAACCCCCACCCCCATCCCCGTTCCAAATATTTTTTTTTGTTCCGCAATAAAACACCTCTGAACAACCTCTTTTCACAACTTTAAGCGATTTTTGCGTTAGAATTTTTTTGGGGGGTTGTAGAGGCGAAAAACTGCCGACAGTAACAAGGAGAGGACCAGAAGTGTGGGTCACCGATTTTGATGAAATTTGGCACAGACCTTCTTTAACTGAAAATATTGGACACGTGTATTGCCAAAAGTGGCAGTTCTGCCCCATTTTTGAAAAAATCGATGTCAAAAATCAAAATTTTTCGATCGACCTGAAATTTTAGATACACGTTTAGAATTGAAAAATACACAATACGTATTATTTTATTTTGCAAAATATGAATGTTTAAAAAATTGTATGCGTGTTAAGTACCCTGTAGTTTGAAAGGTTTGCATCGAACCGTGCTAGCCGAGTTAGTAAAGCGTTTGACTACAAGTCTCATGGTGGAGAGTTCGAATCCTAGTGGTTTTGCCGTTTTGCACGTATATTTTTTTTTTTGCTTTTTTTTATATGTATTTTTATCGTTTTTTACTTGCATGCATAAAATCATAATTATATTACATTTATTTAATAATATTATTGTTATATTTACTACCGGGTTAGGTTGGAAGCATGCATATATTATTCCACGCTAAAGACTACAATGTACGATTATGAAAATAAAAACGTATCACAACTGTCAGGGTGATACGTGTCATAAAAACATGAAAAAGATAAATTTTGCCGACACCATGCACATTTAATAAATGATTGCAATTTGCAAATGCAGAGAGTCCTTGGTACTACATCCGAAAAGCATACTTGCCGGATGTTCAGAAAAACATTTCGTGTCGGTGTTAATTTTGAAGTAAACCACGCGTATCTGATCATATTAGCGAAAATAGGGGCACATAATTGGTTATGCACCAATAAATGAATTTTTATAATATCTTATATCAAGTATGAATATACTGCATTGCTGCAGACATTGCCCATTCTTGGAGCATCCTTGTTGATACAAACGCCCGAAATTCCCGTGCTTCAACAAATTGGTCATACGTCGACTGTTCAATATGGGCATACTTATCCCGATTTGTCCCATAGTAGCAATTGCTTTTTCCCACCGGGAAATTTGGTCCTTCCTTTTAAGGTGGAATCCTCCTTTATTCTGTAATGTTTTCAAGCCCCATCCGGGGTGAAGCTTTGCAAACGATACCGTTTTAATTTTTTCTGTCAACAAGGCGTGCTGTGTTTTTCCCTTTTAGCGGGTGGTAATGTTAATGATGAATACGAATCAGTACTCGACGAGGTATTCAATTCGTCGGCAATTTGTTCAGCCAAATCACTCACGGCATCGGCTTCCAGTTGTAACTCGTCAGTTTCAACAAACCGAAATTCGCTGTCAAGGTCCAGAAAACGACTGTAGATCTCACTGGCAATCAATTGTGCACGAACAGAAATTATCGGGCTGACTGTATCATTAATAATATTTTCTTTGCGAAGAATTTCCGCAAAGTAATGCACAGCATCCGTCAATTCCTGCATCGTTACGAACGCACTATTGATGGCAATTTCAAGATCTTCACTGGCAGCACTGCTAGTAGAAGGCTGATCCATTTTTGTCAAAACGAAATATAATTTTGTCAACACTCAATTTTTTTTCGTCACAAAATTCCTTCTGGTAACTGCACGGGAGAAGAGGTTTACATCGACACTTTCACTAGAAGCAGTAGTCAATGTGTTCGAGATTTAGGTGTTTTATCTCGAGATAATTGCCGGGATGGTGTTGAGCCGGGGTTGATACGAGTAAAGTTTACAATGATTAAAGGTCGTTTATTCTCAGGTACATTTTTTGAGATTTAGATAGTCTATCGAACGAGCACATTACAGATTTGATCGTCGATCTCGCGAGCTTCGTTCGTGAGATTTCGAGATTGAGTTGTATAGTCGAGAATAAAGTCCACGAGATTATATTAATGCACAGAGGACTGGATAAGAGATCGAGAACCACGAAGTGAACCACGTTGCGCCGCAATGTAGCTGCCACATAATTATATTAATTATGTGGCATTTCTGTGCAAAGAACTATTGTTCGAGATTGAAATGGTAATTGGTAACTTACATAATCTCGTGGATCACAAGTATGCAGGAAAAACACAATTACTACTCACTAACGAAACTTCTAAGAAACACGTCTGTTCGTAATTTGAACTATACGTAAAGTGAAAAGCCGGTCGCACGTGGGCTACCGGTAGCCGGCGAGATGCGTGACGTCACACCATGTGACTTCGGGCGCTCAGGAGCTGCTGCCGCCGAAGTCCTGTGGCCGGTGACCCAATTACTTCGGGAGATTCCCGAACACAATGAATGAGCGCAACTTTCGCAAGGTACGAGGAATTGCTGCAATTCGAGAAGTACCTGTGTCATAAACTCATTCGAATCGATTTATTGTTTATAATATCCTAACGGATGAGGAGATTACGGGTTTTTCCGTACATTTATTCTTACCGAACTTGGAATTTACGCATACTTCCAACCTAACCCAGTAGTCAATATATCAATAATATTTTAAATAAATGTAATATAATTATGATTTTATGCATGCAAGTAAAAAACGACAAAAATACATATAAAAAAAAGCAAAAAAAAATATACGTGCAAAACGGCAAAACCACTAAGATTCGAACTCTCCACCATGAGACTTGTAATCAAACGCTTTACTAACTCGGCTAGCACGGTTCGATGCAAACCTTTTAAACTACACGGTACTTAACACGTATACAATTTTTTAAACATTCATATTTTGCAAAATAAAATAATACGTATTGTGTATTTTTCAATTCTAAACGTGTATCTAAAATTTCAGGTCGATCGAAAAATGTTGATTTTTGACCTCGATTTTTTCAAAAATGGGGCAGAACTGCCACTTTTGGCAAAACGCGTGTCCAATATTTTCGGTTAAAGAAGGTCTGTGCCAAACATCAAAATCGGTGACCCACGCTTCTGGTCCTCTCCTTGTTACTGTCGGCAGTTTTTCACCTTTACAACCCCCCCAAAGAATTCTAACGCAAAAATCGCTTACAGGTGTGAAAAGAGGTTGTTCAGAGGTGTTTTATTGCGGAACAAAAAAAAAATATTTGAAACGGGGATGGGGTTGGGGGTTGTTCTTCATAAACAAATAAAAAAAATAAAAAATTGATTTCACAGTTTTGTAGATGCTATCGAACGATTTAATTTTTAATTCAACTTTTTTTCAATATCTCTTACCGTTTCTGAGATATTTCATGAAAAAGAAAATTTCAATATTTTTTCCCTTGTAAGTCGACACATGACGGGAGTTGCATTGGTGAGGTTGGGGGGGGGGGGGGTCACCTTGATTTGAATAAGCCGTTGAGTTGAAATACCATAATAACCATCCATGATCCGGCTCGAAGGACCAAAATGTTGGGGAATGGGATAATTAAATAATGAGAAGTGAGTGAGGAAACGAGTTCAGAGAATTTATTGAAAGAAGTAAAACTGAAAGGAGAATTTTAAGAGATGGGATGAGTGAGAGGTGATATTGAGAAAATTAGAGGTAGATTAATGGGAAATCAAAAGGGGATTTAATGCCAGTTCTTTTAGATCATGGATGATATATTATGGTATTTACAATGAATATTTACAATGAAAAATGGACCCTTGTGTCCGAGAATGTGGTTTACCACTTGCTCCCATGAATTACAATAAAAAGAGTTTGTACTAAAGAACTTATGCAAAATTCGTGCCGGCAACACACCAATTCGCTACTATGAGTTATATGAAAAATGATTTAGCTTACTTAATTGCAAATCAAAGATGAAGATGATACAGAGGTTATCGGCGCTGATTGCGGAAGGTTCGGGATACAAGAAAACACGTGTGACTCCTGTGTAGGCACGAAACGGAAAGAGGTCGAGGCCGTTGCCAAACCAGCCTCGTGCGATGTTAGATTTACGGAAATTCCCGGAGTCACACGAGATTCCCCGAACAGGTGTTCTTATGACATTTACATGGAACGATGACTAATGAGGTGCTGCCGCGGATGAAAGTTCGGAGATGCAGCTCGCCGTGCTGCGCAATACTTAACCCGCGAGAACTCGCGCTATGATATTTTGTGCCGCGCCGACAAATAATCTAAGATATCTCAATAAATAGAACAGATTGAAGACTGGCGTTCCGGCTCGCTAAGTTTTACAATCTCCACTATCATTTGAACCTATTATTAACGTAATTATTTATTTATTATAATCTAGGGACGACATTTCTCGAGTTACTACCGTGAAGGACGATGGTCGCACGCACAGTCTGCTTCCCCCACCATACCCATTTCTCCTCCGGTGCTTCTAGCGCGCATGTGTGTCAAGTAAATGTGCGCGCGTATGGAGTGGTATACAGTCGGGGACAAAAATGAGTGGACACTACTGGAAATAGGTAAAATTGAAGTGTAATCGGATTAACGTTACTGTTATGATCTTCAGTTTTATTTACTATATATCCTTATAGTACATACATTATTTAGTGAATAATTGAGGTTCATACTTGCATTTTTGTGCAACTGCGCTGTACTTATCGAAAATTACATCAATTTATCAGGAGACAGAAATAAGTGGGCACTTTATAAAATACCTAGTGAATGAAATTCATATTGAAATTAATACTTCGTATTGCACCTTTTGCTTGTATGACTGCTTCCAGACGTCGGGAAATACTTTTTATTCAATTTTCGATGTAATCTGTATTAATTTTTTCAAATTCAGTCTGTAAACTTTAAAAAAAATCGGCCTTGTTATTCCGCTGGTCCAATGCAACTTTTGCATCCAGTAAACTCCATAAATTCTCTATAGGATTCAAGTCTGGGCTTTGAGCTGGCCATTCAAGCAACTTAATAATGGAATCCTTCAAAAATCTTGTAGTGCTCTTTGCAGTATGTTTGGGGTCATTGTCTTATTGCAAGACAAATTCATTGTCGCAACCCATTTTTACCATTGCTTGTCCTAAATTTTCACTTAGAATATCAATGTATTTGTTTGCATTTATAATTCCGTTAAATTGTGCCAACGTACCAACTCCATTCCACGAAAAACATCCCCATATCATTAATGATTCGCCGCCAAATTTAACAGTGGGTGTAATAAATCCTTTTTTATACGGTTAATTTTTTTTTCTTCAGGCTTGCTGCTTCTTTTTAAATTGCTGCAACTCAAATTTGCTTTCGTCGCTCCAAACTATATTTTGCCAGAATGCTAGCGGTATATTCAAATATTTTCTAGCAAACGGTAAACGTTTTCTTATATTTATTTTGCTGATGTGTGGCTTACGCCTAGCCTTGCTGCATCTTAATCCAGCTTTGTGCAGCCTGCGTTTTATTGTTTTTGTAGAAACGTTGAACCTCACATCTTCTGCAATACTTCTGGATGCAATCGCGGGATTCTGTCGGTATTTTCGTACTATTCGACGATGTTCTTGTATTGTGGTGCAGCGTTTGCGGCCACGACCTCTTACATATTTCACCGTTTTATGTACGAGATATTCTTTGAAAATTTTTTCTACCGCACTCTTAGATACGCTGTACTTTCGAGCTGTTACACGGTAACTTAATTTTTCGCAATAGTCCGAATCGATTAAACGGCGAATTTGATTTGAATTTTCTTCTGTTTTTGTCATTCTGTAATTGTTTTAAAATTTCTCTTACTCCTACAAAGGCTGGGTTGGCACTAATCAATTTGTTAGACATCGGTCTTTGGAAGCGTGACCTCTGCTTGATGTTCGTATTCATTGTTTGCCTCACAGTCACTTTGCAACAGAGTGTCCACTCATTTTTGTCTCCTCATAAATAGCTGACATTTTCGTTATGTACAGTGTGTATACACAAAAATGCAAATAAGAAGGTCAATTATTCACTAAATACTATATATACTATAAGGATATATACCTAATAAATAAAGCTAAAGATCGTAACAGTTACGTTAATCCGATTACACTTCAATTTTATCTGTTTCCAGTACTGTCCACTCATTTTTGTCCCCGACTGTATATGTGCCGTATATTCGGTGCGCGGCGTATCAAAGACCTCTACGGTAAAATCTATATTGTTCTGAATGTTACGTGTACTCTTGAAATCTTGTCACGGAAACCTCAATATTGTCTTGAAAGCATTTATGACCATATTGTCCTAAAAGATAATCTTTGCACGCGATCGATATAATCGGCAAAACTAAACTGTGAAAACAAATGCTGTAATCCTCAATAAACTCATTCAAATTTCGGTTTAGTTCCATATTCAAGACCCACGATACTTTCAATACCTAACCAGACTTCACAGACATACGTAGATAGTCTGAATTTAGGATAATATAACTATCTTTGAACTGATTCAAAACAGAAAGCCAACAAAATGTATTGAAGGTTTGTACATAATGTACCGCTCAATCAATATTACCTGATTGCAGGGCTCATGTATGTACGTAATGTGTATACCCCTGTGCGATGAAACAGATTATTGGACAATGCAGGTGATAAAGGAACCGGTGGATTGTTACAGACGCAAATAACAACACTAAATAAAGAATAATGAATATTGAAAAAACGAGTACCAGTACGAAAACAGAAAACAATTCTGAATACAAGAATTCAACGCAACATAATGTAAAATATCACATACAAACTATTGCAACGCATTACAAATAATATGAAAATCGACTAGAACGTAATGCAAAATACCACATACAAACTATTGCAACGCATTACAAATAATATGAAAATCGACTAGAACGTAATGCAAAATACCACACACAAACTATTGCAACGCATTACAAATAATATGAAAATCGACTAGAACGTAATGCAAAATATCACATACAAACTATTGCAACGCATTGCAAATAATATGAAAATCGACCAGAACGTAATGTAAAATATCACATACAAACTATTGCAACGCATTACAAATCATATGAAAATCGACTAAAACGTAATGCAAAATATCACATACAAACTATTGCAACGCATTACAAATAATATGATAATCGACTAGAACGTAATGCAAAATACCACATACAAACTATTGCAACGCATTACAAATAATATGAAAATCAACTAGAACGTAATGCAAAATACCACATACAAACTATTGCAACGCATTACAAATAATATGAAAATCGACTAGAACGTAATGCAAAATATCACATACAAACTATTGCAACGCATTGTAAATAATATGAAAATCGACTAGAACGTAATGCAAAATACCACATACAAACTATTGCAACGCATTACAAATAATATGAAAATCGACTAGAACGTAATGCAAAATATCACATACAAACTATTGCAACGCATTACAAATAATATGAAAATCGACCAGAACGAAATGTAAAATATCACATACAAACTATTGCAACTGTTAAGGATAGATTAAGGATACAATTAAATGTAGGCGCCATGCGCCATATCCGATGACGTCATCCGCGGGGCCAATACCCGCGGCCCACGTAAGGAGCCTGCGACGCGAGCGCTAATTAGGCTAATAACGCGCAAGCGCGGCAAGTAAGCCCAGGACGATAAAAGTAACGCGGCGGCGCGGCGCCAAGTGTTGTTATACCGAGTCCTTCTACCGAACTGTTACCGATTTTCTTCCGATTAAATTCAGCCGGTTAGGCGAATCCGTCTTCTTCCTTTCTTTTTCTCCTTCCGCACGTATCAGGTGCATCCGAGTGCTGTCCCCAGCCTGTACTAGTGTCCAGGAAAGAGCCACGTTACTCCTTTCCGATCCCACACATATTTTTTG
The DNA here is from genome assembly GCA_914767735.1 of Anoplius nigerrimus. Taxonomy (NCBI): domain Eukaryota; kingdom Metazoa; phylum Arthropoda; class Insecta; order Hymenoptera; family Pompilidae; genus Anoplius; species Anoplius nigerrimus. Next base: position 1,436,766 of record OU612081.1, read on the forward strand.
GTCCTTCGAGCCGGATCGGGTGTGCCACGTGCTCCGAGGAAGACAACGTGTGAAAGACCACGACCACCGCCATTTTGCCGACTCCTGTGAAGACCACGCCATTTCCGAGGATGACCTCCACACCGAAGCCATCACAGGAACCCAGCCTGGACACGCTCATAGCGGCCCAGCAAGATTACCTGGACCAGATTCTGAAGATATGGATCAACTTCAAGAAACTGGCCCTCCCGAAAAGGACTCGTTCCGCGGTAGAAAACCGCCTCCAGACTCTGGACACCTTTTGGAAGGGCTGCCTCGCTCGCCACGATGAAATCCTCCTCAAGGCCACGAGGGAGCAGAGAGACTCCCATGAGTATTTCGTAACCGACGCCTTCTCTTCAATTACCGAATCCGCCGACGAGGTAAGGGACGCTCTGAGTGAGGTCCTCGACGCGATGCAGGTGAGCCCGGCGGCGCCCGGAAACGTGGTGTCCGCTCCAATTAATCCCCCGTCCAGTCATCCCATAAGTCTGCCCCCGATTAATATACCCACCTTCTCAGGAGAATTGACGGCATGGCCCGCTTTCCGAGATTTGTTTTCCTCCTTGGTGGCTTCCCGGGTGGACTTCTGCAATGTCCAAAAACTACATTACCTAAAGGGCAGTCTATCTGGTCAGGCTGCTCAGGTCTTGCGGAGTACCGACATTACCGAGGCCAACTACACCACGGCGTGGGAGCTCCTCCACAAGCGGTACGATAATCCACGGGCAATCGTATATGCGCACTTAGATAAGTTTCAGGCGATTCCAAAGGTGAGTCCTCACTCTGTCCGGGATCTGCGTCAACTTCGCGACCAGGCGCACGAGATCTATCACGCGCTTCTCGGCCTTAAACGCCCAATTGATCACTGGGAAGATCAATATATCCATTCCATGCTCACTAAGCTTGATGCGCAGACCCGTCATGAGTGGGAGCTCACCTTGAAGGAGGTTAATAACTTCCCTTCCTTCTCCGAATTGGACGAGTATTTGTCTTTCCGTCTCCGTGCGTTGGAGGCGTCCGGACAGGCTGGCACCGGCCGGCCGGGTCCAAATCGTTCCGCGGGGGAGGAAAAGAGGGGAACCATACGCACCCACCAGGCTTCCGCAAGTGATGTTCGTTGCTTTGTTTGTCAGGGGGATCACCACCTGTTCCAGTGTCCGACCTTTGCTCGCAAACCCGTCCAGTCTCGAATAGATTTGTTGCGAGAGGAGAATCGGTGTCTCAATTGCTTCCGCCGCGGTCATCGGTCTAAAGATTGTCCGAATAAAAACGTTTGTCGCCTCTGTAAGCGACGACATAACACCCTGGTGCATGTGGATGCAGGTTCTCGCCCCAGCGACCCCCCCTCTTCTTCTCCACCCCCCGATAGGGCCGTCTCTACTAACTGCGCTCGGGTTATGCAGGCATCCACCATTCTCCCGACCGCGACCGTGATCGTGCGCACTCCCTCGGGCCGCAGTATGAAAGTCCGTGCCCTTTTAGATCAGGGTTCACAAGCGTCCTTCCTGTCTCAAAGTGTTGTTCAGATCCTTAACCCGCAGCGCCTACGGGTATGTGTAAATGTGTCGGGCTTCGGTTCAAAATACTCCGGGTTAATCACACAGGCGGTGGAGGTTCGCGTGGAAGCGCGTCAGGACGACTGTAAGGCTATTAGTCTGTTTGCACTGGTTTTTCCGAGACTCTCCTCCTATATTCCCCCTCCAGGATCCCTCGCAAGCTTAGGTTTGGACATTGACCCCGAGATGCTCGCGGATCAAAACCCGTTCTCTTATGAGCCGATCCAGCTCATAATTGGGGCCGATTATTATGGCTCCCTCCTACGTCCCGGTCTGCTTCAAGGCCCACCGCGCACTCCAGTGGCGCAATTTACCCTGTTTGGCTAGATAATTTCCGGCCTCTCGGCTTCCAGTGCCCCGTCACACTTCAAGGTGACGGTCATCCACATTCATGTGGATGACGAACTCCTCGTCCTGCTAAAACGATTCTGGGAATTAGAGGAGGTCCCAAAACAGGAACGCCTGTCCGAAGAGGAACTTCGGTGCGAACAACACTTCCAATCCACCCATTCCCGGCTGTCCGATGGCCGCTACTCTGTCCGACTCCCGTTTAAAACGGATCCCCCACTTCCGGTTGGTTCGTCCAAACCTGCGGCACTGCGACTTTTGTTACAACAGGAGAAGCGACTCTCCCGTAACCCCGAACTCCAATCTGGTTACCAAGCCTTCCTCCATGAATACCTTGCGTTGGGTCACATGGAGCGTGTTCCCGCCAAGGCTGAGCATGACCCGGCCGCGGTCTACATCCCCTTCCACTCCGTATTAAAAAATACCAATGCCACTACCAAGCTGAGAGTGGTCTTTAACGCCTCCTTCCGGTATGATTCCGGCTCCTCACTAAATGACCACTTGATGGTCGGTCCCAAACTTCAGGCGGATCTTTCGGCCTTGCTTCTGCGCTGGCGTGCGCATTGCTTTGTTTATTCCACGGATCTGGAGAAAATGTTCTGCCAGATCCGGGTGCACCCAGAGGATGCCGATTGCCAGCGGATCCTCTGGCGCCACCACCCCCAAACCGACGTTGCCACTTTCCGAATGTGCACGGTGACTTACGGCACAAGCTGTGCGCCCTTTCTGGCGAACCGTGTCTTAAAACAGCTGGCAGACGACGAAGGGTCTAAATACCCTGCTGCCTCCGATCTCCTCCGGCACTCCGTCTACGTCGACGATATTATGTTCGGCGCGGATGATATCCCTACCCTCCGCGAATCTCGCGACCAATTGTGTCGTCTTCTCACGGCGGGTGGTTTCCGGCCATACAAGTGGACGGCGAGTCATCCTCACCTCCTGGCTGACATTCCCGATGGCGATTTAGCCGCATCCGCGACCAAGCTCTTTGAGCAAGATTCGGCCTTGAAGGTCCTTGGTATTCACTGGGAACCCAAGACCGACGGGTTTTCCTTTCAAGTGACCGAGGTTCCACCGGTCACTTCCAAGAGGACGTTCCTCTCCCTCCTAGCTCGAATTTTCGACCCACATGGTTGGGTCGCTCCCGTGACCATCGCCGGTAAAATTCTCCTCCAATGTTTCTGGCTACGAAAGGTGGCTTGGGACGACCCCTTTCCCTCTGAGCTCGCAGAGCGCTGTACCTCCTGGCAGGCTCAGCTTGCTACCCTCAACCACATTAACATCCCGCGCTGGACCGGCCAGAGACCATCTGATTGCAGCATTGAACTTCACGGATTCTGAGACGCCTCGAACTCAGCCTATTCCGCTGTCGTATATATGCGCATCCAATCCCGAAATGGCGAGGGGCGGATCTCCCTCCTACTCGCAAAAACTAAGGTCGCTCCGGTCAAGGTCGTGAGTGTTCCCCGCCTGGAGCTTTGTGGGGCTCACTTACTGGCCCGGGCTCTCGTTTTCGTGATAGACCACCTAACTATCACCGATGTAGCTATCTTTTGCTGGACTGACTCCACCGTGGTGTTATGTTGGCTCAGCTCCCACCCTTCCTCGTGGAAACCGTTTGTAGCGCATCGGGTCTCCGCGATTCAGACCGCACTACCGACTACTCGTTGGAGATACGTCCTTACCTCAGATAATCCTGCGGACTGTGCCTCACGTGGTATTACGTCGCAGCAACTTATTGATCACTCCTTGTGGTGGACCGGCCCGTCCTGGCTCTCCCAACCCCCCATATCCTGGCCTAATACCCCCGACTCGATCAGCAGGTCGGACGAGGCCCCGGAACGACGTGCGATTCACTTGTCTCACGTTAACAGTAACGATTTGGTTGAACTTGCCGAGAATATCTCGTCCTGGCCGCGACTCCTACGCGTTATCGCGTATGTCCGACGATTCACCACCCGATTGCGAAACCCCAAATTATCCGCATCCTACCTGTGGCTCACTGCGCTCGAAATCCGAGACGCCACACGTGTCCTCCTTCGTCTGGTGCAACGACAATACTTCCCCGACGTGGTGGACGACCTAACCTCGAAGGAAGCACAAGGACATTCCCGCCGTCTCCGCAACCTGGATCTGTATATGGACTCCGACGGCATTGTACGCGTGGGAGGACGCCTACGCCATGCCGACCTCCCGACGTCAGAGAAGTTCCCGGTTCTTCTTCCCCCGTGTCGAGTCTCCTACCTATTGGCTCTACACGCCCACACGGCAACACTCCACGGCGGACCACAGGTGTCACTCCGTTTCCTCCGACAAAGATATTGGGTGGTGAACGCGCGTTCCTTACTCAAACGCGTTTGTTTTAACTGTGTGACCTGCACTCGTCAGCGTGCCGCGACCTCCCACCAGCGTATGGGTGACTTACCGGCCTCCCGGGTCACTCCGGCTCGTCCCTTCGCGCATACCGGCGTCGATTACGCCGGTCCCTTCCTCATCCGCGCCTCCAAAGGAAGAGGAGTCAAAACCCACAAAGCTCTCTGCGCCGTGTTCGTATGCCTCGCGGTAAAGGCCATTCATTTAGAATGCGTTGATGATATCAGCACCGCCGGTTTTTTGGCCGCTTTCGACAGGTTCACTGCGCGCCGTGGACTGCCCGAAAAAGTGTACTCGGATAATGGCACGAACTTCGTCGGGGCCGAGCGCGAACTCTCGACAAATCTTCGAAAAATCCTTGAGCACCCGGAATTGTTGAGCAAATGCGCGTCCGACGGGATAGAGTGGCGGTTCATTCCCCCCGCCGCCCCTCATTTCGGCGGTTTATGGGAGGCGGGGGTAAAAAGCGTCAAGTTCCATCTCCGCCGAATAATTGGTCAGTTCACCCCGACCTATGCCGAATTCTCTACGCTCCTTTGTAAGATTGAGGGCATTCTCAATTCGCGGCCGATCGCCCCACTCCACGACGACCCCGACACCTTCGATGCGCTTACCCCTGGTCATTTCTTGGTGGGGATACCATACCTCCGTACTCCTCCGACTCCGAGTGTCCTCGATGTCGACGAAAACCGGCTCACGCGCTGGCAAACCGTCCAACGTTGCTCCGAAATATTTTGGAAAATTTGATCGTCCGATCGGCACAAACAACAGCCCAATCTCCAAGTTGGTGACCTGGTCTTATTAAAAAATCCCCACTTGCCTCCCTCAAAATGGGAACTCGGACGAGTTTCAAAATGTTTTCCGGGCCAAGACCAGCTCACCCGCGTGGTGAATGTACGCACTGCGCGTTCCGAATACAAGCGGCCCGTAACGCAAATCTGTAAATTGCCCGTGGATTCTCGTACCGTTAAGGACCCTCCACTCCCGTGGACTTTAACTTAACCCAACCCTGTATATACCGTCTGTATGTAACTCCGATCTTTTGCCTCTGTAAAATAGCGTATAACTTTCTGCGCCTCGTAGCTTCTAAGTATTGTATAACTGCATCAGTTTGCTTGCGCTTTTGCTTTTGGTATTGTTACTGGTCCCGGCCACTGTACACAGCTGTTGCTCAAGTTTAGCTTCTAAGTATTGTATAACTGCACCTGTTTACCTGCGCTTTCGCTTTTGATATTGTTATTGAGTTGAATTTTTAAGCATTGTATAACTGCACCTCCTTCCTTACGCTCTGCTTCTGATATTGTCACTGGTACATGCCCTTGTACACTTGTTCTCTTCCGACCATCGTTCCTCGCGGAAACGAGGCGGGTGGCATCTTAAGGATAGATTAAGGATACAATTAAATGTAGGCGCCATGCGCCATATCCGATGACGTCATCCGCGGGGCCAATACCCGCGGCCCACGTAAGGAGCCTGCGACGCGAGCGCTAATTAGGCTAATAACGCGCAAGCGCGGCAAGTAAGCCCAGGACGATAAAAGTAACGCGGCGGCGCGGCGCCACGTGTTGTTATACCGAGTCCTTCTACCGAACTGTTACCGATTTTCTTCCGATTAAATTCAGCCGGTTAGGCGAATCCGTCTTCTTCCTTTCTTTTTCTCCTTCCGCACGTATCAGGTGCATCCGAGTGCTGTCCCCAGCCTGTACTAGCGTCCAGGAAAGAGCCACGTTACTCCTTTCCGATCCCACACAGCAACGCATTACAAATAATATGAAAATCGACCAGAACGTAATGTAAAATATCACATACAACCTATTGCAACGCATTACAAATAATATGAAAATCGACTAGAACCTAATGTAAAATATCACTAGCAAATCATAGTGGAAGATACACAAAAAACAATAAAAAATATAATGTGCAGGTCGGGATTGCTCGCATACAAACGTTGAAGTAGTACGAGTAATGAAGTTATACAAATAATTCAATAAATATGGACAAATAACAACAAAAAATGTAGAAAAAAAAAAAGAAAATATCACACATCTTCATTATGTGTACATGGCTCACACGTGTAAGTCGTGTGGCTGAGACAAATCGGCTTCCGACAAATTGCACACTGCTTTTTCGTCTTCCTACGCTTCTTCCGTGGACAACAATAACACGTCCCAGGTGGTACTGCTGCAGAGTCATTTTCCTTCTCGCTCTCCACTCCCGCAATACGCATCATTGCTGTTTTCAGTTCCCACGGCATATTTGGAATTTGCATTCTAGCGACTAAATGATTTTTCATCAAATCAAGCGCCAATTTTTTTAAAAATATCATCCTATCTTCCGCTTGCCCGGTATTTGATGTAAAAACTATTTGGCTATTAATTCCGCCAATATTCAATAACGAATAAAAAATCGTCAGTGGCCATCGGCAACTAATTCTAACGACTGAATAAGACGCCTTCATTTGGTCGACAACGTCGACACCGCCCTTTGTTTTGTTATAAAATGTAATTATTTCCGGCTTTCGTGCGATACCCGAACTTTCGTCGATTTTCTTTGAAGAATGCTTCGTAGAATGTAATAAAACATGCCTATTTTTTTGTTGGTTTATACGATACCAGGACCGTGTCGTCTAGAAAAACAAGTTTGCTACTTCGGGCATTGCGATTGCTTACATCCAAAATTTCTGGTGGTATTTCCCTTTTGTTCTTCCGCAAAGTTCCCACTAGTGTGGTGCGTTGTTGCAAAAGATCTGCCGCGAGCGGCAAAGAAGTAAAATAATTATCCACTGTTATATTTCGCGCACTATTTATAATTGGCTGCGCTAGTCGTTTGACGACCGGACTCGCAGCATTGTCTAAGGGTCTAGCCGTGTTACAATGCAAAAAGTGCCCCTAAACCAAATGAGACGTGTCATACGCCATTCGATAGCTTATGGAAAAAGAAACATTTTTGGAGATTGGAAATCCGAAATCTCAACTGGGGGGGTAGTTATAGACAAAAATCAAAAATATGTTTCTTGCCCAATCATTTTTACTCCAGTGGATAAAAAAATTTGAAAAAATTCACGAACGTATCGGCTAACGGTGTACACGTTACAGAATTTTTTCAGATTTTTTGGTTGAAAAACTGAGCTGTAAAAAATTAAAAACAAAATTTTTTTTTGAAAAATGGCAGTTTTTCATCGAAGAAGTAAAGTCTCCACTTTTATATTTTTTGTATAGGTACCTATTGTGAATACTAACATACTGAATTCTTTTCAGATTTTTTGTAAACCTGCGCCGTTATCAAAAAAATTAAAAACCGATTGTCCGGTTGCTTTTTGCGTGCCCCACCTATTTGTACAGTAGATCTCTGCATTTTTCCAAATCCACAAGTGTATTATGCAATGTGTAACGCTGCTCGAAGTCTAGAATTGGCGCAGGAGTTGATAAAGCCTTAAAATAGGAAATCATGGAAATTGCGACCAGTACGTTATATTCCAAAGTGTAAACCGAAATTCCAATGGCACCGGTGTGTACATTTTTGCGCAAGTTCGAATCCTTATAGGGTTATCTGTTTTTCACACATATTACTTTTTATTCAGAATTTAAAAATACATTGTTCTAATTAATGCTTACCCTCATACGTCGTAAAATCGCTTGTTTTTTACAAAACACGTTCGGTAAACGGTTACATTCAGATGTAGGGATTATTGACGAAATAGTTGACAAAATAATGTCGAATCAAACAATTGAAAATTCATTATCATTAGAGGTCGATCTTCAGCGATGGAATATTCGAAAAGTTCCATTTAGACCAATTTCAGCCACAGGGTTACCCGATTTTCCTGATATGACGGAGAGGGATCTAAAAATTCTTTTCACTGGATTGTATCAATTATAGCAGGCAGTTTCTTATTTAGCAGAAATGATGGAGCTGAAAACAATATTAACTTCCGTTACTTAAAAGATCAGGAAAACATTATTAAATTCGAAGTGAAGTCAAGACATATTAATAATAAAGTATACAGATGTTACATAGAATACGTGCCACATTCAATAGGTTGTTCTGGAATTCGCCGATATTGTTGTCAATGTGCGAATGGCAATCGTACCGTCGGATGCTGTTCGCATATAGCAGCAATAATTTATTATTTGTCACATGCAAGGTATCTGTCACCGATTGTACGACCAGCCGAAATATTAAGTAGGATATTTAACAACGACAACATAGTACCAGTTATTAATGAGGACAGTGATGAAGATTAAAAGTTTTGCATTTACTTTATCTTTTTATGCCGCCAACGATCGAAAAGATAAGTATTATCAGAACAAAAACTGTATATACGCTCAACACTAGAATATATAAATAACTATATAATTCACAGGACACTGGAGGATACAACAAAATTCTGCACTGAGGATGTCATGTCGCTTTATATATACGTGATTATTACTCTTTAAAGATAAGTATCTATGCTAAATATAAATGGTGAATACCCGTATCTATGTTCCAAATACTTTTTCTATCAAATAATCTTTTTAAAACAATGTACTTTAAATTACAGAGTCAATTTATTTCTTCCCTGAAGAGGATAAACTGCGTTATCGAAACGTACGGATTATATTAGGCAGAGTATTCATATCTACATTGACATGAGATCAAAAATATCGCAGTTACTCTAACCTTTTCAATCAATAAACACGGATGTTATCACTAATTATAATTAAGAATTGTTAACCCTTGCTAAAAATTAAAAGATAATGAAAAGAAACAATAGCACACAAGTCCTTGAAAATAGTATGTTGCATAACTAAAAAAACCATGTGATTTTACGACGTATGAGGGTAAGCATTAATTAGAACAATGTATTTTTAAATTCTGAATAAAAAGTAATATGTATGAAAAACAGATAACCCTATGAGGATTCGAACTTGCGCAAAAATGTACACACCGGTGCCATTGGAATTTCGGTTTACACTTTGGAATATAACGTACTGGTCGCAATTTCCATGATTTGCTATTTTAAGGCTTTATCAACTCCTGCGCCAATTCTAGACTTCGAGCAGCGTTACACATTGCATAATACACTTGTGGATTTGGAAAAATGCAAAGATCTACTGTACAAATAGGTGGGGCACGCAAAAAGCAACCGGACAATCGGTTTTTAATTTTTTTGATAACGGCGCAGGTTTACAAAAAATCTGAAAAAAATTCAGTATGTTAGTATTCACAATAGGTACCTATACAAAAAATATAAAAGTGGAGACTTTACTTCTTCGATGAAAAACTGCCATTTTTCAAAAAAAAATTTTGTTTTTAATTTTTTACAGCTCAGTTTTTCAACCAAAAAATCTGAAAAAATTCTGTAACGTGTACACCGTTAGCCGATACGTTCGTGAATTTTTTCAAATTTTTTTATCCACTGGAGTAAAAATGATTGGGCAAGAAACATATTTTTGATTTTTGTCTATAACTACCCCCCCAGTTGAGATTTCGGATTTCCAATCTCCAAAAATGTTTCTTTTTCCATAAGCTATCGAATGGCGTATGACACGTCTCATTTGGTTTAGGGGCACTTTTTGCATTGTAACACGGCTAGACCCTTTGTATGGTCCGTCGGGTTGCTTAGCGCAATAAACTTCCAAATCACTGGTGTAAAATACTTGCGCATCACCCATAGCATATATTTTTATGCCATATTTTGCGGGTTTGTTGGCAATATATTGTCTAAACTTGCACCGACCGCGAAATGCCTCCAACATTTCGTCAATGGTGACATACTCGCCAACTTCATAGCAGGCCTTGCACCTTTGCACAAAATCACTATACACTTCGCGAATTGGTGCTAAATTGTCCATTGCTTTTCTTTCAACACGGGTATCAGTGTCGTCAAACCGCACCATTCGCAATAACTGCAAGAATCTCTCCTTGCTCATCGTTGCTCGAAAACATTCTGGTGCAGTTCCGTCGGTGCTCCACAGTTCCTTCACGTTCAGGTGTTGCGCCTTCTTCAACCCAGCCATATACAAAAGGGCAATAAGGGCTGTGAGCTCGCCGATATTGGTGTCCCTACAGTCGCGTTCCCGCCCGTACCCTTTCCGCATCTTTGCAAAATATTTGTTAGTGCATATTACTATATGCTCTAACATTTCATCTGGGAAATACAATTTCCAGCAGTCCAGTCGCGTTTTAGCACTCTGTGCTACTGGCTGCACTTTCGAGCGGTAACACGCGACATATTCCCACCTGACGTTGACGTTGCGACGCGGTGGCTCCAAACACCAACGCGTTGTTTTATCTTTTCCCCATATGAAATCGGGGGGCGAGTGTTCGGCAACCACGCCATCGGGTTCATCCCCGGATTGTTCAGAATCCGTGGGATGTTCGCTGTGGACTGACTTTCCGTCTGATTCGGAATCATCAAATCTGATTTCCAAATCAGCCAAATCCTCCCTTGGTTCAGTAGTGATCCACTGAGGAAAAGGAGTTAGCTCTTGCGAACACAATGGCCGGTTCGTTTCGTTCGACATTATGTATAGTCTAAGAAGAATAAGAGGTGGAAAAAATAAATATTTCAACGGACAATCTTATTGTTGCTGTTGTGACGTTTTTGTAACAAAAAAACCTACCTTATAACTCTTGAACTGTTGCGATCAATCCGCGCACTATAAATCTATCGTAAAAATAAACTATAATTTACTAACAAACTAATGTATCTAACAAACTAATATATCTAATAAACTAATATATCTAATAAACTAATAAATATAGGAAATCAGGTATATGAAATAAAAACTCTGTGTAATTAAAAAGATATATTAAAAAATGTTAGATATTCAAATCACAAAATGCGTCTGTTCGCTTCGACCAGTGCATCTAAAGTGACTTCAAAACAATTGCGGCGCTCGTCGCTCGCGACCGGGATGACATCACCGGCCGCATTACTCATCTCACATAAATATAGAAAACTAATAACTAATGAAAACTGAAAACGATTGAACTAATAACACAACACGTAATAAACAAATAGACTAAAAAAAGAAATACAAAAATAAACACAAAAATCTAACACTTATAAAACTGAAAACGAATAAATGAAAAAAAACTAAAATATATTGTTATAAATATATAGTATAATAGAGAGATATATGTGCAGATCGTATGATAAGACAGTGGTAACGATACGTGTGAAATAGTAGTCGAATTTGCATATTGTGTACTGTAAACCCTGTAAGGGAAGACGTGATAAGAGTTGGAGAAGCAGCGGAAAGAGTGAGAATGGTAGCGAGAAGAGTGGGAAAGGTAGCGAGAAGAGTGAGAAAGGTAGCGAGAAGAGTGGGGAAGGTAGCGAGAACAGTGAGAAAGGTAGGGAGAAGAGTGCGAAAGGTAGCGAGAAGAGTGGGGACAACAGCAGGATCGGCGGGGTATAGCGTATATGCACTCTCATACTTTGCAGGCTCTTCGCAAAACCCGAAAAACTTATATTTAAATAATTAATTTGACATATGTGCTCAGTCACGTTGTGTCTAAGGGTACTAAATTTGTATGTAGTAAAAGAATATGCTACATAAACGAACCAAATGCTGCTAAAAAGTACATTGAAGTTGGTGCGGCACAAAATAACGCACGCGAGTCTTCGCGTTACAGTTCGAGGCGCGAGTTCGCGCGGGTTAATCCTAAACAATACTGATTTTACAAACGGTAACATTAGTTTTGTGGCGACCCTTCGCTGACGCTAGATGGCGCACGACCAGCACTCCGCGATCATCCTTCCCGCTAGTGCTGGATCGATCTTCGATCAGTACATATAGATCCTAGCGGGACGCCCTAACACCGGGCAGCAGCGTCTAGGGCAGGATCCGTCGGCATAGCCCTACTGAAGAGTCCGCCGACGGATCCAGGACGAAACGCACACTCTTCATTGGTGACCCCCGACATACGAACAGCGACGCAACCTTCTGACCGCGCACCTTCATCGACGGAATGTAACCGCCGTTCGACCACGAGCTACGCTACGATGCACGCACCTCTAGCTCCTCACGGCCCGACCTCATCCCGTTTCCGCGAGTCCAAATTTCTTTCGTCCTACCGCCAATTCTACTCTCCCCCAGACAGCAGATATCATTGCCACTGGGAAGGGGGTACTGTGGCGACCCTTCGCTGATGCTAGATGGCGCACGACCAGCACTCCGCGATCATCCTTCCCGCTAGTGCTCGATCGATCTTCGATCAGTACATATAGATCCTAGCGGGACGCCCTAACACCGGGCAGCAGCGTCTAGGGCAGGATCCGTCGGCATAGCCCTACTGAAGAGTCCGCCGACGGATCCAGGACGAAACGCACACTCTTCATTGGTGACCCCCGACATACGAACAGCGACGCAACCTTCTGACCGCGCACCTTCATCGACGGAATGTAACCGCCGTTCGACCACGAGCTACGCTACGATGCACGCACCTCTAGCTCCTCACGGCCCGACCTCATCCCGTTTCCGCGAGTCCAAATTTCTTTCGTCCTACCGCCAATTCTACTCTCCCCCAGACAGCAGATATCATTGCCACTGGGAAGGGGGTACTGTGGCGACCCTATCTTCCGCCAGATGTCGCACTTCCATCACTTCGCGTCATCTTTCTCGCTAATGCTCGATCGCTCTCCGATGAGTACATATACGAGCCTAGCGGGAAGCCCTAACACCGGGCGGCAGCGTCTAGGGCAGGATCCGTCGGCATAGCCCTACTGAAGAGTCCGCCGACGGATCCAGGACGAAACGCACACTCTTCAGTTTCAAAAATGCCTAGAATTTTTACTTTAAAATCATTTTGTTCGAGATTTCGATGTTTTATCTCGAGATATATGCTGGGACTAGGGATTGCAATATCGGACCAAAAGTTCAATACCGGTATTCGGTATTTTTTAGATCGTAATACCGGAATACCGGTTTTAATACCGGTAGTAGGAATTTTAGTCAAAGAAAGAATACACAGATGTTTCTTTGTTTTATTTGCCAGTTTTATTAGAGAGAACAAATATCATAATTAATCATTTGTAACTTATAAATTATAACAGCATATAAAGAATCACAAAAAAGTAAAAGAACAAGGAACATCTTATGTATTTAAAACATAAAAAAGTGTAAATATCACTATTCAGTCTGTGGTACTACTACAAATTTTTGAAATATGATCTTAAAGAACATAATGCATCAATTGTACTGTCATTAAGCCCGGAACGTAATTTGGTGCAAAATTTATCAGCTGTCGAAACCGCTCTTTCAGCATCTACGCTAGTTGGTAGTACTATTAGCAATGCGCGATATACTTTTTCGAAGTATTTACTCTAAACCCCTCATCTTCAAGTATATCGATTTCTCGTCGGGTGGTTTTGGATATAACTTATTTCTGTATTGTATTTTCGATTGTTGTCATTTTTTAGTTATCGCTAATTCTACTTTTTGTTCAAGAGACAATTCCTTTTCACTATCGACATTAGTGTCATCATCATCTCCGATATCTGTACCGAATTCTTCTGAATGTGCATAGGTTTATGGATAAAAAATTTTTAAAATATTTGCTATAAACTTGATCAAATTTGAATTGGTTAATCTCTTATCTTCTTTTTCATTTTCGTTTTAAAAATCATCGTAATTATGTAAATACCGTAAGACATTTTCTATTTCGTATGCTTTTCTTCCGTGCGATTTTTCAATGTAATATATAATTCTTCAGATAGTGACGTGTGCTGTTCTTTCAGTGACTGCAACATGAAATTTATTATTGCATTAGCTGTTAATAAATTAAAATCTCTCCGACATAGTGCCCCCACAGCCAGTTTTATTGGAAGTAGAGGTGATACAGTTCTGGATATTAAGCCGAACCACTATCGGAAAAATTAATTTGCAGGTTTAAATCGTTTATTGCTTTTCTAGTAAAAACCGAAAAAACGGGATTTAAACTTGTGAATACCGGTATTACAAAATTGTACAAATGGCTCTAAATACCGGTATTCGGTATCCCGGTATACCGGTATTGCAATCCTTAGCTGGGACGGTGTTGAGCCGGGGTTGAAACAAGTACAATTTTTGATGATTAAGATGTTGTTTATTCTCAGGTACATTTTGAGAGGTTGATCGTTGACCGCGCGAGCTTTGTTACTGAGATATCGAGATCGAGTTGTATATTTGAGAACAAGTCCACGCGATTAGATTAATGCACAGAGGACTGACAATGGGATTGAGAGGCACGAAATGGACTACGCTGCGTCGCAATGTAGTTGCCGCATAATTATACTAATTATGCGGCGTTTCTGTGCGGAGAACTACAGTTCGCGGTTGAGATTGTAACTGTTAAACTTACATAATCTCGTGGATCACAAAGATAATGCAGCACAATCACTGTTGAACGCTAGGGCGTCGTTGCTGGGTGCGGACCCGCGGGTAGCAACGATCTTCAACTTTTTATACCGAACTTGCCCATACCGCGTGTCTCTCCGTTGCCGGGCGCGAGCTAGCGGCTGGCAACGATTGTCGTTTGTTGCACTTTTCCGGCCGCTTTGCGACAACCGTGTAAGTCAGTCTTCCTCTTGAACGTGACTCGTGAACATCTCGTCTTAACCAGAACAATCTCTGTACAAATCTTCGACCCGCGACGACTGATCTCAAATCCTCTTAGATCTCACACCTTTTTACTGTTATTTATTGTTATTTCCATCATTCTTTTCTGTTATATTTCCACAATAAATAAGTTGAGTATCTCTAGTGCCTCCTTTCGAAAAACCACCTCAGAACTCTAGCAAATCTCAAAACATTGGTCCTTCGAGCCGGATCTTTCGAAAAGGCACAACCCATTTGTTAAAACTCGTTTAACTCTTACGTGACAGTGCTCTGAATATCGTGCAGTGATTTCTCATCATGGCTCAGTTCGAATCGCTCATAAGGAAGCAAGAAGATCTAGTGCATTCGATCTCCAGAGTTACGGACAACTTCAAGAAGCTGGGCAAAGAAAAAAGGACCGCTCTTACACTCGAAGCACGATTATCAGCGTTGGAAAGCGCGTGGGCCAAGTTCCAGCTCAACCATGAGTCAATTCTCGAAATACAAATAGAAGCCCACAAGCAGCACGCGTACTATCAACAAGATATATACAATAGCAGTCAAGAAATATACTTAGAGCAAAAGGAATTTGTCCAACATGAGTTGCGTCAACGCCGCGCCTCCACGCCAAAGGATGCCGACACTTCTTTCCGACATACTGCCAGCACTGCATCATTACCAAAAATTCCTCTACCGCGATTCTCAGGGCAGTATCAAGATTGGGGCCCATTCAAAAATCTGTTCGCTTCCTTGATCCATCAGAATGAAGAACTCACCGACGTTCAACGCCTCCACTACCTGCGTACTCATGTGGCCGGGGAAGCTGCCGGTCTTATCACAAATTTGCCGCTGACAGACGAGAACTTCGCTCGCGCGTGGGCAACATTGGAGAGCCGATACGATCATCGCCGCCGAATTATCGACTCTCATCTCGACGCCATTTTCAAACACAAAGCTCTTTTAAAGGAGTCTGCGTGTGATCTCAAGAGGTTATGCACCAGTGTCTCAGAAGCGTTAGCCGCCCTGGAATCTATTGGTGCACCGCTTAAACAATGGGACTGGATCCTCGTTTATCACGTAAGTCGTCTTCTCGATCCATCAACCCATCGTGCGTGGGAAACGTCTCTCGGCGGATCTCGCGATCCATCCAGCATGGAAGAGCTCATGGCTTTCCTCGATAATCGCATCCGAACCTTCGAGGTCCTCGAGTCGCGCAAACCCGGGGTTCAGGAAAAAACTATAGTGCAGACTAAACCCACTAACAAGCAACCCTCCGCACAAGTCAATACAACGACGACATACTCCTCAACATGTGCTTGGTGCGGCGAAGGTCACTACATCGCCAGCTGTCCGCAGTATATTGAGTCCAACATCGAGCGGCGTTACCGATTCGTTCGCGAAAAAAACCTGTGCTTCAATTGTTTAGGATATCATAATATGCGCGCGTGCCGAAGCACGAAGACCTGCAAGCACTGCCACAGCAACCATCACACATCTATCCACGATGCCGTCAAGAAGACTTCGCCGGCTGCCTCAGCTTCTTGCAATACAGCAATGAGCGTCTCCGCCAATCATGCGTTGCTCATGGCAGACTCAGCCCCGAGCACCATCCTTCTCGCCACGGCAACCGCTACTCTCGTGACTGAACAAGGTCAGCAAAAGGTACGCATGCTGCTCGATCAAGGATCGGAGATCTCCTTCGTCCGAGAGAGCGTCATCCAGACTTTCAGGATTCCTCGGAGACGCTCTTCCATAACCCTCATTGGCGTCGGAGCAACTGAGACAGGCTCAACTCGAGGAGTGGCAAGCATCACTATTCGGTCGTTAACTGATTCTACGGGTGAACGTACCATCCAAAGTCATATTTTGACACAATTAGCCGGCGTCACTCCGAATGCTCGCACCCCTGATTGTTCGAAATGGTCACACCTTTCTGAATTAACACTAGCAGATCCTCGCTTTGACACCCCAGGACAGATCGACATAATCATTGGAGCGGATTACTTGGGCTCCATGCTCAGACCTGGGCTCCGACAAGGTGACCATTCCCAGCCTGTCGGTCAAAACACCATCTTCGGTTGGGTCATCTCTGGCCCAACAGGAACGAGCGCAGCCGGCAGCGAGAGACAGGCCTACCACACCACCATAGCTGAAGACAAAACTCTTTCGGATTTGGTCGAACGTTTTTGGAGTTTGGAGCAGGTAAGCCCTCATCTTCAACCGCTGTTGACTCCAGACGAACTGGCGTGCGAGACGCATTTCTTGAAGACGCATTCTCGAGACGAAGACGGCCGTTACGTCGTTCGACTCCCCTTCCGAGAATCACCGAAACCACTCGGTAATTCGCGTATTGCTGCAGAGCAAGCGCTTCAACGTGTGCATCGACGCTCAGCCCGAGACAGTACATTTAAAGACTTGTACCACGACTTCCTCAACGAATATCAGCGGCTGGGCCACATGTCGATGCTGCCTAACAACAAGCCCGATGAACCTCTGTGCTACTATCTTCCGCATCACGGTGTGCTGCGAGCTACGAGCACAACTACTCGTCTCCGAGTGGTCTTCAATGGCTCGTCCAAAACTGACTTGAATCTTTCATTAAATCATTGCCTTTTGCCAGGTCCCAAACTGCAAACTGATATTGATGACGTTATACTTCGATGGCGCCGGTATCCGGTCGTATTTTCTTGCGACCTGGAGAAAATGTACAGGCAAATCAAAATTCACCATGCCGACCGACGTTTCCAACAGATATTGTGGTCTCCTACTCCTACTGAATCAGCACGCATCTATCAGCTCAATACTGTAACCTACGGCTTAACTTCTGCTCCATTCCTCGCTTTACGAGTCTTGAAGCAGCTTGCCATCGACGAAGGCAAGAAATACCCGCTTGCAGCAGCCGCCGTTCAGCGAGATATGTACGTCGACGACGTGCTGTCTGGCGCCTACGAGGTTCAAACTGCTCAGCGCACTGTTCAACAGCTGAAAAGGTTGCTCTCGGCGGGCGGATTTACTACCCATAAATGGATGAGCAATGACCCATCAGTCTTCGAGGAGAACATCTCTAATCAGGACAACACGATCTCCTTTGACTCAATCGAGGATGAGTCGGTTATGCGCACTCTGGGCCTGGCATGGAACGTCAAACTAGACAGCTTTTTATTCAATGCCACCCTTGGGGACTCACCTAAAGAATGGACCAAGAGGCAGGTACTCTCCACCATAGCCCGCATTTTTGATCCGTTAGGTTGGCTAGCGCCCTACATTATCACTGCCAAAATCCTGTTACAACGAATGTGGACAACAAGCCTGAAATGGGACGACGCACTTCCACCATTGGTGCTGGGCAGCTGGTGCGCATTCCATCAAGATTTAACCAATCTGAACAAACTATCAATACCTAGGTGGCTCGGTACCATGCAGAACTCCCGTGTTGAAATACACGGATTTTCGGACGCCTCTCAGGACGCCGTCGCTGCCTGCGTGTACTTGCATGTGCACGCGGATTCGCAGCAGCCGGCAAGGTGTACACTCCTGGCTGCCAGGACTCGAGTTGCGCCATTGAAAAAGTTGACCATCCCTCGGCTGGAACTCTCTGCTGCTGTCCTACTAGCCCGACTGGTATCCAAAACAAGACGATGTCTTCAATTGGACAACGCCCCCGTCTACGCCTGGACAGATTCCTCTGTCGTTTTATACTGGATCAGAGGACCCTCTACACGCTGGAAGGAATTCGTTGCTAATCGGGTAAACACGATCAATGAACTACTTCCAAACTCCAAATGGAATCATATTCCAGGCGTAGGGAATCCTGCAGATATGGCATCTCGCGGAATTACACTTGAGCAACTCCAGCAGTCCGAACTCTGGTGGCAGGGCCCTTCTTGGCTGACTGAACCGAAGACTGGCTGGCCATCATCACCATTCACATTACCTTCGGATCTGGACTTGGAAGAACGCAAGCAGGCGAAATTAGTCGCCACAACCATCACCGTTTCAGAGCCATGGGATATCATTTGTCGATTCTCAAAGCTCTCTCGACTTCTGCGGGTCACTGCTTACCTCTTTCGTGCTGCAGCCGGGTTTCGTCGACTCGACACAAGACCGAAAGACCCCTCTCTCACCTCAGACGAATTATGGAAGGCAAAGCAATTCTGGATTCTCAAAACTCAACGATCGGCATTTAACGACATTCTCGATCACATAAAACGTGGCCGCGCTCTCGATAAAAATTGCCCATTTAAAACGTTAACGCCTTTTTTAGATAACGAATGAATACTCCGAGTTGGTGGAAGAGTGACCAATTCGTTTCTCGATCCAGACGCTACGCACCCTGTGATTCTGCCTACCGACTCAGAGCTTACGAGGCTGATCGTCCATGAAGCACACTGCCGCACTCTGCATGGCGGAGTTCAGTCGACTTTATCAACAGTTCGACAAGAATACTGGGTTCCGAGTGGCAGGCGTCTGGTCAAGGCATATATCCTGAGATGTGTCATCTGTACTCGTCATCGAGCTAAGGCTGCTCAACAACTCATGGGGCAGTTGCCAAGGACTCGTGTCACTCCGTCACGTCCCTTCCAGCACTCCGGCGTTGATTACGCTGGCCCATTCCATCTAAAAACGTGGCGCGGTCGCGCTTCTCGCACTTACAAGGCATATTTAGTCTTGTTCGTGTGCTTCTCCACCTCGGCAGTCCACCTGGAATTGGCCACGGACTACACGATCGAAGGGTTCCTGGCTGCCTATCGACGGTTTTGCGGACGACGAGGAGCCTGCACTACCCTCACCAGCGATTGTGGCTCTAATTTTGTAGGAGCAGATGCCGAGTTGAAAAAATTATTCAAGGCAGCAAGTCAGGAGGTGCACCAGCTAAAGGACTCCCTGTCCTTGGTAGGAACCAACTGGCAGTTCAACCCTCCCGGCGCACCTCACTTCGGTGGAAAATGGGAAGCCGCCGTTAAATCGACAAAATTTCATTTAAAACGCGTCATTGGCGACGCTAAACTTACGTACGAAGAATTCAGCACTACTCTCACGCAGATAGAAGGAATTCTAAATTCGCGTCCATTGTGTCCACTCTCAGACGATCCAACGGATCTCAGTGCATTAACACCGTCTCACTTTTTAATCGGAGCACCCTTAACATCATTTCCCGAACCTTGTTTGTTAGACGTACCACAATCACGATTGACACGCTGGCAACTCGTCCATCAGACCATCCAAAGGTTTTGGCGGCGTTGGTCCGCCGAGTATTTACAACGATTGCAGAGTATTTCGAAATGGCGTACAAAGTCGCCATCACTTACAGTCGGTGCGTTAGTTTTATTAATGGATGATCGATTGCCTCCCACTAAGTGGAGTTTAGCTCGAGTCACGGAAGTACATCCAGGATCAGATGGTCTCGTGCGAGTTGCTACCGTGCGCACTTCATCTACCGTTTATCGTCGTCCTATTTCCAAGCTCTGTATTTTACCAATTTCATCGCCACATGAATCTTAAAATAAACTTAGCACGGCGGGCGGAAGTAGTGTCGCATAATCGTTTGCTGTAATATTTCGCCCGTTCCCGGACGAGGCGGGCGGAATGTTGAACGCTAGGGCGTCGTTGCTGGGTGCGGACCCGCGGGTAGCAACGATCTTCAACTTTTTATACCGAACTTGCCCATACCGCGTGTCTCTCCGTTGCCGGGCGCGAGCTAGCGGCTGGCAACGATTGTCGTTTGTTGCACTTTTCCGGCCGCTTTGCGACAACCGTGTAAGTCAGTCTTCCTCTTGAACGTGACTCGTGAACATCTCGTCTTAACCAGAACAATCTCTGTACAAATCTTCGACCCGCGACGACTGATCTCAAATCCTCTTAGATCTCACACCTTTTTACTGTTATTTATTGTTATTTCCATCATTCTTTTCTGTTATATTTCCACAATAAATAAGTTGAGTATCTCTAGTGCCTCCTTTCGAAAAACCACCTCAGAACTCTAGCAAATCTCAAAACAATCACAAGTGATAGTTTCACAAACAAAGTTCTACTACACGTGTTATTCGTAATTCGAAAAGTACGAGAGTGAGCCGCCGGTCGCACGTGGGCTACCGGTAGCTCGCGATATGCGTGACGTCACACCATGTGACTTCGGCCGCTCAGGAGCTTCTGCCGCGGAAGTCCTGTGGCCGGTGTCCTAATTAATTTGGGAGATTCCCGAACACATTTGCACCTTGAAAATCATAATCATTCCAACAAGCTGCTGACAGTAAATTTTCCGGCGCATAGCTTTTTTTAATTAAACTTATCCTTGAAGCCGGATCTACTATTACAGAGAATACGTATTTACAACGATCGCCATTTTCATCCAATGCTGTGTTGCGTATTGAGAGCGGCTCGACAGAAGAGAGCAGTAGTGACTATATGTCACTGTCGGCACGGATCATTTGAATAAAGAGTGACGGCAGGTCCTGGCGACACTGCCCCACTCTAGATCGCAATCGATACACTGCTCGATGAATAGCTCGCCTATCAACAGCTCGCGTGACGCGCTATTGTCCACACAAAGGGACAAATCATCTTCGCGAACAGCTCTTAGAAAAAACGTCGTGCTTCCGTCCGCATCGATTCCGCACGAGGATCTTTCCCGCGAAATCGATCGGCCATTATCTTCCTATTCCTGGTACCGTACACACGTGTGCAAACAGAGTAGTGAGTGAAAGAGCGAGAAATTCATCTAAGAGTTTAAGAAACATCACAGCAGATTAACAGGCAGGTTCATCTTCAAAATTGTGTAATCATTTTCATTGTTAATTTGCTGGCATTATTGTAACAGATCAGCGACAAGACCAGCACGTTTTTCGTTGAACCGTTCGCAGGCGACTGTGTGGTTCCGCACTTAGCGACCAGTGATTCAATACAATTGGTAACTCATTTTGTTGCTGTTTCTATCAGATCACACTGTACATCTATTTATTTATTTATTGTGAATTAATCACCGTGTGTACTCTTACAATAGAAAAACTCAGCTAGTAATCTCGTGCAGTGGCTGGTTGAGCAGCTAACAAGCACTTCGCCAGCTTATAGAAAACGTACTGTTCACATTTAATTGCAGATCATTTTTGTTGAAATAAAAAGTACAGAACACAGCATCTTGTCCAGTTATTTAAGCTTGTCTGTCACCAGACTCCTTATACGAATCCGGCTCTTGTCCCTTTCTTTTACCATCTTGAATTAATAATACAGTCCACTACCATCTCTACCAAACATGCTGCAAATATTAACGGTACCATATATGGTGGATGTATTGGTGATTCTTCCACAATATTCGTCGAAGTCCGGTTCGAAGCTGGTGCTGAAGGCGTCTTCTTCTCTGGACAGTCTTTCAGACGGTACTCGGTGGATCCACAGCGGTAGCACGCATTACTTTGTCCCCTTGGTTTTTGACACTGTGGAATGATGTGGCCATCTTCGCCACAACTATTGCATCTTGGTTCCTTGTCGCCCGTTCCGTTGACGTTCCCTCTGCGTTGTCAGGTCTCCTCGCCGTTTCGCCCTTCAAACTACGATCGAATGGTTTCCTCGGACGCAGGCTAATCTTACTAAATGCTTCCAGCAAATCTGACTGAAACTCAAACCGCGACATGCGCGTCTGATCCTGGAGTCGCGTATCCCGTCAATCATATAGTCGATTATTTCGTCTTCGGGTATCGGGACGCGATTCGCGCGGACAACTTTTTCATGATAGTAATTACTAAATGACTCCTTTGATTGCCACACTCGCCTTTCAAATTCTTTCCGAAGAACTAATTTACTTTGGCGGTGGTCATACATTATTTTCATGCGTTGGACAAGATCATTGACGCCTAAATTAATATGCTCTGGTTTAGAGTAGAACCAATTGAGATACTGCCCCTTCAATTTCGACGAGATTAACAATTTAGTGGTGTTGTCATCCAAATTATACGTATTTTCGTATCAATCTCAATTGTTGTTTCCATGTAGAAAAACAATTATCAGTACCGTTGATTTCACCTAATAACCCACTGATACTCCTTACGTTTATATTTAAGTTTCCCGATGCGTTGCGAGTCCGCTCCGCGCTCTCAACAGTTACCGGAGAAGTTAAAGATATCGCCCGTTTCCTTTTCATTAGATCCATTTCCTTTTGTAACAAATCTTTCTCTTCTTACCAAATTAAGCTCCCTAAGAATCTGGTCATGTGACTCGATCGGTTCATTGTGCTGGGCTGTCAGAAAACGTGTCGTTAACCGCATAGCGGTATTATTTTCAGTGGTGTCGCCCTCCAGACCGGTTATACAGGGAAGCTCAGTTTCCATACAGTTCCAAATGTCCGGGTCGTACTCCGTTACCCTGATAATCAACTCATTCTTGGTTCCCTTCGTGGCTAAATCCTTCGCACGCAACACGGCCCTTAATTGTGCGACGGTGTAGCTGCTTGGTTCCTGGGCAGACAAGACTATAACCCAGCAGACAAAATTCTCACAAAAATGTAGGCATTTAATAGGAAGGCGTTTTGTTTATTATGTCCATCGTCCTTTGGTGCCGTTAACAGAATGCGTTGCGAGAGAGTTGCGTTTCTTGCTCGTCGCATCCCTTCGCAACGATCTTGTTGTCGCATCCCTTCGCAACGATGCATATTTTAATATGGCCAGAGTTTACAATGTTCTAAACAAACTATGCCTATCGATAAAGTGCTGTATGACATGAGGGCAACGCAGGCGCCCTACTCGGATCGTAGCTACAGCGCCAAGTTATGCGGTCTGAAACAGTCGAATTAATGAAGTTGGGGTCACGAATGGCAGATCGATATGCTTTAGTGAGTTCACTCCTGAGTGCTGGAAACTGCGAGATGTAGGAGTTACACGGACGCGCGGCAAATCATCCATGAGTTGCATAGGAACTGCCGCCGGCTCACGAGTGCATGGAACACATTGTTGTATTACGCGTCGGACTATCCCTCTCCCACGGAGAACCCAAAATTCGCGTCGCAATAGGCTCAGCATCAACTGCGGGCTGGCGTGCAGCGCTCGTTGGTAGATCTGAAGGACTAAGAGATTTACCAAAGAATGCGAGAAAGGAAGGATCCGATGACGAGAATCGTACGACAGCTGGGCATCTCGAAGACGGCCTCAAACCCGAATAAGGTTGTCGGCGGCTAGGAACGAACGAAGGGCGAGAAGGGGATGTTGTGGAGGGAGACCGTGCTTGAATGTTAACATGCGGATTTCCGATGGAAATACTTCCTTTTGAATGCAACGCAGCCAGAAGTTCCTTGCGGAGGTATATTCCTAGGTTGAGATATGTAAACTGCCGATGGGAGACATGACCAAACTTCTGCGGCAGCGACAATGATTACCAAATCGAATAATCGGCGGTGATACGAATGAGTTTTTCCTAAGAAGAGTACCAACACGACAGGTTCCACATGGTGGAGATCGGCGAGCATTGGAGAACGGCGGTGACCTTTTTCTCGAGATAAGAGTCAAAGGCAAGGCCTGGAGGATGAGAAGAACACGCGATGATGGAAAGAATGGCGCGTTTGGTGACGGGTTCGCGATCAAAGGAGGAGACTGTAGTGTCTCCGGAAGAGGGAATCGGAAATAACTTTATTCTGTGTGTTCCTTAACACTATATCTTTATTCACGAATGCGATGTGTCTAGCTCGACTGCCTGTGTACAACTGACTATATTCGTACAATCGAGCATCTCGATACGCCGCTCACATGATTGCCGGTAACGAGCACTTCTGTTACCGTCAATACATTACAGAGACAGTAAAACTGAACTCATCACGACTGAGAGACCAGCTGAGGCCGAGAACTTTAAGATGTTCATCAGTGGCGAGGACTTTGTCGCAAGCTAACCCGCGTTCGCAATCATCCACGTCCGCGAGCAAAAACGGAGAGTTGCTGGCCCATTTTCGAGGAGTAAACCCGCCTCGACCCAACAAAGAAACAGATTGACTACGCGACTGTCGGAGAGATTCGATGTCGTCCGATCCAACTAGTACATCGTCGACATACGTATGTGAACGGAGAATGTCACGTGCAAGGGGGAACCGTTACCCGTTACCGTTGTCCTCGATCTGTTCCGCATGGGTGAGTGTTGTCTCTAAGCCCCACACGTGTGGGGGAAGAGGGTGCTGTACACCCGCCCCAGGAGCTGAGGATCCATATCCTTGGTTAAGGGGGCGCCTCCGCCCCGCAACTTTTGCAGCACGATTTTAGGGGGTCGCCCCCAAGGATCATCATCCAGGGTACGAATGAGCTCTTCCCAGGCTCCAGCCTTGGCGCGAGCAATTGCTCTTTTCAGGGCAGCTGAAGCTTCACGGTATGCGTCGTAAAGCTCCGCCTTCACAGCTTCATCACCGCCACGTCTGCGGCGATGGAGGGTGTACTGGCGGCGCGCAGCGACACACTGCGTTCTTAGTACCGCGATGTCGCTGGACCACTAGTTCGCCGACCTCGGAGGCCGTCGCCTGGCTCGAGGCATGGCGGCGTCACATATCGACGTCATTACACCCTGGAACCAGGCCGCCCCGGTTCCGGCCAAGCCGTGGCGAGGGCAGCGGCCCTCAGGATGTCCCTGTCTAGTCATTTCAGCACCCACGCTTTACGCCCGAGCGCTGCGGTGCCAGCCTGTCGGGTCCCGGGCCGGAAGGCGGCGGGGGACACATCCACAAATATGTGGAAGTCGTCGGATAGATTCCCAGTCCTCCGCCGCATCCCATCCCGCAACACGCCGCGCCGCGGCGGGAGACGCAAACGGTATGTCCGGAATGGACCCCCCGTTCCATCGTACGCACGTGTTGACGGAGCTCCAGACCCGCTGCCCACAGCTCGAGTGCCTCGCCTCGGGCGTTGGACCTGAGATTACCCCATTGGGTCGATTTTGCAATAAAATCCCCCAGGACCAACACCGGGCGAGCCAGGAAATTACGTAGGCTTTCGCCCAGCTCGCTCAAGTACACCTCGAAAGAGGCGAGACTCATACTGCGCGGGGCGTAGCACCGTGGAACTATGCACGTTCCCCACACGACGATGACGTATCCCCGACCACGCTCAATAAGGGAGCACGGTGGTGACGCGTTATCACTGTTGCTGATGGTGAATTCTGTGGTTTGGGTTTGAGCGAAAGTTGTCTCTCTGGTCGTCACCGTGAATACTGTGGGGCCAGGAGCACGATTTTTAGGATAAACTTTCGAAGCTAAGCCTTCGTATAGAATGTCATAATGTGAAAAATGGCAGCTATCCTGAGGTACGGCCGATCAGAATGTATGGCCTCCGTCTGTGTCGATACAAGAACTGTCTTGCAATGGGCAATGTAAACCAGATCGTAGAATGACCTCACTACTTGCAATTTTGATGGGTGTTTGATAGTTTTGTAGAGTTATTCTCACCACAGTCTGCACAACCACGTTGTGCCATGTTCCATAAGGATCGCTATACACCTATCCCCCGATTTACACGGAAGATAGGTTCCAGAGAAAACCGTGTAAATCGAAATCGATGATTTTTATATGTAAAACCGTGTAAATCGAAAATAAACTAAATGTGCATAATTCAGTTATTTATTTCAAAGTAAAATAAAATTAAATACATCTTAAAAAACATAAAAATAATAATAGTGTATATAATACATTTTACGTGTAGAAACAAGAAATATAAATTAAAAAATTGAACCAAAAATTTCATTATGTACTGCTATCACTTTCATAGACTCTTCGTTTTTTCTTTCTGTTTACTATGATGTCACTTTCATCACTCGATAATATTTGGTGCAATTCACTTTCATTGTTAGATGAATAAGAAGCAATTTCAGATTGCTGAACCTTGGTAATGAAATCCGTAATTAACAATTGTGTTTGGTTTTTGGTCAAATCCTTATAGACCTCCTCACATTGAGTTAAGCATTTATTAATATTTTGCTGAAATAGGAGAGCTCGTTCAACATTTGGGTCATTTTGTACAAAATGATTACCCAATTTTCGTCCTAATCCAAGTCCTTCACGGATAACTTTTTTTTCACATTTTGCTGTGAACGCTTCTTTATGAAGCGTTCAGAGCAAAATTTCATATTTTGAAAACCGTGTAAACGTGAAATCGTGTAAATCGGGTACCGTGTAAATCGGGGGATAGGTGTATTGTGTGCCTGAGCACACACCGTCCACACCTACTGATCCTGCGACCGTCACGCTTCGCGTATCCGTGGAGTTTGGTTTGAGTCCTGTAATTTGGGAATTTGGTCCGATATTAAACATGCCGTTGATATGTAATTGTTTGCAGAGTTCTCCGGAAATGTCCAGAAGATACTGTTTACGCCCATTGTGTACTATTGATACATGCGAATGCATTCCGCAGTAGTATATGGTACGATCCACTTCGATTTTGCATTGTCTTACGGCCGTGTTGTCGAAGTCTGAGAGCTGTAGGAGTTGCATGTATTTTTCCTCGGTTACTGGTTCCAGATCGGGGACGTCACAGTTGCCAACGCCAGGAGAGATAGCGTCGTCACGTTGAGGGATTGCCCGCCGCAGTCGTAGCCGACGATGCGAAGTGCATCGTGTGGTAGGTTGAAGAGTATGGCTACGGTAATAACCCAGCAAGCGTACATCTTGAGGCGATGTGTTCTCGATGAAGGTGTATTGCGAACTGACTTGCGATGCCGGATGAGCGCTACTTATATCTAGGTTTTATCTTAGGTAAACAAGTTTGAGGTAATGGAGGTGTGCGTGTGGGGGTGGTCATTCGTCGATCTTCGCTAACTTAAGTTTGTTGGCATGAACCACTCTGGGGCGGTTTCTGAATAATATTTTTATGTTTTCGTTACCTATGTTTTCGAGTACCCTATAGGGTCCCGTATATTGTACGTCGAACTTGTTTTTGCGCGGCGCCTTTAGTAGGTATACTTGGTCATCGGTTTCGAATTTACGATTATTGACGCGTTTGTCATAATATTTTTTTGTGCGCTCTTTTGCCTGGTCTAAATTTTTATGTGCACGAGCTTGCATTTCGTCCAACCTTTTCTGTAGGTCAAAGAGATAATCTATATACGTCGTGTCTTGCGTGTCTGTTTCGAGGGGTGCATTACTTGGAAGTCTTGCTTTCCGACCAAAAACTAATTCGTGTGGTTTGTTCCTGCGTGGACACTTGTATTATATGATCGCATTGCCAACGGGAGCCATTCGTCCCAATTATTATTTTCGATATTGTGTTTTAGATACTCAATGAGCACGTGATGCGATCTCTCGATTGACCCGTTCGATTGCGGATGAAACGCGGTAGTTTTACATTGTGATATTTTAAATTTTCTGGCGATTGAGCGCATAAGGCTATTTACAAAGTTGCTGCCCTGGTCTGTTAGGACCGTTTTTGGAGATCCGAAGCGACAGATAAAATTTGTTATGAATGCGTCTGCAATGTCAATTGCTGTGACTGATTTGAGAGGGACGGCAAGGGAATATTTAGTCAGAAGATCTTGAATTGTTAATATATAGGAATATCCGTTTGGGGAAGGTGGAAGTGGGCCTACTACGTCCATAGCGATTTTGTCAAATGATTGTCCCGGTGTGTCTGACAGTACGAGTGGTTGTCTGGTCTTTAAGCGAGTTAGTTTGTTTAGTTGGCAGCTGCTACATTTAGCGATAAACTGCTGAATATGAATTTTCATGTGGGGCCAAAAGTATTTTTCCCTGATTCGTGCATAAGTTTTCGTCACGCCCTTGTGGCCACCTATTGCCGAACAATGGTATTCCTCTATTATGTCGTTCCATTGATTTTTCGTTGGTGTCTCTGTTTCGCCTTGACATATAATTAATTTCGTGAATGCAGTTAGGAATTTACTTCTGAGGAAATGTCCAATTATGTGCCATTCAATGTTGCCAATATATGTTCTAGTCATGCTAATGGTTTCAGTACGTTTCTTGCAGCACGTTTGCGACGTCTAGGAGTGATTCTATTGTTTCATTTAATAATTCTTTGTCCACTGGCGTGTGGATATTTTCTTTTACTACTAGTGCAATATAAAAGCGAGCACCATGCTTTGCTATTTTAGCTCTCCCGAGGGTAAGATTTTCGAATTTTGGTAGTTTTTTGGAATTAGATAACTCCTGAAACCCTTTATCGCAAGGTTCTCCAGTCATAGTTAAAAAGAATGCGATATTGTGGTAAAGGTATAGAAAGGGGCACTCATCACCGATTTGCATGAAACATCGTGTAATGATAAACTTTTGCAGAACAATAAGGTCTGTAAAAGCCAAAAAGCGCGGACTCGTCTAATTCAAAAGTTATAAGCGTTAAAGTTCAGTTATAAAACTTGCGATACCAACAGCACGAACGACATCTGCGCATGCGCACTGATGTCTGCGCATGCGCTCTGACGTCTGCGCATGCGCACGGACAAGTTTGCATGTAAAGTGCGCGTATTTGAAATTAAATAATATTGAATTGGCGAAGACTAGGTGTGGGCAAGGCTTCCTTTTCATAATGTTTAAGAGTTTTCAATCAAACAATGGTGTTCAGGATTGGAGTCGGGTTGTGCGTCGCAGGGACGTCGCCAACGTGACGACCCTGCCTGTTCCGATACAGGGAGCATGCTTGGCTCCGTTTGGGCACCCGTGTATTATAACATCGCTGGTTGTAACTGGATTCGCCTGGGGACAGGCGCTGTCTCTTCGAGTCGATGGAAGTGAGGAAAAAAAAGAATGGACTTGTGATTTGTAAATTACAGGAAGAGGAGGAGATAAATTAATACGAATAAATTATACGTTGAAAGAAAATTAACTGGTCGGATTAGGAATATGAATTGGAAGGAATAACGGTAGGAAGATATAATGGAACGAAGGGGTACTTCGTATACGGATGGAAAGAACGCGTTAGGGCGACCCACGTTTTAAAAAATTCTGTCGCCACTGTTTCGGCAGTCATGTCCGGTATTGGAGCAGCCTCTGGCCATCGGGTGAAACGGTCAATCATGGTCAGGCAGTAAGAGAATCCTTTTGGTTTTTGTAATGGTCCAACGATGTCGATATGGATATGTTCAAATCTGCCAGCAGGGACTGGTATCTGTTTCGGGACAGTCTTGTTGCGGCGGTGGATTTTGCTTTTTTGACAAGCGATGCAAGTTTTGCACCATTCCGCTATGTCCATATTCATCCTGGGCCAGACGAAGCTTCTTGCAATTGCTGCCTTGGTGCTTCTCTTGCTGGGATGTGCCAGACCGTGAGCATGAACAAATATTCTCCTTCTTAATGTTTTTGGTACGTATGGCCTGATGTTATCTCCCTCCAGGTCGCAGTATAGGAAGGTGTCTGTATTGTCTACAGCTATCTTTTCTAACCCCCAAGCGGAGCCCCCTTCTGCCAAGATGTTGGTAAGTTCCTGGTCTGTGGCCTGTTCGTTGATTAGTTCCTCGGTGGAAACTATCACTGGCATCTCTATCTCTTCCACTCTAGATAATGCATCGGCAACTACGTTCTCTCGAGGACTTCCGTTTCCGGAGTGGATGAGTGTGAACGTGCGGTGAGAGAGTGTTGTAAGGAAAGTGTGGGAGAGAAAGGATAGGGGTATTCAGAGAGGCGTGGGAGAGTGCAGGGGGAAGAGGCGAGGGAATAGCTGCATAGCGAGTGAAGGGAGTAAGGAAGGTGCAAGGAAGGAGGAGATAAGAATAGGAGGAGAAGTAGGGAAAAGAGAGAGGTTAACGGGCCACGTGGGGAGAGAGCGAGAGATCGGAAGAAGCGACAGCTGGCGGAGGCAGGAGACAGTCAGAAAGGCGTGGAGAGGGAGGGAAGGGAAGAGAGGGAAGGAGCAAGGTAGTAGGCCATCTATCGAATGAGGCGGGAACGAGAGAGGTGGGCAAGCAGAGTGGGCAAGGTAGAGAGGAAGGAATGGATAGGTACGCAAGGGAGCTGTCAAGGAGTGAGAGCAGCTTAGGCAGTGCAGGGGAACTATCGAAGAGGAAAAGAGGCATAGAGATGGAAGGAGGGGCAGGGGAGAGGGAGGAGGGGAAATGGATCTTTAAACAGAGTAAAAAGGTGCAAAGATCGCCGAGGAAGGAAGAGGGAGAGAGGAAGAGGGAGGATAGCAAAAAGGAGAAAGAGAAAGAGAGAGAGGAGGGTGGTGAAAGAGGGGATTGGGGGGGAATTGAGGAGGTGGTGAAAAGAGCGGTGGCGGAGGAGATGGGAAGGTTAGGAGGAGAGCTGAAAGCAGAGCTTAAAGCAGAACTGAAACAAGAAAGGGAAGAAAGAAAGAAGTGGGAAAAGGAGAGGGAAGGAATAGGCAAAGCGGTAAGAGGAATGGAGGAAAGGATAAAAAAGTTGGAGTTGGGGAGAAAAGAAGGGGAGAGAGAGGGGACAGGGGGATGGGAAGAGAGGATGAAAGTGATGGAGGGGAAATGGGAGAGAAAAGAAAGAGAGGAAAGAAGGAAAAACGTAATTATAAAAGGGGGTAAGAAAGGGGGGAAGGAAGGGAGAGAGGAGGTAGAAAGAGTATTGGAAGAATTGGGAGTAAGCAAAGATGAAATAGAGGGAATGAAGGAGATAGGAAAGGGAGGAGGGGAAGAAAGAAAAATGTTAGTGAGGATGAAAGAGTTAGAGAAGAAGAAAGAACTAATGAAGAACAGAGCAAGAATAAGGGAAAAGAACATGAGGGTAGAGGATGATCTAACTTGGAAGGAGAGAAGGACAGAGTGGAAGATAGAACAAAAGGCATGGGAGGAAAGGAGGAAAGGAAAAAGGGTGTGAGTGGGATACGAAAAGATGCAGGTGGAAGGAATATGGTGGAAGTGGGACGAGGAGAGGGGGGAGCTGATAGAATGGGATAGGGGCAGGGGACAGAGACAGGGGGAAGAGAGAGTAGGGGGGGGGGGAAGAAGGGAAATAGATGAGGAGGGAGACGGGGAAAGGGATAAAAAGGGAAAGGTCGGGGAAGAGGAGGGAGAAAGGGGACAAGGGGAAGAGGGAAGAAAGGAGGAAGAGAGGAAAGAAAAGAGGGGGAGGTGGAAGGTGGCATTCTGGAATGTAGCAGGATTAGGAGGGAAGGACAAGGAGTTCTGGGAGGGAATCAAGGAATGGGATATTATAATGCTTATGGAGACATGGGTAGAAGAAAGAAGTTGGAAGTGGGTGAAGAAGGGACTTCCGAAGGAAGATGACTGGGAAGTTCAATTCGCGAGAAGGGAAAAAATTAAAGGAAGGGCAATAGGGGGGATGTTGAAAGGGGTAAGAAGGGGTTTAGTGTGGGAAGAAGGGGAGGGGAAGAGAAAGGAGAAGGAAGGGATAATGGAATGTGGGGTAATGCTGGGGAAGGAAAAATGGAAAATAATAGGAGTATACGTGAACGGAGATTTGGAAGAGAAGTTAAGAGAATTGGATAGATGGATGGGGGAGGTGAGAGAGGGAGAGAAGGTGATGATAGGAGGGGATCTCAACGCAAGAACAGGAGAGGAGGGAGGGATGTGGGATGAAGGGGACTGGAAAGAGGAAGAACAAAGGATAAGGAGGACGAAGGACAAAAAGGTTAATGGAGAAGGAGTGTTACTACTGAGGTGGTTAGAACAGAATGGGGGAGTGATATGTAATGGAGGGATGGAAGGGGACTGGAATGGGGAATGGACGTATACGGGGAGAGGGAAGGGTACGGTAATAGACTACATCATAGGGGATAGGGAAACATGGGAGGGGATGGCGGGAATGGAGGTGGAGAGCAGGGTGGATTCAGATCACCAGCCCGTGGTAGCTTGGATAAAGGGAAAAGGGGAAGGAATGGAAAGAAAGGGGAAAGGAGGGGGGAAAAGGAGTAGAGGGGTGTGGAACGAGAAGGGAAGAGAGGATTTTGAGGCGAGGACGGGGGATAAAAAGGGGGAGGAAGGGGGGGTGGACGAAGTTCTGGGGGAATTAGAAGGAAGGATAAGAGAGGCAATAAAGGGCAAGAGGGAAGGGGGGGGGGGGGGGGGTAAGGGAGCATAAGAAAATGATGGGGGGATGGTGGGATAAGGAATGTAAGCAGGAGAAGAGGGGGGTAAGAAGGGAACTGAGGAGATGGAGGAGGAAAGGGGGAGAGGGAGAAGTGTACAGAGAAAGAAAAAGGAGATACATAGAGATGTGTGAGAGAAAGAAAGAGGAAGAGAGGGACAACTGGATAAGGATAGCAGGGGAAGCAAGAACGGAAGGAGAAGTATGGAAGGTAATAAAAAGGAGAAGAAATAAATGGAAAGGGGTGAATGAGGGGATAAAGAGGGAGGAGTGGGAGGAATATTTTATGGGATTGTTAGGAGGGGTAAAGGAACGGGTAAGGTGTGGGGGGGGGGGGGGAAGGAAAGGGGAGGGAGAAAATAAGGAGGAGAGTATAGGATGGGAAGAATGGGAAAAGGTAGCAGATAGACTGAAGGAGGGGAAGGCGATAGGGATAGACGGGGTGCCGAACGAAGTATGGAGGTATGGGGGAGAAAGGATTAGGTAGGAGGGGTGGGAGATATGTAGGAAGGTGTGGGAAGGGGAGGGATGGCCGGAGGGCTGGAAAACGGGAGAAATTGTGCCAGTAATTAAGAAAGGAGAGGGCAGAAGAGTAGAGGAGTACAGGGGAGTGACAGTGATGCCGTCATTGTATAGGACATACACGGCGATATTGGCGGGGAGGCTAGGGGAGGAGGTAGAAAGGAAGGATATACTGGGGAAAGGGCAAGTAGGATTTAGAAAGGGAAGAGGGACGTTGGACAACATCTACGTGCTAAATTACCTGATAAACAGACAGTTAGGGAGAAAGAGGAAATGCACGGTACTCTTCGTGGACCTGAAGGCAGCATTCGACAGCGTGAATAGGGGAATAGTGATAAGAGTGATGAGGGAGAGAGGCATAAGGGAAGGGTTGATCGAGAGAGTGGAGGAGATACTAGGGGAAGTGAAATGCAAGGTGAGGTGCGGGGAGGGAGAGGGAGGGGTATTCCGGCTGGAAAGGGGGCTAAGACAAGGGTGCCCTCTGAGTCCGTTATTATTTAATATATTAATAGCGGACTTGGAGGGGTATATGGAAAAGGGGAGGTGGGGGGGAGTGAAACTGGGGGAAGGGAGGGTGTATACGATGGCGTACGCGGACGACATCGTACTATTGGCTGAGGAGGAGGACGATATGAGGGCGATGATGAGGAGGCTGGAGCGGTATTTGGAGGAGAAGGCCCTGGTGCTAAATGTGGAAAAATCAAAGATAATGAGATGTATGGAGGGGGGGGGGGGGAAGAATGAGGAGGGTGAAATGGAGGTGGAAAGGAAAGAAGATAGAGGAGGTAAAGGAGTATAATTATCTGGGATACGTGATTAAAAGGAACGGAAGGCAGGATGCGCAGGTGAGGGAGAGAGTGACGAAGGCGGTGGCGGTGATGAGGGAGGTATGGGGGTTGGGTAAGGGACTTTGGGGGAGGGATTGGGAAAGAAGAATATGGCTTTTTGACGCGTTAGTTTGGCCGGTGATGGGATATGGAGCGGAGGTCTGGGGGTGGGAGGAAAGAGAAGAAATGGAGAGAAGTCAGGAGAGGTATTTAAGGTGGGTGATGGGAGTAAGCAGGGTAACACCGGGTTACATGGTGAGAGAGGAGATGGAAAGAGAGAAGTTGAGGGTGAGGATGGGGAGGAGGGCATGGAAATTTGAGCGGAGATTGGAGGAAGGGAAGGGAGGGGAACTGACGAGGAGGTGCTGGGAGGAGGTAAAGGAGAGGGAAGGAAGGAATAAGACGGTAGGGAGGTGGGAAGAGGAGAGGAGGGGATTCTGGAGGGGAAGAGGGATAGAGATGGGAAAAGAGGAGGGTTTTGAGGAGTTGGAGAGAAGGGATAGGGAGGAGCAGAGGAGGGAAAGAAGGGAAAAGATAGAGGCATCCAGGTCAAACGAGTGGTATAAGGTGATAAGGGAATTGGGGAAAGCGGTGTACAGAAAGAATAAAAAATGGTCGGAGGAGAGAAAGACAAGAATAGCAAGGGCCAGGATGGGGAATGAGATGAGGAGTGGGAAGTTCTGGAAGAAGGAGGAGGAGAGGGTATGTAGATTGTGTGGAGAAGAAGAAGAGACGTGGGAGCATGTGTGGGAGAGGTGTGGGAAGTGGGGAGGAGAGAAGGAGAAAAGAGGGTTATGGAAGGAGAGGATAGGACAGGTATTGGGGGGAGATGGGAGTGGTGAAGAGTGGCTGAGAAAGCTAGAGGAGGTAAGAAGAAAAGAGGAAAATAAGAGGGAGGAAAGGGAGAGGAGAGAGGGAGGGAGGGAGGGGGGAGATAGAGTGAATGAGAGGAGGAGAGAGGGTGAGGAAGTAGTGGAAGAGGAGGAAACGGAAGTCGAGAATGAGAGAGAAAGAGAGAATGGAGGGAGAGCGGGAGAGAGTGAGGAGTGGAGAGCGGGGGGGGGGGAGGAGAGAGAGAGCGAGCGAGCGAGCGACCGAGCGAGCGAACGAGAGGACGAAGCGAGAGCGGATTAGGTTAGGTTAGGTTAAGAGTAGATATAAGATAGGAGTAAAGGAAGTGTAATAGTAGAGGAGGAAGGAGATGTAAATGGAAATTTGTAACCCGGAAGGGAAAAATAAACTATACAATAACTACGTTCTCTCCACCTTTTATGTAAGTTATTTTGGTGGTAATTTGTCCGATGAAATCTAGGTGCCTGAGCTGTCGTAGGCTGGCTTTGTCCGCTTTTTGGTGGAATGCGTAGATCAGAGGTTTATGGTCTGTCTCTACTATTACGTCTTTCCCCTCAATGAAATGTCGAAAGAACTTGAAGCTTTTATAAATGGCGAGCAGCTCCCTGTCGTATGTGCTGCAGTTAGTCTGAGCACCTTCGAGTTTTCTGGAGAAGAAACCCAATGGTTCCCAGGCTCCGTTGTTTTCTTGCTCGAGAGTAGCGCCGATTGCGGTGTCTGAGGCGTCTGTACGCACTAGCAACCGTGCGCTTTCCTTGGGATGGTGTAATAGGGGCGCTGCTGCCATTTGTTTTTTGGCCTCCTCAAATGCCTGCTCCGTCACAGTGTCCCATGGCACGGGGGTTTTGTCTCTCTTTTTGGCTCCTTTTGTTAGGTTGGTTAGCGGTGCCAACCAGCGAGCTGCTTGAGGGAGGAAGCGTCTATAGAAGTTTAAGACACCCAGGAAACGTCGAAGGTCCGCCACTGTTTTTGGTTTGGGGAAGTCTGTCAGAGCTTTCACTCGGTCTTCCAATGGGGCAATACCCTCACTATTTACTTTGTAACTGTTGGATGAGACTAAATTTATAGACATAAGATAGGTGACGACACTTGTCGAACTCCGGTTGGCAACGGAAAACAAAAGACGGTGTGTCCCGTCGCGGTGCGCCATCACTTGTCCGAGAAGACTCGAGCGGAACGAACATGTGTATTAAGTGTATAATAAAGTGAATTATAGACAAGTAACAAACCCTCTATTTCATCATGGTAGCAGAGCGTGGTTAGCTATTAAAATTAAACTGAAGAGAAACGGCCAGAAGAAAGTAAGAATACAGCCTAATATTTGAAGCAACAAGTGCCGGGAAAAGAGAAAGAAAGCACGTGCCGGTAAGACGGTAAAAGATACTAAATAACTAATCAAAACGGGGAAATATATAAATAAACCTGTAGCAAAATATATTACAGAGGGCCCAACCATAGAATTGGAAAAGGATTATTAAAAAAAGGGACTGATGCGATAAGATAAAGATCGATTTTAAAACACAAGGTTAAACACGTGCATACGTGAGTGACGAAGCAAGCACAGAACAAAAAACAAAATCACCAACGACCTGCAAAGAAGTACCGCTCGAGATGGCAAGGCAGGCAAGAATTGAAGATATTATGATACCGATATTTGATGGCGTAAACTTCTCCAACTGGAAGATGAGACTAATGATACTACTAGAATACAAAGAATGTAAAGAACCTGCAGTCAGAACAAGAAATCAAGAGGAAAACGAAATTGCATGGCGGAGAAAAGATTTAAAAGCAAGAACCATTTTAATAAGTTCAATTTCAGACAAACAGCTAGAGTATGTTGTTGACTGTACGACAATGCTGGAAATGATAACAAAGCTGGACAACATCTACACAACAAAATCGACAGCCTTGCAAATGATCTGCAGAGGCAAACTGGAAGAAATCAAACTAAAAAACTATGATGAAGTGGACGATTTCTTTGCTGGTTTTGAAAAGGCAATCAATGAATTCAAGAAGGCAGGTGGTACATTGGAGGAAACCGAAAAGATGCGATACCTGCTGAGGGCGCTGCCACCAAGTTACAGCTATATTGGAGATTTTATAGAGTGTGGTCCCTGAGGAACAGAGGACTGTGGACTATGTAAAGTCAAAAATAAAAGAAAAGAATATAACCAGCAGTGACGACAAGAAAAGTAACGTAAGCACATTTGCTACTAAATTAAGAAGCTGTTTCACATGTGGAAAACCAGGCCACTTAGCAAAAGATTGCTGGCATAGTCCCCACATCAAGCAAGGCAGAGGACATCAACATAACCCAAATAGGACACAAAGAGGGCACAACAGAGGCGGAACATCCAGAGGAGGATACAGTGGGAATTCATACAGAGGCAATTCATACCGAGGTGGATCATACAGAGGCATGGGAAGAGGATCCAGTGACTCAAGATACCCAAATTCAGGCCAGGAGCAAATCAGGGGTTCACCTGAAGCATGGGCAGTAGGAACTGGAGGAACAGAGATATATAATTCACAGGTAACAGGCGACATCTGTGACGATGAAACCATAAATTGCTGTGAGATCAAATGGCTTCTGGATAGTAGAAGTACAGATCACATTGTAAATAACAATAGATTTTTTGATAAATATATTAATTTAAAAACCTCCGTAGATGTAAAGTTACCAGATGGGACAACTCTCAAAGCAACCCAGATAGGAAATATAAAAACGTTCTTCAAAGTCTCTGGTAATAAAATTCCTATTGAACTCAAAAATGTATACTATGCGCCAGGGTTGAAACAGAATTTATTAAGTTTTTCTAAAATAACT
Source organism: Anoplius nigerrimus (assembly GCA_914767735.1). Classification (NCBI taxonomy): domain Eukaryota; kingdom Metazoa; phylum Arthropoda; class Insecta; order Hymenoptera; family Pompilidae; genus Anoplius; species Anoplius nigerrimus. The sequence continues at coordinate 1,474,634 of OU612081.1, forward strand.
AAGTCTTGTAAAATTATAGCTGAAGATGTTACTGCTAAAATCTATAATAAGTCTGGAACGTTGTTAGCTGTTGCTGTAAATAAAAACGATCTCTACTGTATGACAAGCTTTGCGGTCGAAAAGGACAGAAGAGAACTGTATGTGAATACAGTAAAGTTAACCGATAAAGAGAAGTGGCACAGAGCACTAGGTCATGTAAATTTTCAATATTTAAGTAAGCTAGTAAATAATAAACTGCTAGAAGGTCTACCAGACAAAATTGAAAGTACAGAAATGAAATGTGCAAACTGCATAAAAAGTAAAATGGCAAATGTACCTTTTGAAAATAATAGAACACGCGCTACAGAAATCTTAGAATTAATACACACCGATTTAAATGGCCCACATACCACAACGGGTTTCGGTGGGGAAAAGTATTTCCTGACTTTTATAGACGACTACAGTAAGTGCGCAAAAGTGTATTGCATTAAAAGCAAAGATGAGACAGCAGGGTGTTTCATTGAGTATGTAAATTTGGTAGAGAATACTTTTATCAAAAGAGTAAAAAAATTGCAATGCGACAATGGAAGAGAATATTTGAATCGCCATATCTACAAATTTATCAAAGCCAAGGGGATTGAGATAATAGCTTGTCCACCCTACGTACATGAATTAAATGGTGTAGCAGAAAGATATAATAGGTCAGCTATGGACATGGGGAGATGTTTATTGAGGGAAGCCAGCATACACAGAAGATATTGGCCAGAAATTATAAAAACTGTAGCTTACTTGAAAAATCGTACAATAGCCATTACAATAGAAAACAAAACGCCTTACGAAATATTTTTTAAGAAAAAACCTAATGTAAGTAATCTAAAAATTTATGGCAGTCAAGTTTTTGTTAGAACCCCCGAAGGTAAAAGAAAATCTAAATGGGACGATAAGGCTGAATTGGGTGTACTAGTCGGATATATTAGTAACGGGTACAGAGTCTTAATTAAAGGTAAAGTTATTAATGCCAGACATGTAACTGTGATAGAGGAAGATACAAAGTTAATTTGTTTAGAGAAGGTCGACGATTCTGAAGATAGGGAGTTTGAAATTAGTAAATCGCCAGACGAAAATTCAAACGAAGTTAAATCTGATACAGACAACGTTACCAATAGTAACCTAAGTAAGGACGACAAAACTGATGTAATTAACGAGAACAAAGACCTGAGCAATCCACAAACTGACGAAATAGGGAATTTAGTAAATAAGCGAACGTCAAATAGAAAGAAAAACCCAATAGACAGATACGGCAATCCAGTATCACATTACATATGTGTAAACTACACCAATGCAAACGTACCAAATACATTCGAGGAGGCGATTAATTCAAGCGAGTCAAAACAATGGAAAACGGCAATGGATTTAGAAATAAATAGTCTCAATAAAAATAACACTTGGCAAGTTGTTGAAAAGCCACAAGATAAGAAAGTTCTAGATGTAAAGTGGATTTATAAAAGGAAAATTGACAATACCTATAAAGCCAGATTAGTTGTCAGAGGTTTTCAGCAAAACGACTATATTCAAAATGTATATTCACCGGTAGGCAGAATGCAAACGTTGAAAATCCTACTATCGTACTGTTGCGTGAATAAGTTACTTATAGATCAAATGGACGTTGAGACAGCCTTTTTGAATGGTCATGTGAAATCAGAAGTGTATGTATACGAACCACAAGAGTATGAAACTGGCGAAAACAGAGTCTGTAAATTGCAAAAAGCGCTTTATGGTTTAAGAGAAAGCCCAAGGGCATGGTATGAATGCTTCCACGAATTCATAGAAAGTTTAAATTTTGTAAGAAGCAATTATAATTATTGTTTGTACGTGAATAATACGGATAAGGATTCAATATATAAACTGGTCTTCGTAGATGATCTCTTGATTTGTTGCAAAGATCGAAATAAGATGAATAAAATAAAAACGAAATTAATGACAAGATTTTCAATGAAAGATCTAGGAAAAATTAAAAACTATATTGGCATCGATGTTGAATACAGGGATGATAAAAGCAAAATGACATTGAGTCAGACAAGGTATATTGAATCTTTAGCCGAATAATACAATCTGACATATGCCAAATTGTATGATACTCCGATGGAGGCGAACCTAAAGCTAGAGCAAGTCAGCGAAATTGATGAAAGACTTAAATATAGAAACTTAATTGGCGAATTATTATATATTAGTACTGGCACTAGGCCCGACATAGCATATAGCGTAAATTATTTAAGCCGTTACCAAAGTTGTTATAATTAGGGATTGCAATACCGGTATACCGGGATACCGATACCGGTATTTTGAGCCATTTGTAGAATTTTGTAATACCGGTATTCACAAGTTTGAATACTGTTTTTTCGGTATTCACTAGAAAAGCAATAAACGACTTAAAACCTGCGAATTAATTTTTCCGATAGTGAATTCGACTTAATATCCAGAACTGTATCAGCTCTACTTCCAATAAAACTGGCTGTGAAGTCGTTATGTCGGAGAGATTCTAATTTATTATCAGCTAATGCAACAATAAATTTCATGTGGCAATCACTAAAAGAACAGCACACATCACTATCTGAATAATTATATGTTACATTGAAAAATCGCACGAAAGAAAGGCATACCGAAATAGAAAATGACTTGCGGTATTTACACAATTATAATGATTTTAAAAATGTAAATAAAAAAGAAGAAAAGAGACTAACCAATTCAAATTTAATCACGTTTATAGTAAATTTTGTTACAATTTTTTATCCACATACCTATCCACATTCAGAAGTATTCGGAACAGTTATCCAAGATGATGATCACACTAACGTCGATATTGAAAAGGAATTGTCTCTTGAACAAAAATGGAAATTAGCGATAACTAAAAAAATGTCAACAACCCATAATACAATAGAGAAATCAGTTATATCCAAAACCATCCAACGAGAAATCGATTTACTTGAAGATGAGGGACTTAGAGGTAAATACTTGGAAAAAGTATATCGCGCATTGCTAACAGTACCATCAACTAGTGTAGATGTTGAAAGGGCGTTTTCAACAGTTGGTAAATTTTGCACAAAACTACATTCCAGGCTTAATGACAGTACAATTGATGCATTATGTTGTTTAAGATCACATTTCAAAAATTTGTAGTAATACCACAGACTGAATAGTAATATTTATACATTTTATGATTTAAATACATAATATGTTTCTTATTCCTATACATTCTGTGATTCTTTATATATTGTTATAATTTATAAGTTACAAATGATTAATTGTGATATTTATTCTCACTAATAAAACTGGCAAGTAAAACAAAGGGACATCTGTGTGTTTTTTCTTTTTCTAAAATTCCTACTACCGGTATTAAACCGGTATTCCGGTATTAAGATCTAAAAAATACCAAATACCGGTATTGAACTTTTGGTCCGATATTGCAATCCCTAGTTATAATGCTACTCATTACAAATATGCGATAAGAGTTTTAAAATATTTATATAAAACAAAAGAGCTTAAACTGACATATAGTGATAACCAAAAGGAAGAGATACTAGACTGTATGGTGGATTCCGATTATGCGGGTGATAATGTAGATAGAAAGTCCACAACAGGGTTTATAATTAGGTTACATGGGAATTTAATTTTTTGGAAAACGCACAAACAAAGTACGGTCACTAAATGCTCAACATTTGCAGAATACACAGCTATGTTCGAAGCAGTAACAGAAATATTATTCGTAAGAAATTTGCTAAAAGAATCCTTTAATATAAACCTCGATAAAGCAATAAATATATACGAAGATAACTCAGGTGCAATAGCAATTGGAAAGTTCGGAAATTTCACGAAAAACTCAAAACACATTGAAGTGCAATATTATTATATCAATGAGCATTATCAGGACGGGATAATAGATATTTTAAAGATAGATTCGAAACGAAATCTGGCAGATATACTGACCAAGAGTTTAGCAAAAACAAGTTTCCTTGAACTTAGAAAAGCGTTAGGACTAATCTAAATAAATGTGATAAGAACCAAAAATGATAGAGTAAGTTAACATAAGTTAGATATAAGAAAAGATTTGTATGCGAACTATAGTTTGAAGAAAAGAATATAAGCACATAAAGCGAGGACTATAAATTTAAGGAGGCGTGTTGGATGAGACTAAATTTATAGACATAAGATAGGTGACGACACTTGTCGAACTCCGGTTGGCAACGGAAAACAAAAGACGGTGTGTCCCGTCGCGGTGCGCCATCACTTGTCCGAGAAGACTCGAGCAGAACGAACATGTGTATTAAGTGTATAATAAAGTGAATTATAAACAAGTAACAAACCCTCTATTTCATCAGTAATCTAGGTACTTAACCATTTGTTCGCCGAATACGCACTTGGCTACGTTTATTGACAGCCCACTTTCCTTTAGTCTTTCGAAAACACTCCGTAAGTGTTTCTCGTGGGTGTCCATATCTGGGGATGCGATTATTATATCGTCCACGTAACAATGGCAGCAGTCCAGTCCTCTCAGCACTGAGTCCATGAGCCTCTGGAATGTCTGCGCTGCATTTCTTAGACCAAATGGCATCACGGTGAACTCATAAAAGCCAAATGGGGTTATCACAGCTGTCTTTTCTATGTCCTCGGGCGCCACTGGAACTTGGTAATATGCCCTGTTAAGGTCTAATGTAGTAAAAATTGTATTACCTTGGAACTGGTGGGCTGCGTCGTGGATGTGCGGCAACGGGTACCTATCAGGTACTGTAATTTTGTTGACTCGTCTGTAATCACCGCACGGCCTCCATGCTTGGTCTTTCTTTGGAACCATATGAATAGGGCTAGACCACGGGCTCTTTGAGGGGCGACAAATCCCTTCCTTGAGCATTTGCTCGAACTTCATTCTAGCTGCCTTTAATTTCTCCGCAGGGAGTCTGCGCGCTCGTTCCGCAACCGGAGGACCTTGTGTTTCTATATGGTGTTGTACGTCATGTTTCACAGTTCTATTTTGGGTCAGTCTCGTAATCTCTTTAAATTCAGCTAGGAGTTCCTTGAATCTTCCTGCTCCGTCGATTGTGGAGACAGATGGCGTGTTGTCTTCTGTTAACACTGCTTGCGCATGCATTAACGTGTTACCATCTAATAGCCTCCTTCTTCGAAGGTCCGGTAACAGGTGGAAGTAGTAAAGGAAGTCCGCACCAATTATTGGCTTGGACACGTCTGCCAAAATGAATCTCCAAAGGAACTCCCGCCGCAGTCCTAGGTTTAGATTACTCGCTTTGGTGCCGTACGTATTAATGCTAGCCCCGTTAGCGAGATATAATTTTTTTGCGGCTGGCTTCAGACAGCGTTCGCCGTAGGCTCGTGGCAACACCGACACATCAGATCCTGTGTCTATCAAATACGGCGTCTTCGTTTTGACATCGCTAACACTGAGGCGGTATTTCTTGGGCACATCGTCAATCGCCTCGACTTGCGACGCGGCTGTTAGTTTTCCGGAAGCTGCTTCCTCTTGTTCGGTTTCGTCCATGTGCACGGTTTCCTGCACCGGTATGCCGCTTCGCCGAACTTCGCGTGGAAGAAGCACAGGCCGTTCTCGTCGCCCCTGCTTTTTGATCGCCTTCGATTTGAAGGGTGCCGGTCTGTGCGTCTACCACGTTGGAGGCTGGCTTCAATCCGTGAGAGTCTTTTGATAATGGCGTCCAGATCGCCATGTTCCCTGGGAGCTTCTTCCCTTCGCGGGCGCGCTATGGACGCCATTTCGTGACCCACGGACCGTTCCATCGATTTATCTGCTACTTTTGCTAAATGGTCAAGCTCCGCGCCTTCGAGGATTTCCAAAAGCTCCTGGATTCGCGTAGGCCACCTCTGGATCCATAATTCTCTTATGGCGCTGTCGCCCACGTTGGCTCCCGCCAAATGTTTCATCTCGCGGAGAAGGTCTGATGGCCGTTTGTCGCCTAATTCCAGGCCGGATAATAATTTCCGCAGGTTTGCCTCGTCGGATGACGCTAGGCGCTCTATTAGGGCGGTCTTTAAATTTTGATACGTACACTTCTCCGCGGGACCCTCGACTACGTCTAGGACAATCTTCAACGTATTCGGGTCGAGATTTCTCGTCACCGCGGTTACTTTTACTGCGTCAGACCTTACCCCATAGGCGGCAAACTCTCTTTCTAGCATGACGAACCATATTCTTGGCTCATCTGTTCAGAACCGCTGGATATTTACCATGCGGAACTCGCTGGCGTGGACCTCCGCGTGCGTGGCTTCCGGCGTCTTCTGGGGCGAGTCCTTGTTGTCGTTCTCCATGTCGTGGATTGCTTTCTCAGTCGGGTTTCGGCACCAATGTGGGAGAGCGATTCTATTTTATTCTTGTACCGATGGATACCATGGGAGAATGATCTCACACGATTTCTGAACAAACTTTTGACTTTATTGCGCACACGTGTCTATACTCGTTCGCGGGCCAACGTAGAATAATGGCGCAGCCTCTTTGTTTCCCGCGCGATGGGAAGCTCGTTTGCGGCCTCCGTCACTAGGACGGTTACAATCTTTTGCCGCTTGGAGCGCGCGTGTAGAGTACACTAGACGCACCCCACAGGCACCGACGAGATATACTTAAAGACCGCTAGCCCTGGGTAAAATTTCGGGCACGCAAGGGGGCTCAAAGGGGCCCAAATGCTCTGTCGGCACGGAAGAATTCCGAGGTTCTAACTTTGTAGGTAACACCAAGCACCGACGAGGAATTCCTAAGAACCACTGTCGTGACAGGCGTGGTGGGGAAAAGATGTACATTGAGATGTATGTATACGTGCTCTCAGTCAGCGAGTCGTCTACTACGTACCGAAAGGAGACAAGAAATAAGCTACGGCTCCGACTCCTCTCCGACACGATTGCGTACAAGTGTTTCCTTTGGCATAAGCCAGCGATATTAAAATGCCTTTTCGTCCCTAACCTAACCGATGATCTGATAAAGTATCTTATTCGAAAGGTGATGATGGGGCTCAAAAGCGATCCCAAAACAATTATAAACCAAAAACGTCATTCGATAGCTCATTAAAAAATTCCCATTTTCATCATGTTTTAACGTTGAATCTGCAAGGGCGATGGGCAGTGAGGTGTAAATTGAAAACTTCCCTTTTTGCTCATTTTTAAAAAAGGGGTGTCAGTGAAAAAGTCAAGATCATCCTTTCTAGTCGTTTACTGGCGTGTTAAACTAATTTGTAGAATGAATTTTTATACATTATCGAATCCCATCACTCCCAATTTTTGTATCGTGATAATTTTAAGTGCTAGCAGCACCGACGAGGTTGAAAATGTTGCAAAAAGTACTTGCTAATTAAAGAAGTAAATGCCTTCCAATACAGTTGCTCTCTTACATTGATTATTGTATTCCATTTCATACAAATGATCGGAACATGAGAAACAAAACGACCCTGTCTGTACGCAAAACTTCTTTATTTCTATCTTTACAATTCTAAAGTTTCTCCGTTGCTCGTACATACATCCGGTGATTTGACACGAATGTCGTCTCTGCGCCACGTTGCCGGCCACGCTGGGCCACGCGCCCGTCTCTTTGTAATTTGCCGACACGGCCAAACGTAGGGACAGTTGATATAGAAAAAGGGAGTAAAGGTGAAGCCATTGTTGAATGATTGAATGCCACATGACGATGAGGCAACACTAGTGCAGCGAAGAAATTTTTACAACTCTGACTTTTTATGAATAAAAATGTCAGTACCTTATTGCTAATATTTTGCCAAGTAAAATGAGACCAAACACGAAACCAATCGGGTTATATTTTGTTACTAATTAAAACTCCTATTTACATATAAAATTGGTTGCCACTTTATTTGCGTATGAGGAGTTTAAAGCCGTCTAAACTGTAGCAGGATCCCTGTGTGAGTTTGTGAGGAGGCACCTGCCAATGGTGTCCCTACACGGTAAGAGACGCAAAAAAAATGCCGACAAATGGGCTTATAACGAATAGGGAACATTCATTCCACTCAAGAAAACTTTGTTTCTCATCCAGCTCCACGGTAAGCGTCGATTCATCCGCCAGGTACTTGATTCCCATCGAATAGAAGTTCCTTCTTCACACCACATTGATCTCGCGACGTTTAGGCGACAGTGTGTTTGACAAGTCAGAATAGCGAAACCAAGTGTCGTAACCATTTCGTATTTGGTCTTATTTTTATCAGAAAAATGTCTCCAATATACCAGTAAACTTCTTTTTAACGAAAAATTGCAATTAAAAATTTTTGATTTCTTAATTAGGGTTAGTGTCTCACCGATAGACCGCGTCGCTGTTCAATTGTCAGCATCAAAGAATGCCACTGCGATACAAGTGACGGGGAACCGCCCGGCCGACGACGATCCCTGTTTGTGAAAGGGGCATCCGTGGACAGATATCGTGTAGCTCAAATCGGACTCATATAGAAAATCTACTGTAGTCGAATTCGTTCGTTTGCTTTTTGCCGATACGGATGATCAGAAGTAGAAACGGCAGATAAGGAAAAAAGACGGACTGAAGACAAAACATATTAGTAATATTATTCCGAGTTAAATGAGACCAAACACAGTACAACTCGGTTTATATTTGTACTTATTAAAAGGATTACATATTACACGTTCGTACATACACATATGAACATAGTCGTTCCTGTAACAAAGGCAAGCCGGCGATGTCAATGGACGCTAGGGCTAGCGGCCGCCGACGTCACCGAGCCATTTGTACGACGGGAGGCGCGATGCGCGTTTCTTTCCGGACGGCACCGGACGGACACAGACGGACAAGGGATATAGCATTTTTAGTAGTAGAGCAGAGCAGACGCAACGAAAGTCAGAGTTAAACCGAATAGTAGTTGTTTCCTCGAGAATCACCTTACATTACTTATAAGATTATCAACTTTTCACCATGTTACGTTATTATTCAAAGGAATTACGCTGCGATATCAGGCATGACAGTTGCCGAATGCGAGGGGGATCCCGCCTAGTGGTGGGGTTTAAGCGTCAAAATTTATCTGGCAGATCTCAGGAAAAATTCATCGGGCCTCCACTGTATCACCTCCGCGAACTCTTAAAACTTGGCTGCTAATAAATGTTAATAAAAATTTATGCAGGATCGGAAAAATTTCACACTCAGGTGAGGAGTTTGAATCGTAACCATTGGATCCTGAGGCCGGCCATTTACTATTAGACATTTCGCATATATATTAAAGTTTTTCTTGTACAAATACATTGTAAGAAGAAAAACATAAAAATGCACGTTAAGAATACGTCGAAAATATGACAATCGTCAAGAATATGACAATCGCATGAAGGAGGGCTGTCCCTATGCCTAGTGATCTTGAGAGTATGTATTGGATTCGTGCGGAGATGCCGAAAGTGCAAATGTAAGTGGGTACGTGTTCCCGGAACGCAGCAGTGGGAAGGTTTGAATCGGCCCGGTTAACATTAAATGTGCTTGAACATTACATGAAATATAACTCGGCGCATGCACCGCATTCGTTTTATGCGGGGGCTACAGAACATGGGTCAAAAAAAGAAGCTGGCTTTAATATCTAATTGAATATAACTTAACCTAAATATTATGTTAACTTATCTCTAGGAAAAATAAAAATAAAGGATAAAATACAGAGAGATTATGCTGCAGACAAAATCAAGAAAAAGAAAGAAACGACAAAATAATAATAATAAACTAAAGGAAAAAATAATAAAGAGAGCAGTACTGAGAAAAAAGACGTTTTGCCGTTGTGCAACCGATAATATTAGCGGAACTACAAATATTTTCGGATGTAACAAGCGTCATTACTACATATTCTCCTTGTTTTAGCAGTTTTCTTAGCATCTATATGTGTTTATTGTACCCCATCTCATAGCATTGAATATTGCATAATATACTTATCTTATAAACGATGCATGAAAATTCTTTCTACAAATTAATTTTAACACGCCAGAAACGGCCAGAATTCTTGATTTTTTCACGGACACCCCTTTTTTAGAAATGAGCAAAAACGAAAGTTTTTAATTTACAACCTACTGCCCCTTGCCCTTCCAGATTGAAAGTTAAAACGTGATGAAAATGGGTATTTTTTAATGAGCTATCAAATGACGTTTTCGATTTATAATTGTTTTGGGAACACTTTTGACCCTATCATCCAACTACACCCTTCGAATAAAATACTTTATCAGATCATCGGATAGGTTAGGGACGAAAAAGCATTTTAATACCGCTGGTTTATGTCAAAGGAAACACGCATACGATCATGCCGGAGAAGAGTCAGAGCCATAGCTCATTCTTTGACTCCGTTCGATACATAGTAGGCGACTCGCTGACTGACAGCAACATCTGAACATTCCCCCACCACGATCGTCACGGCAGTGGTTCTTCGAAATTCTTCGTAACTTGGTGTAAAAACTGGAATCACTGAGTTTGTTGCGTTGCCTCGAGTTTCCTGATTCGGCCGCTCTATACGCCGAGAGGGCGTCCCAGTACGGCTCAATTTTCGTGCGACACAAAGTCCCATAAGGCTAGCGGTCTTTAAGTATATCTCGTCGGTGCCACAGGTCGGTAAAGGTAAAGAATCGCGGCCTCCTCACCGATTTGCATGAAACTTCGTGTAATGGTACATTTTTGCATAAAAATAAGATCTGTAAAAGCCAAAAAGCGCGCTCTCGTCTAATTAAAAAGTTATTAAGCGTCAAAGTTTATTGTAAAACCTGCCTTACCGGCACCGCGAACGCTATCTGCGCATGCGCACTGATGTCTGCGCATGCGCACGGACAAGTTTGCAGGTAGAGTGCGCGTATTTGAAATGAAAAAATATTGAATTGGCGAAGGCTAGGTGTGGGCAAGGCTTCCCTTTCATAATATTTAAGGGTTTTCAATCAAAAAATGGATTGAGAGTTGGTTTAGGTCTAGATTTCTTTCAGCCAAATCTCACTTTTCGTTTTATTTCTATGGCTAGGTGTGGGCAAGGTTTCCCTTTCATAATGTTTAAGAGTTTTCAATTAAACAATGGTTTGAGAGTAGGTTCGGGTTATATTTTAATAGCAAAAGTGCAGCAACATCATTTCTATCGACAAAAGCACTACAAAAGGGAAGCCTAGCCTACACCCAGCCCTTAAATAATACAAAAAGTAAGATTTGGCTGAAAGAAATCTAGACCTAAACCAACTCTCAAACCATTGTTTGATTGAAAACCCTTAAACATTATGAAAGGGAAGCCTTGCCCACACCTAGCCATAGAAATAAAACGAAAAGTGAGATTTGGCTGAAAGAAATCTAGACCTAAACCAACTCTCAAACCATTTTTTGATTGAAAACCCTTAAATATTATGAAAGGGAAGCCTTGCCCACACCTAGCCTTCGCCAATTCAATATTATTTCATTTCAAATACGCGCACTTTACCTGCAAACTTGTCCGTGCGCATGCGCAGACATCAGTGCGCATGCGCAGAGAGCGTTCTTCCTGCCGGTAAGGCAGGATTTATAACTAAACTTTAACGCTTAATAACTTTTTAATTAGACGAGAGCCCGCTTTTTGGCTTTTACAGATCTTATTTTTATGCAAAAATTGATGTTCCTGCAAAGTTTCATGCAAATCGGTGAGGAGGCCGCGATTCTTTACCTTTACCCACAGGTCTAAATTCTTAGCGACACCTGACATATATGTGACGGGCAAACCACAGGGAAGTGCCGGTAAAGCAGGATGCTGTTAAACCTATCTCAAACATACCACCCTGAGTCACTCTTGAGACGTGGTCAGGAGCGGATCGAAGCCAATCGTCAAGGTGGAAGTAAAAAGACAAATCAGGAAAGTGATAATAACTAACATATTAACAAGGACAATACACCTCTGGTGTGAAGGAATAGATTTATTAACAATTAACAATACATATAATTAATAGTTCGAAGTATCACATTAAGATTAGAATAAGAAATTCAGAATAAAACAAGAACTGTAACATAGTTTGTAAACAATTTATATTACTATTTAATATATAATTAATTATATATATAATAATAAAAAAAAAGTATATATTAAGATACAGAGTCAATAACCTAAAGAACAAAAAAAAAAGCACATCCCCAAATATACAAACGACATACATCTAAATATGGACACCGAAAATCGTTACGCGTTTGAAAATATGAACAACAGAAGACAAAGAACCCGATGTCTATTGGAAAATATTTAAATAAACGACAATTCAACACATGCAGAAACAAAAAAAAATAAGTAAATTTGCAGCTCAGATACAATGTTTAAAGGCAGAAGACGCAAACAAACTAACAACACTACCACTCACCGAAAAAAACAGAAATTGGATATTCTACATTCCAACATTTGCAATATGCAGAGTTGGAATAGTGAGAAATGTTCTCCAAAGTCTAACCACCAAAGAAATCCAACAAGATCTGGAAGAAAATTACAATTATCAACACCAAATAATAGATATCGAGAGACTAAACAGGTGGGATAGACATAATGAAACAAAAATTCCAACATCCACGATAAAAATAACCTTCTTAGGGAATAAACTACCCAAAGAAGTCGTGATATGTTGCGTGCAAAATTACGTGACTCCCTATATTGAAAGAGTTAAAATGTGTATAATCTGTAAAAGGTTTGGACACAGCACAGCACAATGTCGTGCTAATTACCGATGCGATAGAGGTGCGGGAAATCATAAAATTGAAGATTGCCACAACAACATAGTATGCGGTAATTGTGGAGGTGAACACCCATCTCTATCAAAGACGTGTCCGATATATATATATTCTTTATTTATGATTCCCTTACGGGTTACATACTTATACACCTCCTCTCTCTCTTATCCTAACTTACAAAGCTAACAACAACACTCCAACACCTGCGTACCACTGTCCTCCGGCTCCCCCCGGACTCCCACTTCCCCCTGCCTTCTCTTCTTCCTCCACTTCCTTCCTTCTCGCCAATTCGCCCCCCCCCATCTTCCCCTTCCCCTACTCCTCTCTCTCCCCAGGCCCTTTCTTCTCCTCTCTCTCCTCCCCCTTATCACCCCTTTCCTCCTCCCGCCACTCCCTCGTCTCTTCCTCCCACCTCCACCATGTCCCCTCTATCTTGATCCTTCCCTCTCCCATCCACACCCTCTTCCCCTTCCTCCTTTCCTCCCACACCTTTTCCACTACCCTCCACCTCATCCTTCTTTCTTCCCATGTACGATCCTCTTCTATCCTTACTCCTCTCCCTCTCACTTTCCATCTCCTCTCCATCACTTCTACTTTACCCGCCACACTCTTCATCCTTACCACCACCATGCCCCTTTCCTCTCCCCCTTCCCTTCCTCTCCTTCCCAGTTCCCTGATTTCCTCCACCTCCCCTTCCACCCCCAATTCTCCCATCAATTCCCGTATCTCCTCCCTCCTCTTCTCTGCTCCTCTCCTCAGCCCCTTCACAATCATGTTCCTCCTTCTTCCTTCTCTCTCCTTCTGCTCCTTCCATATTTCTATCTTCCTCAACCTCTCTGCCATCTCTTCTTCCAACCTCTTCTCTCCATTCCTCTCCCCTTTCTCCAGCTTTCCTTTTCTTTCCTCACCTCTCTCTGTCCTCTTCTCCCTCCTCCCTTCTCCTTTCCTCTCCTCTGTCTCCAGCTTCCCTTTTCCTTGTTCACCTCGCTCAGTCCTCTCCTCCATCCTGCGTTCTCCTTTCTTCTCCTCCTCTGTCTCCAGCTTCTGTTTTCCTACTTTGCCTTGCTCCGTCCTCTCCTCTACTCTCCCTTCTCCTTTCTTCCCTTCTGTCACCATCTTCCCTTTACTTCCTTCGCTTCTCTCTGACCTCTCCTCCAACCTCCCTTCTCCTCTCCTCTCCTCTGTCTCCCGTTTCCCTTTTCCTCCTTTGCCTTGCTCTGACCTCTCCTCGATCCTCCCTTCTCCACTCTTCTCCTCTGACTCCATCTTCCTTGTTCTCCCTTCAATTCTCCTTAACCTCTCCTCCATCCTCTCTCTCTCTTTCCTCTCTCTCTCCAGTAATCCTCTTATCACCTCAACCTCCCGCTCCTTTCTTCCCACTTCCTTCATTAACTCCTTCATCCACTCCCTCACATTCTCCTTAACAGCTTTCTCCATTTTCTCAAAATCCGTTTCCGTCATCCTTTCCCACCGCTCTACCTCCCTGCCCATCTTCCTGTCCAACCTCTCCCACAGGAGCCTCATAATCGACTCTGCCATTTCTCCATACTTTTCCATCCTCTCCTCAGCCCCTTCTGCTTCCTCTTCCTTTGCCAGTTCAACTCTTCCTCTTACTCCCTCGCCCCCCCCCCCTTGTGACTTCTTATCCCTATTCTCTACTTTTCCTGTTTCAGCCTCTTCTCCTCCCCCACACTTCCCCCCTTCCTCTTCCTTCCTTCTCCATAACTCCTCCACTTTTCCCTCCTTTCCCTTTTTTGTCCTCCCCATCTTCCACACTCTCTCCGCCTTAACCTGCCTTCTTCTCTCTTCTTTACCGACACTCTCACCGCTCTTTCTCTTCCCTCCAGATGTCGCTTCCTCCGTTCCCTCTCTTGCTCAACTCCACGCTTCCTCCTAACCTCGCTTTCCGCTTCTCACTTCTCACTTCTCCCACGTCTTCTCCTCTTCCTCTCCCGTTCCGCCCACGCTTCCACCGCACCCTCTCCTTATCCTCTACTCTCCACCTCTCTCTTTCGCCCTCCCTATTCACTACACCCCTCTTTTCATCTCCTTTCCCTCGCACACTTGTCACACCCGTCCACACTGTCTGGCCCCGGAAGCGGAAGTCGACGTGTCCGATATATAAATACAACGTAATTTTAAAAACTACAATGGCATATAAGAATTGCGACACCAACACAGCAAAAGAAATAATAAAAAAATTCAACATTAAAGAAAAGATGGAGGTAGAGAAATTATTTGGGAACGACAAAGATTATATAACTCTAAAAGAATGGCTCGAAATTGACAAAATGTCATTCTGGAAGAGGAAAAAGAAAAAAACAGACCACATAGAGAAGTTAGCACCATTCACACCAACAGAGATATTATACATGCAGACACAAATGAAATAACTATAACAGAGGCAACGGAAAATACACCAAATGATTTAACAAAACAAAATACACCAACCGACTCAGACCCACAGATAACTATTACAGAAATAGCCACACTAGAACAATACCAAAAACAAATGCAACCACACATAGAACAAACCACAAACTGGCCCCTAGAAGAAACAACCATAGGACAGAAAGAAGATAAGGAACAAATCGACATAGAACACACTACAACAAAATACCCAACAATACATCAAGCAACAAACATACAACAACACGAAGATGTACCATTAAAGGTATTAAAACAGGACAGACCTACGCAACATATAATAGTAGTAGTCTTTATTCTCGCTTCCCTGTCGGGTTTGCGACTTTACACCTTACAACCAAAACACAATCTTACACATGCCTATACAATACAATTTACAAAATACTTTACAAAACACAATCCTGCACCTGCGTCCCCTTCTCCTCCGCTCTCCTCAGACTGCCCTTTCCCCTCTGCCTGCCTTTCTTCCTCTGCTTCCTTTCTTCCCGCCGTTCGCTCCCTCCCCTCATCCCGCCCCCTCCTCCGTCCCTCCCCCTAATCCTCTTTCTCCACAGGCCCTTTCTTCTCCTCTCTCCTCTCCCCCTTATCACCCCTTTCCTCCTCCCGCCACTCCCTCTTCTCTTCCTCCCACCTCCACCATGTCCCCTCTATCTTGATCCTTCCCTCTTCCATCCATACCCTCTTCCCCTTCCTCCTTTCCTCCCACACCTTTTCCACTACCCTCCACCTCATCCTCATTTCTTCCCATGTATGATCCTCCTCTATCCTTACTCCTCTCCCCCTCACTTTCCATCTTCTCTTTATCACTTCTTCCTTACCCGCCACACTCTTCATCCTTACCACCACCATTCCCCTTTCATCTCCCCCTTCCCTTCCTGTTCCTCCCAATTCCCTTATTACCTCCACCTCCCCTTCCACTCCCAATTCTCTCATTAACTCCCTTACCTCCTCTCTCCTCCTCTCTGCTCCTCTGCTCAACCCCTTCACAATCATATTCCTCCTTCTGCTTTCTCTTTCCTTCTGCTCCTTCCAGACTTCTATCTTCCTCAATCTCTTGTTCCTCTCTTCTTCCACCTTCCTCTCCCCTTTCTTCTCTCCACACTCCAGCTTGCCCCCTCTTTCTGCTCCTCGCTCTATCCTCTCCTCCATTCTCCCCTCACCCTTCTTCTCCTCCGTCTCCATCCTCCCCGCTCTCTCTTCAATTCTCCTTATCCTCTCTTCCATCCTCCCTCTCTCTTCCCTTCCTCTCTCTAGTTTTTCACTCATCTCCTTGACCTCCCGCTCTATTCTTCCTACCTCCTCCATCCTCCCCTTCTTGTTCCTCTCTTCTTCCAGCCTCCTTTCTCCTTTCTTCTCCCCTTTCTCCTGCTTTCTACTTCCTTTTTCATCTCGCTCTGTCCTCTCCTCCATCCTTTCCTCTCCTTTCTTCTCTTCTGTCTCCAGCTTCCTCGTTCCCTCTTCCATTCTCCTTATCCTATCCTCCAACCTCTCTCTCTCTTTCCTCTCCCCCTCCATTTTTTCTCTCATCTCCTTGGCCTCCCTCTCCAATCTTCCCACCTGGTCCACTATCCCCTTCATATACTCCCTCAACGTCTCATCTAGCAACTCCACCATACACTCTAATCCTTTCTCCGTCCTCTTCCACACCCACCTCCTTATCGCCTCTGCCATTTCACCATATTTTTTCTTCATCTCCTTAGCCCCTTCTGCTTCCTCTTCCTTCTCCAGTCCCTCTTGTTCATTCTCTTCCTCCTGCTCCCTATGTGACTTCTTCTCCCCCTTCTCTGCTTTCCATATTTCCGCCTCCTCTCCTCCCCCGCACTTCCCTCCATTCCTTTCCCTCCTTCTCCATAACTCCTCCAATTTTACCTCCTTTCCTTTTTTTGTCCTCCCCATCTCCCTCACTCTCTCTGTTTTACCCTGTCTTCTTCTCCCTTCCTTACCGACTCTCTCTCTCTCTGCTTTTAACTTTCCTCCAGGCGTCGCTTCCTCCGTACCTCTTCCGTGCACGTTTCCTCCTAACCTCGTCTTCCCTCGTCCGCTTCTCTTTTCTCCCGCTTCTTCTTCTCCACCTTTCCCGTTCCGCCCACGCTTCCACAACACCCTCTCCTTTTCCTCCACCCCACACCGTTCTTTCGCCCTCCCTTTCTCCCTCACTCCTATTTCACATCTCCTTTTCCTCTTTTACTCGACACGTACGTCCACACTCACTCACTCCGGAAGCGGAACCCACGCAACATATAATAGATATCGGCAACAAAATAACAAAAAGAAAAAGTATAACAGGCAAACAAATGGATACAATTAAAAAAGCTATAAAAAAAATAGATGTTAGAGACCTTCCCAAGGATAAAGCCACATAATGAAACCACGCATATCAATAAATACACAAAACACCACACATTAAACCACCTACTACAAAACACATATAAGACTAAACACCCATATAACAGATCCAAACCCAAAAACAAATGCTCAAAATATTACAGTGGAACGCGAGAAGCATAATAAACAAGAAAATAGAACTGAACAAACTAATAGATGATCACGATATAGACATAGCAGCAATCACAGAAACATGGCTCAAACCCGACATACCATTCTATATTCAAAACAACAACATATATAGACAAGACAGAAACACCATGGGTGGCGGACTGATATTCATTATTAAAAACACAATCACAGCCTATGCGATACCAATACAGACAACCAATAGCAATAACATAGAACTGGCAATAATAAAAATAATACAACCAAATATAACATTATATTAGGTTGGGGAAAAAGAATTCCATTATTTTTGCGCGAAATTCAAGACATTATTTAACATGCTTTGGATTGTCCGATTTGGGTCAAATATGGACCATTTTGTTGGATAATTTGTTGCCATTTTAAAGGTAATTTCATAATGCCTCTCTCATAAAAATTTTGGTCTTCATTGGCGAAAAACTCTAATAATCGATTTTCACAATCTTCTCTTGATTCCAAGTTCTTATCACACAGGATGTTTTGCAATGCGAGAAAAAGGTGGTAATCGCTTGGTGCCAGGTCCGGACTATATGGCGGATGCATTAAAATTTCCCAACCAAGCTTCAAGAGTTTCTGGCGAGTCACTACAGACGTGTGTGGCCTGGCGTTGTCCTGATGGAACACAACACCTCTTCTGTTGGCCAATTCTGGCCGTTTCTGGTCAATCGCTAGCTTGAAACGGTCCAGTTGTTGACAGTAGAGATCTGAATTTAGTGTTTGGCCATACGGAAGCAACTCATAACAAATTATTCCTTTCCAGTCCCACCAAATACACAGTAGAACCTTCCTGGCCGTTAGTCCTCGTTTGGCCACCGTTTGAGCTGCTTCACCGCGCTTTGACCACGATCGTTTTCGCACAATATTGTCGTATGTGACCCATTTCTCATCCCCAGTCACCATCCGTTTAAGAAATGGGTCGATTTCATTGCGTTTGGTCAAGGCTTCGCAGATGGAAATTCGATCCAACATGTTTTTCGGTGTTAATTAGTGTGGCACCCAAACATCGAGCTTCTTTTTGAATCCAACTTTGCGCAAATGGTTTAAAACTGTTTTATGGTCGATCTTTAGCTCCTGAGCGATGCTACGGCTACTAACATGCCGGTCAATTTTGATTATTTCTGTGATTTGGTTGACATTTTCGACGACGGGCCTGCCTGTGCGAGGTGCATCTTTAACATCAAAAATGCCTGAACGGAATCGTCGAAACCAAAATTGCACGTAATTAGCTGTTACAGTATCGGCACCATAAACACCATTTACAATTTCAGCCGCCTGGCTTGCACTTTCGCCTTTATCGAAGAAAAACTGTAAAATGTACCGAATGTTCTCTTTGTTGACTTCCATTTTTAACACCCTGTAACTCACAACTGAATGGACGAAACAAAAAACAACAAAAGAATTTTTTTTGGTGTGAAATGTCATCTTTACAACGAGCATAAATTTCAAATTTTTTGATCAATACTTTACGAGATATCGTTCACTACAGCCATGTACCGAAAAAATAATGGATTTCTTTTTCCCCAACCTAATATATAGCCTCCATATACATCCGGCCAAATACAACCATGACAAATGCGGAATGGAAAGAACTATTCCACATAATACAGAAACACACCAAACATACAACAAAACTACTAATAGTAGGGGATTTCAATGCACAACATTACACATGGGGATCAACAAAAACCAATAGAAATGGTCAATCACTAGCTACATCACTCCGTAACTTACCAGTTACTATTTTAAACAATGGTCACATAACCAGAATCACAAACAACAATATATTATCAAGCGACCACCTACCCATCATCATCCTTATAAAAAGTAAACAAACAGACAGTCAACTTACACAAGATAGATACCAACCCAAACTCAAAAACATCGACAAACAAAAATTACAATACATACTCAATACATATAAGTTTAATCCACAGATAAATAAAAACAATGTGATAACACAATACACAGCATGGACAAAAGCAATTCACACAGCGTTTGAACAGGCTCAGAACAATAAACAAAAAACACATGAAAACAAACAACCACAAACAAGTACCAACCATAGAAAATGGGCAAATAGCTAGTGAGATAAAAAATGCACAATAATACACCAACAAAAAAAACAGCTGCAAAAGAAGTTATACACAATAACAACGAAGACACATGGCGCAAATACAAACAATTAGCAAAATAAGCAAAGAAAACATATAACAAAAAAAAACACAAGCATTTAACACATTTATCAACGAAATAAATCCGAATACACACATAAACACCATATGGAACAAAGTTAAAAAACTAAAAAATTCCAAATATACAAAAGATATAAACCACAACAAACTTATCAACCCAATAGGACTGGACAACCTAACCACCAAATTGTTCATACCAACCGTCAACCCAGACTTCATGCACACAATAAAAACACCATACATACCAGAGACACAATACATACGTAATGATATAACAATAGAAGAAATAGAACAAGTGAATCAAAGTTTAAAAAAAAAATCAGCAGCAGGGTGTGATAGAAATAACAATCACATGATCAAACTGTTAACGAAAAACTTTATACAAGATCTAACCAGACTAATAAACGCAATAATCAAATATAACAAAATCCCACCGGAATGGAAGACATATCAAGTGCTAATATTCCAAAAACCAGATAACATAAACTATAGACCCATAGCAATATCATCAGCAATATTAAAAATTACAGAAAAAATAATACAAAACAGAATATTGCATTACGTAGAGAAAAAAAAACTGATTCCAGCACTACAATTTGGATTCCGAAGAAACAAATCCTGCATCGACAACCTAGCAATCATATCCACAACAATATATACAGCATTTACGCAAAGATCAACATGCGGAGCAGTGTTTATGGATATTGAAGCTGCGTATGACAACGTCATACCAGCCATATTAACACAAATACTCAAAGATATTAAAATACCAGGAACAACCATTACATTTATCAAAATATATTATACAACAGAAAAATACAACTCTATCACCACAATAAATACCTCCAAACAGGATATACATCAATAGGCCTCCCACAAGGATCACCACTAAGCCCACTATTATACAACATATATACAGCCCAAACAATGCAAAACTGCCCACCACATTCCACGATAATAGCATTTGCAGATGACATGGTACTACTCACAGTACACAAAGACCACAATATACTTAAAAACAACCTAACACAAAGTTTTGAAACACTAACAGAAAACCTCACAAACATTGACCTAAAAATATCAATACCAAAAACAAAACTCATCTTTTTTACACGCAGAAAAACAACGAACCACATAGACCACATAAATAGTAGAATGGGTACAATCCACACAACCAACACAGTAAAATATTTAGGTATCGTAATGGACAATAGAATGTTGTGGAATCACCACCTCACACATATCAAAAGAAAAGTATTTAAATATCAAAAACTAATCAAATGGCTAACCCATACCACATGGGGAGCCCACCCACTAACAATCAACACATTATTCCAGACTATTATTAGGCCGACAATAGAATGGGGAACTGAAATCTGCCTATTGACAAACAATATAACTAGAAACACACAGTATAATTTAATAATCATATCAATAATAAAAAAATACCTAGGACTCCCGATAAATACATCCAATGCAATAATATGGCACCTCAGTAATCAAAATTCAATAGAATATACAAGCCAGATAAAAACAATAAAATACTTGATCAAAAAGAATCGATTCATAAACGACCCCATAATAGACAAAATCAGAACATACTCGAAGTTTACAATGACACAGACAAGCATCCCACAGAGATACATACCAAACATAATAAAAATCTGGCAACAAATAAAACTAGAAAATTATAACACAACCAAATACACACACAACCCAATATATCTAATGGACTACAAAGAAACATACCACAAAATCCACATAGACTATTCTACAGGCAGAAAATGTAAAAACATGGAAAACCCAAATGTATATTGGGATCAGACAACCAAACACCGGAACAATGCACACAATATCACATTTTATACAGACGGAGCCAAAAGCCCGACAGACCACTATTGTGGAGCAGGCGTCTACAATCAATCTCACAAACAAGAGACCAAAATAAAGCTCAACCCACAGACAACTATTTTCTCGGCAGAAGCTGCAGCAGTATCGATCGCCATTAAACAAGGGGTACAATATTACAAAAATAAAAATAATAACAGCAACAAAGCCACCAGCAATACAACAAATAACATATGGATATACATCAGTATACACAGACTCCCAATCAGTTCTCCAAACTATTAAATCAACTACCAATAACATAACTTTTAACTTCTTTATCATACAAATCAAAAAATTAATATACACACAAAAACAAAAAAATATCCACATACACCTAGCTTGGGTACCAAACCACATCGGTATAGAAGGCAACGAAATTGCCGACCACATAGCCACGAATAAACAACGACCAAACCAGTATAATATCACTATGTTACAGGACAATGAATTCATAAATCTACATATACAACAACTAAAACTTCAACAAATTCAACACAATATTATAATAGAAAAGACATCAAACCACAAATACTTTGCAGATATATAACCAAACAACAATAGACCATGGTTCCAAAATATGGAATTAACCAGAAAAGAAATAACCACAATAAATAAAATTATATGTAACCGATTCCCAAACAATGAATATCTATATAGAATTGGAAAAAAAGAAACACCAAATTGTACGTGCAACCTACATCAAATACAAAACATCACACATACCCTATGGGAATGCCCCTTAAAGGACGAAAAAAGACATATATTAATAAAAATAATAAAAAACATGGATAATAAAAAAAAACTTAAATATCACTAACATAATAGAAACAAGAAACCACAAACTAATAAAAAAATTACCTAAATTCCTCAGTGAATAATCTAGTGAAGTGTGAATAATAACAAACAACTACCACCAGAAGCCACCCACATGGTCGATACAGCAGAACGGCTGTGTATCCACAACCGAAGAGAAGAAGAAGAAGAAGAAGAAACATACCACCCGCCTCTTCGAAGCTGGCTTCGAAGATTTGGGGGAACAGAATGGTCAAATACGTTGTGGAATCAGGACCGTGATATAAAATGATGTCGGGAGATTTGATGTCAAACTTAATATATTTTAACAGACAACAAATAACAATAACAATAACAATTAACAAATAACAAGAAAAACGTATATGTGGTGCGCACGACTAACAAGAAGAACTTGCTCTCGGCGAGGCGACTAGAAGACTGTCGTACTGCCCCGAAGGGCACTCCGACGGCGGTCCTTCAATCGGTGAACAGTCAAAAATAAAAGACGAGCGCGCGAGAGATTACATTGTTCGTCGTATGGTGACGCACGCATAACGGCGGCGCGTTTTCGTCGCCTGCGTCGATACGCCACAACGTCATAGGAAATGAAAGAGAGAAGAAACCAGAAAGAGGACAAGATTAGTAGGAAGTGACAGGGGAAGGGAAAACCAGTTAAGAGTTTTATTGTAAACATAAATGAATTCTTAACCTAAATAACACAAAGAATTATTTTAAGTTTCGATAGTATAATACAAATAATGTACAAAGTAAACTCAGGTGTTCGTGATGGGCAATTTGCACAGTTGGGAGATGAGTCGCTTTATGGTGTTGCGGGAGGTCCTAACCTCCACTACGCGCACGAGGCCATCGGACCCGGGGAAGGTTTTGGAAACGCGTCCCATCTCCCAATGTGCAGGAGGTGCGTGAGGGGGTTTAACAATAACTAAATCGTTCACCGCAAGGTTGGGCTGCACCGAGTTCCATTTAGCTCTTTGGCGAATGGTGTTGAGGTTGTCGTTTGACCATGCCTTCCAAAATTGTTGTTTTTGCCGCTGGATGACTTGCCAGCGGCTTAGGCGATTTTCTGAGACGTCTAGTAGGTTCGGTGCAGCCGGTTCCTTGACGGCCGTACCAACTAAAAAGTGCCCTGGCGTAAGCGCGTCAAACTATTCAGGGTCATCCCGCAATGGCATGATCGGGCGCGAGTTTAAGATGTCTTCGATTTGGCATAAAAGTGTGGTGAGTTCCTCGAAAGTAGGCGTGGAAGCACCTAATACACGTCGGAGGTGGTGTTTCAGGCTTTTCACACCCGCCTCCCAAAGCCCGCCGAATGAAGTTCCACCGGACCCCTTCTGATGTCATTTTGTCCATGAACTTCGAATCTTGGCACGCTTCGCGAACGCTGCGAAGCAATTCTCGATCTGCCCCAACAAAATTCGAGCCATTGTCGCTATAAACGACTGCGGGCAAACCACGGCGAGAAGAAAACCGATGGAACGCGGCTAAGAACGCGTTGGTCGAACAATCTGATACGCATTCGGGCTGAATGGGCCGCGTACACAAACAAACGAACACCGCGCAGTACGCCTTTTGCGACTTACGACCACGACCCGGACCGAGCCGTACCAGAATGGGACCGGCGTAATCCACACTTGTATCTGTGAACGGGCGGCTCGGCGTCACACGGGCGGGAGGCAGATCTCCCATTAACTGTTTGGACAGTTCAGCTCTATGACGCACGCAGGTGACACAAGACCGAACGCATTGCTTGACTAAGCTCCTCGCGCGTAGGATCCAGAACGATCTTCTAACTAAGCGGAGAGTGACCTGAAGGCCACCGTGTAGCGTGGCAAGGTGATAGTGCCGTATGATTAGCCGGGATACGTGGCTATCAGGAAGGAGTATCGGGAATTTGGACGCTGAAGGTAAATTGGAGTGGCGCAGTCGTCCCCCTACTCGAATCAGCCCGTCCTCATCCAAAAAGGGAGAAAGGGCCATTAAATATTTGTCTGAAACTTGTAAAGTATTACCGTCCCGGGTTAATTGGTTGAATGACAAAAACTCATTTTGCAGCAGACGGCATACAGAATTTCGTGCGAACTCTAGCTCGGTCACAGACAAGTGCGCATTGCGTGAGTTTACTCGAGGCTTGGACTTACTGAGGGCAAACCGATAAATATACGCGACCACGCGAAGTAATCTCGGCCAAGAGGAAAAGTCGGAGAAGGGGAACAGCTCCACGCCAGTTGAATGGCAACTGACCTCCCCCTTTCTCTCCTCTTCAGTGCACGGCGGGATGCACTCGTTCGTACGGTCATTAGGCATAAACGTAGTCAATCACGCCGGGCCGTGCCACCAAAGCGAGTGAGAAAGTAATGGTGACGGAAGCAAACCGCGAGACGCGCAGTCCGCAGGATTTTCCTCGGTAGGTACGTGGGACCATTGCGCCTGGGGAAGAAGGTTTTGGATCTCGGCCACTCTATTTGCTACGAAGACCTTCCACCGGGAAGGGCAGGACGCGATCCAAGCTAATGCGACCGTGGAGTCGGAAAAAAGGAACACCGGAATATCTGGTATGGCGATCGAGTCAATTACATACTTAACGGCGCGCACGAGGAGCAGAGCCGCACATAGTTCCAACCGTGGTACTGACAACGTTTTTAACGGCGCGACTCTTGACTTAGCGTATACCAACGAAATTTGGGAGCCCTCATTTGTCGGAACGCGAAGATAAACCGATGCGGCGTACGCCACATTGGACGCGTCAGCAAAGCCGAACAATTGAAGTTTTGCTCCCTGAGAAGACCAACCAGTCCATCGGGGAATGGAGGTCTGATTCAACTCCGAGAGCTGTTGCTGGAAGGCGGAGCATTTTTCCGCAATGTCCGGAGGAAGAGGTGAGTCCCACTCTACCTTACGCTGCCAGAGTACCTGCATAATCGTTTTTCCCACGATTATAACGGGCGTCAACCATCCTAGCGGGTCGTAACATTTGGCCAGAAGGGATAAGAACGTCCGCTTGGTGCAGACTGGGAGCAGAGGCTCCACAGTGAAGGTGAAATCGTCGGCCCTCGGTTTCCAGGCGATCCCAAGTACCCGAACGGTGTTGTCTTCGGCCAACGGTAGAATACTGGAGGTGCCCAGATCCATTTGGCGGAGAGCAGGCAGGCTTTCTGGGATGTTGGAACGCCACTTATGAGTGGGAAAGCCACCCGCCAAGAGCATCTCCCTTAATTGTGAGCAGGCCTCTGAAGCTCCATGAGGTCACTTGATTCAAAAAAGACGTCCTGCTGCCCTCATCAACGGCCAATTGCTGCAACACACGGTTTGCTAGAAAAGGTGCGCAAGCCGTACCGTAGGTGACTGTTTTCAGTCGGAATGATGAAACCTTCTCTTGCGGCGTAGGTAGCCATAAAATACGCTACCAGTCTCGATCCTCGGGATGAATCAATATTTGGCGGAACATCTTGGAGATGTCGGTGGTGGCCACAAAGCGAAAGAGCCTCCACCGGAGGAGTATAGCGGCAATGTCCGCTTGAAGTTTGGGCCCGGTTCGGAGAACGTCATTCAATGATATACCGAATCGATCGGAGAAGGAGGCGTTGAATACGACTCGGAGTTTTTCAGATCCATCCTGCTTGATCACAGCATGGTGCGGGAGGTACCAATATTGACCTTTTCTCTCCTCCTCCGCCGGGATACGCTCCATATGTCCTAAATGCAAGTATTCTTGTAAAAAGGTGTTGTACTCTCGACCGAGTGCTGCGTTTTTCTCCAGCCGCAACTCCAATCTCGAGTATGCGGAGGACACTGCTTTCTCCACGCCCTTGGCTTCCGGCTTGGGTTCTCCAGTAAACAGGAAGCGCACACAATATCTTCCGTCTCGAAGTCGGGTGTATGTGCTACAGAAGTGCACCTCGCAAAGTTGATCCGCCGAAGATAGTTGGGAATATATGGGCACTTCCTCTATCTCCCAGAACCGAGCCAACTCGTCCAATACTGAGCGTACGCAGATGGTGTGGCTAACAATTATGGACCTATGCGCGTGCATTTCATTCGCCGTTTCCTGGCTAATCGAGGGGTTACCCACTAACACCCAGCCGCAAGTAGAGCGCTGGAGATACGCATAAGTATCCGGCAGTCGGACGATTTCCGGAAGGATGAAAGCGCCCAAATAGTCAGCTCCGATTATAAGCTGCACCGGCGTGGGGGTGGAATCAGCGCGGTCGGCTAGTTTGAGATCATCAGGCAAGCGAAATGACATTTTATCAATGAGAGCCGAATATCTGGACACTCTCTTGATCACAAATCCCTTTATGAGTACAGATGGAGCCGAGGCGTCAAGCGGTTGCACGGTAATATAGGTCGCTGCCTTAACTCTCTAAGCCCCCTTCACTCCTGTCCCGGTAATTACAACATCTACCCTCACTCGAGGACTACCGATTTCACGAGCGACCTCATCGTCAACAAAGGAAGCCTGAGCGACTGGATCCAATATGGCGCGTACTGAGCATTGAGCGCCGGACGGGCCTAGCAAAAGAACAGTGGCAGTGGGTATTGCCATTTCGGAATAATCAATCGTGGCGCTATGATGTGATACAAGTGACAGAGATGCGGGAACATCGAGATGAGACGCCCCTCTTGCGCCATCCTGAGACGATGAGTTCGCGTTCGAATCCCCATGCAACATAGAATGGTAACTCCGTTTGCATTTCTTGCAAGAGTGCTTGCTACTACAATCTTTGGGGAGATGCCCCTGTTTAAAACAATTAAAACAGCGCCGATCGCGTCGCAAAAGATCTGATCGCTCCTGCACCGAGCGCTTTAAGAACTCCGGGCATTGGAACAATGGATGGTGATCCTGACAAACAAAACAAGTCACCCCAGAGACATTTGTTTGGTGAGCGCGGACAACAGCGTTCCTAACGGCTCGTGAGCTACCGAGATTCAAATTTTGAACACTAACCGTGGAGTGATCAGCGGTGATTCTAATTCGAATGGCCAAAAAATCGATTAATTGTTGATAGGAAGGCAGTGTATTCTCATCTTTGAGCTCTAATTGCCAAGCTTGAGCGGTGGCTCGGTCAAATTTCTTGATGACCAGATATATGAAAAGATCTACCCAGCTACCGATTGGCCTTTTTAAATTCTCTATGGCCTTATAGCAGTAAATGGCGCGCTTGCGAATATTGGACAAGTCGGCGCTAGAGTTACGCCCAACCGGGGCAATAGCCAGGAGTTCTTCAAAATGGGCGTACAAAATTAACCGAACGCTGTCAAATTCTGCGCACAGAGCCTCCCACGCTGGAAGGTAATTATCCTCGGTTAGCTCTACATTGCGCAAATGTAACTCCGCGTCGCCTACCAAACTAATCTTAAGATAATGTAATTTTTGGACGTTACTTAAATCTTGCCTGTTATGTACCAGGAAAACGAACAAGTTCCGGAAACTGTGCCACGCAGTCAAAACACCAGTGAATTTGGGTAGAGGCATCAAGGGAAGCTGGGCAACACTCGTGGACGGCGCAACGGTTTTGACCTTCGCTGTTTCGCTGCCGGTCATGGCATCCAAAGCCATGTGGAGATTGTCCCGAACTGTTTCCCAGGCTTCCACGATGACCGAATACTGTTCCATTTTGAAATATTCGTGTGACTCCTTTGCTTCTGGATGCGCCGTGATGCGGTAATGCCTGGCCCGGCAATTTTCGGCAAACTTTTCCAGATCCCGGAGACGAGCCTGGATATTGGATGACGTCCTTCTTTGAAGGGCGGACTTTTGATAATTTATCCACACCTTCTGAATATGCTCGAGGTCAATCCGCTGGCAATGGATGAGCTCCTCCATCGACATGTCGTCCGTTACTTTTAAACTCCGCACTGTATACACGACGCACTTAACGGTCGCGGCGACTCGAAATGAACGGATCCGGCTCGAAGGACCAAAAATTTGGTTGTAACTGGATTCGCCTGGGGACAGGCACCGTCTCTTCGAGTCGATGGAAGTGAGGAGGAAAAAGAATGGACTTGTTATTTGTAAATTACAGGAAGAGGAGGAGTTGAATTAATACGAATATATTATACGTTGAAAGAAAATTAACTGGTCGGATTAGGAATATGAATTGGAAGGAATAACGGTAGGAAGATATAATGGAACGAAGGGGTACTTCGTATACGGATGGAAAGAAGACTTTCTTTTAAGACACTTGGAAAACTTGGAATAATTCGTATTTGGACTCTATTCAATAATGACCGCAGTTCACTACCGGCAGTCATACCGACAAGACGTAGTCCGCGAGTGCCGTGTGTCAATAATACAATACCACTGTGACGACAACAAAGAGGTGCCATAACCTGGCCAGTGCGAGGTTCATGAACGAACCTCCAAACGAATTTGATAAAATGATAAAACGAAACTCACCCAACTAATCAAATCACTGAAAACGTACCAACTCGCCGATCATACGCGGAAACCACTAACAATATGTCCCTCCCCACAAAAGACCAAGCCATAATATTGGAGTCAGTTGAAGGAATATCGATCAAGGACTACGCCAACGCTATTGGAAATAAAATTGGACCCGCGGCGATCAGATTCATCTCTCGCATCTCCAATGGAAGAGTATGTATGTATCTAAACTCAAAGAAAACTGTTACTGACCTAACAGAAAAACACGAAACCATCACCATCAACGACATTAAAATCAATATAAAACCACTGATCACCCCAGCTCAACGTATCATTCTGTCCAAGGTGTGTCCAACAATCCCCAATGAAAACATACTAAACATATTCAAGAAAAACAATATCCGCACTATGTCCAACATTACATATCTCAGAGCGGGAATACAGGAACCGGGCTTCTCACATATACTGAGCTTTAGAAGACAAATTTTTATTAACCCAGAAGACGTAAAAAAAATTCCTTCATCATTCATCGTCACCCACGAAGAAACACCATATAGAATTTTCGCAACGATAGACAAACCAAACTGTTTCACATGTAATGGAGAAGGACACATAGCCGAGCAATGCCCGAAAAGCGACCTCACAATCAGTAAACATCAGACACACATACACACCGAAGAAACAAACAAAAATCTCCAAACACAGACAAGCGACATCAATCTCCCGCAGCCAACAATAGAGGAACCTACCATTCCAACCAATATAACCAATAAAAAAAGAGCACACTCTACATCCACGACAGACACAATTAATAATGAAATCATCACCACAGATCCCCAAAACTCTACGACCACACCGAGCATGTTGCCGCCAAAGGCAATAACAAAAATCACCAAAAAGAAGAAAATTAGTGTAAACCCAATACTAACCGTAGAATACATGCTAGAACCAGCCAGAACAATAATTGAAAATAATCAACAGAGCTTTCCAATTAATTATAACCAAATGCTAAGTTTTCTAGAAAATTCATTTGGATCAGAAAACCCAACTATAATAGCAACTGAATACACCGAAAACATACCGGCCCTAGTACAAATGTTACGGGAGATATATCCCCACCTTAAAGAAAGAAGCATTAAAAACCGCATCCACAGGCTAACAAAAAAACTAGTAGATAAACTACCGGACACAATAACAAATGACATGGACAACGTATCTCAGGACAGCACCCCCTTCTCCACAGACTCTGAATCAGATACTGACCCTCACCACACAAAATTATAAAAAAAAAAAAAAAAAAAATGGCTCTTACAATATTACAATGGAACTTAAACGGGTACTTTCCACGACTACCACAATTAGAAATACTAATTAATAAATACCAACCAGACGTCTTCTGCTTACAAGAAACTTACTTCAAACTACACCAAACTATTCAGTTAAAGAAATATAGGCCATTCCTCAAAAACTGCAACTCACCAACTGCGAGTGGTGGAGTTGCAACCTTCATCAAAGAATTACACTTCTGAGAACAATCTCAAATAGACAGCAACATGGAATCGATAACAACAAAAATCCACCTAGCCCCGACCATACACATCTGTAACATATATATCCCAAATAGCTATACGTTAGACGAATCAGAGCTAAATAATCTAATTGAAAAACTGCCAAAACCTTTCATCTTGTTAGGAGACCTCAATAGCCATAACACCTTATGGGGATCAAAAACTACAAACTCAAGAGGAAAAATCATCGAAACAACAATGTCAAAACAGGATATAATCCTCCTCAATGATGATAATCCAACTCACTTCAATGTATCCAATGGATCATTCAGCACTATCGATCTTACCTTCTGCAGCACTAACTTTGCATGTAATTGTGAATGTGAAACAAGCAACGACCTATATGATAGCGATCACTTTCCAATTATAACAAAAGTATTCCCAAACCGATCCCAAATTGCTCCTCCTCCCCCGCAGCGATGGAAATTTTAATTAGCTGATTGGAACAAATACCGCCACATTATCGACGCCAAAATACCTGAACTCGAACAACTGCTAACAACAAACAATACACAAATCGATGACTACTTAGGTAACCTCACAGAGATCATAAAGAATGCAGCAGACCGCTCCATTCCTAAATCCAACCATCATACAACAGTAAAGCACCACACGGTACCATGGTGGAACAAGAAGTGCGAAACAGCAATAAAAAACTATAAAAAGGCCTTTAACAAGTACAAACGCAATAAAACCACTGACAACCTTATCTATTTTAAAAAACTCAGGGCTGAAGCAAGAAGAACCATAAGAGATAGCAAGAAGCAGTCATGGCATGAATTTCTCTCTGCAATGAATAACTCAACTCCCTCAAAGATAATATGGAATAAAGTTAGGTCAATACAGGGCAATAAACAATTAAAAACAACCACACTTATTAACGCTGATAAACAAATCACGACAAATCCAGATGAAATAGCAAATCTATTTGTCAATACATTCGCCAAGCACTCTAGCAATTCAAACTACAATGAAGAATTCCTAACAAACAGAACTCGCACAACAGAACTCTTAAAAAATGAGTATCCAACCATTAAAAAAGAAGACATAGAGGCCATCAACCTGCCCTTTAATATAGAAGAACTAAACACTATATTAAAAAAATACAAAAACACGAGCCCGGGACCTGATGGGATCCCCAATACCTTACTCATAAACCTATTTGCTAACGGACACCAACATTTACTAAAGTTCTTTAACCACACTTGGAGAAACTATTTATTCCCAGAAGCTTGGAAAGAAGCCACGGTCATCCCAATCCTAAAGCCTGGAAAAATACCTACATCACCTGACAGCTCTCGCCCAATTGTACTAACAAACACCCTATGCAAAATAATGGAAAAACTTATCAACTATAGGCTGCGCTGGGCCCTTGAAACAAACAACATCCTATCCCCCTACCAAAGTGGCTTCAGACATATGCACTCTACAATAGATCAATTAACCAACATAGACACCATCATATGTGCCCATAATTATGAAAGTGGTCTAAGTCAAGATTTAAAAAAAACTGAGTTTATCAGTTATTTCACACCACATTTGTTTACACTAAATTTATTCAATGTAATTTTTTTTTTTTAAATCTTGACTTAGACCACTTTCATAATTATGGGCACATATGTGAAGGCTTGATAAACAAACAGAACACAATTATGGTAGCACTAGACATCGAAAAAGCCTATGACATGGTATGCAAAAAACGACTACTACACATCATTAAAAAACTAGGATTCCACGGGGCGTCCCTATCATTCATAGAAAATTTTCTAAAGACCCGGCGCATAAGAGTACGGGCCAACAATGTGTTATCAAAAAATATAGAAACTGAAAACGGAGTCCCACAAGGTTCAGTTCTAAGCGTCTCATTATTTCTAATAGCTATAAACGAAATACTATCACTAATATCTGCGCCAGTGAAAGCCTTCCTTTTTGCCGATGACCTTACTATCATATGCAGGGGAAAAAATCTGAAAACAACCCAAAACATCCTTCAAATCACACTCAATAAATTACACGATTGGTCCAATATATCAGGCTTTAAATTCTCCCAAACCAAATCTGAAGTAATCGCCTTCTCCCGACTTAAACACAAGAGCAATGTAAGACTATTCCTAGGCATTACCCAACTCAAACAAACAAATAATATAAAAATCCTCGGACTGACCTTTGACGAGAGACTGAGCTGGAAACCCCATATAACAAATTTAAAAAGAGAATGTCTCTCCCGCCTGAATATATTAAAAACTATCGCTGCAAATAACTGGCGAGCAGATCTGAACACACTAATAAAAACGTACAAAGCACTTATCAGACCGAAATTAGACTATGGATCAATCATCTATGAATCAGCAAGCAAGAAGAAAAATCTTGTGCACAACACAAGCAATCAAAAACGCAACAACACCCAACAAACCGGTATTCACAAATACTTTCTCCCACCGACTGCGCAAAGAATATGACCAACACAAAAACTACCCAAAACCTTTCTACTACAGAATATCCAACATAGAGGAAGAATTAAACATCAAACTCTCACACACCAACTACAGAAATATACCAAAAACACCTCCGTGGACAATACCCCAAATCGAAATTAACCAGGACCTCTTGAAATACCAAAAAGCTAATACCAACCCAGAAGTGTTCAATAGCCTGACGAAGGAAATTCTTAACAGACACCATGATTATACACACATATACACAGACGGCTCAAAAAACAAAATAGGTACAGGATTCGCGGTCATCACCCCAGACTCCATCGCCAAATCGAAAATCCCAGAGGCTGCATCTACAGGGTGATTCTAGTAACTGGGCCAAGCGATAACTCTTTTTTAAATAAATTTAGAACAAAATCGTAGAGGAAAAGTTTGTATTAGGTGAAAAGCTCTATCATCCTATGCACCGACTTTTTTCCCAAGTGCATTGGTGCATGTGCAAAGTGCAGTTGCACTGTTTTTTTAAATGGAACCACCCATTTTTTTTTACATAAACACGTTCCTTAAGCCATTCTGCAATAAAAACGTATAAGGGAAATCATCGAAAAAGCAATAGTTTACGAGATATTTCACTTTATTCAAACTCTTATAACAGATGCCCAAACCGTTCACTATCGCATTATCTAAACGTTTTTGGTCAGAGTTACGTTCCAATCATGTTTACTAACATCTCATACTCAAGGATAGGAACGTATTAAAAAATGTTTGCAAGCTAACGGTGAAACGTTCGAGTATCTGTTATAAGAGTTTGAATAAAGTGAAATATCTCGTAAACTATTGCTTTTTCGATGATTTCCCTTATACGTTTTTATTGCAGAATGGCTTAAGGAACGTGTTTATGTAAAAAAAAATGGGTGGTTCCATTTAAAAAAACAGTGCAACTGCACTTTGCACATGCACCAATGCACTTGGGAAAAAAGTCGGTGCATAGGATGATAGAGCTTTTCACCTAATACAAACTTTTCCTCTACGATTTTGTTCTAAATTTATTTAAAAAAGAGTTATCGCTTGGCCCAGTTACTAGAATCACCCTGTTTGAATAAAGTGAAATATCTCGTAAACTATTGTTTTTTCGATGATTTCCCTTATACGTTTTTATTGCAGAATGGCTTAAGGAACGTGTTTATGTAAAAAAAAATGGGTGGTTCCATTTAAAAAAACAGTGCAACTGCACTTTGCACATGCACCAATGCACTTGGGAAAAAAGTCGGTGCATAGGATGATAGAGCTTTTCACCTAATACAAACTTTTCCTCTACGATTTTGTTCTAAATTTATTTAAAAAAGAGTTATCGCTTGGCCCAGTTACTAGAATCACCCTGTATATACGAGGCATTCCATGCCAAATCGGACACTTTCGGACCTCACCTCCTTCGATTTTTTTAAATTTTTTATGTTTATAAGACTGATGAAATACGCGTTCATGAATTTTTTCAGATTTTTTTGACCATCCGTTTCGAAAATATGAATTTTCTTAAAATTCGGGCTCATTTTTTTCAAATGCTCATAAATTTGCGAAAAATGGACCAATTTGATCGTTCTTTTTTTCAAAATTTGTGTTTTTGAATGCTCTTTCAATAAAAAAATATAATTTTTTTCTTTGTTTAATTTTTTATTTCAAGCACAAAATATTTTCTATCTCAAAACACGTCCCCTTCGATTTTTTTGAAAAAATTCTCAAATAAACTTTGATGCATGTAAGAACTATAAAAAAATTTCCATCGTGGGGAAACTCTTCGTTCTATTTTTTTTTCTTTTTTCGAAAATATCCCATCTCTCAAATCGTTTGTTCCGTTTCAATGAAAAATGTTTTTTTTTGAGATGTATGCCCCGTCCGATTATTTGGAAAAAATTCTCAAAGAAGCTTTGATGCATGTAAGAACTTAAAAAATTTGTCCGATCGTCGGGAAACTCTTCGTTCCATTTTTTTTCTTTATTTGAAAATATCTATTCTAACAAATCGTATGTTCCGTTACAACGGAAAATGTTTTTTATCTCAAAACATGTCCCCTTCGATTTTTTTGAAAAAATTCTCAAATAAACTTTGATGCATGTAAGAATTAAAAAAAATTTCCCATCGTGGGGAAACTGTCGGAAATTACGGGCTTGAACCGACCATCCACGCGTCACCTTCTTTTGTTCTGTCCTCGACCGGCTCTATGTAACAGTTGTAAAACGTATCCCGCCACGTGCGCATCAAATAAAGCAGTGTGAAACTTTGCCAGTGTTTCTTTCCTTCGCCAAATTCCCATAGGTTATGGGCCCAGTGCTATCAGCGAAAAGCTAAAGTACGAGAGTAGTGAGTTTGTGAAGGAAAGACTTGTTCAAACGAAGAATTTTTCTTAAATCCCGTCCGAAAAGGATGAGTCAAACTATAAGAATTCCCTCCCTTCAAAAGGAAAATTATAGTACATGGAAAATACACATGAAAGCCGTATTAGTGAAAAACGACGCATGGGGATACGTAAATGGTCTGAAAACTAAACCAGCCGCAACTGCAGAAAATGCAGCAAACATTGCAGCGTGGGAAATCGGCGATGAAAAGGCAATGTCGGACATCATACTTGCTGTAAGCGCGGACGAATTAAAGCATGTAAGTAATTGCACTACATCAAGGGAAATCTGGCTGAAATTAAAAGACCTGTACGAATCCGAGGGCCCGACACGAAAGGTAATGCTCTTGGAGGAACTAATGCACTATAAGATGGAGGAAGGCCACGACATGAGAGACTATGTAGCAAGTTTTTTCGAAACAGTAATTAAATTAGAAGCTATGGAAATAGTCATTCCTCCAGAAATGATAACAGTCTTGCTGCTGTCGAGTATTCGAAAATCGTACGAAGCATTTAGAGTAGCCATAAAATCGCGACAAGAATTACCACAGCCAGAAGAATTAAAAGTGAAGTTACTTGACGAATATCAGGCAAGGAAAAGGAATACAGATGAAGGATCTGAGGCATTGATATCGTCAAGATCATCTCAAAATTGTGACCGTAGAAAACAGGCGCACAAAATGGCTGAAAACAAAAGCGAACAGTTCAAGTATGACTGCTACCGATGCGGTAAACGAGGGCACATATCAAAAGACTGTCGATGGCGACGTCACGAAAACAGTAGACAACCGAACAAAAAGGAAACGTCGAGACAAGCCGAGGTGGCAATGAAAATTACGCCTTGCCAAACTTGCCAAAATGACGTGTGGTGTTTGGATTCCGGTGCAACGTCACACATGTGTTCTCGAACAGATAAGTTCGAAGCGATTGAAAGGGCCAACACGGGTAAGCTACATTTAGCAAATTCTGAGTCGACATCGATAAAAGGAGTCGGATCTGTCAAATTAAAGGTGAGCGATGATTTATCTCTAAATCTGCGCGAAACATTACTGGTCCCAGATCTCCGATCAAACCTACTATCGATTTCAAAAATGGTTGATAATGGATTTGAAGTGTTGTTCCAAATCAAGGTGCCAGCATTATAAACCCAAAAACAGGAGTAAAGATCCTCACAGCACAGCGGAAGGAAGACCTGTATTTCGTGGAGGAAGTGACCGAAACGGCACAAATCTTGCAAGTAAGAAGATCAAATTTAAAAGAATGGCACAAGAAATTTGGACATTTAAGGGGTCTGGCCACCATGTGCGCTCGCCAGATGAGTACTATTCTTAAAAATTCATAAACGCGAAAATAAAGCACAAAATTCTTTTATTTTTTGTCACATACTAGAAAACGGTTTAGTGAACAAGTGAAAAAAATTTTGTGATAAAAAAATAAAAAACACCGGCGTTTCGTTCATTTTGGTGAAGGCCCTCGGCACGAAACGCACGTGGGCGGTTCCATGACTACCTGCTTCATTTTGCATCTGAAAAAAAATAAAAAAAATTAGCTTATTCCTGGATCTTATTGCAAGGGCGTAACGTAGGGAAATTTTTTTTTTTACATTAGGGAAATTATGGTGAGCCGAAGAATTTTTTTTCACGATTTTCACCGAAATTTCGCGAGAAAAAACGTCATTAAAAAAAAACTAATCAAGTAATCGCAAAAATCGTACGTTACGCTTTAGATAATGTATCTAGAAGTACTGTGTTCAAATTTCAGAGTAATCGGACCGATAGTTTACGAGATTTATTCGGAACCGTTTCGAAAAATGTAGTTTCGAGATAATCGCAAAAGAAAGTAAAGGTGCGGTTATTCGGCTGACGGCGCGGTTTTTGTGAGTCTTACCTTCAATCAGCGATTCCTGGTCCATACATGTCCTCTTCGGCAGCTGTTTGAGCATCCTGGGCGTCTTTTCTCGAAGATCTACGTGCTTGGCGTGCTTCTTTCGTACCTTTTTGCGCTCGGACATTTGCTGTAGCGCAACGTTCCTCGTCGGCTGCCCTACACAAATCGTAGCAGCGATCTCCGATGCTTAGATCCATGAGTTTCATCATCAGCAAAATACTGTTGTACCCATCGTTGAAAGTGCTGATAGCAATGTAACTGGCAATTTCGACGGTTTTCGCACCGCTGGAACTCGTTTTTGGAGCCATTGACCAGATGACGGAGTTGACGCTTTCGTTGGCGTTTTGCGTGAAGCCTCCTTCGCACCGTTCTAACAATTCATCTGAAGTCAGGTCCTCATAAACAGGTCGAATGGCATCTTGAACAATTTGAGGCAGAGGATTCTTGTGTAGATATTCATCCAAAGTGCCAATCGCTTTTGATATTTGCCAAGAGCACCACGAGTCTTCTCCCGGTGGACAATTTTCATGCTGCGGGATTTCGTCGGTCGAGCTCTTGTGCTTGAATGTTGCCCAAATAGCTTTCTTCATTTCGTCTTTAGAATTAGAGAACCTTCGAATAGCGAGACCGTAATAAACTGTTAGCTCGTTAATTAGTTTATCGGTGAGCTTTCCTTTGCCAGCAAGACCTTTCTTTTCCTTTTTGATTTTACGAAGTCGTGTGCCCATCCTTTTCTGCACATGACCTACGCATTCTTTTTTCATCACTTTTTCTTCGTATGGATTCGAGTAGACAATTCTACTAACCCATACAAATGATACAATAGGGCAGCTGCACGTACTGAACCGTGCGAGTTGCATACACTGATCGAACCGCGCGGTCGACCGCTCGCAGCGGCTCGACCTTCCTACCGAGAAACACCTGTAACTTTTGCAATTTTGCGATTTTCAGTACCAACTATGGATTAACTGATGCGTAACATTTCAAAGATTATTATAACACAATAAAAAAAAAAATGAAAAAAAAAAATTGCATGGTGGCCAGACCCCTTAAACGAAAAGGACTTAAAGGATTTAATAAGAAACGGAAAGATACACGGAGTCCAAATGAACTTTAAAGAAAAACTGCCCACTTGCGAAATTTGCGTTAAGGGAAAACAATCGCAAACCCCATTTACAAGGTCAGTATCTCAGTCGAATGATATACTAGAATTGATCCACAGCGACATTTGTGGTCCGATGAGGAGCGAATCCTTTGCAGGATCGAGGTATTTCGCTACTTTTATCGACGATAAGTCCAGATGGTGCGAGACATATTTTCTGAAAAAGAAAAGTGAATTGTTCAACACCTTTCAAGAATTCAAGGCCAAGGTCGAGAAACAAACCGGAAAATGCATTAAGACATTGAGATCCGATAATGGCAAGGAATACACCAGCAAAGGATTTCAGCTTTTCCTAAAACAGGAAGGAATTCGGCACGAGCTTACCGTTGAGTACACCCCACAACAAAATGGAATTGCAGAACGTCAAAATCGTACGCTCGTCGAAATTCCGAGATGCATGATGCTCCAATCCTGCCTCCCGTCAACTTTTTGGGCAGAAGCAATCCACACGGCAACTTACATAAGGAATAGATGTCCATCACGTAGCCTAAATGGTAAGACACCTTATGAAGAATGGTTGGGTAAAATTCCAACAGCGATTCATTTTCAAATTTTTGGATCGAAAGCGCACATGCTGGACAAAACTAAAAAGGGAAAATTCGATTCAAGAACGATCGAATGCATATTTGTGGGTTACTCGACCGAATCGAAAGCCTATAGACTATGGGATCCACAAGCAAGAAAAATTCGTCGTAGTCGTGACGTCACATTCATAAATGTTCCCCAGCAAGAGAGAAAATTTGAACATTTTTTTGATGAGAAATCGTGGAATGAGAATCCACATTTATTCGACAGCAGTCACAAAGAGAGTTCTGATGAAGCTTTGGAATTCACAATAGTAGATCAGAACAAAGAGGTCGATACTGAAGGGACAAGAGAAGAAAACGACCAACAAAACGTTCCTGAAGAAGAAACTAACTTAAGAATGAAAATTGGGCGCGGACGTCCGAAGAAAATACTCACAGGTCAAAGAGGTCGACCCAGTAGACAACCGCACATGGTACCAATTGAAGACAGACCTCAATATAACCCAGAAGAGAATAATCAAGAAACTGAGCCAGAACATACTCAGCTGGGTCAGTCCGATGATGACGATGTACCATTTTATGATTGTGAGTATGCTGGCTTGTCTGAACAAGGAGACCCACGGACGGTAAAAGATGCAATGTCCACATCGAATGCCCATGAATGGAAAGAAGCGACGAAGAGCGAGTACCGAGCATTAGAACGAAACAACACATGGATCTTAGTCGACCGTCCAAAGGACCGCAAGGTCATCGGCTCGAGATGTGTCCTACGCACAAAATTAGGTGCTGACGGGTCAATCGAACGAAGAAAAGCTCGAGTGGTAGCGAAAGGTTTTTCGCAAGAACCAGACGTAGATTTCCACGAAACATTCGCTCCAGTCGCGAGAATCAGCTCAATTCGGACCGTTATGGCACTGGCAGTGGAATACGGATTAAACATACACCAATTTGATTTCGTTAGTGCGTACTTAAATGGAGACATCGAGGAAGAAATTTATATGGAAATTCCAGAGGGTTTGTCAGAAATACTCGGTAGTGAAAAATCTGCAACGATCTCAAAACAAAAGGTGTGTCTCCTGAAAAAGGCTCTGTACGGTCTGAAGCAATCTGGTCGACAATGGTATGAGAGGCTGGACATGAAATTAAGAATCCTAAAACTGACACCACTTGCTGCGGACCCTTGCGTTTACGTCCATAAAGAAAAGGGGATGTTAACTCTCGTCGTAATCTATGTTGACGATTTAATCATCGCTTCGAATAACTTGAGAAAGTTGGGTGAAGTGAAGGAGAACCTCGCAGAAACATTTGAAATGAAGGACTTGGGACCACTCCATTATTGCCTCGGAATCGAATTTGAACATGACAGAACCGGCAACAAAGTATATATGACACAGAAGAAATACACCCAGGATGTGTTGAAACGATTTAATATGGAAGATTGTAATCCAATCGCAACGCCAATGAATCCGGCAACCAAATTGTCTAAGCAAATGAGCCCATCAACAAATGACGAGATCGATGAAATGAAAAGAATCCCTTACAGAACACTCATCGGCTCATTAATGTATTTGGCCATTTGTACACGACCGGACATAGCACACGCGGTGAGTGCTTTGAGCCAGTTCAACGATAATCCTGGACAAGAACACTGGACGGCTGCAAAGCGTGTGTTACGGTACTTGAAGAAAACAGAGGATGCGAAATTGGTGTTTACTAAAGCACGGGGAGAATTAGTTGGTTTTTCAGATGCCGATTGGGGTTCCTGCACCGATGATCGACGATCGTACACAGGGTACGTGTTCACCCTAGCCAATGGCGCAATCAGCTGGTTGTCCAGAAAGCAAAGGACGGTGGCCTTGTCCAGCGCTGAAGCCGAGTATATGGCTCTGTCGGAAGCAGCGAAGGAAGTTATCCACCTCCAAAAGTTCCTGTCCGAAGTTACCGGAAACACAAGAACCACCACCATCTTCTGTGATAGTCAGAGCGCGAGTCAAATGGCAAGGAATCCCGTGTTTCACGAGCGCACAAAACACATTGACATCCGATATAATTTTGTGCGTGATTGTGTCAGGAAGGGCGAACTCCAAATTAAGTATATTTCTACGCATGAGATGCCTGCTGACATGCTTACCAAGGGTTTACCAGCGCCAAAGCATGAGAAATGTTTCCACGATGTCGGTTTAATGAGATGAACTTTTTGACACTCTAATGCGCGGATTGTCGATTCACGGGGGAGTGTTGGAAATTGCGGGCTTGAACCGACCATCCACGCGTCACCTTCTTTTGTTCTGTCCTCGACCGGCTCTATGTAACAGTTGTAAAACGTATCCCGCCACGTGCGCATCAAATAAAGCAGTGTGAAACTTTGCCAGTGTTTCTTTCCTTCGCCAAATTCCCATAGAAACTCTCCGTTCTATTTTTTTTCTTTATTCGAAAATATCTATTCTGACAAATCGTGTGTTCCATTTCAATTTAACCACCAAAACGAACAGAATACGTGACAGAATAGATAGTTTCGAATAAAGAAAAAAAATGGAACGGAGAGTTTCCCCACGATGGGAAATTTTTTTTAGTTCTTACATGCATCAAAGTTTATTTGAGAATTTTTTCAAAAAAATCGAAGGGGACATGTTTCGAGATAGAAAATATTTTGTGCTTGAAATAAAAATTAAACAAAGAAAAAAATTATGTCGAAAAAAATTATATTTTTTTGTTGAAAGAGCATTCAAAAACACAAATTTTGAAAAAAAGAACGATCAAATTGGTCCATTTTTCGCAAAGTTATGAGCATTTGAAAAAAATGAGCCCGAATTTTAAGAAAATTCATATTTTCGAAACGGATGGTCAAAAAAATCAGAAAAAATTCATGAACGCGTATTTCATCAGTCTTAAAAGCATAAAAAATTTAAAAAAAAATCGAAGGAGGTGAGGTCCGAAACTGTCCGATTTGGCATGGAATGCCTCATACACAGCCGAACAAATGGCTATCAATCACGCACTAACTATTGCAGAGGAGGAAAAGTACCAAAATACATTAATACTCACTGACTCCAAAAGTGTAGTAACCTCAGTAAATAATACAACTTCCACTAATACCATAACCCAACAAATCCTGGAAACTCATGCAAGACTAATAACGGAAGGAATATCGGAAGGAATAAACGGAAGGAAAATCATTTTAGTATGGATCCCCTCACACATAGGAATTACTGGAAATGAAAAAGCAGACCAAGCAGCAAGAGCAGCGGCAACCGACCGATATTCAAAACCAACCAAAAATATACCTTTCGAAGACCTAATAAAAGAAACCAAAACGAAACTGATAGAGACATGGAATACACACTGGAACAATGCTGCACCCACTTACATTAGAGACATCGTAAACAACTCATCCAAAAAAGAACACATAGACTACAACAACTTGACAAGAAAGGAACAAGTAGCTATATCAAGAATAAAAATTGGCCACACGAAAGTCACCCACTCACACATCATATCCAAAAACCACAAACCTCTTTGTAACGTCTGCAACACAACAATCACGATAGAATACCTAATCTTAATTTGCCCGAAATACAAGAACCAACGCGACCTTTATAAACTGGGTACATCATTAAAGGACAACCTCACAGAAAAATCAGTAAAAAACCTACTCATGTACCTCAGGGAGGCAAACCTAATGTCGAAAATTGTATAATTGATCTCTAGTCGCTAATAACCTCGTTGTGGATGCGACTCAAAACCATGAATAAAAAAAAAAAAATGACCGGTACTCCTCCGTGCAGCTCGCTCGTCACCTCGGTGGCCCCCCCACTCCGCGCTTTGAAGTGTACAGGACGCGGGTCTAAATTCTTAGCGACACCTGACATATAGGTGACGAGCAAACCACAGGAAGTGCCGGTAAAGCAGGATGCTGTTAAACCTATCTCAAACAATCGCATCGCGATGTATGTTGACCAATTGAATCCCTGTGACGCGCAACTCACGTGTTGATGCTCCACTAATTGTAATCATTTAGGCTAAGATGATGCCCCCCCCCCCTTTCTGGGTTTCATAGCGCTGGCAGGACGCTCGGTCCTGCCACGCGCTCTCTCGCGAATCTCACGACTAGCGTCTCTCGCAAGTCCAGCGTCTCTCGCATTCTTATTCGTCGCGGTGCGCTCCGTATCGCGACATATTCAGGACTCTGCTCTGTACCGTGGTGCGCTGTGTATCGCGCGTCAACGAGTCACTTTCTGTTCTTATTGCGTCTTGCGCATTTCTGTGTTCACGTGGTCATCGTTCTTGTTGATTGGTCACATGTATCGATGCAGGGTTGGAGATTAACGCACATGCGTTAAGGATCACGTGAGTCGACACGGGGGGCGCCTCCTCCCCCTTTTCTTTGTTCCTGTTGCCGGGCGCGTGGCTCGAGCAGTTACTCGCTCTGTACACGTCGAGTAGTAATCAAACACTGTAGCAAACTGCAAATAAAGTATTATTGTTATTAGTTTATCGGTTGTCTTCCATCCACTGTCCAACCACGAATCATTCTAACAGTTCTCGACCCGTATATCTTCGCCGTAATCTCTCGGCATTGTTCTGTGTTAACCGTGTGTGTTTGTGTTTAGGATTAAGCATTGCGCAGCAAAGCGAGCTGCTTCTCATTTTTCTCATCCGCGGCAGCACCTCACTGGTCATAATTTGCTTACGTCTCATAAGAACACCTGTACGGGGAATCTCGTGTGACTCCGGTAATTTCCGTAAATCTAACATCGCCCGAGGCCGGTTCGGCAACGGCCTCTCCCTCTTTCCGCTTCGAGCCTACCAAGGAGTCACACGTTTCCTTGTATCCCGAACGTTTCGCAATCATCGCCGAAAAGATTTGTATCACCGCACTCATGTAAACATCTC
Source organism: Anoplius nigerrimus (assembly GCA_914767735.1). Classification (NCBI taxonomy): domain Eukaryota; kingdom Metazoa; phylum Arthropoda; class Insecta; order Hymenoptera; family Pompilidae; genus Anoplius; species Anoplius nigerrimus. The sequence goes on from OU612081.1 coordinate 1,518,413, forward strand.
ATTTTTGTAACACTCATTTGTAGCGAATTGGTGTGTAGCCGGCACCAATTTTGCATAAGCTAATTTGTTCAGAAAATACGAGCTGAAGAATGTTGGTGGAACGCAATAGGAGATGGCGGACACGGCTAGTAACGTCTTTATTTAAAAGTACGGAGTAAAGGACAGACCCACACTGAGACTTTACTATAAATAACAGTTTATTGCACAGCACGACACGGCACAGTAACAAAGCAATGTTCAAGAATATAAAGCACACGCAAAAGTACAGCAAATAACAGCAAATAACAGCAAAGATCTAGCAAAGCAGCAAAGTTCAGCAAAGGCAAATTCACGAGCAAAGCAGTACGCACTAAGCAATACCAAAAGGGTCGTTGAGCCTGACCGCGAGCCCCTTATATAGCTTTAGACAGGGGGGAGAAACGGCCGCCTCTACAAACATAATTGTGAAAACGGCACCGTTGTCTCCAACGGCCGACCCGGCTAATTGGCAGAAAAAGTGGGGCGGAGGGATGACGGCAATCAAAGCGGGCGCGCGCGTTTTCGGCGGGACTGCGCGCTAGTCCTCGCCACGCAGCGCGATCTGAATTTCGGGCGGCAGCGGCGGGCTCCCGAGCACGCGGGGAGGTGGCGCTGACGCGTTCTTCCAACACCCATCTCTAATGTAAGTATATAACATTTTTAAGGTCAAATACTCGTCTCTCTTTCACCACTCTGCTTTAATTACTTATATAAATTATGTTTGTTAATTATCTGTTAGCGCTAGATTAGAAAATCAATAAATCAATAAATCAATAATAAAAGAATATGTAACTAAGGTAGTAAATAATTGTGAAGTTGCCGAGGTGATAACAAATGGTTTGTTGTATGTCACCAAGGCAATGCATTATTATTTTGAGATGAGAGGTAACCGCTCTAAGGAGGCATGTGCGTGAGCTCGATAGCCCGACGTCATTAATACGTCGATTGCGCATGGAATATTATAAACAAATGAACAAAGGACCTGGCCACGGAGTGGGGAGAGCGGAGGCTCTCTGGCAAGAGGATCGAGTCGAAGGACGAGGCACTTACCCCAGTACCTTTGCGTCGTAAAGTTTATTGTTGCCTACATCACTATCAATAAATTTATAACACATATTTTCTTCAATCGTGCTATCTCTTCTAATTCTCCTGTTTATCTGTGTTTACAAAACATCTGGCTGGTACCATGGAAACGCACGGAGTATACTACGGGTGTTAAATTCTGAAGAGAGTATATTCTCGTTACATATATAATATATATGTGTATGGCGGGGGGGGGGGGTTATTGGAACAATAAACACATCGTGATTCGTCTAAAAATAAGAGTTTAGTTTTCTTCAATGAAATGCCTACAGTGGAGTTACACTAATTGCACGTGATTTGACTAACCAAAAAATTAGAGAATCAACAATTAAATGTTTATGCTGCTACTCTTTCGTCAATCAGTACTTGTTACACAAATCTCGATTTATAGCTTAACACTAATCTCAGAATTCATAAATTCACTACAGGTTCAGCTTAATTATTTACTCAAGTCTTAGTTGTTCCCTCAAATTCTCTATCTCTCTATTTCTCCATTTTTCTCTTCCGTCGACAACTGCTTCTCTCTTACACTACACAACAATATAAATTTTTTTCTCTGCTACTCGGTTGAAAATAGGTTCTTCGTAGTAATTCATATGCGCTTAATACAGAACTGCAATCGGATTTGCTCTGGGACGTCAGGAAAACAAGTTATGTACGTATAAATATTTCCGAGGATAATGCTATTAACTACGTTGAATTGCGAATGTGAGTAATTTTGGGGAAATTAATGTGTGTCTTTGGGATGAAAACATTTAATATTATAATTAAGAAATTAATTATAACTGTTCATTTGCCTCTGAAATGAATCAGGGTCCCTTAGTTACACTAAGATTGGCAATACCTTGGTTTAATAGTGTGTGAAGCGTTTTTGTTTCCGCCTGGGAACATTTTCTGTTGCTCTCTGCAAAAACCAACAGCAATCCCTCATCATGTTCGAATTGAAGCGGCCTTGATATCTTGCTTCCATGGTGGACATCTCCTGCTGGAATCTTTCGTCGCGTTCGTCGCTCACAGCTCCTATATTTGACGGAAAGAAGGTGAGATGCAAATGCAAGAAATGCATCTTTAATGACAATCGACAACCGAGCAACGACAACAAATTGTCCAAAAGTTCTGCATAATTGTCTGTTCTATGGTACCCAAGGAAGTTGTGCATGTCGAGCACAAATGTGTCCCAAGCTGCTTGTTCTCGTTCTGTGAACTCCAATCTGAATTGTGGATCTCGAATCTATCGAGTATGATGTAATCAGTCTTATCGAAAATTATCTTTATTTCACGAAGGTGTTATATGCATGGTGAACTGAGCTGTGGTTACTTCCCAGTAATCCTTGCCCCTCCTTCTTGGCTTCTTCCCTAAGGAGACGACTTCGCCGTTGGCTTGGCCGGTTGCGTGTTGTCCTTGATTAGGAGTCCGCAGTTCCGACGCCCGTCGATTCTTTCCTGGCTTTCTTGCTCAGGAGGCTTGCAGCGAGTTGGGATGGGTGGCTCGTCCTTCGTAGCGATACACGAGAGAGCTCTCCGTGAACATCTGGTCCTTTTATTGTACTGCCCTCGCGGGTCTTTGGAAGGGGAAATAACTCTCGCACTTCTTCGGTCGGCAAAGGAGGTTACTCCTCTACCTCGCGAGTGGCTCTTGTAATGGAATTCTTCCAGTTACAAGTCGTATCGGAACCAGTTGGCGAGCCCCCCCCCCCACCGGCCGCCGGATAATACTCCGTGGGGCCGGGGATAGAGATAGATATGCGGCCTCAGGCGGAAGCAGTGGCGCCGGGGTAATAATCCCGGGGATGCTCCGCCCTCTGGGGGGTTGCTACTGGAGCGCTCAACGTCTCCGCTGTGGTCGGAAATCTTCCCGCCCTTTCGGGAGGGAACATCGACAGCGGAAGTAGGGGTCCTCTGATGGTGGGTCAGGGGGCAAGAGGGGCGCAGTCTCGGGGCAGCGATCGGGCGAAACCGTCACCTTGTTTTGTAAAAACAGGTGACAAAACAAGGCGTCTGGATCTTGATCTCCTGACCGCTAACGGCCACGCACCGCGGATGTCATTCCCGCTCGCCTCAGCTATGCTGAGAGTAGTTCATTAAAGAAAAGACAACGGGTGGAGACACCTCGCCCGCCGTGATAGGACACGGAGACGGGTAACACACTATAGAGGACCGCAACATATCTTAAATCTAGTTGGACGGAGTTTCGGTGGTCGCATCGTAGTTATGCATGGGGAGCCGCACGACCTGAGTGATCGGACGCTCCAATGTACCGCCCGCAGTGCGGAGAGTGACGACTTTCACTTTAGCGTCTGGTTCGGGGTGCACCTTCGCTATGCGTGCCATACGCCACGAAGCCGAAGGCAGGTTTGGCTCCCTTAAAACTACCAGGTCTCCTATTTGCAGACTTTGCGCAGGACGGCACCATTTGCTCTCCCCTGCAGTGTGCGCAGATACTCCTGCTGCCACCGCTTCCAAAACGAGCAAGTGGCCTGATACACAAACTGCCACCTCCAGCGTGACGGACTGGTTTCCGCGGGAGAGGGTTCCCCTGGGACGATGAGCAAGAGAGCTCCTGTTTATAAATGCCCGGGTGTGAGCGCCTCGAGGTTGTTGTTTCGGATTACTTTCCGAAAAGGAAATGGGAAGGAGGCGTTGGAAAAGACTGGGGACAGTCTCAGGGAGAGACAAAGTTGAGGACCGGGAATCGGAGATATAAAGGACTCGGAGTGACAGGAAGAAGCGAACTGGATAGGAGAGGATAAATACGTGGGTGCAAGGGGAAAGATTGTACTATGGAAAGAAGGAAATAAAAAATGTAAATAGAAAGGCTTTTAAACAATAACTTATAATTTGCACCTCGGTACAAGTCAAAAATACACGCTCTCTATCGTTCTCTGTCGCTCACTCTAACACGGTCACTGACGAAGTGACGAGCGAGCGCGCGTCGCTCGCGGCTGGGCCGCTACACACACACACGCGCACTTGTCGGTGTGCGCGGGGGAACAGAACTAATTAATCCCCAACTCGCGAGGGGGCTGCGCGTCTTACTGTAAGGTGCCGCGCGGTTCAAACGCCGGCCGGTACAATTCGTAACAGTTGTCCGGGTCCGCATATAAAGCCGATATCGGGCGCGACTTGAGGCAAGCTTCCACGCAGCACAGGAGAGTGGCTGTTTAAATTTATGCGTACCGAGGATTAATTTTACCACGTGAGTGTTAATGAACCATAATGAGTATGGTGAGAAGGAACCTTAAGTAAAGGGCCACTGTTCTTGGTTTTGAGTAATTTATATAAATTAATAACATTATGATGAAGGTGCACACAATATACATGGAGGCGATGGGATTCTCCAAGCGGCCGCCTTTTTAATGAGTTGTCTATAAGGTTATGTTACCTTTTGAGTTGCCACGGTGAGTTACAATTCGTTTTAATGAGCAATACACAATCTGAGTAATTATTTGTGAGTCATTCAATACGAAAATATCTGAGTCTGACACAATCTAGATGAGATGCACAATATCACATCAGATTCTCTTTGTGAGAAGGCTTGGCACGTGCGCACACTACAGGTGTTACCACGAGAAGAAGGAAGAGCCCGCGTTCTTCTCTGGGTCAGACCGAGTAGCAGCGTTTCCGCGCTACGCTCGACTTATTGTTAATCACGTGCCAAGCCCTTCAGTGAGCGCTAATTATGAAAGATATTCCGCCACAGTGGCCATCTCCGCAAAATGTGAAGATTAGTGTATAATAAAAAGGTTTTGAACCGTCAGTGAAATGTATAATACTGGCTTCTCAGCTATTTCGGTCACTGTGGTACGATAAGAAGTAGAAAAAGATTCGTTTCGTTCCGGATCTACTGACGGACTCTTTTTTTTTTTAATCCTCAGTTGTCTGAGTTGTCTGAGCTGGGAGGATCAGGCTTGCGCACCCGTCTCCTGCGGGTTGTTCGGGGCTAAGAGGTAGAGGGACTCGCCTGCGCTCCTTCCGTCCTCTCAGAGGAGCGGCGGGAGTCTCATCTGGGCTTTCTGGTGGTAATTGCCCTGTAGATACTCAAGCTTGCCGGTGAGTGGTGGGTAGGGATGGCAGGATGGGACGCTGCTGGGCACCGTACTATGAGTCGGCAGAGTAAGTACAATGCCAATAGTCCCACGAATATCATTCCGGTCAGCTTTAACGAGTTGTATTCTTTGCAAACCCAATCCCATGCTTCATGGAGCACAGATGAGGAATTGGTTGTACCCTGGGGTATATTGGTCTCCGATTCCCGAATATGATAATTATCTCGGACATGCGCCACTTCCTTTATAGGATCTAAGTGAAGAAGCGTGATCTGTTCGTCGTGGCCACGCGCCGCTACAGTTTTCCCTCTTACATTCCAGTACGAACCATTCGTCATACGCAGATAAGGGGGGTAAAAACGTCTAGGAGATCTGAGCGGACCTACAATACCGGCCACCCTGGAAATATTAACCCAGACTCCTTGATCTGGGTACTTAATGTGCTCACCCGTAGTGTAAATCAAGTTCTTGATATCTGTAATGTTCCTATAGGGAACTCTTACCTGTATGTTAAGCACATCTCCTGAGAGTGATCCTAATGAAAAGGGGTCACCCGTAACATATTTAGCCATTAAGACCGGGTCATCCGAGCGGCTGCCATTACCCAATTTTGTAGTCTCAGCAGACAAAAACGATACTGAGCATCTTGAATGTGACTATTGAGCACCGCTTGGATCTGGGAAAGGTCATAGTTGAGTTTCGCAGTTTCAAAGTGATCACTGAAGAGTTCTTTTGCCAGGACATAGGTTGCCATGTTGTTACGGGCAATATGATCGTCAATTGTTTAGTTGGTTGATATCACAAACCCCAGGTCAGTCCTAAATAATGGGTGCGAAAGTTTCCCGCAGGGCTGTAATGGTTGCCGATGATCAAAGGAAAATTGGACAGCCAAGTGCTCTATTGAGATCGTAGTCAGGTTAGACCCATGGTGATGATATACCCCCTGATAAGATGTGTAATGCAGAAGTGGACAACTGCGACTGAAAACAGTGTCGATTTTAAGCCACCTGTGCTCGATAGAAAGAAGATAGGGGGTTGACCTGTTCTTCCATGGGACTCCCTCGGCAACGATGTCCCCGTTCGGCCCCAGGTAACCCAAAACACCCGTTGCGCAAATTCGCCGAGTACTTTGGGTCCTTGTGGTGGGCCAGACACAGTTGTATAACGGTTCTTGGCTGAGATCCCTTGTCTCTCCAATCGTAGAAGATGCCGAGAGGTGATTGGTCACCTCCGTGATATACATATCCTCTACAACAGTGGTCTGGACATCTTTTTCTTCTGCTCCGAAGAAGTAGTGAGTGCACTGAGTGGTTTCCGTGTGGGCCCAATATATCGTTCCTTTAATGATGGGAACTGAGTGGTTCAAGTAGTAAATGTCCCCTTCAATTGCGCTCCCCACTGATGGTGAGGCGCACTCCCTGCACTGAGGGGAATGGGAAATGGACTTGCCATGGGATTAGGATATTTAAACAATTGAATCGCAAGCTCTTCTTCCGGTTGTTCTCCCCGACCTGCCCCGAAAAGAAGGAGAAGTAGGCAAACGAATAGTAAGCGAGCCATTCCTGAACTCCGGGAATTGTAATAGTTCCTTACTGTGAAGATTAGTATAATATATAGGTCAGGTCTCATACACCATCCGTGCTCTAGGCTCAGTACTCTTTATTCAACTGCCACACTACCCCTTCTTCTCCGTTATCGCTCGCTCGTATGCCTACATTACACTCCTCTCCGCTTAGCTAGACGTTATCCTCTAGGCGCATCCCGCTTTCCTTGAAGTCGGGCCGATCGGGGTAAGGGCTGGCTCCCGGTCGCTGGCTCCTCTCATCCGTTTTTATCCTCCGTTGCCTCGGCTCGCGTTAGTTGGTCCAGGTGCCTTTTGACCAATTCGCCATTGTTTAACTCCATCTCGTATCTTACTGGCCCCAGCATCCGTTTGATCTTGGCCTCGATCCATGCTGCAGCATTTCGGCTAAAGTTTTTCGCCCATACTGTATCCCCTTGGCTGAAGTGTGCCACTCTCCCCCCTTTTGCGTTACGCACTTGTCGCTGTACCGCTTGCTGGTGCCGCCTGTTTATGTCGGGTCGCAACGGGTCGAATTTCGTGCGAAGCTGCCTGCCCAACATTAATTTTGCTGGGGTTTCCCCTGTCGTGCAGTGTTGTGTGGATCTGTACTCCATGAGGAACGAATCTATAGCTTCTTGTGCCGTTTTGCCATTTTTCAGGATGATCTTTAATTTCTTTTTAAACGTCTTCACCAAGTTTTCCGCCACTCCGTTCGATGCTGGGTGCTTTACCACCGACCGTATGCGACCGACGCCTCTTCTGCGTAGAAAAGCTTAAATCCTTTCGCTACGGCAGCCCCGTCCGCCGAAGTACCGTCATTGAACGGAAACTCGCGCCGCAAATATGCACAGTGCGCGTGGTTTCTGTATACAGGGTGATTCTAGTAACTGGGCCAAGGTATAACTCTTTTTTAAATAAATTTAGAACAAAATCGTAGAGGAAAAGTTTGTATTAGGCGAAAAGTTCTATCATCCCATGCACCGACTTTTTTTCCCAAGTGCATTAGTGCATGTGCAAAGTGCAGTTCCACTGTTTTTTTTAATGGAACCACCCATTTATTTTTTACATAAACGCGTTCCTTAGGCCATTCTGCAATAAAAATGTGTAAGGAAAATCATCGAAAAAACAATAATTTACGAGATATTTCACTTTATTCGAGCTCTTATAACAGATACTCGAACGTTTCACCGTTAGCTTGCAAACATTTTTTAATACGTTTCTTGGTGTTTTTCATTACACTACTGAGTTGTGCAGTAGTTATGAGTGAACAGTGATACCTAATTCTTTCCTTCAAGTCGTCCACAGAAACAAAAGGTTGCGCGTACACTTTATTTTTTATATATCCCCACAGGAAAAAATCAAGAGGATTCAAGTCTGGCGAACGGGGCGGCCAAGACGTTGGGCTGTGGGTACCAAACCAAATTTGCCCATACGTTGCTGTTAAAAATGTGGTAACTACTCAGGCGTTATGTGCAGGTGCTCCGTCCTGCTGGTAGTATTTTAGATTTACACGCGATTGTAATGGAATATCGTCGAGTAGAGCGGGTAAGTAAATTCTACAAACTGCCGATATCGCACAACGTTTAAAATGTCAGGTAAAAAGTATGGCCCAACAAGAGACGTGTTAAGTATTGCGCACCACACGTTAATGCTGTAACGCAATTGGTTGTTTGAACTTCTTCTCAAATGTGGATTTTCTATATGCGATTCGTGTTCATTATGCCTATTGAACATACCATTATTCGTAAATGTGCTTTCGTCTGTCCATAAAATTGTTCGAGCAAAGTTGTCATTATGTTGCTCTTGTTGTAAAAAAAATCGACAAAATTGAATTCTTCTTAACGTATCTCCCGAGCAATGATGGTGATCTTTGTGTATCAAATGTTAGCAAAGATGATTGGAACGTAACTGGGACCAAAATTGTTTAGGTAATGTGATACTGAACGGTTTGGGCATCTGTTATAAGAGTTCGGATAAAGTGAAATATCTCGTAAACTATTGTTTTTTCGATGATTTCCCTTATACATTTTTATTGCAGAATAGCCTATGGAACGCAATTATGTAAAAAAAAATGGGTGGTTCCGTTTAAAAAAACAATGCAACTGCACTTTGCACATGCACTAATGCACTTGGGAAAAAAGTCGGTGCATGGGATGATAGAGCTTTTCGACTAATACAAACTTTTCCTCTACGATTTTGTTCTAAATTTATTTAAAATAGAGTTATACCTTGGCCTAGTTACTAGAATTACCCTGTATATGTTTTTCTAAGTCTTAAATATTGTACAAACTTGTATCTTAGTTTCTTTTTACTATTTTTATTTTAAAAATTGAGTTTGAAATCTTTTCTTCTATTCTGAATGGTCCGATTCTTAGTTCTTCTAGCTTTTTCCTATTGAGTTTGTTCCCATTTTCTATGAATACAATATCTCCCACGTTGAATTCATGGTGTCTTCTGTTTCTGTCAAATATACTTCTATTATACTTATGTGATCTCAATGTTCTTTTCCATGCTAAGTTCTTATCTCTTATCAATTCTTCTCATTTTTTCATTTTCCTTAATTCTTCTGGTATGTTACTGGTGTCTGTGCCATGACATAGATATTCTGGTGTAAATCCTGTCAGCGTATGTTTTAATCTATTATATTTATTTATACATTCTTTTGCTATGGATGTCCATGCTCTCTTCGTTTCCTTTTCGTTTATCTTTCATCTTATTTTATTTACTAACGTCTGATTTAATCTTTCGTTCAAACCATTAGAAAATGGTGCATTTCTTGCAGTAAAAACTAATTACACTTTTTTATTTTTCAAATAATCTTTAAATTCTTTCGAATTTATTCCAAGGTATTGATCCATTAAGATCGTTCCGAAGTTTTCTATTTCTAGCACAGTTTGAACTAATTTTATAAAATCCTTGGCGTTTTGAGTATTTGATGTTGAGATAAACCCATATCTCGTGAAATGATAAACGAGTAAATGTATATATTTTTTTGTTGATCTAGTGGTTCCAAATCCTCCAATCGTGTCTAGGACATGATTTCGAATGCTTCAGTCGCTGGTCCTAATTGTGACATTGAGCCAAATTTATGTTGTCCTTATGATTTGTTCTTAATGCATATATCACATCCTTTACATACTTTTTTTATATTCTCCACTAAATTTTTCGCAGTGTAATATGGGCTTATCTTCATTATCGTTTGTGTTATCATCGTGTGACACCATTCCTTGTGTATTTTCTTAATTAAATCAATACTGAACTTTTCAGATAATATAATTCTTTATTTTTTTCTCATTTTTCTATAATATATTCCATTTTTTTTTTATTAATTTTTCTTTTCTTTTTTGTAACAATATGTTATCCATTTGATCTAATTTTATTTCATCTATCTCAATAAAATTTGCTGTTTTCAGTATGTCCTCTTCTTCTTCTGTATTTGGTTCTAGCACGGGGTTTCTGCTCAACCTGTTAAGCGGGCGGGACGTATAAACACGTCAAACGTAAACGATATCGGGTACGGTTAAAACATATGAATACGTCCTTAAAAATTCATGTTGCGCCCTGAGACAGTCGGGACGTATATTTCCGAACCACAAAGGTATTAGTCATCCATACATTTCTCGACATGAATTCAAGATACGGAGTGATACGGTGGGACTCAGTATCATTTCGCTATTGGGAGTGGTGGACGCTCCTCGGTTAACAGGTTAAGCAGTCCGCCTCTGTATTATCTTTCCCTGGGATGTATATAATTGTAGCGTAATGCCGGTTCAGAACCCCGTGGTTGGGAGAGGAGGATAGAGAGCTTTGGTGCACAATTTTGAATAACTCACAATGAAGATTGTGGACGTCGTTGGGACGCAAGTCCGTTTATTAAAAACAGTTTATACTACAAGATTGCGCGAAGGCGCTTATACTGCCGTGTCGGTAGACAACTTTAACTTAGTTTTTCGCACTCTTACTTGCTCGAAGGAGCAGAGGTTAACAACGAGTGTCTGACCTTGCAGTCTCTGAGTCTAGAAGGGGTAAAATTTGGCGCGCGAAATCCGCGCCTTTTCGCGCCGATCATTGCCCTTATTCGTAACGATCCTCCGATGTTGGGCGGAGGGGCAAGGGGGCAGCCTCGGGTCAGTAATCGGAAAGTGCTATCGACCTGCTTGTCACAATAAAAACGGCAAGCAATTCGACGAGGGAGCGACCTTCCAACCGTTGACCGTCGCGCTCCGCGAGATAAAATTGCTTGAGCCGCACGTTTCGGCATAGGCCGAAACAATAATCTTAAAATCGTATTGACATAGATAGTGGGTTAGGTCACCTAATTCTTCGTCTGTCCTGCTGTTATGTTCATACTTTTGAGTCGTTTATGATCAGTAATATTATACGGTTATCGGGGATTTCGGTCACTGAATGACCACTTTTTTCAACCGATTAATTAACAATGGATTTTAAAAATACATTGCAAATAACCGGTTAGAACAAGTCAATTTAAGTTTTTAAATTGGAGTTTTAAGAACCTGTTGCGAATTGATCTAGTTCATGGCGGGCGGCAGCAGCATACCCGCAGCTCTTTAAGCGCGGATCATAAACATACCACACGCGCGAGCGGCTGTGATCATCGATCAATAGCGCGCCGACTGTCTATTGTTCGTTACGCGCCAATCGGGAGTGGACACGACTCCTGCGTGTCCAAATGCGGTGACAAATCACCGATCGATACAGGATCACATGTTCGTGCAACTTCCTTCTTCCTCGCGAGAAGAAAGCCGGTACAGGAAGTCGGCCATTCTTCTGTTCAAAGTACTTGTGCGACAAGGAGATATCTCTGAGCAGTTCAAGGAAAAAGTGATCTTCTGTGAGGCAACAACAGAATAAAAAGGATCAGATCAGAACTGAACAATCAGCCAGGCTACAGGCATAAAGTCCAGATCAACTTCAGAGCAGAGCCAGAACGAGGAGGACGATTTACGCCCGTCTCTCAAACCGACTGGCAACGGCCACGTGCAACCATCAACGCCGGCACGGTAAATTAAGACAAGATTTCTGCTCGCAATGATCACAAAGAAAGTTTGTGACACAATATATTTATTTATTTAAATGGGAGAGCCCTGATCAATACATGATCGAATTTTTATAATTCCACACGTGATCAAAGTCACACACTACGCAGATCTATTTATTAAACTCATGATCTATTTATTAACCAAGATCTGATCAATAAATTCATATTTATTTTTATTGTGTGCATTCATTTCCTCACAACTGTCACCAGACTCCTTATTCGAAATCCGGCTCGGTATAATTCATAAACACCTTAAACAAAATACAGTCCACATGATATCTTTACCAAGCAGAACCAATAAAACATAATAATAGCAAGAAATAATTGATGAAAAATATAATGAAAAATATGTGACAAAGTTTAAAGGAATTTGAAAAAAATTATATATATATAAATCTCTGACTAATCTGGTCAGGATCTCCGGACGTTTCGACACACTGCGTGTCCTCTTCAAGGGATACGTAAACAATGAGGTGTTTGACCAGTTAGTCTTATTGCATGTACATGTTTCTCTATGTACCCGATAGTGGGGGCCAGTGCTAGTTGGTGGGGATTTGACGTGACAATGAGTGTATATAATTCGTCAAATATTACTCCCTCCTAAAGACGTTAATGAGGGAGAGGTGGATACACTCTTCGCTGTAAGGAAGCGGTATTGTGAAAGGGGTTCTTTTTTGCATACGGAAATAAAGGTGGAAGGTATTAAATTATATAAACGATTCTGAATCTAAGTAACTATTTCATTAATGTACTGTAATTATTTACTAAACTCATTGGAATCACAACTGTTCAGGATTGGAGTCGGGTTGTGCGCCGCAGGGACGGGTTCTTGTTACCAATGCGACGACCCTGCCTGTTTCGATACAGGCGGCAGGCTCGGCTGCGTTTGGGCACCCGTGTATTGTAATATCTCGATGTACGTCGACCAATTGAACCCCTGTGACGCACAACCCACGTGTTCATGCTCCGCTAATGATAATCATTTAAGCTAAGATCAGCCCCCCCTCTCTGGGTTTCATAGCGCTAGCAGGACGCTCGGTCCTGCCACGCGCTCTCTCGTCTCTCTGCCTTCAAGGAGGACGGAGCCAGTTCTCGCATCTGCTCTCGCGATCATCTTCGTCGCGGTGCGCTCCGTATCGCGACTAGTTCAAAGACTTTGCGCTGTACCGTGGTCAAACTTCGCATCACGCATCACCGAGTCTTTTTCTGTTCTATTGCGTGTTCGCGCATTCCCTGACACGTGGTCATTGTTCCCGACCCGTAGTTTTCATCGTTCTTTTTCTGTTTATTGTGTCGACCGTGTTTGTTTGTTTAATGGACTAAGGACTGAATAAATTGTGTTTTACGTAAAGTGACTTTTCCATCACCACGTGCTCTACGCCAGTTATCCGATCGCATCCCGTTAATCCCGTTCACTCAGCACCGCTTTCACTCGGGAGCGAACCGGCATTCTGTGCTTCGCGACGACGTGTTCGCGAGTCGCAAACAACAACAGTGACGTGAAATGGTGACTTATGTCTGGTCTTTCATACCTGATATTCACCGTAGCATTTTTATGTATGTACAGGCCCTCAAGAATTAATCTTCTACCGAGGTTTACCTCAGAATCGATAACACGCGCATGGTCAAAGGTGATGTTTACCTAGGGCAGTTATAGACATATGCGGTGTTTTCAAACTATATTTATGCTGAAGAATACGGGTATGCAACAGATTTTTTGTTTTACCAATGTATGTTTCGTTACAACCACCACAAGGAATACTGTAGACGACATTAGACATTTTGTCCCCATTTAGTTTGTCTTTAATAGATTGAAAAACTAAGTTCTTTAAGGTGGTAAAGTTGGAAAAAACCACATGCAGACCTTCGTTAACAAAAATTCGTTTGATGTGATCATTAGTATCATTACCGATCTAAGGTATAGTAACAACGTTGAACCATCTCATACTCGCACGGTCGGGAATAATCCTTTCCGCGGTGTTCTCGAAGTCATGGACCCTTTTGGCAATGACGTTTTTCACAAGATGTTCCGGGTAATCATTGATGGATATCGTATCTTTAATTAAACGCATATTTTTCGGTCTGAACTTTGGGTTTGCAAGTCTAAGGATCTTGTCCACGAGCCCTTTTATAAGAGCGGTTTTTTTTTCGTGGGAGTGGCAAGAGTTGTAGTTAATATATCTCCCACTCCACGTTTTTTTGTGATGTCAATCAGTCATAAGTCTATTGTTGTGTCTGATAACTAATGTGTCTAAAAATGAAATTTTACCTTCTATCTCTATTTCCGAGGTGAATTGGGGTCGGGAATGATAACTATTAAAACCGTTAAAACCTCTTGTAGCTGTCCGTCGGGAATGACAGTTAAAATATCATGAACGTAGCGTTTGAAGAAAGGCACATGAGAGCTGAGTTGTTCTACACACACATCCTGAAGTTTTTCCATAACCAATTCGGCTACCCCCGGTGATAGTGGGGAGCTCATAGCTACGCCGTAAGTTTATTTATATGCGTTGCCATTAAATAGGAAAGCATTAGCTCTTAAACAGAAATCTACCGCTTTTATAAACATTATTTTGGACAATCGGGTGTGTTCTTTAATGCTATTCCATCTTTCTTCAATCGCTTTGATGACCAATTCCAAAGGAATGTTTGTGAATAACGATACAACATCTAATGAGACGAGAGTATAGTTGTCCAGTATAACAATTATACTAATGTCATTCACCAACGATGTAGAATCTTTGACAAATTTGTCACTCCGACCAGTAACATTCGATAAGATACATGAAAGGTACTTAGATAGTTTGTATGTATGTATGTATGTATGTATTCTTTATTCCTGGTTCCCTTACGGGTTTCCAGCCTTCTCTACTATACATAAATCTCTTACAAATTATCTTAACCTATCCTTACAGCCTAATCTCCTCCACGTCATCCTTGTACGCCCGTCATCCTCGCAGTCTTTCCTCTCTCCTCAGTTCTCCGCTTCCCCTCCACCTTTCAGTCACTCCTTTCCTCCTCCCGCCACTCCCTGCTCTCCTCCTCCCATCTCCACCATATCCCCTCTATCCTGATTCTCCCCTCTCCTATCCACACCCTCCTCCCCTTCCTCCTTTCCTCCCACGCCTGCTCCACTACCCTCCACCTCATCCTCCTTTCTTCCCATGTGCGATCTTCCTCTATCCTTACTCCTTTTCCCCTTATTCTCCATCTCTTCGCCATCACTTCTCCCTTCCTTTCCACACTTTCCATCCTCACTGCCACTATTCCCCTTTCGTCTCCCCCTTCCCTTCCTCTTCTCCCCAGTTCCCTTATTACCTCCACCTCCCCTTCCACTCCCAATACTTTCATCAGCTCACCTACCTCTTCCTTCCTCTTCTTTACTCCTCTCCTGAGTCCTTTTATTATCAGGTTCCTCCTTCTTCTTTCTTTTTCCTTTACCTCTTTCCACTGTTCTATCTTCCTTATCCTCTTGTTCATCTCTTCCTCCACCTTCCTCTCCCCTTTCCTCTCTCCACTCTCCAGCTTCCCCTTTCCTTCTTCGCCTCGCTCTATCCTGTCCTCCATCCTCCCCTCTTCTTTCTTCTCATCTGTCTCCATCCTCCCCGCTCTCTCTTCAATTCTCCTTATCCTCTCCTCCATCCTCTCTCTCTCTTCCCTTCCTCTCTCTAGTTTTTCACTCATCTCCTTGACCCCCCGCTCCTTTCTTCCTACCTCCTCCATCCTCCCCTTCTCATTCATCTCTTCTTCCAGCCTCCTCTCTCCTTTCCTCTCCCCTTTCTCCAGTCTCCCATTTCCTTCTTCTCCTCGCTCCGTCCTCTCCTCTCCCCTCCTCTCCTCCGTCTCCGGCTTCCTCGTTCTCTCCTCAATTTGCCTTATCCTCTCCTCCAACCTCTCTCTCTCTTTCCTCCCCCCCTCCATTCTTTCTCTCATCTCCTTGGGCTCCCCCTCCAATCTTCCTACCTGGTCCACTAGCCCCTTCATATACTCCCTCAACGTCTCATCTAGCAACTCCACCATCCGCTCCAGTCCTCTCTCCGTCCTCTTCCACACCCACCTCCCTATCACCTCTGCCATTTCTCTATATTTTTCCTTCATCTCCTCAGCCCCTTCTGCTTCCTCTTCCTTCTCCAGTCCATCTTGTTCATTTTCTTCCTCCTGCTCCCTATGTGACTTCTTCTCCCTCTTCTCTGCTTTCCTTATTTCCGCCTTCTCTCCTCCCCCACACTTCCCTCCTGTGTCCCCTTTCCTTCTCCATAACTCTTCCAGTTTTCTTTCACTTCCTCCTTTTGTCTTCCCCATCTTCCTCAATTTCACTGCCTTATTCCGTCTTCTTCTCTCTTCCTTACCGACTCTCTCTCTCTGCTTTATCCTTTCCCTCCAGGCGTCGCTGCCTCCGTTCTTCTTCTTGTTTCACGTCCACGTTTCCTCCTAACCTCGTTTTCCTTCGTTCGCTTCTCTTTTCTCCCACTTCTTCTTCTCCACCTCTCCCGTTCCGCCCACGCTTCCACCACACCCTCTCCTTTTCCTCCACCCCACACCGTTCTTTCGTCCTCCCTTTCTCCCTCACTCCTATTTCACATCTCCTTTTCCTCTTTTACTCGTCACATACGTCCACACTCACTCGCTCCGGCAGCGCCACCCTCTAGATAGTTTGTACGTAGGACCATTAATTGTTGATACAATGTTTCTAAACGGGTTCCCCGGCTTATGGATTTTAGGGAGACCGTATGCACGTGGAGTGACAGCATTATATGTTTTTAATGGTTTGGCGGTATACTTGTATGTTGGTTTATGATCAGTGTGTATTTCGAGGTATCTCCCTATCAGCCAGTGTTGCCAGTATCTTATTGCCTCTTTAATAGCTAGGCATTCAAGATATATTGCCTTTCTCTTCTTTTGTGATTCATTAAGTTTCTTTGAGAAGTAGGCCACAGGTTTTTCTTTTCCAAGTTCTTGTGTTTGTTTTAATATTGCGCCTATGCCTTCAAATGATGCATCTGTACATATCTTGATTGGAAGATCTTTGTCGAATATCTGCAACGCTGGTTGGAAACATAGCATTTATTTTATCTTCTTGAAAGCTTTTTCGCAATCCTCTGCCCATATAAATTTTACGTTCTTTCTTAATAGTTGATGTAATGGATCTAATAATATTGAGCTCTTTTCTATATATTCATTGTAAACATTTATTTTCCCCCAAAATTGTCTGATCTGTTTCTGTGTTATAGGGGGT
Organism: Anoplius nigerrimus; assembly: GCA_914767735.1. Lineage (NCBI taxonomy): Eukaryota > Metazoa > Arthropoda > Insecta > Hymenoptera > Pompilidae > Anoplius > Anoplius nigerrimus. Next base: position 1,535,419 of record OU612081.1, read on the forward strand.
CGGGAAATTTTTTATTGATGCTATATTGTCTTTCAGTGGTGTAACCGTGTTTTCTCCTATTACGTGTCCTAAATACTTAACGGAACTAGCAGCAAATGTGCATTTCTTAAATTTTAACCTAAATCCTTCTTCTTTTATTGCGTCTAGTACTTTTTCAATGTGCTCTAAATGTTCTTCAAATGTTGATGAGTGTATAACGATATCGTCTATATAATTTACTGAAAATTCAGATAGTCTATGTTTTCTCAATATGTTTCCTAGGATTCGTTGAAATATAGCTGGAGACGTTTTCAAGCCGAACGGTAAACATGTCCATTGAAAGTGGCCATCTTGCGTTACAAATCCTGTCTTTCTCCTATCTTCAATTCTTAATGGTGAAGAGAGTGCGTTTCGTTATAGATCCGTCGGCGGTCCCGCTAGGCTCGTATATGTACTGATCGAAGAACGATCGAGCACTAGCGGGAAAGATGATCATGGAGTGATGTTCGTGCGACATCTAGTAACAGTGTGGAGTCGCCACAATACCCCCTTCCCAATGACAATGATCACTGCTGTCTGGGAGAGAGTAGAATTGGAGGTAGGACAAAAAGAAATTGGACTCGCGGAAAAGGAATAAAGTTTAGCCGTGAGGAGCTAGGTGCGTGAAAGAGACGAGGACGAGGACGAGTGACGGAGGCGATGCGTCCTTTATCCGGTCGAATTTCCTGGATAGCGTCCGCCATTTCCAGTAGGGCGGCCACGTCTTTATTCGCCTATATGGCAAGCGCGCGTTGGATATTAGGGGGTCGGCGGTTTTTTCAAAGGGTGATGATAAAGTCGTCCGGGATCGTCGACGTTGCGAGCTTCCTCACATCGCGGAAGAACTGTGACACCTTCCGATCGCCAATCTCCTCGCTCTCCAATAGTTTGCGTACCCGCGTACCGTCGGATTTTGTTATTCGCTTAATTAACTTACTCTTGAGCCGCTCATAGATGTCCTCCGTAGGTGGGTCGATTATGATGTCTTCGACTTGCTCTAGGTACGCCTCTGGTAAATTGGAGATGACGGCGTTGAATTTTGACCGATCCTTGCATATTCGCGTCGTTTCGAATTGTGCTTCCACTAGTTTGAACCACAATAAAACTTTGTGTGGCCAAAATTGCGGCAGGCAAAGTGTGGACTGTGAAACAGCGTTCACACCTTCGTCACCATTCGTACCTGGTGTAGGCATCGACAGCGTGAGGTTCTGGCCTTCCTTTCTCACCGTACACAAGAAGAATGTGAAAAAACTCGGTTCGATTATGCGTAATACTGAATACGCTGTTCACCGATCACGTCGGGGTCACTGATGAAGACAGGGCATTTCGTTGTGGATCCGTCGGCAGACTCTTCAGTAGGGCTATGCCGACGGATCCTGCCCTAGACGCTGCTGCCCGGTGTTAGGGCGTCCCGCTATGCTCGTATTTGTCCTGATCGAAGAACGATCGAGCACTAGCGGGAAAGATGATCGCGGAGTGATGTTCGTCCGACATCTAGTGGCAGAGTAGGGTCGCCACAGTGGTATTGACCAAAAACCCGAATTTATGTCCAGTGTCGTGAAATATTTACAGTTTCTGGCTCTAATTATTATGTCGCCTATCAAAGGAAATTGTCGTGCTTGAGAGACAATGTTTTCGTTGAAATCTCTGAAGTCTATGCACATACATGGTTTTCCTTCATCTTTCTTGTATGCTAGCGTAACGGGTGCAGCAAAAGGACTATAAGATTCTTCGATTAAATTCTTCTCTAGTAATTGGGCTATTTATTTTTCTATTTCTTTTTTGTCATTTATATTACATCTATATGGTCTTTTACTGCAGTATTTCTCCACTATTAAATCAATTCTAGCTTCGTACTTATGAACCGTTCCAACATCGTATTTGTCTTTTGCAAATACTGATTTGTTGTTATCCATTAATCTTTCTATCTTAATTTTTCTATCTCTATTTAAGTGTTCTATCTTTGCTTGGAATTTATCTGTTTCGACATGTTTATTAAAATTAACTGAACAGTTTACCGCTTCACTTTTTATTTCACTTAATATTATCTTTGGTTTTTCTATCTCTTTTTCTATTTTCTGTGAAATTTCTAGATTTTTGTAGTGTATTGCGCTATGTGTGTGTGTGTGAGGTGTGCGTGCGAGCCGACGGGCCAGAACGGCTCGGACGGCAGTTACGTGTAGGATACCGACACAGCGGGTCACTTGTATATTTTCGTGTAAATAAAAGCAATTTTCATTCAACCTTAACTTAAATATCGGAATTAAATCTAGTCCTATTATAAAATCTTCTCAATCCTCTCTTTCAACTATATTTACGTCTACTTCGAATAAATATTTTTATATTTATTCTTACCAAGCCATTTGTATGATCCACACCATTGACGGGCTTTAAGAAGATTTTGTTTTCATCTTCTCTATTATCTTTTATTTTTATCCACTTTGAGTTTATTAAGGAGACTTGAGAACCTGGATCATATGTTCCCATTATTTCTATTTTATTCTCAACTAGCATCTTAAGTCTGATCAATGGTGTGACTATTCGTTTTTTTCCTCTGCGCTTAAATGTGTTTCTATCACTGTATTGCTTCCTATGGTTTTAGGTTTTTCTTTTTTTTTCTATTTCAAACCAGTATTTCTCTTCTGGGTAGTATCTTACCCCTTTACCCATATTCTCACATGTCTTGCATGGTTTTTTTTCTTCATTTTTTATTTTGTATTCTGATTTACCATCTTTTTTAAATGTTTTCTTTTTTTTGCTATTCCTTCGAGCTTTTGTAATCCATTGATTAAATCTTTTGTGTTTTTTATTTCATCCCTGTCTATTTTCTCTCTGATAGATTCTGGCAAACCAAATGCAATGCTGTCTATGATTGTATCATCATCTATATTCTTATTTATTTCTAATAGTAATCGTTCTTTATTTATTGCATATTTAATGTTTGTTGCTCAACCTTTTATAATGCGAAATAGAAATTAAATGAAAGCCCTTTTTTGGTTGAGTAATTGACACTTGTATTGCGTTTCCTCTACATGTTTCGATACATCTTGTGTATCCTCATCAGGAGTCTGTGTACAATGTTAGTATAAATATATAAATGTATTTGTTACAAATTGTTATTCTATTTATGTAGCTTAAATTATGACCAATGGACTTACGCAGTGTGTGTCGAGGTGCGTGTGTATTTGGTTGTGTGGGTGTACGTGTATTTTTTACGCTTCGTTATGTTACTTGTTCCATTTTGTGTATCGGGTGGATCTTCTCCCGTGAGCGTCTTCCTCAGGTGGTAACGAGATGACGACTAATCATTCGGACCGTGTATATGCCATTTGTCTGTTTAAATTGCTTAAGTGGTGGTCTTAACTTGGTGTTCCTTTTCCCCGTTAGATGGCAGTCCAGATGTACTGTGCGTATGTGTAGATGTGCGTGTTGTGTAACTGTATTGTGTGAGTGTGTCGTGTACGTTTGTTTTTCTGACGTTCAGGGCCGTACTTGTGGCCCTCCGCTTTTGATTTTTACTAAAAGTGGTGAGTCCCAAGTATATAACATCGCGGTCGGTCCTTACTATGGTGTATATTTGAAATTGTTGCGCCGAAAGGGAATTTAAGTTACTTCAAATAATTTTGATATTCATATAATAATATTGAAGTGTGCTATCACCCTCCGATGATTGTATGACAATATCGGGGGGTGGTAGCATATAGCATTATACTGCCACTTCATTACTGGGTTTCCTAAACCTATGTTATGTTACATGTGTGTCCTTAATATACTAGCCGAAAATATTCTAAGTTTTATGGACTTCCGTTTCCGGGTGATTGAGGAGTGCATGTGGTTGCGACTGAGGTGAAAGAGAAGTGTGAAAGGAGAGTGTAGGAGTGAGAAAAGTGGGAAAGGAGGGTGTGCACGGGGTAGAGGAGGCAAAGAAGTGGGGGAGGGAGTGTTAGTGGGTTTTTTGGTGAGTGTGGGTGGGTGGAAGAAGGGAATAAAGGAAAGGTTAGCTGGTGAGGAGGTTAGGGAAGAGCAGGTTGGGAAGGTGGGCGGGAGGAAGAGGGAAAGTGGGAGCGCAGAGACATCTAGCGGGAGCGGTGGTTAGTAGAGAGGCGTGAAAGGAAATCAGGGATAAGGAAGGCTGAGGCATAGAAACAGAGGAATGGAGTGTGAAATGGATGGGAGGGAAGGAACGAAGGCAGGGGGAGCGGAGAGGGGAAAGGGGGAGGGAGGTGCAGAGGCGGTGTTGAGGCAAACGAAGTTGGATTTTGGGAGAAGGGGGAGCGGGGGGGAGGGAGGGAGCCTAGACAGGTTGTCAGGCAAGAGAAGGAAGCGCAGTGAGGGGGCGGGGGAGGGAGGGGAAAGGGAAGGGGAGAGACAGGAGACGGAAAGAAGGTATGCAGAGATGATGGAAAAGGCTAAGCAGTCCTTGCAACAGATAGGGGAGTTAAGGGAGCAGTGGTGTGAGGAGATAAGGAGGGAGGAAGAGAGGAGGAAGGAGAGCTGGAGGGAGGAGGAGGAGAGGAGGAAGGAGTGTTGGAGGGAGGAGGAGGAGAGGAGGAAAGAGAGCTGGAAGGAGGAGGAGGAGAGGAGGCGGATGTTGTTCGAGAAGGAGATGAAATGGAGGGAAGGGGTGGTGGAGAGACTAGAAAAGATAGAAAAAAGTATGGAGAAGGTGGGGAAGCAGATGGAGGAAGAGAGGGGGGAGAGGAAAAAGCTGGAGGAGAGGTTGGAAAAGAGCGAAAGCAGGGAGGAGGGAGGAGGGGCGGGGGGGGGAGAGAGAGAGAGAAGTTAGATTGAGGCAGGTGGAGTTGAAGGTGGATAGAGCTGAAAGGGATAGGAGGAGAGAGAACATACTGATAAGGGGGATTAGGGTGGAGGGGGGAGAGGAAGAGTTGGAAGGGGAGGTAAAGAAAATTTGGGAGGTGTTAGGGTTGGAGAGGGGAGGGATAAAGGAGATGAGGAGGATAGGGAAAGGGGACAGGGAAGGAAGGGGGATGGTGGTGATTAAAATGAGAGGAAGGGAGGAGAAGAAGAAAGTCATGGAGAGGAAGGTAAGGCTAAGAGGGAGGGCCGAGAGGATAGAGGACGATCTGACGGGAGAGGAGAGAAGGGCGAGGTGGAAGATAGAGAGAGAGGCAGGGAAGGAGAGAGAGAGGGGTAAGAAGGTGAGGATTGGATATATGAAGATGTGGGTGGATGATAGGGTGAGGCTGTGGGACGAGGTAAGGGAGGAATGGAGGGAGGGGCAGGGAAACGGAGGCAGGAGGTGAGGGAGGCAGGGAGAGAGGGGGGAGGGGGTAAGGTGGGGTTTTGGAATGTGGCGGGTTGGAGAAATAAGGACGGGGATTTCTGGAAAGGGCTGAGGAGATGGGATGTGATGGTACTGATGGAAACGTGGTTGGAGGAGAGAGATTGGGAGAGGGCGAGAGGAAGGCTGCCGAGGGGGTACAGATGGGAGGGACAGTGGGCGAAAAGGGAGAGGAAAAAGGGAAGGGCAAGAGGAGGGATGCTGGTGGGAGTGAGAAGGGAGTTGAGGGCGGTGGAGGGAGTGGGGAATGGGGGTGAGGGACTTGTGGTGAAAAGAGTGGTTTTGGGGGGGGATTGGTGGAATGTGGTGGGGGTGTATGTGAATGGAGACCTGGAGGAGAAGCTGGAGGCGGTGAAGGAGTGGGTGGAGGAGGTGGGGGGGGGGAGGCAGGACTATGATAGGGGGGGACTTTAACGTGAGGACGGCGAAGGAGGGAGGTGGGGTGCACTGGGAGGGGGAGGCGGGAGGGGTGAGAAGGTCGAGAGATAGGAAATTGGATGCGGGGGGTAGAAAATTGTGCAAGTTTCTGGGGGAGAGGGGTTGGGGAATCTTGAATGGGGGGCACAGGGGGGATGAGGTAGGTGACTGGACATTCATAGGAGAAAGGGGAAGATCAGTGATAGACTATATATTGGGAAACAGGGAAACGAGGGAGGGGATTTGGGAGGTCAGGGTGGGAGAGGAGGTGGACTCAGATCACCTACCGATAACGGTGGTGGTGAGGGGAAGAGGGGTGGAGGGGGGAGGGAGGGGGGGTGCAAGAAGAGGAGGGGAGGGGGCATGGAGGCCCGGGGGAGGGGAGGAATTTGAGAGGAGGTTCGGGATGGGGGAGAGGGAGGGGAGGGGCGTGCAGGAGGAATGGGGGAGGCTGGAGGAAAGGGTGAGGAGGGTGCTGCGAGAGATGGAGGAGGGTGGGAGAAAGAAGGGAGCTGGGGGGTGGTGGGATGATGAATGTAGGGAGAGTAAGAGGAGGTTGAGAACGGAGCTGAGGAGATGGAAGGGGGAGGGCGGGGAGGGGGAGAGGTACAGGATATGTAGGAAGCAATATAGGGAGCTATGCGAGGGGAAAAAGAAAAAAGAAAGGGAAAGATGGGAGAAGATGGTGGAGGAGGTGAAGACGGAGGGGCAGGCGTGGAAGGTGATAAATGTGGGAAGGAGGAAATGAGGGGGAGTGGACGAGGGGATTGAAATGAGGGAATGGGAGGAGTATTTTAAGGGGCTGTTAGGAGGGGTGGAATGGAGAGTGAGGCTGGGGGGAGGGGGGGAAAGGATAGGGGATGAGGAGGAGGAGATAGGGAAGGAGGAGTTGGACAGGGTGATAAAGGGTTTAAGGGATGGTAAGGCGCCGGGAGGGGACGGGATAAGGAATGAGGTGTGGAAGTATGGGGGGGAGGAGGTAAGGGAATGGTTGAGGGAGATCTGCAATAGAGTGTGGAGAGGGGAGGGGTGGCCAGAGGGCTGGAGGGAAGGGGTGATTGTGCCCATTAGGAAGAAGGGACAGGGGAGAGTGGTGGGGGACTACAGGGGGGTGGCGCTGACGCAGACCGCGTACAAGGTGTACGCGGCTGTGTTGGCAGAGAGATTGAGGAAGGAAGTGGAGAGCAAGCACCTCCTGCCGCCGAGTCAGGCAGGGTTCAGGAAGGGCAGAGGATGTGTTGACCAGGTGTTCATCTTGAACTACCTGGTCAACAGACAGATAAGAAGAAAGGGGAACAAGCTGGTTGTGCTCTTCCTGGACCTGAAGGCGGCCTTTGACTCGGTGGACAGGGAGGTATTGGTGAGGAGTTTGAGAGAGAGGGGGGTGAGGGAAGGGCTTGTGGTGAGGTGTAGGGAGTTGTTGGAGGAGGCGAGGTGCAGGGTGAGGGTGAGAGGGGAGCAGAGCGAGGGATTCTGGACGGCCAGGGGGGTGAGACAGGGGTGTCCTATTAGCCCCTGTCTTTTTACCCTAATGCTGGCGGATATGGATGAGGAGCTGGAGAGGGGGGGGTTGGGGAGGGGTGCGAGTTGGGGGCTATGTAGTGAGGTCGTTGGCGTATGCCGACGACGTGGCGGTGTTGGCGGAGGACGAGGGGGGGATGAGGGCCGTGATGGCAGGTTTAGAGAGATATTTTGAAAAGAAAAGGCTAACGGTGAATGTAGAGAAGTCGAAGATCATGAGGTGTAGGGAGGGGGGAGGTAGATGGAAGAAGGTGAGTTGGAGGTGGGCGGGAAGGGAAATTGAGGAAGTAGGAAGGTTTAGGTATTTGGGGTATTTGATGAGGAGGGACGGGAGGCAGGACGAGCAGGTGGAGGAAAGAGTAAGAAAGGGGGCGGCGGTAATGGGACAGGTGTGGGGACTGGGGAAGAGGATTTTCGGGGGAGACTGGGGAAGAAGGTTGTGGATGTTCGACAGGTTAATCTGGCCGGTGGTGAGTTATGGGGTGGAGGTGTGGGGGTGGAGAGAGAGGGAGAAGGTGGAGGCTCTACAGGAGAGGTATTTGAGGTGGGTTATGGGGGTAGAAAGATGCACTCCGGGGTATTTGTTGAGAGAGGAACTACAGAGGGAGATGCTGAGGGGAAGGATGGCGCTGAGGGCGTGGGGATATGAGAGGAGGGTGGAGGAGGGAGGTGGAGGGGTGATAGCGCAGGCGTGCTTGAGGGAGATTAGGAATAGGATGGGGCGTTTGGAGGGGGGGAGGGGGTGGGAGGGGGAGAGGAGAGCCTTCTGGGAGAGAATGGGATGGGGGTTGGAGAGGGGGGCGAGGGAGATAAGAGGGGAGGAGATAGTAAGGTGGGAAAAAGCAGAGCAGGAAAGGGACAGGTGGGAGAAGATTGGAAAGTCGCAGTCGAACCAGGAATATGGAGGGTGCAAAGGCGGAGGAGTGCCGGAATATTTGAAGAAGGGCTGGGGGGAGGAAAGGTGGAGGAGAGTGGTGAGGTTCAGGCTGGGGAGTGGGCTGAGGGGGGGAAGGTATTGGATGGGGGAAGAGGAGAGGCTGTGTAGGCTGTGTAGGGGGGGGAGGGAAACACTGAAACACCTATGGGAGGTGTGCGTGAGGGGTGGTGTGGAGGAGGGGTGGCAGGAGGCGAGGAGCTGGGTGTTGGGGGGGGAGGGGAGGGGGGAAGAGTTGTTTAGAGAGGTGGAGAGGAGATGGGCGGAGGTGGAGGGGGGGGTGAATGGGGGTGTGAGTGTACGTATGGATGGTTGGATGAATGGTGGGGAGAGTGAGAGTGGAAACGGGGGTCCCGGGGGGCGCGGGCGGGGTGGGGGGGGGGAGCGGGCGAGCGCGGGGGTGAGCGTGAGGGATGGGGGGAGAGCGAGCATGGGGGTGGAGGGGGGGAGCGAGCGAGCGAGGTGGGTGGAGGGTGAGCGAGCGAGGGGGGGGAGGGGAGCGGCGTGTGTGCGAGCGTGCGGGCGTGCGAGCGTGCGAGCGTGCGGGAGAGCGGGCGTGCGAGCGTGCGAGCGGACATGCGAGCGTGCGAGAGAGCGAGCGAGGAGCGGCGGAGGAGGTGGGCGAGCGGGTGTGAGAGAGAGGCAGTTTGTAAATAGATGTATATAGTGTAAGTAGGCTAAGTTAGGTTTAAGTAGTTTTGTAAGTAGTTATAAGGTTATGTATGATGGAAGTTGGAAGGAGCTGTAACCCTTTTAGGGAACAGAATAAAGATTATATATAATATTCTAAGTTTTACAATAAAATTTTGAAAAGCTTAAAAACTAGCAGGAGTGTGCTATCACCTCTCGATGAGTACGTATACTACCGAGAGGTGGTAGCATAAAGCGTATTACCGCCACTTCCTGGTGAGGTTTGGTACATGTGTGACTGAGTAATGAAATGGGTTATTGATTGTGTTTGAATTCTATTGATATATTTGTTTGAAAACTATTGATATATTTGTTTGAAAACGGTTGTTGATTGTGTTTAAATTCTATTGATATATGAAGAAATGATTACGTTTAAATTCTATTGATATATTGAAAAAATGATTAATTTGTGATGGTTCTATCTAAATCTGTAATGTTATCCGCGGAAATATTTTCATTGCAAATTACGGGGAGATAAATGTTGCTGAGATTGTTAGTGTCCGTTTTTAGATTTACTGTTGTTTCTTTTTGAATGTATATCATCTCTTTAATTAGTCTCTTACTATAATTTGGCTCTATGTCTAATAATGTAGTTTCGCGATAATTGAAAATATGATCTGTTTCTAAGGTATGTTTTGTCAAAGCTGTATGTGAGGAAACTGGTTGATTCATATTGGTTTTGTGTCCGGTAATTCTATTTTTTAAACACTGTTTTGTTTGTCCTATGTAACTCTTTTCACAACCAAGGCACGGAATTTTGTACACCACATTTGAGATTTTTTCCTTAGGTGTTTTATCCTTAATTTTGCTGAAAACTGCTTTGTACAAATTCATGGGTGTTGTGAAAATTGTACTTATGTTATAGAGTTTCAGCGTACTTTTAATTTTTTGGCCGAGGCCGTGTACATAAGGAAGTACTGTGGTGGACAACGGTTTTATCTGTTCCCTGACCTTGTTGTTTAAAGAGTTATATAGTTTATCTGTTCTATTTTCTTTTTGCAACTGAATTAATTTCTTTGGATAACCATTGTTGAGAAATTCTGCTTCTGCTATGTTGAGAGAATCTGGTCTGTGTAAAGGATCTGAAAGTTTAAGAGCTCTATCTATTGTGTTCGCAATTAAGTTAATCTTTTACGTGTGAGGATGCTGAGATTTGAAATTAAGGTACCTTCCTGAGGCGGTCGGTTTTTTGTACCATTTATAGGTTACATTGTGTCTAAATTCAACTTACTTTTCATTTAACGGTAAAATTTACAAACAAATTTTTGGCTCGCCGATGGGCTCACCGGCCTCGGCTACTCTTGCTAACCTAACAATGGAATATGTAATATCAGATCTAATGAGAAAAGCTCCATATAAACCGGTATTCTTAAAACGATACGTAGATGACATCATATTAGAGATTCCTGAAAATAAAATAGAAACAATGCTTCAACATTTCAATAGTTATAGTAACAGGTTAAAATACACATTTGAAATAGAAAATAATAACAAAATCAGTTTCTTGGACATATTACTTTTTAACAATAATAATGGCAACATATCCTATAAATGGTACAAAAAACCGACCGCCTCAGGAAGGTACCTTAATTTCAAATCTCAGCATCCTCACACGCAAAAGATTAACTTAATTGCGAACACAATAGATAGAGCTCTTAAACTTTCAGATCCTTTACACAGACCAGATTCTCTCAACATAGCAGAAGCAGATTTACTCAACAATGGTTATCCAAAGAAATTAATTCAGTTGCAAAAAGAAAATAGAACAGATAAACTATATAACTCTTTAAACAACAAGGTCAGGGAACAGATAAAACCGTTGTCCACCACAGTACTTCCTTATGTACACGGCCTCGGCCAAACAATTAAAAGTACGCTGAAACTCTATAACATAAGTACAATTTTCACAACACCCATGAATTTGTACAAAGCAGTTTTCAGCAAAATTAAGGATAAAACACCTAAGGAAAAAATCTCAAATGTGGTGTACAAAATTCCGTGCCTTGGTTGTGAAAAGAGTTACATAGGACAAACAAAACAGTGTTTAAAAAATAGAATTACCGGACACAAAACCAATATGAATCAACCAGTTTCCTCACATACAGCTTTGACAAAACATACCTTAGAAACAGATCATATTTTCAATTATCGCGAAACTACAATATTAGACATAGAGCCAAATTATAGTAAGAGACTAATTAAAGAGATGATATACATTCAAAAAGAAACAACAGTAAATCTAAAAACGGACACTAACAATCTCAGCAACATTTATCTCCCCGTAATTTGCAATGAAAATATTTCCGCGGATAACATTACAGATTTAGATAGAACCATCACAAATTAATCATTTTTTCAATATATCAATAGAATTTAAACGTAATCATTTCTTCATATATCAATAGAATTTAAACACAATCAACAACCGTTTTCAAACAAATATATCAATAGTTTTCAAACAAATATATCAATAGAATTCAAACACAATCAATAACCCATTTCATTACTCAGTCACACATGTACCAAACCTCACCAGGAAGTGGCGGTAATACGCTTTATGCTACCACCTCTCGGTAGTATACGTACTCATCGAGAGGTGATAGCACACTCCTGCTAGTTTTTAAGCTTTTCAAAATTTTATTGTAAAACTTAGAATATTTTCGGCTAGTATATTAAGGACACACATGTAACATAACATAGGTTTAGGAAACCCAGTAATGAAGTGGCAGTATGATGCTATATGCTACCACCCCCCGATATTGTCATACAATCATCGGAGGGTGATAGCACACTTCAATATTATTATATGAATATCAAAATTATTTGAACTAACTTAAATTCCCTTTCGGCGCAACAATTTCAAATATACACCATAGTAAGGACCGACCGCGATGTTATATACTTGGGACTCACCACTTTTAGTAAAAATCAAAAGCGGAGGGCCACAAGTACGGCCCTGAACGTCAGAAAAACAAACGTACACGACACACTCACACAATACAGTTACACAACACGCATATCTACACATACGCACAGTACATCTGGACGGCCATCTAACGGGGAAAAGGAACACCAAGTTAAGACCCCCACTTAAGCAATTTAAACAGACAAATGGCATATACACGGTCCGAATGATTAGTCGTCATCTCGTTACCACCTGAGGAAGACGCTCACGGGAGAAGATCCACCCGATACACAAAATGGAACAAGTAACATAACGAAGCGTAAAAAATACACGTACACCCAGACAACCAAATTCACACGCACCTCGACACACACTGCGTAAGTCCATTGGTCATAATTTAAGCTACATAAATAGAATAACAATTTGTAACAAATACATTTATACATTTATACTAACATTGTACACAGACTCCTGATGAGGATACACAAGATGTATCGAAACATGTAGAGGAAACGCAATACAAGTGTCAATTACTCAACCAAAAAAGGGCTTTCATTTAATTTTTATTGCATATTGTACCAGTGAACCTTCTTTGTACTTAAAATAATGAGCATATGCTCTGCTACTCCATCCTTTATTTGAAAAGGTTTCTATTAATGCTTGTTTCCATCCATGCCAATCGTTTTCATGCTCTCCTTTTATTAATGTAGAAGTGTACCAGTCTTGGCAAATTTCATCTGATAATACTCTCAGTAATTCAATTTTGGTTTCATCTTTTTCTATTTTAAATCTTACACATTCTTTCTCAAATGTGTTTAACCATTGTTTAACATTAGATGTTTTATAATTCAATTTTTCTAATGCAAATTTATCTACAATGTGTTTTAAGTTTTTCTCATCTTCCTTTTTTTCTGATCTTTCGACTAGTTTTTCTAATATCTCTGCCAAATGTGAGTGTTCTGTAATATTCTTTTGAGGTACAATTTGTTTTAAATATTTTCCTCCAAACTGGATATTTCCTTCTTTGTCTAAATATATATCTTGTAATTCTTTTGACAGCGTTATCCATATTTTTAATTCATCTTGTCTTTTTCTTAATGAGTCTCTTACTTTTTTGAAGACATCTGTGTTTTTTAACCCCTCATGAAAATCCGGATAGATGAGTTCATCTGGTATGGCATATCTTTCTCCTTGTTCCGTAACGATTGAGGTTATAGCTATCGTTGTAGTTTTGCTATCCTTTGGGGAAGCCACCGCTCTGAATTCGAATTTTAATTTCATTTTGTGACGAAAATGGTCGTTTTATAATATGAATTATGTAACGCAATTGTAGGGATTTCTCCGAGTAACTAAACCAATTTGTTTTCCTGTAAATAAGAGTTTTTTTATTACAATCAATATTCTTATCTCTAATGCATATAACATATTTACAAGTCACCTGTAAATAAGAGAAACGACAATTAAAGTTAATCACTCGTCTCTCTTCACCACTCTGCTTTAATTCCTTATGTAAATTATGTTGGTTGATAATCTTCTCTTCAATTGTGCTCTCTCTTCTAATTCTCCTGTTTCTCTGTGTTTACAAAACATATGGCTGGTACCATGGAAACGCGCGGAGTATACTACGTGTGTTAAATCTTGGATAGAGTATATTCTCTTTACAAGTATATTTTGCATTTTTAATATGAAAAGACTTACAAAATTATTAAAATACAAAACACAAAATTATAGGTAACATTGATATTTATATAATTACAAAACTTAACGATTATGTTAGAGTTCGCGGGAAAAAGGTCAGACAACCCAAGCTCAGTATTAACCCCACATGATTAGGGATTTTTCGTTTATGTTAGGCTAGGTTGGACAAGCGCTAGATTTTTAGTTTCCGTTTCTAAAAGGTTATTCCGTTGTGAGATTCCTCCCGAGCAAGTCATGTAAATCTAACAAGGCGCAATAAAAGTGTTGTAAAGAGTTCCGTGCAGTTTTTATTCCACGCGACTATATTTCCCAATAGATTAAATGTGTAATATAATTAATACCGAGACGAAAATTATTAAAATATAATGTGATAATATAATACGTAAAAAATATGTAAAAACTAATAATGTTGTTGAAAGAAGGTAATCGCGCTTACAGGCCTTTTTGAAAGGCTGCGGCTAGAAAGCACGAAAAGACAGATGTCGCGGTGATAGACCGGCAAGTGATCGCTAGCGCGCCTTGCCGGACGAACGCTCTCTCCTATGTTAGCCAGGTAAGCGTGCGCACGTGCAAAAGGCTAGGTTAGGTTATTAAGTAAAAAGCAAAGTAAAAGTAAAAGACCATATGTTCTCTATGCGTTGATTGATTTATTGTTATCAAATAAGTATTAAAATAAACAATCTATAATATAACAAAGTTGTTCTCGATACTAACACGACCCAATCTCCACGTTATAACCTAGTAACACTACAGATCCTTTAACAAATGTAATTCTGTGTGATATATTCTGAAGCAAGGATCTATACAAAGGCCAACATCGCAGTCTTTGCAACTCTTACCGCGAATCCGTTCTTTTATCATTTTTGCTACAAATTACACATCTCCGTCTTCTGTTTTTCGACTTACAAAATGTGAGAAAATGCCTGTTGGTTAACCTCATCGGATTATCAGCGGGTCTGCCTTGACGTACCGTTGCATTGTGACGATACTTTCCGACTATCTGTTTTATCAACGTCAGATGAAATTTTGCCATCGATATTGTTCCAGTCCGATTGTGTTTGTACATACAATATGCGTTTCACATGCAGATGTCCATGAGGTGAAAGAAAAATTTCCGATACCATTTTATTGATTTCCACGTTGAAACACCCTGTTCCCCTCCATATGTCGATACTGCTTCAAAATGTACAGTATCTATAGTGGAAATCATACAGACTTCTCTTTTGTCCATCCACTTTATCGCTAGCAAGTTTTTTGCTGCACGAAATCATGCTTTTCTTTTTTTCAGTCTCTCTTCCATCTTCGGCATTCCTTGACGTCTTTTCTTGACAGTGCCGCATGTATTCGTATGGTTATCGCGTAAAAAGTTAAATAATGCTGGGCTTGAATAAAAGTTATCAGTGTATAGTGTGTGACCTTGGCCTAAATATGGTTGCAAGAGCGATAAAACAATTGCACCTGATTTTTCAATTCCACTGATGTCACTTTCTGTAACAGGTGACTTTCCTTCGTACACTATAAGATCTTAGACAGAGCCTGTATTACAATCACAGAGTATGTATGATTTTATTCCAAATCGATTCCTTTTCGAGGGAATGTACTGCTTGAAGGATATCCGACCTTTGTATAACATCAAGCTTTCATCAATGCAAACTTTTTCGCACGGATAAAATGTGTCGCAGAACGATTTTCGTAGCATGTTTATTAGGTCACTTATTTTATATAAACGATTATCAGCGGGCCCTTGTTGACGGGTAAAATGTATCATCTGTAGTATCCAAAGATACCGATTTCTGGCCATTACTTCAAGTGTTGTTTGTTTGTTTTACTTCATTTGTTGTCATCATTACTGTCTCATTTACAATGTATTCTACGAGCTCTTGATAAAAAAAATAGTTCGAAGTAATTGATCATTTTGCCGATCTTCCTATTTCCTTCTTCAGTCCGGAATATTTTGAGGAAAATTTATGAATCCTTGGTGCGAAATTTTTCGATGTCCATGTTGTGTTGCACTGGGTGTCCTTTGTGTTATCGTCAATTATCAGAATATTCAGAATCGATTACTTCAGTTTCAAACATAATACTATTTTTATGCTTTGTACTCATTCTGAAAGGGCCTAAAATATTTTTGTAAATACATTTTCAAACAAAACCCTAACCTCAAAAGTCTAATTTTTAGGAGTCAAGAATTGTACCTTAAGCCGATCTATTCCTAATTCCTGTAAAAACCAAATATGTAATATCGTTTACTGCCTAATGGATTCGTAGAATATTCGGTAGAAAACAGTATCCGATCACCTTGATGTTTGTAGTTTATAGCGCAATACGTTTGGATGTGGTTTCAACAAAGAGCAGTTTTAAAAAGTTTTAAGGAATGATTAATCCAATCTGTCAATAAAATCAACGGAAAATGCTCTGCCGGTAACGAAAAATGTTACCATCGACTATAGATGGCACTTGTACAAATCATTTCGATGCCGCATATATGCGGCGCTCGTACCCAGAAGTCGTAGGGTGGATGCCGCGTATATGCGGCGCCCGTACCCACAGGTCGTCGAGTGGATGCCCCATATATGCGGCGCTCGACGCGAAAAGGTTAAACGCCGCGCTTGTGAACTGCGGGCCGTTGTCGCCAAACAATTGACGCGGCAATCCTAACCTCGCGAATATCTGTCTCAAGACGTTTATCGTTTTCTCCGTTGTCGTTGCTTTCATGTGGACGATCTCCAGCCATTTCGTTCTTGCGTCGATCAGTAACAAGAAGTTATGTCTTTTGTATGGGCCTATGAAATCCGTGTGTATCCTCTGCCACGGTTCCTGTGGCCAATTCCATGGGTGCAACTCCGCGGCTGGTGGGTTGTCGCGGACTTCTGCGCAATCTCGGCACCCCCTCGCCAATTCCTCTATTCTCTTGTCTATTTGTGGCCACCAGAAGAATGATCGCGCTATTGCCTTCATTTCAACCATTCCTGTGTGGTCCGCATGCAGCTCGCTCAATATTTTGGCTTGTAACTTCTGTGGTGCCACTACCCTGTGCTCCCACATTACACAAGCATGCTCTATGGCCAGCTCGTTCTTTCTCGCTTCATATGATTTTAGTTCGTCTGCCAGTGCTTTTTATTTGGCCAACCCAATTCTATATACCTTCTTACATCTGCTAATATTTTGTCCCTTTTGGTTTTTCTTGCTATCGTCCAGTCATCTAAACAGGTCTGCGATCGTTGCTCTACATACTTCAGGTATTTATATTCCTTCCTCGGCCGCCCTACGTTCCCTGGAATCGGTAACCGTGATAGGCCATCCACGCTGTTCTCGGCTGATTTAATATACATTATTTTACACTGTAGGATTTTATTTACAATGCAATCAATGAACCTGCTAGTAGTACATATATATAGATATTTTTTTCAAAACAATGCGTCTTGTACCGATTCCGGCGATGAGTGACCGCCTCGGCCGAAAGCGCGCGCAACAATTAGGCAAAGATTGGAGTGGGGAAGAAGTAATATATGCGGGTGCGCGAGGAGCAAGCGGTGGCTACTGAGTGAACAGCTACAAGTGAACCGAATTAGAGACAATTAACTTACAAAGTACCTTTTTGCGAAACCACGAACGATCCCGGACATAAACCGCGTCCACGCCGAAGAAGGACAAAAGGCCCTGGCGTAAAAAGGAATCGACTCGCGCGTCATACCGACAAGCCGCCTAGCAAACCGCCCGACGACACTGCAAATCGTGTATTAGAGTAAGAATCATCTAATTTGTAAGATATTGTAATAAGTTCACTCAATTCATTAATCGCCGCATCACAGTCAACTTGCATCGTTCATAATCATCATTGTAATATAACCATTGACTCGCCCGTATATAATTCATCCATATCTCATTAGTCCATTCTCAATTTCATAATCTCATTATATAATTAAAGTTCATAATCATCCATAGTATAATTGTAAATATTCCTTCCTACACCTTCGGCCTGTTGCCCAGTGCACGATCACCACAAAGTGGTAATATGTTAGTAGAAAGAACCCTAGTAGCACAAAATATTAAATAGATATCTATCTGATATTGAAAAGAGATTCAATGTCTTTTTAATATTTAAATATGTATTAAATATTTATTTTATATTCAGAAAAAAATATTTTTTTTCTAATGTTCATTAAATATTTATTTTATATTTAGAAAAAAATATTTTTTTTCTAATATTTATTACAAATTTATTTTATATTTAGAAAAAAATATTTTTTTTGTAATGTTTATTAAATATTTATTTTATATTGCGAAAAAAATATTTTTTTAAGATATAAAATAGATATCAATTGAATATTGGATGTAAAACATTTTTTTGACTTTCAACCTCATCGTTTTGTTTTGGCTTAAGAGATATACTTTTGCGCATTGCGACGTGTCGTGTCCTCTAAAAATAGCGTTATTGAAACAAAAGACATGGTATTCTCTTCTCTGAGGCATTGTCTTCGACAAAAAAATGAATGCGATGGTCGCGAAAACGGAATACGTACAGATCATTACGCAATGCAATCGCAGAAAGCATCGAGGAAAGTTCATTTTGATTTCGCTCGCTGCATCGCTACGCTTAGTGTTTTCATCCAGTGTCGGACTGGACCATAAGTAAGTGTTTAATCTTCTCTTCAGATACGTTACTGTTAACTGAAAAGTAAGTATATTTATATAATTCTAGCGTCGTATTTGCATAATTTGTAACTAATTGTCTCACAGTTATAATTGTATGTTATGTACACTACACAGAAAAATGTCCGACAAGCGTAACAGAAAATATAAATTTATAAAGAAATGGATGGCTTCGTCGTCTGTTCAGGATCAGAGAGTCGACACAATTAAGGCATCGGCAATTACTCCAGTTTCCGAAACTTTAAATATTACTCTTGCTCCTAAATGCAATATTGAAGCATTAAATTTTGAACAAATAAAAGAAAGAACAGAAATTTGTAATGATATTCGAGACAATCAAAATTCTGCCTTTACAAATTTAAAACTACTCTCATTCTTGAAGGAATGGTCGCTACAAAATAATATCAACCATAATCAATTAGGTAATTTATTAAAAGGTTTAAAGGACATTTATCCAAATTATAACATTCCAAGGGATCCTCGCACATTATTGAAAACTGCACGGTCGTCCAATATTGTATCTGTCTTACGTAAAAAGAAAAGTGCAGCTGAATTTACATACTTCGGAATAAAAGAACATTTACTAAAATTATTAACATCTGAGCTAGGTATATTTCTTGAATTAAAAGAAACATTGATAATTCCTTTAATTTTTAATATAGATGGCTGTTCGGGAATCTCCCGAAGTAATTGGGTCACCGGCCACAGGACTTCGGCGGCAGCAGCTCCTGAGCGCCCGAAGTCACATGGTGTCACGTCACGCATCTCGCCGGCTACCGGTAGCCCACGTGCGACCGGCAATTTTACTTTGCGTACAGTTCAAATTGCGAACGGACGTGTTTTTCTAAGAGTTTCGTTAGCGAGTAGTAATTGTGTTTCCTGCATACTTGTGAGCCACGAGATTATGTAAGTTACTGATTACCATTTCAATCTCGAACAATAGTTCTTGCACAGAAATGCCACATAATTAATATAATTATGTGGCAGCTATATTGCGGCGCAACGTGGTTCATTTCGTGCTTCTCGATCTCTTATCCAGTCCTCTGTGCATTAATATAATCTCGTGGACTTTATTCTCGACTATGCAACTCAATCTCGAAATCTCGCTAACGAAACGCGCGCGATCGACGGTCAAATCTCTAATGTGCTCGCTCGATAGACTATCCAAATCTCAAAAATGTACCTGAGAATAAACGACTGTTAATCATTGTAAAACTTTACTTGTATCCACCCCGGCTCACCACCATCCCGGCAATTATCTCGAGATAAAACACCTAAATCTCGAACATTTGGTCCTTCGAGCCGGATCGGGGTGAGACTTTGTGTGAAGTGCAGTGACTAAATTCTCAGGCTACATAACTTTCGCGCTCATAGACTTATTTCTGAGCCAGAAATCATCTCATCGGTATCGTGTATAATACGTGTACCATATTCGAACTCGAGCCATGCGGTCGTTAGCCGGGTCAAAACCGTTGCGTCGCAATTGTGTATTGTGTTTAGAGTCAGTGAAGGTGACTTTTTTCGTGACTCTTATTGTGGACACTTTCGCGCCGTTAGCAACACCGGCGGATCTCATCCCCACCAGTGCCAACACCGACATGGCCGACCAGCAGAAGGAGGAGGCTCCCCCTCTCTCGTCGACGACGAAGGAGAAGGAGCCGACGAAGGAGAAGGAGAAGGAGCTGAAGAAGGAGAAGGAGAAACCCGCAGCGCGAGCTCTCTCTCCATCCACCAAGCAGACGACACCGACGGTGACAGTCCAGGCGGCCACCCCTCCTACCGAGACGGTGCGACGCACCAGGGCCTCGTCGCCTGGACTCCCGACCGACTTAATGTTCAAGACAAGAACCCAAGTCGGTCGGGTGACGAACTTGCGGAGACTCCTCGAGTCATTACCTGCCGACGACGTCCTCCTCCCAGTCGAGGAAATACAACAGCTCAGGGCTCAATCGGAGGAGCTCCTGAAAGCATTCAAGAAGGAGCATGCATACATCGAGGTGTCGTGGCCTCGTGGATACGAAGAGCACGATTACGTCACCGGAGATTACGACCAGGCCGCCAGCGCGTTGGCTATGGAAATTTCCCGGAGACTTAGCAGGCTGCAGCACAATGTCACCGTCGAGTTGCGAAAGGCTAGCCTCCGAGAAAGGATGGGAGCACCAACGGCGACTCCGAAGCTACCGAAGATCTCCCTGCCGACGTTCGAGGGAGATTTTACGAAGTGGGCAGCCTTCAGTGAGCTGTTCACGTCACTAATCGTGGACAACGACTCGATTAGTGACGTTGAACGGCTCCAATATCTAAGGGGGAGCCTGACAGGTGAACCCTTAGATCTCATCTCGTCCCTCCCCGTGCAAGGAGACTCCTTCGCACCATCGTGGGAGAGGCTGCAGCAGCGGTACCATAACCGGAGGGCCCTGGTCCAGGCCCAGATTTGCAAACTGCAGTCAATGGTACCTATCAAGCAACGCACTGCCAAGGGCCTGAGGCAAATTATTGCTACGGTCCGTGACGTCGACACCGCTCTCTGTTCTCTGGCAACGCTAGAGGAAGTGCACAGTGCCATGCTCATCCACCAGGCCGTCCATTGCATGGACAAGACCACCAGGGAGGCCTGGGAGGTGCATATTGGCTCCTCTGACTCATTGCCCACCCGGAAACAACTGGTTGCGTTCGTCTCCAACCAGGCAGTGGCCATTGAGGCTTCGGAGGCTGCTGCCGGAGGCTCCAGCCAGCCCCACAAAGCACCAACGTGTGCGCAGGTGGTGAGTGCTCAGCGAGCCTCCCACTCTGCAGCGCAGGCACGACCACCAGTGCAAAGGAGCAAGCTACCTGGGACCCAGTATCGCCCACAGCAGCAGTTCTACCCCTGTGACTGCTGCCAGGAGGACCACTTCATTGTCTCCTGTGCGAAGTTTAGGGGCCTCTCCACCGCAGCTCGCAAGCAGCTGGTCAACAGTCTTGCGTTGTGCCACAACTGCATGGGACGACACGTGACAGCAAACTGCAAGTCTCCTCATCGCTGCAAGGAGTGTGGTGAAACTCACCACACTCTTCTTCATCTCGCAGCAACCAGCACCTCAGGCTGAGGTGTTGGTGCAGTCGTCACCCCAGAGGAGGTGGATCAGCGATCCATCCCTCACTCAAGCTCGTGGTCAACTTCGCTCTCAAACTCGTGCTCAAACTCGTGCACTGGTCAAAGGCTTGTGGCATCCGCCACATATGGCAACCACACTCTCCTGGCAACAGCCATCGCTCAGGTCGCTTCATCAACAGCATTCCACGACGTGAGGCTGCTGGTCGACGCAGGATCTGAATTGACTTTCGTCACAGAGGCTCTGATACTCGATCTCGGAATTCAACGCACATCATCTCACATCTCTATTCTTGGCGTTAGTGGAAACCCAGTGGCACAAACTCGTGGTGTCACCATGCTCCAGGTAAAATCAATTTATATTGAGACTACCATCTACATTCGAGCTCATGTTCTGCGAACATTAACGACGATTTTACCTGCCTGCCACATTCTACAAGCAAACTGGCCTCATCTCGATAACCTCAAACTGGCAGACCCACGGTATCTGCACCCATGACCCGTGGATATCATCATTGGTGCAGATTACTATGGTCAGATTATAAAGCCAAACATTATTAGATGGCCACCATCAACGCCAATCGCTCAGCTCTCAATCTTCGGATGGTTAGTTCTTGGACCGACAAACTCCCCTGAAAGTCAAGCACATTCGTCATACACCATCATGGTCGACAACGAGAGCAACGCCTCGATACAACAGCTGTTGACGAAATTCTGGGTCCAGGAGGAGCTGCCGAATGATTCTCCTTCTCGCCTCACACCAGAGGAGCAAGAATGTGAGGAACACTTCCTTGCAACACATTCTCGAGATGCAACTGGGCGATACATCGTGCGAATTCCGATGAAAACATCTCCATTGGCCTTGGGCAACTCGTACAAAACAGCTCACTCCTGTCTGCGACGCACCCTCAACAAGCTGAAAAGGGACAACGAATACCGTGAGTTGTATCACACGTTTATGAGTGAGTACGAGAAACTCGGCCATATGGTTCCAGCCTCATCAATCTCAGCCAATGACCATTCTATATACTATTTGCCACACCATGGAGTTCTCAAGCCTGACAGTACTTCAACGAAGCTGCGGGTAGTCTTCAATGGATCGAGCTCGACAACAACAGGACTTTCAGTCAACGACTTGATGCACACTGGTGCAAACCTACTGCTCAACGTCACTGATGTTCTCTTATGGGTTCGCCAGCACAAGTACGTCTTCGCTACTGACATTACGAAGATGTACCGACAAATAAAGGTCCATGAAGACGATTGGAAGCTCCAAAGGATACTGTGGGTCAACGACGAAGGAGTTGAAACTCCTTACAATTTAACCACAGTCACCTATGGCATGAAGGCAGCGCCATTTCTCGCCGTCCGGACACTACTACAACTTGTGGAGGACGGAGGTGACAAGTATCCATTGGCGGTGGCATCTCTCAAGCACGCCAGATACGTCGACGACATTTTTGGCGGCGCCGATACATGCGAAGATTTGACTGAGACCGCACAACAACTATTGCAGCTCTGCAGCGCGGGCGGTTTCCCACTTGCCAAGTGGCACTCCAACCACACAGCACTGCTTCAGGCGGTCTCACCGACCACAGCATCTCAAGAAACAACTCTCTCTCTCGACGACTGCAATACCAAAATTCTCGGACTACGATGGAACTCGATCAACGATCATTTCACGTTTGCGACCAAGGCACCAACCCACTACAAGCTCTCAAAACGCCTCATTCTATCTGAAGTCGCTCAAATTTTTGATCCACTAGGACTTTTGTCCCCAGTTATAATTCGTGCTAAAATGCTTTTACAGGAATTGTGGCTGTACAAACTCGATTGGGACGATCCACTGCCGTCTCAAGTCACATCTCGATGGAACGCGATCAGAGAAGATCTCACAAGACTGGCCAGTCTCTCGATCCCAAGGTGGCTCAACACCTACAACAGCTCGACAGTGGAATTACATGGCTTCTCTGACGCATCTCTACTTGCCATGGCAGCAGTAATTTACATTACTGTCATCTCGCCGTCCACAGATCTCAGAGTGACGTCGCTCGTGTGCGCCAAGACAAAGGTCGCACCTCTCAAACGCCTTACTATCCCGAGACTCGAACTCTCTGCTGCATTGATGCTTGCCAAGCTCATGCAATACGTTCAAGCACATCTCAAGCTCGACATTGCCAATGTCTACCTGTGGACGGATTCTCAAGTGACACATACATGGATCAAATCGCAAGCTGCCCGGTGGAAGGACTACGTTAGGAATCGTGTAACGCAGATCCA
Organism: Anoplius nigerrimus; assembly: GCA_914767735.1. Classification (NCBI taxonomy): domain Eukaryota; kingdom Metazoa; phylum Arthropoda; class Insecta; order Hymenoptera; family Pompilidae; genus Anoplius; species Anoplius nigerrimus. Next base: position 1,558,931 of record OU612081.1, read on the forward strand.
GGAATTAACATCTCATGCGCATTGGCGACACGTTCCTGGCACCTCCAATCCAGCCGACTGCGCATCTCGAGGCATCTCTACAGCTCAGCTTGAACAACACCAGCTATGGTGGACGGGACCACCATGGCTTTCTCAATCCAGCTAGGCATGGCCAAAATCTACAACCGAGACGGACCCGTCTAGTGCCTTGGAAGCTCGTCCTGGAATCTCGAATGTGCTGACAGCACAAAAATCTGAGTATCACTGGGATCTCATCTACAAATACTCATCTCTTGCCAAACTTCTCAATGTTACTGCAGCTTGTTTCAGATTTATTTCGAGGCTACGAGTATCTGAGCCAGTTCCAGCAACAACCAAAGCAGTGGCTGATGTAACACGAGCCAGGCTATTCTGGATCAAAGCCACTCAATCTGCTTTTTTCAATTTCGAGCTCAAGACACTCGCTGGAGGAGACATACTTCCACCATCTCACGTCTTCAGCCGTCTCACCGCCTTTATCGACGACGAAGGAGTGATACGTGTTGGAGGCCGTCTCGAAAATGCACATCTCGAATACACGGCAAAGCACCCAGCAATTCTACCTCGCCACTCTCGTTTGACCGAACTAATTATTGATGCTTCTCATAAAAAGACTTTTCATGGAGGTACTCAATTAACTTTATCTGATACCAGGCAACGCTACTGGATCATCGGCGGACGAGCAGCAATCAAGTCCCACGTGCTCAGGTGTGTTGTGTGTGCTCGACAGAGGGGGATCCGTGCCCATCAACTGATGGGCCAACTACCTCTCGCACGAGTCACACCATCACCACCGTTTTCTCACACCGGCATAGACTATGCCGGCCCCATCACTTTGACAACGTGGAAAGGGCGAGGAGCAAAAACGCAAAAGGGATGGATATGCGTATTCGTTTGCTTGGCGACGTCAGCAGTGCATCTCGACCTGGTCACCGACTACTCCACAGATGGATTCATCGCCACTTATCGTCGATTTACAGCTCGCAGAGGCATCCCACACACTCTGTACTCAGACTGTGGGACAAACCTTGTAGGAGCTGACAGCACTCTCAAGGCCATGTTCTCGAAAAACACAGCAGAGAACCAACGATTATCTGCTCTCTTCGTCAACGACTGTACAACTTGGTCTTTCAGGAAAATGGGAAGCAGTGGTAAAGTCAATGAAATTCCACCTCCAACGGACGGTAAAGGAAACATTGTTGACTTACGAGGAGTATGCAACGTTACTCTCTCAAATCGAAGCGACGCTGAATTCTCGACCACTGGAGCCTCTCAGTGACGATCCTGAAGACTTCAGTGCACTGACACCATCTCATTTTCTCATCGGAAGACCAATCTCGACACTGCCCGAACCAACGGTCGAGCATGTGAATCTCCCTCCTCGAGCTCGGTGGCAACGAATTCAACAATCGCTACAACGATTTTGGAGACAATGGTCGACGCAATACTTGCAACGCATGCAATCAATCTCGAAGTGGCACCACCCATCCAATCTCATCAAGGTCGGATCTCTCGTCTTAATTACAGACGAGCGTTTTCCACCCTGCAAGTGGCCGCTTGCCCGGGTTCTCCAGCTACACCCAGGACAAGATGGACTGACACGAGTTGTCACTCTCGAGACGGCAACGACCGTCGACGATTAGAAAAAAATTTGAGCCAAAAATAAATGGGGGTTCAGCGATTTTTAAGATTTTTTAGTTTTCAAAATTGTGCAAATCAGCGATTTTTTCGAAAATTTTGTTCACAATAATTTTTTATTACAGTTCCAAGTATGCTCTTTAAAAAAAGTTGTTTCCCATTTCTGTACCTATAATAGTTCTCGAGATATTCAAAAAATAAGATTCAGAAACTGGAAAAATGGCAACATTTTCAAGTTCGCATAACTTCCAAAAAAAAATTTTTTAATTTTTTTCCTTTGGCAGGACTTCGTTTTATGATAAAAGAAAAGTTCTGACCAAAATTCATCCAAATCAAAATTGGTCGATTCCAACCACTGGTCGATTTGACATGGAATGACCCATATGTAGTAGTGCATATTAATACATTATGAATAACACAGTAAACGTACAGACACGATACGAATTATGTTTTATCGTTCTGTAGATACATCACATCTGGACACTCCTTTGAACGAAGGACAAATGGCCTTACTGCATCGGCAGTATGTGGAGCTCAAATTTCATATTTCTCAAATTGCAAGCAAACTCGACCACATGGAAATATTGTTAAATAACATTGCGTCAGTTAGTGGCAGTAGCAGTTCGCAAGGAACTGTGCATGATGGCCACACATTTTTGGATAAACTGCCTCTGACAAGCGTCAACGATATTAACGATTTTAACCACATTATAACAGAAAGTCCGGAAAAATTTAATTTACTGGTTCGTATTCGCATAGTAACGAAAGATAGTGTTGTTAAGAAATACTTAGGGCAGTAACGTTTTCTAATTGTCATCAAATAAACAATAACATATACCTTCGTTCAGGTACAATTACTATATTTAGTCGGTGGGACAACACCCAAGGTAATCATTTTTAACATTTTAAAAAAAATGTTAACAAATGAAGCCGCTACTTATTATTCGGGCCAGGGCAGGAAACACAAATTACCCTTCATGGACTTAAAATTGTACAATGCTGTCAGTGGTAAGTAGTCACCTTTTCTACGTTCTGATAAACAACATAAAACACGCAGCCTATTTTATTTTGTAATTTACAGTAGCGGCAAGAAAAAGAGAACCGTCCATTACGGATATGGACATAAAAAGAATTTCAGCTTTATTTTTAGCTACAGCATCATCACGCATTAAGAAAAATTAAATCTTATGTAATATTAATATAAAAGTTACTATAAAAATAAAGTTCTTTAATTTGTTCATTTAAAAAATAGATTCTTTCTGTATCCATACCATACGCATGCACTTGAAATACTTTTCAGTTTCGAATCAGTTCTCATTACATATGTATGTAATGATTTCAACAGTTTGAGCCTTACAAGTGACAACCATTACAATAGGTTCGCATAGCTCAGTGGAAAAGCGCAGTCCCGGATTCCATCTATCACCCGTCCCGAGTTCAAATCCCGGCACATGAAAAAAATGTTCAGTTGTGTAACATGGCCAGATCATGTACAACGGCTGAATCAATTAACAACATAATGTTCGCAAATAGTGAATAATTCCCTTCTTCAATTTTTCTTTTTTTTTTTAATTCAAATATTATTCAATATTATTTGAATATTAAATACATATTTTTCAAATATCTATTTTATATGATTTGAATATTTATTTTATATGTTTTTGTTGTAACACTGTAGGAGTAGTGTGGTTAAGGTGGGATCGCCGAAAGAATAAAAGATCCGTATATGCTCAAATGTTTATTATATCGTAGCACACTCTGCTGGTTTCACTGCGACTGACCGAAAACGCGCAGCGCATCGGCAGCTCGCACGCCGAGAACAAAAGAAGGCGATAAGGCCTGTTGCCGGGTCAAATCCCCAAACACGTGCGACGTATAGTCCCGTAACGAAATGCATGCTCGGTGTCGAACGCATCACAACAGTTTTGAAGATCTGTTTTATATGTTTTGAATATCTATTTTATATGTTCTGAATATCTGTTTTATATGTATTGAATATCTGTTCTATATGTGTTGAATATCTGTTCTATATTCTGAGAATATCCAGATCTAATATTTTCTGAATATTAAAAAGTGTCGCCAAAAAAATATTTTTTTAATATTCAAAAAAAATATTGTACCAATATTTTTGTGCTACTAGGGAATAACTTCGGTTACAGTCTGAAGTGTGGTTGATGGTCGTCTTCGTCGTCTACGTCTCTGTCGTCACTATCGTCGTTGTCCTAACAATCGTCACTACCGTCGTTGCCGTCACAATCGTCGCTATCGTCTCTATCGTCGCTGTACGTCTTTGCGTCTTAATTCGTCTTTTAATTATTCGTGCGTCTTAAACTTTGCTTCTATGTCGCTACGTCTCTACGTCTCAGTGCTCACTGTCCTTTGTTCACTGTCCGTCCGATCGTCACGTCGTCGTCGATCGTCTTCAATCGTAGTCCTTTAACCCTTTCATTACGGGTGCCGCCTATAGGCGGCGGCCGCGCGACGACCTGTGCGTACGGGTGCCGACTATAGGCGGCGGCCGCGCGACGACCTGTGCGTACGGGTGCCGACTATAGGCGGCGGCCGCGCGACGACCTGTGTGTACGGGTGCCGACTATAGGCGGCGGCCGCGCGACGACCTATGTGTACGGGTGCAGCCTATAGTAGAGCGACATTTTCCTTCACTCTATGTACCAGCTGGGAAAAACCGAAAGAGAAGGTGCGTTGTCTGCAGCGCCAATGACAAAAGACGCGAGTCTAGATACGAATGCCAAAATTGTAATGTAGGTCTCTGCGTCGACCCTTGTTTTAGAATTTATCGTTCTCAATTAAATTACTAAAAATTATAATTTAATGTCTAAGTACCCCAAATTGTATTTTTTCTTATAATAATATAATAGCAAAATTTGTAAATATGTAAATAACTGAATATTCATACAATATACATACTCATTTTCATGTTTTTCCTATAATACGATGAAACAGTTGTTATGTAGCTCTTAAAAAAGTGTACATACAAATCAATGACAAAGTGGCGTTGAAAAACGTTAGTCCGAATATCGAAGACTACTGACGAGCAAAGTGCACACTTCGCGGCGCGGTGACCCGTTCAGTGGCGTCACTCCAGCGGAGCGGACTGCCGTAAGGAAAGGGTTAAACAAAAAACTAAAACGTATGATATAACATTCACACTTCACGCCTCATGCGTCACGCCTCACACACTCACGACGCACACACTCACGCATCCCATGCACTCGCTTCGGCATTCATACAAAGCGCTCGTTGCTAACCTTTTTCCCGTGTACACATACACACACATGCATACATACCCAACATAATCGGTAACCGCAAGTCAAGGTAAGAACGCAAAATGAGATAACTTTAATAAAGAACACAAACAACGCGAAGCAAACAAGACTAAACTAGTGACTAGAATTTTACGGGTAAAGGCAGTCTCGCCGACTACCATGAGACGCACGCGATCTGGCCGTAGTGCGGCCTACGTAAAGTTAGAAGTCCGTTCAGGTCGGGATCGGAAGCACATATATTTTTTCGATCGGACGCTTCAAGGAGCCGCTCGCAGTTCGGATTGTGACCACATGCACGAGTCCGTTCGAACCGGGATGGAGCGCGGTCACTCGCGCCAATGCCCACTTGGTGGGCGGGAGGTTCTCATCCTTGACCAGCAGCAGAACGCCCGCCTTTACGTTGTCGCAATTATTCCTCCATTTGGTCAGCGATTGAAGGTGCTGAACGTACTCCGCGGACCACCGGTGCCAAAAGTGGTCACACATTCGGGAGACTTGCGCCCAACGTGCGAGGGGGTGAGAGGCCGGAAGTTCCAATCTGAATGGCTCTGAAACACCGACCAGCGGTTCGTCGACCAAGAAGTGTCCTGGAGTGAGAGCCGACAGATCGGCCGGGTCGTTGCTGAGTGGTAACAACGGCCGCGAATAGAGGCACGCATCGAGCTGGCATAACAGGGTGGACATCTCCTCGAACGTCAGAGTATGGTCACCCAGGATACGGCGTAAATGATACGTGACGGCTCTGACACCGGCCTCCCAGAGTCCACCGAAGCGGGGGGCGCCAGGAGGGATAAAAGACCACTCGGTGCCATCCTTTGCCAGCGTAGTTGCAAATTTGTGGCTGAAAGCAGACGCCGTCTGGAACATAGCGCGCAACTCTGCCTCGGATCCCCGAAAATGGACCCGTTGTCGGACAGCAGCCGTCGGCAGTGTCCTCGTCGAGCGACAAACCGGCGGAACGCATCTAAAAAACCAATAACCGTGAGATGCGATGCCACCTCAAGGTGTACGGCCTTCGTGACAAAGCATACAAATAAGCAAATGTATCCTTTGTAGCACTTGTGCCCTCGTCTTTTGGTGGTGCGTGGGTGGATAGAACCGGCGTAGTCGACGCTCGACGACTCAAAGAGCTGGCTCGGCCGAACTCGGGCGGCTGGCAGCTACCCCAACTGCTCGGAAAGAGCTTCCTGCTGGAAGCGTGCGCAGCGGGCGCATGAATAGACGACTGAGCGCACCAGGGAACCGCCGTAGATGATCCAATATCGCGTGTGTGTGTGTGTGTGTGTGCCTCGCGCATCAGCAGCAGCGCGAGGTGACTCCCTTTGGCCAATATCGTAATGTCAGGAATAAAGAAAGATCATTATTCTGGTTGCAGGTTTTTATTCCACTAACGTTTGTCATCTTCGCGGTACCCGTACCTCTTGTTACGCATATATGTCCGCATACATCCACACCCACTCTCACACTCGCGTTCTCATCTCTCCTTACTGCTACACATACACTACACTCCTCCCTGTTTAATTTCGTTCCTACTTCCAATTTTATGTCGGCGAACGCTTGTCTTTTCTGTAATAGTCTCGGGTGCGACGCACCCCCGCCTCAACACTTAGCTCATTAATTTTGTCCTCCTTCGCTTCTTCTTTATCCGCTTTTCTTCCTTCCGCCTGCGGACTCCTTTTCCTTAACTGCACCACATGTCGTTTTACCACCAACTTAGAACTGAGTCTCACTAACAAGGGAACATAGGCAACCCGGAAATTCAAAAAAATATGAGCTTTTGCACGCAAGTAGTGTGAACCATCCCTAACACGAAAATATTTTTTTTACGTGCTAAACCCCACATGGAAGGGAGAAATCACCCCTTGAAAAAATATTAAAATTTCCTTTTTCATGAAATATCTCAGAAACGGTAAGAGATATCGAAAAAAAGTTAAATGAAAAATTAAATCGTTCGATAGCATCTACAAAACTGTGTAATCAATTTTTAAATTTATTTATTTGTTTATGAAAAACAACCCCCCTTGCCATCCCCGTTTCAAATATTTTTTTTTTGTTCCGCAATAAAACACCTCTGAACAACCTCTTTTCACACCTGTAAGCGATTTTTGCGTTAGAATTTTTTTGGTGGGTTGTAAAGGCGAAAAACTGCCGACAGTAACAAGGAGAGGACCAGAAGTGTGGGTCACCGATTTTGATGAAATTTGGCACAGACCTTCTTTAGCCGAAAATATTGGACACGTGTTTTGCCAAAAGTGACACTTCTCCCCCATTTTTGAAAAAATCGAGGTCAAAAATCAAAATTTTTCGATCGACCTGAAATTTTAGATACACGTTTAGAATTGAAAAATACACAATACGTATTATTTTATTTTGCAAAATATGAATGTTTAAAAAATTATATGCGTGTTAAGTACCCTGTAGTTTGAAAGGTTTGCATCGAACCGTGCTAGCCGAGTTAGTAAAGCGTCTGACTACAAGTCTCATGGTGGAGATGTCGAATCCTAGTGGTTTTGCCGTTTAGCACGTATATTTTTTTTTGCTTTTTTTTATATGTATTTTTGTCGTTTTTTACTTGCATGCATAAAATCATAATTATATTACATTTATTTAAAATATTATTGATATATTGACTACTGGGTTAGGTTGGAAGTATGCGTAAATTCCAAGTTCGGTAAGAACAAATGTAGGGAAAAACCCGAAATCTCCTCAACCGTTAGGATATTATAAACAATAAATCGATTCGAATGAGATTATGACACAGGTACTTCTCGAATTGCAGCAATTCCTCGTACGTTGCGCAAGTTGCGGTCATTCATTGACTACTGCTTCTAGTGAAAGTGTCGATGTAAAACTCTTCTCCCGTATAGTTCCCAGAAGGAATTTTGTGTCGAAAAAAAATTGAGTGTTGACAAAATTATATTTCGTTGTGTGAAAAATGGATCAGCCTTCTACTAGCAGTGCTGCCAGTGAAGATCTTGAAATTGCCATCAATAGTGCGTTCGCAACGATGCGGGAATTGACGGATGCTGTGCATTACTTTGCGGAAATTCTTCGCAAAGAAAATATTATTAATGATACAGTCAGCCCGATAATTTCTGTTCGTGCACAATTGATTGCCAGTGAGATCTACAGTCTTTTTCTGGACCTTGACAGCGAATTTCGCTTTGTTGAAACTGACGAGTTACAACTGGAAGCCGATGCCGTGAGTGATTTGGCTGAACAAATTTCCGACGAATTGAATACCTCGTCGAGTACTGATTCGTATTCATCATTAACATTACCACCCGCTAAAAAGGGAAAAACACAGCACGCCTTGTTGACAGAAAAAATTAAAACGGTTTCGTTTGCAAGGCTTTACCCCGGATGGGGCTTGAAAACATTACAGAAGAAAGGAGGATTCCACCTTAAAAGGAAGGACCAAATTTCCCGGTGGGAAAAAGAAATTGCTACTGGTGGGACAAATCGGGATAAGTATACCCATATTGAACAGTCGACGTATGACCAATTTGTCGAAGCACGGGAATTTCGGGCGTTTGTGTCAACAAGGATGCTCCAAGAATGGGCAATGTCTGCAGCAATGCAGTATATTCTGTTAGAGTTTGCGCGAAAGAAGGTCAGACAACCCAAGCTCCGCATTAACCCCATATGATTAGGGATTTTTCGTTTGTACTAAGGCTGGGTTGGACATGCACTAGATCTTTTAGTTTTCTTTCATTCCGTTGTAAGATTCCTCCCGAGTAAGACATGTAAAAATCTAAAGGGCGCAATAAAAGTGTTATAAAGAATCCGTGCAAGATTTTACTCCACGCGACAATATTTCCCAATAGGTTATGGGCCCAGGCACTTGCCTGTCGCGATTGGAAAAGGCGGGACAGTATTGAGATCTTTATCGCTCGTATAAAGATCGATGAGTATCGAACACGTGCTTGGAAAAGTGAGGTTAGCCACGTGGTGCGCACGCGGAGAAGATCTTCGAGGAAAAGACTGAAAAATGGCTGGAAATGCTGGAAATATACACAGGATCGAAACCCTTACACCTGCAAATTACGACGCATGGTGCATTCAGGTCGAAGCTCTTCTTACAAAGAGCGATGCCTGGGGATACATAGATGGATCCATTAAGCGACCGATAGTGAGGCCGGAAGATCCAGCGACGATTGCAGCAGCACGGGGCTGGGAGAACGCCGACAGCAAGGCAAGAGCAGATCTAATATTATCCATTGGATTATCTCAGATAAAATTGATAAAAGGATGTCAAACGGCACGTGAGGTATGGCAAAAATTAAAATCGGTTTATGCCTCGAGAGGACCGGCGAAAAAGGCGGCATTGTTATCGCAGCTAGTACTATATAAAATGTCGGAACACGATAATCTGCGTGATCATATAAATGGGTTTGTTGAAGTAGTAGACAAGTTGACAGACATGGGAATAGATATAAACGAAGAGTTGCTGTGTGTCATGCTATTAACCAGTTTGCCTGATTCATTTGAAAATTTTAAATGTGCAATAAAGTCTCGAGATGAGCTGCCCAGCCTTGAGGTTTTAAAAATAAAGGCCCTGGAAGAGTATGAGTCGAGAAAGCAGGGCCATGCGGATGATCACGGAGCACTATTTTCTAGACAGAGCAGTAATAGGAACAAAATTTGGAGTACACGTTCTACAGAAGGCCAGGGACCGTCCTCAACAAGGGGAGGAGATCACAGTTCAAAACAGTCTCCGAACCGGTATAATAACTGGAGCACAAAGGATAGAGACCACGCTCAAAGACCCAAATGGAAATGCTTCAATTGTGGGAGAATGGGACATAAAGCAACTGATTGCAGGTTTAAAAGAAACGACCACAAGACAGAAGCTAGAGTAGTAAAGGAATCACTGTTTGTGGAATGCGACGTGGAAAAGGTGTATGAAGCAAGAGAAAAATCAGAAGACGAATACTGGTGCTTAGATAGCGGATGCACTACGCATCTTTGTAAGGATGCATCTAAGTTTACAAACCTGAAGTCATCTAACTCAAAGAAATTGAATATGGCCAATAGCTCATCAGCTCCAGTGAAAGCCGCAGGTAACGTGGAAGTAAACATAAAAATGGATGATACTGTTAAACCGATAGAGTTTTTAGATGCCTTGTATGTACCTGACTTGAGGACGAATTTGATCTCCGTAGCAAAGATTACTGATAAGGGTAATGAGGTAGTTTTCAGGAAAGAAGAAGCAGTTGTGCAAGGTGTAGATGGTCGAATCAAGGTAAAAGCGAGACGGATTGGAGACCTATACTATCTACAAGAGACTGTAGAGTCCGCACATAGTATTTACTGCAAGCAGGGTGAAAATGAACTTCAATTATGGCACAAGAGATTGGGACATGTAAATATGAGAGATATGATAAATATGAGCCAACGAAAAATGGGCCTAAACATAGAGGTAACAGATAAGACTGAGAAATTCACATGCGAGACCTGTCTGCAAGGTAAGATGTCCTCGCTACCATTTCCTACGGAGGGTGACAGATGCTCAAAACCCTTAGAGATTGTACACTCGGATGTGTGTGGACCTATGAGCAAACATTCGTTGGGAGGTTCAAGATATATGGTTACGTTTATTGACGATTATACCCGTTGGTGTGAAGTATTCTTTTTAAAACATAAGTTTGAAGTATTTGAAGCTTTCAAGACATTTAAGAATCGAGCTGAAAGGCAGACAGGGCATAAACTAAAATGTTTGCAAACCGATAACGGTGGAGAGTATTGTAATAAAAGATTCCACGAATTTCTAGATAATGAAGGCATCCAAAGGCGGTTATCTGCTCCATACACGCCGCAACAGAATGGAACGGCTGAACGCAAAAATAGAACGCTGATTGAAATGGCACGGTGCATGCTCGTTGAAGCCAAGTTGTCACATTCCTTTTGGGCGGAGGCTGTCTCCACAGCAAACCATATAAGAAATAGATGCATAACAAAAAGTTTGGGAGGAAAAAGTCCTTTCGAAATGTGGTACGGAAAGCAGCCCAATCTTCATTATTTACGCACATTCGGAAGAAAGGCACATGTGTTAAATAAGGACCCGCAGAGAAAGAAACTAGATTCTAAAACGAAAATAGGAATTTTTGTTGGGTACTCCGAGGAATCGAGAGCGTACCGAGTATTTATACCAAAGGAATCCAGAATAGTCACGTCAAGAAATGTAAGAGTCATAGAAGAAGAGAAAAACGAACATAACCAAAGTAGGGAGGAAGACACGAATTTCAAAACGCAAGGGACACAGCAAGAAATAATTGTTTGGGACAAAGACAAACACGTGATAAGAGAGGAATCGGAAGAGAGAGAGAGAACGCCGGAGGGCGATAATGACAGAAGGCGAGTTAACATTCACCGAAAGAAAGCGCCAGGGAGGCCAAAGATAATCCGCACAGGAAAGAGGGGGAGACCTCGAAAACTATATAGACACATGGGTAGTCCAAGTTCGCCCGTCGAAGCTAACGAGCAGGCAGAAAGTGATGATAGAGTTAATCCAGAAGATGATTTAACCGAAGAATCGGCAGAAGAGGGAGTAGGCATGGCAGAGATCAAAATCGATGAAGCTTTGTCAAGCGACTCCAAGTTTGAATGGATGAGTGCAATCAGAGAAGAAACGAAGAATCTATTGAAAAATGGGACGTTTGAGCTTGTCGATAGGCCAAGGAATAAACCTGTAGTTGGCTGCAGGACAGTACTGACCAACAAAGTAAACACGGACGGGTCTTTAATAAGGAAAAAGGCTAGAATAGTAGCGAAAGGGTATAATCAACGCCCAGGAGTTGACTTCTCAGAAACCTTCTCACCCGTCGCGAGATTAGATTCAATTAGACTGCTGCTGGCAGTAGCCGCAGAAAAGGAAATGCTAATAGAACAGGTAGATATAACTGCTGCATATTTAAACGGAAAGTTAAACGAGGAGGTGCACATGGAGATCCCGGAACTATTTTACGAAAGCCTTCAACAGATAATTGTGAATTGGAAAGAACCAGAAGAATTGAAGGAAATTGCCAGAAAGATGCTAAAACAGTTAACGACTAAGGGGGATAAAGTATGTCGTCTAAATAAAGCCCTCTACGGATTAAAGCAGGCCGCAAGACAATGGAACGAAGAACTGGATAAAGTGCTAAAGAAGATTGGACTCGTGTCTACAATAGCTGACCCATGTATATACCGGGGAATTGTAAATAGTAGATGTACATATTTAGTTGTATACGTGGACGATATGCTGATCATATCGGATTCACAAGAAGCAGTGGAAACAGTTAAAAGAATATTAAGAAACCATTTTGAGGTCAAAGAATTAGGACCGGCACAATGCTGTTTAGGTATTGAAATAAGTCGAGAACCAGGGCGGATATTGCTGTCGCAGAAAAGATATATAAATGACCTCCTGGAGCGTTTTGGAATGAAAAATTGTAATGGAGTAGGGACTCCAATGGAGAAAGGCATCGTGATGGAAAGGGAGAGCTCACCTCAAGGGAATGAGAGGAGACCTTATAGGGAATTGATAGGAGCCCTAACATACTTAGCTGGAGCAACGAGGCCCGATATATCACACGCAGTGAGCGTATTAGCTCAATTTAATGAGTCCAACGGAGAAGCGCACTGGAAAGGTGCCAAGAGAGTTTTGAGGTACTTAAAATCCACCATAAATTACCACATTTGTTACAGCAGAGAGGACAAACGAATCAAAGGATATGTAGACGCCGACTGGGGAAGATGCACACTAGATCGGCGGTCATACACTGGATTTGTGTTCACATGCGGAGGTGGACCAATTTCCTGGAAATCACAAAAACAAAGAACCGTGGCTCTCTCTACGACAGAGGCGGAGTATATGGCACTGGCCGAAGCCGTCAAGAATGCTGTATACTTAACACAGTTTTTAACAGAGTTAGATTTAAGTCACTTAGGTAAAATAGTTATTTTCAATGATAATTTGGGGGCTCAATTGCTGTCTAAGAATGCCATAGTACATAATAGAACAAAACATATAGATATAAGATACCATTTCATACGAGACAAATTGAAAGATGAAACTATAAGCCTAGAACATGTAAATACAGAAGAAATGTTGGCAGATATATTGACAAAGCCCTTAGCCAAAGAAAAACATTATTTTTGTATGAAGAACTTAGGTATAAGCGACAGCAGCGTCTAAAGAATGTAAGAGCTTGGCTTGAGGGGAGGTGTTAGAGTTTGCGCGAAAGAAGGTCAGACAACCCAAGCTCCGCATTAACCCCATATGATTAGGGATTTTTCGTTTGTACTAAGGCTGGGTTGGACATGCACTAGATCTTTTAGTTTTCTTTCATTCCGTTGTAAGATTCCTCCCGAGTAAGACATGTAAAAATCTAAAGGGCGCAATAAAAGTGTTATAAAGAATCCGTGCAAGATTTTACTCCACGCGACAATATTTCCCAATATATTCATACTTGATATAAGATATTATAAAAATTCATTCATTGGTGCATAACCAATTATGTGCCCCTATTTTCGCTAATATGATCAGATACGCGTGGTTTACTTCAAAATTAACACCGACACGAAATGTTTTTCTGAACGTCCGGCAAGTATACTTTTCGGATGTAGTACCAAGGACTCTCTGCATTTGCAAATTGTAATCATTTATTAAATGTGCATGGTGTCGGCAAAATTTATCTTTTTCATGTTTTTATGACAAGTATCACTCTGACAGTTGTGATACGTTTTTATTTTCATAATCGTACATTGTAGTCTTTAATGTGGAATTTATGCATGCTTCCAACCTAACCCAGTAGTGAATATAACAACAATATTATTAAATAAATGAAATATAATTATGATTTTATGCCTGCAAGTAAAAAACGACAAAAATACATATAAAAAAAAGCAAAAAAAATATACGTGCAAAACGGCAAAACCACTGGGATTCGAACTCTCCACCATGAGACTTGTAGTCAGACGCTTTACTAACTCGGCTAGCACGGTTCGATGCAAACCTTTCAAACTACAGGGTACTTAACACGCATATAATTTTTTAAACATTCATATTTTGCAAAATAAAATAATACGTATTGTGTATTTTTCAATTCTAAACGTGTATCTAAAATTTCAGGTCGATCGAAAAATTTTGATTTTTGACCTCGATTTTTTCAAAAATGGGGGAGAAGTGCCACTTTTGGCAAAACACGTGTCCAATATTTTCGGCTAAAGAAGGTCTGTGCCAAATTTCATCAAAATCGGTGACCCACACTTCTGGTCCTCTCCTTGTTACTGTCGGTAGTTTTTCGCCTTTACAACCCCCCAAAAAAATTCTAACGCAAAAATCGCTTACAGGTGTGAACAGAGGTGGTTCAGAGGTGTTTTATTGCGGAACAAAAAAAAAAAATATTTGAAACGGGGATGGGGGTGGGGGTTGTTTTTCATAAACAAATAAAAAAAATTAAAAAATTGATTACACAGTTTTGTAGATGCTATCGAACGATTTAATTTTTCATTTAACTTTTTTTCGATATCTTTAACCGTTTCTGAGATATTTCATGAAAAAGAAATTTCAATATTATTCAAGGGGTGATTTCTCCCTTCCATGTGGGGTTTAGCACGTAAAAAAAATATTTTCGTGTTGGGGATGGTTCACACTACTTGCGTGCAAATGGTCATATTTTTTTGAATTTCCAGGTTGCCTATGTTCCCTTGTAAGTACGTTACCGGCCCTAATTTCCACGTTACCTGTGCTTCTATCCAATTTTGTGTCCTTGCCCATACCGCCTCGGTCACTTTGAATTCCACTTCTCTCTTTCCCTTCGCATTTTGGCATTGCCTGTCGGTTTGTATGCTTTGTCGTGTATTTATGTCTGGTCTTAGTTGATCGAATTTCGTTGGCATTTCCCTGCTCAGCATCAGTCTGGCTGGCGTTTCGCCGGTCGTACTGTTTTGTCGATCTGTATTCGAATAATATTGTATCCACTGCTTTGTTTGGTTCCTTCCCTTCGCATAGTAATATCTTCAATTTTTGTTTGAATGATTTTACGAAATTTTCCGCTGCACCGTTAGATGCTGGATGTTTTACCGCCGAGCGGGTGTGCCATATCGCTAATTTTTTTTAAAAATGTTCCAAACTCTTCGCTTGTTCGATGGCGATTGCTGTTTTAACGGCGTTTTCTAATGTCAACTCCTCACTTTTAAGAAACGCTCTTCTAATATGTTTATTATGAGTTGCCGTCAGTAGTTGGTCCCGCCCCCCCCAGGGGCTGAGGATAACCCTTTCTGGCCACAGCTATGGGGTCTGGCACTCCCGGGGTACCCGAGCCACCGCAGGGTGGGGGCCAATGTGTTCAAAGGTCCCAGGACCGATTCCTTGTGTGCCCCCTTAGGATACGGCGTACCCACGAACCCGAAGCACCGGTAGACCAATACCACTGTGCAGTTATCCGTAATTGGTAGGAGCCTGGGCAACGAAGATCTGACCAGTGATCAAGACTGGTCCATCTATGGCCCGACCATGGGAAGGCCCACGTAAAGCGGTACGATCGCACGGGTAGTGGTTGGCCATATGCTGGTCAGGGGACGTAGTGAGCCCCGGCGGGAGTGCAGCGCAGTAATACTCTGGACGGGCGCCAGCCTCCAGAGCTGGTAGAGTTTTGGAAAGTGACTCGCCTCCACCAGTAGGGTTGTTAGTAGTTGTAAAAGGGGAGATCTAACTCAAATGACGTCATATCAGTCAGCGGATTGTGACGTCA
Organism: Anoplius nigerrimus; assembly: GCA_914767735.1. Classification (NCBI taxonomy): domain Eukaryota; kingdom Metazoa; phylum Arthropoda; class Insecta; order Hymenoptera; family Pompilidae; genus Anoplius; species Anoplius nigerrimus. The sequence continues at coordinate 1,574,613 of OU612081.1, forward strand.
TCGCACAGGACATGACCTCGTGACCTTGTTGTAGACGTAAACGCTGATGTTGTAAGGTCATTGACGCTTAACCGCCGACGTTGCAAGTTCTAGTAGGTTGGGTACGCGACCACGTTCAAGGTCGTTGGTGATACGGCTGACGTTGCAACTTGTACGCGACCACGTTGCAAGTTCGTCGGTCATACGTCACCTTGTTCTACAGTGGTACGTGACCACGTTCCGTTGGGTACATGACCACGTTCAAGGTCGTTGGTGATACGTCGCCTTGTTTTACGCTGGGGTACATAACCACAATCATTCACCGAGTTGTAGACCTAACCGCTGACGTTGCAACATTACTCGCGGGAGATAGGTACAGAAAATGAGGACACATAGGATTATAGTATGAATATTTCTTTATTTCAGCTAAGCTTATAAAAACAATAATAATTCATAGGATATGGTTTCACCGCTGACGTTGCAACTTTACTCGCGGGAGATAGGTACAGAAAATGAGGACACATAAGATTATAGTATGAATATTTCTTTATTTCAGCTAAGCGTATAAAAACAATAATAATTCATAGGATATGGTTTCTTATAAGCAATACACAATCACTAATACTAAAAGAAGTACAATTATTCGTAGGATTATAGTATGAATATTTCTTTATTTCAGCTAAGCGTATAAAAACAATAATTATTCATAGGATATAGTTTCTTATAAGCAATACACAATCACTAATACTAAAAGAAGTACAATTATTCGTCGCGAGGCGTATTAGCCGTTCTTACGATATCAGGCAATGCCAGCGCCAATAATTCGCAATCGATAATATCGTTACAATCATAACTATTCACAATATCATCTCTATCATATGTGTCGCAATGAATAATATCATTACTGTGATAATCACTGATGTCACAAATTGCAGCAATCACCTGCTCTTTATCGACAATTTGTTTGTGTCGAACAATCTTTACATAGTTGCGGAATTTGATACTAAGTCTATGTGTAATACGTTCTAACTCTTCATACCACAAAGCAATACATTCTTTGAGTTTGAACATAAAATTAAGTGTTGACGGTTTCAGAAGTATACTATTATCCGCAACCGAAAGTCTAAACATCCTGTATGGATACTTGATGTAAATCCCTATCGTTAACTCAAAAATTTTTATCTCCGAGTTCGATTGCTCGTCCCAAAACTCATCAGGGTTCGATAGAGGTTCCCAAAACAAGTCTTCAATTTCTGTTTGCTTCCGCAGTAGTTGTTGCCAAACATTGTAGTGAAACGTTATTATGATTCCCCGATTGTCACCGAGCACCAATTGAACGATGGGCGGTGGTCCGACGTTAATTCCAATTTCCAAATATCTGTAGGAATATGTGGTACGTTTTTTGCACAATGATTCATCGAGTACATAGTTTCGCGACAATAGAAGCATCGTGTCGTATGAATGTGAAGCGCTGTAAAGAATAAATGAAGCAAATATAATACTGAGTCCATTATTAGATATCATAGACGAAAAATAAATTAATGTATGTGTTTATGAGACTTACTCATCACGTTTTGTGAACTGTTTAACATCATCATAATTTGATTCACTTTGATTACGTCTTGAACTGCCGCATACATCCATCTTCTTATCAAGATACGGGTCCGAAAATTTATCCGACAAAAAAAAATTTAACTCGCACCAGTCTCTCTCTAAAACACGATTAACGCAGTAGACTCATCACTTATCGCCACGAACGAACCATATCCCTTCCAATCGCAAATCCCACTACTGCGCAACCATAGATATGTCGAACGTGACTATGAAATGGATATCAATTATGATATGAATTAGCAAAATAAACAAAAAAATCGGAAAGGTATGTGCAGAGAACACGTGGCTATGAAATGGATATGAATTGTGATATGAATTAGCAAAATAAACAAAAAAAATCGGAAAGGTATGTGCAGAGAACACGTGAATATGAAATGGATATGAATTAGCAAAATAAATAAAAAAATCGGAAAGGTACGTGCAGAGATATCAACGCCACACGTGGCTATGAAATGGATATCAATTATGATATGAATTAGCAAAATGAACAAAAAAAATTGGAAAGGTATGTGCAGAGGTATTAACGCCACACGTGACTATGAAATGGATAGCAATTACGATAGGAATCATCAAAAATCTTACGATGTGAAGTACCAAAAATAAGCAAATTCGCATCATATCCTCTTCTGCGATTTCAACTTCTGCTAGCATACTAGATTCCAAGGAAAATTCCAAGGAAAATCTCCGCATTATGAGTATAGAAACATTGTTCTAGAAGTCCATTTCGGTGTTATCATTTTGTTTTTCTAGTAAGTGTATTATCCCTAATATCGAGTGTAATAATGGCTGATATATCTGTGGAACGTGAATTATTGGATGAAGCCAAGCATGTGTCATCGCTGGACGAGTACAACGTTTGGGTTAACGAATACAACAAATGTCTTGAAGTATTACAAGAAACCGAACGAAATAAAATTCCGCGATTATCAATAGGAGGAAGAATCTCAGTGGTAGCGCGAATTGCGCGTCTGGAAGGAGTAAAGTGCTCATTAGATAGACGTTTCATCCAGAAGTCTGTAGTTTTGGCGCGAAATTGAGGCAGCTTTCGAAAAGCGTCTTCTTACCGGCATTGTAATACGCGGCTCCGAACGTTGCGATCACCTCCCCTTCGGAGGCGTCCGTCTGCGAAGTCGGACGACGCGGCCTTCGCGCCTCCGGAGGCACGCTGGGGCCCCTCCCGCACCTCCGGAGGTGATGAAAAAAATACAATCTAACTAGCATATCAGTTTGCACGAAGATGTATATTATGCTACTCTTGCGTCTATCCCCACTGTGAAACATACGATGAGGAATGGGCGTTTTTGCTGGACTCTACTTCATCTCCGTGGCGGCAACAGAATCATTACTTGACAAGTTCACATTAGATCAATATTGGATTGTAAATTGACATCAATATCTGAGAAGATGGAGGTAAGACATTTATTCAAATGGGTTAGATGTGGTGTGTGTATGTTACTAATTCAAACCCGTGTTATAACTATTTTAAGAAACTGTTTTTTATTTTTTTTCATAGTGTTCACAAGTGACCCATATAATAGACATGGATGGGTTCATGGTAGAGGGGAAGTTTATGATAAAGGATATGGCCATTGTGGCCATGGACGGCGAGATGAAGAAAGCCGAATTTTATTTGCGCAAAGTTTTTGATTTTTTATCCGTGAAGGATAAAAAAAGTGCCGTATACACATTTAATAATGTACGCGGAATGAAATTCTTGGATTACGTTCAAGAAGAGTATGAGCAAGATGATATATACACCGTGATAAATGATTGTATATCAGAATATAAAAATCCGGTCGTTGCTTATAAGGACGGCGTTCTCGAAAAAAGAATTTTAGATAAAATGCGCATACAAAATTGTAATTTAGAAAAATTTGGGTGTCCAACATTTTGCACATTGATGCGTGATTTGAAATATTATAACACAAACGTGCAAAACTGTTATCTGCACGAGAAGGTTATTTCCGGCAGGGGAACACCAATACATTGCCCAGCAGTGGAAATATCGGTGTTCAGAAAGTGGCTATTGGAAAATTATTACAAATAACCGAATTAATTATATTAAAAAGAATATATGAGGCATTCCATGCCAAATCGGACACTTTCCGACCTCACCCCCTTCGATTTTTTTTTTAATTTTTTATGTTTTTAAGACTGATGAAATACGCGTTCAAGAATTTTTTCAGAATTTTTTGACGGTCCGTTTCGAAAATATGAATTTTCTTAAAATTCGGGCTCATTTTTTCCAAATGCTCATAACTTTGCGAAATATGGACCAATTTCATCGTTCTTTTTTTCAAAATTTGTGTTTTTGAATGCTCTTTCAAGAAAAAAATATAATTTTTTTCGACATAATTTTTTTCTTTGTTTAATTTTTATTTCAAGCACAAAATATTTTCTATCTCGAAACACGTCCCCTTCGATTTTGTTGAAAAAATTCTCAAATAAACTTTGATGCATGTAAGAACTATAAAAAAATTTCCATCGTGGGGAAACTCTTCGTTCTATTTTTTTTCTTTTTTCGAAAATATCCATTCTCTCAAATCGTTTGTTCCGTTTCAATGAAAATGTTTTTTTTCGAGATGTATGCCCCGTCCGATTTTTTTGAAAAAATTCTCAAAAATACTTGGATGGATATAAGAACTTTTAAAATTTGTCCGATCGTGGGGAAACGTTTCGTTCTATTTTTTTTCTTTATTCGAAAATATCTATTCTGTCACATCGTATATTCCATTTCAATGGAAAATGTTTTGTATCTCGAAACACGTCCCCTTCGATTTTTTTGAAAAAGTTCTGAAATAAACCTTGATGCATGTAAGAACTATAAAAAAAATTTCCATCGTGGGAAAACTCTTCGTTCTATTCTTTTTCTTTTTTCGAAAATATCCATTCTCTCAAATCGTTTGTTCCGTTTCAATGAAAAATGTTTTTTTTTCGAGATGTATGCCCCGTCCGATTATTTTGAAAAAATTCTTGAAAATACTTGGATGGACATAAGAACTTTTAAAATCTGCCTGATCGTGGGGAAACGTTTCGTTCTATTTTTTTTCTTTATTCGAAAATATCTATTCTGTCACATCGTATATTCCATTTCAATGGAAAATGTTTTGTATCTCAAAACATGTCCCCTTCGATTTTTTTGAAAAAATTCTCAAAGAAGCTTTGATGCATGTAAGAACTTGAAAAAATTTCCCATCGTGGGGAAACGTTTTGTTCTATTTTTTTTCTTTATTCGAAAATATCTATTCTGTCACATCGTATGTTCCATTTCAATGAAAAATGTTTTTTATCTCAAAACATGTCCCTTTCGATTTTTTTGGAAAAATTCTCAAAGAAGCTTTGATGCATGTAAGAACTTAAAAAATTTGTCCGATCGTGGGGAAACTCCGTTCCATTTTTTTTCTTTCTTCGAAAATATCTATTCTAACAAATCGTATGTTCCGTTACAACGGAAAATGTTTTTTATCTCAAAACATGTCCCCTTCGATTTTTTTGAAAAAATTCTCAAATAAACTTTGATGCATGTATGAACTAATAAAAATTTCCCATCGTGGGGAAACTCTCCGTTCTATTTTTTTTCTTTATTTGAAAATTCTGATCGTTTTGGTGGTTAAATTGAAATGGAACATACGATGTGACAGAACAGATATTTTCAAATGAAGAAAAAAAATAGAACGGAGAGTTTCCCCACGATGGGAAATTTTTATTAGTTCATACATGCATCAAAGTTTATTTGAGAATTTTTTCAAAAAAATCGAAGGGGACGTTGTTGGAGAGGCCGGAGACGGAGATAGGTCTTACTTGCTACGCGTCGAACGAACTAATCGCACATGGCAACAAGAGACACTGAATAAGTGGAGGGGCACGCGACACCAAAGACGCGTGACTCAGAAATACAAAAAAAAGGGACTGGACCGGTACAGGTGTACCGTCCCTCACAACATCCGCGGGTCGCATAAAATCGCAGATCCTCTTCACTTCCCCTCGACACGCGGTTCAGCACAGCTACCCCCTTCTCATGCCCAAATACGACAAGCATTTCAAATGCTTCGCGCCTGGAAGAGCCTTGGTAAGAACGTCGGCGGCCATATCGTCCGTCGACACATGTTCAGGTTGATCCGTCCGTCCTTGAGGACTTCTCGCACGAAATGGTGACGAATGTCTATATGTTTCGTCCTGTTGTGAAACACAGGATTGTTGGCAATCTTGGACGCCCCAATGTTGTCATTCAGCATCGTGACGGTGGCCAGACCGCGAAACCCGAGCTCCGTCAGAAAACCATGAAGGAATGCCGCCTCCTTCGCCGCCTCGGATAAGGCCATGTACTCGGATTCGGTGGACGAAAGCGCCACCGTGCGCTGCTTTCTAGAATTCCAACTGATAGCTCCGCCTGCTAGAACAAATGCGTAACCGGTGAAAGACCTCCTATCCACCGTACAATTTCCCCAGTCGGCATCGACATATCCTCTTGTAGACTGCTTCCCGGGCTCGTACACAAGGCAATAATCAGTTGTGTGCTTTAAATACCTGAGCACCCTTTTTGCAGCGGCCCAATGTGATCCGTCGTAGCATGTTAAAAACTGACTCAAATAGCTCACCGTGTGGGCGATGTCGGGCCTCGTGGCTACCGCCAAGTACATTAAGCTCCCGATTAACTCACGATAAGGCAGCTTTTCATCCTCTGGGTCAGCCGGATCCGTCCGCTTTTGGAGTCTCGTTCCGGTGTTCATAGGCGTGGACACCGGGTTGCACTCTGACATTCCAAAGTTCCCTAGCAGATCCCTAATGTAGCCTTTCTGGTGAATCAATATACTCTCGCCTTCGCGCTGAAACTCAATTCCGATACAGCACTTGACATCTCCCAGATCGTTTATTTCGAATGACCCGCCCAGGTGACTCTTGACTTCATTAATCGACTCTACCCTGCGAGCAGCGATCAAGATGTCGTCAACGTAAATGGCTATGATCACCGAGTCTTCCCCTTGACCAATGCTGTAGACGCAAGGGTCTGCGTTAGAGGGCTTGGCCCCCAGCTTTTTCAATCTTTCGTCGAGGTGCTTGTACCAGCTTCGACCAGCTTGGCGCAGGCCGTACAATGCCTTCTTCAGTCTAAACACCTTGTTGCCCGATCTTATGTCTTCAAGCATTCCTGCGGCCTTTCTCCGTATTGCGACGTCCGACTCGACCCGAACAGTCTCCTCCTAGGCCTCCTCGAAGAATTGTGGTATTCTCATGAATACATCCTCTTCAAGGGTTCCGTTGAGATACGCCGTAGAGACATCGAACTGGCGCATCTTCATCCCATATTGTGCGGCAAGAGCGGTGACAATTCTGATCGAGCTCAAGCGTGCCACCGGAGCGAAAGACTCGAAGAAATCGACCCCGGGCTTCTGCGCGAAGCCCTGCTCTACTATCCGCGCTTTTCTTCTTTGAAGGGATCCATCCGGATTATATTTATTTCGTAGAACGAAACGGCCGCCGATGCTCGACTTGCATGCTGGACTATCTACCACGTCCCATGTGTCGTTTTTCACGATCGACCGCACTTCTTCGGCCATCGCCGACTTTCACTCGTCCCTTGATTTCCCTGATATCGCGCATCTTATGGGAATTTCGGCTGTGCATGCCATTTCAGTCTCGTCGCCCGACTGTGCGTCTTCATTTTGCTCATCGTGGTCGTGTTCGTCCTCGCGTTGCTCTGGGACGTCTGGCTCCGATTCGGGATTCTCCATGACAGCTGGATGGAACAATCTTCGAGGCCTCCCTCTGCGTCCGGTGCGTTTAACGCGAGGTCTTCCTCTGCCGCGTCTCGGACCTTCGTTTCGTTGTCGGTGGCCCTCTTCCTCGATCGTCTCTCCCATCTGTGGCTCCCGACTTACCACGATGGTAGTGTTTCGAGGCTCGCCGCCGATGCGGTACTCCTGATTGGCCATCTCCACGGGCGCAAATTCCTGAAGCATTTCTTCAGTCTTCACTGATGCGCTCTCCGAGAATCTCACGTCGCGGGACATTTCCACTTTACTTAGGGCCGGTATCCAGACCCTGTATCCCTTGGATTGCTCGGCGTATCCAACAAGGATTCCCTCTCTAGAACGAGGCTCGAACTTCCCCTTCTGGTGACTCGTATTTAAACAGAAGGTCCTACACCCAAACTCGTGTAAATGAGCCACGCTCGGTATTCTTCCGTGCCATGCCTGGTACGGCGACATTTTTGCCAAACTTCTTGTTGGGCATCGATTCCGGATGTAGTTCGACGTTGATACGGCTTCCGCCCAAAATGAGGCCGGTAGCCCCGATTGGATAAGAAGACATCTAGCCATTTCGACGAGAGTCCTGTTCTTGCGTTCGGCAAGGCCGTTCTGCTCCGGACTTCTTGGTACGGTCAATCTTCGCTGAATACCGCGAGCACGGAGAAAGTCGTCGAATTCTCCGTTGCAATACTCGCGACCGTTGTCGCTTTGCAGGAATTTTATCCTCCTCCCAGTGAGGTTTTCCGCCATCGCCTGGTATTCGCGGAACATTTGGAACACTTCGTTCTTCCTGTGTATAAACCGCACCTGGCACCATCGAGTGGCCTCGTCAATGAATGTGACGAAGTATAGTGACCTTCCGTTCGATTCCACCCTCATCGGGCCGCACACATCTGTATGCACTATTTCGAGAGGCACGGTTCGCTTAAGGTTACCCTTCGGGAATGGTGCTCGCGTCATTTTGCCTTGCGCACAGATTTCGCATGTGACGCTTCCCGCCAGTTTCGCTTTTTCCAAGCCTTTGACCATACGGTTATTTTTTGCTCTTCGGATATCGACGATATTTACGTGGCCTAATCGACGATGCCAGCGCATTAGATCGCTAATGTGCTCATCCGCGTCGCGAACCGAACTCGAGACAGCGCCGCACGTTTCCATCTCTTTGTCCTGAACGTAGTACAGTTTCCCGGCGCGTTCAGCTGTAAGGATTACGTTTCCGGCTCGGTCAATGACCGATGCCCGATATTTATTGAACCGTATTTCGAAACCGCAATTTTTCCCACCGATAATAGGTTCGAACGCAGATCGGGAACAAAAAGAGCATCCTCAAGGTCGATGTATCGCTCGGTACCCTCAACATGCGTCGCGATTGAGACGGTTCCTCTTCCAACGACGGTTGTCGAAGCGTTACTCGCTAGATTTAACGATGCGCGGTCCATTTTCGCTATCCTACGAAACTTCCTCGCATCTTTGCACAAATGCGATGTGCACCCGCTATCGAGGCACCATCGCTTATCGTTTGTCTCATCGATACGCAATGCCTCGGCGTCGCACGCTGACGCATACAGACTCGTTATGTCGGCTGACTTTGCGTGGGGTCGTGCGTTCCCGTGAGTGCGTCTGCACTCGGCCGCCTTGTGTCCGACCTTGTTGCATTTGAAACATCGAATTTTGACCGACGAGTCCCAGCTACCGCTATCGATCGCGCGATTCTTTTTCTTGTCGTAGGATTGTTTTGCAAAATTTCTACCGACAGCCATTGCGTTTTGTACTTCCGGCCGTTCCTTACCGCGCGCGTCGTGTTCCTCGATAATTTTTATTTTCAAGGCCTCCGATGAGGGAAGTTTATCGCGGGATTCAATCGCACATCGAAATGTCTCGAACGTCGAGGGGAGACTGTATAACAGCAAAATTGAAAGCAATTCTGGATTGATGTTTACCTCCATTGCTTCCAACTTGTCTACCACGTCGAAGAACGATTTAATGTGCTCGCGCACATCTTCGCCGTCTTGCATTTTCTTTAGAACGACTTGTTTTAACAACGTGGCTTTCCTCGCTGGTCCTTTCGACTCGAAGATCTGTTCCAATTTCACCCACAGCTCGCGTGAAGTCGCGCAATTCTTCACTTGTTTTAGTTCCGCCGGGCTTATTCCTCGAAGAATTTCGGACATTGCCTTTTCGTCGTTGCTCTTCCATTTCGAATTTGCTGCAACCGACGCGGGTTTGTTTGCTACAATGGCTGGTTCTTCGATTCCACCTTTCACGTAGTCCCAAAAGTCGCACTTTATTAGCAATGCACGCATGTGAATTTTCCACGTGTCGTAGTTTGTGCCGGTCAGAGTCTCGATTCTGGTGATGCCCGACATCGCGTTTATCTATTAACCGTATGCACACGCGACACGTATTTTCCGGTTCGCACGGTTACGTCGTACTTTTCACTTTTCACTTTTTACGTGTAGCGTATCTATTTCGGCATCTGGGCCCATAACCTGTTGGAGAGGCCGGAGACGGAGATAGGTCTTACTTGCTACGCGTCGAACGAACTAATCGCACATGGCAACAAGAGACACTGAATAAGTGGAGGGGCACGCGACACCAAAGACGCGTGACTCAGAAATACAAAAAAAAGGGACTGGGCCGGTACAGGTGTACCGTCCCTCACAACATCCGCGGGTCGCATAAAATCGCAGATCCTCTTCAGACGTGTTTCGAGATAGAAAATATTTTGTGCTTGAAATAAAAATTAAACAAAGAAAAAAATTATGTCGAAAAAAATTATATTTTTTTCTTGAAAGAGCATTCAAAAACAAAAATTTTGAAAAAAAGAACGATCAAATTGGTCCATTTTTCGCAAAGTTATGAGCATTTGAAAAAAATGAGCCCGAATTTTAAGAAAATTCATATTTTCGAAACGGATGGTCAAAAAAATCTGAAAAAATTCATGAACGCGTATTTCATCAGTCTTAAAAACATAAAAAATTAAAAAAAAAATCGAAGGAGGTGAGGTCCGAAAGTGTCCGATTTGGCATGGAATGCCTCATATATATATATAAGAAAAAAAGATAAAAAGATAAAAAGAAAAAAAATAGGACGAAGAGTTTGCCCACGATCGGACAATTTTTTAATGTTGATATATCCATCCAAGCTTCTTTGAGAATTTTTTCAAAAAAATCGATCGGGGCGTGTTTTAAGATAAAAAACATTTTTCATTGAAACGGAACGTACGACCTGATAGAACAGATCTTTTCGAATAAAGAAAAAAAATAGAACGAAGAGTTTGCCCACGATCGGACAATTTTTTAAAGTTGTTATATCCATCCAAGCTTCTTTGAGAATTTTTTCAAAAGAATCGATCGGGGCGTGTTTTGAGATAAAAAATATTTTGTGCTTTGAATTAAAAATAAACAATAAACAATTCTTTTTTGGTTAAAATTATAATTTTTTCTTGAAAGATCATTCAAAAACACAAATTTTGAAAAAAAGAACGATCCAATTGGTGCATTTTTCACAAAGTTATGAGCATCTCAAAAAAAAGAACCCAAATTTTAAGAAAATTCATATTTCCAAAACGGACCGTCAAAAAAATCTGAAAAAATTCATGAACGCGTTTTTGATCAACCTCAAAAACATATAAAATTTAAAAAAAAATCGAAGGGGGTGAGGTCGGAAAGTGTCCGATTTGGCATGGAATGCCTCATATATATACGTTTGTTTGTGCATCTTTTTATGAATATAGATTTGATTTCACAACAATTACATACTGTTATTCTTGGTATGAAAAGTACCCGTTTTACTACATAAGTTTATATTTGCCGATGCACTGTAGATTTGTTCTGGTAAAACGATTCTAAGTATTCAAGTGTGCCAAAAGTTTAAAAGTTTAAGTAATATTTGTTGTTCTCGTTCGGATTTAAGTAATTTCTGCTAGACAACAATAAATATTATTTAAACTTTTAAACTTTTGGTACACTTGAATACTTAGAATCGTTTTACCAGAACAAATCTACAGTTCTGGTAAAACGATTCTAAGTATTCAAGTGTGGTTGCATGTGCGGCGGCGGCGATAACGTTGGAACAAACATATTAAATGAAATGCTTGTGCTGAATGTGACAGATCAGGTTAGGAGCGTTGGAAATTCACTTGGAAACAACACTGTAAACGTTGCCAACAAGTCGTGCAGTTGTACTGTAAAGAAGAAGAGAACATCATTTTTTTAAAATCGTTGGGATTTGTTGTGTCGGCTGAAGCCAGGGCCTAGTCACTCCCCTCTTGTAAAACGTGGTAAGTACCGCCGCGCCATCTATACGCAAAACCCACTAGATGAACTAAAATTGTGACTAGGATCGTGTTTCCAAAACCCCAGGTTGTAGTGCTTCAAAAAGTGGATGCACTGTAGATGTGTTCTGGTAAAACGATTCTAAGTATTCTTCGCATAGGCTACCCAGTGAGTGCCTGGTCTTTCGATATCATCTAAATTTATTATAGCGTTTTCATTCATCCACGGTGATGCAGGCAATGTGTTGCGCATGAAAACACCTCTAAAGAATGGGATATGCATACGCTCAGCCAATCGCTGCAATTGGATGTTAGTAGTGACACCTGTTGGTAATTTCACTATCGACTGAGTTTTTTTTTTATTTTTTTTCTATCAATACCCTTCCCGCGCTTATATGGTGTGAGATAAAGTCCACGACCTTCCATGGAACGATTGTGACGTTGTATCTCCAGTAGCTGACGTTGGGCAGCCTTGTTATCATTCACCGCCTTCGCAACCCCAGCAGCCCCACCAATAAACGAACCGAGAGCTCCTAATATCGGAATAAATGGTAAAATACCGCCACGTTTTGCTATCGGAAGTATGCGCTTTTTTTTAGATACTTTCTTGGCACGTTTTTTCACTATTTTCTTTAAGCCCATACCCACTTTCGTCTTAGCGTTCATTGCCGCCCACACGGCTGCGGCGGCAGCTTTCTCACCGAGTGTAGAATTTCTGCTGACAATGCGTTCTTGCGCCTTGTTAGCAAGTATTTTATCTGCGATGTGTCTCTTATCTAAGCTGTCGCTTAAAGAATATGCAATATCGTGATCGCGGCACGCTGCATCCAGCGGATTAACACCTTGATCACCTCTAGCTAACCGTTTTCTCAAATGAGTACCAGGACCACAAAATTGATATCCTGGAATATGCAACTCGAAGGGTAGTGCATTTATCATGCGATTTAACAAACCGCCGCCAATTTTCACATTGGTCGATGACATTTATCACAGTCAAACAATGAGTTTTGAAATGTGAATAATTATCCAAATGGAATACTAGATGTACTCATATCTTAACTTAATCAGGCAGATTTAAAAACTAAACGTATTTCGGTTGTGCATCCTGTATATATATGAACCTCTAATGTTAAAATAGCGTTTATCTAACTGAGTTTAGTATTGGTGAAAACATGCGTTTTGTACGACAACCTATGACGATCTGTGTAAAAAATTTTGATGAAAAGACTCAGATAATATCAAAAAATGAAACACGCAAGCATGGAAACATGCTACCTAGCGCTATACGAGGTATCATTTGCGGTCCATCGAATTGTGGTAAGACCAACGTGCTGATGAGCTTATTGGAAAGCCCACAGGGATTACATTTTGAAAACTTATACATGTACTCGAAATCGTTACAACAACCAAAATATCGCTATTTGGAGATTTTAATGTTGACAATTGATGAAATTGGGTACTTCACTTTTTCCAATAATAGCGAGGTAATTCCTCCTGTTGAAGCTCTGCCGAATTCAATCTTTGTTTTCGATGACGTAGCATGTGACAAGCAAGATGCGATAAGAGAATACTTCGCCATGGGCCGCCACTCAAACGTTGACTGTTTCTATCTTTGTCAAACATATGCGGAAATACCTAAACATCTCATTCGTGATAATGCACATCTATTGATTATTTTTAAGCAGGATGACACTAATTTAAAACATTTATATAATGATCATGTGAACACTGATATGTCATACCAGGACTTTTGCGAATTGTGCAATAAATGTTGGCAGCGCAAATATGGTTTTGTCGTAATAGACAAGGACAGTTCCATGACGCATGGACGCTATAGGAAGGGATTTAACGACTTCGCAATGCTGTGAACCAGTTAGTGTTCATTGTGCGATCGTAAAAAATACATTCATTGAGGTGTTGGAGCATCATTTCGCAGCTATGACGAAAACAAGTGGTGTCGGTATAGAGATCAATGATCGCGAAAAAGTTGTGAGGGAGATTGCCAAAACCAGTGAATCGATTCGCAAAAAATATCGCGCTTTGAAAACTGGTAGGATTGAAGAAGATATGACCTTGGGGCGACAATTGAAATCTATCATCAATCCTCTAAAACAGATTGCGGAGAATGTTAACAGTGAGAAATCTGACACCTCAGTGAAAGAAATATCTGCAGAGTCAGCGAATACCACACCAGCTCCTGATAGAAACATGCCACTGCGAAAGAAATTATGTAAGACAAAACGTTCAAACGTTTCCATGGACCATTCGTTGTGATCGTCTACATCAATTGAGGCAAAGAGGCGGTTCACAAATGTGCGAAGTTCAGCTCCTATCATAAGCTATGGAATGCCGACGCATACTGATGAAAATGTATCGCGTGAACCTTCGTCTGTACATTCACCGCATGTCGATGAAGATATCTTTGAAACCTCAAACGAACCATTAGCAACATCAGTTAGACGCGAACTCAAAACATTTGATGGGCAGGAAATGTTGCGTACCCATTTTGGAAAACTTGGACAAAAATATGTGGGGGAAGTTCTGCCCAGTGATAAAAATAATCAGATAGATTACGTTTACGGAATATATTTTAGCGACAACGGAATGATGCTTGGCGATAAACGTTTTGATGTGGATAAAAATGATAATATATTCATAAGAGATGTACGATATGTGGGAACACCTGGTATTTATGAACTTATTATCAAAAGAATCCCCGATGATGCCATCTACACCGAAGCTGATAAAGAAAAGTATAGAGACATATTGCTGGCAACGAATGCTCACATGCTTGGCCCCTTACTATATCAAAGAAAGGTTGGTCGAGGTTTCACCGTATCTCCGACAATGATACTAAACAATAATTCAATCGATTACGTTTATTGGAACGATCCCAACGAGTTAGTGGACCGTTTGCGTTTGCTCGAAGCTTCACGTCATGCTGGTAATAATGCTCATGGCAACGAATTTCAATCGATCATCGAGGAACTTCGAGATGCTGGTTTCATTATAAATTGAATCAAGCTTCAAGCCAAATGTGTCAGTTCGCATGGAAATGTCGATCAATAAATTTGGATCCTCGCGAGACAAAAGTAGACTATCTATGGACTATTATAAATGGAGTGGAATGCTTCGAAATTATGTGCGCAGCAGTGCACTTTGTCTAACATCACGCGGTTTTGATGCGAGATCACGCAAGATTCAGCATGTTGCCGAGCCACAGTTGGATAGCGACGCAGCTAATAAATCATATGTCGAAAGCATCATGCCGATTTTTAGAGAGCGGCTAGAAACCATCGAGAGCAGATTAGGCCTCATCGAACAAGAAATACAATCGCTGCGACATGATATCGATAATGTAGGCACATTATCTACTTTGGCTCCAATAAATAAAGATGATCGCCTCAATATAAACTAGAGTCGCAAAAAATGTATAAAGAGGAGAAGCATTTCAGTATCGAAAAGCGGAGACTGGTGGACGAATTGCATTCCTCAGCAAGAAGATCTTTCCCCCGTAGGAGAGTTATAGTGCGAGGATATGACGATCTGTGGCAAGCAGATGTCGTTGAGATGCGTCCATATTCACGACTCAACAAGGGTTACCACTACATACTTACGGTTATTGATGTATTAAGCAAGTATGCTTGGGCCGCACCGTTAAAGAGTAAGAGTGGAAAAGATGTAGCCGATGCATTCTCCAGAATAATTCGACACTATGGAAGATGTCCAAAAAATTTGCAAACTGATAGAGGAAAGGAATTTTATAACGTCTCTATGCAAGCACTTTTGAAGAAACATGATATTAACCATTACTCAACATATTCGGTTATGAAGGCATCTGTTGTTGAACGATTCAATCGTACGTTAAAGAATAAAATGTGGAAACTTTTTACACTCAATGGAACCTACAGATGGATCGATGCGCTACCACGTTTAATTATGGATTATAATAAACAAAAGCATCGAACTATTGGTTTGCGCCCTGTGGATGATACTCCAGCCATTGCCAATAAACTGTTAAAAACGGTGTACAATAATATAAAGATTGCCGCACCTGCAAAGTTCAAAGTCGGCGATTCTGTACGTGTGAGCAAGTTCAAAACAGTTTTCGATAAGGGTTATACACCGAATTGGAGCACAGAGGTATTTTCCATCGACAAAGTGCAGATAACTAATCCTGTAACCTATCTCCTCAAGGACTCTAACGGAAACCCTGTCGCGGGAGGATTCTATGAACATGAACTGCGTCTTACTGCTGATCCTAACATTCATTTGGTTGAAAAGGTGCTGCGAAGGAAAAATGATAAAGTTTATGTAAAATGGTTAGGCTTTGACAAATCACATAATTCGTGGATACATAAGAACAATATCTTATAAAACATGTTTATTGTTTTTTTCAATTTATATACATGTATTTACAATAATAAATGTATTTTCTTCTCACTTATGTGTTTTCTGTCGGTATCCTATAATGCCCCCATGGTAACGTTTCTGTAGAACCAGGTATGATGTATCTCTTGTCATCGTATGGACTCAACGCAATCTTCGCTTCAGAAACAGTGTAAACTTCATGCAGCTTTGACCTTATACATGATTGGCGGCGCACTATTTCAATTGAGTCTCTCAAAGATGTTATGGAATCGTCAAAACTTATTGTGCGTGCAACAATATTACTTTTCACACCTTTAATTTTTTTCTGATCGTTTTGTCCATACACCTTGAGCGAATACATCTTGGATCTCAGACCAACAAATTCATGCATTATCATTCCGTTGTTTTCATCCTTCATCAGTCCAGGTACCTTCTTATTCATCAGAGGTATTACATATACATTATTAATAGGATAATCACTAGTATCGAATTTTTCGATATCACGTTTCAGTAACTCATAAACATCATCACACTCAAAATGATAAATTAAACTATCGGTATCCGTATACATTATTTTACATTTTTCCTGATAGAGGGGCTTAATATAATTGTAATGAAATTCGTATAGGCATGTATTTGATATGTCTAGAATAGACATACCTACATAAATCGGTTTATTGAATTTAATCTCAAGGTTACGCAATTCTATAGCTGTTAATTTATCTGAAAAAATGCTTCTACTGTGAAAATTTGGCATAGATATCAGTGCCTCTGCACCGTACCTCCCCTCCCACTTCGTTATAAGCTTAACGTTAACGTGATTACGCACATTCTCCATAGTTTTACCAAATACCGCGTTGTTCATTAATTTGTACAAATTTTTTTCGAAATTGTTTGTGGCTTGTGTTCTAAACTGTGTGTTTAATTCAATGTAACTTCGAAGCCATGGCGCTTGAACGAATTGTAAGATACGGTGAATTTTTATTATTTGAAGGCCGTGGCGTATGCATTGTTGCAGGTTGCGATAGTGCAACCCGTAACGTTTCCTATTGTACAGGGTTGCTAGAAGTTTTACACTTCGTTTACCCACCGGTTTGTCACGTATTGGACAGAATGGGAGATCGGCATGCAGATCATGCAAATGTTGCGGATACTCCAAGTCAACTTCAATAATATAACCGATGGATGAATCTGGAGCGATCGATGATACATCAAATTTTGATATGTCATTGACCCATTCAAATTTAGCATACGGTAGTGGTTGACACATTGCCCACCCATACAAATTATTTACATCGTAGTACATGAGATAAGTTGATGATTTTGTGGGGTCGTAAGACTGCATATACTTGTTATTAGCATGTGCGTATCTATTAGAACATTGACTCAGCCCACCTCGGATTCCCCGCTCGATAAACATGACCATGTCAATGTCGGTGAGCAATTCAAATGTAATTTTTGTATGTTTCAACATAGCATCCCACGTGAATCCTGGCAATGTATAATAATGTGCGGGATCCAGTCCATAGCTTGTGATGCAGCTATCGCGAAAGTTTTGAAAAATATCACTCAATAAAAGAATATCTGTTTTTAAATACAAGTCGCTATATTCACCTAATGTTTTAATGCCAAATCTTTGCCATACATCCAATGCGTGCGCATAATCGTTTTCAGACACCGTGTCTCCCGTTAGCGAACTATAAAACATTTCACGAGATGGTAAACACACATCCTGAAGTTTATCCAGACTATCTAAATACTCATACGGAAAAACACCCTTCCGCATTAATAATTCAATTTTCTCTGTGGACAAATTTTGAAATTGCGAATGTAGAATTCTGAATTTATCTATGCTGAGGAATGATGCTGTTCGGGAATCTCCCGAAGTAATTGGGTCACCGGCCACAGGACTTCGGCGGCAGCAGCTCCTGAGCGCCCGAAGTCACATGGTGTGACGTCACGCATCTCACCGGCTACCGGTAGCCCACGTGCGACCGGCCCTTTTACTTTGCGTATAGTTCAAATTGCGAACGGACGTGGTTTTCTAAGAGTTTCGTTAGCGAGTGTAATTGTGTTACTCCTGCATACTTGTGATCCACGAGATTATGTAAGTTACCAATTACCTTTTCAATCTCGAACGATAGTTCATTGCACAGAAATGCCACATAATTAATATAATTATGTGGCAGCTACATTGCGGCGCAACGTGGTTCACTTCGTGCTTCTCGATCTCTTGACCAGTCCTCTGTGCATTAATATAATCTCGTGGACTTTATTCTCAAATATACAACTCAATCTCGAAATCTCGCTAACGAAACACGCGCGATCAACGATCAAATCTCTAATGTGCTCGCTCGATAGACTATCAGACTCTCAAAAATGTACCTGAGAATAAACGACTGTTAATCATTGTGAATTTACTTGTCTCAACCCCGGCTTAACACCATCCCGGCAATTATCTCGAGATAAACCATCTAAATCTCGAACAGATGCCAATTTGTCAAAACTGGAGTTAAGAAATTTGAATGAGTCAATGAAACGTAATTTTATGTGTTTCTTAGGATTGTTGTGTGTGTCCTGTACAATCTTTGTAAATGATATATATTTTTCTTTGGTTTTTGGTAGTACGCTGACTCCCCCCTTAAATGCATTGGCTATTTCGATTATCACAAAATGCGCGTCATAACCGGATAAGTTATGGAATATTACCGGGATCGTATATGAATCTTTGTGATTTAAATTACAATTTGGATGCGCAGGACCTCGGTATCGTCCAGTAAGATGACAGTGATCGTACACCTTCGAATCCTGTGATTCAAACGGTTTTTAACATATATGACAATGAGTTGCATCATGAAACATTTTACACTCTTCTTCCGACATTTTTGCCATGGGTATGTTTGTTGATAAGATGTTTCCTACCCGGTGTGCTATTTGATTTAATTCTTCAACAAACCATGAAATGCAGTTTGCACTGCGCTGATATCTAAATTCGGATAATGAATCATTATACGAGCAGCATATATAATATCCTATACTAAATGCTTTGTGATGCTGATATGAATATGATTTTAACGTTTTTTCATCATTGCTCTGTATAGTTTTCTCTAAGATGCACTCAATGTCTGCATAAATTACAAATGGAACACGCTCCTTCCTACTATGGTTTGTGAAAGTGAGCCATTTGTTGGACTCGTCAGGCAAACGTATAGCACAGTCGTTTAACTGAAGGCAGTCTATTGCATGTTGTTCCAGTTTGTTATTGGTAGTGAAGTAATGTAAGCAGCTAAAAAAATATAAAAAATTAAAATTATGCAATTGTATAAATTTCTTACTCACATTTTATTTTTCATTGTACCTACTAACGTACCGTTTGCAGATATATCTATCACCGTGATGTTTGCTTATTTGAAAGCTTACGAGCCTGGATAAATTCTTAATCCATACGAAATGTCCTACATTTTGCTTATCTTGCAAATATAAGATATCAACGTGTCTATCATATTCACATCTTGAAATACGTATTGGATATATTTTATATGATCTTCCTCTCTCCTCAATTTCACAGCTGTATACATTGATAGATATATTATTTAATTTTTCAAATTTTGCGATTTGATTTATCGTCATTGGAAATTGAATATCTTGAAGTTTTAGTACTGTTGCGTAGTGTGGATATTGGTTTATTCTATCGACATTTTTCTTGGCCGGATACAGCGCGCAACAACGGACCAAGCGAAACACGCATTGTCATTCGATTTAACATTAATAACCGCACGTTTCAGCATAATTTCGCGTGGTAGGTTAATATCACATCCCGCATGAAATGGATTATATTTGTTAATATTAATCATTAAGTGAATTATTCGCGATAATGCCCACCCACTGTCCCTTTCTTGAAACTCCTCCAATGATGACATCGTGGATTCAATGACGTGTGTATCATACCAGTCCACTATGTCCGAAGTGTGATAAATTTCATAGTTTTTAGTATTAATTGTCTTATCCATTTTCTTGTCGCTGGTCACAAATTCCCCGGTGAACATGGTATTCACTTTAATATTTTGGTGTATACGTAAAATATTACGTACATTTTCAATCACCGTGTCCTTTGCTTCTTCCAAAAATTGTCGAGGCTCGATATGGTTATAATTGATTACAATGCCGGTAAGAAGACGCTTTTCGAAAGCTGTCTCAATCTCGCGCCAAACTACAGACTTCTGGATGAAACGTCTATCCAATAAGCACTTTACTCCTTCCAGACGCGCACGTCGCGCTACCACTGAGATTCTTCCTCCTATTGATAATCGCGGAATTTTATTTCGTCCGGTTCCTTATAATACTTCAAGACATTTGTTGTATTCGTTAACTTAAACGTTGTATTCGTCCAGCGATGACACATGCTTGGCTTGATCCAATAATTCCCGTTCCACAGATATATTAGCCATTATTACACTCGATATTAGGGATAATACGACTTCCGTTTCCGGGTGACTGAGGAATGCATGTGGTGCGAGTGAGGTGAGAGAGAGAAGTATGAAAGAAGGGAGTAAGAGTGAGTAAAGAGTGAAGAGACAGTGCGCGCGGGGTAGAGGGTGTAAGGAAGTGGGTGAGGGAGTGTTAGTAGGCTTTTTGGTGCGAGTGGGTGGGTGGAATAAAGAAAAAGGAACAGGCGAGCTAGTCTGGAGGTTAGGGCAGTGAAGATAGGTTTGGTAGGCGAGAGAAAGAGGGAAAGAGGAAGCGCAGAGGCATCTAGCGGGTGCGGTCGAAAGTAGAGAGGTGAGAAAGGGAACTGGGATAAGGAAGGCTGAGGGAGAGAAGAAGAGGAATGGATTGTGAGATAGGGAAGGCAGGGGGAGGGGAGAGGGGAAAGGGAGAAGTGAGCGCAGAGACGGGAATGAGGCAGATGAAGTTGGAATTTGTGAGAAGGGGGAGTGGAGGGGAAGGAGATAGTTTAGACAGGTTGTCAGGCAAGGGAGGGAACCGCAGTGAGGGGCGAGGGGGGAGGGTGGGGAGGGTGAGAAGCAGGAGGGGGATAGAAGGCAAGTAGGAATGAGGGAAGAGGTCGCGAAGCAGTTGACGCAGAGAATGGGGGAGTTGAGGAGGGATGGAGAGAGGGAGGAAGAGAGAAGGGAGGAGAGCGGGAGGAGGGAGGAGGAGAGTTGGGTGGTGAGATGGTGCAAGGAGCAGGAGAGAAAGCAGGATAGATGGAGGATGGAGGAGGAGGAGAGAAATGAGGAGAGCCGGAGGAGGGAGGAGGAGAGAAGGCAAACAAGGTGGATGGAGTGCGAGGCGCTGAAGGGGGAAGGAGGGAAGGCCCCGGCAGGTGACAGAGGAAAGGGAGAGGTAACAGCAGAAGCGGGTCTGAGGCAGACGATGCTGGAATTTGGGAGGAGGGGAAGTGGTGGTGAAGGGAGTAGCTGGGACAGGTCAGGTTTAGCAGGGAAGAGAAGGAAGCGAAGCCAGGGAGCAAGGGGGGTGACGGGCGAGGGGGCGGGAGGGGGTGAAAAGCCGGAGGGGGACGCAGGGTTGGTGAGGATGTTGGAGGAGTTTGGAAGGAGATGGTTGAGGGAATTGGAGGACGTAAGGGAGGAGAGGAGGAAGGAGAGGGAGGAGGGGGAGAGGGAGAGAGAGAGGGAAAGTAAGGAAGAAGAGAGGAGAAGGGAGAAGAGCTGGAGAGAAGAGGAGGAGAGGAGACAAAAGAGGTGGGAGGAGGAGGGAAAATGGAGGGCTAGTTTAATGGAAAGACTGGAAAGAGTGGAGAAGCGGTTGGAGGAAGAGAGAGGAGAGAGGAGAAAGATGGAGGAGAGAGTAAAAATGGGCGAAGGCAGTGGGGGAGAGGGACCGGAGAGAGAAAGGGACAGGGACATTAGATGGAGACAGGTGGAGTTGAAGGTGGACAGGGCGGAAAGGGAGAGACGAAGAGAGAATGTTGTAATTAAGGGAATAAGGGTGGAGGGAGGAGAGGGGGAGCTGGAGAAGGAGGTAAGGGAGTAATGAGAAGTGATGGGGGTAGAGAGGGGAGGGACAAGGGAAATGAGAAGGGTAGGGAGGGGTGATAAGGAGGGAAGGGGGATGGTGGCAGTGAAGTTGGCAGAGAGGGAAATAAAGAGGAAGATTATGGATGCGAAGAGACAGCTGAAGGGGAGAAAGGAGAGGGTGGAGGATGATATGACGGGAGAGGAGAGAAAGGCGAGGTGGAGAATAGGGAGAGAGGCGGATAAGGAGAGGGAAAGGGGGAAACAGGTGAGGGTGGGTTATTTGAAAATGTGGGTGGATGGTAAGGTGAGGTTCTGGGATGAGGCGAGGCAGGAGTGGGTGGGGGGAGGGGAGCAGGGAAGGGGGGCCAGTGGGGGGGGGGGGGAGGAGTAAGTGTTTGAATGAGATGGAGGGGAGTGAGTGAATGAGGGAGAGAAAGAGGAAACGGAAGTCCGAGAGCGAGAGCGTGCAGGCGGGGGAGCGAGCGTGCGAGCGGGAGAGGGAGCGGGGGAGAGAGCTTGAGAGCGGGAGAGAGAGCGTGCGAGCGGGGGTGCGAGGGTGCGAGCGGGGGAGCGAGCGTGCGAGCGGGAGAGAGAGCGTGCGAACGGGGGAGCGGGTGTGAGGGAATGAGGGAGAGCAAGCGGGGGAGCGGGCGAGCGGGCGAGCGGGTGTGAGGGAATGAGTGAGAGCGAGCGAGCGGGGGAGCGGTCGAGGGGGAGAGCGAGAGAGAGGAATTAGGTTAAGACGTTAAGAAGTAGGTTAAGAGTAGGTTAAGGTAATAGTAAGCGTCGCTACAAGTTAAGGTAGGTTAAGGATCGTATGTAGAGGGAAGGTGTAAGCAAAGTGATAATCCCGTAAGGGAAATCAAAATAAATTATATATTAGGGATAATACACTTAGTAAAAAAACAAAATAATAACACCGAAATGGACTTCTAGAACAATGTTTCTATACTCATAATGCGGAGGATCCGCGCGATCCTCTTATAACATGTTTCATGGTGGGGCAAGATGCATTTTCCTTGGAAACTAGTATGCTAGCAGAAGTTGAAATCGTAGAAGATATGATGCGAATTTGCTTAATTTTGGTACTTCACCTCGTAAGATTTTTGATGATTCCTATCGTAATTGCTATCCATTTCATAGTCACGTGTGGCGTTGATACCTCTGCACATACCTTTCCAATTTTTTTGTTTATTTTGCTAATTCATATCATAATTGGTATCCATTTCATAGCCATGTGTGGCGTTGATATCTCTGCACGTACCTTTCCGATTTTTTATTTATTTTGCTAATTCATATCCATTTCATAGCCGCGTGTTCTCTGCACATACCTTTCCGATTTTTTTGTTTATTTTGCTAATTCATATCACAATTTATATCCATTTCATAGCCACGTGTTCTCTGCACATACCTTTCCAGCTTTGTTCATTTTTTGCTAATTCAGATCATAATTCATATCCATTTCATAGTCACGTATTGTGTGGTTCATAGTCGATGGGTGGTGGATTTGTCATAAGAAGGGATATGGTATGTTCGTTGCGATGACTGAACAGCCCACTGCCTTAGTTGTGTTTTTGACAGAAGGACTGGTGTAAGTAGCGAAGAGTGAGCTACATTTTTTTGTCACGTTTTATTGTACTTATACCTTGACGGAAAGATGAATCCAAGTTTTGGTGCAAGATATTACAATCCGATTAAACCGCATAGTAGCGGAGAAGTTAAGCACTTCATGAATCGTGAAGGGTGAGTCTCATAAACGAACATAATAATTAATTTTTTTGTCTATGATATCTATTACAGAATTCAGTATTTGTACCATTGGACTTCCGCTTCCGGGGCCAGGCAGTGTGGACGGGTGTGACAAGTGTGCGAGGGAAAGGAGATGAAAAGAGGGGTGTAGTGAATAGGGAGGGCGAAAGAGAGAGGTGGAGAGTAGAGGATAATGAGAGGGTGCGGTGGAAGCGTGGGCGGAACGGGAGAGGAAGAGGGGAAGACGTGGGAGAAGTGAGAAGCGGAAAGCGAGGTTAGGAGGAAGCGTGGAGTTGAGCAAGAGAGGGAACGGAGGAAGCGACATCTGGAGGGAAGAGAAAGAGCGGTGAGAGAGTCGGTAAAGAAGAGAGAAGAAGGCAGGTTAAGGCGGAGAGAGTGTGGAAGATGGGGAGGACAAAAAAGGGAAAGGAGGGAAAAGTGGAGGAGTTATGGAGAAGGAAGGAAGAGGAAGGGGGGAAGTGTGGGGGAGGAGAAGAGGCTGAAACAGGAAAAGGAGAGAATAGGGATAAGAAGTCACAAGGGGGGGGGGCGAGGGAGTAAGAGGAAGAGTTGAACTGGCAAAGGAAAAGGAAGCAGAAGGGGCTGAGGAGAGGATGGAAAAGTATGGAGAAATGGCAGAGGAGATTATGAGGCTCCTGTGGGAGAGGTTGGACAGGAAGATGGACAGGGAGGTAGAGCGGTGGGAAAGGATGACGGAAACGGATTTTGAGAAGATGGAGAAAGCTGCTAAGGAGAATGTGAGGGAGTGGATGAAGGAGTTAATGAAGGAGGTGGGAAGAAAGGAGCGGGAGGTTGAGGTGATAAGAGGATTACTGGAGAGAGAGAGGAAAGAGAGAGAGAGGATGGAGGAGAGGTTAAGGAGAATTGAAGGGAGAACAAGGAAGATGGAGTCAGAGGAGAAGAGTGGAGAAGGAAGGATCGAGGAGAGGTCAGAGCAAGGCAACAAGGAAAAGGGAAACGGGAGACAGAGGAGAGGAGAGGAGAAGGGAGGTTGGAGGAGAGGTCAGAGAGAAGCGAAGGAAGTAAAGGGAAAATGGTGACAGAAGGGAAGAAAGGAGAAGGGAGAGTAGAGGAGAGGACGGAGCAAGGCAAAGTAGGAAAACAGAAGCTGGACACAGAGGAGGAGAAGAAAGGAGAACGCAGGATGGAGGAGGGGACTGAGCGAGGTGAACAAGGAAAAGGGAAGCCGGAGACAGAGGAGAGGAAAGGAGAAGGGAGGAGGGAGAAGAGGACAGAGAGAGGTGAGGAAAGAAAAGGAAAGCTGGGGAAAGGGGAGAGGAATGGAGAGAAGAGGTTGGAAGAAGAGATGGCAGAGAGGTTGAGGAAGATAGAAATATGGAAGGAGCAGAAGGAGAGAGAAGGAAGAAGGAGGAACATGATTGTGAAGGGGCTGAGGAGAGGAGCAGAGAAGAGGAGGGAGGAGATACGGGAATTGATGGGAGAATTGGGGGTGGAAGGGGAGGTGGAGGAAATCAGGGAACTGGGAAGGAGAGGAAGGGAAGGGGGAGAGGAAAGGGGCATGGTGGTGGTAAGGATGAAGAGTGTGGCGGGTAAAGTAGAAGTGATGGAGAGGAGATGGAAAGTGAGAGGGAGAGGCGTAAGGATAGAAGAGGATCGTACATGGGAAGAAAGAAGGATGAGGTGGAGGGTAGTGGAAAAGGTGTGGGAGGAAAGGAGGAAGGGGAAGAGGGTGTGGATGGGAGAGGGAAGGATCAAGATAGAGGGGACATGGTGGAGGTGGGAGGAAGAGACGAGGGAGTGGCGGGAGGAGGAAAGGGGTGATAAGGGGGAGGAGAGAGAGGAGAAGAAAGGGCCTGGGGAGAGAGAGGAGTAGGGGAAGGGGAAGATTGGGGGGGGGGGCGAATTGGCGAGAAGGAAGGAAGTGGAGGAAGAAGAGCAGGCAGGGGGGAAGTGGGAGTCCGGAGGGAGCCGGAGGACAGTGGGACGCAGGTGTTGGAGTGTTGTTGTTAGCTTTGTAAGTTAGGATAAGAGAGAGAGGAGGTGTATAAGTATGTAACCCGTAAGGGAATCATAAATAAAGTATTTGTACCATTGATTTCTTTCTCAGGGCATTGCGCCCATCTCGCATGACGCCTTTATTTGCACGAAGATAACCACTAACTGCAACATGTTTCAAACACTTGGAAATTTGTATTGTCGTCGGACCACCGGCTGTCGTTCAATTGATGCTCGCTGACAATCGGGGGAACAAAATATTGTTTTCATACGATGTTTGGAGAAAAATTCTGCAGAAGCGAACAGAAATAGAAAACATGATTTGTGAACAGCAATCAACCTCGGAGATAAACATTTTTGAGTTTACAATAGGGACTTGCATCATGTATGCGTCAAAGATGTACAATCTCTCGGCTGCGAACAATACTATACTCATGAAACCAGCAACATTTCATAATATGCTTGAACTGAAACAATGTATTGCATTGCAGTATGAAGAATTAGATACTATTAGATGTGAGCTTAGTAAAAAGTTTGACAACTTTGTAGAAATTGTTCGAAACAAGCAAATTCAAACGAACCAATTTATTAATGAGGGGGAGGCAATCACTGCAATTCGGGACAGCGCTGATTATGATGATAATGACCTTATCGATTGTGAATTATTGGTGCTTGCATTGCCTGATATCGTAAGAACGGCTAATACGCCTCGCGACGAATAATTGTACTTCTTTTAGTATTAGTGATTGTGTATTGCTTATAAGAAACCATATCCTATGAATAATTATTGTTTTTATACGCTTAGCTGAAATAAAGAAATATTCATACTATAATCCTACGAATAATTGTACTTCTTTTAGTATTAGTGATTGTGTATTGCTTATAAGAAACCGTATCCTATGAATTATTATTGTTTTTATACGCTTAGCTGAAATAAAGAAATATTCATACTATAATCTTATGTGTCCTCATTTTCTGTACCTATCTCCCGCGAGTAAAGTTGCAACGTCAGCGGTGAAACCATATCCTATGAATTATTATTGTTTTTATAAGCTTAGCTGAAATAAAGAAATATTCATACTATAATCCTATGTGTCCTCATTTTCTGTACCTATCTCCCGCGAGTAATGTTGCAACGTCAGCGGTTAGGTGTACAACTCGGTGAATGATTGTGGTTATGTACCCCAGCGTAAAACAAGGCGACGTATCACCAACGACCTTGAACGTGGTCATGTACCCAACGGAACGTGGTCACGTACCACTGTAGAACAAGGTGACGTATGACCGACGAACTTGCAACGTGGTCGCGTACAAGTTGCAACGTCAGCCGTATCACCAACGACCTTGAACGTGGTCGCGTACCCAACCTACTAGAACTTGCAACGTCGGCGGTTAAGCGTCAATGACCTTACAACATCAGCGTTTACGTCTACAACAAGGTCACGAGGTCATGTCCTGTGCGATGACGTCACAATCCGCTGACTGATATGAAGTCACTGATGATGACGTCACTGACGTGACGTCACAATCAGCTGACTGATATGACGTCATTTGAGTTAGAACTCCCCTTATACAACTACTGTTGTTAGATACTGAAATCTACAACGACACTGGTAGTTCTGGTGTACAGAACGCGCTGGTTGGGCGTATCCCAATCCGTGGCTCAAAGGAGCCGTGTGGGTGAAGCTTTATTGCAGGTGCCGCACATAAAATCTCGACTCTCTAGTAGTTGGTCTCGCATTGCTTCCTCCTCGTTTGAGAATAGGCATTCTGCCACCGCATTTCGTAGCACTGTTATATATTGCGTGATTGTTTCATTTCTCCCCTGTTTTCGCTCGCGAAATCCGCTCTTAATATCGTACTATTTATTTTCGGTTTTAAGTAAGCCTTTACCCTAGTAGCACAAAACATTAAATAGATTTGTATCTGATATTAAAAAGACATTCAATGTAAGACAGACATTGTCTTATGTTGAATGTCTTTTTAATATTTAAATATGTAACGAATATTTATTTTAGATTCAAAAATGAATATTTTTTTACAAATGTTTATTTAATATTCATTTCAGATTTAAAACGAAATATTTTTTTACAAATGTTTACTAAATATTTATTTTAGATGTAAAAAGAAATATTTTTTACAAATATTTATTTAATATTAATCTCAGATTCGAAAAAAAATATTTTTTTTTCACATGTGCATTAAATAATTATTTTATGTTAGTAGTACATATTTCACCGGTAGAGACTTAGACTTTTTTGTTTACGGCATAAAAAAATTCCGCTGCGACAAACAACAATCGAGCTTGGCCCAGTCGAGGGAGATCTCTCTTTGCGGTAGGGGGGACTTTAACTCATATTTATTGTCGATAATGTTGAAATTGCGAGATTTTTGTATCGCCTAAAGATTTTGTCACGCTCAGACAAAACAAGCTAACCCCTTACCTTGAGGTTGTTGCCATGGAGGAAGAAAAAGAGCGGATATATTCGCGAATACGATGCACCTGTTTATTGCATAGTAGAAACGCATCAGTCGTAGGAAGAAATCGGGCAAACCAGATAATTGTAATTCCGTCGATTGTAAGAGTGTTTATAGTGATCTCGCCGTACGTTTTACATACGTGTCAAGAGTAAAGTAAGTACATATCTTTATGTAATACTAGCTTTCATATTATTACATCGCCGTACGTTTTACATACGTGTCAAGAGTAAAGTAAGTATATGTCTTTATGTAATACTAGCTTTCATATTATTACATATTTGCCCATTGCTTCATCTAATATTTTATGTTGTGTATATTAGACTGAGCAATGTCCGACAAGCGAAACAAAAAGTATTAATTTGTTAAGAGGGAGATGACTTCGTTTCGTCAGAATCGGTCTGTCGATGCAAATGAGGCATTGAGAAATACGCCTGCTATCACTTCAGAAGGAAATATTAATTCTGTCCTCGATGACGATCACATTATCCAGTCATTTGATTTTCAAAGTACTGAACCAGAAATTACGGAAGTGAGCAGTGTTCTTGCAGAACAGCAACGTACCGCTTTTGCAAATTTAAAATTGATAAATCTGTTAAAAAAATGGTCTGTAGAACAGAACATTAATTGTACCCAACTAAATTATTTATTAAAGGAGTTAAAGGATATTTTTCCCGAATATAAAATTCCAGGTGATGCTCGTACTTTATTAAAAACTGAGCGATCATCTCATATTGTATCGTGTTTAAGTAAAAAAAAAACGCAGCACAACTTAAATATTTTGGCACAAAGAAGCACATAATAACTTTATTACAAGCAGAAGATGTATTTCTAGAACTGAAAGAAAGTTTTACAATAAAATTAATTTTTAATATTGACGGTATCCCAATTTCAAAAAATTCGAACAAACAATTTTGGCCTATTTTATGCAAATTAGTTTTTAATAATTATATTGTATCTCCCTGTTCGATTGCAATTTTTTACGGCGATGCAAAACCGGATTCGTTGCCTGATTACTTGGATGAATGTACGCGCGAATTGAACGATGTTTTGAAAGATGGAATTTTCCACAATAATATTACATTCAAAGTCCTTATAATTTGCTTCACATTGCTGACTGCCGAGCGCGTCGTCGATGCCTGACCTGACGGCGAACGTGTTAAAGAATTACCACAAGAATAAGAGCAGATATTTCACAAAGTTATTTATATAGATATATCAATCATAGATATATCACAAGATATTTCACAAGTTTCTTATTCCAGTAATGAAATAGTTTCTTCATTACTCCTAAACAGCACAGATGCATATAATCAAGAGCAAAATGTTCTATTACATTTAATTGGCTTATATTTAATATTGGAGTTCTATGCTCATTTTTATGATGATTTATATGAATAAAATTCTCAAAATCACAATGTGTTCGTGCACCAGCATTATGGTTTTCATGTATAATTCGGTGACTATAACATGTACCTTGTTCTGTGCATCTTTCGCAACCGTGTAAACTTGTGTGTCCTTTAATATTTTTTAAAAAAGCTCTCGCGGGTGCATCGCATGTGAAGCAAATTATAAGGACTTTGAATGTAATATTATTGTAGAAAATTCCATTTTTCAAAACATCGTTCAATTCGCGCGTACATTCATCCAAGTAATCAGGCAACGAATCCGGTTTTGCATCGGCCAAAAAAATTGCAATCGAAAAAGGAGATACAATATAATTATTTAAATCTAATTTGCATAAAATAGGCCAAAATTGTTTGTTCGAATTTTTTCAAATTGGGATACCGTCAATATTAAAAATTTATTTTATTGTAAAACTTTCTTTCAGTTCTAGAAATACATGTTCTGCTTGTAATAAAGTTATTATGTGCTTCTTTATGCTAAAATATTTTAGTTGTGCTGCGGTTTTATTTTTACTTAAACACGATACAATATGAGATGATCGCTCAGTTTTTAATAATGTACGAGCATCACCTGGAATTTTATATTCGGGAAAAATATCCTTTAACTCCTTTAATAAATAATTTAGTTGGGTATGATTAATGTTCTGTTCTACAGACCATTTTTTTAACAGATTTATCAATTTTAAGTTTGCAAAAGCGGTACGTTGCCGTTCTGCAAGAGCACTGCTCACTTCCGTAATTTCTGGTTCAGTACTTTGAAAATGAAATGACTGGATAGTGTGATCGTCATCGAGGACAGAATTAATATTTCCTTCTGAAGTGATAGCAGGCGTATTTCTCAATGCCTCATTTGCATCGACAGAGCGATTCTGACGAAACGAAGTCATCTCCCTCTTAACAAATTAATACTTTTTGTTTCGCTTGTCGGACATTTCTCAGTCTAATATACACAACATAATATATTAGATGAGGCAATGAGCAAATATGTAACAATATGAAAGCTAGAATTACATAAAGACATGTACTTACTTTACTCTTGACACGTATGTAAAACGTACGGCGATGTAATAATATGACAGCTAGTATTACATAAAGATATGTACTTACTTTACTCTTGACACGTATGTAAAACGTACGGCGAGATCACTATAAACACTCTTACAATCGACGGAATTACATGTTAGCGCCAGATGGAAAAGAGTAATCAAAGAATAAATAAATAATAAAGGAGAAAGGAACTAAGATGAGAATAACGGTGTAGTTGCCGAGGTGATAACAGACGGCCCGACGCCTTGTTGTATGTCACCGAGGCAACGCGTTATTCTTTTGAGAATACAGCTGATCGCTCTAAGGAGGCAAGTGCGCGAGGCCAATGACCCGACGTCATTGATGCTCCGATTACGTACGCAACGTCAGAAACATTAGAATGAAGGATCTGGCCACGATGTGGGGGGAGCGGATGCTCCCTGGAAAGAGGACCGAGTCGAAGGACGAGGCACTTACCCCAGAACCATTGAACCGAGTGACTCGTAATTATTATTTCTTATATCATCGTTAACATACAATTATCTGGTTTGCCCGGAGTTCGGCCGGAACCGTTGAACGAGACGGACGTGTTTACACTTCGTGCGTAATTCAGTTCCGCGAGTGAGTGTAAAGTGTTGCCCCACAAATAGCGAAATATAAAATACCGGGATGCCCCCTGGAGACCAGGGGGATCCACCTCAGAGTGAGTGCAGCAACATCAACATGGGTGCCTCT
This sequence comes from Anoplius nigerrimus, assembly GCA_914767735.1. Taxonomy (NCBI): domain Eukaryota; kingdom Metazoa; phylum Arthropoda; class Insecta; order Hymenoptera; family Pompilidae; genus Anoplius; species Anoplius nigerrimus. Next base: position 1,605,955 of record OU612081.1, read on the forward strand.
GCGTACAGTAGTGCCCAACCAAATCCACCCAACACAACGATGACATCAAACACAACGCCAGAAAATGTACCGCTATCGTACGCAGCAATAGCACAAAACGTCACGTTCCCCACAAAGGAACAAGCCATCGTAATGGACTCGATCGACGGTGTTCCAATTAAAGAATACACATTAGCAATAGCCAAAGTTATACCCCCGACCAGCATAAGATTCGTTTCAAGAATTTCAAACGGCCGGATTTGCATGTACCTCGCCAACCAACAACTCGTAGAGAGCCTTACGGCCACCACCGTAAATATAAACATCGGCGCTCACCGTCTCCGAATCCGGCCGCTCATTTCCAGAGCCAGGAGAATTATACTTTCGAACGTATGCCCCATAATTCCGCACGATACAATTGAAAAAAAGCTAACGGACATTGGCATCAAATGCTCATCCCGTTTAACATTTATCAGAGCAGGTATGAGCGAACCGGGATTCTCACACATTTTGAGTTTCCGGCGCCAAGTGTATATAGAGGCTGAAGACGTTACCAAAATCCCTGACAAAAAACAAGTCGAATTTGACAACACTACCTACTGGATTTATACCTCAATAGCACGTTGCGTGCCATGGGGGTCACCGGTGACCGGCACCGAGTCGCTCCGTCTGGCCATGGGGGTCACCGGTGACCGGCGGAGCCAAGATTATTAGAACACATAATTCGAGTGAATTTTCAATGTTTTTAAAATTTTTCAATATTATCATCGTTTGTCGGTCGACGTCGGTCCGTCTGGTGGTGGGGGTCACCAGTCACCAAAACTAAGTCGCTCCGTTTGGCCATGGGGGTCACCGGTGACCCCCAAAAAAATTATTGCATTATACGCTCTTATATACTAAAATTTACCTGTTGTGCAAAAAATTTCGAAAAAAATATGTAAGGCATAATAAGAAATTCACGTTGGCCAGACGCGGCGGACACGCAAAATCAGCGTGGCACGCAACGTGATAGACAGTCCTAAATGCTTCATCTGTAGGCAAAACAGTCATCTGGCTAAGCACTGCCCCAACGTCAACAATACAAAAAAAGCATCAACACCTGAAGCTTCAACTGCCGACCCGACTGAAGGTGGCACCTCAGAAACAAATCCACCAGCTAAGATCACCTACGAATTCCCCGAACCTGCTATTGTCAATCACAGCAGAACAGACAAAAGACCACTATCTACCACCGAGTCATGCTCCACCACCAAAACGCCAAGCAAGCCACACTCCACATCGGAAGAATCTGATGATGCTAACAATGTCCCAATTCCCAAAAAGAAGCTTAACAAATCAGGTAATACGATAAAGAAATTAAGGAAAGAATCTACCAGCTCCATTCCAGAGCCCGACATTGAGACAATGATTGACCCAGTCAAAGAAATCCTCACGCAACACCTTGGCACATACGTGTTGGATTTCACCGGCCTATCCAGTTTCCTTCACGAAACTGTTAGCAACTCCAACCACGCCGAAATAGCTAAAAAGTATACTACTGATAATAAGGCTCTAAGCACCATGCTACGGGAGGTTTACCCAAACTTGACCCACCGGAGCATCAAGAATCGACTCACCAGAATCATCAGGTCACTGGAAAACAACGGCACCAATACTGACTATACGTCAGACACAAATTAAACACCTAAGAACATCTATTTAACATGGAGCAAAACAACTGCTGGGCCACCAATGACCCGCCACTCCGCATCATGTTTTGGAGCGCCAGGAGTATTACGCAACGAAAGGAGGAACTACATCACTTACTCCAAGAATTTGATATCTTCGTTTGTGTTGAAACCTGGCTAAAACCAGAAAACCAAATAGCCTTTAAGGGTTTCAATGTGGTGCGGAAGGATAGAATAGGGCGAACGGGAGGAGGCATTGCAATTTTTATAAAAAAATCCCTCAGATACTGCACTTTGCCGGATATTAATTCATTCAATACCCGCATAGAAACTCTTACCGTTAAAATAATGAACACTACTCCCTTTATTAACATAGTAGCAGTTTACAGACCGAGCAGCCCCTCCCTGAGCCAAAATGACTGGAACAGATTTATGCATTTGGTTTCCGACCTTCGGCCGTGTCTCCTCGTAGGTGATTTCAATGCTCACAATAAAGTATGGAATTGCACAAATAACAATACCAATGACGAAAGGCTTCTCAACAGTCTGTTAAGTTATGACATTTATCTGCATAATTCCGACACAATAACACACTTCAATTTCTATAATAACAACAATTCTAACATCGACCTAGTTTTTACTACGCCACACTTAATCGAAAACACCCGTGTTGACACACTAAATGATACTCGAGGCTCTGACCACTGTCCCATTGGCATAGAAATTAACGCGAGCAAAGATAAATATGTCTACAGGAAAATTTCTAACAGATTATCCTCAAAGAAAACAAACTGGATCAAATTTAAAAAAGATATGTCGGATAATTTTCCCAGATACTTAACAACCGAATTCAATAACTTGGACTGTATAGAGAAGTATAACGTCCTAACTAGGGATTGCAATACCGGTATACCGGGATACCGAATACCGGTATTTTGAGCCATTTGTACAATTTTGTAATACCGGTATTCACAAGTTTAAATCCCGTTTTTTTCGGTTTTTACTAGAAAACGATTTAAACCTGCAAATTAATTTTTCCGATAGTGGTTCGGCTTAATATCCAGAATTGTATCACCTCTACTTCCAATAAAACTGGCTGTGGGGGCACTATGTCCAAGAGATTCTAATTTATTAACAGCTAATGCAATAATAAATTTCATGTTGCAGTCACTGAAAGAACAGCACACGTCACTATCTGAAGAATTATATATTACATTGAAAAATGGCACGGAAGAAAAGCATACGAAATAGAAAATGTCTTACGGTATTTACATAATTATAATGATTTTAAAAATGAAAATGAAAAAGAAGATAAGAGATTAACCAATTCAAATTTGATCAAGTTTATAGCAAATATTTAAAAAATTTTTTATCCACAAACCTAACCACATTCAAAAGAATTCGGTACAGTTATCAAAGATGATCATGACACTAATGTCGTTAGCGAAAAGGAATTGTCTCTTGAACAAAAAGTAGAATTAGCGATAACTAAAAAATGACAACAATTCAAAATACAATACAGAAATCAATTATATCCAAAACCACCTGACGACAAATGGATATACTTGAAGATGAGGGCTTTAGAGTAAATACTTCGAAAAAGTATATCGCGCATTGCTAATAGTACTACCAACTAGCGTAGATGCTGAAAGAGCGGTTTCGACAGCTGATAAATTTTGCACCAAATTACGTTCCGGGCTTAATGACAGTACAATTGATACATTATGTTCTTTAAGATCATATTTCAAAAATTTGTAGTAGTACCACAGACTGAATAGTGATATTTACACTATTTTATGTTTTAAATACATAAGATGTTCCTTGTTCTTTTACTTTTTTGTGATTCTTTATATGCTGTTATAATTTATGTAGGATTGGGTTGTGAAGGCCAAAGATACTCGGTGTTTATTTAAACAAAAAACGAATATATATTGGGAAAGATATTACAGTGCAGATACTCTTTATACGCTCCACGTCTCGCTTCGACGGTCTTACGATGACTAACCCCCTCCTTCGCGCTTTCTTTCGGCCGACCTCTGTGCCTCCGCTCGTGTCATTCACATTGTTTGTTTTGACAGCGCTGCGCGCTCTTCCAATCCCACATTTATAAGTTACAAATGATTAATTATGATATTTGTTCTCTCTAATAAAACTGGCAAATAAAACAAAGAAACATCTGTGTATTCTTTCTTTGTCTAAAATTCCTACTACCGGTATTAAAACCGGTATTCCGGTATTAAGATCTAGAAAATACCGAATACCGGTATTGAACTTTTGGTCCGATATTGCAATCCCTAGTCCTAACTAACCACGTGAAAGATAGCATTACAAAAAACACACCTCCGAGGAGAACAGTAAACAATAATAAGCACCGCTATCCCGTTCCGTGGTGGGACAAAGATTGCGACCGAGCGGTAAGACTGAGGAAGGCGGCTTTTAAGAAGTGGCAGCACACGCAGGAATTGAGTGAGTTAATAAACTACAAAAAGTTAGATGGCATCGCAAAAAAAACGTTTAAGACAAAGAAAAGAGAATACTTTCACTCTTTTGTTCAAAATTGACACAAAACGAGGTTGTTCCTACTTCTGGAACACTCGCAAAAAATTAAAAAATAAGTGGACGAGCACTTCGACGGGTGTAATGACAGCTGATCAGCGTTTGAGGATGATAGAAGAGTGTCTAGACAGGATTGCCCCTCCCTGGGTCCCCTTAAATCCGGATGGGATTCCCCAGGGATTACCTAACCAATTTTTTGACAAACCATTTAATTTTACTGAATTTAACTTCGCACTAGATTACAAAAATGCCAAATCCTCACCAGGAATGGACGGCATAGACTACCAGGCACTCAAACTGTTACCCAACAACATTAAACTTGTCCTACTAGACATTCTCAATGAAATGTACTCCGATAATCGATACCCGCAAGAATGGCAGTCAATTCAGATGTTTTTCATCAACAAAATTAACAAAGCCGATGTAAGGCCTATCTCTCTCTCTTCATGCATGTGCAAACTTTTCGAAACCATAATAAAAAACAGGTTAGAATGGTGGCTGGAAGCCCATGACATGCTGCCGAACTCGCAGTCGGGATTTGGGAAGGGCAGGTCCTGCTCCGACAACTTAGTCGCTTTACTAACTGATATCGAGGTCGCGAGAAATCGTGGAAACGACACTCTTGGTGCTTTCTTAGACGTCCAGTCCGCTTTCGACAACGTAATTTGCTCTACACTTATTCATAAATTAGCACAAAGCGGTTGTTCCTCTAAGGTTATAAAATTTATCAAACACACCACATTCGAAAGAAAAATTACAGCCATCTCCGGTACATCGGAAACTATCACAAAAACAACGTGGAAGGGCCTCCCACAAGGGGCAGTTCTTAGTCCTCTTCTTTTCAACTTTTACGTAGCTAACATTAACCAAAACATCCCGGATAGTGTCCAGATTTCACAATTTGCGGACGACATTGCCGTTTATTGCAGCACTTCCTCAATCAGCAACAGTAAGGAATTACTTGAAAAGTCAATGAAAACTATCAACAACAACCTGAAACTCATTGGCATAGACCTAGCCCCTCACAAGACAGTTCTCATCCACTTCAACAACAGACACATCATGCCTGGCAAAACAGACATAAAAATTGAACATTTCACCTTTAAGTCTAGCAAATCAGTTAAGTTCCTGGGGATCCATTTTGACTTCCAGTTGAATTTTGGCACCCACGTGGATATAGTTAAGAAAAAGTGCTTTAAATACCTAAACATCATGAAATTCCTTTTTGGTGTCTCATGGGGAGCTTTGCCTGAAACGATGTTGCTGATTTTTAATAGTATTATAAGACCGATTATGGAGTATAACTGCTTCGTTTACTACTCAAAAAACAAGCATATTTCGATAAAACTGGATCGAATCCAATTCGCTGCAATATGATTATCACTGGGCTACAGAATAAGCACGCCCACCAACATCCTACTAAGCGAGTCGAAACTCACGGCATTCCGAGACAGAACCAACTTCCTCGTCAAAAAATACCTCCTGAAATGCTATACTAACAAATCCCTTCCGTCACACAAAACCATGTTCAATAACATAACAGATCTTGTCCACTTACTTACGAGGCGAAGGGCTAAGAACTTTTTATTACTAGATAATTTCCTGGAAAGAACTGAATTAATACCAGATCTGCGCCTAGTGGCCAAAGAAAAACTTCCCATCTTTTCAGTAGACTACAACGCACTATTTGACATCCCGTACTGCGATGTCGACCTAGGTGAAACTCTGCGAAATTCCCCCACTCCTAACCAACTTTTAAGAAGCTACATTAAGTCCAATCCTGCGAATAATCTTGAAATCTACACCGATGGTAGCGTCAATCAAAATGCTCATTCGGTTGGTGCTACATACCACTGCCCCCAGTTGAACACCTCGCAAAAATTGAGCTTACATAGCAAAACATCAATATTTACTGCAGAGTGCTACGCCATCAATCGAGTCCTAGATGTTGCTAATTTAAATAGCCCTGCCAACTTTCTCATTTTTACCGACTCGGTAAGCGCTATTAAATCGTTGCAGAAACCGGCTTACCAAAGTAGCATTAATAACCACCTCATTGAAATTAAGTCAAAGTACTCAACTTTCGTAACCAATAATAAAAACCAAAATCTTATTAAGTTTATATGGATTCTATCCCATATTGGAATTATTGGGAACGAGAAAGCGGACACACTGGCTAAGGAGGCAACAAACGAGGAGTGCACGTTGAACACCGGGGTCTGTCCATCTGACTTAGTCGCCGATCTGAAAACACAAGCAAGAATACACACCGATACTTTTCTGAAGGAACAAGCATTATTTAAAGGTACAATCTACTTTCGGCTTTTCCACAGCAATAAACGCGCACCATGGTTCTTCCGGAGGAACCTTCGGAGAGATTTTGTAGTTTTTGTAAACAGGAGTCGCTCCAATCATTACAATTTAAATGCCTCTTTGGCCAGAGTTAATTTCATACTTAATGGTTCTTGCGACTGCGGAGCAGAATTTCAAGATCTAAACCATATAATATGGCAGTGCCCAATCTACAAAGAAGCACGGAATTCACTGCTCAGTACGCTCCTCAGTCGCAATTACTGTCTGCCCCTCTGCATCAACTCCTTCTTGTACGGTCCCGATATTAAAGGTTTAAATATTATTCACAATTTTATAAAACATTGTAATATCAAAATTTAAGATTAAGTATATATGAAGCATTCCATGCCAAATCGGACACTTTCGGACCTCATCCCCTTCGATTTTTTTTAAAATTTTTTATGTTTTTAAGACTGATGAAATACGCGTTCCTGAATTTTTTTAGATTTTTTTGACCATCCGTTTCGAAAATATAAATTTTCTTAAAATTCGGGCTCATTTTTTTCAAAAGCTCATAACTTTGCGAAAAATGGACCAATTTGATCGTTCTTTTTTTCAAAATTTGTGTTTTTGAATGCTCTTTCAAGAAAAAAATATAATTTTTTTCGACATAATTTTTTTCTTTGTTTAATTTTTATTTCAAGCACAAAATATTTTCTATCTCGAAACACGTCCCCTTCGATTTTTTTGAAAAAATTCTCAAATAAACTTTGATGCATGTGAGAACTATAAAAAAATTTCCATCGTGGGGAAACTCTCCGTTCTATTTTTTTTCATTTTCACTATCTATTCTGTCACGTATTCTGTTCGTTTTGGTGGTTAAATTGAAATGGAACATACGATTTGTCAGAATAGATATTTTCGAATAAAGAAAAAAAATAGAACGGAGAGTTTCCCCACGATGGGAAATTTTTTTTTGGTTCTTACATGCATCAAAGTTTATTTGAGAATTTTTTCAAAAAAATCGAAGGGGACGTGTTTCGAGATAGAAAATATTTTGTGCTTGAAATAAAAATTAAACAAAGAAAAAAATTATGTCGTAAAAAATTATATTTTTTTCTTAAAAGAGCATTCAAAAACACAAATTTTGAAAAAAAGAACGATCAAATTGGTCCATTTTTCGCAAAGTTATGAGCATTTGAAAAAAATGAGCGCGAATTTTAAGAAAATTCATATTTTTGAAACGGATGGTCAAAAAAATCTGAAAAAATTCATGAACGCGTATTTCATCAGTCTTAAAAACATAAAAAATTAAAAAAAAAATCGAAGGAGGTGAGGTCCGAAAGTGTCCGATTTGGCATGGAATACCTCATATATATTATATTTAATATTTTGTGCTACTTGGGTATTTTATATGATTTGAATATTTATTTTATATGTTTTGAATATCTGTTTTATATGTTTTGAATATTTATTTTATATGTTTTGAATATCTGTTTTATATGTTTTGAATATCTATTTTATATGTTCTGAATATCTGTTTTATATGTGTTGAATATCTGTTCTATATTCTCCGAATATCCAGATCTAATATTTTCTGAATATTAAAAAGTGTCGCCAAAAAAATATTTTTTAAATATTCGAAAAAAATATTGAACCAATATTTTTGTGCTACTAGGGTACTTTATCAATAATCTCCTGTAGTGGTGTTTCTTCTGGTTTGCGCGGTGCACATACTTGCCTAACCGTTTTATAAGCTTGCGCATCTATTTTTGTGAGAATTATTGCCCTCCGTTTGTTTTCTACCGTTACGCTGTTTGCTTCGAAGTATAAGGTTGGGGAAAAAGAAATCCATTATTTTTTCGGTACATGGCTGTAGTGAACGATATCTCGTAAAGTATCGATCAAAAAATTTGAAATTTATGCTCGTTGTAAAGATGACATTTCACACTAAAAAAAATTCTTTTGTTGTTTTTTGTTTCGTCCATTCAGTTGTGAGTTACAGGGTGTTAAAAATGGAAGTCAACAAAGCGAACATTCGGTACATTTTACAGTTTTTCTTCGATAAAGGCGAAAATGCAAGCCAGGCGGCTGAAATTGTAAATGGTGTTTATGGTGCCGATACTGTAACAGCTAATTACGTGCAATTTTGGTTTCGTCGATTCCGTTCAGGCATTTTTGATGTTAAAGATGCACCTCGCACAGGCAGGCCCATCGTCGAAAATGTCAACCAAATCACAGAAATAATCAATATTGACCGGCATGTTAGTAGCCGTAGCATCGCTCAGGAGCTAAAGATCGACCATAAAACAGTTTTAAACCATTTGCGCAAAGTTGGATTCAAAAAGAAGCTCGATGTTTGGGTGCCACACTAATTAACACCGAAAAACATGTTGGATCGAATTTCCATCTGCGAAGCCTTGGCCAAACGCAATGAAATCGACCCATTTCTTAAACGGATGGTGACTGGGGGTGAGAAATGGGTCACATAGGACAATATTGTGCGAAAACGATCGTCGTCAAAGCGCGGTGAAGCAGCTCAAACGGTGGCCAAACGAGGACTAACGGCCAGGAAGGTTCTACTGTGTATTTGGTGGGACTGGAAAGGAATAATTTGTTATGAGTTGCTTCCGTATGGCCAAACACTAAATTCAGATCTCTACTGTCAACAACTGGACTGTTTGAAGCTAGCGATTGACCAGAAACGGCCAGAATTGGCCAACAGAAGAGGTGTTGTGTTCCATCAGGACAACGCCAGGCCACACACGTCTGTAGTGACTCGCCAGAAACTCTTGAAGCTTGTTTGGGAAATTTTAATGCATCCGCCATATAGTCCGGACCTGGCACCAAGCGATTACCACCTTTTTCTCGCATTGCAAAACATCCTGTGTGATAAGAAATTGGAATCAAGAGAAGATTGTGAAAATCGATTATTAGAGTTTTTCGCCAATAAGGACCAAAACTTCTATGAGAGAGGCATTATGAAATTACCTTTAAAATGGCAACAAATTACCCAACAAAATGGTCCATATTTGACCCAAATCGGACAATCCAAAGCATGTTAAATAAAGTCTTGAACTTCGCGCAAAAATAATGGATTTCTTTTTCCCCAACCTTATATATATCCATCCGCTCGGTGAATTCCTCCCAGTCGTCAACAGCTATTTTGAAATCTAAATGTGAGGTGTATTCCATTTTTCCTATTATTTTTTCCTTGCGTAGATTTCCCTTATCATCTGTTTCACAACTTTTGCTTTGCTGTAACTCTTTTACTGCTTTTCGTAGCTTCTGACGCAATTCGTCTATAGATTCTCCTTCCTCCATTTCGATGCTCCATTCTTCCAATTCTTGAATCACTTCGTTTTTTTAGGTCTTGGATCCACGCTGTTCCTTTTGTTGAGATGCATGAAGACATGTAACTAACTTTTATATAAGTCTGTTTTCTTCACCTTTATTTCGCCAGGTGATGCGACCCTCATTTTAGATTCATGTATATGTGAATTTACCATACTTAACACGCCCCCCCAAAATTTATATATGTATCCTGTTATTTACAGTCTTATACTAAAGAAACGTTTATGACATTTAATCTAGTTCTAAATTTTTCAAACTGATCCTTACATAATGCTTTTGCCAGAATGTCTGCTATGTTTTCTGTTGACTCAACTTTTATCACATTAATAATTCCTTGTTCATAATTTTCGTTCACAAAGTGATTATGTGTTTCAATGTATTTCGACCTTTTAGTAAAGTTTCCGTATCGAGCAATACTTATGGCGCCTGAATTATCTTCATACACTGGTATCGGACCTTCAAATTTCAAACTAAATATTATGCTTTCAGTATTTCTTTCATAATCTTAAACTCGCTAACGGCTTCTGATAGAGCTACATACTCAGCAATAGTTGAGGCTTTTGTCACGCTATTTTGTTTTCTGGATTTCCAGAATATCACATTTCCAGATAGTCTTATCACATAGTTAGTAGTTAACTTCCTATCCACTATGTCACCTGCTCAATCTGCGTCTACATAACAGTCTAGCTTATTCCGCTTATCATTTTTATTAAACGTTAATTTTAAATCTTTCGTTAAATACTTTTAGAATAACGTCTTTATTAATAATACGATACAATATTGCTGGAGAATCCACTTGCTCCTTCAGCCATTCCGCGTGGAGAGAGCGCACAAAACAAAAGGCTCTATCAGTGCCGCACTCACTCACACACACACATATGTATGCATTGACTAATCTGGGCTACACATTCTCAACACACCTCCCTCAATGCATACATGATAATAATTCAATTTCCTGTTACACTCTGCATTCCCAATCCACTTAAACAAAAATAATCTTTTTCTTTATTTAGTGCCTTTGTCAAAATATCCGCAATCATCCTCTCAGTGGGTAAATAATCCAACTCAAACTCATTGTTATTTATGGCATCCCTAACAAAATGATACCGCAGATCAATATGTTTTGATCTCGCATGAAATACTGCATCGCGCGCGAGTAGTCCTGCACTTTGATTATCATTAAACAGTCTTATGCTTACATCTAGCTTAATCTCACTGAAAAAGTTTTTAATATATTTAATCTCTTTTGCTGCCTCTGCAATCGCCATGTATTCGGCCTCTGCTGATGACATGGCGACTGTTTTCTGCTTTTGAGACTTCCACGTAACTGCAGCCCCACTCATCACAAATGCATACCGTGTGTACGACTTTCTATCCGTTGAGTCAGACGCCCAGTCCGCATCGACATACCCAATTATCTCATTGTTTCCTTTCGTATACTTTAAACCAAAATTGATAGATTGCTTAAGATATCTCAAAATCCTTTTTGCTCCAATCCAATGTGCTTTATTATATGACGATGTGAACTGAGCTAAAAATACTACACGGTTCATTATATCTGGTCTAGACACCACTGCCAAATACATTAAAGCACCAATTAGCTCTTTATAAGGAACATCACAGTTATCTTCGCCGACCTCATACTTCTCATTCAGATTGCCAGGAGTGTCCATACCTTTCGCGTCATTCATACTGAACTTATATAATAAATCTCTAATGTAACTTCTTTGGTTTAATGTTATGTCGGTTTTATTTCTACTTATTTCTATTCCCAAACAGTGTTTCGCTTCGCCCATATCCTTAATCTCGAACTTTCTTTGAAGCCCTCTTTTAATCTTGTTCATTACATTCATGTCGTTTCCGGCGATTAATATATCATCAACATATACCAAAACCAAAATCAACATTTTTCCATTATTAATATAGTATATACAAGGATCACATTTACTCTGTTTCAGACCTAGTCCTCTCAATTCTCTGTCTAACATCAAATTCCACTGCCTACTCGCTTGTTTCAACCCATATAATGCTTTGTTCAACTTGCAACATACATCCTTACTTTGTAATAGCCTTAACATATTATGGGCTTTAATACCTATTTCACTTTTGTCGCGTCTTATACGTCCTAATGAATATTCTAACATCTCAGGTACTTCCATAAATATGTCTTCATCTAACGTCCCATGTAAGAATGCAGATGCCACATCTAATTGATGTATGACAAGATCATGCAGTATAGCTATTGCTATCAGTAACCTAAAAGATTCCAGTCGCGCTACTGGTGCAAATGTTCGTTCATAATCAAAGCCCTTTCTTTGGTTGAATCCTCTAGCTACCAATCTAGCTTTTCTTTTATATAACTCGCCTTTATTATTAAACTTATTTGTTAGAACTATCTTAGAGTCTATTATGTTTTTGTCACGCGGCCTTTTAATTATATTCCATGTTTCATTCTTTATTAAACTTTTGAACTCATTAGCTATTGCTTCTAACCACTCACTTTTATGATCACCTTCTATTGCCTCATTCAGGTCTATATCTACATAATTCGCACTGGCATCTTCAAACACCTCATTTTCATCATTATCTTGAGATGCACCTTCCTCCATGTTATCATTTGTTGCCGTTTGATACATCTTTCTTGGTCGCCCCGGTCTGCCGGTTCGAACTATCCTTGGTCTTCCTCTTGTTCTTCTTTCAATATCATCACTGGCTTCCTCTTCATTTTCTTCAGTCTCATTGTTCTCGTTAATTGGGAATAATATATCTTTTAGCAAATTGTTAGCATCCACATTTTCTTCTATTTCAAACCTCTTTTCACATTCGATTCTTCTTTCTTCAAGTTCATTCAGAAATTTAACGTCTCTTGATATAATTACTTTTCTTAGTTTTGGAATGTACACACGATATCCCTTTGTTTGTTCTGAATAGCCTACAAGGTATCCTTCCTGTGATCTTTGATCCATTTTTCCTCGTGTTCCACAGTTGTCCAACACAAATGCTCTGGTGCCAAATACTCTCAGATATTCTACTTTAGCTTTCTTCTCAAACCACAGTTCATATGGTATCTTGTCATCCAATGACCTAGTTGGGCATTTATTTCTTATATGGTTTGCCATTGTTACCGCTTCTGCCCAAGCCCAAGCTCCGAGTCCTGACTTAATGATCATACACCTTGCCATGTCCAACAGAGTTCTGTTCTTTCTTTCAGAAACCCCATTTTGTTGTAGTGTATATGGAGCGGTGAGTCTTCTTTGGATTCCACATTCATTGAAGTATTGATTAAATTGTCCATTGCAATATTCCTTTCCATTATCCGATTGCAAGTATTTAATTCGTTTACCAGATACGTTTTCCATTACATTTTTAAACTCTTTAAATTTTTCCAGCACATCGTTTTCATTCTTTAAAATATATACAACAGAATATCTCGAGTAGTCATCGATGAATGTGCAGAAATATCTTGCACCTCCCATAGATGGATGTCTGAACGGTCCACACACATCACTGTGAACTATCTCCAGTTTGTCTTTTGCTCTATCATGTGATGTTTTAAATGGTAATACGGTCTGCTTGCCCAAGATGCACGTTTCACATTCTGGCAACTTATCTTGTCCTATTTTAATATTTACATGTTTTAATACCCATAACAGATCCTTTTCATTTAAATGGCCCATACGTTCGTGCCACAATTGTATTTGTGCTTTACTTCTTTCAACTCTCTGTACAATCTCAGCATCCGGCTGTTCAATGTAATACAAGTTACCTATCCTGTTTGCCGTCAATTTAATTTTTCCTTCAGAATCCTTAATTACTGCTACGTGTTTCTTGAATGTAACCTCATTATCTTTGTCCACAATTTTTGCAACCGATACTAAGTTTGTTCTCAAAGAAGGTACCAGCAGTGTATTTTCAAAGTTTATTGTTTTCTCATTCCTTCTATCCATAACGTTTACTTTAACTTTCCCTCTTCCTTTTACAGTTGTTATATTCTCATCTGCCAGATTAAGAGTCACATCTATCGGTTCTATGTCTTCAAACAGATTTTTATCGTTACATAAATGTGCCGTACACCCACTATCTAAGCACCATCGTCGCTCCATACCCGTATTGATGGCGGCTGAAAAGAAGACTTCCTCTTCTTCTGCCTTATTTGTGTTTCTGTCCTCTCGATCTAAGCACCATTGTTGCTCCATACCCGTATCGATGACCGCTGAAAAGAAGGTTTCCACTTCTTCTGCCTTATATGCATTTCTGTCCTCTCGATCATAATGTTTGTTTCTTCCTCCTGATGCAATCTTTGTATAACACTTAGAAGCAATGTGACCCTTCTTTTGGCATCTATAACAAGTTACATTGAAGTTTTGCCTGTTTTTATCCATGTTTCCCTTATATTCAGTCTTATTCTTGTTCTCCTCATTCCTCTTCCAATTAGTGTCCCTTCCATTCTTCTGGCTATTCTTTGATATAACCCACATGGCATTCATGTTACTGCTTGCAGCGTAACTTTGCATCCTAGCATCGCTTTCTTCTAGAATTTTTATTTTTAATGCTTCAGCTCCAGGTAAATCATCGCGAGACTCAATTGCACATCTAAAATTCTCATAGCTCGCTGGTAAACTATAAAGCAACATGATTGAGAGTAAATCAGGATTAACATCCACATTCAATTCTTGTAGCTTATCAACTACATCAAAGAATTTGTTTATGTGTTCTCTAACATCATCTCCCTCTCTCATTTTCTGCAAAGTCAATTGCTTTATAAAAGTAGCTTTTCTTGCTGGCCCTTTTGATGCATATATTGACTCTAATTTCAACCATGTCTCTCTTGCCGTTTCACACCCTTTTAATTGCTTTAATTCACTCGGTGCAATACTGAGAATTAGATCCGATTTGGCTTTCCTATCCTCAGTTACCCATTTATTGTGAGCCACAGCCGACGCCGCATCGCCCTCCACGCATTCTGGTTTCTTCTTTTCACCAGACACATATTGCCAGAGATCATTACTAACAAGGCTTCTACTTGCATACGCCACGTGTCGTAATTAGTCTTATTTAACGGGTCCAATCTTGCCAAATTTAGACTCATCTTGATTCTTTTCTTAACGGCCACGTGCTTAGCCTAACCTCTACGATGCTTATTAATTATTCACTTGTCTTGACCTTTTCTTAACGGCCACGTGCTTAGCCTGACTTCTACGATGCTTATTAACTATCCACTTATCTTATACTTAACGCCCTGGGCCCATAACCTTTTAGAATAACGTCTTTATTAATAATACGATACAATATTGCTGGAGAATCCACTTGCTCCTTCAGCCATTCCGCGTGGAGAGAGCGCACAAAACAAAAGGCTCTCGCAGTGCCGCACTCACTCACACACACACATATGTATGCATTGACTAATCTGGGCTACACATTCTCAACAAATACAAATATTTTAAAATTCTTAGAGCCTATTTATAATGTGTCTCGTTGTAACAGTTCTGATATCTGCTTAGGTTCGTATTGTGACCTGTCACCCTTCCTTCACATGTCTAAAATATCTCACAGCCTCGTAGATGGCGAGTAACTCGCGATCGTACATGCTGTATGCCTTCTGCGCGTTGTTTAATTTCTTGGAGAAAAAAGCTAACGGCCTTGTTTCTCCGTCCTCGTGCTGTTCCAACGTCACTCCAATTGCTACTTCAGAAGCGTCGGTGGTCAGGATGAGTGGAGCCGATTCTTCAGGGTGCGCCAAAAGCGTCGCCTCAGAGAGGGGTCGTTTACAACTGCCGAATGCTCGTCGTGACTCGGGTGTCCATGGTACGGGGCGTGTGTCGTTCTTCTTGCTGTCGCGCATATATTCATTTAGCACTGCCTGCTCGTGAGCTGCCTGACTCATACACCTCCTGTAAAAATTAATCAGTCCCACGAATCTCCGCAACTCGACAATGGTATTGGGTAATGGGTAATCGACTAGTGCCTTGACTTTCTCCTCCGACGGGTTAATTCCTTTTGGTGTTAAGTACAGTATATCCCAGGTATTTCACCTCATGCTTGCCAAACACACATTTCTCGAAATTGATGGTTATGACAGCAGATTGTAGTCTCTTCAGGACTTCCCGCAGGTGTTCGCGGTGTTCGGTTTCGGTTTCAGATGCAATTAGGATATCGTCTATATAACAATAAGCATATCCTAAATCCTGGAAAGGACTGTTTATGTATCTCTGAAATGTCTGTACCGCGTTCTTCAGACCGAATGGCATGGCGAGGAATTCGAACAAGCCAAACGGGGTCGTAACAGCAGTCTTCGGGATACCCTCGTCCGCCATTGGAATCTGATGGTAAGCACGTGTGGCGATATTCCCTAGAACGTCTACGGACCTAGGTTGGTAGCCGACATGGGCGCCACCTAGGTGAAGAAGGACGCGGACGCGAGTCCTGCCAAGAGTCAGTCATATTGAGAGAGCCGACTAGGCACAATAAAGATTTTCCTTCCGGAACAAATAGTGAGCGTTTACATATTCCTGTTTGGCCTTATCCCACACATGTTTTAGGTCAATCTTAGTAAATATTTTTTTCCTATGTTGGCCATATGTGAAATCTTGGATGTGCGGCAGCGGATACCGGTCTGGCTTACAAGGAGAGTGCAAGGTCTTGGGGTCACGGATTTAGTTCAAACTTTGTAGGATGATAGATTTTGTTCCCCTGATGACGATGATATATGATTATAGGGCCCACTACTCAATAATTATCGAGATATTTGCAGTTAAAGATAAAATCCGCTGTTTAAATTCAGTTCTGTAGCAAGCGATTACAGATAATGTAGCGTAGTGGCAACGGATCGGTGTCCCTTGCCAGAAGGTGCCGGGTTCGAATCCGTGGAGGGTCAAATTTTATTTTTTTATTTTATGTCGATTTTTACACATAAATGCACAGCATAACATATAATCTTTACATATTTATATTTTATATTTTATATACTACATATGAGGCATTCCATGCCAAATCGGACACTTTCGGACCTCACCCCCTTCGATTTTTTTTTAAATTTTTTTATGTTTTTAAGACTGATGAAATACGCGTTCATGATTTTTTTCAGATTTTTTTGACCATCCGTTTCGAAAATATGAATTTTCTTAAAATTGGGGCTAATTTTTTTTAAATACTCATAACTTTGCGAAAAATGGAGCAATTTGATCGTTCTTTTTTTCAAAATTTGTGTTTTTGAATGCTCTTTCAAGAAAAAAATATGATTTTTATCGAAATAGTTTATTTCATTGTTTAATTTTTATTTAAAGCACAAAATATTTTATATCTCAAAACATGTCCCCTTCGATTTTTTTGAAAAAATTCTCAAATAAACTTTGATGCATGAAAGAACAAAAAAAAATTTCCCATCGTGGGGAAACTCTTCGTTCTATTTTTTTTCTTTATTCGAAAATATCCATTCTATCAAATCGTATGTTCCGTTTCAATGGAAAATGTTTCTTTTCGAGATGTATGCCCCGTCCGATTTTTTTGAAAAAATTCTCGAAAATACTTGGATGGATATAAGAACTTCTAAAATTTGTCCGATCGTGGGGAAACGTTTCGTTCTGTTTTTATTCTTTATTCGAAAATATCTATTCTGTCATATCGTATATTCCATTTCAATGGAAAATGTTTTGTATCTCAAAACATGTCCCCTTCGATTTTTTTGAAAAAATTCTCAAAGAAGCTTTGATGCATGTAAGAACTTGAAAAAATTTCCCATCGTGGGGAAACGTTTTGTTCTATTTTTTTTTCTTTGTTCGAAAATATCTATTCTGTCACATCGTATGTTCCATTTCAGTGAAAAATGTTGTTTATCTCAAAACATGTCCCCTTCGATTTTTTTGAAAAAATTCTCAATGAAACTTTGATGCATGTAAGAACTTAAAAAATTTGTCCGATCGTGGGGAAACTCTTCGTTCCATTTTTTTTCTTTATTCGTAAATATCTATTCTAACAAATCGTATGTTCCGTTACAACGGAAAATGTTTTTTATCTCAAAACATGTCCCCTTCGATTTTTTTGAAAAAATTCTCAAATAAACTTTGATGCATGTATGAACTAATAAAAATTTCCCATCGTGGGGAAACTCTCCGTTCTATTTTTTTTCTTTATTCGAAAATATCTGTTCTGTCACATCGTATGTTCCATTTCAATTTAACCACCAAAACGAACAGAATACGTGACGGAATAGATAGTTTCGAATAAAGAAAAAAAATAGAACGGAGAGTTTCCCCACGATGGGAAATTTTTTTTAGTTCTTACATGCATCAAAGTTTATGTGAGAATTTTTTCAAAAAAATCGAAGGGGACATGTTTTGAGATAAAAAACATTTTCCGTTGTAACGGAACATACGATTTGTTAGAATAGATATTTACGAATAAAGAAAAAAAATGGAACGAAGAGTTTCCCCACGATCGGACAAATTTTAAAAGTTCTTATATCCATCCAAGTATTTTCGAGAATTTTTTCAAAAAAATCGGACGGGGCATACATCTCGAAAAAAAACATTTTTCATTGAAACGGAACATACGATTTGATAGAATGGATATTTTCGAATAAAGAAAAAAAATAGAACGAAGAGTTTCCCCACGATGGGAAATTTTTTTCAGTTCTTACATGCATCAAAGTTTATTTGAGAATTTTTTCAAAAAAATCGAAGGGGACATGTTTTGAGATATAAAATATTTTGTGCTTTAAATAAAAATTAAACAATGAAATAAACTATTTCGATAAAAATTATATTTTTTTCTTGAAAGAGCATTCAAAAATGTTGGAGAGCAACGATATTTCGAGAATGTTCTCTTTCTGCTACGGGCTCTTTATACATTGTTGTGG
Source organism: Anoplius nigerrimus (assembly GCA_914767735.1). Taxonomy (NCBI): domain Eukaryota; kingdom Metazoa; phylum Arthropoda; class Insecta; order Hymenoptera; family Pompilidae; genus Anoplius; species Anoplius nigerrimus. Next base: position 1,624,657 of record OU612081.1, read on the forward strand.
TAAAGTCCTGGGCGCCCGAACTGCGCGGTTTGTTGATCGTCAGTCAGTCTCGAGAGGTCACACAGTACGCGTTACAAATCGCCATTATCGGCATACAGAAACATATACCATTGTACATATATATTCATCTTTAAATAAATAGTTACAATGCAAAAATAGTCTATATCTACAACAGGTTATGGGCCCAGGGTCGATAAGTAGCGATTAAAATAATTGAAGTGAAAGAAAACGACAGTGCAAAAGGTGCAGAACCGTAAAGCGTCTTGTAACGGAAATCATAAGCGCGTAAAGATGGCTAGTAGTGGCAGCACACAGTTTGCGATTCAAAAGTTAAACGGCGAAAACTATTCAGTGTGGAGCTACAAACTAAAGCACCTGCTGATTAAAGAAAAACTGTGGGCGGTGATATCAACTGATAAACCAGCTTTGGCAGATGAGATTTGGGTGCGAAAGGACGAGGAAGCACATGCTACAATCGCACTTTTGGTTGAGGATAGTCAACTGCAGCACATAAGGAGTGCCAAATCAGCGCGCGAAGCGTGGGAATCATTGAAGGGGTACCACCAGAAGGCCACACTAACCAATAAGGTACTGTTGTTAAAACAATTATGTAGAACTTCAATGAGGGAGACTGACTGTATGGAGGAACATATCACAAGAATGTCTGGGTACTTTGAAAAACTGGCAGCACTCGGTCAAGAGTTACCAGACAATCTTATGGGTGCAATGCTGCTAGGAAGTCTGCCAGAATCATATGAAACTCTCGTTACGGCGTTAGAAAGTAGGCCCGAAGGTGATTTTACATTAGAGCTCGTAAAAGGTAAATTAATGGACGAGTACAAAAGACGTAAAGGGGCAAAAGACACGAGAGAGAGAGCACTGAAACGGCATTGAAAACGGAATACAAAAATAAAGCAAACAGCATACAGCCCAGGAAACATTGTTATTTTTGCAAAAAATCAGGTCACTTTAAAAGTGATTGCATAAAATATAAGGCTTGGAAGGATAAAAAGGAAAAAGCTAATATAATTACAGAAAATTCTTCTAACGAATATTGTTTTCATGCAAAGGCAGAAATTTCAGAGGAAGCATATCTTAGGATGGAAAAGCAGGAAAAACCAAATATAAATGCATGGGTTGTCGATTCCGGTGGAACAAGTCATATGGTAATCACGAAGAGCTTCTTTCGTGAATTCGACGCACAAAGAAAAGGTAAAGTGTGCCTCGCGGATAAAGAAATGGTCGCTGAGGTACATGGGATCGGATCCGGAATAATACATTGTGTGACGGACTCCGGCGCGGTCACTGAAATGAGAGTCTGCGATGCACTGTACGTGCCGACTCTCGGATCAAATTTATTGTCCGTAAAGAAATTAGTCAAGGATGGGTACAAACTACTTTTTGACGAAATACAATGTAGTATTATGAAAGATGAGAAATTACATGCCGTCGCAAAACTATCTCCTGAATTATATTGCGTTAATACAATTGAAAAGGTTTATACAGCAAGCGGGTTCATGAACAATGGACATACGGAGGATTGCCAACACACGTGGCACCGAAGATTCGGACACAGGGACTTGGATGCCATAAAGTTTTTGGCCAACAAGGATTTGGCGACAGGAATCAATATTAAAAACTGTGGACAGCGGATCGTCTGTGATCATAATTGATGATTTTTCACGTTTTTCAACCATTTATTTGTTAAGTCATAAAAACGAAACAACTAAATGTTTAAAGGAGTTTATAGAAATGGTAAAAACGCAATTCGGCAAGAAACCAAAAATAATAAGGTCGGATCGAGGGACAGAGTACGTCAACGAGAATCTAAGGGGATACCTAAAACAGGAAGGAATTAAGGTACAATATACGGCTACGTATTCGCCACAACAGAACGGCGTTGCGGAACGAAAAAACAGGTCCTTACTGGAGATGGCAAGATGTATGCTACTCGATGGCAATCTGGAAAAAAGGTATTGGGGAGAGGCGGTAAATACGGCAAATTATTTGCAAAATCGATTACCAACAAAAGCAGTACAGGAAACTCCCTATGAATTATGGTTTTCAAAAAAGCCGGATGTCGGAAATTTGCATATTTTTGGTTGCGGTGCATACATACACATACATAAAGAACAGCGGAAGAAATTGGACGATAAGGCCGAAAAGTTAATTTTTGTCGGATATTCTGACGAGTCAAAGGCGTTTCGTTTATTAGACACAAAGACAAATCGCATAAAGATCAGCCGCGATGTTGTGTTTTTAGATAAGGCGGACGGAAACAAAAGTACTCGTACGGAAGAAAATGAGGTCACTTTCTCAAATAAATTGAACAGCACTGCTGGAAATGACTGTGTGGATACAGAAAGTGTTAAATCCGACGAGGCGTCATCTAGTGAGGAAGACACACTAATTGAAGACATAAGCACGGATGAGTACGCATCATGTCCAGAAATAAGTGACAATTATGAGGAACCGGAAGAAACAATGTGTAGACGATCGCAAAGAACAAATAAGGGTGTACCACCAGACAGGTACATGGGTTTCTCAAATTTGGTTAAAAAAGAAAAAGATGAACCAAGAACCGCAAGAGAAGCAATAACAGGACCCGATAAGGACAAATGGGAGAAGGCTATGAACGAAGAAATAAATTCCTTACAGAAAAACGGGACATGGGAAATCGTTCCAAAGCCAAAAGATGCAAATATAGTCTCGTGCAAATGGGTATTTAAGGTTAAAGAGAATGTTGATGGAACCGTAGAGAGATATAAAGCCAGACTTCTCGCACGAGGTTTCTCTCAAAAGTACGGCACTGACTACGATGAGGTCTTCGCACCAGTGGTAAGGCAACCTACATTTAGGATTTTTTTAACAGTAGCCGGTCAGGAAGGCATGCTAGTCAAACATTTTGACGCGAAGACGGCATTCCTAAATGGAAAATTGGTCGAAACCATATACATGAGACAACCTGAAGAATACATCATACCAGGCAAGGAAAATGATGTGTGTAAATTACGAAGAGGTATTTACGGCTTAAAACAAGCCGCTAAAGTTTGGAATGACCAATTAAATAATTTACTTTCCTCCTACGGGTTTAGACAAAGTCAGGCAGACCCATGTCTGCACATCAAGAATGATAAAGAGGATAAAATTTTTGTTGTCATATATGTTGATGATATTTTAATTGCAGCGAAAGATGCTACCAAGATCGATACAACCGCAAGGTTTTTACAGAAAAATTTTCAGTTAAACGACTTGGGAGAAATAAAGAATTATCTAGGTATAGAAATTAGAAAAAATGCGGAAGGTTTTTATTGCCTAAACCAACAAAAGTACATCAAGAAAGTATTGCAAAGGTTTGGACTCGAAGACGCAAAAGGATCAAGCATACCTTTAGACCAGGGATATCTCAAGAGCAGGGATAACGAGAAAGTAATGCCAAACGGTGAGAAATATCAACAGCTAATCGGGGCATTGTTGTACGTAGGCGTAAACAGTAGGCCAGATATATGTGCCAGCATAGCTATTCTGAGCCAGCACAACAAATGTCCTACAACAACCGACTGGACGGAGGCAAAAAGAGTTGCTCGTTATCTGAAGCAAACGATAAATTTTGAATTACATCTTGGTAAACGAGTTGCACACCGGAAATTAATTGGATTTGCAGACGCCGATTGGGCACAAGATTGTAGCAACAGAAAGTCCAATAGCGGTTTTTGTTTCAGTTTGCCGGGGCTTCGGTAAGTTGGGGGTGTAGAAAACAGTCATGCGTTTCCTTATCTTCTACAGAGGCTGAATATGTGGCCCTCAGCGAAGCTACGCAGGAGGGGATATGGATGCAACGACTGCTTAAAGATTTTAGCCAGGACACCGGGGGCACGGTCATCTACGAAGATAACCAAAGCTGTTTGATGCTCACGTCAAACACGAAGTTTACCTTTAGGACTAAGCATATTGATACGCGTTATCACTATGTTAGGGACATTAAGAATCAGGGAATAATAGATTACAAATACTGTCCCTCAGAAGAAATGACTGCAGACATGGTGACGAAACCGCTGGGGAAAATAAGGTTAAAGCGCATGGCAGAGAAATCCGGATTACTTCAAGGAATAAAATAGCCATAATGACATATCGTTGAGGAAGGATGTTGGAGAGCAACGACATTTCGAGAATGTTCTCTCTCTGCTACGGGCTCTTTATACATTGTTGTGGTAAAGTCCTGGGCGCCCGAACTGCGCGGTTTGTTGATCGTCAGTCAGTCTCGAGAGGTCACACAGTACGCGTTACAAATCGCCATTATCGGCATACAGAAACATATACCATTGTACATATATATTCATCTTTAAATAAATAGTTACAAAGCAAAAATAGTCTATATCTACAACAAAAAACACAAATTTTGAAAAAAAGAACGATCAAATTGGTCCATTTTTCGCAAAGTTATGAGCATTTGAAAAAAATGAGCCCGAATTTTAAGAAAATTCATATTTTCGAAACGGATGGTCAAAAAAATCTGAAAAAATTCATGAACGCGTATTTCATCAGTCTTAAAAACATAAAAAATTAAAAAAAAATCGAAGGAGGTGAGGTCCGAAAGTGTCCGATTTGGCATGGAATGCCTCATATACATATTACATTTTACATATAAATATTAGGTTGGGGAATAAGTTCGTAGCGTTTTTATCAAAACTTTAATTTAAACAAAAATCAATAATTATATTATATCATACTCACACACACATATTCATACTTTCATAATCACTCGCCCACGGATCATTCATACATCCCATAGCTCTATCGAATGAATATTGTACACTTTGTCAAACAGTAAAAAAATTGGTGTAAAACAATGCAAATATAAAAACGCTACCAACTTATTCCCCAACCCAATATTTATATGTAAAATGTAATCTGTAAATGTAATATATAAAATATAAAATAAAATATCATTTATGTGTAAAAATGGACATAAAATACAAAAAAAAAATATTCACTCTCCACGGATTCGAACCCGGCACCTTCTGGCAAGGGACACCGATCCGTTTTTTTTTTTAATCGTTTATTGAAATAACCCTACATTTTACAAGAAATAATGTTTGGCTCAATAAACACAGCCATATCATTACAATTAGACTTTGTGACTATGGCTCATTACTGCGATGGCACTCGTACACTTATCAGTTACATATAAAATATATTCAATGTAAATTAAAGTTCCTGGCCTTAGTGTAGGGAATTTCCTACTGACCTTACATTGTTAATATTAAATAATATGCCAGAAAAGAGTAATTAAATAAATGGGAACTAAAGGAAAAAAAAACTGGCTTACATGATACTTAAGACTAACTTAACCTAGCCGATATAAGTCAAACAAAAAGAAAAATTATTAAAATAACGAAAAATGAAATACATTGTTATTGTTATAAAGTAAAACTAATAGAAAAAGAAAAAGAAAAAAAAATAAAGAAAAGGATCATTAAACGGAAAAAAAAGAAAAGAAAATTAAGTTTGTATTAGCTGGGGTTTAGTCTTCATTTAGCCACCAGCATAACTTTTTAATATAACTACTATTATTTTTAAATATATTATTATATTAATTTTATTATTATTATATTACTATATTAAATACTATTACTATTGAGCTCTCTGTCCTTTTTGGTAAGCGTAATGCTGTAGATTAATTCATTATTATTTACAGAACAAATATTAGGTTCATATGAAAAGTCTACTCGCATGCGTTTTCTTTTTACATGATAGATTATAGGAATGAGAATATCATTAAATATGTATTTATTTTTGTCTAAATAAATAAACATTTCGGGAGGTATAAAATTAGAACTTAATAATGTCCTATGGTAATTATCTAGTGGGATAGTAGCACTGGATATTAAACTGTTAGAAGTTATTTGACATGCCTTGGCAAAGTGGCACCGTACTAATTTTAAGATATTAATTTTAATTTATTGGAATTAAAATGTTGAACATGGGCCATTAATTATTCCACGTTAAATAATTGATATAAATAATCAGTGCGCTTCTGATTGAGCTCGATCTTGGCGTTTAAGTTAGATAATTGCGAACTAATGTTCGTAATACTTGCTTGGATAAGTTTAAACGTTTCCGTGATTTGGTGAAGTTCAATTCCTATGGTTTGCTGAGCTGATACTGGATCTAGTGTTGGTATGTTTTTAGAATGTTCTCTAGATGGGGTCATCAAAACCTGACTTGATCTTAGTCCTTTGGTTATATTGCTGTAAGAAGTACCAGGATTAGCAAAATTGGAAACAAATTCGCTCGCTTTATTTTTGATAATGATGTTTTTCTCTTTTAAAGCTTTACGCTGTTTCTGCGCATTAATAACGCTAGGACAGCCCTTATATGAGGCCGGATGGCCAAACTCTTTGCATAGAACGCAAAAGATTTTAGATGCCTCCATCTTGGTTCCGGCTGGTACGGAACATTCGCCCGGTCCGTGACTGAGTTCGCATTTAACACAGCGGTAAGGGAGGTGGCAATTTTTTGCCAAGTGCCCATATCGCTGGCAATTTTTGCATTGGACAGCGTCTTTGAGCCTATACTTGTCCCAAGATACCTTTTGATGAAGCAAGTATTTTATGCTTCTTAACTCTTCAGTGCTACTATCCGCACTAAGTTGAATAACTAAAATAGGTAAAACAATATTATTTTTTTTGGATAAAGGGGTTACCAATCTGGTAACTCCTTCGATATTAGTTTTTTTTAGGTTTAGATCCTTCAGAGCTTCTAGGACCTCTTCCGTTGAAAAGGATTGATCAATGCCCTTCAAGATCAAAGACGGAAGAATGTGAAAAAACTCGGTTCGATTATGCGTAATACTGAATACGCTGTTCACCGATCACGTCGGGGTCACTGATGAAGACAGGGCATTTCGTTGTGGATCCGTCGGCAGACTCTTCAGTAGGGCTATGCCGACGGATCCTGCCCTAGACGCTGCTGCCCGGTTGGGACACCGATCCGTTGCCACTACGCTACACCCATTATCTGTAATCGCTTGCTACAGAACTGAATTTAAAGAGTGGATTTTATCTTTAACTGCAAATATCTCGATAATTATTGAGTAGTGGGCCCTATAATCATATATCTTCGTCATCAGGGGAACAAAATGTATCATCCTACAAAGTTTGAACTAAATCCGTGACCCCAAGACCTTGCACTCTCCTTGTTAGTTACCGCGTTCAATGCTCGGAAATCTCCGCGCGGTCGCCACGTCCCAAGTTGTTTTTTTGGTACCATGTGTAATGGTGAGGCCCAGGGGCTGTTTGATGGTCGACAGATTACCCTTTCTACTAGTTCAGTGACGCCTTCGCTATCTTTAACTTCTCCGGTGTTAACCTACGGAACGGGTGAACAATTAGTGGTCCTGTTGTTTCTATTTTGTGCATCACGCCACTTGATTTCCCATCAGGCGTCCTCAATTAACTAGTTAAGGGGTCTGGCCACCTTGTAAATTTTTTTTTCAATTTTTTTTTATTGTTTTATAATAATCTTTGAAATGTTACGCATCATTTAATCCATAGTTGGTACTGAAAATCGTAAAATTGCTAAAGTTACAGGTATTTCTCGGTAGGAAGGTCGAGCCGCTGCGAGCGGTCGACCGCGCGGCTCGATCAGTGTATGTAACCCGCACGGTTCAGCACGTGCAACTGTCCTATTGTGTCCTTTGTATGGGTTAGTAGAATTGTTTACTCGAATCCATACGAAGAAAAAGTGATGAAAAAAGAATGCATAGGTCATGTGCAGAAAAGGATAGGCACACGACTTCGTAAAATCAAAAATGAAAAGAAAGGTCTTGCTGGCAATGGAAAGCTAACCGATAAACTAATTAACGAGCTAACAGTATATTACGGTCTCGCTATTCGAAGGTTCTCTAACTCTAAAGACGAAATGAAGAAAGCTATTGGGGCAACATTCAAGCACAGAGCTCGACCGACGAAATCCCGCAGCATGAAAATTGTCCTCCGGGAGAAGACTCGTGGTGCTCTTGGCAAATATCAAAAGCAATTGGCACTTTGGATGAATATCTACACAAGAATCCTCTGCCTCAAATTGTTCAAGATGTCATTCGATCTGTTTATGAGGACCTCACTTCAGATGAATTGTTAGAACGGTGCGAAGGAGGCTTCACGCAAAACGCCAACGAAAGCGTCAACTCCGTCATCTGGTCAATGTCTCCAAAAACGAGTTCCAGCGGTGCGAAAACCGTCGAAATTGACAGTTACATTGCTATCAGCACTTTCAACGATGGGTACAACAGTATTTTGCTGATGATGAAGCTCATGGATCTAAGCATCGGAGATCGCTGCTACGATTTCTGTAGGGCAGTCGACGAGGAACGTTGCGCTACAGCAAATGTCCGAGAGAAGAAAAGTACGAACGAAGCACGCCAAGCACGTAGATCTTCGCAAAAAGAGGCCCAGGATGCTCAAACAGCTGCCGAAGAGGACATGTATGGACCAGGAATCGCTGATTGAAGGTAAGACTCACAAAAACCGCGCCGTCAGCCGAATAACCGCACGTTTACTTTCTTTTGCGATTATCTCGAAACTATGTTTTTCGAAACGGCTCTTCGTATATCTCGTAAACTATCGCTCCGATTGCTGTGAATTTTGAACACAGTACTTTTAGATATATTAACTAGAGCTTGACGTAGGATTTTTGCGATTACTTGATTACTTTTTTTTTAATGACGTTTTTTCTCGTGAAATTTCGGTGAAAATCGTGAAAAAAAAATCTTCGGCTCACCATAATTTCCCTAATGTAAAAAAAAAAATTTCCCTACGTCACGCCCTTGCAATATGATCCAGGAATAAGCTAATTGTTTTTTTTTCAGATGCAAAATGAAGCAGGTAGTCATGGAGCCGCCCACGTGCGTTTCGTGCCGAGGGCCTTCACCAAAGTGAACGAAACGCCGGTATTTTTTATTTTTTTATCACGAAATTTTTTTCACTTATTCACTAAACCGTTTTCTAGTATGTGACAAAAAATAAAAGAATTTTGTGCTTTATTTTCGCGTTTATGAATTTTTAAAAATAGTACTCATCTGGCGAGCGCACAAGGTGGCCAGACCCCTTAAGCCTGGAAACTCATTTAGTATTTCCCCGAACCTGTTTGATGGGTCTACTGTCAGGACAGAAATGTGTTTCTGTGCTGTACGTCTGCCGTCACACTCCAAGCCGGTCAGATCGTCACGTAAGCTTTTTCGTCGTATACTCACGCTGATGTCGTAGTAATACAATAAATCGGCATCTATTATTATTGGCGTTGAAACTTGGGCTATAATAAATCGCCACTTTAGCGCTTTGCGTTATCCTAGGTCCAGCGTAAGCAGCTTCTCACCGTATGTTTTTATCCAAATATCATTTGCTGCATACAGAATTAAATTACAGTGGAACCTCTCATAGCGTACGTAATGGGGAGACAATGTACGCTATCTGAAGTACCAATCGCGAGCCAGAATCGGCTGTAGTCGATCGACTGCAATCAATTGTGATCGGAGACTTCCGCTTCCGGAGCGATAGAGTGCGAACGTGTTGAGAGAGTGTAAAGAGAGAAAGTGAAAGAAAGTAGGAGAGTGGAGTGCAGGGAGGCGTGGGAGTGAGTAGAGGGAAGAAGGGAAGGAGTAGGTGCATAGTGAGTGAAAGGAGCAGTGAGGGTGCAGGGAAGGGAGAGAAAAGGGATAGGAGGAGAGGCTTAGATAAAGTGAGGTTAAAGGGCCACGTGGGGAGAGAGCGAAAGAGCGAGGGAGCAGGGAAAGCGACAGCTGGCGGGAGAGGAGGTAGTTAGGATAGGAGGGAGTAGGAGGGAAGGGAAGAAGGAAAGGCGAAGAGCAGTAAGGACATCTATCAGGGGAGATAGGAAAGAGAGAGGCAGGGTCGGTAAGGAGGAGTTAGACAGGCAAAGGATGGATAGGTGTACCAAGGACTCTTCGGGAAGTGAAAGTAGTACAGGGGACCTAGGGAAAAGAAAAAGGGGGATGGAATTGGAGGGTGGGGCGGGGGGGAATGAAGAAGGAAAAAAGATATTTAAACAGAGTAAAAAGATACAAAGATCGCCAAGGAGGAAAGAATGGGAGAGGAAACGGGATGAGAGTATGGGAGAGAGAGAGAGGGAAGGCGGAGAGGAAAAGTGGGAGGGAAAAGGGAGGGAATGGGATGGACTGGCAGAGATGATTAAGAGAGCGGTCGAAGAGGCGATGGAGAAAATGGGAAGGGAGATAAAGGCAGAAATAAAGGAAGTAAAGGAGGAATGGAAAAAGGAGGTAGAAGAGCTAAGAAAGGAATTGAGACAGGAGAAAGAGGAAAGAAAGAAAGGGGAGGAAGAGCGGGAAGGATTAGAAAAGGTGATGAAAAGGATGGAAGAGAGGGTGGGAAAGTTAGAACTGGATAAAAAAGAGGGGGAGGGAGAGGGAGTAGGAGGACTGGAAAGGAGGATAAAAAGTATAGAATGGAAATGGGAGAGGAAGCAAAGAGAAGAGAGAAGGAGAAATATTATAGTAAAAGGGGGGAAGAAGGGAGGAAGGGAAGGGAGGGTAGAGGTGGAAGGCATCCTGAGGGAGCTGGGAGTCAGCAAGGAGGAAATAGAGAGTATAAAAGAGATAGGAGGGGAAGGAGGGGCGGAGAGAAAAGTGCTAGTGATAGTCAAGGAGCTGGAGAAGAAGAAAGAGGTGATGAAAAACAGGTCGAGAGTGAGAGAGAGAGAAGTAAGAATTGAGGACGACTTAACATGGGAAGAAAGGAGGATAAAATGTATGGGTGGGCTATGAAAAGATGCAAGTGGAAGGAATATGGTGGAGGTGGAATGAGGAGAAGGGAGAGCTGACAGAATGGGATAGGTGCAATGTAAGGAGACAGGGGAAAGGGAGAGGGGAAGGGGGGAAAGAGAGGGAATAGGTGATGGGAGAGACGAGGAAAAGGAAGGAGAGGGGGAGGATAAGGAAGAGGGGGGAGATAGAGAACAAGGGGAAAATGTAAGAGAGAAGGAAGAGAGAAAGGAGGGGAGGGAGAAATGGAAGGTCGCATTTTGGAATGTGGCAGGAATAGGAAGGAAGGACAGGGAGTTTTGGGAGGGAATTAGGGAATGGGATATAATAATTCTCATGGAGACGTGGGTGGAAGAAAGAAGCTGGGGAAGGGTGAAGATAGGCCTGCCGAAAGAATATGATTGGGAGGTGCAATTCGCGAAAAGGGAAAAAGCGAAAGGAAGGGCAATAGGGGGGATGCTGAGAGGGGTCAGAAGGGGATTGGGATGGGAAGAAGAGAAAGAGAAAAAGAAAGGGGAAGGAAGGGATAATGGAATGTAGGGGGAGACTAGGGAAGGAGAAGTGGAGGATAATAGGAGTATACATAAATGGGGATTTAGAGGAGAAGTTAGAGGAGCTGGAGAAACGGATGGAGAGAGGAATGGGGGAAGAGAGGATACTAATAGGGGGGGACTTCAATGCAAGGACAGGAGAGGAGGGAGGGGTATGGACGGAGGGAGGAAAAAGGGAGGGGGAGGTGGAGGGAAGGAGATCAAAAGATAAGAAGGTGAATGGAGAGGGGGTGAAACTATTAAAATGGCTGGAGAAGAACGGAGGGATGATATTAAACGGAGGGACGGAAGGGGATAGAGAGGGAGAGTGTACTTACACGGGAAGGGGGCGTGGAACGGTGATCGACTATATCATAGGGGACAGGGAGACGTGGGAGGAAATAGAAGGAATGGAGGTAGAGGAGAAAGTGGATTCAGACCACCAGCCGGTGGTGGCGTGCATAAGAGGGAATAAGGGGAGGGTGGAGAAAAAGGGTATGAAAAGGCAGATAAGAAGAAGAGGAAGATGGGACGAGGAAGGGAGAAGAGAATTTGAGAATAGGGTAGGGGAGAGGGGAGAAGGGAGGAGGGGGTTAAATGACGACATGAAGGATCTGGAAGAAAGAATAAGGGAGGCTTTAAAACAAGGGAAGGAGGAGAACAGGAGGGAAGGACCAAAGAAGGGAATGGGATGGTGGGATAGGGAGTGCAAGGAAGAGAAGAACGAGCTAAGGAGGGAGTTGAGAAGATGGAGAAGAGAAGGCGGGGAGGGGGAAGAGTATAGGGAGAAAAGGAAAAGGTATAAAGAACTGTGTGAAAGAAAGAAGGAGGAGGAAAGAGAAAGATGGATAAGGGTGGCAGGGGGGGCAAGAACAGAAGGAGAGGTGTGGGAGGTTTTAAAAGGAACTAGGAAAAGGAGGAAACCAGTGAACGAGGAAATAAGGAGAGAGGAGTGGGAAGAATATTTTATGGGTCTATTGGGGGGGGGTGAAAGGGAAGGTGGTACTAGGAGGGGAGGGGAGAAAGGGGAAAGAGGGGGACGAAGAAGAGGGAATAGGTTGGGAGGAATGGGAGTAGCAGGGAAAATGAAGGATGGGAAAGCGATAGGAATGGACGGAATTCCAAATGAGGTATGGAAGTACGGAGGGGAAAGAATTAGAAGGGAAGGGTGGGAAATGTGTGGAAAGATATGGGAAGGAGGGGGGTGGCCGGAGGGGTGGAGGACGGGAGAGATCATCCCGATCGTCAAAAAGGGAGAAGGAAGAAAGGTAGAGGAGTACAGGGGGGTAACAGTGTTGCCCTCCCTGTACAGGATTTATGCGGCAATTTTGGCGGGTAGGCTGAGGGAGGAGGTGGAGGAGAAGGGGGTGTTGGGGGAGGGCCAGGTAGGATTCAGAAAGGGGAGGGGAACAATTGATAATATATATGTATTAAACTACCTGGCCAACAGACAGATAGGGAAAAGGGGAGGGAAATGTGTGGCGCTATTTGTAGACTTAAAAGCAGCCTTCGATTCCGTGAACAGGAAGAAGGTGGCAGAGGCAATGAGAAGGAGAGGAATCAGGGAGGGGTTGGTGGTGAGGACGGAGGAATTAATGAATGAGATGAGGTGCAGGGTGAGGTGTGGGGAGGGAGAAGGAGGAGAGTTCTGGTTGGCGAGGGGGCTGCGGCAGGGATGCCCTCTGAGTCCGACATTGTTTAACATCTTATTGTCGGACTTGGAGGGATACATGGAAAAAGGGAGGTGGGGAGGGGTGAGGGTAGGAGAGATAAAGGTATATGCCCTGTCGTACGCTGACGACATCGTACTGTTGGCGGAGGAGGAGGAGGGGATGAGAACAATGTTGCCGAGGCTGGAGAGATTCCTGGAAGAGAAGGGACTGGAGTTGAATGTTAAGAAGACGAAGATCTTGAGGTTCAGAGAGGGAAGGGGGAAGATGAGGAAGATAGACTGGAGATGGAGGGGGGCAAGGATAGAGGAGGTAAAGGAACATAGTTTTTTAGGATATACACTAAAGAGGAATGGTGGGCAGGCGGCACATATTAGGGGAAGAGGGAGAAGGGCCGCAACGGTGATGAGGGAAGTATGGGGAATAGGAAAGAGACTGTGGGAGAGGGATTGGTCGAGGAGAGTGTGGCTGTTTGACGCACTGGTATGGCCGGTGATGGGATATGGAGCGGAGATCTGGGGGTGGGGGGAAAGGAAGAACATAGAGGGGCTGCAAGAAAAATATTTAAGATGGGTTATGGGGGTGGAGAGAGCAACACCGGGGTATATGTTGAGGGAGGAAATGGGGAGGGAGAAATTGAGGGTAAGGATGGGGAGGAGAGCGTGGAGGTTCGAAGAAAGGTTGAGAGAGGGAAAGGGGGGGTCGATAACGAGGAGATGCTGGGAGGAGATGACGGAGAGAGGTAGAAAGGGTAGGGAAATAGGGGGGTGGGAGAGGGAAAGAAAAGAATTCTGGGAGACTAGGGGGGTGGAAGTGGGGAGGGAGGAGGGGTACGAGGAGCTGGAGAGGAAGGATAGGGAGGAGCAAGAAAAGGAGAGGAGAGAAAGAATAGAAGAATCAAGAGCGAACGAGTGGTACAAGGTGCTGAGGGGGCTGGGGAGGCCGGGGTATGTAAAGAATAAGAATTGGTCGGGAGACAGGAAGAAGAGGTTAGCTAGAGCAAGACTAGGAAACGAGACGAGAAAAGGGTGGTATTGGGGAAAGGAGGAGGAGAGGAGATGTAGGATGTGCGGAGAAGAGGAGGAGTCTTGGGAACATGTTTGGGAAAGGTGTAAGGAGTGGGGGGAGGGGGAGCCAGGAGCAAGGGGGGAATGGAAGTTGATGGTCGAGAAGGTACTAGGGGGGAATGGAGAGGGAGAAAGATGGCTGAGAGAGCTAGAAGAAGGGAGGAGAAAAGCAGAAAGGAGAAGGGAGCAGACTAGGAAGGGACAAGAAAAGGATAATAGCGGGAGGGAGGAAGAGGGGATTGGAATGAATGGAAAGGAAGCGGAAGTCGGGTATGAGAGAGAGAGAGAGAGAATGTGAGGAGTGCGGGAGAGAGAGGAGAGGTAGGCGTGCGAGAGGCGAGAGAAGCGAGCGGAGAGGGAGAGGGCGTGCGTGCGAGCGGGCGAAGTTAGAATAAGAATAGAATGATATGTTAGGTTAAATAGGCTAAGGTAGCAGTAAGTAAGATTGTAACCCAAAATGGGAACAATAAATGGACACATACATACATACAATTGCGATCGACTGTTATCCCCACCATTCCCCTTTCTTGACAACCGTGCAGTGCCGTGACTTGTAAACAAAACCGCGAAACATCGTATAACATCGTGCATATCGTATATGTATGTATATAATAGTAAGTAATTATTTACATATAATAAAAATTAATTATTTGCTGTGAACATTTTGGCTGATACGCGATTCGTTATTGTTTGAGTTTATTGCTTGTGAGCTCAGTGGGGTCGAAGTGGGAGACGGGATACGTGGAAGGAGGATGTGAGGCGAAGGAGACGGAATAATAACGCTTGGTTGCTTTAACTATTGTATCTATTTGCGTATAACGAAATGTGAGGATGAGAATGAGTGAGGCGATGAGTGTGGGACGGGTGAAATTGAAGCGAATGGGATGAGGATGATTAAGAATGAAGGAGGTGGAGTTGTCTCGTGCTCGCGCCCTCGACTCGCTATCTTATTGTTTCCGTTGCTACCGCGTTCGCTAATTTCACCTTTGTTAACTACTGTCTTACTCTCTCGCTTGTTACACTATTCTGCCGGTCCCGCCGATCGCATGGCCCGGCGCTACCTCGGTTTCCGAGGAGCCAGGGAGGAGTGGGGGCCCCGCGGACCCACACGCCGCCCGTGGCCCCTGCGGAAACGAGGCGTCGATCGGCAGTTCGAAGCCATGCGACGACGGGAACCGATAGAGGTGCTTTTGTCGCGCGGAAGGGAAAATCCCGAACAACCCACCCGCCTCTTCGTTGAGAAACGAAGAAACAGAAGGAGAAGAAGACTGGGAGTAGTGATGAGTTTGTGGTGTAGGCGTGTCAGGGCCGGTGCCTGGCATGCACGAGTGAGGAGGAGGGTGCGAGATGAAGGATATGAACTCTTGGTGAGTATGATGGTGAAAATATACAGTCGTGATTTACAAGTAAGCTTAACCTATGCTTATATCTAGATACAACGAGGCCCCTGCCTGACATAGTAGCGGGAGGCGGGGCGGCGGCGCGCCGCGCGGCGGGTGAGACCGGTGAGTAACCTATTGTGTGGGTAATTTACATAGTTGTCTTATCGGTCGCTGTATGGTAGCCTTAGCGGTACGGACCTCGACTACGCGGACTTTACTATCCGGTCCCGGAAAGGTCCGCGTGATCCGCCCGAGCTCCCACTGCGCGGGAGGCGTGTTCGCGTTCTTAACAACCACGAGGTCATTAATTTCCAAATTAGGTTGCTCGACAGACCATTTCGCGCGTTGTTGGATTGCGTTCAGATAATCGTCGCGCCAAAGTCGCCAAAACTGTTGGCGTTGCTTTTCGACAACTTGCCACCGTGTAAGACGATTATCGGACACGTCGAGTAGGCAAGCGTTTGGGTATTCTAATGGCGCGTGGCCGATCAAAAAGTGGCCCGGTGTCAACGCATCGAAGCTCTCAATGTCATCGCGAAGTGCACACATCGGCCTTGAGTTAAGCACCGCCTCGATGCGGCATAGCAATGTGGCAAGTTCTTCGTACGTAGGGGTCGAATTACCTAGTACACGCTTCAGGTGGTGTTTCATGGCCTTCACCCCGGCCTTCCATAGCCCCCCGAAGTGAGGGGAGGCTGGCGGGATGAAGTACCATTGAATTCCCTTTACCGCGCAATCATTAACGAAGGCCGTGTCGCGCGCAGCGGCTTGAAAATTACGACGCAATTCCTTTTCCGCGCCGACAAAGTTTGTGCCGTTATCGGTGTAAATATTGCTTGGCAGGCCGCGACGTGAGAGGAATCGCTGGAATGCGGACAAAAACGCGCTCGACGTATAGTCAGTTACGCATTCCAGATGTATAGCCCGAGTTGACAGACAAACAAAGATCGCGCAGTATGCCTTACGAGAGTGGTATCCGCGTCCCGCTGTCGTGCGTACTAGTAATGGCCCCGCGTAATCCACACCGGTGTGTGAGAATGGGGAACTCGGACGGACACGAGGAGAGGGGAGGTCGCCCATGATCTGCTGTCCCATCGCCGCGCGGAAACGTACACAAGTCACGCACTCGCTTATGACACGTTTGACTATGGTGCGGGCGCCGAAGATCCAATATTGCCTACGGAGGAAACGAAACGTGACCTGTAAGCCGCCGTGCAAGGTGCAGTTATGTGCTGATCGGGCGAGGAGCTTGGCCACGTGGCCTGGGGGAAGCACCACCGGGTACTTCTGTGCGTCTGGTAACGTCGAGTGTCGCAGACGTCCCCCAACCCGCACGAGTCCATCGGGGTCTATGAATGGGGTGAGCCGCAAGAACGATTTTTCTTTGGTAGAGAGTTTATTCTCATCGCGAATTAGTCGTTTGGTTTCGAAAAACTCTTTTTGTACCACCGCAAATATCGCGCGCCGTGCCTTTTGTAATTCTTCTACGGAGAGAGAGAGAGACGAACTCACGCCACCCGCCCTTTGCAGTCGCGCTAGGAAACGAAAAATGTAGGCTGTAACGCGTAGTAGCCGTGGCCAAGAGGAAAACCTCGTGAAATAACCTCCCGAGTCACAAGTCGCGACGTGTACGTTGACACTCTTTTTTCTCTCCAGGTCCGTAGTTAACGCCGCGAGGGGAAGCGGGGCTGGCCAGTGGTTCTCTGTTTCCTTCAGCCAGTTTGGCCCGTGCCACCAAGCCGAATTGTGTGTTAGTTTGTGCGGGGAGCACCCTCGCGAGGCATGATCGGCCGGGTTGTCCGCGGTGGGGACGTACCGCCAAACCGTGCTCTCGAAGGCTCGCTGGATGAGAGCGACGCGATTCGCCACGAACGGCTGCCACCGCGTTGGCGAGGCCGTAATCCAGGCTAATGACGTGCGGGAGTCCGACCAAAGAATGACCGGCGCATGGCTTAACGCTAAAGTCGTTTGCACATAACTTATCGCCTAAACTACTAACGCCGCGGCGCAAAGTTCGAGTTCGTGGATGGAGCGCGGTTCGAGCGGCGCTACTTTTGATTTTGCGAACACTAATGTTGTCGTCACCGCACTGTCACTACGCACTCGCAAGTAGATCGCGGCACCGTACGCTCGGGTCGACGCGTCTCCGAAGCCGTGTATTTGCACATCGGTTGTGTTCGCTGTCTTGTAACCGGTCCATCGCGGCACTGTCACCCCGTTGAGTGCAACCAATTCCTTTTGGAAACTGGCGCACTGCACAGCCAGCTCCGGGTCCATGGGCTCGTCCCACCCCAATTTGCTGATGCAGGCCCGTTGGATCAGTATTTTCCCTGCCACGGTGACGGGCGCGATCCACCCCAATGGGTCGTACAAGTTGGCGACTAAGGAGAGAAATGTCCTTTTCGTCGTCGCCGTCGCCCTCCCCCGCACTTCCAGGGTGAAGTGGTCCTGCTGCGGGCTCCACCCGATTCCCAGGACGCGGATGAAGTCGTCCTCGCGCAGTTGCCGTCCGTCCTTGGCATCCTGTTCGGCTTCAGGGACTCCATCCAACAACGTAGGTACGTTAGTGGCCCATTTATGTGTGCGGAAGCCACCCGCCGTGAGGAGCTCCCTTAATTGTAGCGCCTTCTTCTGTAAGGTCTCGGCGTCGTCGGCCCCGAACAGGATGTCGTCCATGTAGACGTCGCTGGACAGGATGTTGGCGCCCAATGGGAATCGGTGGCCCTCGTCCTCGGCAAGTTGCAGCAGGACCCGATTCGCCAGGAATGGAGCGCAGGCCGTCCCGTAAGTCACCGTTTGCAGTTCGTAAGTTGTGACGGGCTCGTTGGGATGTGCTCTCCAAATGATGTTTTGTAGGACACGGTCCTGTGGTTGCACGGTAATCTGTCGGAACATCTGAGCAATGTCCGCTGACATGACGCATTTGGCTTGCCGCCAACGCATCACGAGGGCGAATAGGTCGGCTTGTAGCTTGGGCCCTTTTTTTGTTTTTTTTTCTTAACGATGTGGAGTCTTGACCAAGACACCTGCACCCCTCGGGGGGGGGGGGGGGGAGTACAGGTAGTGCCAGGTTTCACTGACTAAACCACACCGGTACTCTTCTAATGGGTAGTGGAGAGTACTCGGGTTTTGCTATTACATTCGCCAAAGCACACTCCACCCGCGGCGCGAGCAAACGTGTAAAAAGTGAGATCTTAAGAATTTTTGTGACATACTAGTCTAAAGACTGTTGCATGTTGGCCAAGATACAAGAAAATATTCATAATTCCCGCACCGCACCGCCAATGAACCAGTGATTAAGCACATGCAATTAGTAAAGAGAAATTAGGAGACGATAGTTAGTTGAAAAGATAGAGAGAGGTGAGAATTAGCCGAAAGTAATAGTTAGAAAGACTCAAGCCTTGTACACTACAGGGCATGCCCCTGAGCCGGCCGCCTCTAAACTTAAGGCTCTGTGACGACTCAGAACATACCCGGCATGTATTCAGCTATACAGAGAAGGAGAGAAAAAGGACAGTAGATTAATTTATATTAGAGGAGAGTGTACAGTGAGAGTGTCTTCCAGCGGATTTTAAGTGAAAATAAAGTGAGGTGGTCGAAATGGAATACGCTGGATAGACGGAATGTTAAATTTCGTTGTATCTATTAGCGGTGTCTCGCCCATTGTCTTTCTCCTTTAGAGATAGACCTTACGAAAAAGCATATTATAAACAATAGACTATATGGGCAAATTACTTCTCGTCTCCCTTTCGGAGGATTAGTTCATACTAAAATTCGGCTTAGACGAGTAAGCATACCACAGAACAGGGAGTACGCAAGTTCCGTTTTCATTCTCCGAACAGTGCACGTGGCGAATGAGGAGGCCCCCGCTTCCTCATCAACCCACTGTTTAATGTGCTACACATTAATAAAAGGTGTTATGCACAGAATACTCTGTCCGGTTGACAGAGCATTATCACACACATTTCTAATCTAATCCTTACATACATTCACGCGGTAAAACAGACTAAACCGTGTTGTCTACTTGACTTAACCATAACGTTAGCGAATCGGGCGCCAATTAAGGCGGCCGCCTCGCCCACCCCGCGGACCACGCATTATATCTATGCGGGTACCGGATGTTGCGTTGCGAAAGCGGGTCTCTTTCCCGCTCCCTTTCCGCAGCCTCCTTGTTGGCCATGACGTCCTCAGAGAACGCCGCAAACGCTTCCCAAGCATCCCTCCGCATTACCATCGCTTCCGCGACAGCAGGCAGAGAGACGTCTTGCCCAATTACCCTTTTTAATTTGGCGCGTTGGCTACTCCAGGCCGGGCATTCCAGGAGGACATGCTCCGAATCCTCAGAGTGCCAATTGCAGTGAACACAAACCTCCGTTGGCTCCTTCCCTATGCGAAACAGGTAGCAGCCAAAACAGCCATGTCCGGTCATGAGCTGTGTCATACGGTAGGTTGGGACTCCCTTACACCCACCCATCCATCGGTCAAAAATGGGAAGGATAGCGTTTGACACTCTCCGGCCCGACTCCGTTGGGCATTCTTCGAGGGCGTCTCTCCAGTCACGGAGGGCCTCAACCCAGGATCTACGGCGCCACACGTCCACCGCCTCCGCCGACGGCTGACCCCCATCTCGATTTACACTACGTTTGAAATTGAACCACTTGTGGTAGTAGATTGCTAAGAGATGCAGTGGCATAGTTCTCGCCAGCAGCAGTGCGGCGTCGTATGACACCGTCCTATACCCTCTAATAATACGCAGAGCGACTTTTCTTTGCCCTGCTCTCAAGAGAGCCGCGCTCCGTTTGTCGCTCCGCAAATCTGCCGCCCACACGGGCGCGCCGTACAACGCAACTGATTGCGCTACATTCGCATACAATTTGCGAACTTTATTTTTTGGACCGCGTAGATTCGGCAGCAGCCTTCCGAGCGCAGCCGCCACCGAATCCATTTTTGGAGCAATCTTCGAGAAATGATTGCTCCAACGCCATGAGTGCTCGAGGTGAAGCCTTAAATACCTCAGCCCTCGAGTCACTCTTACTAATCGCCTTTCCACTTTGACCAGAAACAAATCGGGCGGCCGCCGAGCCCGTAGGGTATGGTTGTAAAACCACATAGCCTCGGTTTTCTCGACGGCTAGTTTAAGTCCGAGTGCTTCTATTGCCATGCAAATGCGTACACTGCCCTGCTCAGCCAAGTCGGCGGCCTCCTTCCAACCTCCTCCCCCTGCGACGATGAGAGTGTCATCCGCATAGCAGATGACCTCCACACCATCCGGGAGAGCAGTTCTTAAGACAACGTCATACGCTAGATTCCATAATAAGGGTCCTAATACAGATCCCTGTGGTACTCCGCGCTCAAGTTTTCTCCTCCCCCATCCGCCCCGACCAGGATAGATTATGTACCTGTCACGCAGGTAGTCGTGCACGACAGCCTTTAGATAGTTTGGAAAATTGTGGAAATCTAATGCGTCTCTAATGCTCTTCCAGCGAATGGAGTTGAAGGCGTTGACAATATCGAGGCTTATTGCCAAGGCCACCTCACCCCTGGATGTTACTCTTTCAGTATATTCTCTCAATTTGATTATTGCGTCCACCGTTGAACGCCCTTCTCTAAAGCCAAATTGGCTTTCATGCAAATTTGGCCCAACTGTATCTAAGTGCCTGACGAGGCGGAATGCAATTATCCTTTCGAAGGACTTACACACCTCGTCCAGCAGACAAATCGGCCGGTACGCGGAGGGTGAGTCGACGGGTCTCCCCTTTTTACGTAATAATACCAACTTGGCCGTTTTCCAGGCAGTGGGAAACCTTCCCCGTCTCAAACAGCTGTTGATCAGCCGCATGAAAGTGGTTCCAGTTGCCCTACAAATCCCAGCAAACGCAGTGCCATGTATACCATCTGGCCCGGGAGCCTTATTTCCAATTTTCGACATTATTATTAATATTTCACCGAGGTCGATGTTTAATGTTATTCTTCATCCCAGTCACCCTCCTCTACCGCCGCGGGAGGTGTGACCGCCTCATTATCAGAGGGGAAGAGTGTCGTTATTACACGCGTCAAAAACTGTTCCCCGATCTGCTCCGTAATTGGAGCCTCTCGAGGTGTCAATCTTTGCATTACTATTTTAAATAGACGACCCCAGGGGTCGTCGTCCGGTGTTTGCACTAACTCTTGCCATGCGTTCGCCTTGGCTTTGCATATCGCCTTTTTAAGCTCTTTTTTGGCCTCTCGGTAGACCTGCTTCGCTTGCGCTCTTTCTTCCGCTGTGGATGAGTGTCTACGGTTTAACCGGCGAGACCGGCGGTGGGCATCCTCGCATGCAGCACGCAATGCTGCAATGTCCTCGGACCACCAGTACGCCTGCCTGCGCGACCCATCGCCCGCACGAGGCATTGACGCATCACATGCTGACGTCATTAACCTCTTATATTTTTGCGCTTCGGCATCAGGGTCGATTTCCTCTTCCCCAATGTCCTCCGCGCTGCCGAGCCAGTCTGCTCCGATCGCATGCGCCATCAGAGCCTCTTTATCTATTTTTTTCTTACTCCAGCGTACTACCGGAGCCCCCGACCCGCGGGGTGTCGCGTGAAGAGCTCCGTTGTCAATGGAGAGTAGGATGTAAGCGTGGTCGGATAACGTTTCGGTGTCATCGAGCACGCCCCATCGTCTAACTAATCGTGCGAGAGCCGGGCTGGCAAACGTCATGTCTATCCACGACGACCCTCTCCAATTCCGAAAAGTGGGAGCACCGCCCTGATTTAGCAGGCGAAGGTCTAAGCCTATCGCCCACGCGTCAAGACAATCCCCACGAGGGTCGGTTCTCGCGTTTCCCCAGTTTACTGACTTTGCGTTGAAGTCACCCATAACGAGTAACTTCCCCGCCGAAAGTCTGCGAACAACCCGCTCAATTTTTTCCAAATATTCCTCGAAGCGGGCAAGCCCACACGCGGGTGAGACGTAACACGATCCCACGGTAATCTCCCCCCATCGAGCAAACACGAAACCCTCTCCCCTCTCAACGAGCGAGAAGGTAGTGGGCTTTCCCTCGTTTCGGCAAACGAGGCAGGCAGAGCCCGTGGTATCCCCGATCCAGAAGGGACCGTCAAGGACACTGTAGGGCTCCGAGACTGCCGCCAATCCGACACCTCGCTCCGCCATACACTGAACCATAAGGTCCTGTGCACGACGTCCGCGACCTAAGTTAATTTGCAGGACTTTTGTCGGCATTATCTACTTGATTTTAATACTCCTCCGCACAGCTATCGCCTGGCTCCGAGAAGTCCATTTCAAGCTCGTTCTCGTCGGTCTCATCGCATGTGACAAGCCGGTTTTCGCCAACCGGGGCGGCAGGCGTTGCCACCTGCTTTGTCGGCTGTACTATCTTTACTGTTCCATTTTCTTTGCGAGCTCGGGTCGCCGCAAGACAGGCTCGCGTCCCTAATTTGTGCTCAGACTCTAAATTTTTGTCCGAGCACAGAGGGCACCTTGATGGCGCGGTACAACCGGTCACGGAGTGTCCCTTTTCGCCGCAATTAAAACATCTACCACTCCGATCAATTTCGGAGCGGCAAGTGCCCTGCGCGTGACCGGCTTCGAGGCACTTGAAACATCTGAGCGGACGCTTCTCGAGGGCATTTACCCACCCCCAGCTCCACCCGACGCGTAACTTCCCTGCAGTGGCAAGTTTTTTCGCGGCCACAGCGGGCAGTTGCACCCACACAGTGGCATACCCACTCCCGCTCGCGCGGACTGGACCCACCCTTACCTGTTCGGCTTCACATTGAGTGGCATTCGCGATCGCGGCTGCCACTTCTTCTCCGGACGTATAGTCCATGAGGCCGCCTACTCTCAGGTCGGCCATACGAACCGGTCGCGTTATATTGATATTTCGGCTTCCCACGATTTCTTTATTTTTTTGCGCCAAAGCATCCGCTTTGATGCCGCCTCCCGCGCCCTGAATCTGGATCATATACGATCCAGAAGCAGCGCGCCGCATTCCTGTTCGGGCAAAGATGCCCAGAGCGCTCAGATCTATTTTGTTCCTGCATTCGTTCAGGAACTCGGAATAGGTAACGCCCGCTTCCTCGTTAATGTTAATTACCACAGCCGCTGTACGCGGAGTGGCAATCTGGGATGCCTTGATGACTCCCTTTCTTGATTTTTCCCCCGATTGCTTCCCGTTGGCTTTATTTGCGCTCTGGGCAGTGTTACCGCTGTTGTTGTTCGTACGCTTTGGTACCAGGCCATATGGGCCCGGCACCATGACCTGCCTTTTTGGGGCAGGTCTCGCAGTAGCCGCCGCATACGAAGCGGCTGGCTGCGCTCGTTGTGGGTAAGGGTTCCCTCCGAGTGGAGGAAACTCCTCGCGCACTTTCCGCACTTTCGCCTGGTCCTTTTTTGCAGCAACCGCACTGTACGCACGCTTTTGTTCGTCAAGCGTGAGTTGCTGACCTGCCACTCGCGCAGCGTGAGCTTTGGCAATTCGCTCCATCTCCGTCGCGTATCCTTCCGCTGCTCTTCGCTCTTCGTCGAGCTGCAGCATCTTCTGTTGCCATGCGAGCCTTTCTGCGGCAGCTTGCATGGGCTTCTTCTTCCTTGCTTGTTTTTTCCTCGCGACATTGGCGTCACTGTCCGTCTCCAGTGTAGCGCTTTCCTTATTTGCACCTGCACTCTGTCCGTTTTTGGGCATTAGTTTGCTGCTTGCCACAGCATTATTCACGCCCACAGGCACTCCGACTTCCGCGCGCACAGCTCCCGTTACAGGAGATGGTTTACACAACTTCTGATTGATGAAGTCATGAATTGTTGGACCATCTCCTGGAGCTGGTCGAAACGCCTGTTGGTGTCGTTGTTGCTGTCGGTGACCGTGTTCATCACAGCAATCATGGCACTATCCTCTTTATTCGCTGTCTTTGTTTTCTCCAATGTTTGACGGGAGCTTGGAGTTACTCCCACTTTTCCTTCCTTTGCCGGCGGCGGTGGCATCTGGCACCTCTCGCGGAGTTCCCTGTTCTCCGCCTCCACCTGATCCAGCGAGATACGAAGCACGTCATTTAACTTTTGCTGTTGGATCAGCTGATCCAACAGCTGTTCCACCTCAGCTGGTTGCCTCGTCATGGCAGATTCCTCCCTCTCTGCCTCAATATTCGTTTCGATGACAAGCGCAGACCGGCGTAAGTCACCCACGAATTGCCCTTTCAGGTTATTGCTCTTTTGAGCTATCTCCCTGACTCTTGCGATTGCAGCGGCAATGTCAATCTGTCGAAGTTGATCCGTCTTGCCTCTTGCTTCTCGTAGCAGGTCTTCCGCATGCGGAAGCCTGCCAATGTACATCTTCTTCCTCCTGTTTTGTATGGAGGAGGCTGTACCGGACGTTTCGTCCGCAGATCCTGCACTGTCGGTCGTCACCTGGTCCCTCTGTATCGGCCGCTTCCTAGTGTTGACCGATGTGTCCATAGGGATGGTGGCTTCTCTCCTCACATTTACTCTGGTCACAATACTTTGTATCTTAGTTACACTTGGTCCTTTGTTTCCGTTTGTATTCGCCGCACTCGTCGGGGCTGTCACATCTGTGACAGTATCATCCGATGCAGGTGAGGTATTGTCTCCGTTCGTTACATCCCCTAAGGATGCTCTTTTTCTCTCTTTGATCCTTTTTATGATCGGTGAGTCCTCTTCATTTGGACTCGGCCATCCCTCATATTCGAGTTTTTCGGGTGTGTCCACTGTTTTTGTTGTGTTTTCATCCGAACTGATCGAATTGGCCTTCCCTTTCGGGCTGGCCTTCTTCTCTCTGGGGGTGCTTGGAGTTTCCATGTTCACAGGCTTGTATCCCTCGAGAGGGACACAGCCTTTTAGTTTATGGGAAGAACACTTGAGTTTTTAATGTTTGAAAATCACCTGCTCCTTTCTTGACACTTCACAGGGGGCCCTAGGTTAGGCGCCACGCCACTAGGCGTTGGATAGCTGGAGCTCGCTATGCTCGCCTTAAAGTCTCTATTCGCAATTTAGAGTCTCTATTCTTATGTCTAATTAACCTATGGACGCAGCTTCCGCCGTCCCGCCACGCGGCGATTACCTCTTGTTTTCACAGATCTTGGCGACGCCTCCCGACCCGTTCCGGCGTACTCCCCTCACTTGCTGCCTCCGAATCCGACGTGAGTTGGTCGCACAGGCACTGAACACAGCACTCGCACTTATTCACTCACTTTCACTGTTTTCACTGTTATCTATTCCCGCGCGAATTGTAGCCCTGTACAGGCAGCTACGGCGCAACACTGCCTGCAAGCCTTCCGCAGCCGTCAGGCCCTCAGGGCTTACCGTCGCGCACCACGCACTTTGTATTTTCACCGAATGCACGCTGTACTTTTTAGTAGCCTGGGAAGCCGGTACTGAGGAATAATCCTTCTCCCAAGTTCGCCACACTTGGCCGCCACGTGACCGATTAACCTCTTTAAGGTTATATCTCTACGCGGTCACACACTTTTGCTAATATTTTCTACGATACTCACGGGATCACCCGTACTCCAATCGCCGCGCCCCGCGCGGTTCAGCAGCCCAAGGCTGCCGTAAAAGATCGCCGATCGGGGGTCGAAAATGTTCAAAAATCGAAATTTTCACTCGGAGTGTCACGAAAGCGTGCGTCCACTTCGAAGGTCCCCCAAACCATTTGTAGCTTGGGCCCAACCCAGAGTTTGTCGTTGAGGGAGGGCAGTCCTCTGCCCTTGTATGAGGCGTTGAAAACCACGCGAACCTTTGCTGGATCGCCTTGTTTAACAACGGCGTGATGGGGGAGGTGCCAGCGTCGTGGGCACTCCGCTTGCTCGTCCGATAAGCGTCGCATGTGACCTTGGTCCTGGTACTCGCGTAGAAAGGCATGGTAGGCCTGTGCTAACTCCTCCCTCTTCCGTAGGCGAGCTTCTTGTTGGAGCCAGAAGTGGATGGCGTCCTGCCTGTTGCCGCGCGGTGGACATACCTCTGCCTCCTTGAGAGGGAGCCGCACTTGGTAGCGCCCTGTCTCATCTCGCGTGTGAGTATCGCGGAAATGTTGTTCGCACGCTTCGTCGGACGCGCTCTTACCACTAAATGTCGGCACTTCTTCGAGCGCCCAGAAACGCGACAATTCTCTTAATACGGGCACGATAGTGGTCGAATGCAAGGAAATTAACTTCATGAGGTCCGGAGGGCCGGCTTGTAAGTGCCCCGTAAGAGCCCACCCGAAGATGGTGCGCTCGAAGAAGGCCGTCGTACCTGGCACGCGCTCGGCTTCGAGACACATAAATGCCCCTACGACATCACCTCCGATAATTAAACTAATGGGCGTGTCGGGTGACTTCGACTTGTCCGCTAACTCTAACTTTCGGTTTAGGCTGCACGGCACACCCGGTGCGGCCATGGCATAGTTAGAGACGTGGTCAGACACCAACGCCTGCAACGTGACCGGTGGATAAGCGTTGTCTACTGTTTCCACGTGAAACGTGGCCACGTATTTCGTGGGCCGACCCGAAGGATCGGCGGTACCCCCCAGCAGGGCGTCCTCGTCTTCCCGCACTAAATCTAGGCACCGCGCCACCTGCGCGCACAGGACCGAACCCTGTGCCGCCTGATCCAGTATGGCGCGGACCTCGAGACACGCACTGGATGGTCCGCGCAGCTTAACCGTGGCGGTGGGGAGTATTGTGCGCGCCGCGTGGGCACAATACGTATGATGAACGTGCACGGTATCGGCTTTGGACGTTTCAGACTGATGGCACATTGTCACGGCAGGTTCGCTAACGGTCGTGCTATGCACGTTGGACGCACCGACGTTATTACGCGGGGGTTTGGGGGTCTCGCTGGAAGACGGTGTGAAAACGGCGTTCCGATCATTAACCGAAGGCGGAGTAGCAATATGCAACAAAGTGTGATGTAGCCGACCACAAGTCCGACATCTCGTCCTACTGGGGCACGATTTAGCGTGATGCCCCGATCGTAAACAGTTTAGGCATCGATTGAGCCGACGGGCCATTTCAACGCGTTCGTTAATTGATCGTCGTTTAAATTCGGGGCACTGGTGAAGGCAATGACCCGCAGAGCACGCACCACAGGTCGGGGCAACGCTCGTGTGGTGTGTTTTTATTTGGCGCACACCTGCCTTAGGCACCGGTGCCCGATCGCCCTTGGCCGACGGGAAATTCGAATGTCGCGACGCACTGGCCGTTTGCGTCTGTGCAGCGAGAAATTTTAACATGTATTCGTAATCAGGAAAGAAATTGCCGTCTTCCATGCGAGCGTCCCAAGCAGCCCGGGTTACGGGGTCAAACTTCTCTATTGCTATCGCCGCGTATATCTCGAAACCGGGCTGTATTGGCTTACCCATTCGCTGAGCGCCGTTGAACGTCGCGCATAGCCTGCTCCTTAATTTGAATAACCCTTGCGCACGATCTTCGCCGACCGCGGGCACGTCTATAAACTCGTAAATGAGTCGATATAGAGTCCGTCTCTTACTTTCGAAGGTGTCCAACAGTGATTGCCACGCGGAGGGATATTCGGCGCCGAGAAGCGGCGTGTCCTGTAATAGTAGAGCGGCATCTCCACGCAACGCGGATTTTAAATAATGCATACGTTGTGTATCCGTCAAATCCTCGCGCTCATGGACGAGGGACAAAAACAAATCGCGAAACGCAGGCCATGCGTCGGCGTCCCCATCAAAATCCCTTAGTGGGATGTGTGGTAAGTCGAAAGATCTTCGAGGTAGCGCGGAAACGAGCGCGGAAGCGTTGTTTTGCGCGGTCGTAACCGAAGTCGCGGTGAGTTCCGCCAGCGCGTTTTGAAAAGCGTCTTCGATACCCAACGCTTCAACCGTCAGCGAAGTAAACATATCGTTTGAAAAGTACGCGTGTTCGTATAGCTCGTATGTATCCGCAAGACGTTCGATCTCATAATTTCTTGTCTTACCGGCCTCCAGGGTGTTCTGCAGCCGCTGGATCCTGCCTCTGAGTACGGCTTCCGTCCTTCTGGGAATAGGGTCCTTACCGTGATTGATCCACAGGGACCGCAACAATTTCAAGTCTGCCTCCTGCTGTCGGACAATATTACTCAGCTCCCTTTCCGGGTTGTATCGGGATGCTGCCCGCTTCTCCGACGGGGCCGTGCTCTTTTGACCCGGCTTCGGTGTCGTTTCCGTGGCCGTTGGATTCGGCATTGCCTTGGTTCAAATCACTCGCGGAGTTCAAAAAACCGTTGGTCTCCCAACTACTCGACGCGGCACGCTCTTAAAATATACGGCTCGAAGGACCAGTTTGTTTGAGTTTATTGCTTGTGAGCTCAGTGGGGTCGAAGTGGGAGACGGGATACGTGGAAGGAGGATGTGAGGCGAAGGAGACGGAATAATAACGCTTGGTTGCTTTAACTATTGTATCTATTTGCGTATAACGAAATGTGAGGATGAGAATGAGTGAGGCGATGAGTGTGGGACGGATGAAATTGAAGCGAATGGGATGAGGATGATTAAGAATGAAGGAGGTGGAGTTGTCTCGTGCTCGCGCCCTCGACTCGCTATCTTATTGTTTCCGTTGCTACCGCG
The DNA here is from genome assembly GCA_914767735.1 of Anoplius nigerrimus. NCBI lineage: Eukaryota > Metazoa > Arthropoda > Insecta > Hymenoptera > Pompilidae > Anoplius > Anoplius nigerrimus. The sequence continues at coordinate 1,653,665 of OU612081.1, forward strand.
TTCGCTAATTTCACCTTTGTTAACTACTGTCTTACTCTCTCGCTTGTTACACTATTCTGCCGGTCCCGCCGATCGCATGGCCCGGCGCTACCTCGGTTTCCGAGGAGCCAGGGAGGAGTGGGGGCCCCGCGGACCCACACGCCGCCCGTGGCCCCTGCGGAAACGAGGCGTCGATCGGCAGTTCGAAGCCATGCGACGACGGGAACCGATAGAGGTGCTTTTGTCGCGCGGAAGGGAAAATCCCGAACAGTTATTAATACGAAAATACTAATAATTCAGGTAGGCATAACAGCGAAAAAACGTTCTTGTTTATGTACAACGAAATTTTAACCTCGAAATGATTATTTTCAGCATTGTTTACAAAAAATCGCTATGAGCAAAACTCCTAATTGCCGGCGACTAGATTTTTCTGAAAAATTAGAAATTCTAGCTCGGCTGGAGAAAGGAGAATCAGTGACGAAAGTGGCTGCTGCGTATAACGTCACCTATCCAACTATTTGTCGAATTAAAGGCGAAAGAAAAGAACTGGAGGAATATGGCTCCATAATAGCTGATACGGAAGGTTCACTCAAGAAGGAACGAATGAACAACGTGGAAAACCAGCCTCTCGATGCTGCATTATTCAAATGGTTTCATCAGAAACGTTTAGTAGGAGAGCCGGTGTCAGGCCCAATCCTGCATATGAAAGCGATTCAAATAAATCGCATGCTCAAAGGTCCTGAGAATTTTCAAGCCAGCAGCGGTTGGCTGTGGAGATTGGAAGAGCGTTATGGGATTCGTCAATTAAGTATTCACGGAGAAAGCCTCTCAAATGATGTCGAAGCTGGCCAACAATTTCTTCGTCGTTTTACTGCGGAAATGGAAGAAAAAGGATACGATTCCGAAAATATTTATAACGCCGATGAGTGTGGCTTGCAGTGGAAATCACTGCCTAACAAAACTCTTGCAAGCCAGTCTGAGCAGACTGCACGAGGTCGGAAACTGATGAAGGATCGGATCACTATCATGCTCTGCGCTAATGCAACAGGACGTCATAAATTGAAAATCTTAGTCATAGGGAAGTCCAAGAACCCCCGCTGCTTCAAAAATGTGACTCCTCTACCGGTAAATTACAAAAATCAAAAAAATAGTTGGATGGATCGGGAATTGTTTAAAGAGTGGTTTACCGAATGCTTTGTACCGGAAGTTCAAGAGGAGCAGCGACGTACGGGCAGAAGCGGGAAAGTTGTTTTGCTGGTTGACAACGCGCCTTCGCACAAGTTATCACCAGAGTGCTTTGCTGCTCATCCTGATTTCGTGGTTGATTTCTTTCCCCCAAATGTCACAGCGATAATGCAGGCAATGGATCAAGGGGTCATTGAAAAATTAAAACGAATATACAAAAAAAACGTTGTCAGCGAACTTCTTCTTGGAGAGAGTGAAGAAAGCGTAACGCATTTGCTGAAAAGCTTCACTTTGAAAGATTGCTGTTACATGGTATCAGATGCATGGGATACCGTGACAGCAGAAAATATCCGAAAAGCATGGAGGCCGTTGAATATGGTTGACTCCAACTTGCCAACGAGAACAGAATCGGACTACAGCTGACGTCTCAGACACTTCAGATGAGGACGACCAAACTATTGAAGAGTGTGCGTTTCGTCCTAGATCCGTCGGCGGACTCTTCAGTAGGGCTATGCCGACGGATCCTGCCCTAGACGCTGCCGCCCGGTGTTAGGGCTTTCCGCTAAGCTCGTATATGTACTCATCGGAGAGCGATCGAGCACTAGCGAGAAAGATGACGCGAAGTGATGGAAGTGCGACATCTGGCGGAAGATAGAGTCGCCACAGTACCCCCTTCCCAGTGACAATGATATCTGCTGTCTGGGGGAGAGTAGAATTGGCGGTAGGACGAAAGAAATTTGGACTCGCGGAAACGGGATGAGGTCGGGCCGTGAGGAGGAGCTAGAGGTGCGCGTGCATCGTAGCGTAGCTCGTGATTGAACGGCGGTTACATCCGGTCGATGAAGGTGCGCGGTCAGAAGGTTGCGTCGCTGTTCGAATGTCGGTGGTCACCAATGAAGAGTGTGCGTTTCGTCCTAGATCCGTCGGCGGACTCTTGAGTAGGGCTACGCCGACGGATCCTGCCCTAGACGCTGCCGCCCGGTGTTAGGGCTTCCCGCTAAGCTCGTATATGTACTCATCGGAGAGCGATCGAGCACTAGCGAGAAAGATGACGCGATGTGATGGAAGTGCGACATCTGGCGGAAGATAGAGTCGCCACACTCTATTGGACAAACCAACAGCGAAAGATGCTCTGGCTTCAGTCAAAATTATTTCAAGGTGGTTGGAATCGGATAGAAATTGTAATTCCAAGAGCTTGCACGAGCTAAGAAAAATTCGCGCTATGATTAGAATCGCGTTGCAGAATGAAAAAAAAATGGGCCTTAAAAATTCTTGAAACCGTAAAAAAAATGTTATGTGATTAAAGAGTATTATTTATAACGAAATAGTTGCTTTTAATACGCGTTGTGCATATAAAGTGTTACCATTTTATAATAAATTTTATTGACAAAATAAAATGTTTTTTATTATGAAAAATTTGACAACATTGAAGCGCAAATGAAACATCTCCCAAAACACGTTTTAAAACAATTACGGTCACCCCTCTTAACACTTAGCCGACCGATCGGGGAGATCTCCCCGTTTTGAAGTAGCAACGCGTTTCTCGTTTTCTGTCATTGTTACCTACCTCGACCTGGAGTTTTTTGCAATTGCTGACGGGCTGATACTGTAGAGCACAACATATAATAAAAAGAACTAATTTTGAAGGCTCCTTATTGCCTTTTATTACGATTCTTTTGGTTAATAAAATATGACTCTTTTCAGTTTAGGTTTTGTATAAATAATATTTCAATCGTTAAACGAAATTGTTGCCGTGAAATATTATTGCTCACATGACTAGTTTTCGGACCTTTCTGAGTTCAAACATTGAATTTAAGTCCGTGCGACTTCCAAAAAATGCGCGGTGGACAGCGCAGTTTGGCTGTCCCAAGCGTGGTGGAAACCGAAGAGTTATGTACCTGCGGCGCGTGCGGTCGGCTAAGTGTTACACGTTGAATGCCATGTCACCCGTACTTGGGTGACGGCCCCTGTGGCTATGTTTCCCGGATGACACTCGCCTTCGTTCAATTGAAACAGGATTTTGTAGGTATGTAGTTTACAATAATTTCCTTTTGTATCACAATAATGACGAGTACGCATATACAAAGTAAACTGATTGGAAATATTAATAAATGGAAATATGACACTCTCCTTCGTTCAATTGAACCAGGATTTTGCAGGTACAGTTTGCAAGAATTTCATTTGTCATCCGGGAAACATAGCCACAGGGGCTACATCCAAGTACAGGTGATTGGGCGATCAACGTGTTAAGTGCCCTTCCGAAGTGTACGTGCGACGGCCCTGATCAATCCCCCTCCAACCAACCTACTGCGTCCGGACGCTCCGCCCTTGTACGCTATGAGAGTGTACGCTATGAGAGGTTCCACTGTAGTTTCTTGAGGCTTATTACCTGCATACTTCTTAGGTAGCAGTGAGATATCGGCGCCAGTATCCACGAGAAACCGTATCCCTTGTTTTGTCAGTAACGTGGAGCCTTCGTTGTGTTGGTCCACCATGTTAGAACGATTCGTGGTTGGGCAGTGGATGGAAGACAACCGATAAGCTAATAACGACAATAGTTTATGTACACTTTGCTACAATGTTAATTATCACTCGACGTGTACAGAGCGACTGACTGCTCGAGCCACGCGCCCGGCAACAGGAACAAAGAAATGGGGGAGGGGGCCCCCCCGTGTCGACTCACGCGATCCTTCACGCATGTGCGTTAATCTCCAAGCCTGCATCGATACATGTGACTAATCAACACTTTCGTTTCCCTGTATTGCCAAGGGCCACGTTGGTGCACAGGGTTTTGTGCACCGCCACGCTTTCTCCCCGAACTTGCAGTGGTAGGAGAATATGCTGTTCGGTTCTGTTGTCCTCGACCGGTCTTTCCTCTGCCTCTGCGATCGGGACCTACCTCTCATCTCCCTGGTCGAATGCTCAAGTGTGTGTACTGCCGATACCCGTAACGCTGCTACGTGCGCTGCAAGCTCTTCCACGCACGCCGCTAACTTCTCTAGCGCGCCCGACCTTGATCAGCGCTCTCTACGGTCGCGATATTTTGCATCGGGGGTGCCCGGTCCACGGCTTTGTCCGCACATGCCGCCAATTTGTTCAAATCCGCGTCGTCGAACACTGCCAACAGCTCCTAGTGCGTGCTGGCAAACGTTGCATCCACAACGACCTCAGCATGTTGTCCGTAACATTCGCGCCGGCCAACGTGCGCATCTCGCGTAACAGTGATGATGGCGCCTTATCTCTCAGTTCAATTTCTCCCAGGAGGGTCCTCAATCTTTTTTCCATCGAGTCTGAGAATCTCTCGATTAACGCGGTTTTGATCTTTTCGTACTTTCCGGTTTTGGGAGGGTTTTCTAGTGTGTCACCGGCCATGTTAATCGTTCCCTCATCAAGGTGTCGGACGACGGCACCATATTTTATATCATCCGACCGAATTCGGTATGCCGAAAACTCGCACTCTAATTGCGCAAACCACAGCTTCGGTCGATTCCTCCAGAACGTCGTAAATCGTACATTTCGAAATTCGTTCGCCTGAACTTCAGTTTTTTCTCTTCTATCTTTCTCCTCTTCCGGGACATTCGTCTTTTTTAACTCGTCTCGTTTAAACAATCCTTACCTATTTCCGCTCGATAATCACGTCGGGGTCACCAAAAAATGTAGCGGGCTCCCTAGGATTTCTCTGTATTCGCCACACAATTAATTTTTATTCGTCGGCAGGAAAGGCTTTCGATATTTCAAGGACGTAGACAATTTTCTTCTTCACGCTTCAAGAGCTTTGCTTTTATTACAACAAGAGACGGTGTGTCTTCTTTCTATACATCATTTGTTATTACCCTAGCCTATAATTATTTATCTCCTAGTAAAATAGGAACACGACCCGCGGTTTCCTCAGAATTCAGCTCGTGCTCTAATTGGTGGGACGGTCGACCAATGGGATCGCTGCGGTGCCAAGTGACGAGCGGAGTGCCAAAACCCTCTCAGTTCACACTCACAGTTCACACTCAGTTCACCCTCTCAGTTCAGGCTCAGTTCACTCTCTATAATTTTGACGCTCCACTCTTTCTTACTTCTATGATCTAACTGACCCCTGTCCCGGGGCCATAATTAACGACGGCAAAGATTTTTGAACTCGGAACCGAAGACACCCGAATGTCGGCTTCGGCTGTCTTCGGCGAGGTCGCGGATTCCGTCGCATTCGGCGACAGGGAGCGCAAACGTTCCGCCCGCCTTGCACCATGGCGAGAGGTGCAAAAGAAAATCACATGACGACTTAATTCTAAACTTATCGAAGGGGTTGACAACGGAACCCGTGCGCGACCGCCCGCCGTGACGCATACGATGGGGAGGAACAATGAATAGCGGGAATGGCATCACGCAAGATGCCGTTACGACTCTTTGACGTTTTCCTTGCTGGAAGTGTCCATTGCAATCGGCAATCGGACCAGTTGCGAGATTGGTCGCTGGACAGTGTGCTTAGCGGTGCGGACGCGGAGCACGCGAACGCGAATATCATCGCCTGGGTTTATTGCCGTGATTCAGCCGAGTTCCCACTTGGCTGGCGGGAGTGAAGTGTTCCGAAGAAATACGAGGACGCCCTCCTTGAAACCCGGTGTACTTTTTTCCCATTTGGTTCACGCTTGAAGAGTGTGTAAGTAATCGTGGGCCCAAGCTCGCCAGAACTCCTCCAATGCGCGACACACCGGTTGCCACCGATTGAGTCGATTCTCGTTGACGTGGAGTACCGATGGTTCTGGGATGGAGATCACGGGGCGACTAGGAAGTGCCCGGGGGTGAGCGGTGCAGTATCGTCCGGGTCCAGTATATTCGGGCCGATGGGCCGTGAGTTCAGACATGCTTCTATTTGTGCGGGTAGGGTCGTGAATTCCTCGATCGAAATAGTGCGGGTTCCGAGTACGCGAGATAAATGATGTTTCATTGCTTTGCCTCTCGCCTCCCACAGACCACCAAAATGAGGAGCTGCGGGTGGAATGAAATGCCAATTTATGCCGTCGGAGGCGAGAGCCGACAGCAGTGAAGGGTCTTGGAGGACCTTTTTAAAATCTCAAGCGAGGGCTTGGTCTGCCCCGCGGAAATTGGTGCTGTTGTCGCTGTATGCGTCGCTAGGAAGTCCTCGCCTCGAAACGAAGCGGCGGAAGGCTACGAGGAAGCTTTCCGTGCTGCTATCCCCGGCTAGTCCGAGATGAACCGCAAGGGTGGACAGACAGATGAATACCGTGATGTACGCAGGACCAGCATAATCATCCCCACAACGCGTGAACGGTCTGTGCGGAGTGACACGTGCGCTCGGCAGGTTTCCCATCAATTGCGTGGGCGTTGAGGCTTTTTTTCTCAAGCAAGGTACACATCGGTATATAAGTTTCCGTACGATATTGCGAGCGCCTACCAACCAAAACCGCTGCCAGAGAACACGAAGAGTAAGTTGCGGCCCGCCATGCAGGGTTCGTCGGTGTGCGTCCTCAACAATTAGTTCGCTCACCCGATGGGACGGCAATATAATCGGATGTTTTCCGCCGAAAGATAGCATGGAGTGCTGGAGACGGCCACCGACACGTAAAAGCGATTGCTCGTCGATGAAAACATTTAAACGTTGCAGAGGCGATTTATTGATGTGACGATGCAGTCGGCAGGCGTCGATTTCAGCGGCAAAAGAGCATCGTTCGACGTACCGCAAACAGCGCAATTCTGCTTCGGTTACCTCGGATCCGAGTACGGCGACTGACAGAGGCGGTGCGATACGAGTAGCGCGGGGGCGAGTCCTATTAATAAATCGAAGACAATATCCCACGACCCGAAGCAGTCGCGGCCACGAGCTTACCCGATGAGGAAGTTCCCATTCATCACGGCTTTTTTCGCGGATATGAAGAACGGTTCGCACGTCGGCTTCTGCGTGCGGGGTTGCTATCTCCTCCGAGAGAGGCTAATTGCTCAAATCGTCTCGAAGCCATGCAGGGCCGGTCCACCACAGCGGATTATCTACGAGATCGGGAGCTAAGAGACCCCGAGATGCGCAATCCGCGGGATTGTCGTGAGAGGCTACATGCCTCCACACTGCGTGAGGGAGTCATGTTTGAATATGGGACACGCGATTCGCGACGAAAGTCTGCCAATTACAGGGCGGTTTGCGGAGCCACGCTAGGACGACGGATGAGTCGGTCCAACAATAAACAGTGGCCTGTTGATCATCAAGCGCAGTGATAACGGAGTGGAGGAGGTTAGTGAGGAGAGTAGCGGCGTTGAGCTCCAACCGGGAAATGCTGAGCGTTTTAAGCGGGGCAATTTGCGTTTTGCTCGTTAGAAGCGTGATGACGGACTCATGCTGAGGCGTTAGGACTCGTAGATATACCACAGCGCCACAGGCGCGTGAAGATGCGTCCGCGAACCCGTAAGCTCGCACTTATTTACGGGTGACAATTGTCGCGTCCATCGGGGGATTCGTATTTTATTCAGCGCGGGCAACGCGCGCACGTACTAGGCCTATCGAGTCTGGAGATCTCCCGAAAGGGGGTCGCCCTAATCACCCTTCAACAGTCATAATTCCTGAAGGATGATTTTCGCATACACTACGACCGGGGCAATCCAGCCCAGAGGATCAAATAGGCGCGCGTTTGCTGAGGATACTGCACGTTTGGTGTCCTGCCAGCGAGGAGCGAACGCGACTTGAAACTTGAACGCGTCCTGGCCGGGGAACCACGAGAGCCCGAGAATCTTTAACCTGTTAACCGAGCGGGACGTATAAACACGTCAAACGTAAACGATATCGGGTACGGTTAAAACATATGAATACGTCCTTAAAAATTTATGTTGCGCCCTAAAACAGTCGGTCCGTATATTTCCGAACTACAAAGGTATTAGTCATCCATAAATTTCTCGACATCAATTCAAGATACGGAGTGATACGGAGGGACTAAGTATCATTTCACTATTGGGAATGGTGGACGGTCCCCGGTTAACAGGTTAATGAGTTTTCGTCATAAAATTGGAGCTCAGGATCTTCGCTGCAATCGGCAGCGGGATGATCGGATATGAGACTAGGACAATTTGCAGCCCAATTATGCAGGCAAAATCCTCCAAGCGCTAAAAGCTGTTGTAATTGCTCGCGGGTGGCTATTGCTTTTTTCTCGTCGTAGTCGCCGAATAAGACGTCATCTACATAAAATTTACTTTCGAGGACCGGACGAGCCAACGTGAAGCACTCTTCTTCGTCGCGGGCGAGCTGTTGCAGCGTGCGAATCGCGAGATATGGTGCACAAGCGGTGCCATACGTCACCGTTAACAGCTGGTATGTGCGCGGAGGGGAGGAAAAATGCGCCTTCCAAAGGATTCTTTGGTAATCTATGTCACGATCGTCCACCCGTATTTGGCGATACATTTTTTCTATGTCGGCGGAATAGGCAAATTGATACTTTCGCCAGCGAAGTAGGAATTGGCAAATCTGCTTGAAGTTTTGGCCCGACGTGCAATAGCTCGTTGAGCGAACGTCCATTGCTCATGAGGCTTCGAAGCATACGACGCGTAATTTCGTGGTTGCGCGGTATTCCCTGGAGGACTACGTGGTGTGGAATGTACACTGCTTGATGCGGAGAGGTGGCGGAATCCGAGACGCGTCGCATATGTCCCATTTTTTCATACTCCTCCAAGAACGAGTGATACGCGAGTGCGAGGTCCGGTGAGCGTTGTAGATGCGCCGATAACTTTTCTAATAAGGAGTCGGCTTTCTTTTTTGAATAACCGATCTCGAGCGGGGGACAAGCCTTGAACGGAAGGCGAACGATATAACGCCCGGACGCGTCACGTCGGTGCGATTGCGTAAAATGCTCCTCGCATTGTAGTTCCTCGTCAGTCAACGGGGACGCGGATGGGGCTCCTCCGTCTCCCAGAATTTTTGAAACGCGGCCTCTAGCGGGGGCGTCGACGAAATATGGTGGGCGCGGATCATCGCGGATGTGGATTGGTGTAATATTTTAATGGGGCCAAGCACAATCCACCTAAAGATGGTCTGATGTGCAACAAGATGTCCGCCCTGACCACGTTGGAGGCCTTTGCGGATGATTCTGCCGTACAAGTCAACGCCTAAAATTACGTCTAATGGATGGTGCGGGTGAATATTCGCGTCAGCGAGCAGAAGCCTTGGAAATTGAGATTGTATCGCGAATGCGGAAATATTACCGGTAGTTAACTCGGAAACGCGCGGTAATACCAGAGCGTGGGCGACGATTTTGGGTGTATCGCGCTGGCACGGCATTATGTCCAACTCAGTTAGATGACGCACTCGTCCGATTGGATTACCCCCTGCACCGGCGATAATTACGTCGACTTTTCGCTGCGCTGCTCGAAGGGTTTGCACAAGAGATTCCGTGACAAAGGTGGCTTCTGACCCTGGATCTATTCACTACCTTCGCTTCGCTTGTCTGGATTTTGAGTCATGCGGTGGCTAATAGTACTGAACGGTCGTCTTGCAGAAAGTTGCAACGGACGACAGGCGGGGGATCGCCGCTGTTCGCAGACGTAGAGGACTGAGCGTTATCGTGATCCTGATGTGGCACAGGATCACCGTTATACCGATGCAGAAGCGTATGGTGCTGACGTCGGCATCTGAAGCATCTGTTGCGGTTTCGGCAGTTTGGTAACGCATGGCCGCTACTTAAACAATTTGGGCAACAACGTTGCTTCTTGACGTATGATGACCGTTCCGCGATCGTGCGAGCTTTAAAGTCCGGTCATGCGAACAGCGAGTGGCCCCCGTCGCACAGTTTGCATTGAAGGGCGGAGGCAGTGGATGCGTAACTGCGAACTAATTGAGCCTCATTGGCTCGCGAGTTATTTGAGGTTTGTGCGGTGGTCAATCTGGGAACGGTGGATTCAATGACGCTTTCTACTTTTATTACGGTGTCGAGAAATTCCACGAGGCTATCGTACTTGGGGAACTCTGTGGACTTTCCGACATGTTTCTCCCAAGAACGACGCGTCTCAGGATTTAGTTTTGGTGTACTAGCGCGGCCAGAAGATCACTCCACGCATCGACTGTCCTTTGGAGATTCTTTAGCGCCGACATCGCGTCTTTTATCGTGTCGCGGAGCAGCTTCGCGGTTTGTTCCCCGTTTGGCAGACGGCGCGTTCACGGTGGCATTCAAATGAACGTTTGCGGCTGATGGCGGGTTACAGAATTCATCCGTGAGCATTCTCCATGCTGCGAAGTAGTTCGCAGCGGTTGTCGTTAAGTGGCGAAGAAGTCGTTCCGCGTCCCCAGAGAGACTTGTTTTCAAATAGTGCAACTTTTACACCTCATCTAGTGATGTGTTTTGATGAACCAATGAGATAAACAGGTCGCCGAACGACTCCCAGTCTTGCATTCTTCCGCTGAACCGCGGTAACGTAATTACTGGAAACGCGGTGCCGAGTCGATCCCCCACGCATTGAGTGATTTGCGGAGCAGTTGCCTTCGCGTATTCGGCGGAACAAGCGGACAGTACGTTTTCTAAAATCGAATTAAAATAGTCGGTTGCTGCCAGATATGCGTCCTCAGCGGCGTCGAAACGTCCCTCGTGGCAGTAGTCCAACGACTTTACTTGTTCTGCGGATGCGTACAGTTGCAGGTGGGTGTGAAGCTCCTGGCATCGTTTCCATTGGTCCCCCAGGAGTTTGAGCCGGCCTCGTACAACCGCTTCAGTGTGGTTGGCCCGGCCAGATTTTTTGAAGTTCTCCACCATCCTAGTGATGGAGCGGAGCAATCCATGTTGCTCGATTAAAAATGCATGGACCGGATCAGGATCACCCATTGCGTCTCAAAAAAAGGCGAGGTACGAATTAATAGAATTCGAATCGGTTATGCGAATCACAGTTTGTATTACAGTAGAAGTCCTATATAAGTCCGAAATTCGGGACCGCAAACCGACTTATACGGGACAGAGGTAGTCGATTCTCAGCTCTTTGTACTTTGCCGATACGGAGGGTCTCAGAACGTGACAGCAGATAAGGAAAAGAGAGGGACTGAGAAAAAAACCTATTTGGAAAGACAGAATGCCCACATATCGGTGAGGCAATACTAATGCAACAAAGAAAATTTTTTTTAATTTGAGTTTTTGTGGATGAAAATGTCATTATCCTTTTGCTAACATTTTTCCGAGTAAAATGAGACCAAACACGGTACCAATCGGTTTATATTTCCTTACGAATTTAAAGTCCACATTCATCCATATTATACATATAATGTGGTTTCAACGAGGACAGGAGGCGTTGAAGAAAGGTCTTAATTGGGTTTCTGAAATAGCAGATTGTTTTATTCCTATGTGTCTACAGGCGTTCAATCTATGCGCGCGACATTGACGCTCACCTGAAATAGCAGAAACGACATTTATAGTCCTTACTTCTACGGGTTGTACGCTATTTGTCACTATTCTGCTTTGCTGTCGTTCTTGTTGATGTCCGCCGTCTCGGTCGTCGTAGAGCGCGCGAGATACAAACGTGTCGCGGAAGTCTATAGACTTTTCATCTCCCCTCCCCCGCGGAGGCAGCGTGAAATTTTGTCGGTGCGATCTTTCTGTGCGATCTTCCGGGAGCGGTGTGAGTTTTGTAATATGGAACAGATTTGATTCTGGTTTTGTATGTCCTTTGTTTATTTTGAATATTGAGTTTGATATTTTTTCTATGATCTTAAAAGGTCCGATTTTTAGTTCGTCTAATTTTTTCCTGTTTAGACGGTGCCCGTTTTCGACGTATACTAGATCTCCTATTTGAAACTCGTGATTTATTCTGTTTTTGTCGAACTTTGATTTGTTGTACTTGTGTGATCTGATGGTGTTTTCCAGCGCTTTCTTTCTGTCTGCTTCTAGGTTGTTTGTCGCGTCTTGTTTTAGTTCATCTGGGATTAACAAGGTGTTTTCACCCTCCAGCAGGTATTTTGGCGAAAAACCTGTCACTGTGTGATTTGTTTCGTTATATTTTTTTACGCATTGGTGCGCTATAGTTGTCCATGCTGATTTATTCTCTTTCTCGTTGATTTTACATCTTATTTTGTTTGTCAGCGTCTGGTTAAGTCTTTCGTTTAGACCGTTTGAAAAGGGCGCGTTCACTGCCGTAAAAATGATTGGTATCTTCTGTTCTTCAAGGAAGTCTTTAAACTCCTTGGAGTTTATACCGGGGTACTGGTCTGTGAGGATCATTCCTATCTTATTGTTTCCGGAGATAGTTTTTACTAATTTGATGAAATCGTTGGCACTTTGAGTTTTTGACGTTAGGATGTATGCGAATCTTGAAAAATGGTCAACCATGAGGTGCAGGTATTTTTTTGTTGATCGAGCACCTCCGAATCCTCCTATTGTGTCTATTGATATGATTTCGAACGGTTCTGTGGCCGGACCCAGATGTGACATTAAGCCTATTTTGGGTTGTCCCCTGGATTTGTTTTTAATGCAGATATCGCACTTCTTGCAGATTTCCTTTATGTTGTTTTCTAAGTTCCTTGCTGTATAAAGGGGACTTATTTTACTTTGTACTTGTTTTACCCCTATGTGGCAGTATTCTTCATGTACTCTTCTAATGAGTGATTTGCTATATTCTTCTGATAAAATGATTTTGTTTTTATTTTTGCATTTTTTATAATAAATATCTTTGAATTTTGTCAGTTTGTTTCTGTCTTTACGGATTTCTTCGCTATCTTCCTGGTCCCTTATGATTTCCTGAAAATGTATAGTATTCATTATTTGTAATTGGTTTTCTTCATGTTCAGTTTCTTCTAGTACTGGGTTTCTACTAAGGCAATCTGCTTCTATGTTGTGTTTTCCGGGGCAGTATTTGATGTCGATATCATATTGTGACAGAAAGAAAGCTATGTCCCCTAATTCTTCGTCGGTTCTAGACTTTATATTCAGTCTTTCTAAAGGCTTGTGGTCGGAAAATACTGTGAATTTCTTATTCCTGAGCCAGAATTGCCAGAATTTGATTGCTTCTTTTATTGCTAAGCATTCTAAGTAAATCGCTTTTTTTTTCTTTTGAGCGTCGTTAAGTTTTTTTGAAAAGTATGCTACGGGTTTAATGTGTGAGTTTTCTCTTTGTGGTTGTTTGAGGACTGCTCCTATGCCTTTTATGCTGGCGTCTGTGTATATATATGTCGGTAATGTTGGATCGAAAATTGCTAAGATCGGTTCGGCGCATAGTAGCTTTTTTACTTTTTCCATAGCGCCTTGACATTGATCCGTCCAGACGAAGTTTTGTCCTTTTCTTAGCAGGTTGTGTAAGGGGTCTAGTATTGTTGCTGCATTTGGAATATACTTATGGTAATAATTTATTTTCCCCAAGAATTGACGGACATTCTTTGGTGTCTGTGGCACTGGAAATTCTCTTATGGCGATTAAATTATCGTTTATTGGGCGGACTGTATTATGTTGTATTATGTGTCCTAGATATTTTACTTTGTCTGCCGCAAAAGTGCATTTTGAGATTTTTAACCTGAATCCATCTTTTAATATTGCTTCAAACAGTTTTGTAAGATGTTCCACGTGTTCGTGGAACGATTTTGAAAATATTAGGATGTCGTCTATATAGTTCGCTGTAAAATCCGACAACCCATGTTTTCTTATTATGTTGCTTAGGATTCGTTGGAAAATGGCTGGTGCCGTTTTTAGTCCGAAAGGCAGACATGTCCATTGGAAGTGTCCTTCCTGCGTGACAAAAGCTGTTTTGTACCTATCCTCGATGCGTAGGGGGATCGACCAGAAGGCTGAATTCATGTCCATGGTTGAGAAGTGTGTGCAATTTCTTGTTTTCTGTACTAAATCTTCGATTAAAGGGAATGGTTGTGCCTGGGGCGCTATAATTTTGTTCAGCTCTTGGAAGTTTATGCATAGTCTTGATTTTGAGTTTTCACTTTTCTTAAATGCCAGGGTTACTGGTGCTGCAAACGGGCTGTAAGATTCTTCTATTAGCGAGTGTTTTAGTAATTGTGCAACCTGCGCTTCAATTTCTTTCTTATCTTCCCAAGTGCATCTGTATGGCCGTTTGCTACAGTACTTGTCTACCAGTAGATCGATGCGCGCTTCGTATTGCGTTACTCTGCCAATGTCGTATTTGTCTTTTGCGAATACTGTTTTGTATCTTTCTATTAATCCTTCTAAATATTATCGTTCTTTCTATGTCCGTAAGGTGGTTTGTTGATTTTTGAAAATCTTTTTGTTCCACATGTTCGTTGAAGTTTATTGACGGTTCATGCCTTTCAATTTCTTCCTTTATGTTTGAAAGCTCCTTGGAGTTTTTGTTTTTATTAATTTCTCTGTGACCCTTAGGTCTTATTTGAGATAATTGGAGGTTCTCGTTTAGAGCCAATTTAAATTTCTTTATGCAGTCTAGACCGATTAAAAGGTCATCGCTGAAATTCTTGTCGTTTATTATGAAGGCGTTTATTTTGTCTTCGATGTCGAAGATTTTTGCTGTTAGGGTGACCAACCCATTTGTTTTCATTCTACCATTGACCGTTTTCACGTTACCCTCTTTTGTCTCCGTTCTTTTTTTGTTCTTCAATTTTAGAATTCTTGCGTTAATAAGGGAGACGTTTGATCCTGGGTCATACAGGCCAAGGGTGTCCAAGGTGTCGTTTAGTCTGACTCTTATTTTGATCAATGGTAGCACTTCTAGTTTTTTGTGTCCTCATCGCTTAGTTCTACCTCTAATTGTGAGCTGTTAGTCGACCGGATGGCCTGTTTCTTTATCGTTCCGTTTTCTTTGTTTTTAAACCAACATGCTGTTTCTGGATGAAACCGTATTCCTTTTCCAAGTTTTTCACAGATTGGGCACGGTGTTTGTTTTTCTTGTTTTTCGAAGTTTATATTGCTCCTTCGGTCCAAGTTTTTCCTTTTGTGGGCCAAGTGCTCTAATTTGTTAATTTCATTAAAAAGGTCTTGAGAGGCTTTTAGCTTTTCTCTGTCGATTTTGTCAGATATGAAGTCGGGTAAACCCGCTGCTATTAGATCTATTAACGTGCCGGTATCTATTGTTTTCCTAGCTTGAAGCAGGAGTTTTTCCTTTCTTATGGCATAGTCTAGTAGAGAGCCTTCTTTGTACCTGAATGAGAGTGCGTATCTGATTGGTGCCCATCCTTTGTTGCTGAATGTTTCACAGAAGTTGTTTTTCCATTCTAACCAGTCTGAATCTAAGGTGTATTTTATGAGCATAGAGCTGTGCCAATCTGAACCTGTTTTTTCCAAAAGGTATCTGAGCGTTTCTATTTTCCCTTCGTCTTGTGATATATTAAATCTGTCGCACTCTTTTTCGAAGGATTCTATCCATTGTGTTGGTTTTGCGTTTTTACCGTTGAATTTTTCTAGCACGAACTTATCTGCTATTTTACTTATATTTGGTTGTTCTTGGTTCCGTTTCGAGTTTTCCATTAGTTGTTCTAGAATTTTTGCGAGACTATCGTTTTGTAGGTTTACATTCGCCATATTAGTAGGTGTTATTTCTTCTAAGAATGGGTTGCCGCACTGTAGGTTGCCTTGTTCGTCCATATATTGTTTTTTTATTTCGCTTGTGAGCGTAATCCAAATTTTCCTTTTTTGGTGTCGTTTTTTCAGAGTGTTTTTTATCTTTGCATAGGCTTCTGTGGCCAGGATGAGTGGATGATTCGCTGCTGCTTGCAGCTCTTCTGGAATAGCAAACACTTTCTCATCTTGGGTTGTCAAAGAGGTTATGCAGATGTAGTTGGATTTTCCATCCGCCTGTGCTTTCACTTCGAATTCGAATTGCAGTTTTTCCATCTTACGTGGGGCTGCGAACTATCGTCTTGTAGCTTGTTTACCGTATTGTAGCTTGACGAAAATGTCGTTTTATAATGTGGTTTCAACGAGGACAGGAGGCGTTGAAGAAAGGTCTTAATTGGGTTTCTGAAATAGCAGATTGTTTTATTCCTATGTGTCTACAGGCGTTCAATCTATGCGCGCGACATTGACGCTCACCTGAAATAGCAGAAACGACATTTATAGTCCTTACTTCTACGGGTTGTACGCTATTTGTCACTATTCTGCTTTGCTGTCGTTCTTGTTGATGTCCGCCGTCTCGGTCGTCGTAGAGCGCGCGAGATACAAACGTGTCGCGGAAGTCTATAGACTTTTCATACATACATGCATACATACATACATAGATTCATACAAACATACATACATACATACATAAGTACATATATATACATACATAGGAACCATGAATTAACAAACAAAACCATATTTATCTAACAAACACGCAACAAAACAATTGACATTATATTAAATTTTAAATTATGTCCAAGTACACTTTGACAGTTTTTCTATTTCTTGGGCGCATTTGGCGACTTTTGCAAGATAATTGTTCATGCGCTGCGTAATTCGATTTATCTTTTTCAATTGACTCAGTCTCTTGTCATTTATTATATGTAGTTCCATTCTCATTGTCCACTAAATCGGCATCTAAATCGTCATCGTCTTCTTCATTTTCCTCCTCAAAGTCACCATATCTCGTTCATATAAATGTTCGCCACTGTCCGCATGAACATTTCGCCTTTCCTCTTCTGTGCACGAAATGAGAAAGGTTGTGGCGTCTTGTCTGGAAATTTCATTTCCAGTAATTGACGACACGAGTGTTTCTAAATCGTCGTCGTTCAGGTCTGGTGCAATTGAATTCCCCGCCATTATTTTATTCCAAGAATTTTTTATATTTTCTTCTGTTATTTCTGTATACTGTTTACAAAATTCGTTTATTCCCGATTCATATTGTTCAGGATTGGAGTCGGGTTGTGCGCCGCAGGGACGGGTTCTTCTTACCAACGTGACGATCCTGCCTGTTTCGATACAGGGAGCAGGCTTGGCTCCGTTTGGTTACCTGTATACTTCGATAGCTCGTGCTGTACGTAGACCAATTGAATCCCTGTGACGCTCAACCCACGTGTTCATGCTCCGCTAATGATAATCATTTAGGCTAAGATCAGCCCCCCTCCCCCCCTTCTGGGTTTCATAGCGCTGGCAGGACGCTCGGTCCTGCCACGCGCTCTCTCGTCTCTCTGTCTTCAAGGAGGACGGAGCCAGGTATCGCGTCTGTTCTCGCGAATTTCAAAGACTCTCGTCTCTCTGCCTTCAAGGAGGACGGAGCCAGTTCTCGCGTCTGTTCTCACGAATTTCAAAGACTCTCGTCTCTCTGCCTTGTGGGAAGACGGAAGCCAGTTCTCGCGTCTGTTCTTGCAATTTCTCTCTCGTCGCGGTGCGCTCAGTACCGCGGCATTTCAAAAACTTTGCGCTCTACCGTGGTCAGACTTCGCATCACGCGTCACCGAGTGTTTTTCTGTTCTATTCCGTGTTCGCGCATTTCCTGTTCACGTGGTCATTGTTCTTGTTGCAAATTGATCTAGTTCATGGCGGGCGGCAACAGCATACCCGCAGCTCTTTAAGCGCGGATCATAGACATTCCACACGCGCGAGCGGCTGTGATCATCGATCAATAGCGCACCGACTGTCTATTGTTCGTTACGCGCCAATCGGGAGTGGACACGACTCCTGCGTGTCCAAATGCGGTGACAAATCACCAATCGATACAGGATCACATGTTCTTGCCACTTCCTTCTTCCTCGCAAGAAGAAAGCGGGTACAGGAAGTCGGCCATTCTGTTACTTGTACTGTGGCAAGGAGCATATCTCGTTGAGCAGATCAAGCGAAAAAGTGATCTTTTGTGAGGCAATAGCAGATAAAAAGGATCAGATCAGAACTGAACAATCAGCCAGGCTACAGGCATAAAGTCCAGATCAACATCAGAGCAGAGCCAGAACGAGGAGGACGATTTACGCCCGTCTCTCAAACCGACTGGTAACGGCCACGTGCGGACACCACCTTGGCACGGTAAATAAGACAAGATTTCTGCTCGCAATGATCACAAAGAAAGTGTGTGACAAAATATATTTATTTATTTAAATGGGAGAGCCCTGATCAATACATGATCGAATTTTTATAATTCCTCACGTGATCAAAGTCACACACTACGCAGATCTATTTATTAAACTCATGATCTATTTATTAATCAAGATCTGATCAATAAATTCATATTTATTTTGTATTGTGTGCATTCATTTCCCCACAACTGTCACCAGACTCCTTATTCGAAATCCGGCTCGGTATAATTCATTAACACCTCAACAAAATACAGTCCACTTAGAACTTTAACAAACAGTTCTCGACCCGTAGTTCTCATCGTTATTTCTCTGTTTACTGTGTCAACCGTGTATATTCTGTGTATCGGACGAAAGACTTATTAAAGTGCTTGACTTCAAACCGACTCTTCCATCACCACGTGCTCTACGCCAGTTATCCGACCGCATCCCGTTAATCCCGTTCACTCAGCACCGCTTCTACTCGGGAGCGAACCGGTATTCTGTGCTTCGCGACTACGTGTTCGCGAGTCGCGAACACATATGTTAGAACAGTCCGAACCATGTGTTTTCTGTAAAGTCTTTTAATTTTTTCCACTATTCCTTGGTCAATGGGCTGGATTAATGATGTTGTATTTGGCGGTAAGTATACAATTTTAACCGCTTCGTTCTCACGGACGTGTTGTCTCGCGACGACGATACTACTTGTATCGGGTCACAGACGAGTTATGTCGCGATGACGATACTGCTTGTATCGGGTCACAGACGAGTTAACTCGCGATGACGATACTGTTCGTACCGAGTCACAGACGAGTTATCCCGCGCCGCGGTATCGTTCGTAAAATGCCACAGATGACATATCTTGCGTTCTCCATTATTAGATTAAGAACTTTAATTCGGGGAAGCGGTGACTTTGGAAACGATATATAATAAAGCAAAGCTTTGATTTAAGGATATTTAAAATTTATTATTTCTCTGTATGGTACAATTCAAAGCAGGGAACAACACATAACGCGACATTACAGTTCTTACAACAATAACTAGTTTCTTTACGAACCGATGATGTTTTGCACCATACACAACGCTTCGTGGGATGAAGTTTTTTATTTGTTGGTGGTATTTTCTTTAAGAAACATCTGGAATGTAAACGAAGCGGATGAATCTGATTCCTGTTCCCTTTCTGGTGAAAATTATTTTTCGGGTTATGATACTTTTTGAGTAATCCCAATACTATTTCTTCTTTTATTTTATGTAAACTTTCTGTTCTTCCATGATGGCAGTTCCATATAGCCAATGTGTTACATATAGCGATGTCAAATAAATAAAAAAAATACTTTTTGTACCATTTTAGTGTTTTCCTAAATGATTCGTATCCATGTAATATCTGATCAGTATGGTCAACTGCACCCATGTGCATATTATAGTCCAAAACCAGATTTGGCTTTTTTACTTGTTGTCCGGTAGTGTAATCAGTTTTTTCAGTTGTTACTAACTGTGGGGTATGGAAGGTGCTGAGAAGCGTCACAGGTCTTTTATCCATCCACGCACAAAATGCCACAAATGTATTATAGCGAACTACCATCTCACCCCTGCTCAAATTTTTTATTTTTTTAACTTTTTCGTCGCACGGCAAACCTTTTCTATTCATGCGGACGGTGCCACAAGCATGTGTCTTATACTGAATTAATTTCTCAAATAAGGCGGGCGAGGTATACCAATTATCAAGATAAATGATCCGTCCTTCATTTAATAAATTCCTTGATAAGTTCAATACAATAGAACCGGATTTGCTTAGTGTACCATACTGTCCTTCGTCTAATATACGACCATCATATAATTGCAAATTATAGACATATCCGGTTTCGGATTCGGCTAAAATAAATGATTTTAATCCAAATCTTGCACGTTTAGTACTAATATATTGTTTGAAAGACAGTCTGCCTTTCCATAGAAGTAAAGTTTCATCAACAGCTATGTGCCGTCTCGGTCGATATGCCTTTTGAAAACGATGTACTAGTATGTCAATAACGGGCTGTATTTTTTGAATCCTTACATTCTTGTTATTATTTTGATCTTCACTAGTAAAGTGTAGAAAACGCAGAATTTGGAAAAACTTCTTTTTTGACATAATTTGCCTTATAAAGACAAAGTTGTACATTGGATTTGTATTCCAGTACATCGACAATTTCGGTAAACGAACTATGCTCATATGAACAATAATAGCAAAAAAACAATGCAATTCTTGAGCGGAAACGTTAAAGTATGAATTTGAGAAACCTTGTTTCCTGCTATATTTATTGCTCTCCTCTACAATTAATTGAATAAGTTCCTCACAGAAGAAAAATTTGAAAATGGACAAAGGAGAACTATTTTCTGATATACCAGATTGTACACCATTATGTGTATCAATGTAGCCAAAAACTTGTGGTTCGAAACTCCCTGTGACGCTGGGAATATTCCATTTTCTTTGGCCTTTTAACTTCTTCCACCTTTCGGACAATGGAATGTCCTCGTCACTTAACTCATTGTCGGTGGCTTTTTCAGAATCACTTTCAGAATCACTGATAATACGATTTCGAATACGTCGCATAGTTGTCTATTCTCGCGAACAGTCAAGGAGATACTGATTGAAACATCGTAGAAACAAGCACAATGTCGTTAGACCAAAGAAAATTGTAGCTCTGTGTTTACATGTCCATGGAAATACACAAACGGTACCACGGCGCGGGATAACTCGTCTGTGACCCGGTACAAACAGTATCGTCATCGCGGGATAACTCGTCTGTGACCCGATACAAACAATATCGGCATCGCGGGATAAGTCGTCTGTGACCCGATACAATCAGTATCGTCATCGCGAGATAACACGTCCATGAGAACGAAGCGGTTAAAATGGTCACGGTCCAATACCTCATCTGCTACTTTATGCACGGAACAATTATCTAGGAGCAAAATCACTTTTCCACAGATGCCTTTATTTAATTGAAAAGGGCGGACTCTTGGCTTAAAGTGGTTTTCGTACCAATCAATGAATAAATGCTTATCCATCCAGGCGTTTTTCTGTGATCGAAATATAACTTGAAGTCTACGTAGGGAATGTTTTAATGCCCGTGGATTTTTGTATTTGTTTATAGTAAGAGGCATTATTTTGTGTGTACCAGTGGCATTTGCATACAACCCCATGGTGACGCGATCTTTTCGCAGTGTGTGCCCACTTAACACATTTTCTGTTGTCAGAGTTTTTGTTGGCATCGCCTTCCACAGTAAACCGGTGTCGTCCATATTATATTTATTCACAGCATTTATATTCTCTTCCTGAATTATCAATTTAAATTTTTGTATAAACTGTATATCACCATCTTCATCTGCGGACGCTTTTTCTCCACGTGCTTTCACAAAACGAATGTCGTGTCGACGTTTGAAATTGTTCACCCATTTTGAGCTCGCTTTGCACGATGAGCAACATGGCATGTTTTCTTTCATTTGAATCGCTTTTTTCATCAGTATAGAATCTGTTATAATATCACCCAGGGCTCTCCGTTCTGCAAACCATGTAAATAATTTATCCTCCACTCTTTATACATCGGTAATCGAACTCTTCGTACAAGTCGTGGCTGCTTGCTCTTTGTGGCAAAGATTTTAATGTGGTCCGCTTGTTTTTTAATTCTCCGTATGGTTACCGGATGCAAATTATGTTTGGCAATAACTCTTGAAGGTGATAATGTTTCTAACTCTTCGAGAACTATCAGCCGTTGTTGCATCGACAAGTTCACTCTTTTCCCCGACATTATGTGACGCACTTAGTTTATAGTCAGTCAGCAACAAGAAGAAAAAACACAGAAAAACAATCACGAACAATGATAACAATGAGCAACAACTATGAATAACAATAACAAGGAGTAACAATGATGGAATAACAAGAAAGAGGAAGTAACAATAAATAAGGAATAACAAGGGTATAAAAAAAGATGGCCTAGTGTGACGCGAAGAGGAATTGCAATGGGAAATGTTGTAACGTTGCGTATCATTGACAAACTGTCTGGGGACGGAAGATGTTGGGAAGAGTGTAGGATGCGAGACGTCAGGAGCGCGTATGTATGAATGTATGCATGTATGTATGTATGTGTGTGTGTATTGGCCGCGATCGAGGATCGACCCAGGTGAGGTCGACGAAGGCAGGAGGCCATCCTCGCGGGGTGAGGAAAGAGTCTCTTCGGTGTGCGAGGCACCCGAAACGACGGTAAGTTCAGTGTATGTGATCAACCGAGAGAAACAATAGCGAAAGCGATTTTGAGACTGCGAAAGTGACCTGTGAGTGCGAAAGCGACTGGAACTTTGAATTTAACCGAAATACATTATATTTTGTTTTGTTTTACCTTCATCACTCTCGTGGTTATTTATCCCCGCCTACCCGTAACATAACATCCTACAAGAGGAATGCTCGGACTTCCGCTTCCGGGGCCAGACAGTGTGGACGGGTGTGACAAGTGTGCGAGGGAAAGGAGATGAAAAGAGGGGTGTAGTGAATAGGGAGGGCGAAAGAGAGAGGTGGAGAGTAGAGGATAAGGAGAGGGTGCGGTGGAAGCGTGGGCGGAACGGGGGAGGAAGAGGAGGAGACGTGGGAGATGTGAGAAGTGAGAAGCGGAAAGCGAGGTTAGGAGGAAGCGTGGAGTTGAGCAAGAGAGGGAACGGAGGAAGCGACATCTGGAGGGAAGAGAAAGAGCGGTGAGAGAGTCGGTAAGGAAGAGAGAAGAAGGCAGGTTAAGGCGAAGAGAGTGTAGGAGATGGGGAGGACAAAAAAGGGAAAGGAGGGAAAAGTGCAGGAGTTATGGAGAAGGAAGGAAGACGAAGGGGGAAAGTGTGGGAGAGGAGAGGAGGCTGAAGCAGGAAAAGCAGAGAAAAGGGATAAGAGGTCACAAGGAGAGGACGAGGGAGAGAGAGGAAGAGATGGAGGGGAGAAGGAAGAGGAAGCGGAAATGGCTGAGGAGGTGAAGGAAAAGTATGGAGAAATGGCAGAGACGATTTTGAGGTTTGTGTGGATGAGGATGGACAGGGAGATAGACAGGCAGATGGAGCTGATGGGGAAGACGGTTGTTTTGGAGACGTTGGGGGAGTGGATGAAGGGGATAATGAAGATGGTAGGAAGATTTGAGCAGGAGATCAAGGAGTTGAGAGGAATACTGGAGAGAGAGAGGAAAGAGAGAGAGGATGGAGGAGAGGTTAAGGAGAATTGAAGGGAGAGCGAGAAAGCTAGAGTCAGAGGAGAAGACAGGAGAAGAGAGAATGGAGGAGAGGACAGAGGGAGTTCAAGAAGGAAAAGGGAAGCTGGAGACAGAGGAGAGGAAAGGAGAAGGGAGGTTGGAGGAGAGGACGGAGCAAGGCAAAGAAGGAAAACGGAAGGTGGAGACAGAGAAGGAGAAGAAAGGAGAACGGAGGAGGGAGGAGAGGACTGAGCGAGGTGAACAAGGAAAAGGGAAGCTGGAGTCAGAGGAGAAGAAAGGAGAAGGGAGGAGGGAGAAGAGGACAGAGCGAGGTGAGGAAAGGAAAGGAAAGCTGGAGAAAGGAGAGAGGAATGGAGAGAAGAGGTTGGAACAGGAGATGGCCGAGAGGTTGAGGAAGATAGAAATATGGAAGGAGCAGAAGGAGAGAGAAGGAAGAAGGAGGAACATGATTGTGAAGGGGCTGAGGAGAGGAGCGGAGAAGAGGAGGGAGGAAATACGGGAATTGATGGGGGAACTGGGGGTGGAAGGGGAGGTGGAGGAATTCAGGGAACTGAGAAGGAGAGGAAGGGAAGGGGAAGATGATAGGGGTATGGTGGTAGTAAGGATGAAGAGTGTGGCGGGTAAGGAAAAAATGATGGCAAGGAGATGGAAAGTGAGAGGGAGAGGAGTAAGGATAGAGGAGGATCGTACATGGGAAGAAAGGAGGATGAGGTGGAGGGTAGTGGAAAAGGCGTGGGAGGAAAGGAGGAAGGGGAAGAGGGTGTGGATGGGAGATGGAAGGATCAAGATAGAGGGGACATGGTGGAGGTGGGAGGAAGAGAAGAGGGAGTGGCGGGAGGGAGAGGGGAGTGTTGGGGGGAGGTGAGAGAAGAGAGGAAAGGCCGGGGGAGAGAGGGGTTTAGGGGACGGGGTGAGGGAAGGGGGCGAATGGCGAGAAGGAGGGAAGCAAAGGAAGAAATGCAGGCAGAGGGGATGCGGAAGCCCAAGGAGAGCCTGAGGAGAGTGAGACGGCGTTGGAGATGATTGTTGTTTTTGTTGTTGTTTGTTGTTTGTTGTTTTTGTTGTTTTTGTTGTAAATGTGTATAAGTTGCAAACCTGAAAGGGACGCAAATAAAGACATTACTTACAAGAGGAATGCTCGAAATTATGAAGGAAGGGATGCAAAGATTTGTAAATTGCGGTCATTGGTGGAGAGGATATGTAGCAATGTGATGTGGTGGTAGGAAAGAGGAAGACAGATGTAGCAGAGAGTGAGTCAAGCAAATTGAAACACTTTTAGCCGCTTGATGAGGTGCGAAAATGGTGGAATGGTTCCTATATATGACGAAAGGAAAGCCGAAATGCGACCAGGTGTTGCGACTTATAAAGAAAGCGTTCCTACATTCTGCTGTGCTTCTCGAATGTTTTGCCAACAGTCAGATTGACAAGCCGAAACAAGGCAACCAAGTGTCGTAACAATATCGTGTTTGGTTTCATTTTTATCAGAAAAATGTCTCCTATATGCTAGTAAACATTTTTTTAACGAAATATCACAAACTAGAAAAATTACCCGGCGTTGCACGGGTGAAAAATACGGTGCTTTTTATATGTATTGTGCAATTTCAAGCGGTAGTAATTTGAAATCAACGGTGTTTATGACTCGACACATGCATTATAGGTTTTTTTTCTATAAATTTTCGTTTAGTAGTGAATAATGGAATAGTAACTGTCATTCATTATTGTTTGTGTAAATATTTAACTTCCGTTACATTAGTCAAGGCATATTTCGGTTGTTCCACAGACGTGTATGGATGTGGCCGAAAATTCTGCTGTTTTGTAATTCTGCTATGTAATCATCGCGTTTACCATCGAGGCTATAGTATTTAGATTTATAGCCTTTTCTCTACCTGCATTATTTATTGCACTTTCTTCTCGTCGGCCGATGTGGTAAAATTGTATTGCCCTTGTCCCTTTAGTGGTCTATCAGTGGCTATGCTCTAAAGAAAAGGCCTATGGCGTCTTACTTTTAGACCGTGTTCGGTGGCATTTCTTCTTTATATGCAAAGCTCGTACACATGTATATCCAACCCAAATGTACATACGTACATGCATACATGTAAATACGCTTACATACATCTACATAAACAAACATGTGTGTAAGCGTCACCGTAGAGAAAGAGGGAGGACACACATATAAGGTGGTAGATGTATGTTCAGAGGCCAGATATGTTCAGTTAATTGAGTGACGACTGTTACCACTCCATAGAGGACTGCGGCGTTATTTGGAAGTTCGCTGGTGTTTTGCACCTGAGGCGACGGCAAGGGGTCTGACACCTTACTGCTGGGTCGCGAAGGGATGCATAGTTTATTATGATGAGCCGGATACGTGGCTGACGGACCGACGGTATCGATGCCTCTTTGTCCGCGCGGCGAGTTAACGGTTCGTGGAAAAGGACCCGGCCACGGAGTGGGCAACGTCTTTTAGACGCCCAGATAAGAGGGCTTTAGCAACAGGCATGGAAATTACACCAGAAACTCTTACGCGAACGAACACCATATCGATAACTTTCAGACATGTGTATCTCGCCTTTGTAGTATTTTCGGGTGTTCAAGTTTAGACGTAAATAGAAGATTTATCAGGCGTTGCCTGGGCATCGTACGCAGTGCGTCATGTAAATATATTTTAATTATAAGCGACAAAATTGATCCGGACAACGTTTTTCAGTCGGGACGTATACAGTGCGGCATTTTTATATAGAGCGGACCCTGAGTTAGCCTTTCCACGGTGTAGCAACGTTCCACATCACCCATGAGGTCTTGCTATTGGATGCTGTATATCTTTTTTTTTGGCATGGTGATTTCCCCAGTAGGCTACAT
Organism: Anoplius nigerrimus; assembly: GCA_914767735.1. Lineage (NCBI taxonomy): Eukaryota > Metazoa > Arthropoda > Insecta > Hymenoptera > Pompilidae > Anoplius > Anoplius nigerrimus. The sequence continues at coordinate 1,679,801 of OU612081.1, forward strand.
ATCCATGACAATACTAATCCAATTACCGAATTGAAGTATGGATCGGATTATTCTAGATGTTTCAATTTCACAAATGGCGATTATTATTTTACTCCTTCAGACAGATCGACATACTAAAGCAACTTCTTGATTGCAGTATGAATCGGATTATTCTGCATGTTTTAAGTTCCACAAACCGCGATTATTATTTTACTGTTCCAGACAGATCGACATACTAATGCAACTACTTGATTTAAGTATGGATCGGATTATTCTGGATATTTAAATTTCACAAATCGCGATTATTATTTTATTATTTTACTATTCCAGACAGATCAACATACTAATGCAACTACTTGATTGCAGTATGGATCGGATTATTCTGGATGTTTAAGTTTCACAAATCGCGATTATTATTTTACTATTCCAGACAGATCAACATACTAATGCAACTATCTGGTCGAAGTATGGATCGGATTATTCTGGATGTTTAAAATTCACAAATCGCATGTAAAATAATGTCACGTTTTTCAAATTCTTGTCCTACTATTACAACAGCCACTTCATCGTGAACGGGCACATTAAAACAACCTCTGTGCGTATTAGGTGGCCTATTATCTGCATGAATGACAACTTTGAAATTATTGTTACGGCCGTGAAGATGGGTGAAGATGTCAACGAACACTATTTAATCAATAAACTAGAAGAGCGTTGTTAGTCAAGTTGTTGTTAGTTACAGAGTCTTAGTCTGGACACGAAAGAGATCGGACGTGTTCCACTAATAAATGTTATCTGTGCCTTTTGATAAACTAGTCCATTTCTTTATCGTTTCGGTATGCCGCGCCCACGTAACATTATTATCCGAATTATGAATTTCATTTTCCAACGTGGTTTTAAAACTTCTAATATACTTATTTTCAGAATGCAACATTTCTTGCAACTCCGTAACAATATTTAAATCCAAAGTGGGAAAGTTTTTGCACCTCAAATTGGCTTCGACTGCATTGTCTCCGACAAAATACAGTTGGAGAAATTTGGGTTCCTCAGCAGAATTTTCGGGTAAAATGGTACCAGCTAAAAATCTCCGGGTCCTCCCCTGTGCCCACGGCGCCCATCGTGACGCCGCGCATCGCGCCCGGAGCGTCTTCGAGCGCGCCATGCGCTGCGCTCTCTTGTTTTTGCCGCCGGCCGCTCGCGTCTCCTTACAATATTGGGAAGTGAGCGATCAATTTGGGTATTTTTGTTGATTTTTTTAACAATGAAGGAGTCAACTTTTCCAACTTCTAAAAACGGTTTTGGATTCATTAGTGAAAAGACTATGAATAGAGATCAAATTTAAATCGCCGATGCTGCAAAATGTAAAAAAAATAATTGTTTAAACAATTAGCAATAAACTTTTACAATGTTTCATAATTATTTTGGTGTGTCGGGAGCAAGTCGAAAAGAATGCCGTAAGATCGAAATCTCTAGCATGTCGGGAAGTGGGAGATCTTTTTTGCTATTTTCGTTAATTGTTTTAACAATGAAGGAGTCAACTTTTCCAACTTCTAAAAACGGTTTTGGATTCATTAGTGAAAAGACTATGAATAGAGATCAAATTTAAATCGCCGATGCTGCAAAATGTAAAAAAAATAATTGTTTAAACAATTAGCAATAAACTTTTACAATGTTTCATAATTATTTTGGTGTGTCGGGAGCAAGTCCAAAAGAATGCCGTAAGATCGAAATCTCTAGCATGTCGGGAAGTGGGAGATCTTTTTTGCTATTTTCGTTAATTGTTTTAACAATGAAGGAGTCAACTTTTCCAACTTCTAAAAATGGTTTTGGATTCATTAGTGAAAAGACTATGAATAGAGATCAAATTTAAATCGCCGACGCTGCAAAATGTAAAAAAAATAACTGTTTAAACAATTAGCAATAAACTTTTACAATGTTTCATAATTATTTTGGTGTGTCGGGAGCAAGTCCAAAAGAATGCCGTAAGAACGAAATCTCTAGCATGTCGGGAAGTGGGAGATCTTTTTTGCTATTTTTGTTAATTGTTTTAACAATGAAGGAGTTAACTTTTCCAACTTCTAAAAACGGTTTTGGATTCATTAGTGAAAAGACTATGAATAGAGATCAAATTTAAATCGCCGATGCTGCAAAATGTAAAAAAAATAATTGTTTAAACAATTAGCAATAAACTTTTACAATGTTTCATAATTATTTTGGTGTGTCGGGTGGAAGTCCAAAAGAATGCCGTAAGAACGAAATCTCTAGCAAGTACGGGAAGTGGGAGATCTTTTTGGCTATTTTCGTTAATTGTTTGTTTAACAATGAAGGAGTCAACTTTTTCAACTTTTTCGAACTTTCCGTTTTGTTTGGAGAGAAGAGCTAGTAGGGAACAAAATTTCAAGTCACTAGCACTTGTGGAAGTACCAAATCTCGAACATCCGGTAATTAAATTTTGCCGTTCCGACGATGTTTAAACTAATTAGGAGTAAACTTTTGGAACTTTTTGGACCGGTTCGGTTAGTTTGAAAGCAAGATCTCGCTGATAAAAAAAAAATTAAGTCGCTAGCCCATCACGAAGTGGTCTAACCGAATTTCCGGACATTTGACATTTATATATATAGAGAAGAGATGAACTTTTTAAATTGTTTCGTTGGGGTCAGTGTCTCACCGATAGGCCTCGGCGTTGCCGTCGGCGGCATCAAACAAATTGTGTGACGATGCCGTGCGACTCACAATCAGTGGCCGGATGCGAGGGGGATCCCCCCAACAAGATGGCGGCACAGCGACTTACAGCGGATACTAACTTCAGCGGACATATAGCGGACTTTTACTGTATGTCCTGAGGGCGTTGACTCGCTGATTTGTTGTGGCTTACCTGACCCGACGCGCGGTGCGGGGAGAGTGCAGCGATGCGGCGGGGATCGCACGGCTGCCGATGCGAAGTGACGAGTGGAGGGGGGTACTGCGGCGCTGAAGAGCAGTGCGATTGTTTGGTAGCTTGACGCCAAAACGTGGATCCGCTGTTTCCTTGTAGGTCAAAGTTTGAAACGTCCCACTGCAGCGATCTTTACACGTGTAATTGGCTTTGCGGAGAATAATGATGCTACTTGACCTGATTTTACTGCAATTTCGATTTTGTGGCGGATGATTACAAAAATCCGGCTCCAAGGACCAATGTTTCTTTGTTCACGCCGTGCGGTGCTGCGGTGCGAATGCAACTCTGTTGCGGGAAATTGCGGAAGGCGGAACTCAGAATTTTCTGCCCGGAATCTATTTCGGGCCAAAGCGGGGTTAGAGATTGTTTGTGTAGGGCGCAGTTCGTTACAAAATCTATATTAGTCTACACACAGGTCATTCGATACAATTCACACTCCGTTCGCACTCAGTTCACACTCACAGTCACACTCAGTTTACCCTCTATAATTTTTACGCTCCACTCTTCCTTACTTCTATGATCTAACTGACCCCTGTCCCGGGGTCATAATTAGCGACGGCTAAGATTTTTGAACTCGGAACCGAAGACACCCGAATGTCGGCTTCGGCTGTCTTCGGCGAGGTCGCGGATTCTCTTGCATTCGGCGACAGGGAGTGCAAAGAGTGAGATAATCGAGATTCATACAATAGGTAACTCATTTCGATGCTGCCTTGATCAGACAACACTGCACTGTTCGAGATTTCGATCTTTCATCCCGACAGAGATGCCGGGAAGATGATGAGCCGGGATTGAAATAGGTAAAGTTTATAGTGATCAAGATGTAGTTTATTCTCAGATACAGTTTGAGTGTTTGATCGTTGATCGAGCGAGCTTACTTGGTAGATATCGAGATCGAGTTGTAGAAATGAGAACAAGTCCACGAGATTTTATTAATGCACAGCGGACGGATATGAATTCGAGATGCACGAAAAGAATTACGTTGCGTCGCAAGGTAACTGCCGCATAATAATATTAATTATGCGGCGTTTCTGTGCGGAAGGTTACAGTTCGAGATCGAGATTATAATTGTTAACTTACATAGTCTTGTGGATCACGAAGTGATGAAGCACAGTACACAATATAAGAAGAACAAATGTTGGCACATCTTATTCGCAATTCGAATAGTACAAGAATGAACCGCGGTCACACGTGGGCTACCGGTAGCACGCGAGTTCCTGACGTCACATCATGTGACTTCGGGCGCTCAAAAGCTGCTGCCGCCGAAGTCCTGTGGCCGGTGTCCTAATTATTCCGGAGATTCCCGAAAACTGCATATTTATTTATTTATTTATTTATTTATTGTGTGCTAATCATTTTGTGTAATCCTACATTAGACTACACCTTTCCCTCCTATAACACGGCATCTCATAACACGGTTTCGCTATAACACGATTCGTAAATTGCGGGAACCCTCCTACAACACGACATCCTATAACACAGTTTTGCTATAAGACGATAAGAAAACAGCAAAAATCTTGGTACAACATTGTATTTCTACAGCCGCGGCGAGGTTTGCTGTCCTAAAGATACAATGTTGCGGAAATAATTATTTTTATATCAAAAAAAGAAAGAGCTGCACCCGGATTTAAGGTGTCTAAAGATCGTTTAACGCTCCTTTTGTGCAGTAATGCATCGGGGGACTTCATGGCAAAACCCATGCTAGTTTATAGATCTTTAAATCCTCGTGCACTTAAAGACGTAAATAAAAACACCTTGCCGGTATATTGGAAAGCAAATCCAAAAGCTTGGGTAACTAGAAATTTATTTAAAGATTGGTTTTCAAATTGTTTTGTGCCAAGCGTTGAACGTTATTTAACCCTTTCGGTCACGAATTATTATCCTTTGATCTAAAAATCCCATTTCTTGTTTATTATATATTAAGCCCTTTTTTAACCATTTGGCACCATCGGCATAATTCTACCCCCCCCCCCCCCCCCCCCCCCCCATCACGTGTAATCACATGTCGAAAAATGACGACACGAGACTTCGAAAAATCCTCAGAACGTCGCTGATGAAAAATTCGATAATTTTACACGTTGAACGTATACAGCGGACCCTTATTTATAACTGTGATAAGTTACAGCATTTGGAATGGATTATTTATTCACCTATTGAAAATCGAAAAATCGATCAACTTGGCCGTGTTTCGCACGTTACTGAAACTGCCGAGAACGATCAACTATTTGAGGATATAGACGGAGAGCTGGCTACATGGTTAGCAACATACATCGGTGCAAGCAAAATTTTACATGGAACAGGATCGATTGTTGCCGGCAAAGCGATGGCCCGATTGTCAGAAGGCGCGCTGGAAGCTAAATGCGTGGGCGGGCGATTAAACGTGTAAAGGGTCTAGCCGTGTTACAATGCAAAAAGTGCCCCTAAACCAAATGAGACGTATCATACGCCATTCAATAGCTTATGGAAAAAGAAACATTTTTGGAGATTGGAAATCCGAAATCTCAACTGGGGGGGTACTTATAGACAAAAATCAAAAATATGTTTCTTGCCCAATTATTTTTACTCCAGTGGATAAAAAAATTTGAAAAAATTCACGAACGTATCGGCTAACAGTGTACACGTTACAGTATTTTTTCAGATTTTTTGGTTGAAAAACTGAGCTGTAAAAAATCAAAAACAAAATTTTTTTTTTTAAAAATGGCAATTTTTCATCGAAGAAGTAAAGTCTCCACTTTTATATTTTTTGTATAGGTACCTATTGTGAATACTAACATACTGAATTTTTTTCAGATTTTTTGTAAACCTGCGCCGTTATAAAAAAAAATAGAAACCGATTGTCCAGTTGCTTTTTGCGTGCCCCACCTATTTGTACAGTAGATCTTTGCATTTTTCCCAATCCACAAGTGTATTATGCAATGTGTAATGCTGCTCGAAGTCTAGAATTGGCGCAGGAGTTGATAAAGCCTTAAAATAGCAAATCATGGAAATTGCGACCAGTACGTTATATTTCAAAGTGTAAACCGAAATTTCAATGGCACCGGTGTGTACATTTTTGCGCAAGTTCGAATCCTTATAGGGTTATCTGTTTTTCACACATATTACTTTTTATTCAGAATTTAAAAATACATTGTTCTAATTAATGCTTACCCTCATACGTCGTAAAATCACATGGTTTTTTTAGTTACGCAACATACTATTTTCAAGCACTTATGTGCTATCGTTTCTCATCATTATATTTAATCCATTCTTTTTTTGTATTTGAAGTAACGTAAAAATAATTAAAATATTCACTACAATGTTAGTTTTGGGAATTCCTCTCTTATATCCATTTGGACCTAGTTACCGTTACCGAAGCCACATAGGAATTATATGTAAGCTATGCGGTTTTTCCGTGCGTGATTGTCAACTAACTGCAGTAACAGTTATTGCAGTGCCGAGAGTTATTCATACGAATGTAATCAACTTTTATTGCATTTGGCAAGAATGGTTTTACTATGCAATAAATGAAACGGTCAAATTGTTCATGGAATTAATGACTACCCCAACCTGCATTCGAAGTCAGGTAGTTGCGTGGAGACAATGCAAACATTCAGTCCAAAGGATATAGGTAGAAAGACCGGTTGACTGTACCCTTATCCTATCCTTAGTTTCTGGTGTATTAATGACGGTTCGAGACGTAAGAGTAAAGCAATTCATCAATAGTTTATGATTCTACCGTACCGCAAACGTAACGTTGCGTCGGGAAATCGTATTCAAGCTCAATTCTTCAATAGCTACAAAGGTTTATTACTTTTTTTATTTTATTACCCATACCGTACAAGACTTAAGCACAATTTGCGCAATATATTCGGAACTCAGTAAATACTCATTGAAATAGGTGTGGCTTGTAAAATGTGGTCGTGTCGCTACAACGTCATTTTCATAATCAACCAATCAGAGAACGGAATTATCCATCCACGAATCCGCATACACAAAAGTCGAAATAAACTTTCGACCATCCCCACTATTTAAAAACATCTTTATAATAGCAGTTAGAATTTGTTTTCACTTTTGGTTGAAATACCAAGCGTAACACAGAGTGTCTGATCGGTTGATAGTTGTTAATACTTACTTTCTTACTGTGCAGTAGTTTTCGGATTGACGTGAACAAAATGTCGAGTAAGAAAGTAGATTTGGTTGATAGGAAAACCCTGCGTGCAAGATGCATTCGTTGTGAGATTGTAATTCGCGCTGCGCCTGGCCGGAAACGTAAAATCACAACGGAAGAAGATGCGTTTAAGTGTTCCATAGTTCTACAAAAAGAGGTGTCTGTTGGTGACATGTTATGTGCCAAATGTCGTGTACCCGTGAGCAAGGCATTCGCAGATGTTAGCACAACATCCCTTGAAAAATCTATTCGAGTCGAAGACTCATCAGCAGGCTTGTCTTCTTTGATCAAACCTTCTACGTCCGTAACTAAAAAAACCATGTGATTTTACGACGTATGAGGGTAAGCATTAATTAGAACAATGTATTTTTAAATTCTGAATAAAAAGTAATATGTGTGAAAAACAGATAACCCTATAAGGATTCGAACTTGCGCAAAAATGTACACACCGGTGCCATTGGAATTTCGGTTTACACTTTGGAATATAACGTACTGGTCGCAATTTCCATGATTTGCTATTTTAAGGCTTTATCAACTCCTGCGCCAATTCTAGACTTCGAGCAGCGTTACACATTGCATAATACACTTGTGGATTGGGAAAAATGCAAAGATCTACTGTACAAATAGGTGGGGCACGCAAAAAGCAACTGGACAATCGGTTTCTATTTTTTTTTATAACGGCGCAGGTTTACAAAAAATCTGAAAAAAATTCAGTATGTTAGTATTCACAATAGGTACCTATACAAAAAATATAAAAGTGGAGACTTTACTTCTTCGATGAAAAATTGCCATTTTTAAAAAAAAAAATTTTGTTTTTGATTTTTTACAGCTCAGTTTTTCAACCAAAAAATCTGAAAAAATACTGTAACGTGTACACTGTTAGCCGATACGTTCGTGAATTTTTTCAAATTTTTTTATCCACTGGAGTAAAAATAATTGGGCAAGAAACATATTTTTGATTTTTGTTTATAAGTACCCCCCCAGTTGAGATTTCGGATTTCCAATCTCCAAAAATGTTTCTTTTTCCATAAGCTATCGAATGGCGTATGATACGTCTCATTTGGTTTAGGGGCACTTTTTGCATTGTAACACGGCTAGACCCTTTACACGTTTAATCGCCCGCCCACGCATTTAGCTTCCAGCACGCCTTCTGACAATCGGGCCATCGCTTTGCCGGCAACAATCGAACCTGTTCCATGTAAAATTTTGCTTGCACCGAGATATGTTGCTAACCATGTAGCCAGCTCTCCGTCTAATATATTTTTGTTTACGTGCGTCAAATAACAATGTTGCCAATCAAAATACCCTTATAAATGTTCAATAATTAGACCCAGACAATTTAATTGCTGTTTTTTTTCAAAACTTAGGAACGGCAGGGGGTAAAATGTCATGTCGTCAATTGCCGACACTATGACCGAAAGGGTTAAGGGGTCTGGCCACCATGTGCGCTCGCCAGATGAGTACTATTCTAAAAAATTCATAAACGCGAAAATAAAGCACCAAATTCTTTTATTTTTTGTCACATACTAGAAAACGGTTTAGTGAACAAGTGAAAAAAATTTTGTGATAAAAAAATAAAAAATACCGGCGTTTCGTTCATTTTGGTGAAGGCCCTCGGCACGAAACGCACGTGGGCGGTTCCATGACTACCTGCTTCATTTTGCATCTGAAAAAAAAACAAAAAAATCAGCTTATTCCTGGATCTTAGTGCAAGGGCGTAACGTAGGGAAATTTTTTTTTTACATTAGGGAAATTATGGTGAGCCGAAGAATTTTTTTTCACGATTTTCACCGAAATTTCACGAGAAAAAACGTCATTAAAAAAAAAACTAATCAAGTAATCGCAAAAATCGTACGTTACGCTTTAAATAATGTATATAGAAGTACTGTGTTCAAATTTCAGAGCAATCGGACCGATAGTTTACGAGATTTACGCGGAACCGTTTCGAAAAATGTAGTTTCGAGATAATCGCAAAAGAAAGTAAAGGTGCGGTTATTCGGCTGACGGCGCGGTTTTTGTGAGTCTTACCTTCAATCAGCGATTCCTGGTCCATACATGTCTTCTTCGGCAGCTGTTTGAGCATCCTGGGCCTCTTTTTGCGAAGATCTACGTGCTTGGCGTGCTTCTTTCGTACTTTTTTGCGCTCGGACATTTGCTGTAGCGCAACGTTCCTCGTCGACTGCCCTACAGAAATCGTAGCAGCGATCTCCGATGCTTAGATCCATGAGTTTCATCATCAGCAAAATACTGTTGTACCCATCGTTGAAAGTGCTGATAGCAATGTAACTGGCAATTTCGACGGTTTTCGCACCGCTGGAACTCGTTTTTGGAGCCATTGACCAGATGACGGAGTTGACGCTTTCGTTGGCGTTTTGCGTGAAGCCTCCTTCGCACCGTTCTAACAATTCATCTGAAGTGAGGTCCTCATAAACAGGTCGAATGGCATCTTGAACAATTTGAGGCAGAGGATTCTTGTGTAGATATTCATCCAAAGTGCCAATCGCTTTTGATATTTGCCAAGAGCACCACGAGTCTTCTCCCGGTGGACAATTTTCATGCTGCGGGATTTCGTCGGTCGAGCTCTTGTGCTTGAATGTTGCCCAAATAGCTTTCTTCATTTCGTCTTTAGAATTAGAGAACCTTCGAATAGCGAGACCGTAATATACTGTTAGCTCGTTAATTAGTTTATCGGTGAGCTTTCCTTTGCCAGCAAGACCTTTCTTTTCCTTTTTGATTTTACGAAGTCGTGTGCCCATCCTTTTCTGCACATGACCTACGCATTCTTTTTTCATCACTTTTTCTTCTTATGGATTCGAGTAGACAATTCTACTAACCCATACAAATGATACAATAGGGTAGCTGCACGTACTGAACCGTGCGAGTTGCATACACTGATCGAGCCGCGCGGTCGACCGCTCGCAGCGGCTCGACCTTCCTACCGAGAAACACCTGTAACTTTTGCAATTTTGCGATTTTCAGTACCATCTATGGATTAACTGATGCGTAACATTTCAAAGATTAATATAACACAATAAAAAAAAAAATGTAAAAAAAAATTGCATGGTGGCCAGACCCCTTAAGGCAGAAAAATGTGAACTTCAAGGTGCTATTACTATTAGATAATGCTCCATGTCACCCATAAGATTTGAATCATTTATTCATGAAAATAATATTTTTTGGGTTTTTTTTTGTGCTTTGTGCTATACATACATTTATATTTTTAATAAAAATTAAGTTGTTCATTTAGAAATAAAAAAAAACAATTTGTTTTTAATAAGTTTTTGGAACGTAACCCCCTTTTTTGTACTAACTCTGGGTCTCATACAACACGGTTTCACACAACACGGTATTTTCTAGGAACCTAACTACCGTGTTATAGGAAGGAAAGGTGTACTTCATCTAGTAATCATGTGCAGTGGCTGATTAAGCAGCTCACACACACACTTCAACCAGTTACACAAACAGGTATTGTTCACACTCAAATGCACTGTTCATTATAATAAAGATACAGAACACAGCTTCTTGTCCAATTATTTATACTTGCCTGTGACCAGACAAAACATCCTTTTCCCGGCTCAGGAAATTCACTCATACAGTTCACTCTCCTTCTGAGATTAACATCTTTTCTCACCCCAATACCAAACAGTACATCTTCCCCAGTCGGCATCTACATCTCCTTTGATCCGATTGTCTTCCCGGTTGTAACAAATACTGTAATTTATGGTAGATTTTAAATACCTCAGAACTCTCTTTGCACCTTTCCAATGTGCTTCTCCATTGGGCTCATTAAATTGAGCTAGTACGCTCACTGCATGTGATATATTTGCCCTTGTTGCTCCAGCCAGGTATGTTAGGGCTCCTATTCATTCCCTGTAAGACCTCCTCTTATTCCCTTGAGGTGAACTCTCTTCACCCAATATAATGCCTTTCTCCATTGGAGTCCCTACTCCATTGCAATGTTGCCTTCGAAAACGTTCCAGGAGGTCACTTATACAGGGTGGTTCCGATCCGATGGTACAACCGAAATGGAGGTGAATCTTCATGCAAAAATAAGCAAAACAAAACGTATAAACATTTTTTTTTAAACGCTCCGTTGTCGAGAAAATCGACTTTGAATTTTCGTCAGGTGCAAGCGCCCTAAAGCATGGCATTGTATATCTATATCTATCGCTTTGTGTCGCTGCGAGTACATTCGGGCAGCTGTGACGTCACGATAGGCCGCTTCGGTCTCACTGTCGCGTATACCGGATGTTTCTGCCGGGCCTGCTTCGTTGCACGTAATGAGATAAGCCATCGCGCCGCGACCAAGATTCCTACAGCGGACCCGGTATATCGCGCCGCGCTCGGGTGCGCTTGCACCTGACGAAAATTCAAAGTCGATTTTCTCGAAAACGGAGCGTTTAAAAAAAAATTTGTATACGTTCTGTTTTGCTTATTTTTGCATGTAGATTCACCTCCTTTTCGGTTGCACCATCGGATCGGAACCACCCTGTAAATTTCCTCTGCGAGAGCAATATCCGCCCTGGTTCTCGACTTATTTCGATACCGAGACTGCACCTTTTTTTTATCGTCTAGGAAATCTTCGAAAGACTCCTGGCTTCTTTGGGGCAAGGCCGGGACATCTCAGATTCCTACTGACTAAAACCCAGACGTTACTCCTCAGTGGAGGGTGCTTACTGGACGTGCTGAGACAACACTGTGCCGGTCCCAATTCCTTGATCTCAAACTGTTTCCTTAATATTCCTTTTACGGTTTCGACTGCTTCTTGATTGTCGGATATGATTGCCATGTCATCCACGTATACAGCTAATATTTCACACAGCAACACAGCAAAGCGTTCCCGGGTATACGCATGGGTGTGCTATTGTAGGCACGAGGCCAATCTTCTTTAGCACCTTGTCCAACTCTTCATTCCATTGCCTTGCGGCGTGTTTTAATCCTTAGAGAGCTTTATGTACACCACAGACTTTATCTGCTTTGCTCATTAGATGATCCAGCATCTTCCTGGCAATTTCTTTCAATTTTCCGTGTTCTCTCCAATTCGCAATCATTTGTTGGACAATTTCGTGAAGTTATTTCGGAATCTCCATATATACTTCCTCGTTTAATCTTCCATTCAAATATGTACCAGTTATATCCAACTGTTCTACTAACATGTCCTTTTCTGCAGCTACTGCTAGTAGCAGTCTAATGGAGTATAGTCTCGCGACGGGTGAAAATGTTTTTAAAAAATCAACCCCTGGACGTTGATTGTATCCTTGAGCTACGATTCTAGCTTTTCTCTTTGTTAAGGATCCATCTGTATGTACCTTGTTGGTTAGCACTGTTCTACATCCAACTACAGGCTTATTTTTCGGTCTATCAACTAACTCAAATGTTCCATTCTTCAATCAATTCTTTGATGCTTCTTCGATTGCTCTCATCTATTCATATTTAGAGTCGCCCGACAAGGCCTCACCAACTTTAATCTCTGCTAGGCCTACTCCCTCTTGTGCCAATTCTTGATGTAAGTCATCTTATGGATCAACTACATCAGCATCTTCTACCTGCTCATTAGTTTCGATGGACGAACTCGGTCTATTCATATGTCTATATAACTTTCGGGGTCCACCCCTCTTTCCTGTGCGTATAATTTTCGGTGTTCCTGGCGCTCTCGTTCGGTGAATCCAACCAACGGCTACCAACGATCTTTGGTTAATCTTCAATTTTTCAGAACATAACGCATACATTGGGACATGGATTTCTTCCATTTATTTAGTTTTCTTGCATTATTACGACTGTGGAATGTAATCAATAACATTAAACATTACAAAAAATAGTTATGTGACAAAAATTGAACCAAAGTTTACCTCATACGTTGTTCTGACACCCAAAAACTGAGGAAAAAACGGGTTTTTTATTTTTCCGACACTGTTGCTGGTGAGCAAAAATTATAAAAAAAAATCAGAGAGATGTTGATTGTAATATCACGGCACAGAAAAAAGCGGCATCAGTGATCCGGACCTGCTTCGGTATCAAATCCATGTTATTCTGATTTACTTTTCGGTTTTTATTTTTTTACTAATTAGATTTTTTATCTAAAAATCTGAAAAAAATCTGGAATATGCGCGCCATTGCTAGTTATAGCAGTGATCTTTTTCGATTTTTTTTATGCACTTTATTCCGAGAAAATGGTGGAAGAAGCGGACAGTTCATTTTATACCCCCCCCCCCCCCCCCCACGGTCGAGATGTTGCGCAGAGCGGTCACGGTAGAACAAGGATATATATTGATTAGTTATCAGGATCCCAAAGAACGCACTAGTAACCATTGATGCTTTATTATGTTATCCAATTAATATATTTTGCTGTGAATACAACGAATCACTTACATTGGTTCTTTCCTTGACGCAGACTTTGCACACACTGAAGGAGCAGGACGAGCTTCCGGTAGCTCGGTCGTATTATGTACACTCACACAAACATAACCTCTTATTTAATTGATCCTTTGTCATGGTAGAAATCTATATTCTCAACACGAGATACAAAGTCGAAAATTGACAAAAATGTTTCTTTTTTTATAAGCTATCGAATGGCTCATTCAGAATTTCGATCGTTTTGGGGGCACATTTGACTATCTTACCCGGCTATGCCCTTTGGTTTTATTATAGTAAATCACTGTTTCGGGGGTGTTCTTTCTATTGTTCTTGATTTTTACGGTTATATGTTTGGTACTCAGTACCACTACTTTTTTTCTTGGTTTTGATTTATATATCGTTAGCGTACAGTCATTTGATTGGTATGCCATTGTTGAAAGAAGTTGCAAATTATCTTTTGTTGTTTTTGCAAGTGCGGGCAATTCCCTCCTGTTCGCACGCGGTTGTAATATTTCTTCTACAGATGGTCAAAGGTTCAACTAATTTCATCACAACAAATTCGCTGAGTGGTATTGACGTCGGTCTGGTTTCATCACGTCCTAAGTAAGGCAAACCGTTTACAACGTATTTGGATTTTACATCAGGCGCTAACCAAAATTTTATTCCAAATTTGTCGGGATTTTTTGGCATGTATTGTGTAAATTTGCATCTAGTTTTTGTGGGAATGAGTTGCTCATCAATGCTCAGATCCGCGCCTGGCTTGTAACAACTCTGGCAGTTTTTTATGAATTTCTTCCATACGTCTGAAATGAGAGCGTATTTGTCCACACTCAAACGTTGGATTCGTTGGCTTTTGTCATCGAATCGCAGAAATCCCAAAATTTCAGAGAAGGCGTTCCTACTCATTCCATTCGAAAAAATGGGAGGCCCCCATTTTGAATTCCACAGGTGGGAAATGGGTAAATGTTATGCCTGATAAGCGCCACGTGCATATAACACTCCAATAAATGCATATAATTTTTTTATAGGCAGATCCCATGCAATCCCCAAAACTTGTAAAGCTTCTGCTTCTGTATATTTCTTTATGTTTTTAATAATGATGTGATCTATTATTACCGAAAATGCAGATGAGGCTTTACCAGACATAATATTTATTTTGGCGTGTGCCGTTGGACCTGATAATTCTCTGAAAGAATGTGGTGGTCTTCCAAATGCCGTCCCTTCTCGTATTCGCTGCCAAACAGTTTCATCAAGAGCCGTGACAGTGTCTTCAAAATTCTGTTCACTATCATTTTCAGAATCCGATAAAAATCTTTGGCGGTTCTGTCCTCTACGGCGATTCAAAAAATACCCAGTTTCATCGGCAACCACATTATCATACTGAACTTCGTCATTGTCTGGAAAATCACTTTGACTTCTACTTTGATTATCTTCAGGTATTATATCTTCACCTGAATGCACTTCACTTATTTGTCGAATTCTTTCCAACTGCCCAAGGCCATTTGAATGAAACAGAAATGGTCAAAATATAACTAAAACTGTTGCGTATTGTCACTGCTTGTCGAAATTTATTTCTTGTAGGCTCTGATCTTTGCTCTGCGACTCTCAATATACGACTGCATTTCTATTTCGTTTTGCTACAGAGAACTCATTGGAGGGAGTGTTGCTTGTGAACTTGTTGACTAAAAATACCTAGTGAATGAAATTCATATTGAAATTAATACTTCGTATTTGTTCAGGTTTTTGGTTAGAAATTGGTTTATGAAAAGAAACAAAGTTATACAGCTAAATCAGTTTTGTCGGTAAGACACTTTCTGTGGCGAACGCTCACACCGGATGAAAACGAAAAACGATTCTATACACATTATCGAGAACCACGCAGCGCATCCCCACTTATTAGGCTACCAACAGGAGAGCGCGCCTTATGTATTCAAAACAAGATTTCTTTATTTCCTCAACACTCTCCCCGATCGTAAATTTAACGAAACATAAGACGGCTATCCCACTACATCACTTTTGTGAACGAGTCCCAACTTCTGTCGCAGTTCGACAAATCTTGGCTTCGCCAACGCCTTTGTACATATATCCACTATTTGGTCTTCGCTTTTGATATGATAAATGCTAATTTCACCTCTTGCATACAAATCTCTTACATAATGACACTTAACATCTATGTGTTTACTTCTCTGATGAAATTCTGGATTTTTCACCAGCTTTATAGCGCTCATGTTATCGACAAACAAAAAACAGTCATTCTTTCTATAATCGCTATTACATTCAAACAATAGTTTTTTAAGCCACACAGCTTTCTTGGCTGCTGCCGCCGCACTTACATATTCTGCCTCGGTTGTTGACAGTGCAATGCACGTTTGCCTTTTGCTCTGCCATGTAACCGCAGCACATGCATATTTGCAGGCTATACCCGAAGTTGATTTACGATTTTCTTTGTCTCCAGCAAAATCGGCATCGCTGTACGTTTCAAAATTAGAACTTTTACAATAAAGAAGACCTAAATCTAGTGTACCTTTTATATATCTCATTATTCACTTGACCAGTGAGTAATGTGCTCCACTCGGGTTTTCTAACGCTCTTGAAGCAACATTCAACGCAAAACTAATGTCCGGTCTGCTGGCGATTTGTAAAAAGATAAGGTTTCCCACAGCTTCCCTGTACGGTATTGTATTAGAACTTTTCTCGGGGACAGTCGAATCCCATCGAACTTCTATAGGTATTGACACACTGTTAGCATTGCTTAAATTGAACTTCTCTATAACCTTATTTGCATATCTTTCCTGCTTTACAAAGATAAAGCCATTGTCCAATTTATGAATTTCTAGTCCAGGAAAGAGGTTAACATCCTTTGTGCTAGTAGGCTTAAATTGTTTACTTAATTGATTCAAAAACTTGTCCAAAAGAAATACATTTGTTGCAGCCAACAGCCAATCATCTACATAGATACCAAGAAGTATTTTTTCGATTCCCTTCTTATAAACATAAAAACATGGGTCAGCTGAGCACTTCTGAAAACCGAAGTCTTTGAGAAAGTTAGCAAAATGTTCCGTCCAACACCGTGGTGTTTGCTTGAGTCCATACAGACTTTTGAACAATTTGCAAACTCGCGTAGTTCCGTCATGAAAACCATTCGGTTGTCTCATATATATATGTAAAGAAACGTAGTTTCTTAAATTCAGATTTTGCCGCGCTTCGTCGCGCGAGGACGTTCGGAATCTTACCTGTGTGGAGGGGGGAAGACGGCTCAGACAGTCAGAAAGGTAAACACAGACGAGACAGACGTGTAACGGTTAGAAAAAGGCGATTTACCGAGAAACCCGAACGATCTACGAGGAAATACCGACGAATAGACCTGAATTGTCGTTTCTCTTCCCACACAGGTAAGGCAGTAGCATAAGTAGCCTAAATATTGTAAATAGTGTACAGCTAAATTTGAATGAATAACAATAAAATTCGCTCTTCCCACACAGAGCAACCAAACATTCGGCCTATTCGTTCCTAGATACTAGACGTGAACCTTCTCACGATCAATCCACCTTATAAAACGACAATTCCTGTCACGAGAAAGGAGAGACACAACAATGACGAAGCTCCAATTTGAATTCACTCTACTAGCATCGAGTGACGGAAAAACAAATCTAGTGGCTATAACCTCTATAACGACCGACCAAGGAGAACGTTACGCCATACCGGGGAACGTGCAAACAATAGATTATCATGAAGAGATAAAGAAAACGAGCAATTATACAAAAATAAAAAACAGCCTAAAGAGAAGACACCAGAAAAGAAGGATTTGGATGGTGGTAGAAGGTCAGTTAAAAGATACATACATAGATAAAGACGGAAACATCCAATTCCAAAATGAATACTTAGAGGTGGTAGAAACAGAAAAACTCCCAGAGAAAGCAGGAGATTTACAACAGATCTTAGAAAAATTTGTCCAGACCACACAAAAAAAAGACGATCAACAAAACCCAAAAAATGTATCGGAAAAATTTGTCCTAGAGAAATTCAATAGCAGAAACGTAAATGCTCTACAATGGATGCAAAACTTCGAAAAAGAATGCTCCAGATTCGGCATAACTAAAGATGAAACCAAAATAGAAACGTTGAGACTGTTCCTAGAGAAAACCTGCTTGGACTGGTACAGCTCGACGATGGCAAGACTAACAATCGAGGCTGAATGGAACGATTGGAAGAAAAGATTCCTGGAGACATTCGAAAATAGAGGATGGAACGTGGTAACGTACGCCTATACATACAAACATAAGGAGGGACCTCTGATCGATTACGCACTAAAGAAAGAGCGACTACTTCTAGAAATTAACAAATCGATAGATACAACGACGCTTATAGACATAATCGCATTAGGACTACCGGATTTTATAAGGAACAAAATAAACAGAGAAGACTTAGAGGACACCACTGATCTTTTCAACGAAATCAGAAAATATGAAAGCATGATGTTCAAGAAAAACTATTCAAGAACCTACGACAGCAGACCGGAATTTAGAAGAAAAATCGAAGAGAAGAAACCATGCAGGACATGCACAGCTCTAAATAAAGGAATTAGATATCACCCAGAAGAAACGTGCTGGTTTAAGACGATAGAAGGAGAGAAAGAAAGGAATAATAGAGCCAGAACCATAGGAAACAACTCAGTATTAGAGGTGGAATTGAATACAGAAACAAAAAACGAATAATTACACCATTAATCAGAGTGAAACTACTTCTAGAAGACAAATTAGGGGTACAAGGAATATATGACCCAGGATCACAAGTTTCTCTTATAAATGCGAAACGAATCAAGATAATAGGAAACAGAAGGGATGAAAACAAAATATTCTTAAAAACGGTTAATGGTGTAAAAAGCACAGAGGGCCTCATAACTCTAAATGTAAAAATGTTTCATAGAGAAGAACAAGTAGACGTATTCATTGTTGAAAGAGAAGACTTCGAGGATTTCATAATAGGACTAGACATGATAAAGAAATTTGAACTAATTCAGGATGAGAACTTACAAATCTCATCAAAAAAGAAACCACGATTAGAAGAAGAAAATGGAAGAAAAAACGAACGTACGGAAAAAGAAATAAGCTTGTACTGGGCAGACACTAATGAACACTCACGAAACGAAGAATATAAAGCGAAAATAGATCACTTAGATGAAACAAAAATACATAAAATAGAGGAACTAATACAAAAGCATAGGACAATTTTCGCAAAAGACAAATACGATACTGGAACGGTCAAGGACTATGAAGCACATATAGATTTACGGGTCGACACATATTGTTGTAAGCGACCGTATAGATGCTCACCAGAAGATAAAAAAGAAATCGAAGAACAAATAACAAAACTCTTAGAAAGAAACCTTATCGAAGCATCCTACAGCCCATTTGCTGCCCCAATAACGCTAGCATTTAAGAGAGATGAAAATAGGAAATCACGACTGTGTATAGACTTTAGAGACCTAAACAAGATAATTGTACCACAGGCCCAGCCTTTCCCCTTAATAGAAGATCTGATAGTAAAAACAAGAAACTGCAAATTTTTCACCACCCTGGACATAAATTCGGCGTTCTGGTCAATTCCGCTGCGGATGAATGACAGAGAAAAAACAGCGTTTGTGACACAAGACGGCCATTACCAATGGAAATGTTTACCGTTTGGACTGAAAACATCACCGGCAATATTTCAACGAATCTTGAGCAACATTTTAAGAAAACACCAAGTAACAGGTTTCTCTGTAAACTACATCGACGACATATTAATCTACTCACCATCTTTCGAAGAGCACCTGGAGCAGGTAGAAAAAGTAATGAAAGCTATAAATGAAGAAGGATTCAAACTGAAGTTAGAAAAATGCACGTTTGCCACAGACCGCGTAAAATACCTAGGCCACATGATTCACAACAACTCAGTACAACCGATAAAGGACAACCTGACGTCAATTCGAAACTTTCCGACTCCAAAAACACAGAAAAATGTCAGACAATTTTTAGGGAAGATTAACTTTTACTATGAATACATCCCAAAAAGTGCAATAACATTAGAACCGCTACATAAATTGCTAAGAAAGAACGAAAAATTCATATGGACGGAAAAGTGTGATAAATCCTTCAAAGATATAAAAGAACTTTTATGCTTAAAACCTGTACTCCAAATATTTGATAGGAATCTTCCAATAAAAATCTACACAGACGCATCCCTGGAAGGCATTGGCGCCGTACTAAAGCAAGTACAACTGAACAAAAAGGAAGGACCAGTGGCATATTTTTCAAAAAAACTCAACGAAAGCCAAAACAAGAAAAAAGCAATATATCTCGAATGCTTGGCCATTAAAGAGGCAATAAGATATTGGCAGCACTGGCTCATCGGAAGAAGATTCACAGTGTACTCGGATCACAAACCTTTAGAAAATCTGAACATAAAAGCGAGAACAGACGAGGAACTGGGAGACCTTACGTACTATTTGTCGCAATATGACTTCGAGATAAAATATATCCCGGGAAAGGAAAACCTAGAAGCTGACTGCCTGAGTAGAAACCCGGTATTAAAGCCAGAGGAAGACAAGGAGGATATACTACGAATAGTAAACTTAATAGAGATAAACGATATAAAAACAGACCAGGAAAGAAACAAAACAATAAAGGACAAAAAAACAGGTCTGATAGAGACAGACGGTATATTTTACAAAAAAAAAACAAAAAAAGAAATAAAATACTCTTGTCGGAGGAATTCAGCAAAAAAGTAATCAGATATATACACGAACAATGGTGTCATATAGGCATCAGACGAATGGAGAAAAAAATTTGCCCTTTCTACACAGCGAAAAACTTAACAAGGAATATAAGAGAATTATGCGGAGCCTGTGAAACTTGTATAAAAAATAAATCCAGGAGAAAAGAGAAGTTTGGGCTCATGTCACATTTGGGCCCAGCTAAGAGACCCTTCGAGGTAATGTCAATAGACACCATCGGCGGTTTCGGGGGATCGAGATCGACGAAGAAGTATCTCCACCTGTTAGTGGACCACTTCACAAGATACGCATTCATCAAAACATCAAAAACGCAAAATGCTTATGACTTCATCAAGCTAGTAAAGGAGGTACTAGAAACAGACGAAATCGGAATTATACTTGCGGATCAATACCCGGGAATCAATTCAAAAGAATTCAAAGACTTTCTACAAAACAACAACATAAAACTAGTCTTTACAGCAATAGACGCACCGTTCTCGAACGGACTAAACGAGAGACTGAACCAGACGATAGTAAACAAAATCAGGTGCAAAATAAATGAAAAAGAAGGAAGAAAAGCGTGGACGACGATCGCAAGGGAATGTGTCGACAAATATAACGAAACAGAACATTCAGTTACAGGCTTCACGCCAAAATATCTACTGGACGGTACAAATGTGACTATTTTACCAAAGGAGCTAAAGGAAAAAATACAGAAAGAGGACTGGATACAAGATAGAAACAGGGTAGTAGAAAACACCATTAAATCCCACAACTACAACAAAAGACTCTTCGATAAAAATAGAAAGCAATATAATTTCAAAGTAGGAGATACGGTATACAGGGTGATTCTAGTAACTGGGCCAAGCTATAACTCTTTTTCAAATAAATTTAGAACAAAATCGTAGAGGAAAAGTTTGTATTAGTCGAAAAGCTCTATCATCCCATGCACCGACTTTTTTCCCAAGTGCATTAGTGCATGTGCAAAGTGCAGTTGCACTGTTTTTTTAAATGGAACCACTCATTTATTTTTACATAAACGTGTTCCTTAGGCCATTCTGCAATAAAAATGTATAAGGAAAATCATAGAAAGAACAATAGTTTACGAGATATTTCGCTTTATTCGAACTCTTATAACAGATACTCGAACGTTTCACCGTTAGCTTGCAAACATTTTTTAATACGTTTCTTGGTGTTTTTCATTACACTACTGAGTTGTGCAGTAGTTATGGATGAACAGTGATGCCTAATTCTTTCCTTCCGGTCGTCTACAGAAACAAAAGGTTGCGCGTGCACTTTATTTTTTTAATATCCCCACAGGAATAAATCAAGAGGATTCAAGTCTAGCGAACGGGGCAGCCAAGACGTTGGGTTGTGGGTGCCAAACCAATTTTGCCCATACGTTCGGGTTAAAAATGTGGTAACTACACGGGCGTTATGTGCAGGTGCTCCGTCTTGCTGGTAGTATTTTAGATTTAAACGCGATTGTAATGGAATATCGTCGAGTAGAGAGGGTGAAGTAAATTGCACAAACTGCCTACATCGCACGTCGTTCAAAATGTCAGGTAAAAAGTATGGTCCGACAAGACACGTGTTGAGTATTCCACACCACACGTTAATGCTGTAACGCAATTGGTTGTTTGTACTTCTCCTCAAATGTGGATTTTCCATATCCCAGTCGTGTTTATTATGCCTATTGGACCATTATTCGTAAATGTCCTTTTGTTTGTCCATAAAATTGTTCGAGCATAGTTGTCGTTATGTGTCTCTTGTTGTAAAAAAAATCGGTAAAATTGAATTCTTCTTAACGTATCTCCCGAGCAATGATGGTGATCTTTGAGTATCAGATGTTAGCAAACATGATTGGAACGTAACTGGGACCAAAAACGTTTAGGTAATGTGATATTGAACGGTTTGGGCATCTGTTATAAGAGTTCGAATAAACCGAAATATCTCGTAAATTTTTGTTTTTTCGATGATTTCCCTTATACATTTTTATTGCAGAATGGCCTAAGGAACGCGTTTATGTTAAAAAAAATGGGTGGTTCAATTTAAAAATACAGTGCAACTGCACTTTGCACATGCACTAATGCACTTGGGAAAAAAGTCGGTGCATGGGATGATAGAGCTTTTCGACTAATACAAACTTTTCCTCTACGATTTTGTTCTATATTTATTTAAAAAAGAGTTATAGCTTGGCCCAGTTACTAGAATCACCCTGTATGTTGAAACGGAAATAAATTAAACAGAAGAAAGCTAGAAGAACTGAGAATTGGACCGTTTAGAATAGTAGAGAAAATATCAGACTCAATTTACGCAATAAACACCGGAAAAAAGAAATCAGGAACAAGCCTATTCGGTAATTGTTGAGAATTACTGGTTCCTCACCGATTTTCATGAAACTTTGCAAAAACATTAATTTTTGCATAAAAATAAGATCTGTAAAAGCAAAAAGGGTTAAGGTAAAGAAAGACGTGCTCATCACCGATTTGCATGAAACTTTGCAGAAACATCAATTTTTGCATAAAAATAAGATCTGTAAAAGCCAAAAAGCGCGCTCTCGTCTAATTAAAAAGTTATTAAGCGTCAAAGTTTATTGTAAAACCTGCCTTACCGGCACCGCGAACGACATCCGCGCATGCGCACTGATGTCTGCGCATGCGCACGGACAAGTTTGCAGGTAGAGTGGCGCGTATTTGAAATGAAATAACATTGAATTGGCGAAGGCTAGGTGTGGGCAAGGCTTCCCTTTCATAATATTTAAGGGTTTTCAATCAAAAAATGGTTTGAGAGTTGGTTTAGGTCTAGATTTCTTTCAGCCAAATCTCACTTTTCGTTTTATTTCTATGGCTAGGTATGGGCAAGGCTTCCCTTTCATAATGTTTAAGGGTTTTCAATCAAACAATGGTTTGAGAGTTGGTTTAGGTCTAGATTTCTTTCAGCCAAATCTCACTTTTCGTTTTATTTCTATGGCTAGGTATGGGCAAGGCTTCCCTTTCATAATGTTTAAGGGTTTTCAATCAAACAATGGTTTGAGAGTTGGTTTAGGTCTAGATTTCTTTCAGCCAAATCTTGCTTTTTGTATTATTTAAGGGCTGGGTGTAGGCTAGGCTTCCCTTTTGTAGTGTTTTTGTCGATAGAAATGATGTTGCTGCACTTTTGCTGTTAAAATATAACCCGAACCTACTCTCAAACCATTGTTCAATTGAAAATTCTTAAACATTATGAAAGGGAAGCCTTGCCCACACCTAGCCATAGAAATAAAACGAAAAGTAAGATTTGGCTGAAAGAAATCTAGACCTAAACCAACTCTCAAACCATTGTTTGATTGAAAACCCTTAAACATTATGAAAGGGAAGCCTTGCCCACACCTGGCCATAGAAATAAAACGAAAAGTGAGATTTGGCTGAAAGAAATCTAGACCTAAACCAACTCTCAAACCATTTTTTGATTGAAAACCCTTAAATATTATGAAAGGGAAGCCTAGCCTACACCCAGCCCGCAAAAACATTATGGAAGGGAAGCCTTGCCCACACCCAGCCGGCAAATAATGCAAAAAGTAAGATTTGGCTTAGCAAAAACATAAACCTAAACCAACTCTCAAACCCCTGTTTGATTGAAAACCTTTAAATATTATGAAAGGGAAGCCTAGCCTACACCTAGCCTTCGCCAATTCAATATTATTTCATTTCAAATACGCGCACATTACCTGCAAACATGTTCGTGCGCATGCGTAGACATCAGTGCGCATGCGCAGATAGCGTTCGCGCTGCCGGTAAGGCAGGTTTTTTAACAAAACTTTAACGCTTAATAACTTTTTAATTAGACGAGAGCGCGCTTTTTGGCTTTTGCAGATCTTATTTTTATGCAAAAATTTACCATTACACGAAGTTTCATGCAAATCGGTGATGAGCACGTCTTTCTTTACCTTTACCGCAAAAAGTGTCGCTCGCGCCTAATTAAAAAGTTATTAAGCGTTAAAGTTTATTAGAAAATCTGCCTTACCGGCAGCAAGAATGCTATCCCAGCGCATGCGCACTGATGTCTGCGCATGCGCACTGACGTCCGCGCATGCGCACGAACAAGTTTGCAGGTAGAGTGCGCGTATTTGAAACGAAATGATATTGAATTGGCGAAGGCTAGGTGTGGGCAAGGCTTCCCTTACATAATATTTAAGGGTTTCCAATCAAAAAAGTGGGTTGAGAGTTGGTTTAGGTCTATATTTCTTTCAGCCAAATCTCACTTTTCATTTTATTTCTACGGCTAGGTGCGGGCAAGGCTTCCCTTACATAATATTTAAGGGTTTCCAATCAAAAAAGTGGGTTGAGAGTTGGTTTAGGTCTATATTTCTTTCAGCCAAATCTCACTTTTCATTTTATTTCTACGGCTAGGTGCGGGCAAGGCTTCCCTTACATAATATTTAAGGGTTTCCAATCAAAAAATGGGTTGAGAGTTGGTTTAGGTCTAGATTTCTTTCAGCCAAATCTTACTTTTTGTATTATTTAAGGGCTGGGTGTAGGCTAGGCTTCCCTTTTGTAGTGCTTTTGTCGATAGAAATGATGTTGCTGCACTTTTGCTATTAAAATATAACCCGAACCTACTCTCAAACCATTGTTTAATTGAAAACTCTTAAACATTATGAAAGGGAAGCCTTGCCCACACCTAGCCGTAGAAATAAAATGAAAAGTGAGATTTGGCTGAAAGAAATATAGACCTAAACCAACTCTCAACCCACTTTTTTGATTGGAAACCCTTAAATATTATGTAAGGGAAGCCTTACCCACACCTGGCCTTCACCAATTCAATATTATTTCATTTCAAATACGCGCAAACTTCCTTCAAACTTCACCGTGCGCATGCGCAGATAGCATTCGCGCTGCCGGTAAGGCAGGTTTTATAACAAACTTTAACGTTCAATAACTTTTTAATTAGACGCGAGCGACACTTTTTGCTTTTACAGATCTTATTTTTATGCAAAAATTGACCATTACACGGAGTTTCATGCAAATCGGTGAGGAACCAGTCATTCTCAACAATTACCGCCTATTCCATATCACAAAGTTAATACCAACCCCAAGAAAGGAATAAAAATAAAAAAATAAAATATCATGGCGGATACTCGCCCTTCGGGGGGGGGGGGGAGATGTAAAGAAACGTAGTTTCTTAAATTTAGATTTTGCCGCGCTTCGTCGCGCGAGGACGTTCGGAATCTTACCTGTGTGGAGGGGGGAAGACGGCTCAGACAGTCAGAGAGGTAAACACAGACGAGACAGACGTGTAACGGTTAGAAAAAGGCGATTTACCGAGAAACCCGAACGATCTACGAGGAAATACCGACGAATAGACCTGAATTGTCGTTTCTCTTCCCACACAGGTAAGGCAGTAGCATAAGTAGCCTAAACATTGTAAATAGTGTACAGCTAAATTTGAATGAATAACAATAAAATTCGCTCTTCCCACACAGAGCAACCAAACATTCGGCCTATTCGTTCCTAGATACTAGACGTGAACCTTCTCACGATCAATCCACCTTATATATATTCTCTTTAAGAGTTCCGTGCAAGAAAGCAGTTTTAATATCGAATTGAGCTAGCTGCAAATCATCACATGCCGCAACACTTAATAGAGTTCTCACAGTGTCAAACCGCAAAACAGGGCTAAAGGTTTCTGTATAGTCAATTCCTTCGACTTGCGAACACCCTTTTATGACTAGGCGTGCCTTAATAACGCTCACTACCATCTGGATTTAGTTTCTTAGTAAAAACCCAACGACTATTAATAATTTTGTGCCCTTCTGTTTTCTCTACAAGTGGCCAAGTTCTATTGTCATTTAACGATCTCATCTTGCATCGCAGCTTTCCATTTGTCCCTCTACACTGACTTAATGGCATCATTATAACTTAAAGGTAAAGCTTCTGACAAATAAGTAAGTGGACAACCATAAAAGTCTGTTTGTTTAATCGTAGATCTATCTCGCAATTCCCTCATATTAGAGTTACCTATACTTGAAGACTGTTACGTTTCCGGAGTGAATTGCAGAGCGTGTGGAGAGTGAGCGAGTGGAGTGTAAAAGTGTGAATAGAAAGTAAAAGGAAAAGAGGAGCGGCGCAGAAAGCAGGGGAGTGAGTAGAGGGGAAGAGGGAGCAGAGGGGGAAGAGTAGGGAGCGTGGGAGGTGTAGGAGTAGGGGAGATATCAGGGATAGACGGTAGAAAAAGAGAAGAGAGGTTAGGAGAGAAAACGTGGCAGAAAGAGTGAGACGGAGGAGAGCGACAGCTGGGGACAGAGACAAAAAGGAGGAAGGTAAAGTAGGACAAATCGAAAGAGTCGGTAAGGTAGGGAAGATGGAGAAAGTAGACAGAGAGCAGGATCGGGGAAAGGTGAGAAAAGGAAAGGAAGGTAACCAAGAGGAAATAGTAGTAGCATTGAAGAAGTATAGGATAGACTTATCATCTTATGGGCCTTCGTGTCTCATGTTCTGAATTACCGACTCGACGAAAAAGCAGGCAAGTTCGAGCGCACTCTACGATTTATCGTGTTCAATTTGGAAACTATGTGAAAGAGAGAAGGCAGATGAGATCGCTCCTTACTTTGTTTCATATCCCGCAAAATGAAACTGCACAGCTTAACTGTCTGACAACCATATTTGAGCAAGTCTTCCACTCATCCAAATAACATCTGTTACCAAAGCCCACTAGAAAGCAGTGTTATATGTATATTATACATATACATATACGACTAAAGTTTTATTATTTTCAACAAATTTATTGCTCAGATGAATTTATTGTCACTTGCCAGGGACTAAAATTATAAATTATATAAAATTTCGCGCCGCATTAACGTGTTAAGAGTCATGTTCACTGAAGTATGCATGTACATAGTTTTAAATGGCCCGTAATCAGTTGTTTCCGTCCTTATTATTTACTCTCTGTTCACTGTCGTTTTTTTCATCCGGCGAACAGCGAAGCGCGCTGCGAGATTAATGAATTCCTTCCAGCCCCGATTCTGACAATCGGAGTGCACTCATCAGGCCTGTCGTTTTCACTTACACAAGCACGGTGCGCACACACCGGCACCAATACATAGTGTCAGGGCTTCAAAACTGGCGTCACAGCGTCAAGAGTATCCACGCAAGGAGCCGTTCAATCCCCACCTGTGACACCAGACTTGGACCCGTGGAACCATGGGTACTGCTGTGTATAGACAAAGAGAGCCCTATACACCGCACCTTGTTTCCATTCGTATCGCTTGTAATGTACGCAAAGTTAAAAGGATACGAAAGAAAATGAGCCGAAGTATATGAGGCATTCCATGCCAAATCGGACACTTTCGGACCTCACCTCCTTCGATTCTTTTTACAATTGTTTATGTTTTTAAGACTGATGAAATACGCGTTCATGAATTTGTTCCGATTTTTTTGACCATCCGTTTCGAAAATATGAATTTTCTTAAAATTCGGGCTCATTTTTTTCAAATGCTCATAACTTTGCGAAAAATGGACCAATTTGATCGTTCTTTTTTTCAAAATTTGTGTTTTTGAATGCTCTTTCAAGAAAAAAATAGAATTTTTTTCTACATAATTTTTTTCCATGTTTAATTTTTATTTCAAGCACAAAATATTTTCTATCTCGAAACACGTCCCCTTCGATTTTTTTGTAAAAATTCTCAAATAAACTTTGATGCATGTAAGAACTTAAAAAATTTGTCCGATCGTCGGGAAACTCTTCGTTCCATTTTTTTTCTTTATTTGAAAATATCTATTCTAACAAATCGTATGTTCCGTTACAACGGAAAATGTTTTATATCTCAAAACATGTCCCCTTCGAATTTTTGGAAAAAATTCTCAAATAAACTTTGATGCATGTAAGAACTAAAAAAAATTTCCCATCGTGGGGAAACTCTCCGTTCTGTTTTTTTTCTTTATTCGAAAATATCTATTCTGACAAATCGTATGTTCCATTTCAATTTAACCACCAAAACGAACAGAATACGTAACAGAATATCTATTCCGACAAATCGTATGTTCCATTTCAATTTAACCACCAAAACGAACAGAATACGTAACAGAATAGATAGTTTCGAATAAAGAAAAAAAATAGAACGGAGAGTTTCCCGACGATGGGAAATTATTTTTAGTTCTTACATGCATCAAAGTTTATTTGAGAATTTTTTCAAAAAAAATCGAAGGGGACATGTTTTGAGATAAAAAACATTTTCCGTTGTAACGGAACATACGATTTGTTAGAATAGATATTTTCAAATAATAAAAAAAAATGGAACGAAGTTTCCCGACGATCGGACAAATTTTTTAAGTTCTTATATGCATCAAAGCTTCTTTGAGAATTTTTTCCAAAAAATCGGACGGGGCATACATCTCGAAAAAAAACATTTTTCATTGAAACGGAACAAACGATTTGAGAAAATGGATATTTTCGAGAAAAAAAAATAGAACGAAGAGTTTCCCCACGATGGAAATTTTTTTATAGTTCTTGCATGCATCAAAGTTTATTTGAGAATTTTTTCAAAAAAATCGAAGTGGATGTGTTTCGAGATACAAAACATTTTCCATTGAAATGGAATATACGATGTGACAGAATAGATATTTTCGAATAAAGAAAAAAAATAGAACGAAACGTTTCCCCACGATCGGACAAATTTTAAAAGTTCTTATATCCATCCAAGTATTTTTGAGAATTTTTTCAAAAAAATCGGACGGGGCAAACATCTCGAAAAAAAACATTTTTCATTGAAACGGAACAAACGATTTGAGAGAATGGATATATTCGAAAAAAGAAAAAAAATAGAACGAAGAGTTTTCCCACGATGGAAATTTTTTAATAGTTCTTACATGCATCAAAGTTTATTTGTGAATTTTTTCAAAAAAATCGAAGGGGACGTGTTTCGAGATAGAAAATATTTTGTGGTTGAAATAAAAATTAAACAAAGAAAAAAATTATGTCGAAAAAGATTACATTTTTTTCTTGAAAGAGTATTCAAAAGCACAAATTTTGAAAAAAAAGAACGATCAAATTGGTCCATTTTTCGCAAAGTTATGAGCATTTGAAAAAAATGAGCCCGAATTTTAAGAAAATTCATATTTTCGAAACGGATGGTCAAAAAAATCTGAAAAAATTCACGAACGCGTATTTCATCAGTCTTAAAAACATAAAAAATTAAAAAAAAAATCGAAGGAGGTGAGGTCCGAAAGTGTCCGATTTGGCATGGGATGCCTCATATACATACAACAACATTTTCGAAACCACGGAGTCAAATTATTGTTATTACGCTCCGCACGCATCCACGGGTGTGGGTGCATAACACCAACCACTCCTTACCTCATTCCATAGCCTTGACCTTGCCAATCTTCTTTTTCTGAAATCCGACCATTTCCTATTCCTTACGTACTCTGTCTTCCCCTGCTCTCTCAGTACCCTGTACCATCTATTCGTTCTCGATGCCTCTATCCTTTCTCCTCTTTCCCTCTTCTGCGCTTCCTTGTCCCTTCTCTCCAGTTCCTCAAATCCTTCCTCTTTACCCACCTCTATCCCTCTTGCCTCCCAGAACTCTTTCCTCTCCTTCTCCCACTTCCCTATCGTCCTACCCCTTCCTTCCCTCTCTTTCAATTCCTCCCAACATCTCCTCCTCAACTCCCCTCCCTTCCCTTCTTTTAATCTGTGTTCAAATCTCCAAGCCCTCTTCCCCATCCTCACCCTCAGCTTGTCTCTCCCTGCCTCCTCCCTCATCATGTACCCCGGTGTGGTTCTATCTACCCCCATAACCCACCTTAAGAACCTCTCTTGAATCACTTCTAAACCCCTTCTCTCTTCCCATCCCCACACCTCTGCCCCATAACCCATTACCGGCGACACCAGCGTGTCGAATAGCCATATCCTTCTCATCCAGTCTTTTTCCCATAGCCTCTTCCCCAGCCCCCACACCTCCCTCATGGCTGCTGCCGCCTTCCTTCCCTTTTCCCTTATCTGCGCCTCCTGCCCTCCATTCCTTTTCATCCTATATCCCAAGTAGCTGTTAGCGCCAGATGAAAAATCAATAAATCAATAGTAAAGGAATAGGAAGATTAAGATAATAAGTAATTGTGTGGTTGCCAAGGTGGTAACAAGTGGCCCGACGCCTTGTTGTGTATCACCGGGGTAACGCGCTATTCTTTTGAGAGGACAGCTGATTGCTCCAAGGAGGCAAGTGCGCGAGGCCGATGACCCGACGTCATCGATGCTTCGATTACGCACGCCACGTAATAAGCATTTGAATAAAGGATCTGGCCACGGAGTGGGGGGAGCGGATGCTCCCTGGAAAGAGGACCGAGTCGAAGGACGAGGCACTTACCCCAGAACCTTGATTTCGAGTGGATTATTCATTTTTCATATCTTTAATTATAACATAGCTGTATTCGCTCACCTCCTAAATTCTTTTCCCCTTCCACCTCCAATCCACCCTCCTTGCCCTTCCTCCTCCCTCCCTGAATCTCATAATCTTCGTTTTATTTGCGTTTAGCTCCAACCCTTTCCCGTCCAGATATCTTTCTAGCCTCTGCATCATCGCCCTCATATCATCCTCCTCTTCTGCCAACAACACAATATCGTCCGCATATGACATTGTATAAACCTTCCCTCCCCCTAACTTCATTCCTCCCCACTTCCCTCTCTCCATGTATCCCTCCAAGTCCGCTATTAATATGTTGAATAATAGCGGACTCAGAGGGCACCCCTGCCTTAACCCCCTGGCCAGCCAGAATTCCACTCCCACCCCGTCCCCGCACCTCACCTTGCATTTCACCTCCCTCAGCATCTCCTCCACTCTCGCAACCAGTCCCTCCCTTAGCCCTCTTTCTCTCATCGCCATTAACATTGTCCTCCTGTTCACCGAATCGAACGCTGCCTTTAAATCCACGTATAGTACTACACATTTTCTCTTTCTTCCCATCTGTCTATTGGCCAGGTAGTTTAGTGTGTATACATTGTCCATCGTTCCCCTGTCTTTTCTGAATCTCACCTGACCTTCTCCTAGTACCCCCTTCCTATCCATTTCTTCTCTCAACCTCCCCGCCAATATTGCCGAGTAAACCCTATACAGCGAGGGCATAACCGTCACCCCCCTGTATTCTTCCACCTTCTTTCCCTCTCCCTTCTTCACTATCGAGATTATCTCCCCTATTTTCCATCCTTCCGGCCACCCCTCCCCTTCCCACACTCTCCTACATAATGCCCATCCTTTCCTCCGTATCCTCTCTCCCCCATACTTCCACACCTCATTCGGCACCCCGTCCAACCCTATTGCCTTGCCATCCTACAACTTACCCGCTTCCCTTTCCCATTCTTCCCATCTTATTCCCTCTTCCGTACTCTCCCCTCCCCTCTCCTCCCCACCCCCTATCACCACCCGCTCCTTTACTCCCCCTAACAGCCCCATAAAATACTCCTCCCATTCCTCCCTCCCTATTCCCTTATTCACCCCTTTCCATTTTTTCCTACCCACTTTTATAACCTTCCAAACTTCCCCCTCCGTTCTCGCGTCCCCCGCCTCCCTTATCCATCTCTCTCTCTCCTCCTCTTTCTTTCGCTCATCTCTTTATATATCCTCCTCTTTTCTCTATATTCTGTCCCCTCTCCCCCTTCCCTCCTCCATCTCCTCAGTTCCTTCCTTACCCCCTTCTTCTCCCGCCTACACTCCTCGTCCCACCACCATCTTTTCTTTTTCTCCCCTTTCCTCCTCCCCCCTTCCCTCTTCTCTTTTATTGCCTCTGTTATGTTCGGAGGGCGTCGATGCAAGTAATAGACTCCAACTTTCTCTATAATGCTTTATAATCTCTTTATTACACTTATCTTGTACGCTCGCTACAAAGGACACAGTAGGACTGCCGCTCTCGGAGCCGCGCCGCTCCGCCACGCATACGCACACACATTCCTCCACACATACATCCACACACACATCACAATCTCCTCCCCCTCAGGTTTTCCGCGATTTTTCCTTTAACCGGGTCGACCTACGCACGTCGGGTCCCGACTGGTCGATGCCTTGTTGTACGCCTGCCGCGATCGCCGATTCCGTGTTTGGCGTTTTATATATTTGGTCCGTATGGCGTTTCCAAATAAGACCTGGCTCTATTTCGACATCGAATGTCACCGGAGATAGCTTCCTTCTTATTATACCCTGTATCCGCTTTTGATTATTCGTTCTGTGGTCATCTACCATTACCCGATCTCCCTCTTCTAACCTGATCCTGCGTCCGCCTCTCCTCCCTTTGATTTGCACGTCCTGCCTTTCCTCTACTACTTCCCCGATGCTTGGCTTATATCTATGAAATCGCGTCCTCAATTCCCTCTTATACATGAGCCATACTGGGCTACATCCCGTCGTGCAATGCTCAGTACTCCTGTAATCAAATAGGAACAGATTTATTGCTTTCTGGACCGCTTCTCCTGATCTTACTATTTTCTTGATCTTATCCTTAAAAGTCCCCACAAAGTTTTCGGCCGCTCCATTTGTGACTGGGTGATACGGCGGTGAGTACGACTGTTTCACACCGACCTTTGACAAAAAATCTCTAAATTCCTGACTGGTGAATTGTCGACCATTATCTGTTACTACGTGCCGTGGCAGTCCATGTCTGGCAAACAACTTCTCAAATTCGTCTACCACCCGATACGCCTTTGTATTTGCTCCCATACTAATTACTTCGGGCCATTTCGAATGCGCATCTATTATCACTAGGTACATGTTACCGAACAGTTCGAGAAAGTCTGCATGGATGCGAGACCACGCCTTTTCCGGCCACGGCCAGGGTGTCAGTGCTGCTTTCTGGGTTGCTTTCGTTTCTTCCATACAGCTCCTACACGTTCCTACAACACTTTCGAGATCGCTGTCGATACCGGGCCACCAGACGTATGACCTCGCGATAGATTTTAGTTTGACAACCCCCAGGTGTGACGCGTGTAGTTCTCGCAGAACTCCTTCCCTTAATTTCGCTGGTATGACCACTCGGTCCCCCCACATTAGACACTTTTGTTCTATGTTTAGCTCGTCCCTCTTTCTAAAAAATTTTTCTACCTCGTCCGACCACTTTTTTCTGTTCCCGAGCCACCCTTCCTTTGTGAATTTGATTACCTCTCGTAGTGTTTTATCATTCTGTGTTTCGTGGGCTATCACTTTGGCGTTGATTATTTCCGATTCCGTTTGAAAACAGTATACCGCCTCACACCCTGCATTAAAAACTCGTACCCGGTCATCTATCGGCAATCTCGAAAGTGCATCACAGTTAGCATTTTCCTTACATGAAATGTAAGTTATTTTGTAATTGAATCCCGATAGAAAGTAGGCCCATCTTTTTAGTCGACTAGGAATGGTTACTGGTATTTCATTTTCCGGGTTAAACAAATACATCAGTGTTCTGTGGTCCGTTTTTAACACAATTTCTCTCCTATAAATATAATTATAAAATTTCTTAAATCCGAATACAATAGCCGCTGCCTCTTTATCAATAATCGCTCGCATTAGTTCTTTTTCCGGTATTTTTTTGGACGCAAAAGCAATGGGCCTTTCAGAGCCATCCTTATACCGATGAGAAAGTATTGCTGAAAGTCCGTAATGGGACGCATCGCACGCTAGTACTAATTCCTGTTCCGGATCGTAATGCGCCAATACCCTTTCTGACACAATTTCTTTTTTCGCCCATTCAAACGATTTCTCGCATTCCGCCGACCAAGAGAACTTATCTCTTCTTGTGCATTCATATAAAGGTCTTAACTTATCTGCCCGCTGCGGCAAAAATCTTTCATAGTAATTAATTAAGCCTAAAAATGATTGTAACTCCTTCATGGTTTTTGGTCGCGGTGCGTTTAGTACTGCCTGTATCTTTGATTCGCTCTTATGTACCCCTCTATTGTCTATCTTAAATCCTAAAATTTCTAGCTCCTGTTTAAAAAATTCGCATATGTTTGCGTTGACCTTCAAACCAGCGTCTTGCAGTCTTTGTAATACGTTCACTAGTGTTTTCTCATGTTGGTTCCTGGTCGCGCCGGTGCAATAAATATTATCTAAATACACTATTGCGTTCGATATTCCCTGGAGGCAGGTTTCCATTTTCCTCTGAAAATCTCCCGGCCCAGATGCTACCCCCTCCGGCATTCTTTTATAGCGGTACAGCCCCAGATGAGTGATAATTGAATCTCTACTGGATTCTTCTACCGGAATCTGGATATATGCATGCGTTAAGTCAATCTGCGAGAAACTTTCCCCCCCTTGTAATTTCGCCAGAATTTCGTCGATGAGGGGTAGCGGCTGCTTGTCTACTACCAATTGTGGATTTACTGTAAGTTTAAAATTTCCGCAGATTCTTACTGACCCGTCCGCTTTCGGCACTGGCACAATTGGTGTGGCCAATTCGCTTATCTCTATCTTTTCCAGGTGTCCTAATGACACTAGCCTTTCTATTTTCTTGGCTACTGTCTCCTTTAACGCAAAGGGCATGTGTCTAGCCTTGAGTGCTACTGGCTTACAGTTATCCTTCATTACTAGTTTCAATGTTCCCTTATTATATAGTTCTATCCCTGGGCCGAATTGGTCCAGAAACCGCATTTTAAGCTCTCCTACTACTTTTCCCTCTTCTATCTTGTGACATACTTGTCTGTTCTGCCCCCGTTCCTCATTCACCTGTACCGGCCACAAATCTAATGCCTTTAACCACTCCCTACCTATTAGCGGTGGTCCTTTACCCCACATTACACATAGGTCCAGCCTACCTTTCCTGTCTTTATACTCTACTTTTAAATTTTTTAAGATACCTTTTGCTCTTAATGGTACCTGTCCGTATGCTTCTAATTTTATCTTACGCTCCTTACACTGCTCTCCCAACCCCAACTCTTCTAACTCTGCCTCTGATATAACTGATTTATATGAACCTGTATTTACTTCCATTGCTAGCGGCTTATTATTAATGTCAACATTTATAAATAAGGGTTTACAGTCTTTGTTCCGGCCGATTTCTACTCGTCTGAACATAACGGGGGGGGGGGGGGGGGGGCAATGACATCCGCGGTGCGTGGTCGTCAGCGGTCGGGAGATCAAAAATCCGGACGCCTTGTTTTGTCACCTGTTTTGACAAAACAAGGTGAAGGACTCTCTCGATCGCTGACCCGAGGCTGCGCGCCCCTTGCCCCTTGACCCACCATCGGAGGACCGTCACCTCCGCGGTCGATGCTCCTTCGCGAAAGGGCGGGAAGATTTGGCGCCTTTTAATGCCCCTTCCTCGAGCCCAAAGGAGGGAGTACTCGATTAGTAAAAACCGTCGACCGCGAGCGACTTGTAGTTTTTAGTGACCGCGGCTCCTCTGAGTACGTGATCAATTGATAGTGAACATAACTGTGTACAAGCGCCTTAGCGCTGTTACGAGCCCCAGCGTGGGCGAGTGTATTAGGGTCGGTTACGGTGTGTATGGAGGTATCCGCCGTTTATTCCGATGGATTCCAGGAGTAGAACTATCTCAGGCTAGGCCCTAGGTGAACCAAGGGGCTGTCGCTTCGACAGTTCTGGGTGGAAGGACGGTAGAAGGGAGTAGGAGACAGAGCCCTCAGACTAGGCCCAGAGGCGAACCAAAGGGCTGTCGCTTCCCGTTACTCTGCAGGTGAAGAGGTAGAAGGGAGTAGGAGACAGAGCCCTCAGACTAGGCCTAGAGGCGAACCAAAAGGCTGTCGCTTCCCGTTACTCTGCAGGAGAGGAGGTAGAAGGAAGTTAGGAGGCAGAGTCCTCAGACTAGGCCCAGAGGCGAACCACACGGCTGTCGCTTCCCGTTACTCTGCAGGAGAGGAGGTGGAAGGAAGTTAGGAGGCAGAGCCCTCAGACTAGGCCCAGAGGCGAACCAAAGGGCTGTCGCTTCCCGTTACTCTGCAGGAGAGGAGGTAGAAGGAAGTTAGGAGGCAGAGCCCTCAGACTAGGCCCAGAGGCGAACCAAAGGGCTGTCGCTTCCCGTTACTCTGCAGGAGAGGAGGTAGACGGAAGTTAGGAGGCAGAGCCCTCAGACTAGGCCCAGAGGCGAACCAAAGGGCTGTCGCTTCCCGTTACTCTACAGGAGAGGAGGTAGAAGGAAGGAGTTAAAAAGAGTTTTGGAGTCGCAACACTCTGTAATTGTGGAGTGCGTTCGAGCGGTAAAACGCACTCCTGTGGGTCGTTAACGATGCGGGTCCCGATTCCAAGGAGGTTGAGCAGTGAATACAATTTGTTAACTAAACTAAATATATTCTTTTATAAAATAGTACAAGGAATAATAGTGATACAGGATTGAGTAGTTCGTAGAATATAAACGTAGGAAGCCTAATCTCCGTAGGCGTCGCACGGCGAAGCAATTAACGTCTATTAGTATTGTATATTCGCGTTCTTTTACAGTGGGTAACGCCGGACCCCTTTACTCTCGGTTTAACGCACTGAGAAATGCGGACTCGAAGTCTTAACTATGTTCGCGTTCTTTTACAGTGGGTAACGCCGGACCCCTTGCTCTCGGTTTTGACGCACTGAGAAATGCGGGTTCAGAGCCTTACGGGATTGCTACGGGTACCACGGACAGTGATGTGCGATTTAGCGTACTTTCAACGTAACGTTCCTGGAAAGACTAAACAACCGGACGAGGTTTGGGTCTCCTTTTATTAGGCCAGAATTAGATCGGTAGGGGTACTTCTGCGGAGAAACAGCGAGCGCTGAGTCCTAGTCTTTAGGCGGGGAACGCGAGTGCTGAGTATGCGTCCTTAGGCCAGGCGCGTGGCGTCGCACGCGAGTGCTGATTATGAGCGTTCAGGTTGCTGAGTCTCTGATTTTACGCGGGGCCCGTGACGTCACAGCTGTGACTCACCTCGATCGCATCGGGCGGGGCAGCCGCGCTCACAAACGAACGAGTGCGAGAGTAGATGTAATCGCGCGCGGACTCGTATGTAACAGCCCCGAAAATCTGTACAAGCGCCTTAGCGCCGAAAATCTGTACAAGCGCCTTTGCGCTCAAACTGTAAGCGCCTTCGCGCCTAAACAATTGCAGTGACAAATAAACGACAACTGCAGAATTTACCGTGCAGACCAAATCAGAAAACAGTGCGTCTCTCACGACACCCAGTCTCACCTCCACTATCCCATCTCCTGGAACGACCGGCCTAAACAGTCTTCCTCTATTGGCCCTATTGCCTGCACTCTTGTTATATGCATTACCTCGTCCTCATTCTCGGTCTTGTCCTCCTCTTCCTCTTCCACATATCGCACTTGCCTTCTCTCTTTTTGACTATTCCGGCACACCGTCTGTAAGTGCCCTCGTAGCCCACAGTTTCTGCATGTGTTTCCTCGGTGCCTGCATTCTCTTGCCATGTATGTGGTTTGGGTTCCCGCAACACTAGCAAGTTAGTGTGTTTTGGGTCCCACCGCTACCTTCTCTATTAATGTAGTTTCTTGGTCTATTTACTGTTTGGTGTCTTCTGTCCTCTCTAGGTGTGTTTCCCCTTATATTGGTTCCTGCTCTCACAACGTGTACCTCTGTTTTAAAATCTTCCAGTATTGCTTTATCTGTTTTTTTGTGCATTCTGCTGCGCTTTCTCCATGTTTGTTGCTGTTCTATACGCTGAATCAAATGTTAAATTATCTCCTTTAAATAATTCTGTCCTGGTTTTCTTACCTCGTATGCCACATATTAATTGGTCCCTCAGCGCAGTCTGCAGATTTTCAAAATTGCAATTTATTGCCATTTTCTTTAGCCTGGCCGTGTATTCAGCTATCGTTTCTGTTGGTCCTTGTTTTGCTAGGTTAAACTTATAGCGCTCCATCGCTTCCGATGGTTTGGGACATAAGTGTTCTCGCATCAGCTGTACTAGTTATTCATATTCCTTATCCTTCGGCTTAGTTGGATTGCAGAAATCTCGTATTAATGTATATGTTTCAGTGCTTACTTTAGTTAGCATATGTGCTACCCGTTTATCTGCCGGTATATCGTAAGCTATAAAATATAATTCTAATCTCTCTATAAAAACATTCCAATCATCAGTTCCTAGCTTAAACTGTAATTTTGTATCTTCTTCGCTCATTTTCTTCCCTTGTACTGTAGTCTCTGTGCTATTTTCGCTCTGCTTAACCTCTATCGTCTGGTGTTCTGCCACGTGCTCGCTCTTAACCTCAATTTTAACAAGATCTACTAGTTTTCTTCTTACGCTTGCAAAATTTTCTAAATCACTAATTGTTACGTTGCGGTTTCTTAATTCTGCGAGAATCTGCGCTTTATTTAAGGAATATACCCACGATGTTCCTGGTTTGTCTGGCTCCGTTGTATCGTCTTCTTTGGTTTCGGCCACGTGTTCGTCTTTGGTGTTCGACATATATGGTTGTCGTTCTTGTGGAGTTCTTTCCCTCGTCGCCAATTGTTATGTTCGGAGGGCGCCGATGCAAGTAATAGACTCCAACTTTCTCTATAATACTTTATAATCTCTTTATTACACTTATCTTGTACGCTCGCTACAAAGGACACAGTAGGACTGCCGCTCTCGGAGCCGCGCCGCTCCGCCACGCAAACGCACACACATTCCTCCACACATACATCACAATAATGTTTCACGTTCCAAAAATTGGAATTATCGTCGGACCACCGCCCGGCGTTCAATGGGTGCTCAGAGACAATCGGGGAAACATAATAACGTTTCACTACAAGTTTTGGTGGGAGGAAGAGAGCAGAAAGAAGAAAGGAGATGAGGGTGAGGGGGCAGGAAGGTGACAGTGGCTGGGGAGGGAGAAGGGAAGGGAGTGAAATGAATGCAGAGGAAACGGAAGTCACGGATGAGAGAGAGGGAGAGAATTGGGAGAGTGCGGGAGAGAGAGAGGAGAGGATAGCGTGCGATAGGCGAGCGAGCGGAGAGGAGCGGGCGAGCGTGCGAGAGGGCGAGCGTGCGAGCGGTGATAGGAGTAAGGAGAGAGCGGAAGTAGATAGTAAGAAGTAGAGATAAGGTAGAGTAAGTAGGTTAAGGTAGATGTATAGGAAAATTGTAACCCGTAACGGATCAATAAAGATCACAATACCAATACCAATACAAGTTTTGGTGACAGCTACTGCAGAAACATACAGAAATTAATGACATGTTTTTGGGAAGAGCAATCGAACTCTGAGATAACAATTTTTGAGTTAATGAAAACATAATAATGTATTGACTGGAGCAATGCCGCACAAAATGACAAACAATGACCAGACCTTTCGGTAACACACGAATCAGAGACTATACTGTTTGGCAAGTAATATTAACCCGTAACATTATTGATTGCGAATTGTTGTCACAAAAAATGACCAGACCAAAAACATAATAACGTTTCACGTTCCAAAAAGACCAGACCAAACAATTAATATTAGCCCACAAAACATTATTGATTGCGAGTTATTGGCTAGGCATTTTTGTCACAAACAATGACCAGACCAAAAAATTAACATTATTGATTGCAAAGATACAAAATAACAAACAATGACCAGACCTTCTTAGTAATAGACAAGGAAACCATTATGTTTGGGAAGAACATGTAATGACATAATTGACTGTGAATTATTGGCATAGACATTTTGTCACAAACAACGACCAGACCTTTTTGGTAATAGACAAGTAATGACATAATTGACTGTGAATTATTGGCATAGACATTTTGTCACAAACAATGACCAGGTCAGCAAAAATTATGGATATACCACAGACGAAATATAGATACTTCAACGGTGGGGCAATGTATCGCCGTTCCCTTCGCGGTGTAATTTTTTCTATGTAAGTAACAATTTTTTATCCTAATATTATTATATCTACTATCCCTCATTAATACGCTGAATGTGGGGCATTCGAGAGTTTCTAAATTAATATTTCTAATGTTCATGCTGTCCAAAATCTGTTTCTCTAAAGCACCACCCTTATATGCTACTACTGGTTGCTGCACCAATCGACAAACAAACTTCTTAATTACTCTAGAAAGTTCTTCCTGTCGATACTGTTCTCGACCGCAATCTCTAAATAATATCCCATGTACGTTATGGAATGTATACGTTACA
The DNA here is from genome assembly GCA_914767735.1 of Anoplius nigerrimus. Lineage (NCBI taxonomy): Eukaryota > Metazoa > Arthropoda > Insecta > Hymenoptera > Pompilidae > Anoplius > Anoplius nigerrimus. Next base: position 1,720,012 of record OU612081.1, read on the forward strand.
GTTTTGCGATCCTTCACAGATAAATTGTTGAAACGCTTATTCAAACAAAAATCGGCTGTTGTAATGTGCCCATCCATCGATACGATTGCCACTTCTTTGCACAGGAATTTGGAATCCACGATAAAACCATCCATATCGATGATGTGCGTAATTTCCATATTCTAAAATTTAAACAAAACAGCTTCTTAACACATGTTTGAATTAATAAATACACGCACTGCATATTTCAATTGATTAAATATCTTACCTCCATGTTCAGCGATTGAACATCCACCAGTTAGTAGTAGTAGTACTGCGATGCGAACTTGTCAAACTCCAGTTAGCAATGTAGTGATGTTAACTTTCCATATTCTAAAATTTAAACAAAACAGCTTCTTAACACATGTTTGAATTAATAAATACATGCACTGCATATTTCAATTGATTAAATATCTTACCTCCATGTTACCTCCATAATTAAAATATTATTCTACTACAACTTCCTCCGCTGGTTCGTGTGGTGGTGGCGGCGCATCTTCTACCTGCGGAGGGGTGGGTGTCTGTGTTTCTACTTCCGGAATGTGCCAAGTAGTTCGGTTGCTAAGGGGTACAATAAATGGTGCAAGGAGCTCTCTAAGTGGCCTGCACGCGATGCGCTGCTTCGGCACGCGTGTAGCAGTGATATCGCCTATTGGATATCTTGTCTTGGTCACGAAGTCTTACACACCTTCCATTCCACACTAGGATGCTTCTAACTTCGTTATTGTTTAGCACAGTCCCTACAATTGTGAGCTTCTGGTTGTGAATACAATCTCAAGAACTCGCGCTATGGTACTTTTAAGGAGGCTGGGTGAGCCGCTCCAAAGCATCTATATCTTGTCACATGTTTCATAGAGGTGAAACATGCATAAAAAAAATGCATATTCGTAGACGTGAAATATGCATAAAAAATGCATATTCATAGAAACTAAGATGCTAGCGAGAGTGGGATTCGCAGAAAAAAGATATAAGGCGCGAATATGCTTAATTTGCTAATTCATATTGTAAATGATATATGCGCATATGCCTTTCACATCGTAAGCGATATGTTTGCATATGCCTTTTTCCGATTATGCTTATTTTGCTCATTCATATCGTTATTGATATCTATGCATATCCCTTTCATAGTCACGCATGATGTTGATCTCACTCTCTGTATATTCCTTTCATAGTCACGTACGGTCTGTCTGCGGTTACACCGTAGCCAGCGTGTCGAAGGAGGGGGATTTGCGATTGGAAGGGATATGGTTCGTTAGTGGCGATAAGTGATGAGTCTACTGCATTAATCGTGTTTTAGAGAGAGAGACTGGTGCAAGATAAATTTTTTTGTCACGTCATTTTTTGTCGGACTCGTATCTTGATAGAAAAATGGATGTATGTGGCAGTTCAAGACATAATCAAAGTGAATCAAATTATGATGATGATGATCATGTTAAACAGTTCACAAAACGTGAAGGGTAAGTCTCATAAACAAATACATTAATTTTTTTTTTTCGTCTACGATATCTAATAATGGACTCAGTATTATATTTGTTTGATTTATTCTTTACAGCGCTTCACATTCATACGACACGATGCTTCTATTGTCGCGAAACTATGTACTCGATGAATCATGGTGCAAAAAACATACTACATATTCCTACATGTTATGCACCCACACCCGTGGATGCGTGCGGAGCCCAATAATAATAATTTGACTCCGTGGTTTCGAAGATGTTTTATGTATATATATTTGCCTTTGTACGGTACAATTAATCGACTATTCGCTTTTACGGCTGACAATAGAGTGATCGTAGTTGCGTTACGTAACGCCGGTCCCTTAGCTACGATAGTCTCTTATCCTAACAATGACCGCTGTATTGACGCGCTCGCAGTGTTTTGAACGTCGCGCTGATTTTTCCTTGCACGTTGGCCGTGCATGCGTTTCGGGTCAATGCCTCGGATTCGGGTTGTGTCGTGATGATGTTTGAATGTTTTGGGAGCGGAGCGGTATGAAAGATTTGGCGCGTGTGGTCGCGTGTGTCTGCGTGTGTCTTATATGGAGTACTACGGAACATCCTCCCCCCGTTGAGGGGGTACCGCTCAACTTTCTACATGTATTTACAATTGTTCGCATGTCCCGTGGACAATAAAGCAATTACGTGATATGGTCACCTTGTGCACAAGGATGTTTTGTGTGTGAATTCGATCGCACCGGTGCTTACATGTGTTGGATAGGGATGTCCTCCCCTTCCCTTTTTTTTTTTACAATTATATGTGTTCGGTATGCTTGATTGACTAGGGTCGCGATAACGCCTTGGGTGTATTGTCACACCTGGATCGCGACAACGTCTCGTAGTCAAATCAGCTCAACGATGTCCGCATGAATTCATTCGCAACAACGTCTCGATCGAAGGTTCGGGTTGCAATAGGTATAGATTTGCGTTGTTATTATTTCGTATATGTCGTATGCGACATGTGTGCGTGTGTGTGGGTTTGCCGTGCTTCGATTGACTCGGGTCGCGATAACGCCTGGGGTGAATTATCGCACCTGGATCGCAACAACGTCTCGTAGTCAATCGACTCGGTTTTCCTCTTTCGCCAGCTCTACTATAATCTGTGGAGTGCGAATAAATTTGAGTTGTTTGGTTTTGCGGTGTTGTGATACCTGTTGTCTAGTTTACGTGGGTTGATCAACGGGTAGTGGACAAAGTCGATTAACGGCCCGTCTTAATTCTCCGGTAGCAGTTTGTACGGTTGCCGCCCGTGTAACTCCGTCCTTCCCTGGGTGTGTCGTCGTAATTCGGCCCAATGGCCATTGCATGCACGGGAGACCTTTGTCCTTTATAAGTACGACTGTTCCTGGCAGAATTTCTGGTCCGTTTTTTGTCCACTTGTGACGTTTTTGAAGTTCGTTTAGGTATTCAAGATTCCAGCGTGCCCAAAAATCTTGTCGTACTTTCGAAATATGTTGCCAGGTAGATAATCTGTTGGCTGGAACAAAGGATACATCTCCCTCCGGGAGTGTAGTCAATGGTTTGCCGAGTAAGTAATGCGCCGGTGTTAGCACGAGTAAGTCGTTCGGATCTGATGATAGGGATATGATCGGTCGGGAATTAAGAATGCCCTCAATTTCGATGGTGAATGTGTTCAACTCTTCGAAGGTAAATAATGACTCGCCCACAACTCGTTTGAAATGATGTTTAAAGAGTTTGACTGACGCTTCCCACAGACCGCCGAAATGCGGTGCTGCTGGCGGGATAAAGCGCCATTGGATGCGTTTGTTGCTAGCGAATGCATTTATTTTATCTTTATGTTCCGTAGAATTGAACAAGGCATATAACTCCTTGAGTTGATTGTTTGCCCCGACGAAATTTGTACCATTGTCGGAAAATATGCATTCTGGAATTCCGCGGCGCGCTGTGAATCGTCTCAGAGCCGCGAGAAATCCTTCAGTAGTCAGATCGGTGACGAGCTCGAGATGTATTGCATTTATGGACATACATACAAATACGCAAACGTATACTTTAATGCGTTTCCGATTGCGATGTTTTTTTTCCTTGACGAAAAATGGGCCGCAATAATCGATGCCGGTGTTTGTGAATGGGGTTGCTTCTCGTATGCGCGTTGGTGGGAGGTTCCCCATTTTATATTCGAACGGTTTCGCGGTGAGTCGGAAACAACGTGCGCAAGTGCGCACAATCTTGCGGACCTGATTTCTACCATCGAGCAGCCAGAACCTTTGTCGTAAGATGCATAGCGTTGTTTGTATACCTGGATGGTGATGTTTCTCGTGTATCTCGCGGATTATGTTGTCTGTTAACCGTTGGCGACTAGGGAGTAAAATCGGATGTTTTTGGCCAAACGTTAATTTGGACTCTTGTAATCGACCGCCCACGCGTATTAAACCGGTTTCGTCTAAAAAGGGACTTAAATTGGCTAGTCGATTTTTTGTGTCTAAACCCTTCGTTTTAAGTTCCTTGATTTCCTGAGGGAATCTAGCGGCCTGAAGGGCCTTTAGTATTTTGTGTTCCGCCTCGGTTATTTCCTCGGCGCATAATGCCCCGTTATACTTTTTGTGTGTGCGTAATCGCAGGCAGTACGCGATAATTCGTAATAATTTTGAATATGATGAATATTTTTCTAATATTTCGAAATGATTGTACGTCGTCAATAAACAAATATTTCGTTTTAGCTCCGGTATTTCGGTCGGTAGTAAATCATTCTTGGGCCAATCGCGTTCATCCTTGTTTAACCACGCGGGTCCTATTTTCCATAATGTGTTATGTAGGAAATCGTGAGGTAATTGACCTCTCGACACGGCGTCGGCCGGATTCTCTTCCGATCTAATGTGTCGCCATTCCATTGAACTAGTGAGTTCCTGAATTTCCGAGACCCGATTTGCCGCGAATGTTTGCAGACGGTGCGGTTCTGTTCGTAACCAATGCAGCACTATGGTTGAATCGCACCAAAAAACCGATTTGTCACAATCGATGCCTAACGCAGCGCGTACTTCGCGATGTACCCGCGCCAATAGCAACGCGCCGCATAGTTCTAGTCGCGGTATGGTGAGTGTTTTTATAGGTGCGACTCGTGATTTTGCGCAAATCAACGCTACTTTGGTTTTTCCGTTTGCGCTGCATGATCTAAGGTATAAACACGCTCCGTACCCTACGTTACTGGCGTCGCAAAACCCATGGATTTGTATCTGTCTGTAATTGTCGACTAATAATTTGCGGTCGAACGACGCATTGTTAATAAATTCGAGCTGTTGTACGAATTTTGCCCAATCTGAGTGTATGCTTTGTGGAATGGACTCGTCCCAATGTATGCCGCACCGCCACACGTCCTGCATAATTTTCTTGGCGTAAAGGATAACTGGTCCAAGAAGTCCCATTGGATCGAATATTTTCGCAATTTCTGATAAAATGCTTCTTTTACTAATTCCTATCGCCGCTTGCACCGAATTAACAGAGTACCGTATTGTGTCGTCTTTAATGTTCCACGCTATGCCCAACGTCTTCAATGATTCGTCTAGTTGTAGTGATATATTGGAATGGATGGCATCGGGTTCTAGATCACCGACCACGCGTTCATCATTGGAAGCCCACTGTCGAATTTTAAACCCGCCTCGCGATAACAACGCAATTATGTCGTTTCTCATTGCGCGTGCTTCTGCAATTGTGTCCGCGCCCGTTAATAAATCGTCCACGTATAAATGTTTGGTAAGAATTGTGCCGTTTTTGACAAATAGTGCACCCTGTATATTTGCAATTGCTACCGCGATGGGACCTCATACAGTTGTAGCACAATTTTGCGTTTTTCACAATTTCAATTCGTCGGGATACGGATAATTGTTTAAATTTATCGCAACGGAATAACGGGTGTTGTTTGTTCCGACACACTATACAGTTAGTTCCCGTGCTCGTCATGAAAACGTGACTCGCGATGCGTCGTCTTTTATTGGGTATGTCTTCCCTACGTCGATCGCTGTCCGCTGCCCTGATCCTCTCACGCTTGGACGCACACACTGCTGTTTTATATATGAAGTCATATAATTTATCGGTCGTTGGGACCTCATCTCGATCCAGTGTCGCTTCCCATTTGTCTAACGTGTTTCGCGGCAACTTCGTTTCTACTAAATGGGTGACCATTTCCTGCCCGATGGAAACTCCCAACGACTCCAATGCCGCGATATGCTGTTGCATATCGTCGGCTAGTTTCGTCAACTCGCTCGTGCTCTCGCGTTCTACGCTCGTCAGATTCAATATTAATGATAAATGACGCGATATTAATACGCGTTTCACTTCGTAGGAACGCTCTAATAGCTCCCACGCTTTCGCGTAATTTGCATCGGTCTTATCGAGTATTTTTACTTTGTTTGCGGCTCCCCCCACTAATGCGGATTTAAGATATCTTAGTTTGTCGGCCGCGGCTAGATCTGGCTGCGATCCTATCATAGTCTGAAATGCGTTTTTAAATGATAGCCACTCTTCGTATTTCCCGTCAAACGTAGGGAGAGGAGCTTCGGGTAATTTGATTTTTCGAAAAGTCGTCAACGCCGCGGTGCTCTCACTATGTGTCCCGCTGCTCGACCCGCTCGTACTCGGTTCCGACTGACCGCTTGCGCCCACTAAATTTTCAACCTTGCCGGCTAGATTGTAAAATTGTTCTTGAATCATCGCGAATGTGCTTTGATGCGCATCGTTTGGATCTAAAATCTCGAGCTCGTCATGATACTCCTCGAATGCCTTGTATAGCTCGGTAACGCGAGCGATACGTAATTTTAATGTGGTTTTGTCAATATTTCCCTTCTCGAGAAGATTCCCCATGGTCGTGATTTGGAATTTTAGCGCTCTGCGTTTTTGCAATATAACTTTAATTCTGTCTGCCATTGTGGATTATGATTGGCAATGTCAATGATCGAACGACTTACTCTTTGCTGTTATCCTCGTAGAGGTTCAGGTGGCTCGTCTTGATGCTGCGACGGTTTCTCTTCCTTCTACGGCTCGACAACCAAGGTTTCTCTTTCCTTTTCTCCGTCTCGTCTCGTCTCGTGATATGAGGCTCAAACCTCACAGGAGGCACCAAAATGTTATGCACCCACACCCGTGGATGCGTGCGGAGCCCAATAATAATAATTTGACTCCGTGGTTTCGAAGATGTTTTATGTATATATATTTGCCTTTGTACGGTACAATTAATCGACTATTCGCTTTTACGGCTGACAATAGAGTGATCGTAGTTGCGTTACGTAACGCCGGTCCCTTAGCTACGATAGTCTCTTATCCTAACAATGACCGCTGTATTGACGCGCTCGCAGTGTTTTGAACGTCGCGCTGATTTTTCCTTGCACGTTGGCCGTGCATGCGTTTCGGGTCAATGCCTCGGATTCGGGTTGTGTCGTGATGATGTTTGAATGTTTTGGGAGCGGAGCGGTATGAAAGATTTGGCGCGTGTGGTCGCGTGTGTCTGCGTGTGTCTTATATGGAGTACTACGGAACACTACAGATATTTGGAAATTGGAATTAACGTCGGACCACCGCCCGTCGTTCAATGGGCGCTCAGAGACAATCGGGAAAACATAATAACGTTTCACTACAATGTTTGGCAACAGCTACTGCAGAAGCAAACAGAAATTGCTGACATGTTTTGGGAACCTCTATCGAACTCCGACAAGTTTTGGGACGAGCAATCGAACTCGGAGATAAAAATTTTTGAGTTAACGATAGGGATTTGCGTCAGGTATCCATACAGGATGTTTAGACTTTCGGATGCGGATAATAGTATACTTCTGAAACCGTAAACACTTAAATTTTTGTTCAAACTTAAAGAATGTATTGCTTCGCGGTATGAAGAGTTAGAACGTATTAATGGGTGGCGCAAAAGTAATGTCACAGTTTGCATTGGCTGCCATTTTGTTATAAATGAAAAAAAAGAGCTCTGTTTTCATCAAAAGTTTACTTGAATGTGTAATATTTGTTACAGTACTTCGAAAAAATTATATCGCTCAAATGGCCACCTCCCGAGTTGATGCATAATTGCGCTCGTTTTACGGCGTTTTGCATTGTTCCTGGCAAAACATCTGGCTCCAAATTAGCTGTTTCTTCTTCAATGTTAGCCTTCAAGTCAAGCGGAGGGTGTGGCGGCAGTCAAAGCGGTAGCGCGCGTTTTCGGCGGGAACGCGCGCTAGGCCTCGCCACCAGCGCGATCTGAATCTCGCGCGGCAGTGGCGGGCACCCAGGCACGCGGGGAGGTGGGGCTGACGCGTTCTTCCAACATCTTTTATCTATCATCTGCAAAGTATTTGAATAAGTCATATACACCATCATCGCTGCATTTCTGGATAAGAACAACAATTTGGGTTTAGAGCGGGTCATACATACAATACAATACAATACAACAATTCCTCCGAATAGCACAAAGCATCGCCAAAAATTTAAGTGTCAGGAGAGATACAGTTCTAGTACTGCTCGATTTAGCCAAAGCCTTTGATTCTGTGTGGCACGATGCATTGCTGATTAAACTTCCGAAACTTGGCATCGCTAAAAACATCGTCCTCCTCTTGAAATCGTACTTCACGGAGAGAAGCCTAACCGTCAATTTAAATAACCATCTATCGCCCGCTAGACCGGTGCGAGTTGGCGTACCACAAGGCTCTATACTTGGCCCGTTGCTATTTAACTTATATATCAATGATATTCCAAAACACACGTCCTCGGATATAGCACTGTATGCGGATGTCACGGCCATATTCGCCTCTTCTACTAAATTTCGTGTCGCAGTGAAGTATGTTCAGGCGCACCTAGATGGTTTCCGGTTTCCGGTATTCTGAACCGTGTTCTGAACCGATCCAGAACCGTGTTCTGAAGATCGTGCGTATATTATATTTTTGCAACGTGCTTTTTATTTTTTGGCCTTTATGTATGGGGAGGAAGCTGTAGAGATGGGTCGTGTTTTGGGTTGCTTATTGTCTGTGTTTTTACTATTCAAAGAGTTATATAGTTTATCCGTTCTAGTTTTTATCTCTTTTTTTATTATTTCGTCTAGTTAGTTATTTTTCTTCAGGTCTATGGTGTGTAAAGTATTCGGTCTGTGTATTGGATGTGCTAGTTTTAGTGCCCTGTCTATTGCGTTAGTGACCACGTTTTTCTTCTGCGTTATGGGGTGATGCGAATGAAAATTTAGAAGTCTTCCTGATGCTGTTGACTTCTTGTGCCATTTATAACTTACTGAACCATCCCTGTTATTGATTAGAGCAATATCTAAAAAATTAGTTTCCCTATTTTTTTCTATTTCATGTGTGAATTTTAGTTTGTTGTTATAACTATTGAAGTGTTTTAGTATGGATTCCATTTGTTCCTCAGGCAATTCAAATATAAGATCATCCATGTATCTTTTTATAAAACGTGGTTTGTACGGTGCTTTCCTCATAAGGTCTAGTACAACATACTCCATAACTAAATTGGCAGTTGTGGCCGAGATTGGTGATCCCATAGGTGACCCAAATATTTGTTTATAATAATTATTATTGAAGGTGAAAGATGTTGATTCCAAACATAATTTTATTCCTGCTATGAGTTGTTCTAATGGTAGGGAAATCGATTTTCTTATTTTTGCCCATCTTCTTTTTATACATTTAATGATTAGGGCTGAATCTATGTTAACCCTTTTAGTGCCGGAGGCCGATATATCGGCCCTCGCTGCACTGGCGAAAAGTGCCAGAGGCCGATATATCGGCCCGCGCCTTGTAGCGCTTTACTATTCGCATTGCGGGAGAACTCTATTTCAAAATAAATTTATAATTCGTTATAAATAGTCTAATTTCATTATGAAAGAATTAAAAAAATTAGCTTTTCGTTTTAACTTTTTCTGGACAACGACTTTTTTCTATCGCTTGCAGCTAACGAAATCTAACATAAACATCGATGGTCGCCGCTCAGGCGATATCCGACCTTCGGCGTAAATCGCCGTTGCATTGCACCTTTGTCGAAACATGCCGACAGCATTTGATATAAACAACTGTTTGAAAAAATAAGATTGCATTTCCGCAGCGAGACGTAGCAAGTAGTTAGTCTTTCCCCGATCGTTGTCGTGTGCAGTATATTTCGTTTTGTCCCAGTGACAATTTGAAAGCGTCTTTTTGTAATTCCCGTTGTTTTCCGCTTGTTTCAAACATTTTTGTTTTTGACAAACCAACAATTAGCAAGACAGGATTTCTAAAATATTGCCACCGTTCGGCGCTTACCATGTACCTTCGAGTTATTTTTCATTCATGTTATGTAATATTATTTATCTTGTTACAAAATATATTGGAAATGCAAAGTATATACTTTGTAATAAATGGTCTATATAAAATTATGATGAAAAGATGACTTTGTGTATGTGCAAATACGTTTTGTAAGAGAGAACTCAACTTTTACTTTCTTCATGATCTTTTATACCTTTGTTATTTATATAACTTTCAATGAATTTAGAAAAACTAGTGTCATTGTTTTGTTCTCTATTTCGTCCTTAATATACTGCTTTTTGAATCATGTAAATATTGTTTCTTGTTTGGTTTTTATGAGCATTTTCCCAAACCCTAGTAAAACCGTGAAATTCGGCCGGTTATTCTCGCATAGGCACCTTTTTTTCGCCTGGCACTAAAAAGGTTACTTAGTGTATAAGGGCACTAGATCAAATGACACAAGTTTGTGTCCCGGTGGAATTGTTAAACGCGGTATCATTTTCGCGAATTCGAAACTATTTTTCAGATCTGCTTCTGTTTTCCCTAGTGTAGGTTTTATTATATTAGAAAGGTATTTGGCAAATTTGTATGTTGGTGAGTTTGTGAACGAGACTATAGGTCGTAATGGAGTGTCCTGTTTGTGTATTTTTGGAAGCCCATAAATTTTTGGTATGGCTGGGGCGTGGTTTTCTTAATTGATTTTTTCAAAATGATTCATAGTATTCAACCAGTGTTATTAATAATGTAATAAATTGAGATAGCCCTTACTTAATTGTTGAAAGTCGTCTATTTATATGTATTTCCAAAATTACATATTTTTTCTACATGTTTCAGTGTCTTACGACACCCTCTTCAGGAGTCTACAAAATATACTAACAATGAAAACAGTGCATGTGTTTTTTTAAAAATGTGTGTTAAAAATGTAAGTTTCTGACGATTCGTTACTTTTCGTAAGTATTCGGTGCAAGGAATATATCACTAGCCATTTTTTTGGTGGGTCTTCTCCTGCTACCTTAGTTTAAACGTCTTGCCTGGACGGACTATCCTACAGAAGTGTCTTTTCATCGCATGTTCTGACCACACTTAACCACGTTTTCGATGGGGGGGGGGGGGGGGGAGGGTTTAGCTACAGTGTCTTATTCCTTGCCCGCCGATTGTCCTCTGTATTGTTACTATGTGCTCAGTTTGTTTCTATTGCGCGTTACCGTTCTGATATATGAATGGGTATGAATCTGTGTATGTGTGTGTGTGTGTGGCCTCTTCTACGCATTCTTCAGGAGTGTATCAACTATCCTCCTTTTTTAATGGGATTTTTTTAAAAAGATTGATCTTTGGTACTAAAGTGTCGACTATGCGAACACACCCCGAGATACATACGCAGAATTTTGAGGTTCATTAATCCTTATAAACTAGTTGCGTTCGTAATGTACGTATCGTCGCGTAATGATTTCTCAACGCCGTACCCGAGGTCGCACGAGTGTATATTTTCGAGAAGGTCGGTGCAATTGCTCGTCCACTTTCGTAGTTTAAATCCGCCGGTCTGTAGTATCGCGGTAAGCTGATCGCGGGTTTCCTTAACAAGGGCCTTGGAGTTTGCTCCAAAAACACAATCATCCACGTAGGTTTGGTGACGGAGGACAGGAATGGCTAGTGGGAATGCGGGTCCTTCGTCATTGACGAGTTGCTGAAGGACATGCAGGGCAAGAAATGGTGCGCAAGCAGTGCCGTTGGTGATCGTTTGCAGTTGAAATTCGCGAATTTTCTCTCGTTGATAATCTAAATCCTTTTCATGCACTAATATCTGGCGGTACATTTTCTCAGTATCCGCAGTGTACACATAGCGGTACTGCAGCCAACGGAGCAAAATCGACGGAAGGTCGGTTTGCAATTTAGGGCCGGTTAACAGATGGTGATTAAGGGAGGTTCCGTTAGATGTTCTCCTGGAGGCGTCGAACACAACTCGCAAGCGGGATGTTAAACTTTGAGTCCGAATGATAGGATGATGCGGAATATAACTGCTCTGTTTGGGTGTAGTAGAAGTACTCGGAATCTCTTTCATCTGACCGAGATGGTGATATTCCGTGAGAAAGTCGTTGTTCTCCGCAAATAATTTCGCGACGGTACTGAATCGTTTTTCCAATCGATATAAAGACATTTCGGCCGTGAGTCTAGATGAACCGATATCGATCGGAGGTGTCTCGAGAGTGAGTAGCAACATGGTTATCCTCAAAACGTACCTCTCGAGGGGTTAAGTGGGTTCTACGCGAAAGTTCTCTACTTCCCAAAATCGGCGTAAGGCTCGGTCAACGGAATCGTTGGCGGTGCAGAGGAAGGAATGGAGAGTGTTCGATGGAAAGGTTGGAGTGTCAGAAGTACGACCGGAAAGAATCCATCCGAACACTGTATTCTGAGCCGCTGGCTCATTAGGATTACCGTTGCGCAGTCCTTTACGCAGTATGCTTCCATAAGTGTCTGCTCCTATTATAATGTCAATTGTGTGTGAACTCATAGAATCAGCGTCCACTCGGTTTAAGGTTTGATCATGCGTCCATTTGTGGGTGCCGTTTGCGCGACACGGGGAATAGCTTGTTAAATTCTTGAGTATCACGACGATTGTCGAATAAACCGGAGTCTTTTCGCCGCTCGAAGCAATACTAATAATGGTTACTTGTTTGGCATCGAAGTGTGAATCGCCGACACAGGTAATTGATACGGGAAAGCGAGGTCGCAGCGCTCACAATTGTTGCGCTAAATTCTCTGTGATAATGGTTGTGAGCGATCTCTGATCGAGAAGTGCCCGATCTTTACAGTGCCGGACGGAAGGAGAACCAATTTCCACCCACGCTGTGGCAAGTTGAACTGTCCCTTTAAATTTTAAAAGATCAGGCAGGCTTATGCAAATGTACATTTAGAATTCGACGCTTACTATCATATCGGCTTAACAGTAATTTCCACCCAATTGAAAAGTTATCGTTGGTTATTGGTAAATTCCAGAGTACGTCAACGGCTTCGTTTTTAAACACGGTGAAAGATAGCGAATTTGTCGCTCAAGCTTTACCATTCGCTATAATTCCCGAAGAACTCTGATAAGTGAATTCGCGGGAGCTGAGTGGTGTTTGACTTACTAGTTGCTTCCGATGTGGTCTGATCCGGTGATGCCGATGTGGATGTCGGTTTGGGTTCCAGCTGGACGAGTCACTCTGTCATGTAGTCGGCTGCAGCGGTGTAGCGATCTTCGCAGTTGAGGAAGCGGTCCTCTTGGAAGTAGCTGTTGGTGGCTTTTATTGGTTCGTCTTCCGACGTCAGGATTTGGTTATGCAGGTTTTGACAGCGGGTGAAGTTCTCTTTTAGGGTTACAATGCGATTACGGACAAGCCCGTAGGTATAGTTCGACTTGCCTACTTTCCTGAAATTGTCAAACGCACGATCCACTGATCGCATTGCCTCACGTTGTTGTATGAGGAGTTTGTCCATGGTTGCTGGATCCGACTCGAAGGACAAAGTTGTTTGATGTTGGTCGAGGGTGGTAACTGATTTCACAATTTGACTGGATTTTAGTCAGTTTATTTGTCTCAAGCTAATTATTCTAATGGACATTTGTGCCAACGGTTTGGTATTCTGACGTCGCGATCAAAGCGCGCATGTAATAGTATAAATTTAAGGTCGATGTACGCAAGCGCGAATCGGTTGGTTTGTTGGTTTGGCGGAAAGTGGTGTCAGCGAGGGTGACGTCAAACAAGCCGATCGCCAGCACATGAGTGTGCAGACATCAAGCACGGATCCAACCGTCGAGCAGACATCTCAGATGTTTTTTTCGTTTGTGGATATCACATTCGCAAATGGCCCGGCTGCACCTAGAATTATCAATTGGACGGTCCGGGAAAAGTACACTGGGAGCGATCATCAGTTCATTAGTTTTAGGTTAGGGAAAAACCCAGACGATAGGACAATTATGCCACGCGATGGCTGGATGGTGAACACATTAGACAAAGAACTGTAGCGACTTAACGCACTCACGTGCAAGCCGATGCAAACGTGTTGCAACATTGCTTCGGTACACGTTTGCCGAAAACAGTCGCCGGCCAGCCTCTCCCGTTTTTGCGATTACCGCTGCGCTTTTGTTCGCCGGGCCTATAAGAAGGACCCCGAACAGACCAGCGACACAGTTAGTTTTCTCGAGTATCGTGTGCACGACGTAAGCATAATAAAACCCTCTTTGTGAGTGAGGACCCTCTTCCCGACTGAAGATCCACACCACAGCAGAAAACAGGATGTCTGGAAAGGAGAAGAAGACGACGTGATGATACAGGCTCAGGAATTTACACCCCAGGAACTTCTACAAGCAGTGAAGAGAATAAAAAGTGGAAAGGCACCAGTGCCGGATGGTATTCCAGATGTATTGGGACATTGAATAAGTTCTCGCTGTTTGAGAACAAATGGTGTTGCCGGTCCTATCTGCGCACAGTTTTTGGGGGGGGGGACTCATTTTTTTAGTAGTGCGATAACATTGTAAGGAATTCCGAGCATTTCGTCTCGCTGGCGCATAAACAGTTTGCTGTGCAATCGAGTTAGACATGGAGAGTTTTGTCCCGAAAAAAGAGCTTTTGCGGGGAGTCTTGATGCATGATTTTTTTCGGAAGAAATCTGCAGCAGAGGCTCACAGAATTTTGAAGGAGACATACGGAGAGCATGCGTTATCGGAAACAACCTGCAGAGATTGGTATTGGCGCTTCAAAAACGGTCATTTTGACCTGGAGGATAAAGAACGCACTGGGGCGCCAAAAAATTTGAACACGAGGAGCTGGATGCGTTACTCCTTCAGGACTCGTGCCAAACTTTAGTGGAACTAGGAGAGTCATTAGGAGTTGCCGACAAAATTGTCTCAAAACGGTTAAAGTCAATAGGAATGATCCAGAAACAGGGTTATTGGGTCCCCTATCAGCTGAAGCTGCGCGACGCGGTGCGCCTGGGAGAAGACATAAGAAAGACCCTCGGTTCAGGCATACCTTGAAAGCCCGAAATGGGAAATTCTACCCCACCCGCCATACTCTCCAGACATCGCCCCTTCGGACTACCACCTGTTCCGGTCGATGAGCAATAGCCTGACGGACCAGCACTTCCGTTCTTATGAGGACGCGGAAAAATGGGTCGATTCCTGGATTGCCTCAAAAGACGCTTCGTTTTTCCGGAGGGGAATTCAAATGCTGCCGGAGAGATGGGAAAAAGTAGTGGCCAGTGATGGCCAAAACTTTCAATAACAGGTTTTTCCCTAAAAGTTTTTATTAAACTTTAATTATGAGGAAAAAACAGCGAGAACTTATTCAATGTCCCAATAACATTGAAGGTACTCGCGGAAAGTTGTCCTCGACGATTTCTTCGTACGTACAATACCTGCGCAAAAGAAGCATACTTCGCAATGCCATGGAAAGTGCAAAAGCTTGTGTTAAATGCTAAGCCCAACAACCCCCTGGGTGATCCAAGCGCGTACAGGCCACTCTGTTTGATAAACGGAGTGGCAACACTGTACGAGCGACTCATCCAGGAGAAATTATCGAGAATATATGAAGGACAGGGAGGGTTTTCGGATAGGCAATACGGTTTCAGGCCGGGCAGATCCACCACGGACACCATTAAGACAGTAAAAAATAAAATTAATAAAGAGTGGAACACTACCTGGAAAAAAGTAAAGTGCAGACTTTTTATGACGATAGACGTTAAAAACGCGTGTAATACCGTGAGTTGGCATATCATAAAAGAGTAAATAGATAAAAATATACGTGTAAGATAGTGCCTACCAACACAAACCAATTTGCTCGAACAACTCGAGCCACGAATAGGTCGGTGCGGGAGAGGGGAGACCGACCGATCACACATCTCAACAGGAGACGCAGACAGTGAGCTACAGGCACTGAAGAGATACACCAGATACACTTTGATATCTTAAAATTCGGCATTGTCGTTGATTCAGGTAGCCGTGAGGTGCATAATGAGTTATGTAACGGGAGTGACTTAAATTATTGTACCAAATATAATGTTACAGAATTCGTACTACATCATCACACATCGTAAAAGGAATCATTTACATTCCATCATCCTCTTAAGTTATAAGCTGATAACTTAAAAATGAACGACAAACGATGGAGAAAGTCCGAGTTCAATTCCATTTCGCCACAGAAGCTTTGTATACCAAGACGACCAGTATTATGGTTAAATCTATCCAAGTACTGCAACAAGAACAAATATTTTTGTTTCGAAAGGGAATGAATGAGGATGAAGAGGATCAACCAATTTGCCACCACGTGGAATTGGCCAAATTTGGATAAAAGAGGGAAACAGAGGATAGCTATGGTTTCATTGAACGTTGATCTGCGAAAACTATACTTCGATGAAGAGGGTAATGTAGTGTTCAACGGATATTATTTAGAAGAATTCGTCCTCTCCCAACCTACTCCAACCGCATTCAGCGATCCTCTAATGGCTCTTTCTCGAGAAACTTCGACCCAATCAATGGCAAAGAGTATGGTGTTAGAAAAATTTTCAAACAAAAACCAAAACGCGAGATCATGGCTTAGTTTATTTGTGCTCGAATGTCAAAGATTTATAGTAGAAGAAACTCAATTTCCGGAGATTTTGAAACCATTGTTAGAGGGACCAGCCATAGATTGGTTCACATCCATATTTAAAACCTATGACCAAACCTTGGAGTTTTTGGGAAAGTTCTTTTCTTGCAACATTTGGTGACAAATCGTGGTCAGAAATTGAATACGCCTATTCTTTTCGCTGGATATGTGGACCATACTTAGATTTTGCATTGAAAAAACGAAACCTATTAATAGACGCAGATCCGGAATTAAGTATCAGTTCGCAAATCAATTTTATCGTTATTGCTCTACCAATCTTTGTTCGAACACATCTTCAGAAACAGGAATTGAAAACAATAGAAAATTTAATGAATAGCCTGAGTCACCTTCGTCCAATATCAAACAGGAACAGCTCAAACATAGTAGTAAATAAACAAAATCGAAATTTCGATCCATGTCGCATTTGCGATAAAATCGGTTATAAAAATAGATTTCATCCGGAGGAAAGATGTAGAAATGCAAAATCAGCAATTATCAAATCTGCCGAGGCAAAAAACTAGATAGCGTCCCACTTATAAGACTAAATGTTAGCGTAAATTATACGAAAAAGGCAACTGCACTCTACGATACGGGAGCAAATATGTCTCTAATTAACTATTCATTTTATAAAAAATTAAAAATGAAAAAAAAATAAGTGAGATCGCAACGGTTAAAACAATGGGCGGTCTAGCAATCACTGAGGGAAAGGTATTTCTGAGATTAAAAATATTCAAAATAGAAAAAATACCGCCATTTTTAATCATGAAAAATGATTTATTTGAAGAAGATTTGTTGCTAGACTTAGACTGCATAAAGTCATTCCGATTGTGTCAAAATGAGTAACTTGAAATTTCCCAAAATATAAGTTCGGACCAAAGGGTTGATTGTGTAAAATTAAACTATGCTGTGAATAATAATAATAATAATAATAATAATAGTAATAAAGATGTTAGTCTAAATAGTGTTAAAACTGGCGCCGCGACTCCCCGCTCACCAGACGGCGCTGACCGTCACTAGTCGCGGGCGACTCTCGCGATCACCGCTCTCTTCCTGGTTCTTCTTCTTGATTCTACTTTGTAAGAAACACGTGGTAGAAATAAAGTTCTTCTGTGCAATATCTAAAAGTACTCTGTGCGTGTTCACCTGAACCTACCCGACAACTTCCTACGTGCGCTTATCAAATAGTTTGTTAGATAAATACGATGCAGTCTTCGCAAAGAAAAAGTTTGATATAGGTACAGTTAGAAACTTCGAAGCAAGAATAAAATTAACGGAAAATAGATACATATCAAGAAAACCATGTAAGCGCCCGATACCCGATAAAGTAGAAATAGAGTTACAAATAAAGAAATTACTGGAAGCGAGATTGATTGAAGAGTCTTATAGTTCTTATGCCTCACCAGTGACTTTGGTATACAAGAAAGAGGAAGGAAGAAAATCGCGACTATGCGTGGGTCATTCCATGTCAAATCGACCAGTGGTTGGAATCGACCAATTTTGACTTGGATGAATTTCGGTCAGAACTTTTCTTTTATGGATGAAGGAAAAGCACGGAGAAATGGCAGAGGCGATTATGAGGTTCGTCCTGAAGAGGATGGACAGGGAGATGGGCAGGGAGATAGAGCAGAGGGACAGGCGGATGGACAGGGAGTTAGAGCGGATGGGGAAAGCTGTTATTGCGATGGTGACGAAGTGGATGAAGGAGATAGTGAAGGAGGTAGGAAGAAAGGAGCGGGAGGTCGAGGAGCTGAGAGGTATACTGGAGGGAGAGAGGAAAGAGAGAGAGAGGATGGAGGAGAGGTTAAGGAGAATTGAAGGGAGAACGAGGAAGCTGGAGTCAGAAGAGAAGAAAGGAGAAGGGAAAATGGAGGAGAGGACAGAGCGAGGCGAAGAGAGAAAGGGGAAGCTGGAGACTGAGGAAAGGAAAGGAGAAGGGAGGATGGAGAAGACGACGGAGCGAGGAGAAGAAGGAAAGGGGATGATGGAGACAGAGGAGAAGAAACGAGAAGGAAGAAGGGAGGAGAAGACAGTGCAAGGTGAAGAAAGAAAAGGGAAGCTGGAGAAAGGGGAGAAGAATGGAGAGAGGAGGGTGGAAGAAGAGTTGACCGAGAGGTTGAGGAGGATAGAAGTCTGGAAGGAGCAGAAGGAAATAGAAGGAAGAAGGAGGAATATGATTGTGAAGGGGGTGAGGAGAGGAGCAGAGGGGAGAAGGGAGGAGATACGGGAGTTAATGGGAGAATTGGGGGTGGAAGGGGAGGTGGAGGAAATCAGGGAGCTGGGAAGGAGAGGAAGGGAAGGGGGAGACGAAAGGGGAATGGTGATAGACAGGATGAAAAGTGTAGCGGGAAAGGAAGAAGTGATGGCGAAGAGGTGGAAAATGAGGGGAAAAGGAGTAAGGATAGAGGAGGATCGTACATGGGAAGAAAGGAGGATGAGGTGGAGGGTAGTGGAAAAGGCATGGGAGGAAAGGAGGAAGGGGAAGAGGGTGTGGATGGGAGATGGAAGGATCAGAATACAGGGGACATGGTGGAGGTGGGAGGAAGAGAAGAGGGTGTGGCGGGAGGAGGAAAGGAGTGATAGGAGGGAGGGGGGAGAAGAGAAGAAAGGGCCTGGTGAGAGAAAGGAGTAGGGGAAGGGGCAGAGGAGGGGGGCGAAGGGGGCCAATTGGCGAGAAGGAAGGAAGCAGAGGAAGAAATGCAGGCAGAGGGGAAGTGGAAGTCCAAGGAGAGCCGATGGAGACTGGGACGCATGTGCAGGATTGTTGTTTTGTAAATTGTATGGGCATGCATAATGATTGTTGTTTTGGTTTGTAAGGTGTATAAGTCGCAAACCCGGAAGGGCAGCGAGAAAAGATATATATATGAGGCATTATATGCCAAATCGGACACTTTCGGACCTCACCCCCTTCGATTTTTTTAAAATTTTTTTATGTTTTTAAGACTGATGAAATACGCGTTCATGATTTTTTTCAGATTTTTTTGACCATCCGTTTCGAAAATATGAATTTTCTTAAAATTGGGGCTAATTTTTTTTAAATACTCATAACTTTGCAAAAATGGAGCAATTTGATCGTTCTTTTTTTCAAAATTTGTGTTTTTGAATGCTCTTTCAAGAAAAAAATATGATTTTTATCGAAATAGTTTATTTCATTGTTTAATTTTTATTTAAAGCACAAAATATTTTATATCTCAAAACATGTCCCCTTCGATTTTTTTGAAAAAATTCTCAAATAAACTTTGATGAATGTAAGAACTAAAAAAAATTTCCCATCGTGGGGAAACTCTTTGTTCTATTTTTTTTCTATATTCGAAAATATCCATTCTATCAAATCGTATGTTCCGTTTCAATGGAAAATGTTTTTTTTCGAGATGTATGCCCCGTCCGATTTTATTGAAAAAATTCTCGAAAATACTTGGATGGATATAAGAACTTTTAAAATTTGTCCGGTCGTGGGGAAACGTTTCGTTCTATTTTTTTTCTTTATTCGAAAATATCTATTCTGTCACATCGTATATTCCATTTCAATGGAAAATGTTTTGTATCTCAGAACATGTCCCCTACGATTTTTTTGAAAAAATTCTCAAAGAAGCTTTGATGCGTGTAAGAAATTGAAAAAATTTCCCATCGTGGGGAAACGTTTTGTTCTATTTTTTTTCTTTGTTCGAAAATATCTATTCTGTCACATCGTATGTTCCATTTCAATGAAAAATGTTTTTTATCTCAGAACATGTCCCCTTCGATTTTTTGGAAAAAATTCTCAAAGAAGCTTTGATGCATATAAGAACTTAAAAAATTTGTCCGATCGTGGGGAAACTCTTCGTTCCATTTTTTTTCTTTATTCGTAAATATCTATTCTGTCACATCGTATGTTCCATTTCAATGAAAAATGTTTTTTATCTCAGAACATGTCCCCTTCGATTTTTTGGAAAAAATTCTCAAAGAAGCTTTGATGCATATAAGAACTTAAAAAATTTGTCCGATCGTGGGGAAACTCTCCGTTCTATTTTTTTTCTTTATTCGAAACTGTCTATTCCGTCACGTATTCTGTTCGTTTTGGTGGTTAAATTGAAATGGAACATACGATGTGACAGAACAGATATTTTCAAATAAAGAAAAAAAATAGAACGGAGAGTTTCCCCACGATGGGAAATTTTTTTTAGTTCTTACATGCATCAAAGTTTATGTGAGAATTTTTTCAAAAAAATCGAAGGGGACATGTTTTGAGATAAAAAACATTTTTCATTGAAATGGAACATACGATGTGACAGAATAGATATTTTCGAACAAAGAAAAAAAATAGAACAAAACGTTTCCCCACGATGGGAAATTTTTTCAAGTTCTTACACGCATCAAAGCTTCTTTGAGAATTTTTTCAAAAAAATCGGACAGGGCATACATCTCGAAAAAAAACATTTTTCATTGAAACGGAACAAACGATTTGAGAGAATGGATATTTTCGAAAAAAGAAAAAAAATAGAACGAAGAGTTTCCCCACGATCGGACAAATTTTTTAAGTTCTTACATGCATCAAAGCTTCTTTGAGAATTTTTTCAAAAAAATCGTAGGGGACATGTTTTGAGATACAAAACATTTTCCATTGAAATGGAATATACGATGTGACAGAATAGATATTTTCGAACAAAGAAAAAGAATATAACAAAACGTTTCCCCACGATGGGAAATTTTTTCAAGTTCTTGCACGCATCAAAGCTTCTTTGAGAATTTTTTCAAAAAAATCGGACAGGGCATACATCTCGAAAAAAAACATTTTTCATTGAAACGGAACAAACGATTTGAGAGAATGGATATTTTCGAAAAAAGAAAAAAAAATAGAACGAAGAGTTTCCCCACGATGGGAAATTTTTTTTAGTTCTTACATGCATCAAAGTTTATTTGAGAATTTTTTCAAAAAAATCGAAGGGGACATGTTTTGAGATATAAAATATTTTGTGCTTTAAATAAAAATTAAACAATGAAATAAACTATTTCGATAAAAATCATATTTTTTTCTTGAAAGAGCATTCAAAAACACAAATTTTGAAAAAAAGAACGATCAAATTGCTCCATTTTTCGCAAAGTTATGAGTATTTGAAAAATATTAGCCCGAATTTTAAGAAAATTCATATTTTCGAAACGGATGGTCAAAAAAATCTGAAAAAATTCATGAACGCGTATTTCATCAGTCTTAAAAACATAAAAAAATTTAAAAAAAATCGAAGGGGATGAGGTCCGAAAGTGTCCGATTTGGCATGGAATGCCTCATATATAGATTCCCGACTAGAAATTCTAACTGGGCACACGTTAGGTCCTAATGCGGCTAGCCTAATTTTCTTTTAAGCCCCAATGGGGCAGCCCCATCAGGTCCGCATTGGATGTGTAACGCGAAATACGAGCGCCTTCCTAACCGGGAAAGGCGCATTAGGGCCGTCTTAGGAAAGCCGCATTAGGGCCGTCTTAGGAAATGCGCAGTAGGGCCGTCTTAGGTTTTGCCAATGACTATCCAATGAGGTCAACCCCATTAGGCCCATATTAGAACAGCCTTATTAGGGTGTCATTGGGAGACATGAATAATTTTCATATATATATATAGGAACTTTGCTGGTAGAATTGGGTTGGTTTATTAGCGAATGAAATAAAGCTGTTTTAGTTACAATTTTTAATTTATTAATGAATATTGGAAAAAGTATGTAATAAGAAAAATTAGGGAATTATATAATAAAACAAAGAATTATAATTTATTAAATATCGTCGATATCAATCTTGATGTAAGATTGAAGCATCTTCATCCGGTTGCATTTTACTCTTCTGGCGTAACCCTCCGAATACGGTGCCGGAGTCATTTTTGACTCGCAATCCGAGAGCAGTGAGGCACACACTGTCATGGTTGGCGGCAACCGCCGAACGGCGTGAGAGTGTGCGTTATCGCTTTCGCGCGGCGACACATCCGGCTTAACGTTGTCCCATCACATGCGATGTAATACGGAAAAGAAATTTAGTTCGCCACAGATCTCTGAACAGTTCGCACCTTTGGGCTATAGGGTCAACGGGAAGAATAATTTTAATAAATTCCACTATACAAGGAAACAACGTACGCGATATTCATTTTGTCCTGGGAGTAACAACCGTTACTCAACACCTGTCATAAATGTACAAGACATGTGTGTGGTAACCATTCTGCACAAACTTGTACAATTACGTGAACGTTTGAAGTTGAAACGTTGAACGTGAAGTTTACTACGAGACGAATGAAGATAAAAATGAATTGTAAAAAATAAAAAAAAATAAAATTATATTTTTTGTACATCGGCTTATTACTCAATGTGTATATACAGGGTCTTTCTTTTAACTCGGAACGCTCGATATAGTGAAAACGCTAACGTGGCAACAGCGCTAGACTTGATACACGCGCCGCCGGGGACAGTGCGCCGGCGGTGCCGACACTCTTGACCGTATCGACTCTAGCGCTGTTGCCACGTTAGCGTTTTCACTAGATCGAGCGTTCCGAGTTAAAAGAAAGACCCTGTATGTAGCCAGAAACCCGAAACTCCGCGACAGACTGCTGTTCCAACTCCTTTGAATTATCCGACAATGTAGATTACCCAGTAGTAGTGTGTCCGTGAGACTTTTGGGCTCGAGCAAGCGTTTCATGAGTCACATATCGGTGAGGAGCTCGAGCGACTTAAGAATGTATTAGTGAATGTCTGTGTGACGAGTCAGAACTGACTCCGTCTTCGTACTTTAGGTGCAGTACACTTTTATTACGTCGTTGTCCGTCAGGGTATTTTCGGAAAAAGTTGATGAAAACGATGCTAGAAGAAGAAATCTTATTTGATTTAAATAGTTTTTTTTCATAAATCCTAATTAATTAACGCAAATCGTATAAATAGAAACATGGTAACGTACCTTTGATAATAATAAATAAATTCGTATTTCGGAAAATGAATCATTTTCCCTCCGATGCTTTCACAGGATTGAACTTTAACGCAAGTTCTCGCGTCAAACAAGCCCATTGCCGTATATCTTGGATGTCATTATTCTGTGCAGGCTCTTTTCCTATCTCATTGTTCATAATAATCTGATGATGATGCACGAGAGTGTCTTCTTCATCTGTTCTGATACGTACTGTATCCTGTTTATTTCTTTCGTCTTTCTGTGCTGATTCGTCAGCAGTATCATTATTATTATTTATTTGTAAATTTAATAACACATTCTCATTGTCTTTCGAAACGTTTCCAATGCCCGATGAGTTACAATTTTCTGAAATTGCAATTCCACATTCTTCGTAAATCCTCGAGTCGATGTTTTTTGCCATCACGGATATTTCGGAATTTGCAAAATCTGCACACTGTTGATCACTCGATAATAATTTACGCCGCTCACGAAGTCGTTCGACTCTAAGACGTGTGAGTTCACGAGTTCTCAGCGCTCGCATATCATCCGACATCGTCGAGGATAACCAAATAGTCGAGTCGAGGATAAAGTTCTTCAAATACTAGTGAAATCCCCGATAATTAATAAAAACTATATATTAAATCAAAATACAAAGTTCGTGTTCGTAGGTCGTAATTTCGTGTCCGTTCGTCTTCGTAGACTTTCTTCGACTGTCGCAGCTCTTAACGACTGCACGTGCGTTCGACAACCGTACAATGTTATCGCATCGGGTTCGTCGCGCTCTTTTGTTCGGTCGGCCCTTGGACGCACACACACACACACACACGCGCGCGGGCGCGCGCGTTCGCTCGCTCTTAGCCATTCAATCCTTCATTCCACATATATATACATATATGCATACCTCTTGTGCCAGTAAGGTTATAATTGAATTAAAATTCAAATTTTTCTGTATATAATATGTTGCAGTAAAACCTCAGAAATATAATATTAATATTATTCGCTTCATTAGAAAATATATGTATTAGATACTGTATGCTTTAAATTAGCAATCTGATGGAAGAATATTTTTTATCTTATTGAAAGCGATAATGTAATATATATGTATAACTGCTGTACGCATATTGTGCTGACCTTTAGCCGTCACAATCAAAATAATTTAATTTATTCTATAAAAATATAATTAAAACTCTCAGAGTTAAACGTATTTGTTATTTGGCATATATATATAATAATTATAATAATTTCGCCCAACTTGGGTGTACGCACGACCACACCATTTAGGCTACGTACGGCAATTGTTAGGAGTGCCTAAGTTAGGCGTCAATTGTTTCTTCCCAATAAGGGCCTAATGCGGTAACGATTAGGCTTGCCCCATTTAGGTATGCCTAATCGTTTCCACATTCGGCCCGCATTTGTCTTTAGGCATGCCTACTTGAATTTCTAGTCGGGTTATCGCGGATTAAATAAAATCACAGTTCCGGAGGGCTATCCATTCCCAAGAATAGATGATCTGATTACTCGTGTAGGGAAGTGTATTTACTTCTCGAGGTTAGACATCAATTTGGCGTTCTGGTCAATACCGTGTTACGAGCCCCGACGAAAGGGAGGGGGGAGTGGTGTGGTGCATTTATGCAGCACGCGGGGAAAAGTTTGGTTTTCTGACCTGCTCCGGGTCGTGGTCGAAGTGGCGCCGGGCCTGAGCTCGGTGACCGCGTTCTAGCACGGCTGATGGGGCCTGGTCAGGGGAGTTTTTAGGTAAAGGGAAAAGGAAAAGGGAAAGGGAGTGTATTCCACGTACGATAAGCGACTCAGGGTCGCTCGGGTTACACACGTGTTTGCGGTCTTACTGGGAAACGAATCCTATACCGACGACTTGAAACGGTTGCTGACCGCCTCGCACAGTTCGACCTGGCACGTGACGAATCCTATACCGACGACTTGAAACGGTTGCTGACCGTCACTGCCTTCGGTGTCTATCCGCGCACTCGAATCCTGGTAACAATCGTTACTCGGCTGACCTCGTGCTTGGTGCGAATAGACGGTCGCGCGTGTTCCGGAGTAACGTAAGTTACCCTAAACTGTACAAAATTGTGGGGAGTAGGAGAAAAGGAAGGAGGATGTCGGGGTATTCGAAATGTTTGGATCTGCTGGTAGCGAAAATGCAGATCCTGTGGGCCCTAGCTTTATCGTAGATTTAAGATTAAAGGTTCGGAAGGAACCTTTGTGGCGCGCGTACTTGAACGTTAATAAGGAGGACGGGTTTCTATTATTGAATTGAATGGACTCAATTGAATATAAAACTATACACTATATTCTTTGTTGAAAAATAATACAAACAAAAGAAAAACTATGAACTATATTCTCAAACGAGTTTACTATAAACTATATTCTTTGGTAAAATAATTATAAACGAAGATTTTACTATAAACTACTAACCCGTGAGGTTAGGCTCAATGTTCGACAATGGTTATTGCTCAATCAGGCCTGGCCTGGTTTTGCCGTAGCCCTCTCTAGCCGAGGACTTGGATATGGAAATTTGCTCGAAAGGAACTAATGTCCGATCTTGCTGGAGACACTTTAGTTATAAGAGGTTATGGAACAACTAACTTACTTCTCAGATGCGGTTCTGAACAACGATTCGTTAACGCGACTATACTGAGTAAGAGTGCTCCCCGAGTCCTTCAGGACCGGGGTTTTTATACTGTGTTTTCTGAGTAAAGTGGGAGGAAAATAGAGCGGGACTTGCTCTGGTTGGGTAGTTGCGTTACAGGAGATCTAGGCGGGAAACTCTCTGGTTGGGTGGCTGCGTTGCAGGATCTCTAGGCGGCAAACTGCTCCTTAGCGGCAAGCTGTTCCCTGGCGGGAAAGTGTTCCTTGGGGGAAAAGTGTGGAAGACAAGGAGGCTCCTGAGTGGAGGGAGGGAAGGAGACGGCTAGAGTTGACCTACGTCTTGACGAAGGCCAGGCCCTCGTCCTTATCTTTATACCAGCAGAGCGTTCTCATCTCCAAATGAGGGCTAAATTCCACGGACATGTTGAGAAGGAATATTGGAAAATCTATATATATAGGAATTTCGCACGTAACAACCGTTACGCGCAAAAGATAAATATAAAACTGCCTTCGTCACACACGACGGTCACTGGCAATGGCCATGCCTTCCATTTGGTTTACAATCGGCTCCGGCAATATTCCACCGAATACTGTCAACTATTATTAGACAAAATAACTTAGACACTTTTGCAATCAATTATATTGACGACATTTTGATATTTTCAAAAAATTATGATGAACACTTACAACACATTAAACAAACACTACGAGTTTTACATGAACAAGGTTTGATATTAAACACGAAGAAATGCAGTTTTGCAAAAAAAGAAGTTACGTATCTAGGCCACACAATATCAAATAATAGTGTGCAACCATTTAATGATCATTTAATAGCTATTAAAAAAATTCCGATTCTGAAAACGAGAAAACAAGTTAGACAATTTTTGGGAAAAGTAAATTTTTATCTGAAATATATACCTAGATCTTCAATTATCTCGGACCCTTTATATAATCTCTTAAAAAAAAAATGTTCATTTTGAGTGGTCTCCAAAATGTCAGGACAGTTTTGATAGGATTAAGAATTTTTTATGTGAAGTACCAATTCTAGCAATATTTGATCGTAGTAAACCAATTCACCAATATACAGATCCTCGTTTAGAAGGTGTGGGTGCAATAGTAAAATAACCACAAGAAGATGACACTCTTAATCCTTTTAGTGCCGAGCGCCAAACGGGTGCCTATGCGAAGATAACCGAACGAATTTGACGATTTTACTAAGGTATAGGAAAACGCTCATAAAAACCTAACTAAGAATGATATTTAAAAAGTTCAAAATGCAGCGTATTTGGGAAGAAAGGGAGAATAATGTAATGCCAATTACATTTCAATAGTTAGTGAAAATCACACGAAAAACATGAATAGAGACCTGATGAAAAACGTAAAAACAGGTTGCTTTTCTTCAAACAGTATTTTCATAGAAGAGCAGTCATCATTTGATCACTGTTTTATGTATATCACGTAGTATGAAGTATAACTATAACATTTTTAATTATTTTTAACAAAATAACCAATATCGGTCCTGGGAACAGAAGCATAACTGCACGGTGCACGGCAAACGTCAGGCAAACCTATTACAGATGAAGTGGATCGTGTAGGTGGTACACAAAAAGTTTTGTCCAAAAACAATTTTTTTAATTTTCTTGCAATGAGATTAAACCATTGTGGGGTTCGGAGTCTCCTATAAGAAAGTGAATGCGAAAAGGATCGGGCAGAGACGAGAGATGGCGTAAGGTGTGCGAGGCCCTTAGCCATAATTAAGTAACGAAAACAGAGAGAGCGCCGGTGGCCCAGTGTGTATGGTGCCGGCCTGCGGATCCAAAGGTTGCGGGTTCGATTCCCGCACCGGTGCGTTAATTTTTCTGTCCCGATCCTACACCATTTATAACGATTTCTAAATTTATTTTGAGGTTGTTAAGTGTGGCAATAATTCCCGCGATTGATACGCGAGCGCCTGAGTTCCGGTGGCGCTCCTTTGCCGCGTTTTTCCTTAGCGCAGCGGAAGCGGTAGGACGAAGGATCGCGAGTTCTCTTCTTCTCCGAGCTAGCGCGGTGTCAAGACGCAAAGTGTGTGTGAGAGCTTTTATAGAAAGAAAATATATTGCAACATTAAAGCGAACATTTGTGCTTTACCGAACCCCTCCTCACAGAAACGATCGAAAAACCTAACAGGTTATGGGCCCAGGGCACGAGTAAATTAAATCAAAAATTCGGTCGATCAAGAAGTGAGGTTAGGATTACACGCGCCACGTGTTCGGCATAAAGCGAAAATGAATATAGGAAAGATAGACCACATCCAACGCCTGAACAGCACAAACTACGAGACATGGAAGATCCAAATGAGAAGCGTACTCAGGTATAATGATTTGTGGGGCTATATCGACGGAACCATAGTAAAACCTGAAGAAAATGCTGAAGAATGGATCACAAAGGACACTAAGGCGCTGGATGTAATTACGCTCAGCATACAAACTGATCAATACAATCATATCAAAAAGACAAATACATCGAGGGAAGCATGGGAAGCGCTTAAAAGTACGTATGAATCAAAAACTCCTATGCGGCAATGTGTATTATTCAATCAGTTGTATCGGCTAAGAAAGACAAATGAACAGACAATGTCTCAATATATAAACGACTTCATGAGAATAGCTGAACAACTCGAGGAGTGCAATATGAAAATACCGGAGAATCTCCTGTCGATCTGGCTCCTAAACTCACTGCCAAGTGAGTATGAAACAATAAGTATAGCAATACAGTCAAGAGACACGATGCCACTGTTAGAGGAACTAAAAACGAAGTTACTTGAAGAAGAAGCAAGAAAATTAGAAAGTACGAAGGAACATGATACAGAAAAAGAAGAGGACGCCCTACTTACTAAACGACACACCGCGCAGAAGAAGCCACATGAACATATACCAACAACGCAAAGGAAAAATTACAAGTGCTATAATTGTGGTAAGATGGGACACGTATCCAAACACTGCAGGTTCAGGCAAAATGGAAAAAGATATGAAAGCAGAGCAGATGCCATGATTGCCATCGCTTTAAAGGCCAATGATGAAAATTTGAATACATGGTGTCTTGATAGTGGTGCGACAACCCACATGTGTAATAACAGAGAAAAATTTGAATACCTAAACCCCCAGCAGACAACCAAAGTTTATACAGCCACAAACAACTGCATCGACTCAAGAGGAAAAGGCAGTGTAAGTTTGCAGATACAAACTGATACCAAAGAAACACGTACAATAAAATTAAAAGACGCTATGTTTGTACCAAACTTTAAAAATAATCTACTATCTGTATCAAATATTACAGAAAATGGATACAGAGTAACCTTTTACAGAGATCATGCCAGAGTGATAAGAAAGAATGGATCAACAGTGCTTACCGCCAATAAGGAAAATGGGCTGTACATAGTAACGGAGGATCGAAATGAGTATGCAGGGATAACAGAAATCCACAAAGATGCCTTGACGAAATGGCATAACAGGCTAGGACATATAAATTTCAAAGACATAAAAAGAATGAGGGACATGGTTGAAGGGTTAGATAAGAACTTAAGTGATGCGTCACATCAATGTGAGGTGTGCCACAAATGCAAAATACACCAACAACCCTATAAGGCATCGACGAGACGAGAAACCAACGTATTAGGACTTGTACATAGTGACATTTGTGGCCCCATACAAATAAAGTCCCTGGGGGGCGCCAGATACTTTGCAACGTTCATTGACGATAAAACCAGGTACATTGAAGTGGCAATGCTCAAACAAAAATCAGACATTTTTCAAGCCTTTAAGGATTATAAATGCAAGGTTGAGAAACAGACAGGAAAACAGATCAAGAAACTACGTACAGACAACGGTAAAGAATACTTATCGAGTGAATTTAGCAATTTTCTTAGGAGCGAAGGGATAACAAGGGAGCTGTCTGTTGAATACACCCCTCAGCAAAATGGAGTGGCTGAGAGGGCGAATAGAACCCTGGTGGAGATGGCGCGGTGCATGATACTACAAGCAAAGGTACCGTTCACTCTATGGGCTGAGGCTGTCAATACGGCTGCCTATATAAGAAACAGGTGTCCAACAAGCGCTCTGAGTGGCACCACCCCATTTGAAGAGTGGACAGGAAGAAAACCATATATAGGATTTATGAGAATATTTGGAAGCCGAGTCATCGCATTGAACAAACGACATACGTATAACAAATTCGCACCGAAGGGAAGAGAATTGGTTCTGGTGGGATACTCACAAGAAGCTAAAGCATACAGGCTCTGGGAAAGAGGGACAAATAAGATTGAAAAACACAGAGATGTAAGATTCATAGAAGACAAAGAAATGGAACCTCTAGAAGAAGAAAAAGAGCTTTTCAAATTTACACTACATGACGAAGAAATTGAAGAGAACGCTGATGAACAAGTGGATGAGGAGAAGACACCCCAAACTGAAACCTCACAAAGAATAGCAGCAGCAAATATACGCAGAGGACCAGGCCGCCCCAAAATTGAAAGGACTGGAAGAAGGGGGAGGCCGAGAAAAATATTCTCGTCAAATCCTACCCAGGAGGAAATATCTATAGAACCAAAGACGTTTGGTGAAGCCACAAGTGGATCAGACCAGGACTTATGACTAGAGGCGATGCAAAACGAATATGACGCCCTGACTGAAAATAAAACCTGGACACTGGTAAGTCGACCAAAAACAAATAAAGTCTTAAAATGCAAGTGGGTTTTTAAGGTTAAGAAGCATCAAGACGGCACGATTGAAAGATACAAGGCCAGATTGGTTGCGAGAGGAGATCAGCAAATACCAGGAATCGATTTCGACGAGGTCTTTGCACCTGTCGCGCGGTTGGAGACAGTCCGAGCCCTCCTCGCATCGAGTGTGACCAGACACATGTATGTCCATCAACTGGACGTAGTAACGGCCTATGTCCAGGGAGACCTGCACGATGACGTATATATGGAGCAACCGGAAGGATTTGAGCGAGCCGGACAACGAGACAAAGTGTGCAAGTTAAACAAGCCATTATATGGACTTAGACAAGCAGGCCGTGAGTGGTATTGTAAACTAGATAACTATCTGATTGCACTAGGCTTTAAGAACACAGTAGTGAATCCATGTCTGTATGTAGATAGTAAGAAAGATAGCGATATTATAATAATTGTATACGTCGACGATTTATTAGTAGCGAGCGCGCATTTATCTGACATAGTAAATATAAAGGAAAGACTGAAATGTGATTTTAAAATGAAGGATTTAGGCAACGTGAGTGAAATTTTAGGATTACGAGTAGAGAGACAGGGCGAGCTCGGAAGTATTAGAATAACACAGAGAAATTACATAGAAAATATGTTGGATAGATTCAAAATGAGTGACTGTAAAACGATAGGCACACCCTTGGAAACAAATGCAAATGTAGATGTAACGAAGAGTGAAATTTGTGCGAATGAGGACAAAATAGATGAAGTGCCTTATAGAGAATTGGTAGGAAGTCTGATATATCTCGCCAATGCGTCTCGGCCAGATATAGCGTATGCAGCTAGCTTTTTAAGTCGTTTTTGCAATGAGCCGAAGAACGTATATTGGAAGATGGCGAAAAGAGTATTGAGGTACTTAAAAGGGACTATCGATTACGGGATACATTACCGAGAAGGAGCGGATAGTTTAGTAGGATATGTAGACTTCGATTGGGGGGGAGATGCAAGCGACAGACGTTCAAATACGGGTTATGTGATATTTCTAGCCGGAGGTCCAATTAGTTGGAATAGTAAAAAGCAGCGGACGGTTGCCCTATCCAGCATGGAGGCGGAATACATGGCGTTGTCCGACATAACCAAAGAAATAATATACATAAGAAGTTTGTTAGAGCATATCCGGTACCGTAGTGTATTAACCGAAGCGACTGAAATTTTCTGTGATAACCAAAGTGCAATAAGTCTCTGCAAGAACAGCGTATACCATGGTCGAAGCAAACACATCGACATAAGGTACCACTTCTCGCGAGAGGTACAAGAACGAGGCGACATTAGTGTAAAATACATTCCGACAAATGAAATGGCTGCTGATGTACTTACGAAAGCTGTACCAAAGACTAAGCACGACGAATGTGTAAAATTGCTGAGACTGAGCGAATAGAGAAAATGCGTGCGTATTAATGCGGAAATTAAGGGGGAGTGTTAAGTGTGGCAATAATTCCCGCGATTGATACGCGAGCGCCTGAGTTCCGGTGGCGCTCCTTTGCCGCGTTTTTCCTTAGCGCAGCGGAAGCGGTAGGACGAAGGATCGCGAGTTCTCTTCTTCTCCGAGCTAGCGCGGTGTCAAGACGCAAAGTGTGTGTGAGAGCTTTTATAGAAAGAAAATATATTGCAACATTAAAGCGAACATTTGTGCTTTACCGAACCCCTCCTCACAGAAACGATCGAAAAACCTAACAGAGGTAAAGTTCTCTCGCAATGCGAATAGTACGGCGCTATTGGATGCGCAACGATATATCGTCGCTGGCACTAAACGGGTTAAACCTGTCTCTTATTCCTCGCGAAAATGATCGAATTCTCAAAAAACAAAAAAAGCAATATTTATTGAGTGTCTAGCAATTAAAGAAGCTATTTTATATTAGCAATATTATTTATTAGGACAAAAATTGAAAATATTCACAAATCATAAACCGCTAAGAAACTTCAACATAAAAAATTGCAAAGATACAGAACTTTTATATATATTGAATTACATTTCACAATTTACATTTGACATCGAATATAATCCCGATATAGATAATTCAGAGGCCGATTGCTTATCAAGAAAACCGGTTTTATCAGAAAATAATAAGGACAAAGATTTTAAAATACAAATTGTTAACGTCATATCCATGCAAGACATATTACAAAATCAAAAAGAATTAATATGGAATAAACATTGTTATAAAGAAAATGATAACATATATTACACCTTGAACAAAAGAAAAAAGATTTGGTTAACAGAAAAATATGGCAGTTCAATTCTTGAAACTTTACATAAGTCACAGGGCCACATTGGAATTAAACAAGTGACACTTACGATTACACCCATATTTTATTTTAAAAATATGCATAAACATATTAAAATGATCTGCAGAGCATGTAAAACTTGTATTTAGAATAAAACAAAATTTGGTAACTTTAAGGCCCCACTGTCGCAGTTAGGTCTTGCTTCCAAACCATTTGAAATAGTTTCATTAGATACTATAGGTGGATTCATGGGAAACAAATCTCTAAAAAAGTACATGCACTTAAGGGGTTAATCCCGAACATCGGCGGAGCTGCAAGGTACAAGAGGAGGCTGTATATAAATGTGCTCCATTCCGCACTCCTGTATGCAGCACCGATATGGCAAACCTCATCTAAATTTAAATATTGACTAATGAACTAAGGACAGCACAAAGAAGGGGCGTACTTAGATTAATCAGAGCGTATAGGACAGTTTCCACGGAAGCAGCGTTAATAATAGCGGGCATATTGCCCATAAACTGTGTGACCAAACTCTGTGTTAAAAAGTATAATAGGAAATGCAGAGGCGAAATGGAGACGACCGAAACCAGTAGGAACGACCTAGCGGTTTGGCGGGAATGGCAGCAGGAGTGGGCGCTGGGTGCGGGCGCACTATGGACACGGGCGCTTGTACCGAACGCTAGGGAGTAGGGAGACCTCGTCGCCGCCCGACTCCGACCGATGATGCACGAAGCGGCTCAGCTGCTTACAGGCCACGGGAGCTTTCATACTTGGTCAGCATTAAGAAGAGCAGCACAGAGGAATGTCAGTACCGTAGTGCAACTTGTGACCATCTGAAGCACACGCTTCTAACCTGTGAACAATGGAAACTAGACAGACGGATTTTTGAAACGGATACCAAAGTGAACATAAGCAGTGCTAGTAACATTAAACAAATAATCCATGGCAGCGAGAAACAGTGGAAGGCGTTCCTGAAATTTGCGGACAGTGTCATAAAAACGAAAATGAACGATGAAAATAAGCGATCCGGGAAACAAGGGTAATTAACAGAACGCCTGCGGATAATAATAGTAACTAAAATTTATATTATAAAGTGAAACAATTAGTAATATGAGTTACGTGAAAGCCAAAATAACGGCAAATACAGCTACAAGGTGACTTTGAAAAACAACATGTTTACTGAATCAAATTATAGCGGCAGCGGGACAAAGACAGTCGTTCATAATATAACGGACAGCGCTTAGCATTAAATATTCAGTGTTCTTGAACTTTTACAATGCCGGGAGCAATTAAATTATTATAAACAACTAGCTACGGTTAGTAAGAATGATCTCTCAATACTTTACAATATTTCGTGAACCACAGCTTCATTTGAGGAATAATTAACAATGTCGGCATCTACGCGAGTATAATTTGTTTAGAACAACGAGTGATTTTTCAAATTAAACTTGCAGAGTTAAAAATGCGAAAATTTGGTGCGCTAAGGCACTCCAGGAGCATATCCGAGTGAAATAGTTGGGAAAAGATTTTTCTGAATACAAACAATTGAAAATAATACACCTAGGCTAATGCTATAGAAACGGCGATGACTTTTTTGAACTCAGAGCAGCTTACTGCAAATACCATGGTGTAAAATTTGCAAAATATTTATTACTTAAAAATTAAAAATTAAAAACTGTTTACATTTTCTAAATTGGAGTACATTTTGAAGCAGAGAACAGATACAGTGGAATAAACATCGATATACATAGTTGACGTTATAAACAAATGGAATATCTCAGCAAAAAATAAGTTTTTAATAAAACTAATTACGTATTCCCGCTCAGCGCATCAAACTGCAAAATATAGAGAAGAAATTTTCGTAAAATTTTAAAAACAAATTTTTTTGTTGAATTTGAAAACGGCATCACGGGTAAATTAGAACCACCGTAAACCGACACATACCGATATAAACCCGATCAGAGCCCTTGTGAAGTACTGAATGTGACACTTAACAAATAAAAATCACAGTAAAGTGATAATACTACCAGTAATAGACGTGAACATACAGTGGCTTATTAAAATACATACAGGCACTATGGATCTGTTAAAAGAGCAGTCTACCGCAACGAGCATCAAGGGAGACCAGACCAGAGCAACAAATGGTCAGTCGCACGATTTCATAAGTAATTAGTTACAATAACATAACTTACTAACTATAGACCTTGAAAATAATCAACATGTACACATAAGAAGTGCCCAGATTGGCGCCTTGACATTGTTGGGGATAAACCGCGTTAGATTCCGACACTCGCTGGACATGGTTACTCGCTCGTCTACCGACCCCGGTCG
Organism: Anoplius nigerrimus; assembly: GCA_914767735.1. Taxonomy (NCBI): domain Eukaryota; kingdom Metazoa; phylum Arthropoda; class Insecta; order Hymenoptera; family Pompilidae; genus Anoplius; species Anoplius nigerrimus. The sequence continues at coordinate 1,755,179 of OU612081.1, forward strand.
CACTTTTGAGCGCGACACCTTCTGAGCCCCCCGCCTCCTAATTAGGCGTTGGGTGGGGGCAAGCCGAGGTGACAGCGAGCGGACAGTTCGAAATGAGAGACGCGAGACGGGTGACGGGTGATGGGTGATGGGTGATTGCCCCAGCGACCGGAAAATTGACATAGGGGCCCTTAGACCCATCGGTCTACTCAATGAGGCGAGTAATGCCCTGGAGAGGGTCATAGGGAATAGGATCGAGGAGCACCTTCAGAGTTCGGGCCACGAACTATCGCAGAGGCAATTCGGCTTTCGACCAGGGAAGCCCACCATTGATGCCATTAACACTGTCAGGGTGATAGCGGACAGGGCGGCTAGAGACGGCAAGATCACAATTGCCGTATCTCTGGACATAAGAAACGCGTTCAACTCGATCCCATGGTGGGTAATGAGGAGGCAGCTGAGCAGCATCGGGCTGCCGGCCTACGTTGAGCGGATAGTGGAAATTATCTCAAGGATAGGAGAATTGGATTCCCCACTAAATGGGGGAAGGCCACAAGGGCAATAACGAGGAGGGTACAACAGGGCTCCGTAATCGGCCCACTGTTGTGGGCAATACGCTACAACCCAGTCCTGGAGCGGGAGATGCCGATCGGGGTGACCACCGTATGCTACGCAGACGATACCCTCGTGGTGGCGGCGGGAACAACGTGGACGGAGGCAGCTAACCTCTTGGAGTGGGGGATGGCGAGGGCGATACAGAGTATCAAAAGACTAGGCCTGGATATAGCTCCGGGAAAATGTGAAGCGATCTGGTTTCATGGATTGCTCCTGACCCGGAGCCCGCCCAATATGGTAGTGCGCGTGGGGGACACACAAGACTGACGGTGGGAGAGTCGATGAGGCACCTCGGCATCCACCTAGACAGTAGGTGGAGGTTTGAGGCCCATTTTGAGCGACTAAAGCCGCGAGTGCTGGGGGTGGCGGGATGTTTGTCCAGACTCTTACCGAACTTGGGGGGACCCGGGACCAAAGTGCGCAAGCTATACGCGGGGGTAATAAGGGCACTGGCCCTATACGGGAGTCATTTGTAGTGGATTTTGCTGAACCGTCAAACACTACTCTAACCTTGGTGGTGTTGCTGCTTTCCTTGATGACTGCGTGGTGCGGGAGGTAGAATCCTTCTGTTGTTTCAGCTTCCTCGACCACCTTCATGTGTCCGAGGTCGATGTATTCTTGAATGATTGCGTGGTATGCTTGTTTGAGGTTGCCGTTTCGACTTAATTTCTGGTGTAAATGGTTGAGTCGTTTAAGTGCGATGTTTCGCGAATTGCCAATGGTTTGGTGATTGGGTTTAAAGGGCAGTGCGACAACGTATCTGCCGTCGCTGTTTCGTGTTGTGTGTGCTTTGAAGTGTTGTTCGCAGTCGTGCTCTTTGTTAGAAAGGTGGCGTTCGTTGGGTACGTCCTCTATTTCAAAAAATCTTTGCAGTTTGTCCTGTGCGTGTCTGTTGTTCTCGTCTGCTGGATTTGTCGTGTTGAGAAGATTACGACATTGGTTGTTTCGGCGTTCTGGTTGTGTTGGTTGGTTGCTTGGTTGTACGCATCCTCCGACGATCCATCCTAACAATGTTTTGTGTAGGATGAGATTTGGTTGGGATGGATTGATGATCTGCCCTACGGAGAGCAGTGATAATGTGACGCTGGTTCCGAGTAAGATGTCGACTGGGGCTGGTTTGTAGAACTCTTCGTCGGCTAGTTTGATGTTTGCCGGTATTTGGACTGCGTCACGCGGAACTGGTTCGTTCGGTACTGGACCTGCGATGATTGCCACTGTTAAAAATTCTATATCGCGCTGATAGCCGGTGACCTTAGACCTTGCCCTTGCCGTGAGGACGGGTAATGTTTCCGTCATGCTGCCGTCAAGGGTTTTCACCAGGATGGAATGACGTTTCCTCGGTAGCTGTAGGATATCCGACAGTTGGGTGCTCATAAAGTTCGCGGTTGAACAAGTGTCAAGGAGTGCTCTGCATTGTATCTCTTAGCCCTTGCTGTTAACAATGGTGATTGTGGCTGTTGGCATGATATCCTTGTTGTTCCTGATGGTGGCCATTGTAAGATGTCCTTCCTTCCTTGGAGTTGGTTGTCAGATTGTGGTCGGTGTTGAAGTAGCTCCATCGTGGTGTAACAGTGTATTGTGTCCCTTTCGACAGATTCGACACAGAGAACTGTTACACTCGGATGACGTGTGTCCTCGCCGTAGGCAATTCATACACAGATTGTGTCTTTCTATCACCTGTATTCGCAATTCCAGAGGCATTGCTCGGAATGTGTAACAAGCGAACGGTGGGTGGTTCTGCCGATTGCATATTACGCAACTTCCTGTGGTGGTAGTGGTGACGAAGGTACGTGCGGGACGATCGGGTGGGTTTCTTGGAGGTGCTGTGTTCGTGCGCTTGTGCGATTCCGCAAGACCTGAGACGGTCATGGACCGTGCGCGTTGCGTCAAGAACTCGATCAGCTGTGTGGTCGTTGGTGGTTCGGTATTTTTTAAAGTTCGCTCATAGACCATGCGGGTACTGCGGTCTAAATAAGGGAGAACCACAACATGTAACAAAACGTCCCACGCTTCTACCGGTTGTCCAAGCGTCTTCAGTGACCGCAGATGTTGCTGCAAATGGCTCACGAAACGTCGAATTCCTGTTGGTGAATCCTTCTCGACCGTTGGCGGTTTTGCTAAAAGTTCCGCGTGGCACATTATGATTGGACGCCGGTCCGCGTATGTCTTTTTTAAGTGGTCCCAAGCCTCGCGATAATTGTTTCCTGTCGTCTCAAACGCCTGAATCAGCTTTGCGGCTTCTCCGGTTAGTGCTGATCGGAGGTATTGCAGCCGTTGGACATCGCTTAGACTGTCATGTTCGTGTATCATTGATCGAAACTGGTCCTCAAACGCCAACCACTCTTCGATCTTACCGTCAAATCGTGGCAACTCCGTCTTGGGCAGTTTGATCGGCACTGGGTTGAGGAACTGATACAACGATGTCCCTCTTTCTGGTGGAGTTCGTTCGACGTCTAGTAGGCGGTCTATTCTCGCGAGGGTGTCTTCGATTTGCTCCATTATTTCGTATCTGATGCTCAGATGGTCAGTGCCTTCATCTAAGAGCTCTAGTTGCTTCTGCACGTCGTCTAATTTGGTAAGATTTTCCTGCAACGTACCTCGTTTCAATTTGAGTTTGACGGTGTCTGGGTTTTCTCCGCATTGGTCGAGGTATCTTATCACTGTCGTCAGTACACCCTTGATCACACCTCGTCTGTGGATCAGGCTCTTGACTCCGGTTTGCGTTGTCATCTTCGAAGTCGCGTTGCCTGGTGATTACACGTCTGAAGAATCCGGCTCGAAGGACCAAAATATGTTCACAACAGTGACCTTTTTTTTTTACTAGCGGGGCGTAACTCCCGAAAGCCCAATACTTGGGGCGAAGGTTATGAACCCTATTCGCAACTTAATGATCGAATAGCGAATTATTATTTGACTAGGTTAGGTTGTGGTATTATTGGGTTTATACGAGTCTGCACAATGAAGAAACACTTGCGATGGTTAACAATGAGTTTAGTGGTATCGGTTGCACTACACTTGGTTTTTCGTCACTCGCACCACTTGCACACCGACTCTTACCGTCGTTCGATTGTTACTGCCCGGCACGCGCCGCATCGTCCGAAAAAACAGGCGCCGACGACCTCGACCGCTACTCAAAGTCGTAGCGTCGCAACAGCCGTGCCTACCGTCTATGTTTGTTTCGATTATGTCGATGCGTGTCGTGGTGTGCTCCGAAACAGTCCTCTAACCAATGTGGGTCGATATTCGCCTCATTTTCTTTTGGAACGGGTAGACCGTTTGCTACTCGTTCCTTTAACTCCCTCAACGCTTGAATCGCGTTATCTAAACACATAAGTTTTGTATAGTATAGTATTGTGTTTATTACTGTTCCCTTGCGGGTTAGATACATCTCCTTATCCATTCCACATCTTCCTTACATTTATCTTACTCTACTTATTTCTACCTTATCTCTAACTTAACATAAACTCTCTTATCCTTATTCTATGCTTTCTTCCCCTCGCCACGCATGCTCTCCGCTCCCTGACCTCTCTCCTCTCTCCTCCCTCGGACCTCCGCTTCCGCTCTCTCTCACTCCATTCCTCACATCCATTGGTTCAATCGTACTCATGTTTACATCTGATCTCTCTTCCCTTCCCTCTCTTATCTCCCTTTCCTTCTTTTCCCTCATCTTCTCTAACTCCCTCATCCATCCCTCTCCATTCCCCTCTCCTCCTAGGATTTCCCTCACTCTTTCTTCCCATCTCCCTTCTCTTTTCCCCATTCCCTCTAGCCCTTTACACCTTTCCCACACATACTCCCATGTTTCTTCCTCCTCTCCACATATTCTTGCAATTTCTGCTCTATTCTTCCTTCCAATATCTTCTCTTCCTCATCTCGTTTCCTAATCTAAATCTAGCCACCCTTCTTCTCTTTTCTGCCGTCCACCTCTTTGTTAGGTATTCGGGTTTTCCTTCCTCTTTCACCGCCTTATACCACTCGTTATACCTAGATTCCTTAATTTTTTCTTCTCTTTCTTTTCCCTGCTCCTCCCTGTCCTTTCTTGCTAATTCTTTATAATTTGTGACCTGCGTCTCCCTACCTTCTTTTATACCCCTTTGTCTGAAGAAATGTTTCCTCTCTTATTCCCACTTTCCTATTATTTTCCCTCTGTTCCATCTTTCTTGTAATCAAAGGTGTGGTCTGTTTTTATTATGTGTTTGGTTAGAGCTGTGTGTTGGTTTACGTCCGATTTTATATTGTTTTTCTGGCCTGCAATTCTATTTTTTAAATTTTGTTTTGTTTGTCCTACATAACATTGATTACAAAAACATCACAATATTAGGTACAGAACCGATTTACAAAAAACGCATTATGAAAGAGATGATCCGTATCCAGCAAGAAAACACAGTTAATTTAAAAACCGACACCAATGGTCTGAGCAATTTGTACCTTTCGATTATTAACGGTAACACAGGTCTTGGGAATACCGCTATAAATATAAACGACGCTAACGGACTTCCGTTTCGGTGAGAGTGGTGAGTGCATGTGGTGTGAATGCGGTGAGTGAAAATCGTGGTAGAAGGTAGAAAGAGAGAGATAGGAGGGAAAGCAGAGAGAGGGCAGGGTAGAGGGGATAGGGAAGGGTGCGGGAGAGTGTTGGTGTACACAGTAGAGCGTGTGGGTGGGTGGAAAGAGAGAAAGAACGGGTAAGCAGGAGTGAGGAGGTTAGGGCAGAGAACTTAGGTGAGGTGGGCGAGAGGCAGAGGGGAGGGCAGTCGGACGGAGGCGCCTAGCGGGAGCGGCGAGAAGTGCGAAACAGTGAGAGGGAAAGGGGGAAGACAGTTGAGGCGAGAATACAAGTAGATGGAGTGCGAGGCGGAGAAGGGGGAAGGGGGGAAGGCCCCGACAGGGGACAAAGGAAAGGGAGAGGTATCGGCGGATGCGGGTAAGAGGCAAACGAAGCTGGAGTTTGGATGGAGGGGAAGTGGGGGGGAAGCGGGCAGCCTAGACAGGATGTTAGGGAAAAGGAGGAAGCGAAGCGAGGGAGCAAGGGGGAGGCGGGAGAGGAAGCGGGAGGGGGCGAAAAGGCGGAGGTGGATGCGGGGGTGATGAGGATGTTAGAGGAGTGTGGAAGGATTTGGGTGAGGGATGAGTTAAGGAAGGATAGGGAAGAGAGGAGGAAAGAGAGGGAGGAGGAGAGGAGGGAGAGGGAGAAGGTGAGGGAGGAGGAGAAGAGGGAGAGGCAGAAGGAAAGGAGGGAAGAGGAGAAGAGAAGGGAGAAAAGCTGGAGAGAGGAGGAGGAGAGGAGGAAGAAGCGGTGGGAGGAGGAGGGAAAGTGGAGGGATAGTGTAATGGAAAGACTGAAAAGAGTGGAGAAGAGGGTGGAGGAAGAGAAAGAAGAGAGGAGAAGGATGGAAGAGAGGTTGATAAAGGATGGAGACAAGGGGGAGAGGGATCTGAACGAGAAAGGGAGAAGGAAATTAGATGGAGACGGGTGGAGTTGAAGGTGGACAGGGCGGAGAGGGAGAGACGAAGAGAGAATGTCGTAATTAAGGGAATAAGGGTGGAGGGAGGAGAGGGGGAGCTGGAGAAGGAGGTAAGGGAGTTATGGGAAATTATGGGGGTAGAGGGGAGGAATTATGGTGATGAAGAGGGTAGGGAAGGGGGATAGAGAGGGGAGGGGGATGGTGGTTGTGAAGTTGGCAGGGAGAGAAGTGAAGAGGAAGATTATGGAGGCGAAGAGAAAGCTGAAGGGGAGGAAGGGGAGGGTGGAGGATGATCTGACGGGAGAGGAGAGAAGGGCAAGGTGGACATAGAGAGAGAGGCGGATAAGGAGAGGGAGAGGGGGAGACAGGTGAGGGTGGGTTATATGAAAATGTGGGTAGATGGTAAGGTGAGGTTCTGGGACGAGGCGCGGGAGGAGTGGGTACGGGGAGGGGAGCAGGGAAACGGGGGCAGGAGGTGAGGTTGAGAAGGAGAGGGGAGAGGGAGGAAGGGTAGGGTTTTGGAACGTGGCGGGGTGGAAGAGTAAGGACAGGGAGTTTTGGAGGGGGCTGGAGAGGTGGGAAGTGGTAGTGATGATGGAAACATGGATGGAGGTGAAGGACTGGGAGAGGGTGCGAGGGAAATTGCCAAGGGGGTTCAGGTGGGAGGGGCAGTGGGCGAAAAGAGAAAGCAAGAAGGGTAGGGTGAAGGGAGGGATGCTGGTGGGAGTGAGAAGGGAACTGAAGGCGGTGGAGGGGGTGGGGAGCGGGAGGGAGGGGATGGTGTTGAAGAGGGTGGAGCTGGGAGGGGAATGGTGGAATGTGGTTGGGGTGTATGTGAACGGGGACTTGGAGGAGAAGATGGAGGCTATGAAGGAATGGGTGGAGGACAGTGGGCGTGGGGGGGGGGGGGGGGGGGGGGGGTAGGACAATGATAGGGGGCGACTTCAATGTAAGGACAGCGGAGGAGGGAGGGGGGTGTTGCTGGAGGGGGAGGAAGGAGGGATGAGAAGGTCGAGGGATGCAAAGATGGATGCGGGGGGAAGGAAACTATGCAGGTTTCTGGTGGAAAGAGGGTGGGGGATTTGAAATGGGAGTCATAGGGGAGATGAGCGGGGAGAGTGGACTTTTGTAGGGGAGAGGGGAAATTCGGTAATAGATTATGTAATGGGAAACAGAGAAACGAGGGAGGGGATCTGGGAGATTAGGATAGGTGAAGAGGTGGATTCGGACCATCTGTCGTTAACGGTGGTGGTGAGGGGAAGAGGGGTGGAGAGAGGCGGGAGAGGGACGGGGGGGGGATGGAGGCAAGGGAGGGAGAGGAGTTTGAGAGAAGGTTTGGGAGGAGGCAGGAAGAGGGACGAGGGGTGCAGGGGGAATGGGGGAAGCTGGAGGAGAGGTTGAAGGGGGTGCTGCGGGAGATGGAGGAGGGGACGGGGAAGAAAGGGGTCGGGGAGTGGTGGGGTGAAGAGTGTAGGGAGGGCAAGAGGAGGTTGAGAGAGGAGTTGAGTAAGTGGAGACGGGTGGGCGGGGAGGGAGAGAGGTTCAGAAGATGCAGAAGAGAGTACAAGGAGTTGAGCGAAGGGAAGAAGAGGAGGGAAAGGGAAAGATGGGAGAAGATTGTGGGGGGTAAGGACGGAGGGGCAGGGTTAGGTAAGGATGGGAGTGGAGGAAGGGATTGAAATGAGGGAGTGGGAGGAGTATTTTAAGGTGTTGCTGGGAGGGGTAGAATGGAGGGTGAGATTAGTGGGGGAAAGGGGGGATGATAAGGAGGATATAGGCAAGGAGGAATTTGACAGGGAGGTGATGGTAAGAAGCATGAGGGAGCGGGGGGTGAGGGAGAGGCATCGTTGTGAGGTGCCGCGAACTGCTGGAGGAAACGAAGTGCAGGGTGAGGGTGGGAGGGGAGAGCAGCGAGGGGTTCTGGACGGCCAGGGCGGTGAGACAGGGGTGCCCAATTAGCCCCTGTCTCTTTACCCTAATGCTGGGAGACATGGACGAAGATTTGGAGAGGGGTGGATGAGGGGGTGTGCGGGTGGGGGGGGGGGGTGATGAGATCATTCGCATATGCGGACGATGTGGCGGTGGTGGCGGAGGACGAGGGGGGGATGAGGTCGGTGATGGCGGTTTTGGAGAAGTATTTTAGGAAAAAGAAGTTGGAGGTAAACGTGGGAAAGACGAAGGTAATGAGGTGCAGGGAGGGGGAAGGGAGGTGGAAGGAGGTGAGCTGGTGGTAGGCGGGGGGGGGGGGGGAGATTGAGGAGGTGGCAAGGTTTAAGTATTTGGGATATGTAAAGAAGAGGGACGGGAGGCAGGACGAGCAGGTGGAGGATAGGGTGCGGAGGAGGGCGGCGGTTTTGGGGCAGGTTTGGGGACTGGGGAAAAGCCTTTTCGGGGGAGATTGGGGAAGGAGGTTGTGGTTATATGATAAGTTGATTTGGCCAGTGGTGAGCTATGGGGTGGAGGTGTGGGGGTGGAGAGAGAGGGAGAAGGTGGAGTCACTCCACGAAAGGTTTCTGAGGTGGGTCTTGGGGGTGGAGAGGAGCACGCCTGGGTACATGCTAAGAGAGGAACTGCAGAGGGAGATGATGAGGGGAAGGATGGCTATGAGGGCTTGGGGATATGAGAGAAGGGTGGAGGAGGGCGGCGGAGGGGCACTGGCCCAGGCGTGCTTAAGGGAAATAAAGGAGAGAATGGGTAGGAGGGAGGGTGAAAGGGGTTGGGAGGGTGAGAGGAGAGCGTTTTGGGTGAAAAGAGGGTGAAAGGGGTTGGGAGGGTGAGAGGAGAGCGTTTTGGGTGAAAAGAGGGTGGAGGGTGGGGAGGGAGGCGAGGGACATAAGGGGGGAGGAGATCATAGGGTGGGAGAAGGAGGAGCAGGAAAGGTACCGATGGGAGAGGATAGGAAGGTCGGAGTGGAATAAGGAGTATGGGATGTGCAAGGACAAGGGAGTCCCAGAATATCTAAAGAGGGGTTGGGGGAAGAAAGGTGGTAGAGAGTGGCGAGGTTTAGATTGGGCAGTGGGTTGAGGGGGGGAGGTACTGGGGGAGCGAGGAGGAGAGGCTGTGTAGATTGTGCAGGGGGGCAGGGGGACGTGGAGACACATGTGGGAGGTATGTGTGAGGGGGGGGGGGGGGCAGGAGGAGGGATGGCAGGAGGCGAGGAGGTGGGTGTTGGGGGGGGGGGGGGAGAGGATTTCTTTAAGTAGGTGGAGGGGTGATGGGCGGAGGTGGGTGTGGGGGGGGGATGAGTGAAAGAGGGAGTGATGAGTGAATGGAGTGGGGTGGAGTGAGTGAGGGAGAGAAAGTAGAAACGGAAGTCCGAGAGCGAGAGCGTGCGGGAGAGGGAGGGAGAGTGTGCGAGAGGCGGAGAGAGCGTGCGAGCGTTTTGTGCGGCGGAGCGAGCGTGAGAGAGGGGGAGCGAGTATGCGAGAGGGGGAGCGAGCGGCGAGCGGAGAAAGAGTGAGCGGCGAGCGGAGAAAGAGTGAGCGGCGAGAAGCGTAGGTGTAGGGTAGATTAAGGCGTGGGATAGAATTTAGATAGAATTAAGGTTTAGGATTAGGTAGTTGTATAAGATTGTAATCCGCAAGGAAAACAATAAAGATTATATATATATAAACGACGCTAACATAGAGAACAATAACTGAAACGATGTAATTTGATTATAATTTATATATACAACTTTGGTTTTTTTGGGGAAAATGGGGTAGTAGAAGATGAAAATATAGCAACTCTTACCTGGGGTTCCTCTTTTCAATAGGATAGATAAGGAGGAACTGTAAGTACATCTCCGAATTTAAATCTCAAATTATCCGCGAGGAAACACACACACACACACACACACACACACATAGTCATCACATATCAAGGACGTAAACAGACTAACGAACGAACGACGGACACGGAAAGACGAAACAGACCCCCCAACACCTGACGACCGTACAGTAGACAAGAATTCGCGAATTACATAGAAGAGCATTCAGTTCATCACCCAAAGTGCCAGAACACGCATCCTCGGAACCTCGTACATAATTAAGTAATAATGACGAGGAAAAGGAAGAAATACAAATAAACCAGAGTGGTGAAAACACAGACACAGACAGACTCATATCATACCAAGCACACAACCATAGAATATAACGTAATTTCACACACACACATTGTAAATAGTATTCCAAATTCATTGTATAACATTAACATGTAATAGCACACATAAATACAATTATAAATACTTGTAGAACTCCTGATGAGGACACCAGTATTGTGTCGAAACATGTAGAGAGAAGATTTATTTAATAAAACTTGGTAAAATTCTCAACCATAAAAGGGTCTTTATTAATCAAGAATTTATCAAAGTGTTGAGCAACATATATACCTTTTTTTGCAATATTATAATCAAACACACCATCGGGCTTTACTTGGCCATTTGTTGATTGCACAAATTTACACCGGTGATTCTATGAGGTAGTTAACATGCAAAATGGTCTTCTGTCAGTCCATTTCAGAAATTTTACACCGCTACGATTTTCGAAACTTATCAATTCACCACGTTTTTTTTCGCCTGCGGTGGTAGACATTTTTCGTTTATTTTTACAATACCACAAAAAAATGTATTGTTCTCTAATAGTTCTTCATCCAAAGGGACATTTGTATAATAACTATCAAAAAATAGTATGCGGCCCTCAAATAAAAAGCCACTTAATAATCTCATTACTACACCATGAGAATGTGATTTTCAATGATCGTTCCATTTTTCCCGGTATAAATTTCGATATTATAAGTGTAGCCTTCAGGCAAACACAATTTGTATGCTTTTACGCCATACTTATGTCGCTTGCCTGGGATGTATTGACGAAAACCTAGACGTCCTTCGTTTGGACAGAATAAATTGTTTAAAATAACAACAGCGTTTGAATAACATAAGTCTTTCGTCAATGCACAAATATTTGTACAGATAAAATTACTGTGAGAAAGAGTTCTTCAAGATATCAATTATAGGTCGTATTTTTATCAATGGATCGTTACTTTGTACATTATTATCATTAAAATGCAGCATTTGCAATAATATCATGTATCTGTCTCGCCCCATAGTTGTTCAAAAAATATTAGTTTTTAACATGTCATCGGTAGACCAATATGTTGAATAGAGAGTTCGAGACGCCCGCTTAGGTCGTACGCATGCGTGAGCGTGGCGCCAGTTGGTAGGCCGACGCGCTTCTTCTACTACCGGCCCCTGCTTCCGGATCGGACCACGTTCTGTTACTAATTGTAAGTGTAAAACAGTCAGGTTAATAAAAGCTAAGTGATTACTAAAGAAGCAAGCAGCATCGATTATTGCCATCGACCACCTCCAGCTCCCAGACGACGGCTTATTCAAAGTCGAACAGGTTTAATTAAAGTTTTTACACCAAAAATTGTATATAGAGTTGTGATTTTTCTACGTGAATGCGTTCTTTGCCGTGTGGGCTCTACCCTCCATTCGGCTGGTCGGACCCTTTTAATATGGATGCGGATCCCGCGAGGTTCGGTCATGGTACGTATGTGCGGCGACGGTTGTACGAATGGCTGGGTTCTTTGCCGAGCACGTGCCATTGGGCATTCTGTTCGTACGGCCGCTCTCCTCAGTTGTTTTGCCCTCCTTTTCGCCATTCTACATTTATAATTAGTCTGCTATGCACCCACACCCGTGAATGCGTTCAGAGCCCAATAATAATAATTTGACTCTGTGGATTCGAAGATGGTATATATTGTAGCATGCGGAAAAAATCGGACTCGGGTGGGCCGGGATTCGAACCCGGGTCTTCCGATTGCCGGTCGGGTGCTCTAACCAACTAAGCTACCCAAGCCCTTATCCAATTCTCTCCGCTATGCCCTTTTATACTGACACGTTATCAACCATCCTTCCTCTACTACAATATGTATATATTTTCTTTGATATGTTACAATTTTAATTGACTATTCGCTTTTACGGCTGACAATAGAATGACCGTAGTTGCGTTACGTAACGCCGGTCCCTTAGCTACGATACTCTCTTATCCTAACAATGTCCGCTGTAGTGACGCACTCGCTGTGTTTTGAACGTCGCGCTGACTTTTTCCTCGCGCGTTGGCCGTGCATGCGCTTCGGGACAATGCATCGGATTCGGGTTACGTCGTGATGATGTTTGAATGTTTTCGGAATGGAGCGGAATGAAAGATTCGGCGCGTGGATAGCCTGCGTCTTATATGGAGTACTACGGAACAATTTGGTTTTACTGTTACGCCGTTTTCTTCCAGCAGCTGCCGTAGCTTGTTGATTTTCGCGGTCTCGGACCAAGTTACCCATTCTTCCGCGTAACTCGATATGTCGATTCCTGCCAGTCTTGCGTATTTTTCGAGACTTCTAATGGTTTCATCGTCGGCAGGGATATTCCGTCTGGGCCGTTTGGCGGGTCTGTCCTCTTCCCTTTTGGCATTGGATTGAGGAGGTTTCCGTTTCTTTTCCGTGACGGAGTGCGCTTCCCCTCCATCAGTGGTCGTTCGTCGCTTGGGGAGCCTTTGCTGTTCCTCCTCGTCACTGGTTTGGGAGCGGTTTCTTTTTCCTCCCGTAACGGGGGGTACTCCTATCTTGTTGGTGGGCTTGTTCCCTTTCGGTGGAGTGTTTTTCTGGCGGGTGCTGGCTTGCTTTATCGCTTTGCCGGGGTTCGGGCCGTCCATTTGATTATACTCCGTGTTCAGGATTGATACAGTTCATGGCGGGCGGCGGTAGCATTACCGCAGCTCTTTAAGCGCGGATCATAAAAATACCACACGCGCGAGCGGCTGTGATTATCGATCAAGAGCGCGGAGACAGTCTATTGTTCGTTACGCGCCAATCAGAGGTGTACACGACTCTTGCGTGTCCAAACGCAGTGACAAATCACCGATCAATATATGATCACATGTTCACGCCACTTCCTTCTTCTCGCAAGAAGAAAGCGGGTACAGGAAGTCGGCCCGGCTGGTTGTCGGGGTCTCCTCAGACGCTTCAGAGGGTTGGTATATGCGGCCTTCTTCCTCGTTGTTATCAGGTTCCGCGGTCACTTCCATGCCATCATTAGTGATTACCACGGGGTATTCCCCGGGCTGTTCCGTGGCATGTATGTGCCTGGAACGTGTACAGCGTTCCACCGCCCTGATCCTTGTGGCGGGTTCGCCACACCTGTGACAACTTTCGAGGGCCTCCTCTGGTTGGGTGTACAAATGTGTGCTGCGCCACATGGGACGGCCTACGGCACCCCGAAATATGTTTTGCTCGATGGCGTAGTCGGGACACAGCTCCATCCCGTCCCCGTACAGTACCATAGTGCGCGATGTAGCAAATCGCTTACGGGAGGGATGGTTCATCCGGTCCCGGTGGAGAGCTTGACGGGCTTGAGGGTGGTTCGACGTCTGCTTCATGCTCCGATAGCGGGGGCGTTGTACTCGGGCTATTCGCCGGCAGTGGCCCTTTTTTTTATCGTCCAGGAAATCTTCGGAAGACTTCTGCCCTCCATTGGGGGGGAGGGCAGCGTATGTCAGATTCCTACTGACTAAAACCGGACGTTACTCCACTGAGGAGGACGCTTCTGGGCGTCGCACGGTGAAAGCCCAGGGCTTGGGACCGCATCGGTACAAATACTCTCGAATTCATCACGAATACGGCTCTCTCCTCCTCCGAAACTGAGAAGTGTCGGCCCAGCTCGGGTGCCCTGCTGACCGCTCTTTTGGGAGTTGTGGGATTCATTCAAACTCAGGCTTTATAATAATTTTTCGAGGGAGTGTATTTTGGATATCCCTATTTCATTTCATCGTGCTGTTATCCGAGGAAGATTGCATATTTTCGGTTCTTCCTGTTTCCCAAGTTTTGGATGTTCTGGAAGCACGTATACATTTGATTCTCATATATAAGTCGATTCGCTTTGGGTTAACCGCGGCGAATCGACCTCGATATGAGACTTCTTGTATTTCGTGGTTTTTACTTCTGCCTGTTTTGTTCGCGGGTGGACTTATTCATAGTGCTTCTAAATTTTGTTTTTCCTTGTCCGCACGGTAGCAACATTATGTTATCGGGAAAGCGGTCGCCTGACTTTACACTCGATCACCATTATCTACTTTATAAGTTTCATTTTTGATTCTACTGTTAGCCAGCTCGGTAGGCAGCTTTTATGACAATGCAAACTGTGGTTGATCGAGCGCGTGCACTAGGATTCCCGGGAGAGCCTTTGGCTCTGGAGAGCTTGAGATAATATCCCGGCCCTAAGTGGGCAGCCTCAGTTGTCCTCATCTCTCTTTTATTTCACACGCGCTACTATGAATTACTTTTAATTTATCTTGTTTCTAATTTTAATGAGTACCTTAATCTAGTTCGATTAGACTTAAGCTATAGTTGAGAGGTGTTGAGTCTGAGGCTTATCTGTTCTATACGTACGCAACTCTACATACCGCGGTGCACGGAGTAAGAGTGCACCGCTTCATACTGCCGCAGGAGTCGTGCTATGTTCCAGCAGGGCTCCACCCATGCTTTCTCTGCTCCTGAGCGATCTCCCGCGTTTGGAGTCGCTTGCAGAGCATCCGGTGGTGCTTTGCCATTCGCTGTGCTCGGGCTATGCACTTCTTATTGCAATGTTACTTTTTTCGCAACTCTATTTGTATCATACTAATGATCGGCAGTGGCCCTGGGCTTGGTGGGGGCGGGTTATTCTGGTCTGGTTGTGCGGGCCAGATAAAGTTTTCTCATTACCCGGCTTCATCGGGATCCTCGTCGTTGTGTTGTTCGGGCAAGAAGGCAAGTTCGGGGAAGTCGTCCGACTCGGCGACGTTTACCTCGGGGGACCCGGACTCGTACACTTGATCGGGTGAAGGGGGCCAATCGAAGTCGGCTATGTCGTTCTCTAGCCATCCCGGGTCAACATTTGCCTGATTCTCTCTTTTAATGGGTTGACCATTTGCTATTTGTTCCTCTAGTTCTCTCAACGCTCTACTCACATTCTCTAAACGCATCATTTTGAATAATAATAAAAAACAAGAAGAAGGGACAAGAGAAAATAACAAAAGAGGAAATGTTTAAGTACACGGCGGTTTGCTTAAAGTTCAACACAATATTATTTTAGAGCCAATTTCTTAACTCGCGGCATTAACATTGTAATAGCCAAAAATCCGTACATCTCACATATTGATGTGTCTTTCCAAGTATTAATACGAGAATACGTTTTAAATGTAGTATTTTCAATAACAAATTTATAATAATTATTCGTCTCCTTAGTAATATATGAAACTAACCCTTCTGAAAAGTAGAGTTGAAAAGCATCTAAAGGCGTAGCTTCTGGAGTTAAATTTCCTTTTACTCCAGAATTTTTATCGTTAACTACATGTAGTGTGGGCTTGAAATCTTTTCTCGCCCATGCCAACGCTGGAAGCACTTCATTCAAGTTGGATCTTTCCAAATTCGAATTTGAATTTAAATCATTCTCATCGGAAGATGTGCTAAGTATTCTTTGCTGTGTATTTTTCCTTCTACATATAACTATCCTATTATTTACGGTATTTTCTGTATCTTCCGAATCTGATGACAGTAGAACATATTCGTGTGGTACCTGTGTTTCGTCATCATAACTGTCACTTAAATCTGCCGTTTCATCCAAGTCGTCATCGCTGTCGTTTCTTGAAATAATTTCTTTAAAACTGGTACATATTTTTAAAGTATGAAACAGGGGTAAATAACAGTATGGAAATTGCGTACACTATAAGTTTAATACGACAATATGCCAATGCAACAGTTACAACTGTACGGCGTAAGAAATTAAATGAGTCATCAGAAACTGAAGTGGCGTCTAAATCTAAATTTTTTTTTTGTTGCTAAGTGACGAGGTACGTGGTTTCTGCGATTGTCACAAACAGAGACAGAATGTTGGATAATAGAAACAATTGCCGAACATATACATGTGGAGTCGGTCGTGCTCGCGGCGTGATGAAAACAAACAAGGTGAAGCACACGAGCGGAGGCACTTGAGGGCGCGAGCGAAAGAAAGGGCGAAGGAAGGAACAGTTATCGTGAGACCGTCGAAGCGAGACGTTGAGCGTATAGTATTTTTACTGTAATATCTTCCTAATATATATCGTTTTTGTTTTAATAAACGCTGTGTATCATTGGCCTTCACAACCCAATCCTACAATTGGGGGCTCGTCCGGGATAAAACAGAATACGTCCAGGATTGGAGAAACGGCGAAAGCGAAGATACGCGGAAGACAGTACGGCCGACGGGGACATGCGATCGCGAAAGTGATTAAAGAGAAAAATGATAAAGTGATCAAGAGAGCGATTGTGGGAAACCGGCTAGCCGAAGATAAGGATAGATAAAGTGAACAGACGATACAGCTACGCAACACGAACAATGGAATCGAAGACAGGCACGGTAGGCGAAAGCGGATGCGAATCGCAAGACGGTGATGTTACCATAAGAAACATCGACGATGCTCAGAGTGCGGAAATCGAAGACACAACGATTGAAAAAATGAAAGGGAGTAAGAATCAAGAAATCGTCAAGATGAAAGTAAGCCAGCTAAGGCGAGGCTCAAGGAGTTGAAGTTAAGCACATGCACAAGAAGACGGAACTGAAATAAAGACTGAGGGCGTATTTAGAAAGGAAAGACAATGCCGAAGCTTCTGATGAGTCCGAAAGTTCAGAGGACGAAGAGGAAGAATCAGAAGACGAAAGTGAAAAAAGCGAAAGAGAAGAAGTTGAACAGCAGACGCAAGCACGGAAGAAGAACCGCCGAAGAGGAGAATACGCGAGAACATTGCTGTCGAGTGCGTTCACTGTAAAGGACGTGGAGGAATCTTTAACGCACTTTTCCGGTGATGACAACGTGGACATAGATAAATGAATCCGAGATTTTGAGGACATGGGTGAAATATTACGGTGGAACGAACTGCAAATGCTTATATACGGAAAGCGCATGTTGAGCGGATCGGCGAAAAAGTTCATAGCGGCGGAATGAGGAATCACTTCGTGGGAGACGATGGGACGAAGGCTGAAGAGAGAATTCAAAGTCGAAAGCAATAGTGCGTTAGTACACGCGCGATTAAGCGAAAGAAAACGGCTGCCAGACGAAACCGCGCGACAATATACAGGGTGATTCTAGTAACTGGGCCAAGCGATAACTCTTTTTTAAATAAATTTAGAACAAAATCGTAGAGGAAAAGTTTGTATTAGGTGAAAAGCTCTATCATCCTATGCACCGACTTTTTTCCCAAGTGCATTGGTGCATGTGCAAAGTGCAGTTGCACTGTTTTTTTAAATGGAACCACCCATTTTTTTTTACATAAACACGTTCCTTAAGCCATTCTGCAATAAAAACGTATAAGGGAAATCATCGAAAAAACAATAGTTTACGAGATATTTCACTTTATTCAAACAGGGTGATTCTAGTAACTGGGCCAAGCGATAACTCTTTTTTAAATAAATTTAGAACAAAATCGTAGAGGAAAAGTTTGTATTAGGTGAAAAGCTCTATCATCCTATGCACCGACTTTTTTCCCAAGTGCATTGGTGCATGTGCAAAGTGCAGTTGCACTGTTTTTTTAAATGGAACCACCCATTTTTTTTTACATAAACACGTTCCTTAAGCCATTCTGCAATAAAAACGTATAAGGGAAATCATCGAAAAAGCAATAGTTTACGAGATATTTCACTTTATTCAAACTCTTATAACAGATACTCGAACGTTTCACCGTTAGCTTGCAAACATTTTTTAATACGTTCCTATCCTTGAGTATGAGATGTTAGTAAACATGATTGGAACGTAACTCTGACCAAAAACGTTTAGATAATGCGATAGTGAACGGTTTGGGCATCTGTTATAAGAGTTTGAATAAAGTGAAATATCTCGTAAACTATTGCTTTTTCGATGATTTCCCTTATACGTTTTTATTGCAGAATGGCTTAAGGAACGTGTTTATGTAAAAAAAAATGGGTGGTTCCATTTAAAAAAACAGTGCAACTGCACTTTGCACATGCACCAATGCACTTGGGAAAAAAGTCGGTGCATAGGATGATAGAGCTTTTCACCTAATACAAACTTTTCCTCTACGATTTTGTTCTAAATTTATTTAAAAAAGAGTTATCGCTTGGCCCAGTTACTAGAATCACCCTGTTTGAATAAAGTGAAATATCTCGTAAACTATTGTTTTTTCGATGATTTCCCTTATACGTTTTTATTGCAGAATGGCTTAAGGAACGTGTTTATGTAAAAAAAAATGGGTGGTTCCATTTAAAAAAACAGTGCAACTGCACTTTGCACATGCACCAATGCACTTGGGAAAAAAGTCGGTGCATAGGATGATAGAGCTTTTCACCTAATACAAACTTTTCCTCTACGATTTTGTTCTAAATTTATTTAAAAAAGAGTTATCGCTTGGCCCAGTTACTAGAATCACCCTGTATATACGCAATGCGCGAGATCGCGGAAGAAGGAAACGTTAAAGAAAACGCGTTGATGGTATATATAATAGACGGCATACCAGATCGGGAGTTTAATAAGGCAATCCTGTATCAAGCGCGCAATTTGAGAGAGTCGAGAGACAACCTGGAAAGATACGTCCGCATGAAATCCAAAACCGAATCTAAAGTACCACACCCCAAGAAAGAAGAAATAAAGAAAGACAAAAAGGAAAGCCAGAAGAGGAAACCGAGATGCAACACGTGCGGCGACTCGGCTCACGACGCGAAAACATGCCCCAACAAAGGCAAGGGACCGAAGTGTTTCAAGTGTAATCAGTACGGTCATATTGCCAGTAAGTGAAAACGATACTCAAGTGGCACGGGTCAACTGTGTGACGCAGAAGGAGTCTACGTGTGTGGCACGAATAAACAATGCAGCGTGCGACGCGTTCGTCGACACGGGAAGCGATATATCATTAATGCGAGAGAGCAAGTACCAAGAAACCGGTCAATCGCCGGTGCAAACCATAACGGCATTCATGGAAGGAGCCGGTAATGCCCTAACGAAGATAATCGGAACATTCGCTGATGAGACACAAATAGCCCACGATGATTACAATTTAAAATTTTCCGTGGTGCCAACGCAGATGATTCCACACGACGTGATATTGGGCAAAGACTTTTTAAAAGGGGTGGAAGTGCATCTGTACGCAGGAGTTGTAAAACATATAGCGAAGATACCGACTGCGGCACTCCAGAGGGACGCGAGAGCAGGACGAAGGAAGGAAGATGAAATGCGGCAAGATCAAACAATAAGTGAAGTGGTAAGCGACCAAATAAACGGGGTTTGGTGTGTGGGATCGGAAGAAGTGAAAGTGCAAAAAGGGTATAAAGACAGGTTAATGAAATTGATTGCGAGTTACGAACCGGCGCAAAAGGTGAAAACGAACATTGAAACAACAATAATATTAAAAGACCATGCACCGGTCAGGAAAGCACCGCGGCGATTAGCGCCGAAAGAAAAGGCTATAGTCGCGGCGCAGGTCAATGAGCGGTTGAAGGAAGGGGTAATCCGCCCGAGTCGCAGCGAGTACGTTAGCCAGGCGATTCCGGTACAGAAAAAAGGCGGAACGCATCGTGTATGCATCGATTACCGCGAATTGAACAAGAAAATAAAGCAAGACCCCTTCCCTATGCCACTCATAGACAACAGAATAGACGAGTTGAAACACGCGCGCATATTTTCTACGATTGATTTAAAAAACGGGTTCATGCATGTTTCGGTGGCCGAGAATAGCGTCCAGTATACGGCTTTCGTGACACCGGACGGACAATATGAATTTTGTAAAACACCGTTTGGATTGTCAATTAGCGCACAGAGTTTCCTAAGGTTTATAGACGAGGTGTTTCGACCGTTGATCGAACGGAACGTGGTATTCACGTACGTAGACGACATAATAATACCGGAACGAAACGGGGAGGACGCGTTCGCGCGGCTGGAGGAGACATTGAAAACAGCGCAAGCCAACGGGTTAACGATAAATTGGAAGAAGTACCAATTTTTGCAGAAGCGCGTTGAATATTTAGGCCACGAGCGAAAGGAAATCAGGGATAAGAAAGGTGGAGGTATAGAAACAGAGGAATGGAGTGTGAAATGGATAGGAGTGAGGGAGCGAAGGCAGGGGAGGGGGGCGCAGAGGCGGGGCTGAGGCAAACGAAGTTGGATTTTGGGAGAAGGGGGAGTGGGGGGGAGGGAGGGAGCCTAGACAGGTTGTCAGGCAAGAGAAGGAAGCGCAGTGAGGGGGCGGGGGAGGGAGGGGAAAGGGAAGAGGAGAGGCAGGAGACGGAAAGACGGCATGCAGGGATGATGGAAGAGGTTAAGAAGCAGTGCCTGCAACAGATAGTGGAGTTAAGGGAGAAGTGGTGGGAAGGTGGATGAGGAGAGGAGGAAAGAGAGCTGGAGGAAGGAGGAGGAGAGGAGGCAGGCGTTGTTCGAGAAGGAGTTGAAATGGAGGGAAGGGGTGGTGGAGAGACTAGAAAAGATGGAAAAAAGAATGGAGAAGGTGGGGAAGCAGCTGGAGGAAGAGAGGGGGGAGAGGAAAAAGCTGGAGGAGAGGTTAGAAAAGAGCGAAAGCAGGAAGGAGTGAGGAGGGGCAGGGGGGGAGAGAGAGAGGGAAGTTAGATGGAGGCAGGTGGAGTTGAAGGTGGATAGAGCTGAAAGGGAAAGGAGGAGAGAGAACATACTGATAAGGGGGATTTGGTTGGAGGGGAGAGTGGAAGAGTTGGAATTGGAGGTGAAGAAAATTTGGGAGGTGTTAGGGATGGAGAGGGGAGGGATAAAAGAGACGAGGAGGATAGGGAAAGGGGACAAGGAAGGAAGGGGGATGGTGGTGATAAAACTGACAGGAAGGGAGGAGAAGAAAAAAGTCATGGAGAGGAAGGTAAAGCTAAGAGGGAGGGCCGAGAGGATAGATGACGATTTGACAGGAGAGGAGAGAAGGGCGAGGTGGAAGATCGAGAGAGAGGCAGGGAAAGAGAGAGAGAGGGGTAGGAAAGTGAGGATAGGATACATGAAGATGTGGGTGGATGATAGGGTGAGGTTGTGGGACGAGGTAAGGGAGGAATGGAAGGAGGGGCAGGGAAACGGGGACAGGAGGTGAGGGAGGTAGGGAGAGAGGGGGGAGGGTGTAAGGTGGGGTTTTGGAATGTGGCGGGTTGGAGAAATGAAGACGGGGATTTCTGGAAAGGGCTGAGGAGATGGGATGTGATGGTACTGCTAGAAACGTGGTTGGAGGAGAGGGATTGGGAAAGGGCAAGAGAAAGGCTGCCGAGGGGGTACAGATGGGGGGGACAGTGGGCGAAGAGGGAGAGGAAAAAGGGAAGGGCAAGAGGAGGGATACTGGTGGGAGTGAGAAGGGAGTTAAGGGCGTTGGAGGGAGTGGGGAATGGGGGTGAGGGACTTGTGGTGAAAAGAGTGGTTTTGGGGGGGGGAATGGTGGAATGTGGTGGGGGTGTATGTGAATGGAAACCTGGAGGAGAAGTTGGAGGCGGTGAAGTAGTGGGTGGAGGAGGTGGGGGAAGGGGGGGGTGGAACGATGATAGGGGGGACTTTAACGCGAGGACGGCAGAGGAGGGAGGAGGGGTGCAGTGGGAGGGGGAGGCGGGAGGGGGGAGAAAGTCGAGGGATAGGAAATTGGATGCGGGGGGCAGAAAATTGTGTAGGTTTCTGGGAGAGACGGGTTGGGGAATCTTGAATAGGGGCACAGGGGGGATGAAGTAGGTGACTGGACATTCATAGGAGGAAGGGGAAGATCAGTGATAGACTATATATTGGGAAACAGGGAAACGAGGGAGGGGATCTGGGAGGTCAGGTTGGGAGAGGAGGTGGACTCAGATCACCTACCGCTAACGGTGGCGGTGAGGGGAAGAAGGGCTGGAGGGGGGAGGGGGGGGGAGGAGGGGAAGGGGCATGGAGGACCGGGGGAGGAGAGGAATTTGAGAGGAGGTTCGGGAAGGGGGAGAGAGAGGGGAGGGGCGTACAGGAGGAATGGGGGGGGGGGGGGCTGGAGGAAAGGGTGAAGAGGGTGCTGCGAGAGATGGAGGAGGGTGGGAAAAAGAAGGGAGCTGGGGGTGGTGGGATGAGGAATGTAGGGAGAGCAAGAGGAGGCTGAGAACGGAGTTGAGGAGATGGAAGGGGGGGCGGGGAGGGAGAGAGGTACAGGAGATATAGGAAGGAATTTAGGGAGTTATGCGAGGGAAAAAAGACAAGAGAAAGGGAAAGATGGGAGAAAATGGTGGAGGAGGTGAAGACAGAGGGGCAAGCGTGGAAGGTGATAAATGTGGGAAGGAGGAGAAGAGGGGGAGTGGATGAGGGGATTGAAATGAGGGAATGGGAGGAATACTTTAAGGGGCTGTTAGGAGGGGTGGAATGGAGAGTAAGACTGGGGGGGGGGAAGGATAAGGGATGAGGAGGAGGAGATAGGGAAGGAGGAGTTTGACAGGGTGGTAAAGGGTTTAAGGGACGGTAAGGCGCCGGGAGGGGACGGGATAAGGAATGAGGTGTGGAAGTATGGGGGGGAGGAGGTAAGGGAATGGTTGAGAGAGATCTGCAATAGAGTGTGGAAAGGGGAGGGGTGGCCAGAGGGCTGGAGGGAAGGGGTGATAGTGCCCATAAGGAAGAAGGGACAGGGGAGAGTGGTAAGGGACTACATGGGGGTAGCGCTGACGCAGACCGCGTACAAGGTGTACGCGGCTGTGCTGGCGGAAAGATTAAGGAAGGAAGTGGAGAGTAAGCACCTCCTGCCGCCGAGTCAGGCAGGGTTCAGGAAGGGCAGAGGATGTGTTGACCAGGTAGTTCAGAATGAACACCTGGTCAACAGACAGATAAGAAGAAAGGGGAATAAGCTGGTGGTGCTCTTCCTGGACCTAAAGGCGGCTTTTGACTCGATGGACAGGGAGGTATTGGTGAGGAGTTTGAGGGAGGGGGGGGTGAGGGAAGGGCTTGTAGTAAGGTGTAGAGAGCTGTTGGAGGAAGCGAAGTGCAGGGTGAGGGTGAGAGGGGAGCAGAGCGAGGGGTTTTTGACGGCCAGGGGGGTGAGACAGGGGTGTCCTATTAGCCCCTGTCTTTTTACCCTAATGCTGGCGGATATGGATGAGGAGCTGGAGAGGGGGGGTTGGGGAGGGGTACGGGTGGTGGGCTGTGTGGTGAGGTCGTTGGCGTATGCCGACGACGTGGCGGTGTTAGCGGAGGACGAGGGGGGGATGAGGGCCGTGATGGCAGGATTAGAAAGGTATTTTGTAAAGAAAAGGCTAACGGTGAATGTCGAGAAGTCTAAGATCATGAGGTGTAGGGAGGGGGGAGGTAGATGGAAGAAGGTGAGTTGGAGGTGGGCGGGAAGGGAAATTGAGGAAGTGGGAAGGTTTAGGTATTTGGGGTATTTGGTGAGGAGGGACGGGAGGCAGGACGAGCAAGTAGAGGAAAGGGTGAGAAAGGGGGCGGCGGTAATGGGACAGGTGTGGGGATTGGGGAAGAGGATTTTCGGGGGAGACTGGGGAAGAAGGTTGTGGATGTTTGACAGGTTGATCTGGCCGGTTGTGAGTTATGGGGTGGAGGTGTGGGGGTGGAGAGAGAGGGAGAAGTTAGAGGCTTTACAGGAGAGGTATTTGAGGTGGGTCATGGGAGTAGAAAGATGCAGTCCGGGGTATTTGTTGAGGGAAGAATTACAGAGGGAGATGTTGAGGGGAAGGATGGCGCTGAGGGCGTGGGTATATGAGAGGAGGATGGAGGAGGGAGGTGGAGGGGTGATAGCGCAGGCGTGTTTGAGGGAGATTAGGAGCAGGATGGGGCGAATGGTGGGAGGGAGGGGGTGGGAGGGGGAGAGGAGAGCCTTTTGGGAGAAAATGGGTTGGGGGTTGGGGAGGGGGGCGATGGAGATAGGAGGGGAGGAGATAGTAGGATGGGAAAAGCGGAGCAGGAAAGGGACAGGTGGGAGAAGATTGGAAGGTCGCAGTGGAATCAGGAGTATGGAGGGTGCAAAACAGGAGGAGTGCCGGAATATCTGAAGAAGGGCTGGGGGGAGGAAAGGTGGAGGAGGGTGGTGAGGTTTAGGCTGGAGAGTGGGCTGAGGGGGGGGGGAGGTAATGGATGGGGGAGGAGGAGAGGTTGTGTAGGCTGTGTAGGGGGGGGGGGGACATTGAAACACCTATGGGAGGTGTGCGTGAAGGGGATGAGGAGGAGGGGTGGCAGGAGGCGAGGGGGTGGGTGTTGGGGGGGTGGGAGATTTGTTTAGGGAGGTGGAGGGCGGGTGAATGGGGGAGTGAATGTGCGTATGGATGGTTGGATGACTGGAGGGGAGAGAGAGAGTGGAAACGGGAGTCCCGGGGGGCGCGAGCGCGGGGGTGAGCGTGAGGGCGGGGGAGAGAGCGAGCGAGCGCGGTGGGTAGCGGGCGAGCGTGCGAGTGGCGGGGAGAGCGTGCGGGGGAGCGAGCGGCGAGCGGCGGAGGAAGTGGGCGAGCGGGTGTAAGAGAGAAGCTGATTGTAAATAGGTGTAAACAGTGTAAGTAGGCTAAGTTAAGTTTAAGGTTAAGTTTAAGTAGTTTTGTAAGTAGCATTAGGTTGTTTATAATGGAAGTTGGTAAGGAGCTGTAACCCTTTTAGGGAACAGAATAAAGATTATTAATATTTAGGCCACGAGATCGAGGATGGAAGCGTATATCCCAGTGACAGCAAAATGCGGGCGGTTAAACAATTAGCGGAACCTAGAAACGTTAAACAAATTCAGAGCTTTTTAGGCCTTACGGGCTACTTTAGAAAATTCATCCAAAATAACGCTAGGCTGGCACTACCGTTATCTGATTTGTTGAAACGGGACAATAAATTTGTATTCGGAGACGAACAAAGACAAGCATTCAATACTTTAAAAGCGTTACTATTGGCAAAGCCGGTGTTAGGAATTTACGATCCAGCCGCGATAATGGAGCTTCACACCGACGCCAGTCAAGAAGGGTTTGGGGCGATCCTAATACAAAGGACAAGAGATGAGAGCGCCTTCCATCCGGTTAGTTACCAGAGTAAGAAAACAACCGACGCGCAACGAAAATATCATTCTTACAAACTAGAGGTACTGGCAATAATCAACGCGGTAAAGAAATTTAGAGTCTATCCGTTAGGCATTCCGTTTAAGTTAGTGACGGATTGCGAAGCGTTCAAAAAAACGCTAAATAAGAAAGACTTGTCTCCGAAGGTCGCGCGATGGGCACTCATGTTGGAAGAGTACGAATACACTGTAGAGCATCGTAAGGGCGCGCGGTTGAAACATGTAGACGCTCTCAGTCGGTATCCGGTGGGTCATTCCATGTCAAATCGACCAGTGGTTGGAATCGACCAATTTTGATTTGGATGAATTTTGGTCAGAATTTTTCTTTTATCATAAAACGAAGTCCTGCCATGGGAAAAAAATTAAAAAAATTTTTTTTGGAAGTTATGCGAACTTGAAAATGTTGCTATTTTTCCAGTTTCTTAATCTTATTTTTTAAATATCTCGAGAACTATTATAGTTACAGAAATGGGCCACAATGTTTTTTAAAGAGCATACTTGTAACTGTAATAAAAAATTATTGTGAAAAACATTTTCGAAAAAACCGCTGATTTGCACAATTTTGAAAACTAAAAAATCTTAAAAATCGCTGACCCCCTATATTATTTTTGGCTCAGATTTTTTTCTAGGGTACCTCTAACTAATCTCAAAAGATGCTGAAATTTTCAAGAGGGTTTTTTTTTTCTTTCAAAAGATATGATCAGCAGACTGTTTTCGGAAATCCAGATAGGATCGTCTACGATAGAGGAACTGCGTTCACATCATCAGAGTTCAGGCGCTACTGCGAGGAGGAGGCGATAGAGCATGTGCGAATTACGACAGGTGTCCCGCGGGAGAATGGACAAGCCGAAAGAACCGTGCGGACTATCATGCCGATTTTGACTAAATTATCTTTAGAGAACCCCGACGCCTGGTACCGACATGTTCCAAAGGTGCAAAGATGCATGAACAGCACCTACCAAAGGTCCACAGATGTGACACCTTTCGAGGTTCTCTTCGGGAGGAAGATGAAGAACAAAGAAGACACGGAAATCATCCCGTTAATATAACAAGAAGCGGCACAAATATATGCAGAAAATCGCGATGATATTCGGATGTTAGCAAAGGGCAATATCAAGAAAATACAAGAGGAGAATAAGAGCCAAGCTTAGAAAATGACAAGACCAGCGAAAAGGTACCGAGAAGGTGATTTGGTGTTTATTAAGAGAACACAGTTTGGACCCCAACGCTTCTGGCAGATGGGAAAGGACCGGCAATAACGAGTACAGCGGCCGACTATATGAAGCCATATGAAATTTTTGAGGAATCACCGGGATCATCGGGGATCGAAGAAATGCAGGAAGGGCCGAGTGTGGGGTCGGTCGAGCTCGCGGCGTGATGACAACAAACAAGGTGAACACACGAGCGGAGACACTTGAAGGCGCGAGCAAAAGAAAGGGCGAAAGAAGGGACAGTTATCGTGAGACCGTCGAAGCGAGACGTTGAGCGTATAGTATTTTTACTTATAATTATACAGTTTTCGGCGATTTCGGTCACAGAATAAACAATAGCTCAACCAATTAATCGACAATGGATTTCAAAAAACATTGCAAACAACCGTTTCGAACTATTATGTTAAAGTAATTTAGAATTGAAACAAGAAACAAAAAAACAAAAAAAAATTTTTTTTTTTTAAAATGTGAAAAATAATAATATTCAATGATGAGCAATGAGAAAAATTTTTTTGGTTATAATAACGAATATGTAAATGACGTTAAAAAGAGAAAAATTGTATATGTATATATATGTCTGACTAACCTGGTCAGAATCTCCCGACGTTTCGACGCACTGCGCGTCCTCTTCAAGGGATACGTAAACAATAAGGTGTTTGGCCAGTTAGTCATATTGCATGTACACGTTTCTATATATGTTATGTAGTGGGGACTTTTCAAGTGGGGATTTTACATGACGTTGAGCGTATGTGGTTCGTCAATAATTACTCCCTCCTAAAGACGTTAAATACGGGGAGATGGAACCACTCTTAGATGCTCTGTGACGGTGATTTTTTAAAAATAGGAGAGGGGGTTTACCTGTATGTTTCAGAAACAAAGTTTGAAGGTATATATAACTATGTAATCAATGTTGACTCTAAATAACTATTGAACGAAATGTTTTATATGTATAACGGTATGTAGTGTACTGATTGGAATCACAAAAGAGACGTGAAGTGGTGACTTATATCTGGTCTCTCATATCTAATATTCACCGTAGCATTTTTATGTATGTATAAGCCCTCAAGCGTTAGTCTTCTACTGAGGTTTACCTCAGTATCGATAACCTGTGCATGATCAAAATCGAAACTATGACCGGTGTCAAGATAATGTTTGACTAGGGCTGTGTTTGACATATGTGGTGTTTTCAAACTATACTTATGCTGGAGAATACGAGTATGTAACAGATTTTTTGTTTGACCGACGTACGTTTCATTGCACCCACCGCAAGGAATACTATAGACCATGTTAGACATTTTATCCCCATCTAATTTATCTTTAATAGATTTTTTTTTTTTTTATTACATCAATTAAAAACTATAATCTGTTATAATCATAACAATAAATAGTTGGTATGATCTGTTCTTGGTCGTGTTCTTGTACATAGAGGGCCTATCCAGTGATTTGCACTACTCTATTTCTTACTATATCACACTCCCTCGCTACCAATACAAAATCGCTGTTGCAAATCGAGCGGTTTAAACTTTTTCAGTCTTCTGACTATCCTGCTCCTGTCTAGTAGGTCGGATGCTAATTCATTTGGGTGGTTGCTGAGCCTTTTCTCGTAGTTTTCGCACAGTTTTTGGGCAACGGCCTTCACTGTGTCGATTTTGAGATCTTTGTGGAGATTCGCATTTGTGACATACCAGGGTGCGCCTGTAAGCGCTCTGAGGGCTTTAGATTGGAATCGTTGTAGAATCTCGATGTTGGAGTTGCTTGCGGTACCCCACAGCTGAATTCCATATGTCCATATTGGCCTTAAGATTACTTTGTATGCCATTACTTTGTTGTAGAGTGACAGTTTGGATTTTTAGCCGAGGAGCCAATACATTTTTTTTAGTCGCAGATCTAGTTCTTTTCTCTTCTTTTTGATATGGTTTGACCATGTTAATCTACGATCGAGATACATTCCAAGGTATTTCACTTCGTTGGCACGCGGAAGTAGTTGGCCATTTAGTGCGACAGTCGGACAATCCTTCTTGTTCATTGTGAAAGTAATGTGCACAGATTTAGTGTCGCTTGCATTGAGTCTCCATTTTTTTAACCAAGTCTGTACTTTGTTGAGTCCTCTTTGTAGTTTAGCCGACGCTATTTCCGGATCCCGGTGGGTTGCTAGAATTGCTGTGTCGTCCGCAAAGGTAGCTACGGTGGTATTGTGGCACACTGGTAGATCGGCTGTAAACAACGTATACAACATGGGACCCAAGACGCTCCCTTGCGGGACCCCCGATTTTATTGGATAAAGTGCCGTTTCTTCTGTTCCATATTTGACTTGAAATTTCCGATTGCTTAAGTATGATCTTAGGAGCAGGTAGAATTTTGGTATTAACATTTTGATTTTGTACAGCAGACCTGGATGCCATACTTTGTCAAATGCTTGTTGGATATCAAGGAAGACTGCTGAGCAATATTTTTTCTCTTCGAGGGCATTGGCTATTATATTGAAGACTCTATTGATCTGCTCCACTGTTGAGTGTTTGGGTCTGAATCCAAATTGATGCTCGGGAATGATCCTCTGTTCGTTGATTGGGTCTCTTATTCTATCTAGTAATAGTTTTTCGAACAACTTGGACATCACCGGCAATAGACTTATAGGCCTGTAGCAGGTGACGTTGTTTGGAGGTTTTCCTGGTTTTTGGATCATTACAATTTGTGCAACTTTCCATTGGCTTGGCATATAAGATATTCGTAAGATGGCATTGAATAAGTTCCTAAGATACAGTACTCCCTTTTTTGGTAGTTTTTTTAATATAAGGCCAGTGATTAGATCGTAACCAGGAGATTTTCTCGGATTCAGTGTCTTGTGGATAGTGTAGCTTATTTCTTTAGCTGAGAAGTGCTTTATTGGTAGGTCCATTGGTAGTGGACTTTCAAGGAAGTCATGGATTTCTACATCGTATTGTTGTGTAGGGAGCGGTGTGAATACTTGAGTCAGATGTTCTGCAAACCTTTCCGCTTTTTCGATATCACTTTGAGCCCATTCGCCATCTACTTTCTTAATAGGTGGAATGTGGTTTTGCGCATTGTTGATACGTTTGGTAGTGCTCCAAAGCGAGTAGTTTGTGTCCGCCGTGTTGGACAGACTTTCTAAATGTTTTTCGATGCAGAGATTATTATGTTGCTGGATCAGTTTTTTCAGCCTCTGGGTCGCTATATTGAGTCTTCTCTTGTCGTTTGGATTTCTACTCAATTGCCATTGTCTTCTGATACGCCGTTTCTCAGCTGTTTTTCTTTTTATTTCTTCAGGGTATATTGTGGCGGTTTGGCTAGCACAAATACCCGGGGTGGCTTCCCAGGCTGCTCTCTGTATCAGCTGTGTGAAGTATTCGGTAGCTTCATCTATATCAATTTCGTTTTTTAATGGAACTTCCAGGTTTATATTTTCCTCTACTGTATCTTGGAATGTAGGCCAGTGAGTGTTTTTGTTATAGTGTGTCGGACGGTTTTCTTTGTTCATTATTTCGTCGCTTACAACGACGGTTACCGGGGTGTGATCGAATGATAAGTCTAGGCTTACCTCTGTCCGTGTTTTGTTTCTTGCTATACCCTTAGTTACGAAAAAATCCAATATATCCGGGATTTTGTTCCTATCGGTTGGCCAATATGCGGGTTGGCCTGCTGAGAGCTAGCTGCAGTTTAGTGCCGTCATCGCTTTAAAAAGGGTCGTCCTCTGGCCGTTGTTAATCTAGACCCCCACAAGGGATGTTTCGCGTTGAAGTCACCCCCAGCAAGAAAGCGAGGTCCCAAACTCTGAAAGAAATCTTTGAATTTATTGTCTTTTATTGTATGTTTTGGTGGGCAGTATACTGCTGCTAGTACTACAGATCCAAGTTTTCTATCTTCGACAACTATACTCGTCGCCTGGAGATAATCTTCAGTGCAAGGCAACAGTACGTGGTGTTTTATAGTCTTTTTAATTAGTATTGCAGTTCCTCCATGTGCGGTGCCATCCGGGTGTTCCGTGCTATACAAATTATAGCCATGAATTTTCATGTAGCTCTTCTCAGTAAAGTGAGTCTCAGTGATTAAGATAATGTCAATTTTATTTATATTTAGAAATATAGAAAGTTCTTGCCGGTGCTGGGCCAAGCCATTAGCGTTCCATAGGGTTATTTTCCAGGACGTGAATTATTTATCTGCGAACTTTGTCAATACTGTTTTTAGTAGTTCTAGTATAGTCATCAGCAGCTCATTTTGCTGTCTTAATGCTATTTTGAGTTCATTGTTATCACTGGAAGTGTGTGGAAGAGTACTTCTACTTCCGGCCGCTTGGGCGTAGCTCTGATTATGTGAAACCGATTCAGCTGGATCCTTATGTGATGTTTGTTTATGTTGTTCGCCACCCCCACGTTTGTCTTGTGGCTGTGATCTGTGCCAGTGCGGCTTTTGAATATTAGAGTTCCTTTTCTCGAGTATTTCTTGATAGACACGGCACCCTCTGTAGTTTGCTGGATGGTCACCTTCACATAGCACACACTTGGCAGGTGTCTCCTTCGATTTTTTACAAGACGTCGTATTATGTTCGTCACCGCATTTGACGCACCTGTATGGTCTGCGACAGTAGGTCTTAGTGTGACCATATCTCTGGCATCTCATCCATTGCACTATTGTCGTGTTCTTTTTGGGAGGTTCAACTTCGATTTTGGCATTTAGAAGTACATCGATATTATAGATATCTTTGTTATTTGGCATGGGCTGCAAATCTACGAAAAATAGTGGCAGAGGTAACTTAGTTTTTCTATGTCTAATATTAACTACATTTCGCACTTCATGGCCGTGTGCTTCGATAGCATCTTTTATAGCTTCAAGTGGAGTAGAGGGGTGCAGTGACTTTAGGACCACCCTGTATGCACGATTTTGCTTCAGCTGGTATGTACGGTATGCCGCGTTTTGATCGTTAAGGCTACGAATAATTTTTTTGTACGTATCAGCGTCTTTGGCTAATATTTTTATTTGACCGTCAGTGTTGATAGTTTTGTGTGTGTAGTCAGATTTGTTGACAACTTCTTCGAGCCGTTTCTGTAGCCTGGTGATAGATTGGACACCTGGAATGAATATGGGCGGTGGTTTCGGAGTTCTCTCAGTTACTTCTCGTGTTTGATCGTTGTCTACACACATGCTATGATTGTCGTTATTTGAATCACTGAGCGGTGAATATCTGTTATTACATTGAATTTGATCAGTTTCCACATTGTCAGTGGAATTTCTGCGACGTTTCTTTTTATTATGAATAACTTGCCATATCGGTGACTCAGTCCCTCCATCGGATGTGTCGGAGGTCCTTGTTAAGACAATACGTAAATTGTTCATATTTTCATGTTCCGGTATAACGGAGGAAGAATAGCTTGGTGAATCTTGCCAATTCCCTGAGTTGGGACTATTAGTTGTCCTCGGTGCATTCGACGTGGCGCATTCGATGTTGGACCCATTGGCTGAGTAGCCATTATCCATGGCGTTTACGCCGTATATGTATTTTACATGATTACCATGCATATATTGTATCGTTACTTAATTGCACTGTTTTGCACTAACACACTAAATAACTCAACTGTATTACTTTCTACTAGCAGCGAACTCGATAGACACAAACGTACACTTCGAACGTATGTTACTGTGGTGAGCTTGTCGTAAACACCTCTCACTCGTAAACACGTCTTACTTTGGCCGTGGTTCGAGCCGAACTTTTAATAGATTTAAAGACCAAGCTCTTTAAAGTGGTGAAGTTGGAATAAACCACATGCATACCTTCGTTGACGAAAATTCCTTTGATTTGATCTGATATTTTACCGATGTACGGTAGATTGACTACGTTGTACCATCTCATACTTGCGCGGTTAGGAATAACCCTTTCCGCGGTGTTATAAAAGTCATATACTCTTTTGGCAATGACATTTTTCACAAGGTGTTCCGGGTAATCATTGATGGACATAGTATCTTTTATTAAACGAATGTTTTTAGGTCTGAGTTTTGGGTTAGACAATCTAAGGGTCTTATCGACAAGTCCTTTTACCAGCGCGGTTTTTGTTTCATGGGAGTGGCAAGAATTGTAATTAATGTATCTTCCACTCCACGTTTTTTTGTGATACCAATCAGTAATAAGTCTATTGTTTTGTCTAATCTAAAGTATCTAAAAATGCTATTTTCCCTTCAATCTCTATTTCTGAAGTAAATTGGAGTCGTGGATGGTAGCTATTAAAAACTGTTAGAACTTCTTGTAAGTGTTCATCCGGAATGACTGTTAGAATATCGTCGACATAACGCTTGAAGAAAGGTACACGAAAGCTGAGTTGTTCTACACATATGTCCTGTAGTTTTTCCATAACCAATTCGGCTACCACAGGTGATAGTGGGGAGCCCATTGCTACGCCAAAGGTTTGTTTATATGCGTTGCCGTTGAATAGGAAAACATTCGCTCTGAGACAAAAGTCTACCGCTTTAATGAGCATTACCTTGGACAATCTAGTGTGTACTTTAATGTTACTCCATCTCTCTTCAATCGCTTTGATGACTAATTCAAATGGAATGTTTGTGAACAAAGATACAACATCTAATGAGACAAGGATGTAATTGTCCGGTATAATAATTGAACTGATGTCGTTCACAAACGAAGCTGAATCTTTAACATATTTATCATTCCGACCAGTAACTTTCGATAGGATACACGAGATGTACTTCGATAATTTGTACGTCGGGCCATTAATTGTTGAAACAATAATTCTAAACGGATTTCCAGGTTTATGAATTTTGGGAAGACCGTAAGCCCGTGGAGTGAACGCGTTATACGTTTTTAACGAATTCGCGGTATCCTTAATAATATACTTTTTTCTGTGTATCTCATCGACTAACGCGTTGTTCTGCGTTTGAAAGGTGGACGTGTATTCCCTGTTAACCTTAACATATGTGTTTATGTCTTCAAGCATTTCTGTGACCTTAGATGTATATAATGTCTTGCTTATGCAGACCGTGACATTGCCCTTGTCTGCTTTAAGGAGGATGATATCATTGTTATTTTTTAAATAATATCTGCATTTACTTAAGTCCCTATAGAACAACGTGTCAAAAAATCTGTTATATGAACTGATAGGTTTTAATGAGTTTGCAGGTGGTTTAATACGAACAATAGAAATATATTTTAAGTAATTTGTCACAAATGCAAGTATGCTACAACAATCAGTCCGTAGTCACATCCGAGTCGCATGGCGTTCACCGGTGGAAGAGAGCGTTACTCCCTCTCGCGAGCCGGTCGTCGGTGCCCCGGCGCAGACGCGCCATTTACCTCGCACGCAGGCACGTAGATGTGCTCAACTCTAACACTCCCCCTCATCGATGTGCCGGAGTGCTAGTCTACATACAGTCTTAACAGTTTCATGCACCGCATATGTTTTTCTTTGGTTAGAGCTTTCGTCAGCGCATCAGCGGGCATTACATTTGTACTCAAGTACCTTACATCTATGTCTCCTCGCTCTTGCGCTTCTCTAGAGAAGTGATACCTAATACTTATATGTTTGCTACGCGCATGGTGTACATTATTTTTACATAACTCTATCGCGGTTTGACTATCGGAATATATCACAGTCGGGTTATTTATTAGGTCGTATATTTTCATGTGATGCAGCAGATTTCTCAGATAAATTGTTTCTTTTGTCATTTCCGAGAGCGCCATATATTCGGCCTCCATGGTAGAGAGTGCTACCGATTTTTGTTTTTTACTGCTCCAACTGATTGGACCACCTGCTACACACATTACATATCCCGTAGTCGATCGCCTATTACTATTATCGCCGCCCCAATCCGCGTCTACGTATCCGATCAAAGACGATTCAGTGTTATGATAGTTTATACCCACATTAATTGTTCCCTTTAGGTATCTTAACACGCGTTTCGCCATCTTCCAGTGAACTTCACTCGGGTTATTACAAAAACGGCTTAACAAGTTAGTTGCAAAAGCAATATCGGGTCGGGTTGCATTGGCTAGGTAATTTAGACACCCTACTAATTCTCTATATGGTTCGTTCAACGTTTCGCCTATGTTCTCTTTGGCTTGTAATTTAAGTTCGGAGATGTCCACATTGAGCTCCATAGGTGTGCCCAGTGGGTTGCAATCTGTCATGCCAAAGCGTGTTAACGTGTCTTGTATATATTTCCTTTGATTTATTTGAATGTTTCCTGTGTCTCCTTCCCTCTCCACATGCATCCCCAATATGGCATTAACTTTTCCCAAGTCTTTCATCTCGATTCTTTTCTTAAGTGCATTTTTTACCTTATTTAACTTTACTATATCTGTGGACGCAATTAACAGATCATCTACATACACTATAATTATCACATCGCTCTCACTATCTTTACTTATATACACACATGGATTCACCGCGGTTCGTTTAAAGTCTAATTTCAATAAGTGCTCGTTTAATTTATGGTACCACTCACGTCCGGCCTGCTTAAGTCCATATAATGGCCTGTTTAGTTTACACAATTTTTCTTCCTCACCCTCTTTGGGGAATAATTGTGGTTGCTCCATGTAGACTTCGTCAGTGAGATCTCCTTGAAGGTATGCGGTGACCACATCGAGCTGATGTACATGCATCTGTCTCACCACACTGCATGCTAAGAGGGTACGGATCGTCTCCAGTCTTGCCACGGGTGCGAACACTTCACTGAAGTCAATGCCCTCCTGTTGTTGATCACCACGTGCCACCAGCCTGGCCTTGTATTTTTCAACCGATCCATCCTGACGTTCCTTTACCTTGAACACCCATTTACATTTTAGTATTTTCTTACCTTTCGGCCTAGTTACCAGGGTCCACGTGTCGTTTTTGAGTAAAGCGTTGTGTTCCTCCTCCATCGCATCTAGTCATTGCTCCCTATTTGGGCCTGCCATCGCTTGTTTCAGTCCTGCCGGTTCTGCTCGGGGTTCTGTGCTCATTTTCTTTGGAGTGTATATTTTTCGTGGTCGGCCTCTGCGACCAGTCCTTTCTATCTTTGGGCGACCAGGTCCCCTACTGGTTTTTGGAGTCTCTCCTATGCAGTCCGGGTCTCCACTGGAAGCTACTTCTGTAAGATGTTGAGGAGTGACATCTTCCTCCGTATCTGGTTCACTTTGTCCTGGTTCACTTTGTTCTGGTTCACTTTGTTCTGGTTCACTTTGCTCTGGTTCACGCATGGTCGAGTCCAATGGTACTTCAAATGTTTGCGCTTCTTGATCACTGTCAGTTTTTGCGCTCCAATCCTCAATGAATCGCACATCCCTCCTTTTTAGTACCGTACGTGTTCCTCTTTCCCAGAGCCTGTATGCCTTAGCTTCACTTGAATAGCCTACCATAACATACTCCTTTCCTTTGGCTGCAAATTTATTTCGTTTCGGCCCCTTTTCTAGTGCTATGACATGGCTGCCGAAACCTCTCATGTAACCTATGTAAGGCTTTCGCCCTGTCCATAATTCGCACGGCGTGTTCTCTTGGTTAGCTTTTGTTGGACACCGGTTTCTTATATACACTGCTGCATTTATGGCCTCAGCCCACAATGATATGGGTAGTGCTGTATGGAGCAGCATGCAGCGGGCCATTTCCACAAGGGTTCGATTGGCTCTTTCAGCTATCCCATTCTGCTGAGGTGTATATTCCACGGTTAGCTGTCTCGTGATCCCTTCGCTTTTCAGAAACTGTGTAAATTCCTTTGACAGATATTCTTTTCCATTGTCTGTCGTTAGTGCCTTTATTTGGTTGCCTGTAAATTTCTCTGCATATGCCTTATATTCCTTGAAGGCATCCAGTGCTTCGGACCTTTTCTTTAACAGTTTTATGTGTATATATCTGCTGTAATCATCTATAAAAGTTATAAAATATCGTGCTCCCCCTAACGACTCAACACTGAATGGCCCACAAATGTCACTGTGTATTAGTTCTAGCACCTTACGTTGCCTAGAGGTGGAGGACACATGCGGTAATTGGTGTATTTTGGCCTTGTTGCATGTCTCACAGACTGGATTAATGTTCTCCAGGTTATCCTTTATCCCTTCTGCCATGTTCTTTGCTTTCAGCTTTCGTACGTCATTAAAGTTAAGGTGCCCCAGCCTATTGTGCCATTTCATCAGCGCACCGGCCTCTTCTTTCTGCATCATTGCCCTGTGGTTTGGGACTTCTTGCACTACGTAGAGACCATCCTTTTCCTTTGCAGTCAGTGCAATAGTACCATCAGGTCGTCGCACTTTGGCACAGTCACTGTAGAAGGACACTGTGTACCCCTTTTTTGCAATTTTCGAAACAGAGAGCAGATTTGTCTTGAAGGTGGGCACTAAGATTGCTTCATTTAATTGGACCTTATTCTTGTACTTGTTTTCGACGCTTACTTCAATGTTCAGTTTCCCGGTCCCTACCGAAGGCACTTTGTCATCCGTACCTGTGTATACGTCACTGTGCTGGGCAGTTAAAGCTTCAAATTTCTGTTTCTTATTTGTCATGTGTGCTGTAGAGGCGCTATCCAAGTACCAAACATCTGACTTCTCTTCAGAGTTATACAGCGCTGTGCTGTACATTGCATCATTTGTCGTTCTTGTAGCATTTGCCTTCTTCGAATAGCAGTCCCTTGCACGGTGCCCATATTTATTACAAATGTTGCATGTTCCATTGAATCTACTTTTCCCTTGGTCGGCTCTGTTTGGTTTATCCCTGTGGTATTTTACAAACTTCCTCTTTGTGACCATGGCAGTGTTTTGCTGTATATCATCTAGTATGGTATTCTCTTGCTGTCCTCTTCTTGCCTCCTCTTCTATTAATTTTATCTTGAGGCTTTCTAGGCTAGGGAGCTCGTCACGTGTTTCCATTGCGATCGCAAAATTCTCGTACTCTGCCGGTAACGATCCGAGCAGCATTATCGACGCTAGCTCGTCTGGGAAATTGACCCCCACTTCTTCAAGTCTTTCGAGTTTGTTCTGGAAAGAGCTCAAGTACTGCGTCATCGTCTGATGTGGATCTTTTTTAATTCTGGATAACTCTCTATACAGGGCAGCCTTCCTTACCGGACCTTTGGACTCGCGCACTCGTTGCAGGCTCTTCCACGCTTCACTTGATGTGACGGCCCTCTTTACATAGTTTAGTTGACTTTCCTCAACGCTCAGCAAGATCAAGGCCAGCGCCTTTTGATCTCTTCTTGCCCACTCACCTGCGTTTTCTTGAGTTTTTACTTGTGTTTCATTTGTGTACGACCACAATTCGTTATAGATTAATAAACTTTTGAGCTGGATTTTCCATGATTCATAGTTCTTTTCTCCCAGCTTCTGAATTTGATTTGGATTCATGGCGGCCACGTGTTTCACTTTTGATACCCGCACTTGCACTTTTCTTTATCTTTCTAGCGCGGCGGAATCGTACCTAGGCCCATAACCTGATAGGTTTTAATGAGTTTGCAGGTGGTTTAATACGAACAATAGAAATATATTTTAAGTAATTTGTCACAAATGCAAGTATGCTACAACAATCAGTCCGTAGTCACATCCGAGTCGCATGGCGTTCACCGGTGGAAGAGAGCGTTACTCCCTCTCGCGAGCCGGTCGTCGGTGCCCCGGCGCAGACGCGCATGCGCGCCATTTACCTCGCACGCAGGCACGTAGATGTGCTCAACTCTAACATGAACTAATCGCATTGATGCCTTTAAATATATGACGTGATTTAATGTCTTTTAGAAGCGTAGCTATTTTGCTTCTAGCATCATTTTGTTTGTCTTCATCTAGTTTTTTGATACCCGATTCTACATATGACAAAAATTTTGGCAAGTTGGAAAAAGTTTTATCGAAGGGAATGCAATATTTTGGTCCTAAAGCCGCTACTCTTTTAACATAGTCTGGAATGTCAGTGTCTGATAAATTTATAAACCATTTCTCTGTGTTAATGTTTATTCGTTCTATGGCTCTATTGTATAGATGATTGTATTTGTTTGTTAACCTGTTTTTGTGTGTATAAACGAATCTATTGTACATTCTGTTTGTGTGTGTGTCAAAGTCTATTAGTATGTTCCTTGGAACATTTGTTTGTAGAAAACTATACAGTTTGTTAATTTGCTGTTTTATGAATTTTATGCGTGTATGGATTGATTGTATTTCAATGTTTAGACATTGGTAAGCCATATTCGTGAACATAACACTAAATCTATTAGATGAACGATAGTCATGGTTATGAAAAAAGACATTAGGTTTGTGCTTGAGAATGTGGTCACTTTAAAGAGCTTGGTCTTTAAATCTATTAAAGATAAATTAGAAGGGGATAAAATGTCTAACGTGGTCTATAGTATTCCTTGCGGTGGGTGCAATGAAACGTACGTCGGTCAAACAAAAAATCTGTTACATACTCGTATTCTCCAGCATAAGTATAGTTTGAAAACACCACATATGTCAAACACAGCCCTAGTCAAACATTATCTTGACACCGGTCATAGTTTCGATTTTGATCATGCACAGGTTATCGATACTGAGGTAAACCTCAGTAGAAGACTAACGCTTGAGGGCTTATACATACATAAAAATGCTACGGTGAATATTAGATATGAGAGACCAGATATAAGTCACCACTTCACGTCTCTTTTGTGATTCCAATCAGTACACTACATACCGTTATACATATAAAACATTTCGTTCAATAGTTATTTAGAGTCAACATTGATTACATAGTTATATATACCTTCAAACTTTATTTCTGAAACATACAGGTAAATCCCCTCTCCTATTTTTAAAAAATCACCGTCACAGAGCATCTAAGAGTGGTTCCATCTCCCCGTATTTAACGTCTTTAGGAGGGAGTAATTATTGACGAACCACATACGCTCAACGTCATGTAAAATCCCCACTTGAAAAGTCCCCACTGCATAACATATATAGAAACGTGTACATGCAATATGACTAACTGGCCAAACACCTTATTGTTTACGTATCCCTTGAAGAGGACGCGCAGTGCGTCGAAACGTCGGGAGATTCTGACCAGGTTAGTCAGACATATATATGAGGCATTCCATGCCAAATCGGACACTTTCGGACCTCACCCCCTTCGATTTTTTTTAAAATTTTTTATGTTTTTAAGACTGATAAAATACGCGTTCATGATTTTTTTCAGATTTTTTTGACCATCCGTTTCGAAAATATGAATTTTCTTAAAATTGGGGCTAATTTTTTTTAAATACTCATAACTTTGCGAAAAATGGAGCAATTTGATCGTTCTTTTTTTCAAAATTTGTGTTTTTGAATGCTCTTTCAAGAAAAAAATATGATTTTTATCGAAATAGTTTATTTCATTGTTTAATTTTTATTTAAAGCACAAAATATTTTATATCTCAAAACATGTCCCCTTCGATTTTTTTGAAAAAATTCTCAAATAAACTTTGATGCATGTAAGAACTAAAAAAAATTTCCCATCGTGGGAAAACTCTTTGTTCTATTTTTTTTCTATATTCGAAAATACCCATTCTATCAAATCGTATGTTCCGTTTCAATGGAAAATGTTTTTTTTCGAGATGTATGCCCCGTCCGATTTTATTGAAAAAATTCTCGAAAATACTTGGATGGATATAAGAACTTTTAAAATTTGTCCGATCGTGGGGAAACGTTTCGTTCTATTTTTTTTCTTTATTCGAAAATATCTATTCTGTCACATCGTATATTCCATTTCAATGGAAAATGTTTTGTATCTCAAAACATGTCCCCTTCGATTTTTTTGAAAAAATTCTCAAAGAAGCTTTGATGCGTGTAAGAACTTGAAAAAATTTCCCATCGTGGGGAAACGTTTTGTTCTATTTTTTTTCTTTGAATAGACAGTTTCGAATAAAGAAAAAAAATAGAACGGAGAGTTTCCCCACGATGGGAAATTTTTTTTAGTTCTTACATGCATCAAAGTTTATGTGAGAATTTTTTCAAAAAAATCGAAGGGGACATGTTTTGAGATAAAAAAACATTTTCCGTTGTAATGGAACATACGATTTGTTAGAATAGATATTTACGAATAAAGAAAAAAAATGGAACGAAGAGTTTCCCCACGATCGGACAAATTTTTTAAGTTTTTGCATGCATCAAAGCTTCTTTGAGAATTTTTTCAAAAAAATGGAAGGGGACATGTTTTGAGATAAAAAACATTTTTCATTGAAATGGAACATACGATGTGACAGAATAGATATTTTCGAACAAAGAAAAAAAATAGAACAAAACGTTTCCCCACGATGGGAAATTTTTTCAAGTTCTTACACGCATCAAAGCTTCTTTGAGAATTTTTTCAAAAAAATCGGACAGGGCATACATCTCGAAAAAAAACATTTTTCATTGAAACGGAACAAACGATTTGAGAGAATGGATATTTTCGAAAAAAGAAAAAAAATAGAACGAAACGTTTCCCCACGATCGGACAAATTTTAAAAGTTCTTACATGCATCAAAGCTTCTTTGAGAATTTTTTCAAAAAAATCGAAGGGGACATGTTTTGAGATAAAAAACATTTTTCATTGAAATGGAACATACGATGTGACAGAATAGATATTTTCGAACAAAGAAAAAAAATAGAACAAAACGTTTCCCCACGATGGGAAATTTTTTCAAGTTCTTACACGCATCAAAGCTTCTTTGAGAATTTTTTCAAAAAAATCGGACAGGGCATACATCTCGAAAAAAAACATTTTTCATTGAAACGGAACAAACGATTTGAGAGAATGGATATTTTCGAAAAAAGAAAAAAAAATAGAACGAAGAGTTTCCCCACGATGGGAAATTTTTTTTAGTTCTTACATGCATCAAAGTTTATTTGAGAATTTTTTCAAAAAAATCGAAGGGGACATGTTTTGAGATATAAAATATTTTGTGCTTTAAATAAAAATTAAACAATGAAATAAACTATTTCGATAAAAATCATATTTTTTTATTGAAAGAGCATTCAAAAACACAAATTTTGAAAAAAAGAACGATCAAATTGCTCCATTTTTCGCAAAGTTATGAGTATTTGAAAAAAATTAGCCCGAATTTTAAGAAAATTCATATTTTCGAAACGGATGGTCAAAAAAATCTGAAAAAATTCATGAACGCGTATTTCATCAGTCTTAAAAACATAAAAAAATTTAAAAAAAATCGAAGGGGATGAGGTCCGAAAGTGTCCGATTTGGCATGGAATGCCTCATATACATGTTAGAAATGCCTTGGAAAAAAGGAGTAAGTCAGAGGATATAATTGCGTTAGTCTCGAAGGTTCTGGGGTAAGTGCTGTGTCCTTCGACACAGTCCTCTTTCCAGAGGGCCTCAAGCCCTTCCCACTCCGTGGCCAGATCTTTCTTTGACTTGTTTATAACATTCTAACGTGCAGACGTAGCATCGATGACGTCGGGTCACCGGCCACGTGCATGCACTTGAAAGGGTCGCTTATCTCCTAGGCGCCCAAACAAGGACGCCATGCCCTTTGCTTACGCTTCGGGTTGCAATACCCTCGATAGTCACATTCTAAGATATACGAGGCTTGGGCCTCTTTATGACAGGCTCACTCCACCAGGGTGGCCACCCAGCATGCGTCTTTCCCATTTTTTCGCATTGACGCTAACATACATATACAATTTTTCTCTTTTTAACGTCATTTACATATTCGATATTATAACCAAAAAAATTTTTCTCATTGCTCATTATTGAATATTATTATTTTTCACATTAAAAAAAAAAAAATTTTTTTTTTCTTGTTTCAATTCTAAATTACTTTAACATAATAGTTCGAATCGGTTGTTTGCAATGTTTTTTGAAATCCATTGTCGATTAATTGGTTGAGCTATTGTTTATTCTGTGACTGAAATCGCCGAAAACTGTATAATTATACATAACTTTGACGGTCAAAAACTCAATAATTTTACAGTATTTTTACTGTAATATCTTCCTAATATATATCGTTTTTGTTTTAATAAACGCTGTGTATCATTGGCCTTCACAACCCAATCCTACATATATTTGACCATAGTACACTGACCATTGTTGTCTGGCGCTTATTTGCGTCCATAGTCCATTCCGATAGCATTTGCAGAGCGCGTATTTGCGTCCATAGTCTATATCGATAGCTTTCGCTGGACGCATATGTGCACCCATAGTACTCAAAGGGTAAAGTCTATTTGTCTATCCATGGGTGTTTTAACCGTTTCGCACGCTGTCGCATTATATTTATGCAAAATTTTATTTATTAATTTCTTGGAATAATTCTCGCCCGATGTCGTCAGCCCACTTCAAAAGATCTTTTATGCGTTATCGCTTTGAGAACGATTGACCACCGCCGGCGACAGCGGTCCAAGTAGCGAACGTCTTGTTGGAATGTTTGCGTTTCCGCAGCCAAGCATCCCGGGACTGTGATCCAGGCACGATGGCGCAAGGTTCGATAGTCGGAGGGACTAATCGACCCTTGTCAGGGCCACTAATTATTAACGAGGACAATTTATCGCCTAATCGTATCGCCTAATAAATAAAAAAAATCTTCAACCCACGAGAATTAGACGTGGTCTTCCCTTTTTCCCTTAAATAAAGTATGTACGATTTTTGTCTACGAAAGACGTAGGCGGAATGCTGATTCTGGGCTGGGGACAGCCCACGGGTGAACCAAAGGAATAACTGTAGGATGGTTGATCGGGAGGGAATTTGAAGGAGGCGTAAGGTCACCGAAGGAGGACTTGCGTTAGGAGAAGGAGCGGTAAAGAGTAAAGAATTCAGGAATCTAGGTTTTGGAGGAGAAGGTGGCTTGGAAATTGTAGGAATAAATGTAAATCACCTTTCTCACACACTCTGTTCTATTTTTACTTTTTCGTCTCTCTCTCGCACTCCTTCACTCTATATGGCACAATGGCAAGTGCCGGAGGGGGAACCCGCGAGCTCGCTCGGCGCCGTGCGGTCTCGCACGATGCGCGGAGTGGATGACGTCATGATTGGCGTTTGCCAATCATGCGTGATCGGTAGGAACGGAAGGCCAATAAGAGCGCCGGAGCCATT
Source organism: Anoplius nigerrimus (assembly GCA_914767735.1). Lineage (NCBI taxonomy): Eukaryota > Metazoa > Arthropoda > Insecta > Hymenoptera > Pompilidae > Anoplius > Anoplius nigerrimus. The sequence continues at coordinate 1,798,484 of OU612081.1, forward strand.
ATTAGTAAGCGAAAATTGGAAAAGGAGCGCTCGCGGTTGGGTGGTAACGCGATGTCCGCGCTACCCATCGGCGGTTAATCAATTTAATATAATTCGTGAACAAACCACCCGCCTCGTTCTCGGTAGTGAACGAAGATTCTTGAACGGGCTAAGTGCGTATAGACGAAGAGCGACGAAAGTATAATCTCAAGATTGGCGGAGTTGGAGGAAGAGCACAGTAAGTACAGAATTACACAATTAACGCAGAATATACGAAGATTACAATAATGCAGCCTAAATACTAGTTTTCAAAGGCGCAAGTGGATCGTGGCGATTGATCGTGTCGAGAGATCGGCCGTGTGGTGAATGAAGACGCTATTTTGTGGTGAGTACTACGCAGTACTACGCGAGTACGGAGAGCGTCACCACGCAGTTGCAATACAACTAAGAGAATTTACAATAATTAGCAGGAATTGATTTCGGAACGACGGAGTGCGTGAGACGTTTACAGTCTTTACAAACTATAACGAGGTATGTACAATGAATATTTACAATGCTTATAAACTAGTTTAATCTTAACTATGGAACATATTTACATGATGAATAAGCATCTGGACGACAAGACGGTGCGGGATCGGTGTAAGAATCCACCGAGAATCGACGGAGCGCCGTCACCGGACGTTCATACTATGAGGACGCCGAGCGTACATACGTCGTGGATACAGCCGTCTTGGCCAGGTATGGTTGCCAATACGCTACCCAGTTTCCAATGGTGTTTCGGGGACTATAGAGTTAGGAGGAGGATTTTCCGTTTTATCAAAACGAGAGGGCCCCACTTGTGGCTTATGAGACCACCCGCCATGCGGAACATTGCGTGTCGGCGGAGTGCGATTAACATTTGGCGCAGCAGCGTCCATGGAATTAAGAGTAGGAGGTGAAGGGGGCGTTTTCACTTGTTTGGAAGGACTTACTTTCGGTGTGTTGTCATTTTTCCTATTGCCTAAGTGTAACAACGAGTGATGTTTCGTGTAGCAAAATTTACATGTCTTTTTACTGTCACAATTGACTGCACGATGGCCGCGACGGAAACAATTAAAGCAGCGCCCTTCGCTCTTGAAAAGACTTATCCGCTGCGCGGGGGTTTTTTCCTGGAATTTTGGACATTTATATAATGGGTGATCGCCCGAACAAACAAAGCAAGTCGCTTGAGCAATAGAGGCCTGATGGGCGGTAATAATTGTGGTTTTTAACGAACTTTTAAAACTGTTTAAAACTGTTTCGCAGATGCGTGGTTAGTAATTGTATGTAATACGGATCGGTGTTTGATGGTGACGGTCTTACGCGCGGCGCGGTCGAAATGAAACGAACGAAAGACACGGAAGAGACACGCACAGTTAAATAGTCGATAACATTTATTAGCACAATTACGGAAATGTACAAGACATGAACAAGCGGCACAAAGGTAAAAAGCAGGTTAACCCATTAACGCCCAACTTATTTATTCTGCGAATTTTTTTGTGAAAATTCTATATATGGTTTATAAATGTTTAAAATAAAATAAAATGCATTAATTTTTAAAAATTATTAGCTAGTTTTGGAAATATAGGCTGTCCTCATTTGAGGCCGCTGGGCAAATATATATACAAAAACATTGAATAATAATTTTATTATTATTCCACTTAACATTACAAATACAAAAATTTATTCGTATAATCAATGTAATTGAACAATTTATTTGAAGTATTTATTATGATATTTAGAAAAGCACGTTATACATAGCGTTATATTACATTTTTTACAAAACGTTCGCGGTTTTTCTTTGCAACCTACATATTGACATCTGCGTTGGTTTTCACGTTTCTCTAAAATATGACCTTTTTCGTCAAATCTTATATCATCCGGAATACTGGCTTTGGATGTAGATGGGAAGCTAACTGGTCTGCCTTTCAATATACGTTTTCCATGTCCCAATTTGAGATGTGGTACTGCTATTCTATCTTTCTGCTATATTCTTTCTTGTGGTACTTCTAAATTCCTTTATAGAAACTTTATCATTGGGACGCATTTTGTTGTATATAATGTGGCTGTTAACAATACACATGTCTACAATTCTGGTAAATAAACACCAGTACCATTTTTTCCCTCTTATAACAATACTATGCTTCTCAAGTAACCAGTCATGATGGTCAACTCCACTCATATATTTGTTGTAGTTTGCTATAAGAAAAGGTTGCGGAAGTAGTACTTTTCCTTTTTTTGTTTACTCCATCGAGATACTGATGCTAGCGGCTCAATTTTATCAAAATTTGTTGCCATTGTAACCGCTTTATTGTCATTCCACCTTACAATCAAAATTCCATCGGTATTTTCAAATTGAAAGTCGTAAGTTCCTCTAGGACACTTCTCAATTTCTTTCGATGGTTTTACTGGACACTTCTGTGTTCGATTCTCCCGCATGGTACACGTTGCTCTATAACCCTGCTCTTTTAAAGATTTTAAAAGATTGTAGCTTGCAAAATAATTATCAAAAATAAACATGGTAGCTGCAGGGGTCGTCAATCATTTCTAGCATTTTATGTACTACTCTAGTTCCTAGAGGTTCCTTTACTTCTACTCTTTCTTTTCCACAATACAGGGAAAAGTGAAAACAATAACCGCTGTCGCCACACAAAGACCAAAGTTTATATCCGAACCTTATTGGTTTCCCACGGATAAATTGCTTTAGCCCATGATGACCATATCTTACCATCGTTTCATCGATGGATAAATTTTGTTCAAAAACGCCCCATCTTTGAAAATTCTTATTTACCTTATCTATCAATGGTCTAAGTTTGAATGCCTTGTCATGTTTGTTTTCATTTGCTTTGAAATTGTCTTGAAAATGTATATTAGATTTTATATCATTATAAGCATTTCGACTCATCGCATCTTTCACCAACTGCACTCCTAGATCTTCACTCTCACCCCAATAGTCCCGTTCACTAGGTAAACTGTGATAACCGGAAAATATCAAAAATCCCAAAAATATCTTTATATCTTCCACACAGACTACAAAATTCTGTTTATTTTTATTACTAATTGCGTAACGCTTAGTTTCTGCCACAATATGTTCAAAACTTTCTTCAGTAAATAGTTTTTCAAATGTTTCCAACATGGAACAGGTTCCCATATCTTGACGTACATTTTCAAATTTTTTATTAGCACTGTTTACCGCGGGCCAAGATTTATTTATAAGCTGGTGAAATTTTCTGCCAGTTGGGTTTGTCAACAATTCTGCGTTTTGAAAGCGGTTCCTCATGTGTCGAAGTAGACGGTAAAAGTCTGACCAAAGGTACATTATCATCATCTTCATCAGACGATAAGTCCAATTCTGTAGTCCCCGCAATATCCAAAATTGTAGGTGCACGCAACTCATCATCATTTACATTTTCCTCGTCTGTAAGCTCATCTACTTCAGGACGAAGAGCCAAAATATCTGCATTTATTTCTTCAGAAAATGCATACTCGAGGGCTTCCTCCAGAGTTAGAAAGGTTTTTCAAAACATTGGTTATAAAACTGCAATATAACAAATTAAATATAATATAAATGAATTACCAAAAGAAGTTGCCAATGCTCAGTGTCCTCGATTGAGGACAGTCAAATATATTGTATTTTTTATAGGAATATAAGCAACAAAGTTTATTGCAATTTATTAAAAATACAATTTACATACAAGGACTTCATGAAAATAAAAAAATGTTTTTACCTACCTTATCAATAAACAGTACTATAAATATCTATATGTCAGAAGGCAAAGAGCTCAAAATGTACACAAGTTTAGAGACACACAGCATGGACACAATTAAGGTTATCACAAAACTTAACACATGTCAAGTAAAAACAGTACTTCTCTGCCACCTAGTATCTAAAATTAGAACTACACAAGGCATCAGCAAATTTCTAAAAATATGTTTACAAGATGTCCCCAAAGAGGACACTGGGCGTTAATGGGTTAAAGCACAGGCAAAATTGCGACGCACAATGTAACTGTCTCAGCGAATGCACTGGAAAGACTCAGCTGTCAAAACGGGAAGCTGCGAGCATCCCGCCAAATTCCTCTATAGAAAAGACAAACGTTGTCATGCGCTGGCTCGCACCCGGCAACGGGAAGACGCGAGCCTCCCGCCAAAATGTTCATGTGTGACGCGTGTTCGGGCGGTGATTTCACGCGACGGAACAGCCACTGTCCCCGGCGGCATGCGTATCGAGTCTAGCGCTGTTGCCAAATTAGCGTTTTCTCGCAAGCGAGCGTTCCGCGTTAAATGGTAGACCCTGTATAAGAGCGCAGGTATTGTTCTTCGTGTAGGGGCTTGTCGAAGATAGTCATATAAATAGAGTATGGTCATTAGGATTTTTAAAATCTCCACGAGACGGGGCGATAATCCGCCACTTTGTTTTTCTCAAGTGCGGTGAGCCATACACTGACTTGAATTGACCTTATAACTGTCCACCGACCACTGTTGCTTTTGAAATTAAGGCTTGTGTCCTTGTGTCTGTACAGCCAGGTTAGATTTTAATTGCGTCGCTAAAATTATTAGTTTATTGCGCTTGTCATATCAGCGGAGATAAATCACTAACCGTTGCTGCCCGGTTGGGGTGTTGTCTTTTCCTTTCTTCATGAGTTTTGTATGTCATAACCACCGCCATAAATTGCTGGAATGCTGCCCATTGTTTATCGGTGCCGTGGATTATTGCACTGAGATCGTTAACACTATTTAATTTACGACCGCACTTTTGTTCAAAAGTTAATCTGTCTAAGTACCAATAGTCGCAATAGAGAACCGTGTGCTCAACATTGTCATTGTCCGAACCGCAGAAGAAGCACTCCTCATTATCACTTTTGCCAATCCCGAAAAGGTATGCTTGGAAGGCCCCATGTCCCGTTAAGCATTGCGTAATTTTGAAGATCGGTTCCCGGCGACTGCCTCCACGCTTCGGCGTCCGAGATCAAGGTACGTGTCCAAGTGGCTTTCCCCGATTTCCCCCACTCCTCGTACCAGCCCCTCCACTGTTGCCTGGCGACATCTCGTAGCCATTCACGTATACGTGTCTTATTCGTGTGACTGCCTTTGAGGATGTACTGTGCCTCCCATTTGTCATTATAAAGGTCGTGATTAGCCCTTATTTAATAATCTATGGACAGAATTCCGGCCAAGACACAGGCAGCTTCTGCCGATACTGTTCTGCACGCCCTGATAAGTCGAAGAACGCATTTCTTCTGAACTCCTCACAATTTTTCAACCAGATATTGGAGTTTGATTGCTCCAATCGATATGGGTGAGGCATATAACAAAACAGAAAGAAGTACATTTAACCCTCCGAATACGGTGCCGGAGTCATTTTTGTTTGAAGTTCCTCACCGATATGTGACTCATCAAACGCTTGCTCGAGCTCGAAAGCCTCACGGACACACTACTACTGTATGTATGTATGTCTTTATTCTCGCTTCCCTGTCGGGTTTGCGACTTTACACCTTACAACAAAAACACAATCTTACACATGCCTATACAATACAATTTACAAAATACTTTACAAAACACAATGCTGCACCTGCGTCCCCTTCTCCTCCGCTCTGCCCCCTCAGACTGCCCCTTCCCCTCTGCCTGCCTTTCTTCCTCTGCTTCCTTTCTTCCCGCCGTTCGCTCCCTCCCCTCACCCCGCCCCCTCCTCCGTCCCTCCCCCTAATCCTCTCTCTCCCCAGGCCCTTTCTTCTCCTCTCTCCTCTCCCCCTTATCACCTCTTTCCTCCTCCCGCCACTCCCTCCTCTCTTCCTCCCACCTCCACCATGTCCCCTCTATCTTGATCCTTCCCTCTTCCATCCACACCCTCTTCCCCTTCCTCCTTTCCTCCCACACCTTTTCCACTACCCTCCACCTCATCCTCCTTTCTTCCCATGTATGATCCTCCTCTATCATTACTCCTCTCCCCCTCACTTTCCATCTTCTCCTCATCACTTCTTCCTTACCCGCCACACTCTTCATCCTTACCACCACCATTCCCCTTTCATCTCCCCCTTCCCTTCCTCTTCCTCCCAATTCCCTTATTACCTCCACCTCCCCTTCCTCTCCCAATTCTCTCATTAACTCCCTTACCTCCTCTCTCCTCCTCTCTGCTCCTCTTCTCAACCCCTTCACAATCATATTCCTCCTTCTGCTTTCTCTTTTTTTCTGTTCCTTCCAGACTTCTATCTCCCTCAATCTCTTGTTACTCTCTTCTTCCACCTTCCTCTCCCCTTTCTTCTCTCCACACTCCAGCTTGCCCCCTCTTTCTGCTCCTCGCTCTATCCTCTCCTCCATTCTCCCCTCACCCTTCTTCTCCTCTGTCTCCATCCTCCCCGCTCTCTCTTCAATTCTCCCTATCCTCTCTTCCATCCTCCCTCTCTCTTCCCTTCCTCTCTCTAGTTTTTCACTCATCTCCTTGACCTCCCGCTCCATTCTTCCTTCCTCCTCCATCCTCCCCTTCTTGTTCTTCTCTTCTTCCAGCTTCCTTTTTCCTTTCTTCTCCCCTTTCTCCTGCTCCCCACTTCCTTTTTCATCTCGCTCCGTCCTCTCCTCTATCCTTTCCTCTCCTTTTTTCTCTTCTGTCTCCAGCTTCCTCGTTCCCTCTTCCATTCTCCTTATCCTCTCCTCCAACCTCTCTCTCTCTTTCCTCCCCCCCTCCATTCTCTCTCTCATCTCCCTGGCCTCCCTCTCCAATCTTTCTACCTGGTCCACTATCCCCTTCATATACTCCCTCAACGTCTCATCTAGCAACTCCACCATACACTCTAGTCCTTTCTCCGTCCTCTTCCACACCCACCTCCTTATCACCTCTGCCATTTCACCATATTTTTTCTTCATCTCCTTAGCCCCTTCTGCTTCCTCTTCCTTCTCCAGTCCCTCTTGTTCATTCTCTTCTTCCTGCTCCCTATGTGACTTCTTCTCCCCCTTCTCTGCTTTCCTTATTTCCACCTCCTCTCCTCCCCCGCACTTCCCTCCATTCCTCTCCCTCCTTCTCCATAACTCCTCCAATTTTACCCCCTTTCCTTTTTTTGTCCTCCCCATCTCCCTCACTCTCTCTGCTTTACCCTGTCTTCTTCTCCCTTCCTTACCGACTCTCTCTCTCTGCTTTTAACTTTCCTCCAGGTGTCGCTTCCTCCGTACCTCTTCCGTGCACGTTTCCTCCTAACCTCGTCTTCCCTCGTTCGCTTCTCTTTTCTCCCGCTTCTTCTTCTCCACCTTTCCCGTTCCGCCCACGCTTCCACAACACCCTCTCCTTTTTCTTCACCCCACACCGTTCTTTCGCCCTCCCTTTCTCCCTCACTCCTATTTCACATCTCCTTTTCCTCTTTTACTCGACACGTACGTCCACACTCACTCACCCAGTAAACGTATCCATCGACACACTACTACTGGGTAATCTACATTTTTGGATAATTCAAAGGAGTTGGAATCGCAGTCTGTCGCTGAGTTTCGGGTTTCTGTCTACATATATACATATTGAGTAATAAGCCTATGTACAAAAAATATAATTTTATTATTTTTGATTATTTACAATTCATTTTTATCTTCATTCGTGCAAACGTTCACGTATTTGTACGAGTTTGTGTAGAATGGTTGCCACACACATATCTTGTAAATTTATGACACGTTGTTGAGTAACGGTTGTTACTCCCACGACAAAATAATTATCGCGTACGTTGTTACCCTTGTATAGTGGAATTTTTTAGAATTATTCTTCCTGTTGGCCCTATAGCCCAAAGGTGCGCACTGTTCACAGATCTGTGGCAAACTAAATTTCTTTTCCGTATTGCACCGAATGTTTGAGAATGTGGTGGGGCAGCGCTAAGCCGGATGTGCCGCCGCTCGAAAGCGATAACGCACACTCTCACGCCGTTCGGCGGTTGCCGCCAACCATGAGAGTGTGTGCGTTACCGGTCTGAAATTGCGAGTCAAAAGTGACTCCGGCACGGTAACGGGAGGGTTAAGAATGTATTAGTGAACGTCGGTGTGACGAGTCAGAACTGACTCCGTCTTCGTACTCGAGGTGCAGTATGCGGAGGATTAAGTACAGTTCCCTTCTCTTTTTTGCGGCGCCGCCAATATTGGGCATTGTTTTAGATCAAGCAGATCTAGTGCTGCCTTAGGTAGGCGTAGATGAATTTAGATGTGATAGCTGATACACGCAAGCTATGGAATATCACTGTCGATGGCTAGAAACGCACGGTAACTTTTGAATAACTTAAAGTCCTTTATTCTCGTATAAGCTGTACACGGGTCAGTTAGCGACTAATTAGCCGTTGGTCATAAAATCTCGATATTACCAGTATACAAAAAGTCAGTGAGAGAGAAAAGAGAAAAGGCGGGAGTGACGGTAATAGGTTTAGGAAAGTAAGAGAGGGGAGACAATAGCTGAGCGAGCGGATCGAGACACAGAGAGACAGAGAAGGAAAGTAGAAAGAAAGAGAGGGAGATAGCGCGAGCGTTAGAGCAGCTGACAAATATAATATTGACGTTTTAGGCGGCGCGGTCGTTGTCCTCTTCAAATCAACTAATTGCGCTGAGTCGCAACATTTCGCCCGCCTTTGGTCGGTCGACGAAAAGAAAGTGCATTTCGCCTTGGACCCTTGTACTTGCTCCTGGATACTGGTGATTGTTGTCCTATAGTAGAAACGAGATACCTCCTGCGTCTAGAATTCAGGAGAAAGGAAGCAGGTCTATGGTTCACAAGAAAAGAGCGGAATTATTTTTACAACAGGTCGGTTTAAAATTGTTGTCCCTGTCTTAACTGTGACCACCCGAGTCAGTCTGTCTTCGCCCGGATGGGTCTCGATAACACGAGCAAGTGGCCATTTAGTTGGAGGCAATGTTTCGGACTTTATAAGACATAGATCGCCAACCTTTAAGGATGCCTTAATGGCAGTCCACTTTCCACGCCGTTGCAGAGTTTGCAAGTATTCTTGAGACCACCGCTTCCAAAAATGCTCTTGCATTCTTCTTAAAAGTTGCCACCGAGTAAGTCTTGACATTATTACCTCTGAGAGCGATGGTTCCGATATCGCGCATAGTGGAGCCCCAATTAAAAAATGCCCTGGAGTCAAGGCAGTTATGTCCTCCGGATCATCGGTCAGGGGCTGAAGTGGTCGTGAATTGAGGCACGCCTCTACTTGTGTGAGGAAAGTAGCCATTTCCTCGTAAGTTAGAGTACAATCCCCAATTACTCTCCTCAAATGGAACTTTGTAGATTTGACGGCTGGGATGAATGTGTTATTATTGAAAGGAACTAAGGTGGAGGATTAGGATGGCTAATTGCCGACTCGCGTCCTCGAATTTCTTAAAGTTTGTACTTCCGCGACTCCGTGATTTTGCTGCTCGTTATTTTACTGTTCTCACTCTTTCTTTGTGACTCGATTCTATGCCTGTCTCGCCGATCGCATGGTCCGACGTCACCTCGGTGTTCGAGAAGCCAGGTAGGAGTGGGGGCCCCGCGGACCCTCAGGCCGACGGTGGCCTCTGCGGAAACGAGACGCCGCTCGGCAGTTCGAAGTCATGCGACGACGGGAACCGAACGAAATGTGTACGGCCCAAGTAGGCGAAAATCAGGAACAATTACCTTTTGGTATGTTATAATGCCTACCCTCAGCCTTGCCAACTTTCGGCGAGTATGCAATGCAGGTTAAGCAGTTTGCGAGATAATCATTTACCTTTTTGCTCATTTCCGGTATGAAGTAATTTTGACATATTAATTTGCAAGTTTTCTCTGCGCCTACGTGTCCAAATTGATCGTGATAATTGTGGAATATTTGATCCTCCATTGTCACCGGTACATAAAAGAGTAATTTATTACCTGTCTTTCGATACACTATACCATTGCGCATCTTATAAAATCCACTCTCCTTTGATTGCAGTTCTGTTTGCAACGCCTTAACTCTAGGATCCTTATTCTGATTCAACATTAGGTTCCTTTCTAAGGAATTTGCCTCGACAAGAAGCACATTTTGCATCCTATTAAATGCGTTTACGTGTTTATATGCTCACACCTGGTCTGTGTTCCGGAACATAGTCATAGGACAATAACTCTAACGCCCACCATTCAATTCTAGCATTGATTTTCCTTTTTTCAAAAGTAAGTTTAAGAGCATTACAGTCTGTCACAATTTTAAACTTGATTCCGCATAAGTATATTTTGAATCTGTTAAACGCGTAAATGATTGCCAATGTTTTTAAAACAAAACTGTGATATTTTGACTCTGTTTCCGACGTGCGCTTTGAAAAGTAGAGTATTGGGTGCAGCTTTGCGTCATCTTTGCATTGCAGTAGCACTGCGCCAAAACCTAACGCACTTGCATCAGTATGCAATTCCGTCTCGTCACTCGGATTGTATATTCCCAGTACCGGTGCTTCTATTAGTTTTGACTTGAAATTCCAAAATGCTTCTAATTCTGTATCTCCAAACTTGAAGTTGCAATTTTTCTTTAATAGTTCATATAGCGGGGCTGCCACCACCGAGAATCCTTCAATAAATTTCCGAAAGTAAAAGGCCCATCCTATGTAACTGTGCACATCTCTCTGATTTTGCGGTACCGGATAATTTTTTACTGCTTTAATCCCGCTATCAAGGGGCTTTCCAAAATTATCCGCAATCACGTATCCTAGATACTGTATTCACGTTTCCAGGAGTCCAGTCGCATTTGTCAATCCTCAATTCAAGCCTATTCTCAACTAGCAACCTAAATACACGACGTAGCACCTCCAAGTGCTCCTCCACTGTTTCTGTGGCAATCAGAAAGTCGTCCACATACGCTAATACTTTCCCGGCTCTAATTAATTCTTATATTAGGTTGGATAATAAGTTCGTAGCGTTTTTTATATTTGCTTTGTTTTACACCGATTTTTTTTGCTATTTGACAAAGGATATAATATTCATTCGATAGAGCTATGGTATGTGCGGATGATCCGTGAGTGACTGATTATGAAAGTGTGAATGTGTGTGTGTGAGTGGCGCAGCGAAACTGTAAGACAAAGGCGATGAATCGCAGAAATGCATTAACGACGCATCAGAGAAGGGCCGTCAGGTGAAATTGGTTGGTAAAGGGAGGTATTGGGTTGGGGAATAAGTTCGTAGCGTTTTTATCAAAATCTTTAATTCAAACAAAAATCAATAATTATATTAGCTTGGGGAATAAGTTTGTACCGTTTTTAAATTTGCTTTCTTTTACAACGAATTTTTTGCTGTTTGACAGAGTGTATAATATTCATTTTGGTTGGAGAATAAGTGCGTAGCGTTTTTATTAAACTTTAATTAAAATTAAAATGAAATAAATTAAAATTTAATATATAGTCTTCTTGGATTGAAGTGGAAAGGTGTATGTTCCTGCAGCCTTATGACTAATTTCACCTTTACTGCCAGTTTTTGCGGACGTTCTTGTATGAGATATTCTGATCTGAACTTTTTTTGAGTTCTTCCTTGTCATTGTTTGGTATTTCCGGATTGATTTTTAATTTCTCAGCTACACTATTGTCTTTGGATGGTTAATTAATTTCAATATTCATGATTTCATTTATTGCAGAATTTACCGCAACTAAGCCTTCTGGTACGACTAACTTGATGCCAAGTATCCTCATTAAATCGCGACCCATTATCACCTGACAGCGCATTGTCTAGTCATCGACCACATACAAAGTAACAGGTATTTTTTCCTCCGCCGCTAATACAATGTTCATACTAACCCTACCTACAATGTTCAACGCGGACTCGTTAATCCCAGTATATCCTTCTACGAGATTCTCAACATTTTTGACTGCGTTACTTGGAATTGATGCTATCTTTACAAATCTGATCCCACTTGCGGAGTCTATTTGGGTAGTTAAGTCAAGTTTATTTTTCTTACACTTATCGCGCACCTCGAACCTAGTTATTCTCAGATAGTCATCGTCACGTTCCTGCCCACCACTACATTGGACACTTGTTCATTCGGTCTTGCGTTTTTCCTGTTCTTCACTGGACAATCTTTCGCTTGGTGTCCCACTTGGCCACGTGAGTAGCACGCTCCTTTTTCCAGTTTCGGCTTCGTGCATCTTGGAGAAATGTGTCCAGCATCGCCACAATTATAACAACGTTGCGGGGTATTCACGTGTCCCGTGCATTCCTATCTGCTCGCATGATTTCGTGAATGTGATGCTCCCGCACCATTTCCTCCTTCACCACTGTTCAGAAAATACGAGCTGGAGAATGTTGGTGGAGCGCAATGGGAGATGGCGGACACGGCTAGCAACGTCTTTATTTGAATAACGGAGTCAAGGACAGACACACACTGAGACTTCACTATAAGTAACAGTTTATTGCACAGCACGACACGGCACAGTAACAAAGCAATGTTCAAGAATATAAAGCACACGCAAAAGTACAGCAAATAACAGCAAAGATCTAGCAAAGCAGCAAAGTTAGGAAAGGCAAATTCACAAGCAAAAGCAGTACGCACTAAGCAATACCAAAAGAGTGGTTGAGCCTGACCGCGAGCCCCTTATATAGCTTTAGACAGCGGGGAGAAACGGCCGCCTCTACCAACATAAATTTGAAAACGGCACCGTTACCTCCAACGGCCGACCCGGCTAATTGGCAGAGTAAGTGAGGCGGAGGGGTGACGGCAGTCAAAGCGGGCGCGCGCGTTTTCGGCGGGACTGCGCGCTAGTCCACGCCACGCAGCGCGATCTGAATTTCGGGCGGCAGCGGCGGGCTCCCGAGCACGCTGGGTGGTGGCGCTGACGCGTTCTGCCAACATCCCGCCCGCTTCGTCGTGAGGCGACGCAACTACCGTAGTAGCACAAAAATATTGGTTCAATATTTTTTTCGAATATTAAAAAAATATTTTTTTGGCGACACTTTTTAATATTCAGAAAATATTAGATCTGGATATTCAGAGAATATAGAACAGATATTCGACACATATAAAACAGATATTCAAAACATATAAAATAAATATTCAAATCATATAAAATAGATATTTAAAAAATATGTATTTAATATTCAAATAATATTGATTAGATATTTAAAAAATATGTATTTAATATGCAAATAATATTGAACAATATAACATAAATTCTCGGCGAAGGGGGTCGAGTCTTAATAAAGACAATAGGTATGAAAGAACTGATAGTGTGTTCTAAAATTTTCGTTTCGTCCCGGATCTACTGGCGGACTCATCAGTAGGGCTATGCCAGTAGATCCTGCCCTAGACGAACGCGTCTTTTGCCCAGGCTCACGTCCCTCCTATTAAGGTAGCGTGAGGCTCTCTAGTGCGAGAAACCAAAGGACTTCAGGTGGTCGGAAGCCCTCTAGCGGTGTGCACTAGAGCGAGTATAGGACCCTGGTATTGGGTCATTCTGTACTCCTAGGCATATAGATACAAGTTAAACACCGTTTGCTTAATGAAAGGATTTTTACGACCCGTGTAATCATATAACATAAATTCTCGGCGAAGGGGGTCGAGTCTTAATAAAGACAATAGGTATGAAAGAACTGATAGTGTGTTCTAAAATTTTCGTTTCGTCCCGGATCTACTGGCGGACTCATCAGTAGGGCTATGCCAGTAGATCCTGCCCTAGACGAACGCGTCTTTTGCCCAGGCTCACGTCCCTCCTATTAAGGTAGCGTGAGGCTCTCTAGTGCGAGAAACCAAAGGACTTCAGGTGGTCGGAAGCCCTCTAGCGGTGTGCACTAGAGCGAGTATAGGACCCTGGTATTGGGTCATTCTGTACTCCTAGGCATATAGATACAAGTTAAACGCCGTTTGCTTAATGAAAGGATTTTTACGACCCGTGTAATCATATAACATAAACTTGTTTATGTTGTTTAACTTGTATCTATATGCCTAGGAGTACAGAATGACCCAATACCAGGGTCCTATACTCGCTCTAGTGCACACCGCTAGAGGGCTTCCGACCACCTGAAGTCCTTTGGTTTCTCGCACTAGAGAGCCTCACGCTACCTTAATAGGAGGGACGTGAGCCTGGGCAAAAGACGCGTTCGTCTAGGGCAGGATCTACTGGCATAGCCCTACTGATGAGTCCGCCAGTAGATCCGGGACGAAACGAAAATTTTAGAACACACTATCAGTTCTTTCATACCTATTGTCTTTATTAAGACTCGACCCCCTTCGCCGAGAATTTATGTTATATGATTACACGGGTCGTAAAACTCCTTTCAATATTGAATAATATTTGAATTTTAAAAAAATAAGAAAAATGGAAAGCAGGGAATTATTCATTATTTGCGAACATTATGTTGTTAATTGATTCAGCCGTTGTACATGATCTGGCCATGTTACACAACTGAAAATTTTTTTACACTTGACGGGATTTGAACTCGGGATACCGCTGTTGGTGCGTACTGCGTTTTCCTGCTGCGCTAAAGGGACCTATTGTTACAGGGGTCACTTAAACCTTAATATTAATTGGTCAGATAATTACATTCACAATCCGAACAGCTGGTAGATTAAAGTAATTGAATCATACGTTTAGAATTCTTTGAAGACAGTATAAGTAGATAAAATGTTGACGTTGTAAAAGAGAGATCCTTTAATAGATTCAATATTGCCTCTTTCTCGTACGTTCCTGGGCTTTCACACGATATCCGGCGACCCCTCACCAAATTTAACATTTATGTTCTGCAAAAAATCCCGAGTTTTCCCGAAAATCAAAGATTTGCTTCCTATTGCACAACAATCACGCGTCATTTATCGGTTTCCCCGCTTGTACTGCGCTTCTTTGCCACACGAATTAAGCTATTTGCCAGCTTAATACTAGGATTGGTGAACATAAAAGAAACATTTATTCTCTTGTCATAGAGGAAGATCATATAATAGGTTTCACTTTTGAAATACTTTTAAAGTGGATATCACGGGACGACAAAGTACATGATTTTCTTAGAGCGTATGAAGAAGCAACGGAACAAAATGGGGGGGGGGGGGGCAACTTGCTACATACAGGGTGAGCCAGAATTTGAGAGAGAAAATTTAGGGGTGGTAGAACACTTGAATACAAGCACTTTTTGTCGAATAATATATGAGACACAACTCAACGGATAAAAATTTACAGGGTATTTTTACACCGTCACATTTAACGCGCTGACTGCCGAGCGCGTCGTCGATGCCTGACCTGGCGGCGAACGTGTTAAAGAATTACCACAAGAATGAGAGCAGATATTTCTCAAAGTTATTTATATAGATACATCAATCATAGATATATCACAAGATATTTCACAAGTTTCTTATTCTAGTAATGAAGTAGTTTTTTCATTACTCCTACACAGCACATATGCATATAATCAAGAGCAAAATGTTCTATTACATTTAATTGGCTTATATTTAATATTGGAGTTCTATGCTCATTTTTATGATGATTTGTATCAATAAAATTCTCAAAATCACAATGTGTTCGTGCACCAGCATTATGGTTTTCATGTATAATTCGGTGACTATAACATGTACCTTGTTCTGTGCATCTTTCGCAACCGTGTAAACTTGTGTGTTGCGTATTGAGAGCGGCTCGACAGAAGAGAGCGGTAGTGACTATATGTCACTGTCGGCACGGATCATTTGAATAAAGAGTGACGGCAGGTCCTGGCGACACTGCCCCACTCTAGATCGCAATCGATACACTGCTCGATGAATAGCTCGCCTATCAGCAGCTCGAGTGACGCGCTATTGTGCATACAAAGGGACAAATCATCTTCACGAACAGCTCTTAGAAAAAAACTTCGTGCTTCCGTCCGCATCGATTCCGCACGAGGATCTTTCCCGCGTAATCGATCGGCCATTATCGTCTTACACTTAGTCCTGTACACACGTGTGCGAATTGAGTAGTGAGTGAGAAAGCGAGTAAATCATCGACCAGTTCCTAAAGCATCACCACAAATTAACAGGCAGGTTCACCCTTAAAATTGTGTACTCATTCTCATTGTTAATTTGCTGGCATTATTGTATTCAGATCAGTGAAAAGACCGGCACATTTTCTTCGAACTGTTCGGTGGCGACCGTGTGGTTTCGCATTTAGCGATCCGTGATTCTTACAATTGGTAATTCATTTAGCTGCTGTTTCGATCAGATCACATTACACACTTATTTATTTATTTATTGTGAACTAATCATTTTGTGTATTCCCATAATAGAATAACTCAACTTGTAATCACGTGTAGTGGCTGATTGAGCAGCTCACAAGCGCTTCGCCAAGCATAGAGAAAAGGTACTGTTCATATTTGAATGCACTGATCATTTTAATAAAAGTTCAGAACACAGCATCTTGTCCAATTATTTATGCTTGCCTGTCACCAGACTCTTTATCTGAATCCGGCTCTCGTCCCTTTCTTTTAACATCTTCAATCAATATACAGTCCACTAACATCTCTACCAAACACAAAATATTTTTTAAAAAAGCTCTCGCGGGTGCATCGCATGTGAAGCAAATTATAAGGACTTTGAATGTAATGTTATTGCAGAAAATTCTATTTTTCAAAACATCGTACAATTCGCGCGTACATTCATCCAAGTAATCAGGCAACGAATCCGGTTTTGCATCGCCGTAAAAAATTGCAATCGAAAAGGGAGATACAATATAATTATTTAAAACTAATTTGCATAAAATAGGTCAAAATTGTTTGATCGAATTCTTTGAAATTGGGATACCGTCAATATTAAGAATTAATTTTATTGTAAAACTTTCTTTCAGTTCTAGAAATACATCTTCTGCTTGTAATAAAGTTATTATGTGCTTCTTTATGCCAAAATATTTAAGTTGTGCAGCGGTTTTATTTTTACTTAAACACGATACAATATGAGATGATCGCTCAGTTTTTAATAAAGTACGAGCATCACCTGGAATTTTATATTCGGGAAAAATATCCTTTAAACCCTTTGATAAATAATTTTGTTGGGTATGATTAATGTTCTGTTCTACAGACCATTTTTTTAACAGATTTATCAATTTTAAATTTGCAAAAGCGGTACGTTGCTGTTCTGCAAGAGCACTGCTCACTTCCGTAATTTCTGGTTCAGTACTTTGAAAATGAAATGACTGGATAATGTGATCGTCATCGAGGACAGGATTAATATTTCCTTCTGAAGTGATAGCACGCGTATTTCTCAATGCCTCATTTGCATCGACAGACCGATTCTGACCAAACGAAGTCATCTCTCTCTTAACAAATTTATACTTTTTGTTTCGCTTCTCGGACATTTCTCAGTCTACTATACACAACATAAAATATTAGATTAGGCAACATTACCAATGGGCAAATATGTGATAATATGAAAGCTAGTATTACATAAAGATATGTACTTACTTTACTCTTGACACGTATGTAAAACGTACGGCGAGATCACTATAAACACTCTTACAATCAACGGAATTACAATTATCTGGTTTGCCCGATTTCTTCGTACGACTGATGCGTTTCTACTATGCAATAAACAGGTGCATCGTATTCGCGAACATATCCGCTATTTTTCTTCCTCCATGGCAACAACCTCAAGGTAAGGCGTTAGCCTGTTTTGTCTGAGCGTGACACAATCTTTAGGTGATACAGAAATCTCGCTATTTCAACATTATCGACAATAAATATGAGTTAAAGTCCCCCCTACCGCAAAGAGAGATCTCCCTCGACTGGGCCAAGCTTGATCGTTGTTTGTCGTAGCGGAATTTTTTGATGCCGTAAACAAGAAAGTCTAAGTCTCTACCGGTGAAATATGTACTACTAACATAAAATAATTATTTAATGCACATATGAAAAAAAAAATTTTTTTTTTCGAATCTAAGATTAATATTAAATAAATATTTGTAAAAAATATTTCTTTTTACATCTAAAATAAATATTTAGTAAACATTTGTGAAAAAATATTTCGTTTAAATCTAAAATGAATATTAAATAAACATTTGTAAAAAAATATTTCGTTTTAAATCTAAAATAAATATTAAATAAACATTTGTAAAAAATATTTCTTTTCGAATCTAAGATAAATATTAAATAATCATTTGTAAAAAATATTTATTTTTACATCTCAAATACTTAAATGTTTAGTAAACATTTGTAAAAAAATATTTCGTTTTAAATTTAAAATGAATATTAAATAAACATTTGTAAAAAAATATTTCTTTTTACATCTAAAATAAATATTTAGTAAACATTTGTAAAAAAATATTTCGTTTTAAATCTGAAATGAATATTGAATAAACATTTGTAAAAAAATATTTGTTTTTAAATCCAAAATAAATATTCGTTACATATTTCAATATGTATGTATGTATGTATGTGTCCATTTATTGTTCCCTTTTTGGGTTACAATCTTACTTACTGCTACCTTAGCCTAATTAACCTAACTTAATCATTCTATTCTTATTCTAACTTCGCCCGCTCGCACGCTCGCCCTCTCCCTCTCCGCTCGCTTCTCTCGCCTCTCGCACGCCTCCCTCTCCTCTCTCTCCCGCACTCCTCACATTCTCTCTCTCTCTCTCTCATACCCGACTTCCGCTTCCTTCCCATTCATTCCAATCCCCTCTTCCTCCCTCCCGCTATTATCCTTTTCTTGTCCCTTCCTAGTCGGCTCCCCTCTCCTTTCTGCTTTTCTCCTCCCTTCTTCTAGCTCTCTCAGCCATCTTTCTCCCTCTCCATTCCCCCCTAGTACCTTCTCGACCATCAACTTCCATTTCCCCCTTGCTCCTGGCTCCCCCTCCCCCCACTCCTTACACCTTTCCCAAACATGCTCCCAAGACTCCTCCTCTTCTCCGCACATCCTACATCTCCTCTCCTCCTCCTTTCCCCAATACCACCCTTTTCTCGTCTCGTTTCCTAGTCTTGCTCTAGCTAACCTCTTCTTCCTGTCTCCCGACCAATTCTTATTCTCTACATACCCCGGCCTCCCCAGCCCCCTCAGCACCTTGTACCACTCGTTCGCTCTTGATTCTCCTATTCTTTCTCTCCTCTCCTTTTCTTGCTCCTCCCTATCCTTCCTCTCCAGCTCCTCGTACCCCTCCTCCCTCCCCACTTCCACCCCCTAGTCTCCCAGAATTCTTTTCTTTCCCTCTCCCACCCCCCTATTTCCCTACCCTTTCTACCTCTCTCCGTCATCTCCTCCCAGCATCTCCTCGTTATCGACCCCCCCTTTCCCTCCCTCAACCTTTCTTCGAACTTCCACGCTCTCCTCCCCATCCTTACCCTCAATTTCTCCCTCCCCATTTCCTCCCTCAACATATACCCCGGCGTTGCTCTCTCCACCCCCATAACCCATCTTAAATATTTTTCTTGCAGCCCCTCTATGTTCTTCCTTTCCCCCCACCCCCAGATCTCCGCTCCATATCCCATCACCGGCCATACCAGTGCGTCAAACAGCCACACTCTCCTCGACCAATCCCTCTCCCACAGTCTCTTTCCTATTCCCCATACTTCCCTCATCACCGTTGCGGCCCTTCTCCCTCTTTCCCTAATATGTGCCTCCTGCCCACCATTCCTCTTTAGTGTATATCCTAAAAAACTATGTTCCTTTACCTCCTCTATCCTTGCCCCCCTCCATCTCCAATGTATCTTCCTCATCTTCCCCCTTCCCTCTCTGAACCTCAAGATCTTCGTCTTCTTAACATTCAACTCCAGTCCCTTCTCTTCCAGGAATCTCTCCAGCCTCGGCAACATTGTTCTCATCCCCTCCTCCTCCTCCGCCAACAGTACGATGTCATCAGCGTACGACAGGGCATATACCTTTATCTCTCCTACCCTCACCCCTCCCCACCTCCCTTTTTCCATGTATCCCTCCAAGTCCGACAATAAGATGTTAAACAATGTCGGACTCAGAGGGCATCCCTGCCGCAGCCCCCTCGCCAACCAAAACTCTCCTCCTTCTCCCTCCCCACACCTCACCTTGCACCTCATCTCATTCATTAATTCCTCCGTCCTCACCACCAAACCCTCCCTGATTCCTCTCCTTCTCATCGCCTCTGCCACCTTCTTCCTGTTCACGGAATCGAAGGCTGCTTTTAGGTCTACAAATAGCGCCACACATTTCCCTCCCCTTTTCCCTATCTGTCTGTTGGCCAGGTAGTTTAATACATATATATTATCAATTGTTCCCCTCCCCTTTCTGAATCCTACCTGGCCCTCCCCCAACACCCCCTTCTCCTCCACCTCCTCCCTCAGCCTACCCGCTAAAATTGCCGCATAAATCCTGTACAGGGAGGGCAACACTGTTACCCCCCTGTACTCCTCTACCTTTCTTCCTTCTCCCTTTTTGACGATCGGGATGATCTCTCCCGTCCTCCACCCCTCCGGCCACCCCCCTCCTTTCCATATATTTCCACACATTTCCCACTCTTCCCTTCTAATTCTTTCCCCTCCGTACTTCCATACCTCATTTGGAATTCCGTCCATTCCTATCGCTTTCCCATCCTTCATTTTCCCTGCTACTCGCACCCATTCCTCCCAACCTATTCCCTCTTTTTCGTCCCCCTCTTTCCCCTTTCTCCCCTCCCCTCCTAGTACCACCTTCCCTTTCACCCCCCCAATAGACCCATAAAATATTCTTCCCACTCCTCTCTCCTTATTTCCTCGTTCACTGGTTTCCTCCTTTTCCTAGTTCCTTTTAAAACCTCCCACACCTCTCCTTCTGTTCTTGCCCCCCTGCCACCCTTATCCATCTTTCTCTTTCCTCCTCCTTCTTTCTTTCACACAGTTCTTTATACCTTTTCCTTTTCTCCCTATACTCTTCCCCCTCCCCCCCCTTCTCTTCTCCATCTTCTCAACTCCCTCCTTAGCTCGTTCTTCTCTTCCTTGCACTCCCTATCCCACCATCCCATTCCCTTCTTTGGTCCTTCCCTCCTGTTCTCCTCCTTCCCTTGTTTTAAAGCCTCCCTTATTCTTTCTTCCAGATCCTTCATGTCGTCCTTTATCCCCCTCCTCCCTTCTCCCCTCTCCCCTACCCTATTCTCAAATTCTCTTCTCCCTTCCTCGTCCCATCTTCCTCTTCTTCTTATCTGCCTTTTCATACCCTTTTTCTCCACCCTCCCCTTATTCCCTCTTATGCACGCCACCACCGGCTGGTGGTCTGAATCCACTTTCTCCTCTACCTCCATTCCTTCTATTTCCTCCCACGTCTCCCTGTCCCCTATGATATAGTCGATCACCGTTCCACGCCCCCTTCCCGTGTAAGTACACTCTGCCTCTCTATCCCCTTCCGTCCCTCCGTTTAATATCATCCCTCCGTTCTTCTCCAGCCATTTTAACAGTTTCACCCCCTCTCCATTCACCTTCTTATCTTTTGATCTCCTTCCCTCCACCTCCCCCTCCCTTTTTCCCCCCTCCGTCCATACCCCCCTTCCTCTCCTGTCCTTGCATTGAAGTCCCCCCCTATTAGTATCCTCTCTTCCCCCATTCCTCTCTCCATCCGTTTCTCCAGCTCCTCTAACTTCTCCTCTAAATCCCCATTTATGTATACTCCTGTTATCCTCCATTTCTCCTTCCCTAGTCTCCCCCTACATTCCATTATCCCTTCCTTCCCCTTCTCTTTCTCTTTCTCTTCTTCCCATCCCAATCCCCTTCTGACCCCTCTCAGCATCTCCCCTATTGCCCTTCCTTTCGCTTTTTCCCTTTTCGCGAATTGCACCTCCCAATCATATTCTTTCGGCAGGCCTATCTTCACCCTTCCCCAGCTTCTTTCTTCCACCCACGTCTCCATGAGAATTATTATATCCCTTTTATACTCTCTATTTCCTCCTTGCTGACTCCCAGCTCCCTCAGGATGCCTTCCACCTCTTCCCTCCCTTCCCTTCCTCCCTTCTTTCCCCCTTTTACTATAATATTTCTCCTTCTCTCTTCTCTTTCCTTCCTCTCCCATTTCCATTCTATACTTTTTATCCTCCTTTCCAGTCCTCCTATTCCCTCTCCCTCCCCCTCTTTTTTATCCAGCTCTAACTTTCTCACCTTCTCTTCCATCCTTTTCATCACCTTTTCTAATCCTTCCCGCTCTTCCTCCCCTTTCTTTCTTTCCTCTTTCTCCTGTCTCAATTCCTTTCTTAGCTCTTCTACCTCCTTTTTCCATTCCTCCTTTACTTCCTTTATTTCTGCCTTTATCTCCCTTCCCATTTTCTCCATCGCCTCTTCGACCGCTCCCTTAATCATCTCTGCCAGTCCTTCCCATTGCTTCCCTTTTCCCTCCCTCTTTTCCTCTCCGCCTTCCCTCTCTCTCTCCCCCATACTCTCTTCCCGTTTCCTCTCCCATTCTTTCCTCCTTGGCGATCTTTGTATCTTTTTACTCTGTTTAAATATCTTTTTTTCTTCTTCATTCCCCCCCGCCCCACCCTCCAATTCCATCTCCCTTTTTCTTTTCCATAGGTCCCCTGTACTACTTTCACTTCCCGAAGAGTCCTTGGTATACCTCTCCATCCTTTGCCTGTCTAACTCCTCCTTACCGACCCTGCCTCTCTCTTTCCTATCTCCCCTGATAGATGTCCTTACTGCTCTTCTCCTTTCCTTCTTCCCTTCCCTCCTATTCCCTCCTATCCTAACTACCTCCTCTCCCGCCAGCTGTCGCTTTTCCTGCTCCTCGCTCTTTCGCTCTCTCCCCACGTGGCCCTTTAACCTCACTTTATCTATGCCTCTCCTCCTATCCCTTTTCTCTCCCTTCCCTGCACCCTCACTGCTCCTTTCACTCACTATGCACCTACTCCTTCCCTTCTTCCCTCTACTCACTCCCACGCCTCCCTGCACTCCACTCTCCTACTTTCTTTCACTTTCTCTCTCTACACTCTCTCAACACGTTCGCACTCTATCGCTCCGGAAGCGGAAGTCCACATATTTAAATATTAAAAAGACATTCAATGTCTTTTTAATATTAGATACATATATAATAAATTTAGAACAAAACCGCAGAGGAAAAGTTTGTATTAGTCGAAAAGATATAGGAGGATCCCATGCACCGACTTTTTTCCCAAGTGCATTAGTGCATGTGCAAAGTGCAGTTGCACTGTTTTTTTAAATGGAACCACCCAGTTTTTTTTTTACATAAACGCGTTCCTTAGGTCATTCTGTAATAAAAATGTAAAAGGGAAATCATCGAAAAAACAATAGTTTACGAGATATTTCACTTTATTCAAACTCTTATAACAGATGCCCAAACCGTTTACTATCGCATTACCTAAACGTTTTTGGTCAGAGTTACGTTTCAATCATGTTTACTAACATCTCATACTCAAGGATGACCATCATCGCGTGTGTTTATAATCGTTCACGCATTACTCAGTTCTTCTGGTACTTCAGTTCTGTTAACGGTGAGTTCCAGCGCAGGGACTGTACTCCCAGACCGCCGTCCTTTACGTCGGCGTGGAAATCAGTGATTGGTGTATCAGTGGGTAAGTTCAACCACTTCCTAATGCTCTGACGTGACTGCTTATCGATTTTCTTAAGCAAACTAAGGGATATCTTCCCAAGCTCTAACTGGTGACATATGCTTGGTATATTGTTAGTTCTTAGAGCATACAGCCGCTGTTGGGGCTTTAAAGGAGCTCTTGCGATGGTATTCAGAGCAGTGGTGTACTTCTGCAATATATGGTATTCGTCTTTGTGCGCTCTTCGGGCGTGAAGGGCACGCAGTGGTACGTCCATTCGTCGGTTCTCTTGAGGGCAGGAATACTCCTCCCTTGGCACGTGAAAACCGTGTCGTTGTCGACGACAATTTTCTTCTCCCTTGGCACTGTCCTCAACGTGACCGTCAAACATTTGGACGCACTTATGTTGAGTCCGCAGCTGGTAAGATACTCAGCTGTAATATTGAGTATTGTCTGTAGACCGGTCGGTGTGGATGATATTAAGACTAAATCGTCAGCAAAGGCGGCAGCATTAATAATACTGCCTCCTATTCTCACACCTATTTCTTGCGGGATCTTCTTCAACAGGCGTTCGATAACCATGTTGAATATCATGGGGGACATCGGATCACCCTGCTTGACGCCACAGGTCTGATGAATTGGCTCGGATGACCAATTAGCGCATGACAGTCACGTATAGCTATTGCTGTACATACTACAGATATACTCGACCATTGATGCTGGCACCCCCATGATCGTTAGCGTCTCGTAAATGATCTTATGTGAGACGGAGTCAAATGCTTCGCGATATCAAGCGATGCAACAAAAAGCGGTTCATGTTTTCGAAGGTGAAACCTGAGCACCAGATCTAATAGGAAAATATTATCCGAGCAGCCGTCGGTCTTCCGGAATGCTCGTTGTCTGTCATCAAGCTGTATCAGCCGTGACATCCTTGTCGAAAATATTTTGTGAATTATTCTGACAATCACCGAGGAAACCGTTATGGGTCGAAAATCTGATGGTTCCTTTGAGTTATTCTTTTTCGGAATCAGGGTGGTTTTTGATTCCAATAGGTGCGTGGGTAATCTGCCACACCACATCAAGAGGTTAAGCACCCTTACAAGAACATCAGGGTGTGCCTTTTTCCACAGCCTTGCTGTGAGTCCGACAGGCCCGGCGTCCGTGTGATTGTTACGCAGAGCTTTCTTAATTTCATTAAGCGTAATTGATGTCCAGATTTCGGGTATTACAGTTCTAGCCAGCTCCACTCCCGGCAAACAGTCGTTGCTGTTTGTTATCACGGTTTCCTAGAAGGGCACCATGACATCCATAGGCGGGTATTTTATGTCTGATATGTTATTAAGTATCAGTTGAATGCATTTACTCCTATTCTTTCGCCACAGGTCTTGCGTGCGAGCGTACTCCGTTCGCCTTTGCTGTCTCTTCGATAAAATTGGAGCAGTAGGATGTACATGGGCACTCTGCAGTGTCTTTTTAACAAGACTCTCTTCCGCTGACCAGACGACTTCCATCCGTGACCCATCGGTGTTGTTGAGGGACACTTGATGATTTTCCCAGGGCTTTCCCATCGCAGGACGAGTGGAGCATGTTCGACCACCTTTTCTCCAATTTTCTTTGCGTATCCAATATCTGGCCGTCGGTTGTTATGCGGCGTTCGGTTTTGCGCAATTCCTGTATGATGTAGTTTGATGGTGCCTGTCCATCCATATGTTTGAGGAGTCTCTTTCTCCTATGGAGAGGCATAAGCCATCTCACTGATGGTATAGATAGCCCTCCATCTTTGGCATTGGAGTGGATGTACGCCCTGCTGGTGTCATGGGGCAAGCCGACCCACTTCCTCACAGCCGCTCTTGAGATGTTGTCGATCTTTTTAAGGGTACTTAGAGTTGTACTCCCCAATGTCAAAAGGTAGTATAGACATGGTAAGACCAAAACTCGCAGAACAAACATCCTTTGTTGCGGTTTGAGCGGTGCCTTTGTTAGTTTTTCTATCGCTTCTGTAAGTAGTGAGCCAGGTTTCAATTTTGCCGTACCTTCTGGCGTGAAGGGTACCCCAAGATACCTCCACTCGACCGCACGCTTCAGCGCCGGCATGTTTCCGCCCAGACACCTGAACACAATGCTGCCATCCACCACGGACTTCTTAACATGCGGTACGTTCCTTATAGCCACCGTAAAGCACTTCGATGCGTTGACCATTAGCCCACAATCTGCTAGGAATTCGGGAGCCTCGTCGATCGTTGTTTGCAGGCTAATCGGCGTTGATGCCAAGAACACCATGTCATCTGCAAATGCAAAGACATTGTGTTGCCTGCCTTCGACATTCACCCCTATCTCCTCTGGTAGCCTTTTGAGGAGTCGATCCATTATCATATTACAGATAATGGACGATAGCGGGTCTCCTTGCTTGACTCCGCGTTTGGGTGTAAAGCTTTCTGATTCCCAGTTTTCGCACTTTAACGATGTTTCACTGTGATTATATACATCCATTATATATTCAGTCATGGGTGGTGGTATTCCCATGACCTGAAGCGTGGTTTTTATTGTGGTGTGTGATACAGAATCAAACGCCTTCGCAATGTCCATTGAGGCTATGTAGACGGCTTTAAAATTCTGCCGATGGTACCTGAGCAGCATGTCTAGGTCAAAAATATTTTGAGCGCATCCGTCCGTTGGAAGGAATGCTTTTTCCCTTGTGTCCAAGGATATTTTCTTTATGATCCGAGTCGCTAGAATTTTATGAAATATTCTAGTAATTACTGAGGAGACCGCAATTGGCCGAAAGTCGCCCGGTTCCGCTGCATCATCCTTTTTGGGTATTAGGGTGGTTCGTGATTGCAGCAGAAACTTAGGCAGCTTACCACAAATCAGAAATAGATTTAATATTCTCCGTAGTATTTTAAGCGGTATTGCTCGCAGCTGCCTGGCAGACAATCCATCAGGACCCGGACTAGTTGATAATGCCGGGTACGATCTCAAAATTTCATCCTGCCGTATTGGTTCCCAAAGACCTTCCACCGCCGGCCTCCCCATTGCACTTTCTGGAGATACATCCGATTCCATGGTCATGATGGTGCGCCAGTATTCAACCATCATGTTCTCTGGTGGTGTGTGTGCCGAGCTTTTATCCTTAATAATTGCCCGAAGGCAATTACAAGGATTTCTTTTATAAGCTTTTTGGGTCCTCGCATAGTCCACTCTACGCGCCTGTCTTTTTGTTAAACTAGGTGTTCTGCATTCGAGGCGGTTACCGTTCCTATTGCACTTCGTAGATAGTATTATTTTCCTCAGGTATATCTCCAGTTTAGTTAGTAGTCTATCCCTGGACCAGATCTCAATATTATCACATATTCGACCGAGGTACTCTGATTCGTATTCAGCCGTCGTTAGCGGATCCATGTCGGAGAGCAGTTTTAGTACCTTGGAGACCAGCGTATTTTGTTCCGGTAATGCCTGTTCATTGTTTGTAGACGTTTCTTGACTGCTAGCAGCCAAAGCGTTCTCTATTTCAATATCCTCTAGGTACTTAAGGACCATATCTTTGTACCGCTTGGCTCTCCTCTGCCCTTTGATTGCTTCTAGGGTTCTTCCCTTCAACAGCGGAAGCAATGCCTGATTGATCAATTTTGTCTTTTCTTGGGTGAGCTTGGCTTCATATCTTGCCATGAGAGCAGTTTCCTCATGGCTCCATTGTGCCTTCTTGTTTTGAACGTTATGTGCCTGAGCTGCATCATACCAGTTTTTATGGACCCTTTGTTCGTGTACGGCCCTTCCTCTTGTAGTCGCAATGGCTCTTGTGCATTCTGCAGAAACCGGCCCGGGTATGCCTGTGGGCTCCCCGGTTCTAGACTTATCTACTATATCATCCGAGGCTATTTTTGGTCTAGTCGTACCGATTTGTACACGATCGAGCGGGGTGGCAGCCCGCAAGACCGGAGGGTGTCGCATTCAATTTAGACGTGAACATGCATAATGATTTGAAAATCATCTACACACCACGATTCCAGCGGGGACCTATTAAGAGGTAAGAATGCGACAGAGAGAGTAGAGGCTATAGGAGACGCGTCCATCCCTCGTAACTGCGCTCAGCTCAAGGACTGTTCTCGGATAACTAGTTTCCCAACCGAAGTTAGGCCCGACACCTTCATGGACCGAAGTCCAAGCGACCGCCTTAAGAGAGTCATAGTTACTCCCGCCGTTTACCCGCGCTTAATTGAATTTGTTCACGTTACCATTCAACGGACTGGGCAGAAATCACATTGCGTCAACACCCGTGAGGGTCATCGCAATGCTTTGTTGGAATATTTGTACGAAATCTTTTTTTTTTAAGTGTTATGAGTAAGCGGGGGACAGAGAAATCGCGTGGGACCTCCCGGGAGCTTGCCGAGGCAAGCTTAGGGATCCCTGCGGAGTCCCACCATAGAGGTGTACCTGAGAGCTCGTAGCCCTCTCACCGCCCTATGGATATAGGATTGGTATTACCTATATAGGAAATATTGATTCGTAAGAGAACAATGACTTGGGAAAGGGGTAAAAATGTTCAAAAAAGCCCGAGTTTGATCAGGCTCCGGGGAGCCTCACTTTGCGGAGCACCCCCCCCCCCCCCCCCGGTGTACTGTAGATATGAAATGATTGTATGTATGCGTACGCGAATGAGCGAGCCTTGATCAAAGCTAATGCTGCATTGGATGGTTGTACTTGACACGATACGGGATCCCGCTAGACCGGAAGCGGCACGTCTGTCTGGCTAGTGGATTTTCATAATCTCTAGCTAAATAAGTTGTTTTCAGTTTTAAATAAAAATCCTTGATATAAGGCAACTTAACCCTGTCATGAAGCTGTTTTGTTTTAGTACGTTTGGGAAGTTTCAAGATTAATTTCGGGATTTCGTTTTGTGTTCTCTGTACTTTTTGGGTCTGATAATTAGCTGCCGAGTGCCAGACTAGAACGCCATATGTTAACACTGGTCTAAGGCAGAGTTTATATAATAGTAGGAGTTTTCGGCGTGTGTAAGACCAAGGATAGTTTCGTGTTAGCGCTACGTTTCGACATTTATTCCATGTCCTTTTCAAGAGGTTTGTTACACTACAATATTAACATTTGTTATAATATTGTTATTTATGTTACATTACTATTCTTATATTACATTGTGGTTTGTGGATTTATATTTATTTTTTAACAGAACTGAGTATAATATATAAATGATACAATTGATTGAAATGAATGTATGGAATGAATGCTATCGATAAGAACTGAAAGTAGTAATGCGTTTGTAGATGCATACCTTATTTATTCTTAGACGCTTTTTCATTATTTGTCGAAATTGATGGTGTCTTTTATTTAGGGTGTTGATAAACGTCCTTCCGCTTCACTCTCTTCATTGTGAATTTTTTATTACGTCTTGCTGTATTATATTGAGAACGCAACTCTAGGCCGAATGGGTGTTTGATGCATTTTGAAAAAAGCTAAATACTCGTGTGGACAAAGTGTCCGACACGGAACAGGGACGCGCAGCAAGCTCACTCCGAGATGGTTGGCGCGTTTATGAGGTGTACGTGTAATCTGTGAAATGAAACTGCGGTATGGTAATGGTGGGGGTACAGGCGTGTGCTAGGTGGGGTTAGATGTGTGGTGAGTAACATGTGTGTGTATGTGTATGATATGTGAAATTATTATAGATTACTGTAATACTTGCTTAAGTGATCTGTATCGGTTCTGTAATTTATTGCTTTTTTGTTTTGTATGATGTGAAGCATTTCTCTGATTAGTCTCTTTTTTAAGTTTGGTTCTATGTCTAATACTATTGTTTTATGAAAATTGAAGGTGTGTTCGATTTGTATTGCGTGTTCGACTAGTGCTGTGTGGTATTGAGTGGCAAGCTGTGATCTTCTATGTTCTGCAATTCTGTTTTTTAATTGTCTTTTGGTTTGACCAATGTGAACGCTATTGCAATTATTACATGGATTGGAATATATGACGTTTGATTTTTGTGTTATGTCTATTTTATCTTTTAGTGACCCAATAAGTTTTTGAATGTTGTGTTTGTTATGGAAGCAGATTTTTATATTTGAATTTTTTAATAATGTTCTAATTTTTCCACTAAATGTTGGAATGTATGGTAGAGTTATGGCTATTGTTCGTGTTAATGGTTGGTTGGTGGAGTTCGATTGTATTAGATTTTGTT
This sequence comes from Anoplius nigerrimus, assembly GCA_914767735.1. NCBI lineage: Eukaryota > Metazoa > Arthropoda > Insecta > Hymenoptera > Pompilidae > Anoplius > Anoplius nigerrimus. The sequence goes on from OU612081.1 coordinate 1,828,026, forward strand.
TGGACTGTGTGTGTTGTTTTGTTGTATTGTTAATTTGTTTAGTTGATAAAGTGATGGGGTAGTTAATTAAATAATGAGTAGATCTACTCATTCGGCCCTGTATCGGTCAGTAGGACAGCCCTTGTTTTCAAAATAATTTCATCATTTACTCCGACGTTTCGACCCCAGATTTGGGTCCTCTTCAAGGAAAAATAATATTTATCTGAAAAGTAACAGTGTTAAGCAAATATAATGGTTCGGGAATAATCAAAGTTTCATTAAGGGACTGATTTTACAGTTAAACAAATACATAATTGAGCATGTATTGTTAAGGATGTGGATCGGGAAGTGTGGAATGTATGGGAAGGAGCTGGTACTGACTGGGAACAGCCACGGGAATGGAAGTATTGGAATGAGGAGGCGCAAAAGGAGCGAGAGAAATGTTTGGACGGAAATTTGGGATAGGGAGGAAATCGGAACTCGGATCAGTTATCTCAAATAATATATTGTCCACAGTTTCTGTATAAATGTTATACAAGTCTGCTCTAATACACTAACTCTCACTCGTCTTTTCTGCACTCACTCGGCTCGGTGGTTCTACTCCTTCTAACGGTTTTGCGAAATGCGGGAAGTTTTATTATCTCGCATGGAATTTCGTAGGGCGCGCCTCATGTGTCGCAATATGTCACTAATTAGCGTATCGGTAATGTGAGGCGCGGAATCCCGGAAAGGCGGCCCCTGGTGGGCATCGGTACATTTATTGTCTCTTGAACATACCGCCCGCCTCGTTCTATCGTAGAACGAAACGAAGCGTGGAAGGTGATTAATGGTGACTCGGAGTGTCATAAACGTGAGGCTTACGCAAGTACATGGTGTGGAAGATTTTCGGTGGAACTGACTATAAGTATTATAAATCGAAACAGGTAGGAGAATATGATTAGATCTATATACAATAAGTAACTTAATTAGTCTAATGCGCGGATTAATACATGTAACGCAGTTATGCCACACGCAGTGGCCACGAGGGACAACGCTTACATCTACTACGCAGTTAAAGAAAACGCTCGGTTTGGTCTACAAAGGTCAGTAAAATTAACTTATAAGCCATAATTTTTACATGTGGAGAGTTACTTGGGCATTTTAGAGGATTGAAACCCTTTACAATAATAGGTTACGGCGTGAGGTAGTGCATTGTTGTGACCCATTCACCTTGCCATTGATACGAACGAAACTCTAAGGCCGTATACTATTCATGGTTGTAGACGCTTACGTAGTAATCGCGTAAGGAATTCACTATAGTGTGTGACTGCGCAACTAAGAGTTATTAAGAGGATCCACTGGCAATTTACACAACTGCGTTATAGGACGCGTAAATGTTGAACGGCTCGTACGAACGCGGACCACGGTGTGAGCCCGTCTTGGCCCGGAAACGTATTCATGGCGCGGCCGAGTTCCCATTTTCCCGGTGGCAGGTTGGGATTTTTTATCAAAACAAGATTTCCCTCGCAAAGGTTGTCTTCCGGAGTCTTCCATTTACGGCGCAGTTGTAAGCAGTTGAGGTAGTCCTGGGACCATACCTTCCAAAATGCTTCCTGCATTTTTTGGAGGGCTTGCCAACGTGATAATCGGTTGTCGTCAACAGACAGTAGTGACGGTGTGGGAACGGCTTTGAGGGCACTGCCGACCAGGAAGTGGCCCGGGGTAAGTGCATCAAATTCGTCCGGATCGTCGTGGAGCGGAGAGAGCGGGCGAGAGTTAAGGACGGCTTCAATTTTACAGAGAAGAGTGTTGAACTCTTCGACAGTGGGCATAAAGTTACCCATCACTCGGCGTAGGTGGTGTTTGACGCTTTTGACGCCGGCCTCCCAGAGACCACCAAAGTGAGGGGATGCTGGTGGGATAAATTCCCATGAGATGCCGTCCTTGGCGAGGTGATCGTGTAGAGAAGAGTCTCGTACAAGTCTCGACAAATTCGCGGATAACTCGCGATCCGCGCCTACAAAGTTGGGTCCGTTATCCGAATATATTTTATACGGTAACCCACGTCTGGATACAAAGCGATCAAGAGCCGCTAGGAACGCAGCGGTGGAGCAGTCAGATGCACATTCAAGGTGAATAGCCCTCACTGCCAGACATACAAAAATGACGCAGTAGCCCTTGTGCGATTTTTGACCGCGGCCTTTGGACGTACGGATTGAGAATGGGCCTGCGTAATCAATGCCACAATGCGAGAAGGGCCTTGAAGGTGTCACCCTGGGAGCCGGTAGATTTCCCATTTGTTGGGTTAGTGTGGCCGCTCGATACTTAACGCACGTTACGCATTGACGAATGCATTGCTTGGTAAGGGACCGTGCATTGAGCACCCAAAACGTTTCGCGTAACATTCGCAAGGTTACCTGCAGACCTCCGTGCAAGGAACGCGCATGATAAAATTGAATTATGAGCCTTGACATTGGGCAGTCGGGCAAAACTATTGGGTATTTTTTATGATTTTGAAGTGCAGAGTTGCGAAGACGACCACCTAAACGGATTACTCCATCGGTGTCCATGAAGAGATTAAGTGGCAGTAGTCCCTTTTCCGGGGTTTTCCGATCGCCATTAAGAAATTGCCGGTAGGCGTCCGGGAAATATGAGCGTTGTATCATTTTGCAAAGAGTCGTCTTTGCAACTTCCAATTCGGAACAAGAAATACGCGTGTTCTCTGCACGGGCTTTTTTACGGCGTGAATAAGAAGTAAAACGTAAGACATAGGCCATTACACGAAGTAATTTTTGCCACGAGGACACTCTAGTCAACAAGTCAAAATCGGAGCTAACCTGCACGGTCATAGCCTGCAACTCATCAGGCGGATCAAGGTCTTCGGTTGAGCTAAGGGAAATATTGCTTGGCCACTCAGTCGGCGGCCGCGAAAGCCAGGCCGGTCCAATCCACCATAAAGGGTGGTGTTGCAGTTGGTTGGGGTTAATTCCCCTGGAAGCGCAGTCGGCAGGATTTTGTTCGGAAGGAACATAACGCCAGTGAGCGTTAGGGAAGGCACTTTGTATTTTGGAAATCCGATTGGCCACGAACTCTTTCCAGCGTGATGGATATGCTTTCAGCCAAGACAAAACGACAGTGGAATCGGTCCAGCAGTATACAGGAGCCTCTGGTAAGTTGAGGGTCTCCACCACAAAACGGAGTATACGTACAAGGAGGACGGCACCGCATAATTCCAGGCGAGGTATACTCAGGAGCTTGAGCGGAGCCACCTTACTTTTGGCGAAGAGGAGTGCAGTACTTAAGTGGCCCTCTTCGTTGGAGAATCGCAAGTACACGCATGCGGCGTACGCCTGGTTTGAAGCGTCGCAAAAGGCGTGTAGTTGTAGATTTTGCTGGGGAAGGCATTGTCCCGTCCAGCGCGGGATGGAAATTTGATTAAGAGATTTGGATTGGTTTTGGAATAGGTGACACTGAGTCATAAGGTCTGAGGGGAGTTTTTCATCCCAAGATACTTTGCGGAGCCATAAGGTCTGCATTAGAATTTTGGCGGAAATTATAGCTGGAGTTGCCCAACCCATGGGATCGAAGAACTTTGCTATAAATGACAAAAAGGTACGCTTCGTCTCTATCAAGGGGCACTCTTTTACCTGAAAGCGGAAGGCATCGCGGGAAGGTTCCCAATGGATCCCCAGGATTTTAATATCTGAATCTTCTCCCAGCTGTCTGGGGTTACAATTATCAATACTGAGATCTGGGATATTTTTTAGGAGAGCTGGGAAATTAGCCGCCCATTTATGACAGCTGAAGCCGCCCGCCGTGAGGAGATTAGTAACCTCTTCACGTATTTCGATCAGGGAGTCGGGATCGTTAGCCCCAAACATGACGTCATCTACATAGACGTTGTCCAGCAAGACACTCGCACCGCGAGGGAATTTGGCGCGCTCATCTTGGGCCAATTGCCGGAGAACCCGGTTGGCTAAGAACGGGGCAGAGGCCGTACCGTATGTTACAGTTTTCAGCCGATAAGTTTTAATTTCCTCTTCGGCGGAGCGGCGCCAGAGAATGCGTTGATAATCTGAGTCGGAGTGCGTTACCCTGATCTGACGGAACATTTTTTCCAGATCAGTAGATAATACATAACGGAACTGACGCCAACGCAAAATTAGTGTGCACAAGTCCGCTTGGAGCTTCGGGCCCACGTGAAGGTGATCATTCAAGGAAGTATTACTTGACGACTTAAAGGAAGCATTAAATACGACACGGACTTTGGTGGTGATGCTTGTCGGTTTCACTACCGGATGATGCGGCAAATAGTAAGTGTTGTCATTGTTCTGTAATTCCGAAATGGGAACCTCTTCCATGTGCCCCAAGTCCAGGTATTCATCAAGGAAGGAAGTGTAGGCTGAACGGAGATTTGGATCTCGTAATAATCGAGATTCCTGTTTAAGGAATAATTGGCGTGCAGTAGAAAAGGTGCTGCCTAAATTAAGTGGAGGTTCTCCTTTGAAAGGGAGGGAGACCATATAACGCCCGCAAGGCAAGCGGCGATGGGTAGCGACAAAATGTTGTTCACACAGCTCATCTTCTGCGCACGGCGCCGAGAAGGAAGGAGCCTCCTCCACCTCCCAGAACTTTAACACGGCGTTTAGAAGCTCTCCTTCAAACGTAATATTGTGCGAGAAAATAGGAGTCAGTTTGGTTTCCTTGCCGATTGCACGGCCGGAAACAATCCAACCGAAGGTGGTCAATTGTGCTATAGGAGAGTCCTTCGGACCATGCACCAGACCATGTCTAAGAAAACTACCAAAGTAGTTTGCTCCAATTATTAACTCGATCGGTTCCTGGTTGGGCAAGTAAGGATCGGCTAGTGCAAGGGAACGCAAGTGTGGAAAATCTGACGGATTTATTTCTGGAGGAGGAGTGTATTTGGATAAGGCTGGTAGGATGTAAGCAGCGAGTTCGTAAGAGAGGGAAGTATTGGAATGAGGAGAGATTAAAATCGTTGCTTCCCCTTTTACTGGGACTGGACGGTCTTCACATACTCCGGTTACAGTGACTTGGACATGCCTCCTACGCGGCCGCAACAGTTGACAGAGGGACTCGGAGATAAAGGTGGCCTGTGAACCTTGATCGAACAAAACTCTGACCTTGCAGGCCCGCCCCGATTCCGAACGAATTATAACCACCGCGGTGGGAAGAATAACGGCATCCTTGCGTATGCCAGCGAAATGGACGACCAAATTACGATCGCCCGGATGCTGCGAGGAACCACCGTCCTCGGGACTGGAGCCTTTGGATTTGGCGTCCGTGTGTAGCAGGGAATGATGACGTTTTTGACAATGTCTGCAAGAATTAGCGCTTCTACAGTCCCGAGCATGGTGTCCTTGACGGAAACAATTTATGCAGCGTTGTTGTTCAGAAAGTATCGCATAACGTTGGGCGACGGAACGAGATTTGAATTCTGGGCACTGATATAAGGGGTGGGTGGAGGAACAGACGCAACAGGAAAGATACGTAGAGGCCTGAAGGGCCTGGAAATTTACGGGCCTTGTAGGCCTGGCTGGTGGGGGGCGAGAGGGCTTCACTCGCCTCATCGCCGGAATGGAAGCAGGTCGTACGATTCGTATTTGTTGCGACAAGAAATCGTCGACCTCGGAAAGTGTGGGAAACCGACACAACTCAGTTTGTGTAGCCTCCCAGTTTTGACGCGTCTGTTCGTCCAACTTGCTTAGCATAATATGTATATATAAATCCTCGCCTAATTGTTCCGCTCGACCGAGGGCCTTTACTTTCCGGTATATCGAAAACGATTCATCGCGGAGCCGTTTTAAATCGTCCTTTTTGTTCGAACCGACATTTGGAAGCGCTAGGAATGTATCTAAGTACGCACGCAATATTGCCAGTGGGTCCTCATACCTCTTAAAGAGAAGCTCTCAGGCTTCATCGTAATGCGCCTCTGTAATTGATATATCCTCCAATAATTTAGACGCCTCTCCACGTACGTTGGACTTTAAGTGATGCAGTTTTTGAACTTTTCCCAGGTCCTGCCTCTTATCGACCAACGACAAGAAAAGATCACGGAATTCCATCCAGTCGGACAATTCTCCTGAAAATGGTTTTATTTTAATCGGAGGCAAGTCTATCAGTTCGGAACGGGGAGTAGAAGATGCTGCTTTCTGGTCAGCGACAGCCTGAGTGTCGAAAGCGGAGAAATCGGCCAAGGTGGAGCGAAGATTATCTCTTACATCATCGTACGACTCGATCATACGATCATACGTATTGTTCGTGAAGTAAGATAACTCATTCCTTAGCTTTTCATCGGATTGGCGGAAGATCATGCGATGTCTTTCACTGCACTCCAGCCACAGCACCTCAAGACGCTCGAGACGGCCTTGGAGAGCCACCTTGGTCCTCTTCTCCTTCGTGAGCTTGGTGTAGTTCACCCAGATTTTCAATAATTGGCCGTGAGCCTCCTGCTGTTCGGCGATGAGCGTTTGAATCTCCGCCATCTTGTTCACCGTTGGAACAGGCGATGGTTAACGGTCGACCTTTCGTCCTTGAGGTTGGCGCGCTTTTATCACGCTGCGAGGAGAGCACTTATATGCTCGGGATACACTTGGAACTCCCGATCCGGCTCGAAGGACCAAATTGTTAAGGATGTGGATCGGGAAGTGTGGAATGTATGGGAAGGAGCTGGTACTGACTGGGAACAGCCACGGGAATGGAAGTATTGGAATGAGGAGGCGTAAAAGGAGCGAGAGAAATGTTTGGACGGAAATTTGGGATAGGGAGGAAATCGGAACTCGGATCAGTTATCTCAAATAATATATTGTCCACAGTTTCTGTATAAATGTTATACAAGTCTGCTCTAATACACTAACTCTCACTCGTCTTTTCTGCACTCACTCGGCTCGGTGGTTCTACTCCTTCTAACGGTTTTGCGAAATGCGGGAAGTTTTATTATCTCGCATGGAATTTCGTAGGGCGCGCCTCACGTGTCGCAATATGTCACTAATTAGCGTATCGGTAATGTGAGGCGCGGAATCCCGGAGAGGCGGCCCCTGGTGGGCATCGGTACATTTATTGTCTCTTGAACATGTATAGTAAAGTCACAGACGAGATAGGGATAGACATTGCACCTTATGGGACTTCGTGTCCACGCTGAAAAATACCGACAGCGCAAAAATATCGCGCAATTCGGAGCGCACTCTATGCTTTATGACGGTCAATCGTAGAACTAAGCCGAGCGCCACAACATTTCTTTGTGTGCGTTGTATGTATGTACGGCTTGTTACGTGGCTGCGTGAATCTATTTTTAACGTAGCGAATGTAATATGTTTCGTGGTTTCGTTGACTGGAGATTTTCGATGGCCCAGCCCAGCGCCTTCAGGAGATTTGACAACGCGCGCGCCGAAGCGAACACAAGTGGATAGGGTGGTCAAAACTGCACCCAAGACAAATAAAATAGTAAAATAACCATTCGATAGATTATGGAAAAATACTCATTTTTGGCATGCTTCGACCATATACACCGACTAGGACGGTAGTGGGAGGAATTGAAAAAAAAAACAGTAATTTCTCCTTGTTTTTTCGAAAATGAAGAGGTGAAAAAATTTAGAAAAAATCAAGCGTGTGTCCAAATACGAAGTACATATCCTTGATTTTTTTCAGCTTTTAAAACGCAAACTCCGGCAATTGAAATATAAAAACAAGAAAAAAATTGAAAAATTTGCAATTTTGTAGTAATGGACTTCTGAATGCATAACGAAAAGAAAACCCTGTATGACTGTAGTGATATGCCGTAGCCCTGTTTTTTTCCGATTTTTAAAAGGGGCGGGTGTTTGTAAAGAAAAAGTAAAAACCTGTTAATTAGATTTTCGATATGAGTCTGATTTGAGCTACACGATATCTGTCCACGAATGGCCCCTTCCACAAAAGGGGGTCGCCGTCAGCTGCCGTCAGCCGAGCAGAGCGCGGTTGCTTGTTTCGCAGCGGCATATTTTGATGCTGACAATTGACAGTAAGAGTCTGTCGGTGAGGTACTAACCCTAGTAAAGTAATGAAAAATTGTTAATTGCAATTTTTCGTTAAAAAGAAGTTTACTGGTATATTGGAGACATTTTTCCTATTAAAATGAGACTAAACACTATATGATTCGACACACGATTCACACGCAGTAGTTAATGTCTGAACGCCAAGTGCCATAAGAAGCCCGTCCTGCGTAACATTGTATTCGATTAATAAATATAGTCCGATTTATGTCGTGTTTGATCTCATTTTAATCAGAAAATTATAAATAGTACGTTGGAAACGTTTTCATGTTTTCATGTATCAAAAATGAATGTCAGAAATGTTTAAACATAAGGATTTGATACACTGATCTATAATTCGCTGACGTTGCCGTGACTCACGTCATATCGCTTTCTTTTGTCCGTCGTCGGCATCTCTTTTCAGCAAACTACAAAGTAAGTTCCGAATTACGAAAACATAGTCTCCGATTCTGAAAATGTCCGGTTTCGAGTCCCAGAGAGAAGCTCGTGGAGGGACAGAAACAAGGGAAGATCAGAACAGAAAACGCGAGCGCGATCTTCGATCTGCGATTCCCGAAACGCGGGGAGGCAGGTGGGAACAGCATGACGCCAATTGTTGAATGCCGTATTTTCCGTACAAGATGTTCAATTGTGGTTCCGCTTCTTTTTTCGCAAAATATATTTCTCTTCTTTACAACAACGGGTGTTGCTTCAGATGACGACAACAAAACGTTGCCATCGCTGCCGATTGCTTGCTGCCGAGTGCCGCCAAAGTAAATACAGTGAATTCTGTCATTTTGCCCTAGGTCGGGTACATCAGGTCGGATTCGAAGTCAGGTGGTTGTAGAATCCAAAACACGCACTCACAGTGCGTAATTCACTTTGTATTTTGCCGATAGAAAGTGCCGACGACGAACAAAAGAAAGCGATAACACCTGAACCACGGCAACCTTAGCGTACTAAAGACCAGTGTATCAAACGCTTATGTTTAAACGTTTTCTGTATTATTTTTTTCTCCACAAAAACGTTTCCAATATATTGTTAATAATTTCCTGATCAAAATGAGATCAAACACGACATAAATCGGATTACATTTACTGGTATTGATTAAGGCATTTAATACAATTATTAAATAAAATAATTACAAAACTAAAACGATTAAAAAAGCTCACAAAATATTTGTATTGTAAGAAATTGAACTTAATCACGGTAGGCGTTTTGAATACTTTGGAAAGTGTGCTGACGTATATTTTATTCGTAGATAGTAATACAAATGAAATCTAACTGGTCGCTCGCACTGCTCGCTCGAGAATGCCCGCCTGTGCGATTCCCTGTGTCGCAGCGTCACCGTTTCCTTGCTCGTCTTTTGTCCGTCGCTATCTGAAACCCTTCGCCTGGCAACACCTCTCCTTCGGACAGGGGAGGTACATAATCCTTACTGTACCGTTGCCCAATACTTTCCGCGTGCGGGTTTTCTTACAGTATATTTATCTGAATGATGTCCAGAGGTAACCTTTACTAATCGAATTTATAATAGTAATGTTACACAGGGCTGTCACATAACGGCACCCGACCAAGATCACTCTTTACAGCATTCGGCCGGTGGGCCATCCGAAGAGTGTTGGCTGGATATATGTATTATCTGGTAATCGAATTCAGTTGCGCGCGAGACATTGCTTGTTTAACAGTTGAATGTTGGGCAATAGTCGCACTTACAATTAGCGAACTTCTTTTATAGGAAACATATTCATATTGAATGGACAATGTAAGTCAGAATGTAAAAAGTAACGATTTTGCAAAAGATAAAGTGTAACGGGCGTTGTTGGACAGGGTAAACATTTAAAAATTGCGCTGTTTTAAATATCATCGAATGAGGCGATGTACGGTCAATATCTAAGATATAGATTGGACCCAATTGGCGTCTTTGACCCCGAACGCGTTATAAAATAACATACAGTACAGGAATTGGAAACTGTAGGTTTTCCACTGACGGACTCGATAGGAACATATAAAAAACTGTATTATACAATTACAGAATGTGCCGATTAATTTTGGTGGAAATATTAAGGAAAATTTGAATGTCATTGAAAAAATAAAGAAATATTGGATTGTCAGAGTTATCAATGAAAGTAAGGATTGGCCAGAAGGTTGCCAGAATGTTGTTGGAAGAAGATTATTTCTTACCAATAAACAACAACAATGAATAAGAGAAAATATGGAAAACAATTGTGGTTTTTTATTATGACACGAACTACAACTACGTATGTTTGAGTTTTGTAAGAATTGTAGTATCAATAGACTCTACATATTTTTCGTGCATAAAATTCATATGGGTTTTGCATACTTTACATCCTCGGTTTGTATAGAACTTGTAACATTTTCAATTTTGACAAATGTCAAATTTTCACTTTCAACAATCAATAAATGTTTGTACTGGGCGAAAAATATTTTTGATGCGTCCCTGATCGGTTTTTTAGTTCATATTCCCACATAGAGTGTCGTTGCCTCACAATTTTGCGTTCAACCGGTAACGTTGGACGTGACACCAAAATGGTATGGGGGCTCTAGAGCCCCCCGAGCGTGTGACAAAATTTTGCCCAGCATGCAATGTCTATCCCTATCTCGTCTGTGGTAAAGTATAAAACGAAATAGTTTATCGAGAGAATTGCTAATTACTTACTTATCACTAAACACAGTGGTCCTTTGCTGTGGTTTTAGTTTCACAATTATTGATGACATCAAAATAATATTGTAATTAGATTGTCGAGCTGGTATATCGGAATAAAGAATGAAAAATTATATATGTAATGAAAGAACACTGAAATCATTTTAAACCGTGAGAAATAATTATAATATGACGTTATCAGATGTTCGTATTTGTCTTCTAATGGTGCACAATTCGTTACTCTTTTCTCCTATGTTCCTTGAGATGTTATTATCACAGTGTCCCGAGGCCGACTGCCTCTCTGCTTTCAAAGGATATACGTTCTTTTGTATTGTTACCGAGGTGTACCTCATCGTTAGCCAATACGGCTCCCGAAACAGTCAAAGTTAGGAGGAAAGGGAAGACTTGGTCCAATCGTTTAAACGAGTAACCTCCTAAGAGGTTTAAACGTAACGCAAATTATTCGCAAGCCGAAACCGGTAGCTTACAGAAATTGAAACGTATCCCGAGGCCAGTGGAAAAGAAGGAAAGAAAAAACATCGACGAATACACAGGCTATACGGAGCCATGTGTTTACTTATATGTATTATATATCGTTTCGTAGGGGCTAACGCGAAGAACTAAGTCCACTCGTGAAACGATTAAATTTAAGGACAGTTGAGCACACTGTGTATGTGATCGGTGTGACATACTCAGTGTGCCGTGAAAAATGAAATGACTCTAAGTTAAATCACAAAACCCGAAAAGAGATAGAATAGAAATAATGGTCTATGGGAGTAGAAGAGATGAGAGAAGGATGACATCATTGTAGTTCTTACGGGCGAACTAACAATAAGTTGAGATGAACTATTGCCTCGTAGGAAATAACGCGAGGACTAATTTCCTCGTGAGACAATTAAATGTTAGGATTGGAGAGTTGCCTGAGTGTACCAGAGAAAAGTAACACTCAGAACAACCGGGAAGAATGAAGCGACTCTAAGTTAAGCACAAGTTTTTACCAAAAAAGAGATAGAAAAGCGTTCGGAATGTCTGGGTGGGCTTGAAAAGTGAGATGAGAAAAGAAAGTGAATATAATGCGGTGTAAATAGAGAAATCATTTATAACAGAAAGAGCTTTCAAAAATTAAACAGTAAACTAACAAAAGTTTACGTGGTGTGTAGACTGATTTGACCTGTAATGTGCAAGTGGTATTTACTACGTAGTAATAATGATGATAGATGAGACTCAAGATAACATAAGAAACCAGAGAAATTATGTACGAAAAGCAGCAAAAAGCAAAAGAGGTAGGTATAAGATCATTAGATGTTCGTGTAAATGACAATATGAGTACTTATTTTACTAGAAACAAAGATATTATATAAAGACCCGAAGAACAATGCATCACCAAGGAAAACAATTATCATCAGATCTCTGCTATTAAAAGTAATGGAAATTCACCACATAACCGTCATAATACCGATCTTGGTATCTCCCGACAATGTTCAATGTTAGAACATATGGACGTAATAATCATGGATTATGGGTTTTTCGTATTTAAGGTTGACACTATTTTTATGTTTAATGAATTCGATGGTTTCTTGAAATGTTCGTAACAATTGGTCATTTTGTGTATCTAGTATTTCAGTATTGTCAAAATTAAATAGGTGATCTTCCTCTATGCTATGTTTAGTTAGAGCAGTAAATTGCGTGCTATTCGTGAATTTGTTTCTTTTGTGTTCCTTGAGTCTCGTACGTAACTGTCGCGAAGTTTGACCAATGTAACACGCAGGACAATGTAAGCACGGAATTTTATAAACTATGTTTGATTTAGACAAAAAGTCAATAGTGTCTTTGAAAGGAGGGAAAAGAGAACCTAATTTATATGGGATTTGAAACAAGCAATGAACATTGAACTTTTTGAAGACTCTAGCTATTTCATGTGAGAGAGATTGTATAAATGGAAATGCAAACGAATTTGACCAGTTAATTGGACCTCTGCGTGCTAATCGTGACTCTTTTTCTTTCTGTTTTGACCAAGGATGGTATATCTCAAAAATTCTATTTTGTATACAAGACTTTATGAAATTTGAAGGATAACCGTTCTCAATTAACACACTTCTGACTAGATTCAAATTCTTTTCTCTGTATGTAATATGTGACAATGTTATAGCCGTGTCTATTAAACCATAAGTTAAGCCTATTTTTTGTTTAATCGGATGACTCGAAAAAAATGATATGTATCTGTATAGAATTTTGTATAGGTCACGCCGAGCCGCAACCGTCTTGTCAGACGTTAGAGTTGGCAATGTTTGTGATTTTTGAAAATTGCCCCTCCTCTGCGACCTCACGGCCGAGCGTTGACCCTCTGAGGTGCGACCTCTAATTTTGAACGGTAGTTGAGTTCAGTTTAGAAAACCGTCTAGAGCAGTCCACAACGAAAAGTACATATATCTATCCCGCGCCACTGTACAAAGACTTTTGTAAGAATAATTAAATATTCTTTTAACTAGAACTCCGAGCTTTATTGCCCGACCGGCCTAAATGAAAAATATTAATTTTCTTTGCGTCCAAGTTAAAATCGCGCACATAAGAAATTAAGGTCCTTCGAGCCGGATTACTGGGTCCAAGTGAAGTAAAGTGTGTGAAGACCATCGTGCAGTGCGTCAGTTTTTGTTTGTGCTGTGAGTATTTCCCGCAACGTGCGTGTACCGACGTCTTTAAACGTTGTCACCGGACTTGACTCAGGCCTATAGACTAAGCGTTGTGAAAAAAGGGACTGCTAGCGGTACCAAGCGTAAGCGAGCGGACACGAACTGCCCCAATAAACAGTATTCCGAGTGTGCAGAAGTGTTTTCCGTCAATAGCTTACGGCGGGCGGGTTTTTACAGGGCAGCCGTCTCACTTTTCATAATTACGCGGACCGCGAAACGCACGTCGTGCGCGACTATCCGCCATCTCGCTCCGGGGCTCCCCACCACATCGTCACCAGAGACCGTTCTCCCGCTACGACACCTCGAGAACAAGGACTCCGCGGTAGTGGGGGGTAGATCAGACACAGTCAGCTGTTGACCGTCATGTCGACCAAAACAACCAGCCAGGAAGAACGGGCGATGTTCGATAGTCTTGTCATCGAACAGCTCAAACGAGTAGTGCCGAACTACCGCAAGTTAGGCAAAGAAAAATTTACTGCGGTCAAAACGCGGAACAGGATCGAAACCTTGCGCGAGTTATGGGCGTCGTGTAGATCCTACCACACGCGATTGGAGTTAGCGGCGACGGACGCCGACCGGAAAAAAGACTATTTTTCGAAACAAGAATATATTTCCGCCGAAGCGTGGTACGAGGAAGGTCTCGATTCACTGACAGAACTCCTTGATCGGTTCGAACGAGAGTCACACTCTGCGGCGCAACATCAAGAAATCGCGAACACCTCCGCACAGCCCACGGTCTCGGCGTTCGAGCTACCGCGCATCACCATTCCGCCCTTTAAAGGAGAGCCCACAAGATGGGAAAGTTTTCGCGACTCGTTTCGGTCACTGGTCGGCACAAACAACGCCCTGACCCCGGGTCAAAAACTATACTTTTTAAAATCATTTTTGGAGGGTGAAGCGGCGACCCTCATCGAACATATTCAAGTATGCGACACCAATTACCAAGGCGCGTGGGAAGCTCTCATGGAGAAATACGATAATCCTCGGGCTTTAGTGACGGCACACGTACACGCGTTCGCGAGTCTTCCGGTGATGAAAACCGAAACAGTACACGAGCTTAAACTCTTGCGAGACACCGTCGGTACATCTTTGTCTGCGTTGACAAATCTAAAGCGTCCGGTCGAGCATTGGGACGATTTGTTAGTATATATGATAGTGTTAAAATTTAGTCAGCGAACTCGTACGGCTTGGAACCAGAAGCTGGGCTCCTCCACTGAATACCCAACGTTCCAAATACTTAAAGAGTTTTTAACTGAACGTATACGGGGCAATACCGACCCACTTAACACCGAGGAGTTTCGTCCTTCCTCTCGCGTCGCGCCGTCACAAAATAAAGCCCGCATAAGGGCTGCGGTTCATACGACCTCGTCCAGGCTCTGTCCCTGCTGCAAAGGAGGGCATTACTTAGCTTTTTGTAAGACATTCCGGCGAAAGTCGCTTGATGCGCGCTATCAGATTGCGAAACAAGCCCGCGTATGCTTTAATTGTTTACGCGATGGTCACTTCCCGTCCCAATGCCCGAGTGACAAGACCTGCTCCAAATGTCAACGGTCGCATCATTCATTACTCCTTCGCGAGTCAAGCGAGAATCGGGATCGGGGAAACGAGGGGCAGAACGCCGACGCGTCAGTACCTGCGAGTACTTCGGCACAAGTCAATACCGTCGCGGCGAGCGCAACATACTTAGCTTGTAAAGGCCACCCACGCCGATCCGACGGCCCATCAACACCTGACGATTCGAAACCAGCTTTACTTGCTACCGCTTGGGTAAAATTACGAACACCGGAAGGACGAGTCGTTACGGCTCGTGCCTTGATAGATCAAGGGTCCGCTTTTAGTTTTATTACAGAGACCCTCGCCCAAAAGTTACGGACCACGCGACAGCGAGCGGAATTACATATTACAGTTTTTGGCGAAAAGTACCAAGGTACGGCGAAAGCCAAAGTAAGATTAACCTTAGAATCTCGTTACAATCCGAACACGGGGCTACCCATCGTCACTTATATTTTTCAAAAGCTCTCAGCCTATGCCGCGGAACGTATCCGCAGCCTAAAGTCTTGGGATCATCTACGAGATTTAGAGCTGGCGGACCCTGACCCGTCGAGCAGCGAACGAATCGATGTGTTGATAGGAGCCGATCGGTACGGCGCTTTATTATTGGGACCTCTGCAAAAAGGACCATTAGGTACGCCCACTGCGCAATTAACAATTTTGGGTTGGATCGTATCCGGCCCTACAGGCAAGTCTACTTCGGATCGTCCTGCGAACCAAGCGTCCATAAATTGTGTTAGCTCTCCCAATATCGATAATTTGTTAACCCGATTTTGGAAAGTCGAGGAGGTTCCCAGTGAGCAACGTCTCTCTCCTGAAAACGAAAAATGTGAGAGTTATTTCCGTCGGACATTTTCGCGCGACGCTAATGGGCGATATATCGTACGTCTCCTCTTCCGTGAGGAATGTCCTCCGCAGATCCGCGACAATTATGAGTCGGCAGTCCAGCGGTTCACTCGCGACGAACGTCGCCTAGGTAAGACCCCGTCACTCGCCGTCGATTTTAACAATTTTTTGGCGGAGTATCAAGCATTGGATCATATGGAGTGTTTCACGACGATCCCGTCCAATGTCAGTCCTGTTTATCTGCCTCACCACCCGGTCATACGCGAATCAAGTACTTACCACGACCCGAGTCCGAGTCGTATTTAACGCATCCAGCATCACCGCGGATGGTACTAGCTTAAATGATCATCTCTTGGCAGGCCCGAAACTCCAGCGCGATATCGCGGCTGTCATTTTAAATTGGCGGCAATATCGCTACGTGCTCTCCGCGGATATAACAAAAATGTTTCGTCAAATTTGGATACATCCGGACGACATGTATTATCAATGTATAGTGTGGAGGTCCCATCCCGACAGCCCGGTTAAACGTTACCGCTTACGTACGGTCACCTATGGTACGGCTTGCGCTCCATACCTGGCCCTACGAGTTCTACTACAACTCGCTAACGATGAAGGGCACGAATTGCCACAAGGAGCCGAGATAATTCGCACTGCGTGTTACGTCGATGACGTGCTGTTCGGGAGCGACGAGCTCGACTCAGCGCAAATTATGAAACAACAATTAATCGAGACCATGGGGCGCGGCGGGTTTTTCCTTCGCAATTGGGCCGCCAATGACCCCGCGTTACTAAGTGACTTTACCTCCGATGACCTCGCGAGCGGGAGCGACCGCGTACTTGAAGAGAAGTCCGAGCATAAAATCCTCGGATTAACGTGGCACCCACGGGACGATTATTTCCGTTTTCAAGTAACGGACTCGGCTTCCTTCGCGCCTACTAAACGCACCGTGCTATCCTTCATAGCTCGCTTGTACGACCCACTAGGCTGGGCTACCCCGGTGATCATCTCCGCGAAAATTTTACTACAGGATCTGTGGTTATACAAGGTAGATTGGGATGAAAACCTACCCTCTAGCGCGTTACGCGTATGGGACGACTTTCGCTCCGATTTTCACTGTTTAGCGGAGCTACGTATACCGCGTTGGACCGGCTCGCTGCGCACGACGTCCGCAATGGAATTACATGGGTTCTCGGACGCGTCACAACGCGCGTATTCGGCCGTGGTATACCTGCGGATCTTACATTCTCCCACTGACATCGCGGTCACCTTACTCGCGGCAAAGTCGAAAGTCGCTCCGCTGAAAACGGTAGCAATACCCCGCTTAGAATTAAACGGAGGAGTACTGTTAGTCCGGCTCCTTGAGTACGTGATACGGGCTCTTCACCTCGACTACGTTCCCATTCACGGGTGGACGGACTCCTCGGTAGTCCTTGCTTGGCTCTCCCAACATCCATCTCGCTGGACTCCATATGTTGCGAATCGAGTGTCCGACATACAGACGAAACTTCCTCAAGTGAAGTGGCACCACGTGCCTTCTAAAAGCAATCCGGCGGACTGCGCATCGCGAGGCGTGTCCTCGTCGGAGCTCCGGAACCGTCTCTGGTGGTCAGGTCCACCCTGGCTGAGCCGACCGTCGGTTTTTTGGCCCAAAAACTTCGAGGTGGAAGACGAGCGCGACACCTCATTTCACGAGATAGTCACACACACGGTCTGTCCGTCGGGCATATGGGAACTTGCCCATCAATTTTCGAGCTGGGGTCGACTTCTCCGCGTAACTGCTTACATACTACGGTTTGTCCGAAACGCCCGAGCACCCGCGTCTACGAAAAAGAAAACTCAGCCGGCCTTACGCGCAGCAGATATCAACCTGGCACGTGATTTTTGGCTTAAAACGGTACAAAAGGCATATTTTGAACCGGAGATTCGTGCTCACCAAAACAAATCTCCTCTACCACGCTCGAGCTCACTGAGAGCTCTCAATCCATTTCTGGACGGAAATCTGTTATTACGACTGGGCGGGCGGCTACGTCACACAGTCCTATGGCGAGCGATTCCCAATCCTACGCCCTCGTCATCATATTAGCGATTTGATCGTGGATCAAACACATCTGCGCTCCTTACACGGCGGGGCCCAGTTAACCATGCGGATACTCCGTCAAAATTATTGGATCCTAGGGGCGCGTACTTTAGTCAAAGCCAGGCTCCGGCGTTGTTTAACCTGCGTACGAGAACGCGCTCTCGCTGTGAATCAGCTCATGGGAGACCTCCCGATGGCGCGTGTTAATCCGTCCACCCGTTTTTACACAGTGGAGTGGACTATGCCGGACCCTTCCTCGTCACCCCGCGTACGGGTCGAGGACAAAGGGCGCGAAAATTTTATGTACAGCGACAACGGCACCAATTTTGTGGGCGCTGATCGCGAACTCCGCCACGCGTTCCTGGCGGCTATGAAGTGCTCCCAACTTCACGCTTTCTTCGCTGACCAAGGGATCAAGTGGCATTTTATACCTGCGTCCGCCCCCCATTTCGGTGGACTTTGGGAAGCGGGTGTGAAAAGTTTTAAGCATAATTTCAAACGAGTAGTGGGGAGTCGTACGTTGTCCTTGTCCGAGTTCTCAACCCTGCTTTGTGAAATAGAAGCGTGTCTGAATTCGCGGCCTTTGACGGCCCTCAAGGACGATCCCGAGACATTTGAGGCTCTTACTCCAGGGCACTTTTTAATCGGAAGGCCCCTGCTTAGTGTACCCGAGCCGTCCTTGTTGGAATCTAAGGATCATCTATTAACTCGATGGCAGCGGACTCAGTGCTTGCGCGATCACATATGGCGTGCTTGGTCGCAAGACTATCTTCATACTTTACATCAACGCGCCAAATGAAGAACTAGAAACCCAACCATCAAAGAGCACGACTTAGTTTTAAAAAAAAATACAAATCTGCCGCCCTGTAAGTGGGAAAAGGCGCGCGTCATTGAAGTGCACCCGGGGAGTGACGGACTCGTGCGAGTTGTAACGGTACGCACTGCAAGGGCCACGCTTAAACGACCCGTTACAAAAATTTGTCCATTAATCGTAGACGAGTGAGCTCTCATTTCGATTATATATATTATCATCATTGTTTTGTATTTTTATATATTAGTTAGTACTTCTATTTGGTAGTATCCGTACCGTTAATTTTAGTTTCGTTAAAATGCGTATTCGATCAACTGGTTTTGTACACTTGTAGTCTATATAATAAAGTTTCGTCCCTACCGGTACGAGGCGGGCGGTATGTATAGAATTTTGTATAGGTCACGCCGAGCCGCAACCGTCTTGTCAGACGTTAGAGTTGGCAATGTTTGTGATTTTTGAAAATTGCCCCTCCTCTGCGACCTCACGGCCGAGCGTTGACCCTCTGAGGTGCGACCTCTAATTTTGAACGGTAGTTGAGTTCAGTTTAGAAAACCGTCTAGAGCAGTCCACAACGAAAAGTACATATATCTATCCCGCGCCACTGTACAAAGACTTTTGTAAGAATAATTAAATATTCTTTTAACTAGAACTCCGAGCATTATTGCCCGACCGGCCTAAATAAAAAATATTAATTTTCTTTGCGTCCAAGTTAAAATCGCGCACAGTATCGTTTGGACCAAGTTGGTTTGTGGTACCAATCTGTTCGTAATGAATTGTCCGGTAGTCGATGGATGGTGATATCAAGAAAATTAATTTTGCTTTCAAATTCGGTTTCATGTGTAAACTGGATTCTAGGATGGAAAGAGTTAAAGATCTGAAGGGTTTCCTGTATTTTTTCCGGTGGCAAAGCGCACACGATATCGTCCACGTAGCGTTTATAAAAAGGTAACTGAAAAGATAGTTTATCAACGCATGTCCTTTCCAACTCCTCCATAACCAGATTAGCCACCACTGGTGATAGGGGCGACCCCATGGCACAAGCTAAATTTTGTTTGTAAATTTTGTTGTTGAATTTAAAAATGTTTGAGTCTAAGGAAAATTTAACCGCTTCACAGAAACTATTTTTTGGTATAGAAGTAAGATTGGCTTAAAATCAAGTAAGGCTGGGACCATAGAGAGTCCCCCTCGAAGACGCTAGCTCTTCCTTCAAAAAAACATCAACACATATATCATTTAATAATCCTATCAAAAATCACACCATCATTAATATACGTCACACATGGGAAAATAGTGTTTTGTCCACAACGAGTCTATT
The DNA here is from genome assembly GCA_914767735.1 of Anoplius nigerrimus. NCBI lineage: Eukaryota > Metazoa > Arthropoda > Insecta > Hymenoptera > Pompilidae > Anoplius > Anoplius nigerrimus. The sequence continues at coordinate 1,847,969 of OU612081.1, forward strand.
CCATACAAAAATTAAACAATAATCTCACTTCACAATCCGAAAAATACTTAACCTTTAATTTATACCAAAAATACGACACTCCATCCAACAAAACTGTATTAAAATCTATAACACAAGTCTGATTCCATATAATACATAGGCAATAGCACATATGCATTAACACACACACAAATACACATAGTAACATACTCCTCACTATCCCCCACCAATACCGATTCTCAAACCAATGACACACTCTTTTCCCCCACTTGCAATAGAGACCGAAGTCACCTCAGCACCACAGGACCATCATTACACATCTCACCGGCATACAGTACAGTAATCACCGTCGGCCCCTGGTAACTTTCGAAAAGTTCTAACGATGTTAGAACCCATTAGAAATACCAGGGCGCTTTCGTAAATTTGTTTAAATTTTGTCAAAATTTCCACCAACACCTTTCGGCTTAGAGTCATAAATAGGCTTGGAGAAAAGTTTGTCCAGCCTCGAAGATTCGCTCTTCCTTAACTACTTCTGCATTATATAAAAGTTTTCAAAATTACTATAAACACCGTTCGGCTTAGATTCAAGTAAAGTTGGGACCATAGAGTCCCCCCTCGAAGACGTTAGCTCTTCTTTAACGAAACAATATTCTACCAACATACATCGCTATGGGTAATTTTGTAATTACTACTATAAAAAACTACATATATTACAGTCTCCATATTACTACTCCACAAAAGTTCCTAATACTTATTTCTGTACAATTAACAGCTGATGAGGACCAAATAAAGTGGTCGAAACGTACAAATATATTTCATTTCAACGTTCCTATTAACAAAACGGATGGATGAGTTTGTTTCTATTTCATGAGTAAATTGTAATTTTTCATGGTATGAATTGAAAATATCTAACGTGTGTTGAATTTTATCTGTGGGGTTTGCTGTTACTATGTCGTCAACGTATCTTTTGAAAAACGGAAGTTGGAATGGTAATAATTCTGTACAGTGGATGTCTAATGATTGCATAACTATGTTCGCCAAGACTGGTGCTAGTGGTGAGCCCATTGGTAGTCCAAAAATTTGTTGATAATAATTGTTTTGGAACGAAAAATACGTGTTATCCATTATTACTTCTATTGCTTTAATTATTTCTTCTATTGGAATTTCTGTAGAATTTAATTTGTGTTTTCGTATGTTTGTGTTTACTAAGTCTTTTGGTATGTTGGTGTATAGTGACGAGACATCCAATGAAATTAATTTGTAGTTATTGGGTATCTGGATTTGGCGAATGTAGTTTGCAAACGAGAAACTATCTTTTGTGTAAGAAAATAGATTTGTGTCGATCATCGGTTCTATTGTTTTAATTAAAAATTTTGATAGGTTGTATGTTGGAGAATCTATGGATGATACTATTGATCTTATTGGTGTATTGTGTTTGTGTATTTTTGGTAAGCCATATAATCGTGGGAGTAAAGTATTATTAGGATTGAGATATTTCTTGGTGTTGTGTGAGAAGAATTTTTTATTATGCCAATTGGTAATTAATGTCTGTACTTTATTTTTTATTTGTGTTAGAGGATTTCTATTGATTTTTGTGTATGTGTTTGTGTCTTGGAGTAAGGTGGTGATTTTGTCTTGATATGTTTGTTTGTCCATTACTACTGTTACATTCCCTTTGTCTGTAGTATTAATTGCTCAACCTTGTTTAGTAATTAAAGTAATTTGGAATCAACACCCTTTTTATAAGGTTGAGAGATCTAAAGACACCATGTATTATATCTCAACATGTTTCAGTACATTCTAGTGTACCCTCATCAGGAGTCTAAAGTTATAACAAATATGTACAGTTAATATGTATAATGTGTGAACCTTACGAATACTTTATGTTTGTCGCACTTACGAGATAACTGTGTGTGTTTTTGTGTAGGAGACATGTGGAGTGTGTGTGTTGGAAGATTCTGATTTATGCCATTTTTGTACTATGCCGCTTTTGGTTGCTCTTCTCCCGCGGTTGTCCCTCCTTTGATGTTGTGAGGTGACGACTGACTATCCTCGCGAATTCGGTAAGTGGTCCCGATGTTAAGATGGTGGGGGTATTGGTATTCTAATTATTCGCCAGGTGTCAGTCCTATGCCTGTCGCTTCTTCCATTTCTGTGTGTGTGTGTGTGTGTGTGTGTGTATCGGTGTTCAATGTGTGTGTATGTTTTATACTGTGGTGTGTTCAGGGGCGTACATTGCCATGGTATTAATACGATGGTGTATATGAAGTAACCGAAAGGGACTCTAAATTAGTCAAAGAATTTTGAAATTTTAACTCACGAGTGTACTATCACCTCTTGATCATTATTCATGATAATATCGAGGGGTGGTAGTATTCGAACGTCATACCGTCACTTCCTGTTGGGTGTATCGTGTTAATGTTTATGTGCGGCGCGTGTCTTATGGATCCTATTTCTGACTTGTTCTAAAGTGATATGTTTTATGGTCTTTTACTATGGATTGACTATGCTAGTACTTAAACTTATCTTAAATTTAACAGGAGTGTGCTATCATCTAACAATGAGTATGAGTACTATTGTGAGATGGTAGCATTGAGCGTCATACCGCCACTTCCTGCCCGGGTGTGTGTTTGTGTGGGAACGTACGAAAAGCTATTAAAGGATGTGACTATACTATTACTAAAACTTATCCTAAATTTAACAGGAGTGTGCTATCATCTCACAATGAGTGTGACTGCTATTGTGAGATGGTAGCATTGAGCGTCATACCGCCACTTCCTGGCCGGGTGTATGTTTGTGTGGAGACGTGTGAGAAGCTGCAAAAGGATATGGGCTATTTTTAGAGAATTGTGTTTAAATATTTTTCCGGATTTCTGGTAGAAGTTATTAATATGTATTATCTTAGTTTGTGATTGTGCTGTCTAAGTCAATAACGATATCTTCCGAGGTTAATCTGTTATTAAATAATGGTAGATAAATGTTGCTGAGGTTGTTCGTGTCTGTTTTAAGATTTACTGTATTTTCTTTATGAATGTATATCATTTCTTTAACAAGTCTTTTATTGTAATTTGGTTCTACTTCTAAGATTTCTATTTCTTTATAGTTGAAAATGTGGTCTGTGTCTACTATGTGTTTTGTGAGGGCTGTATGTGCAGAACTTGGTTGTTTAATATTATGCTTATGGCCTGTAATTCTATTTTTTAAATTTTGTTTGGTTTGTCCTACGTAGCATTTCTCACAGTAAAGGCAGGGAATTTTGTACACCACGTTTGATGTCAAGTCCTTAGGTGTCTTGTCCTTAATTTTGCTGAAGATAGTATTGTACAAATTTATTGATGTTTTGAAAATTGTACGTATGTTATATATCTGCAGCGTTCTTTTTATTTTTTGGCCTAAGCCATGTATATAAGGAATGACTATGGTGGACAAAGGGGGGGTCTGTTCTCTGTCTTTTCTGTTGAGAGTGTTGTATAGTTTGTTAGTTCTATTGATTTTTTGTAAATTTATTAACCTCTTCGGATAGTTGTTGCTGACTAGATCGTTTTCTGCTATGTTTATTGCTTCTGGTCTATGGTCTGGGTCTGATAGTTTGAGTGCTCTGTCAAGTATGTTTGATACCAAATTAATTTTTTGCGTGGATGGATGATGTGATCTATAGTTTAGATACCTTCCTGACGCTGTGGGTTTTTTATACCATTTATATGACAGTGTACCATTATTGTTATTGATTATGAGTATGTCTAAGAAATTTATTTTTTGATTATTTTCCATTTCGTGTGTAAATTGAAGTCTTTTATATATATACAATCTTTATTGATTTCCTTACGGATTACAATCTTAAACAACTACCTAAACCTAAACCTTAAATCTAACTAAACTCTATCCCACGCCTTATTCTACCCTACGCCCACGCTCTTTGCCGCTCGCCGCTCGCTATTTCTCCGCTCGCCGCTCGCTCTCTCTCCGCTCGCCGCTCGCCCTCTCTCCGCTCGCATACTCGCTCTCTCTCCGCTCACCGCTCGCTCTCTCTCCGCTCGCTCTCTCTCCGCTCGCATACTCGCTCTCTCTTCGCTCGCCGCTCGCTCTCTCTCCTCTCGCACACTCGCTCTCTCTCCGCTCGCCGCTCGCTCTCTCTCCGCTCGCATACTCGCTCCCCCTCTCCCACGCTCACTCCGCCGCTCAAAACGCTCGCCGCTCTCTCTCTCTCTCCCTCTCACACTCGTTCCCTCCCCCGCACGCTCTCTCTCTCGGACTTCCGTTTCTACTCTCTCTCTCTCACTCACTCCACCCCACTCCATTCACTCCTCACTCCCTCATTCACTCATTCCCCTCCCCCCACCTCCGCCCATCTCCTCTCCACCTCCTTAAAGAAATCCTCTCCCCTCCCCTCACCCCCCAACACCCACCTCCTCGCCTCCTGCCATCCCTCCTCCTGACCCCCCCTCACACATACCTCCCACATGTGTCTCCACGTCTCCCTCCCCCCCTGCACAATCTACACAGCCTCTCCTCCTCGCTCCCCCAGTACCTCCCCCCCCTCAACCCACTGCCCAACCTAAACCTCGCCACTCTCTTCCACCTTTCTTCCCCCCAACCCCTCTTTAGATATTCCGGGACTCCCTTGTCCTTGCACACCCCGTACTCCTTATTCCACTCCGACCTTCCTATCCTCTCCCATCTGTCCCTTTCCTGCTCCTCCTTCTCCCACCCTATGATCTCCTCCCCCCTTATGTCCCTCGCCTCCCTCCCCACCCTCCACCCCCTTTTCACCCAAAACGCTCTCCTCTCACCCTCCCAACCCCTTTCACCCTCCCTTCTACCCATTCTCTCTTTTATTTCCCTTAAACACGCCTGGGCCAGTGCCCCTCCGCCGCCCTCCTCCACCCTTCTCTCATATCCCCAAGCCCTCATAGCCATCCTTCCCCTCATCATCTCCCTCTGCAGTTCCTCTCTTAGCATGTACCCAGGCGTGCTCCTCTCCACCCCCAATACCCACCTCAGGAACCTTTCATGGAGTGCCTCCACCTTCTCCCTCTCTCTCCACCCCCACACCTCCACCCCATAACTCACCACTGGCCAAACCAACCTATCATATAGCCACAACCTCCTTCCCCAATCTCCCCCGAAAAGCCTCTTCCCCAGCCCCCAAACCTGCCCCAAAACCGCCGCCCCCCTCCGCACCCTAGTAGTAGTAGTAGTAGTATAAACCCCGATAGGCTTGATCGGGTATTCCTCCCAGGGCTGACGGCCTTTGCCCCTTCGCCACGGCGGCGACGGCCCCTCGCCGGCAACTCGGAACAATCTTCCCTTCTGCTTCGCCACCACTACCTCCTCCTACTCGCGGAACTAGCTCCGCTAAGGCAGGAGGAGATACTTCCCTTCGGGGCTGCGGTGTGACGGGAGGTTGCCTAATGCTTGTATGACCGCTCGTTCGGTGCGCTATCGACTCAAAAGCCCGGGCATCGTCGCGCTTACACTTACTAGAGGGTTTGCCCCGGACGATGGGAATGTGCCGTTTGGTTCCCTACCTAGCCCTTTTAGGGCCCGCCTTGCCCACAGCTAAATTGGAGTTTTTGACGTAGCGGCACTCCCTCCGGGGCTGCGGTACCAGCCCGCTACCCCCCTCACCCCCGCCCTTTAACCTGGACCGTCGGTTGGTCATCATCAGCTGTGTGCCCTAGTTCAACCCCCTAACAATACTATTCCCCGCCCTAGAGCCGGCTACACCCGGATCTTGCCCCCCTCCCGAGTGAGTTTTACCCATGTTCAAAGCTAACCCTCCCCCCGTTGCGTCGATGCCGGTACATCTTCGCCAAAGAGAGAGTAAACTACTGCCGAAGGAATTAGGAGTGATTTTATTGCCAATGGATGGGAAGGACACCTGTAAGTCCTCCGGTTTTGGTCTGCGGATCCCTTCTCCCGAACATGCTCTCCGGAGAGAGGTCATGGACGTTTCCAGGCCGACCTGCCAGAGTAGAAGAGAGAAAGATTCCGTCAGAGAGGCACGGAGTTACCTTTGGAAGATAGACTGGTCGAAGAAGTCGCGAGCAAGTGGCCGAAGAAGGCCTCATCGCGTCACCCCTCCCCCGATTATACTCCCTCCCGACGATAGTGTGGAGCGCCAACGGATACAAGCTCGCCACCCAGCCGATACGGAATCCGAGTAACCTTCCCGCACAAGGCGGTCAGGCTAGAGTCGCCACCGCACAGCCAGCCGTGGTCCGCAGGCACCGTCTCCTCCTTGAGACAGGTCTGTGGTTAAGGAGGATGGGACATCTTTTAGAAACCCGCACACAGCCTCCGACTTCTCCGACGGCTGGGCCCGTCCTCACATCTTGCGCGATAATGCGAAGCATCGTCTTGCAATCCGATTGGACTCCCAAGCTCTCCCTCCGCAATGCCGGCAGTGCACGCGGACACTACGCGGCATTACTTTGCGAGGCGGCTTATAGTCTCCGCAAAACTTTTCAGTTTATAGAGGCAGCAGCCTCGCGGTCGATGCATCCATCAGACCACCGCTCATTGCAGCTGCGACTCGCGAAATGGCGCACAGATCGTTCATCGTCACAGCTGGTCAGGCTTCGGTTTTAGTGAAGTCGATGCGCTGATATCGACTTCCAACTCCGGTACGCCGGGATCGTCAGTTCCCATACCAGCAGGGCGTGCCCTTCTGGCACCGTGGCGGCGGTTTAAAGTCTTCCGCACAACTGTCTGTTTTATAGAGGCGAAGCAGCCTCGCGATCCGTCGTTTCCTCCGGATCACCGCCTAACACAGCTCTAGCTACCGATGTGGCGCACACACCGGTCACTGCCAGAGCTGATCAAGCTACGGTTTGTGTGAAGACGATGCGCTAATGTCGTCTTCCAACTCAGGGTCGCCGGGGTCGTCAGGCCCATACCAGCAGGACGTACCTTTCTGGCCCGTGACGGCGGTTTAAAGTCTTCCGCACAACTGTCTGTTTTATAGAGGCGAGGCAGCCTCGCGATCCGTCGTTTCCTCCGGATCACCGCCTAACACAGCTCCAGCTACCGATGTGGCGCACACACCGGTCACTGCTAGAGCTGATCAAGCTACGGTTTGTGTGAAGACGATGCGCTAATGTCGTCTTCCAACTCAGGGTCGCCGGGGTCGTCAGGCCCATACCAGCAGGACGTACCTTTCTGGCCCGTGACGGCGGTTTAAAGTCTTCCGCACAACTGTCTGTTTTATAGAGGCGAAGCAGCCTCGCGATCCGTCGTTTCCTCCGGATCACCGCCTAACACAGCTCCAGCTACCAGTGTGGCGCACACACCGGTCATTGCCAGAGCTGATCAAGCTACGGTTTGTGTGAAGGCGGCGCGCTATACCGGCTTCTGACTCAGGCTCGCCGGGGTCGTCAGGCCCATACCAGTAGGACGTACCTTTCTGGTCCGTGGCGGCCCTCCGCACCCTATCCTCCACCTGCTCATCCTGCCTCCCGTCCCTCTTCACTACATAACCCAAATATTTAAACTTTGCCACCTCCTCAATCTCCCCTCCCCCCCCCGCCCACCTCCAGCTCACCTTCTTCCACCTCCCTCCCCCCTCCCTGCACCTCATTACCTTAGTCTTTCCCACGTTTACCTCCAACTTCTTCTTCCTAAAATACCTTTCCAAGACCGCCATCACCGACCTCATTCCCCCCTCGTCCTCCGCCACCACCGCCACATCGTCCGCATACGCCAAAGATCTTATCACCCACCCCCCCACCCGCACACCCCCCCATCCCCCCCTCTCCAGCTCTTCGTCCATGTCTGCCAGCATTAGGGTAAAGAGACAGGGGCTAATTGGGCACCCCTGTCTCACCCCCCTGTCCGTCCAGAACCCCTCGCTCCTCTCCCCTCCCACCCTCACCCTGCACTTCGTTTCCTCCAACAATTCGCGGAACCTCACAACAAGCCCCTCCCTCACCCCCCGCTCCCTCATGCTCCTTACCATCACCTCCCTGTCCACCGAGTCAAAGGCCGCCTTCAGGTCCAGGAACAAAACAACCAACTTCTTCCCTATTCTCCTTATCCTATACCTGTCTGTTGACCAGGTAGTTCAGAACGAATACCTGGTCAACGCACCCTCTACCCTTCCTGAACCCTGCCTGACTCGGTGGCAGGAGGCTCTTTCTTTCTACCTCAATTCTCAATCGTTCCGCTAACACAGCCGCGTACACCTTGTACGCGGTCTGTGTCAGCGCCACCCCCCTATAGTCACTCACCACCGTGCCCTGCCCCTTCTTCCTTATCGGCACTATCATTCCCTCCCTCCAACCCTGCGGCCAGCCATCCCCTCTCCATACCCTGTTACATATCCCCCTTAGCCATTCCCTCACCTCCTCACCCCCATACTTCCACACCTCGTTCCTTATCCCGTCCCCTCCTGGTGCCTTCCCGTCTTTCAAACCTTTCACCACCCTGTCAAATTCCTCCTTGCCTATCTCCTCCTCCTCATCCCCCCCTTTCTCCCCCCCACCAATCTCACCCTCCATTCCACCCCTCCCAGCAACCCCTTAAAATACTCCTCCCACTCCTTCATTTCAATCCCTTCCTCCACCCCCATCCTTCTCTTCCTTCCCATGTTTATCACCTTCCACGCCTGCCCCTCCGTCCTTACCCCCTCCACCATATTCTCCCATCTTTCCCTTTCCCTCCTCTTCTTCCCTTCGCACAACTCCTTGTACTCCCTTCTGCATCTTCTGAACCTCTCTCCCTCCCCTCCCACCCGCCTCCACTTCCTCAACTCCTCTCTCAACCTCCTCTTGCCCTCCCTACATTCCTCATCCCACCACTCCCCGACCCTTTTCTTCCCCGTCCCCTCCTCCATCTCCCTCAGCACCCCCTTCACCCTCTCCTCCAGCTTCCCCAACTCCCCCTGCACCCCTCCCCCCTCTTCTTCCCTCCTCCCAAACCTTCTCTCAAACTCCCCTCCCCCCCTTGCCTCCATCCCTCCCCCCCTCCCCCCCCTCCCCGTCCCTCTCTCGCCTCTCTCCACCCCTCTTCCCCTCACCACCACCGTTAACGACATATGGTCCGAATCCACCTCCTCACCCACCCTAATCTCCCAGATCCCCTCCCTCGTTTCTCTGTTTCCCAGTACATAATCTATTACCGAATTTCCCCTCTCCCCTACAAAAGTCCACTCTCCCCCGCTCATCTCCCCTATGACTCCCATTTAAAATCCCCCACCCCCTTTCCCCCAGAAACCTGCATAGTTTCCTTCCCCCCGCATCCATCTTTCCATCCCTCGACCTTCTCACCCCTCCTTCCTCCCCCTCCAGCAACACCCCCCCTCCCTCCTCCGCTGTCCTTACATTGAAGTCGCCCCCTATCATTGTCCTCCCCCCCCCCCCCCCACTGTCCTCCACCCACTCCTTCATAGCCTGCATCTTCTCCTCCAAGTCCCCGTTCACATACACCCCAACCACATTCCACCATTCCCCTCCCAGCTCCACCCTCTTCACCACCATCCCCTCCCTCCCACTCCCCACCCCCTCCACCGCCTTCAGTTCCCTTCTCACTCCCACCAGCATCCCCCCCTTCGCCCTCCCCTTCTTGCTTTCTCTTTTCGCCCACTGCCCCTCCCACCTAAACCCCCTCGGCAGCTTCCCTCTCACCCTCTCCCAATCCTTCTCCTCCATCCATGTTTCTAACATCACTACCACTTCCCACCTCTCCAGCCCCCTCCAAAACTCCCTGTCCTTACTCTTCCACCCCGCCACGTTCCAAAACCCTACCCTTCCTCCCTCCCCCCCTCTCCTTGTCAACCTCACCTCCTGCCCCCGTTTCCCTGCTCCCCTCCCCCTACCCACTCCTCCCGCGCCTCGTCCCAGAACCTCACCTTACCATCTACCCACATTTTCATATAACCCACCCTCACCTGTCTCCCCCTCTCTCTCTCCTTATCCGCCTCTCTCTCTATTTTCCACCTTGCCCTTCTCTCCTCTCCCGTCAGATCATCCTCCACCCTCTCCTTCCTCCCCTTCAGCTTTCTCTTCGCCTCCATAATCTCCCTCTTCCTTTCCCTCCCTGCCAACTTCACTACCACCATCCCCCTCCCCTCTCTATCCCCCTTCCCTACCCTCTTCATCTCCTTAATTCCTCCCCTCTCTACCCCCATCAATTCCCATAACTCCCTTAGCTCCTTCTCCCACCCCCCCTCTCCTCCCTCCACCCTTAATCCCTTAATTACCACATTCTCTCTTCGTTTCTCCCTCTCCGCCCTGTCCACCTTCAACTCCACCTGTCTCCATCTAATTTCCTTCTCCCTTTCTCGTTCATTTCCCTCTCCCCCCTTGTCTCCACCCTTTAACAACCTCTCTTCCATCCTTCTCCTCTCTTCTTTCTCTTCCTCCACTCTGCTCTCCAGTCTTTCCATCCTCTCCATTACACTATCCCTCCACTTACCCTCCTCCTCCCATCGCTTCTTCCTCCTCTCCTCCTCCTCTCTCCAGCTTTTCTCCCTTCTCCTCTCCTCCTCCCTCCTCTCCTTCTCCCTCTCCCTCTTCTCCTCCTCCCTCATCTTCTCCCTCTCCCTCTCCTCCTCCTCCCTCACCTTCTCCCTCTCCCTCTTCTCCTCCTTCCTCACCTTCTCCCTCTCCCTCTTCTCCTCCTCCCTCTCTTTCCTCCTCTCCTCCATATCCTTCCTTAACACCTCCCTTACCCAATTCCTTCCACACTCCTCTAACATCCTCATCACCCCCGCATCCATCTCCGCCTTTTCGCCCCCTCCCGTTTCCTCTCCCGCCTCCCCCCTTGCTCCCTCGCTTCGCTTCCTCCTTTTCCCTAACAACCTGTCGAGGCTGCCTGCTTCCCCCCCACTTCCCCTCCTCCCAAACTCCAGCTTCGTTTGCCTCTTACCCGCATCCGCCGATACCTCTCCCTTTCCCCTGTCCCCTGTCGGGGCCTTCCCCCCTTCCGCCTGCTCCGCCTCGCACTCCATCTACCTGTAATCCCGCCTCAACTGTCCTCCCCCTTTCCCTCCTGCTGTCTCGCACTTCTCGCCGCTCCCGCTAGGCGCCTCCGTCCGACTGCCCTCCCCTCTGCCTCTCGCCCACCTCACCTACGTTCTCTGCCCTAACCTCCTCACTCCTGCTTACCCGTTCTTTCTCTCTTTCCACCCACCCACACGCTCTGCTATGTCCACCAACACTCCCCCGCACCCTTCCCTATCCCCTCTACCCTGCCCTCCCTCTGCTTTCCCTCCAATCTCTTTCTTTCTACCTTCTACCACAATTCTCACTCACCGCATTCACACCACATGCACTCACCACTCTCACCGAAACGGAAGTCCTTGAAGTCTTTTATTGTAACTGTTGAAATGTTGGAGCATTATATCTAATTTGTTTTCCGGAATTTCTAGAATTATGTCATCTACATAACGTTTTAAAAAGGTCGGTTTATAAGGCGATTTTCTTACTAAGTCTGAGATGACATATTCCATGGTAAGGTTTGCGAGAGTCGCTGAGACGGGAGAACCCATCGGTGTACCGAAAATCTGTTTATAAAATGTTCCCTTGAAGGTGAAATAGGTAGAGTTTAAACATAACTTAGTCGCTTCTAATAGTTCGTTTAGCGGAACGGGTGAGGTATCTCTAATTTTAGCCCATCTCCTTTTTACGCTTTTTAATATTAAGTCTGTTTCTAAATTTGTATATAATGAGACAACATCAAATGAAACGAGTTTGTTATTATTTGGTATCTTGTACTGGTGGATTTCTTTTGCAAATTGAAAGCTGTTATTAACATCGTGTTTCGTGTGTCCTAATGTTTGTTGTAGGAGTTTTGAGATGAATTTGGCCAATTTATAAGTTGGTGCGTTTATACATGATACTATCGGTCTCAGTGGATTGTTCTCTTTATGAATTTTTGGCAGTCCGTAAATTTTTGGTGCTATCGACGCGTGATTCATTAGATGTTTTCCCATTAGTGTGGTAATATATTCTTTTTTCATCCATTTTTTAATTAAATTGTTTACCTCGGTTTGTATTTTTAAGGTTGGGTCAGTTTTCAATTGTAAATAAGTAGTTTTATCCTGTAACTGATCATTCATTTTTTGTTCGTAATCATCTTTATCGAGTAAAACCGTGGCGTTACCTTTATCTGCTCTTGTTACTAATAAATTTCTGTTTTCTTTTAGGAATTTTTTCGTGCCTCTAATCTTTTGAAGTAATATGTTGTTTGATCGATTCTTATGTGTAGTTTCGCTTTTATGTTGTATAATATTATTTACAATTTCTGACCTGACTCTGTTTTTGTTGTCTTTGTCTAATTTGACGATACTAGATTCTACGCCTGCTATAATGTCTGCTATTGGTAAATTCTTTTGGGTGAATGGAATGCTAAATTTTGGTCCGAGAGATAGGATTTCGCGCACTTGTTCGGGTATCGGAACGTCTGTTAGATTTTTGATCCATTTTTCGTGTTGTGTGTGTGTGTTTTGGTGTGAATGTGTTTCATGAGTCTCGTTCGTACGTCTGTATAATTTTTCTAGTTTCTTATTTAGTTTGATTTGTTTTGTCTATTGTTTTTTTGTGAATCTGTGTAAGAAAGTTTGTGTAAATTTTGTGGTCGTTAATATTAATTAGGCTTTGTATGTACCTTACTTTATTCTCGTATTCCCTATTGAGTATGTTTTCGGTTCTATATGTGTCCTCTAATTCCAGTTTTAAAAGTTTACGTTTGAAAGTACCTATTATTGTTTCTTTCCTCTTCTTGGTGGCTTCGTGTTTGAAATCTGGTGTATGTATGTAGATGTTGTCGATATGTGTCGGAGTGATTCCCGTGTTTCTGCATGACCGTAGAAATGTTCTTTGGGCCTGTGTTGTTGAAATTTTTCTTCGTAGTGTAATAAGCCTTGATAATGTATGTTTGACCTCGCTGTCGTAATGTGTGTGTGTATGTTCCCATACGCTTTTCGACTCCATGTCCTGGGCGGATAAGTTCAATGTAGTATTAATTGCTCAACCTTGTTTAGTAATTAAAGTAATTTGGAATGAACACCCTTTTTATAAGGTTGAGAGATCTAAAGACACCATGTATTATATCTCAACATGTTTCAGTACATTCTAGTGTACCCTCATCAGGCCAGGAAGTGGCGGTATGACGCTCAATGCTACCATCTCACAATAGCAGTCACACTCATTGTGAGATGATAGCACACTCCTGTTAAATTTAAGATAAGTTTTAGTAATAGTATAGTCACATCCTTTAATAGCTTTTCGTACGTTCCCACACAAACACACACCCGGGCAGGAAGTGGCGGTATGACGCTCAATGCTACCATCTCACAATAGTACTCATACTCATTGTGAGATGATAGCACACTCCTGTTAAATTTAAGATAAGTTTAAGTACTAGCATAGTCAATCCATAGTAAAAGACCATAAAACATATCACTTTAGAATAAGTCAGAAATAAGATCCATAAGACACGCGCCGCACATAAACATTAACACGATACACCCAACAGGAAGTGACGGTATGACGTTCGAATACTACCACCCCTCGATATTATCATGAATAATGATCAAGAGGTGATAGTACACTCCTGAGTTAAAATTTCAAAATTCTTTGACTAATTTAGAGTCCCTTTCGGTTACTTCATATACACCATCGTATTAATACCATGGCAATGTACGCCCCTGAACACACCACAGTATAAAACATACACACACATTGAACACCGATACACACACACACACACACACACACACACAGAAATGGAAGAAGCGACAGGCATAGGACTGACACCTGGCGAATAATTAGAATACCAATACCCCCACCATCTTAACATCGGGACCACTTACCGAATTCGCGAGGATAGTCAGTCGTCACCTCACAACATCAAAGGAGGGACAACCGCGGGAGAAGAGCAACCAAAAGCGGCATAGTACACAAATGGCATAAATCAGAATCTTCCAACAGACACACTCCACATGTCTCCTACACAAAAACACACACAGTTATCTCGTAAGTGCGACAAACATAAATTATTCGTAAGGTTCACACATTATACATATTAACTGTACATATTTGTTATTACTTTAGACTCCTGATGAGGGTACACTAGAATGTACTGAAACATGTTGAGATATAATACATGGTGTCTTTAGATCTCTCAACCTTATAAAAAGGGTGTTCATTCCAAATTACTTTAATTCCCTTTGTCTGCTTTTGTTACTAATATTTGGGGGTTGTTTTTCAAAAACTTTTTGGTGTCACTTGCTATTTTTAAAATTGATTGTGTTTTTGGTTATTGCTGCTGTATTTGTGAATTAATTTTGCTGTTTTTTGTCTAATTGTGTTTTTTTTATTGTCAGTTGACTCTATAGTATTTAATGCTTGTTCTACCTCCGTGATGATGTCGTTTTTTGGAAAATTAATATTGTTATATGGTAAGTTAAATTTTGGGCCTAAAGAGAGGAATGCTTCTATTGGTGGTGGAATGGTTGTTGAAGAGAGATTTTTTAGCCAATTTTTTGTGTTATTTTGTTGTATTGTGTTTGGTAAAGTTCTAAGTGGACTGTATTTTGTTGAGGTGTTAATGAATTATACCGAGCCGGATTTCGAATAAGGAGTCTGGTGACAGCTGTGGGGAAATGAGTGGACACAATTAAAATAATTATGGGTTTATTGATCAGTGCATAATTAATAAATAGATCATTTTGAATAATAAATAGATCCGTGTAGCGTGTGACGTTGATCACTCTTGGAATTAAGACCAATTCGATCATGTATTGATCCGGGCTCTCCCATTGAAATAAATAAATATATTTTGTCACACACTTTCTTTTCATCATTGCGAGCAGTAATCTTTGTCTCGATTTACCGTGCCAAGGTGGTGTTCGCACGTGGCCGTTGCCAGTCGGTTTGAGAGACGGGCGTAAATCGTCCTCCTCGTTCTGGCTCTGCTCTGAAGTTGATCTGGACTTTATGCCTGTAGCCTGGCTGATTGTTCAGTTCTGATCTGATCCTTATTATCTGCTCTTGCCTCACAAAAGATCACTTTTTTCTTGAACTGGTCAGAGATATCTCCTTGTCGCACAAGTACTTGAACAGAAGAATGTCCGACTTCCTGTACCCGCTGTCTTCTTGCGAGGAAGAAGGAAGTGGCAAGAACATGTGATCCTGTATCGATCGGTGATTTGTCACCGCATTTGGACACGCAGGAGTCGTGTCCACTCTCGATTGGCGCGTAACGAACAATAGACAGTCGGCGCGCTATTGATCGATGATCACAGCCGCTCGCGCGTGTGTTATGTTTATGATCCGCGCTTAAAGAGCTGCGGGTATGCTGCTGTCGCCCGCCATGAACTAGATCAGTTCGCAACATATTGAATTTGGATTTTTGTTGTTGCGAGTATTTTGTATATGGTTGAATTTATTGGTGAACTTTTTTGTAAACTCGTGATTGAATTTCTGTAGTTTGTTAGATTGTGAATCGAAAAATTGTTTGGCTGTAGTTAGTCCTAATATGTCGTTAATTTTGTTTGTAAGGAATTTTTTTTTGTGGTTTAATCTTTTTTTTTGTTATAAATAAATCTGAAATTTCTGTAGTTAATATTTTGAATAGTGTCTTGGTTATAATATTGTTATATGTTAATCGTGTTTTGTAGTTATTAAAAGTTAATTGTGAGAGCTTACTTCCATGTAAATGTGGTGGGAGCACCTTATTACGTCTACATTTTATGAGAAAGTCGATTTTGTTCGAGTTTTAACGGATCATCTTGTTCGTGTTTATCCATTGTTTCAATAGGTTGGTTGTGTTGTGTCCGTGTGTAAGACGTATATACTGGAAGAAAGACTCCTTCTCTCGATGGTCGCCGTTCGATGTTGATATCTGTGACATTGGTCCGTCTTTGAAGTAATGGTAGGAGTTTTCGGCGTGTGTAAGACCATGGATGGCTTCGTGTTAGCTCTACGTTTCGACATTTATTTCATATCCTTTTCAAGAGGTTTGTTACACTACAATATTAACAGTTTTAATATTAACATTTTCAATATTAACATTTATATAATAGTGTTCGGGAATCTCCCGAAGTAATTGGGTCACCGGCCACAGGACTTCGGCGGCAGCAGCTCCTGAGCGCCCGAAGTCACATGGTGTGACGTCACGCATCTTGAGAGCTACCGGTAGCCCACGTGCGACCGGCATTTCACTTTTACGTATAGTTCAAATTACGAACAGACGTGTTTTCTTAGAAGTTTCGTTAGAGGGAAGTAATTGTGTTTTTCCTGCATACTTGTGATCCACGAGATTATGTAAGTTACCAATTACCATTTCAATCTCGAACAATAGTTCCTTGCACAGAAATGCCACATAATTAATATAATTATGTGGCAGCTACATTGCGGCGCAACGTGGTTCACTTCGTGCTTCTCGATCTCTTATCCAGTCCTCTGTGCATTAATATAATCTCGTGGACTTTATTCTCGTATATACAACTCAATCTCAAAATCTTAATAACGAAACTCGCGCGATCGACGGTCAAAACTCTAATGTGCTCGCTCGATAGACTATCTAAATCTCAAAAATGTATCTGAGAATAAACGACTTCTAATCATTGTAAACTTTACTCGTATCAACCCCGGCTCAACACCATCCCGGCAATTATCTCGAGATAAAACACCTAAATCTCGAACAAATAGTGTTTTTATCTTTGCTGCAAAATTTACTTTCGGATCCAGAAGTCTAGATTGGGCTCGAAAGGCGGTAAATGTTTTGATCATTCGGTCAAGTATGGCCGGTTCAAAAGTGAATTTACTGTCTAGTATGACACCTAAATAAGTTACCTCGTTGCACCAAGAAATATTATGATTTAGTACAGTTAAATGACTGTTATCTCTAGATCTTTTGGTATAATGTTTTTTTGTAATAACTATGGCTTGAGTTTTTTCGGGATTTATTGTCAGCTTCCAGTCCTGGTGGAACCCGGATACGGAGTCAAGGTGCCTCTGGGCGTAACGCACCGCGTACTCAAGTTTCGTGGAGGAGGCGTATATGGCTGTATCATCAGCGTATAATGCTAGGTTTGATGATTTAGAGTCTGGCAAGTCATTTATATAAATATTAAAAAGGAGTGGGCCGAGTATGGATCCCTGCGGAACCCCCGCGCGCACCGGGAGGCTATTCGAGATGTGCTGATTTAGCTTTACTATGAGCCTACGATCGGTAAGGTACGATTGGAGAAACTTTACAGGGGGGGGGGGGGGGGGGGGGATATCCCGGCCTCCCATACCTTAACCAGGAGTGCATCGTGCCAGACTTAGTCGAAAGCCTTTGCCAGGTCCAGCAGGACCAGGACCGTATCTGTATTTGTATTTAAATTAGTCGGGATCGTCTGAGTTATACGGAGACATTGCTGTATGGTGGAATGCCCAGCCCTGAATCCAAATTGTTGGTTTATTATGAAATGGTTAGCTCTTAACTTATTGAAAATGTGATTATATATATGCCTTTCCAGAATTTTAGAGACGATAGGTAGTAAACTGATGGGTCTATAGCTCGCAGGCTGCGACGGGTCTTTTCCCGGTTTATGAATCGGAATGACTTTAGCGGTCTTCCATTGGGACGGAAAATAATTTAACCTTTTACATTCCCGAAATATGTAGTATTGTGTGGAGACTTTATGGTGGGCATACCTCAGCATGTCTGCCGTAATTTTGTCTGGACCGGGTGCCTTCCCGGTTTTGAGAGTTTTGAAGGTTTTCATGACCCAGCTAGGAGAAACGGAGTCCAGTGTTTCTGGAGGATCTATGGTAGTAGGAGAGGACGTTATATGATGAATAGAGGAATTTATAATGGGATCTAAGGGAGACTTGAGTACATGAGCGGCGGTGTGTACCCCGGAGAACTGTTCCGCTAGGACTTGCGCCTTATCATGATTTGATGAGATTTCGGCATTATTTATCCTAAACGGGGGGAGGTGTGATCATTTGGAGGTACTTTTGACTGATCTGTAAGTGTTTCAGAAAGTGGGGTCCGGTCTCCTGAATCTGGCTAGGAGTTCCTCCCAGTGCCTGTGCCTAGTTTCGGCGATGCATTGCTTTATCTCCTTGTTCAGCCGTCTTACAAGGGGAGGACCAGGGTTGTGGGTCACCGATTTTGTTCGAATTTTGCACAGACCTTCTTTAGCCGAAAATATTGGACACGTGTTTGCCAAAAGTGGCAACACTCCCCCATTTTTTAAAAAATCGAGGTCAAAAATCAAAATTTTTCGATCGCGCCGAAATTTTGTAGAGGTGTTTAAAATTGCCTCCTAAAAGATACTTACACATTTGTTTTGTAAATAAACAATGTTTAAAAATGTACATTGTGTATAAGTTGTATAAAATTTACTTGGTTTTCATCGAAGCGGCGTAGCACAGTTAGTATGGTACTAGCGTAATAACTGACGGTCCGGGGTTCGATTCCCGATGCAGTTTTGCGATTTTTTTTTGCCCATTTTTATAACATTTAACACACATTTTTTTTCAAATGGATTTATTTTATGTTAAACGCGTTTGAACAACTACGCCGTCTTTGAACAATTTTGCCGGCGTTTTGGCGTCAGTTCCTGTAAAAACATAGGTACATGGGAATTTCAAGATTTGGAAGAAGCAATAAAAACTAATAACCCGGACCTCATTCGTTTATTAGTGTGATAAAATAACGGTCCGTTGATTGAATCTGGTATACGCAAATATAATTAGGAACGAGAATATATATTATCTGAATTTCTTGGTAATAACTGCTGTCACTCCTGACTTACATCTCGTGGTGAAAACATCAAGGTGAAAGTATCAAAAATTTATTTTCACTGGTGTGCTATAGTGCTATTTCACTGGTGTGTTATAGTGTAAATTTAGGTCGCCTGCTATGAGGTAGGGACCGGGAAGGCTCGTAACCAGATTCAGGAGATTTTTGTCCAGTTTCATGTAAGGTGCAACATATAACGCGGCTATGGTTAACTTTGGAAAGTTTAATTGAATCGCGGCAATTTCCAGGAGTTCTGTGTCCCGAGCTTCTATAACCGTGTAGTCTGTTTCGGCGTGAATCAAGATCATCACCCCCACTGATCTGTTTCGTCCATGGGACATCCTATCCTTTCTCACTATTCTATAGCCGGGTATGGAAAAGGAGAGTTCTGGTGATAGCCAGGTTTCGGTGATGATTAGTATATCACATTTGGAGGTTCTGAGGAAGAGGAGGATTTCATTTCTGTTTTGGATTACGGAACGGGCGTTCCATAGGAAGATAGAAGGAAAGGGAGGAGCCATTTAGTCCAGGGCCGACAGGATCTGAATGATAACGTTGAATTTTTCAAGTTTGGTATTGCAGCCACGCAATCCAGTAACTAATTTGTTGGTTATGCTAAGCATTTCCTGAATGTCACAGAGGCTATTTAATTCTTGAATTGCGTCTTTAAGGGATAAGATGTCATTTGTATTGGCTGCTGGTTTGTCTGCCCTGGGGTTAATTGACTCCTGAGGGATAGGTTGATAGGAGATTGGATTCGGGAGTTGGGATGGAGCTGCAAAACCCACCCCCCGTCTCCCGGCTGGGCCCGAAAGTGCCGCGGCGTATGACTGATTTGGGTTAATATAGCGAGTTAACGGTACACTTAATCCGGGATTAATTCCCGGTAAGGATCGTGAAACGGTAGTCTGGTCCTGGTGGACCCGGCGTCTGGGCTGTCGATTACGCTGCTCCTGTCTGGTGAGATAATTTAGTAGCGCTGGGCATTGTGAACAGTTGGCCGTATGTGGGCCAGGGCAGTTTTTACATTTAGGAGTATCTTCGCGGGGTTTGGTGCACTCCCGGGTCGGATGGGGACCGGCGCATTTGACGCACGCGATTGGTAGGTTCCAGTTTCCTGCTCAATGCCCGTACGCTTGACAGCGATAGCATTGAGTATAGTTTTTATTTGACATATACTTGTCCCAATTGATTCTAGTATGAAAAATGAAACCAGTCGCGAATACCTGAGCCGGTGCGCAGTCGGCTGGAAAAATGACTTTATAGATTGCATACCTAGAACTTTCGTTACGCGGGTTGGGGTAGGATATACTGGTCACCGGGAGACCAGCAGCTTTGATTTCAGATAGTACGTCATCCAATGGAAGTTTAGGAAGGCCACGGAGAACAAATGCATGTGCCTTATCCGTATTAAGTGTAAACGTAAAATAAGGTATATTTTTTTAATTGAGTTCCTCTCTAAATTTATGGTAATGTTCCATATTGAACAGTTGCAAACGAATTCTGCTACCTAGATATTTTATTTGGAAATTTTGAGTTCCAAAATCCTGAGTTAGTTTTTTATTAAAAGAGATAATGTCCGAGTTGAAATTAGATATGTACAACGGTGGCGGTCTCTTTGTACGCATGGTTGGATTTTGCTGGTCTCCCGGTGTGACCGTGGTCTCCTTTTGTGCGTTTTCGAACGCAGTCAACGCAGCAAATTTATTGGTAGTAGGGATCTTAAAAGTGAACTCCTCCACTATACGCGGCGCGGACGCAACTTTGAGGTTCGGTGTGGGCTGTTCCCCCCGCGCAATTTTTGATTTTTTAGTGGTATTTTGAAAGGGCGACGTTTTCCGAGTATTTTTGCTTTTTACTAACTTATAGTCAGTAAAAACTGACTCATCGCTAGAATCATGCGAGGATTGATCATCTATTCTTCCGGGGTCTAGATGAAGTTGTTGGATAGGCATGGGTTGTGGTAATTTGGGAGAGCTAATGGATGGTACTGGTTGCGGGTCAGCCATGCTTACCGGCGGGCTGTCCGATAATGACATTTCGTATCTACGGAGATTGGTTTCCGGGAGAGCTTTTTTCGGAGTTCCCTTGCGCATGTTTCGAGTGCGCACGGGACGTTTGAGGTTTCGTTTTAGGACCGGGGGTGGCGTGGCCACCCCGGTCGGAAAAGCTGTTTCTGATTTTTTTTTTTTTTTTTTTTGTAAATGTGTTATGATTGAGCGGGGGACAGGGGTGCGAGGGAGCTCTCGAGGGCTTGCAGCGCAAGCTCGGGGAGGTCCCAGAACTGTCCCACCATAGGGGCGTACCTGGGGACTCATGGCCCCCTCACCGCCTTATGGGTGTACGAGTGGTGTTACCTATATAGGAAGTAGGAGGTTCTGCTTAGAATACATTGGATTTGTAGTGGGGGAAAAACTTTCAAAAAATCCCGAGGTTTGAACAGGCTCCGAAGAGTCTCTCTTCACGGAAGTAACTATAATTTAACAGTTATAGCGTGGAAGTTTACATGCGTATGGGATTTACGCGGTTGAAGCGAGCCTGGCTCACAGCTGAAGCTGTATTGAGTGAGGGCGTCTGACCCGACCCGGGATCCCGCAGGACCGGAAGCTGGACATCGGTTTGGCTAGGGGTTTTAATATCCCCTGGTTAAATAGGTTGCTATTGGATAAAGGATCTAGATGGTGCTCACTGGGCATTGAATTTTTAGCAATCAGGTCTGGAATGGCCGGTATGAATATAAGTTGGTGTCCAGTATGGTCCCTAAATATATTTACTCGTAGGACCAGGATACGTAATGATTTAACAGAATTGGATGGGTATTGTCTCTATGGCGTTTATAATGTGTTTCTTGTGTGGATTATTGCTAATGTCATCACCGGATTTATAGTCAGCTTCCAGACCTGGGGGAAACCGGGTACGGAATCAAGGTGCCTATGTGCTTGGCGCTTCGCGCTTTTGAACTTCGTGGAGGAAGAATTAATGGCAGTATCGTTGGCGTATAATACGGGATAGTTATAGAGAGTATGAGGAGCCATTTAATCCAAGGCAGACAATATCGTGATGACAACATTGAATTTTTCAAGCTGGGTATTACAACCGCGTAGACCCACGATTAATTTATTAATTATTTTTAACATTTCTTGTAGATTACAGAGGCTGTTCAATTCAGTAATGGCTTCTTTTAGAGTTGAAATGTCATTTGCTATTTCAGACGGATAGTCTGGTCTTGAATTAACTAGTTCCGTAGAGACGGGCTTGGGGAAATTGTTGGGATGAGTAGGAAGATTCGGGAAGCCTACCCCACGTTCTCCGGGTGGGCACGAGACAGTTGCGGCGTACGAGTACATAGGATTTGTAGAACGCGCCTGTAGTGCGGGATTAAGTCCGGGATTGACCATGGAGTTTGGCCGAGTGACTGTAGTCTGTATCTGTCGAACAGGGCGTTTGAATTGTTTGTTGCGCTGATCTTGTCTTGCTAGATAGTTCAGCAAGGACGGACATTGGGAATAGTTGGCCGTGTGTGGGCCAGAACAATTCTTGCATTTGGGAGTCACCTCGCGTGGTTTGGTGCACTCCCTGGTTAGGTGAGAGCCGGCGCATTTGACGCATGCTACCGGGAGGTTGCAGTTTCCTGCTGAATGACCGTAGGCTTGGCATCGGTAGCACTGAGTATAATTTTTATTGGACATAAACTTATCCCAGTGAACCCTGGTATGAAATATAAAGCCCGTCGCGAAGACTTGAGCGGGCGCGCAGTCGGCCGGAAAAATTACTTTATATATTGCGAATTTGGAGGTTTCATTTCGCGGGTTTAAGTAGGAGACGCTGCTCACCGGGAGACCAGCCGTTTTAATTTCTGCTTGGACATCGTCCAATGGGAGTGTTGCGTATAGCGGCTTTCCTCGCGATTTTCCCGAGGAGTGAAACCGGGTTCCTATACTGAGGAGAATGTTCGATAGTTGCAGTGGGGACGTTTTTCTTCGCGGAGCTTAAGTTCTAAAGTAGGG
Source organism: Anoplius nigerrimus (assembly GCA_914767735.1). Lineage (NCBI taxonomy): Eukaryota > Metazoa > Arthropoda > Insecta > Hymenoptera > Pompilidae > Anoplius > Anoplius nigerrimus. The sequence continues at coordinate 1,870,699 of OU612081.1, forward strand.
ACGACACTTTACGGCACAAAAAACAGTCACGTTCACGCACAAGTACAAAGAGGTTTATTGGTCACACACGATACATAAACAACCCGTCAAAACTAAACTAAACTAAACTTATTTAAAACGAACCTAATGACTAGAAGAATAAATTAAACGTAAAGAAGAAAGTGCGACTAAGATCGGTGGCGATGCTTAGCTGCGTGAGGATTCCAATGACCAAGATCGGTTGCGATGCTTAGTTCTGGAGTGGCCGAGATCGGTGTCGATGCTCTGAGACGCGTTATGAGACTACTTTTAAACTGTCCCCGGCATCGTCCTCGGGCGCGAGAGTGCCGAACGCAGGAAACCGGGATCGAAGGACATCGTGTCCTCGTGCCAGGGGCGGACTGAACGGGGGTTAATTGAAGATTTTATTTAGTCTAAACATACCGTCCGCCTCGTCCAGAGACGAAACCGGTGGACTTACTCGTGTGTCAGGAGAGGAAGTATAGGATATTAGAGGGATCACGAGCATAATAATACAGAGAAGAGTACAATAAGGAAGAAGACGGAAGTACCGCAAAAGATGGAAAAATCATACAATTAGTGTAGTAGACAAAAGTAGCGCAATGGAATGAAAAAGGTACAAAAAAAAGTACAATGATGTAGTAAACAAACGCATCGCAGAAGAAAAAAAGAGAAAAGACGCACAGTAAAGTAGTAAACGGAAATATCGCATGAAGGAAAGAAAAGGTATACAGTAAAGTAATAGCCAGAAACAAGCGTAAAGAGAGAGAACGTATACGTTCGGTCCTAAGCAGAGACGGGGAGTGGACATATTTTAACGATGGGCCTTTTCGTAGTGCCCTTAGCCGTCTTGATGTCAACGACCCGGACCAGCCCATCCGTTCCCCGATGGAGATTAGTAATGCGTCCCATCGGCCACTTTGCCGGTGGAACGCCGTCGTCTTTTAGCAGGACGAGCTCGCCCTCTCGCAGGTTGTCCTTCACCGTTCTCCACTTGGTTAGGGATTGAAGGTGGTGCAGGTATTCCTTCCGCCATCTCCGCCAAAAGTGGTCGCGCATGTTGGACAGTAGCTGCCAATTGGAGAGGGTATGGAGTCGCTCCTGCTCGAGATTGGGCTCCGGTACCGAGGTCAATGGCTCGCCGATAAGAAAATGACCCGGAGTTAGGGCCACCAGGTCCTCTGCGTTGTCGCTCAACGGGCTCAGGGGTCGTGAGTTGAGGCAGGCCTCTATTTTACAGAGCAGAGTGTACTCAGCTCTTCAAAAGTTAATCGTTGCTCCCCTACCACTCGGCGTAGGTGGTGCTTTACAGATTTCACACCAGCCTCCCAGAGTCCGCCGAAGTGTGGTGCGTAAGGTGGTATAAAACGCCACGACACGCCGTCTAGGGCCAGAACTTGCGAGGTGGAGGTGTAGAAGGCAGAGGCCGACCTGAACATGGCCCTTAGCTCGTTGTCTGCGCCCCGAAAGCAGGTGCCGTTGTCACTCATCAGTGTCGAGCAATGGCCACGTCGGGAGGTGAACCGCTTGAAGGCGGCAAGGAAGGCTGCACTGGTGAGGTCGGACACTGGTTCTAAATGCACCGCCTTGGTAACTAAACAGACGAACAAGCATATATAACCCTTGTAAGACCTTGTGCCCCGTCCCCGCGAGAGACGGAGTTGGATAGGACCCGCGTAATCCACGCCCGTGGATATAAAGGGTCGCGCAGGTGTGACACGATAATCGGGCAACTGGCCCATGGCCTGAGTGTTGGTTTGTGCCCTATGGCGGGCGCAGACGACGCACTGTCGGGTGACAGCCCGGACCAAATTTCCTCCCCGGAGTATCCAGTAGCGTCGCTGAAGCTGGCTGCGCGTTAGCTGCGGGCCGCCGTGGAGTGTCGATTGATGGGCCTCTCGAGCCAAAAGGAGGGAGAGATGACTGTTCCCGGGCAAAATCAGGGGGTGCCTTTCCCCGTAAGGCAGGAACGCACCTCCGAGCCGTCCACCAACTCGCAAAAGTCCTTGCTCATCAATGAAGGCGCGTAAGCCTCTCAGTTTGGAGCCCGCAGCAAGGGACTTCCCGGACTTAAGGGACGGGATGTCCTCCTCGAAGCATCGTAACTGCACCCGTCGGATCCAATGGCGCAGCGCAAGGGATAGCTCTCCGGCCTCGATAAACCCTACTCGCCTTTGGTCCGGATGGCTGGCGTTGTAGGCAAAGCGAGTGCACAGCGCCGAGACGCGCAGTAGTCTACTCAGAGTTGAGAACCGATCTAGAATCTCGTCTTCCGGCCTTGCAGCCACAGTGAGCAGGGCCACCTGAGAGCGTTCCTCATCCGTACCGGTGTTCGGATGTAATTCGGGGGGCGTCGGCCACTCTGATGGCGGTTTGGAGAGCCATAACGGTCCGTGCCACCACAGGTCATGCCGTAGTAGATCCGTGGCTGACATTCCGCGAGTCGCTGCGTCGGCCGGATTGCAGTCAGTTTTTACATGCCCCCAAGAGGAGGCCGGAATGGAGCTTTGAATGTCGGAGACCCGGTTAGCGACGAAGGGCTTCCACCGGGAAGCGTGGGCCCTGATCCAGGCCAAGGTTACGGTGGAGTCGGTCCAGGCATATACCTGGAAGTTCAGCTGCAGCTCCCTTTTTACAGTGGCGATGAGCCTGGCTAGGAGAAGAGCTCCGCATAGCTCCAGGCGCGGAATGCTTAAAGTATTCACCGGGGCTACCTCGGTCTTAGCTGCTAGCAATGTGGTGTGCCCCGCCATTAGGGTCGGTGACGCGAAGATAGAGCGCCGCAGGATAGGCCCTATCGGAGGCGTCGCAAAATCCGTGGATGCTGGTAGACCCACTATTTTCGGTGTTAGTTCGGACCCACCGGGGGATCGAAATCTCTTCCAAGTTCCGTAAGGCCTCATGGAAGCGGCTCCATGCCTTTTGGAGGCCGTTTGGTAGCGGTTGGTCCCAATCCAGACCCTGAAGCCACAAGTTTTGCAACAGGATTTTTCCAGTGATCAGCACGGGCGCGACCCAGCCCAAGGGGTCGTAGAGACGGGCAATAGTTGACAGCATCGTCCGTTTCGTTGGTGGAGTTGCCTCCGGGGACAGTCGTAGCCGTAGATGAAAGGAGTCCGAGTGGGGCGTCCACAGGACCCCCAAAGTTTGCGCGCCTTCGTTAAGGTCAAACATCTTCTCCCCTGGTTGTTTCGCCGGAACTAGGTCGGGTTCATTGGATGCCCATTTTCCCAGTTCAAAGCAGCCAGCTCCTAGAAGTCCCGTCAACTGGTGTCTCACCTCGAGGGCCTGCTCCTTGGTGTCGCCCCCGGTCAATATGTCATCGACATACGAGTTGTGCTTCAAGGCACGAGCACCTAGGGGGAAACGATCACCATCATCAATAATTAATTGGCGGAGGGTGCGAAGTGCGAGAAAAGGCGCAGAAACGGTTCCATAGGTTACGGTCGTCAGCCGATAGTCCACCAGTTTGTCGGCGGGGTTATCCCTCCACACTATTCGCTGCCAGTCGGCGTCGTCCGGGTGAATGCGAATTTGCCGGAACATCTTCTTCACGTCGCTCGTGAAGGCTACTCGGAAGAGTCGCCACCTTAGTAGAATGAGCCAGAGTTCGCTCTGCAGTTTTGGACCCGGAAGCAAAAGGTCATTGAGCGAATATCCGGTGGCGGTTTTCGCAGAAGCGTTAAACACCACCCGGATCTTCCCTTGCGGATCGTTGGCCTTGGTGACTGCATGATGCGGCAGGTAGTACGTTTCTGGGAAAGGCAAAGCTTCGGCTGGAACGGGTTCCATGTGGTGGAGCTCCAAGTATTCTGCCATGAACTCCCGGTATTTGGTCCCTTGACATTCCGTCCGTCGGGCCCGATGTTCCTGTTGGAGCAAAACTCTCACCGCGGTTTGGCGACAGGGTGCAAGGTGCTCGCGAGCGTCCGGTCGGAAGGGCAGCCGTACGGTGTAGCGGCCACTCGCATCGCGAGAGTGAGTATTACGGAAGTGAGCCTCGCATTCCTCTTCCTCTGCCGTGAGTACCGTTCGGTCGTCCGTTTCTTCGACCTCCCAGAACTTACGTAACGTAGTATCGATCTGTTCACAATCTCGACACCACAGCGTCGTCACTGCGTCGAGACAAGGAGGGTCGTCGAGTGGCCGAGTGGGGCCAAAGAGCACCCAGCCGAATATGGTTTTCTTTGCTGAAGGAGATTCCAGGGAGCCCGGTCGGAATCCGGGTTGCAGAACCAGTCCGAGAATGTCTGTCCCCAGGATAGCGTCGATTCGTTCAGGTTTGCCAAAGGCCGGGTCCGCCAGATCTAGGTCACGCAGGTGTGTCCACGACTCCTTCAGGGTGACCCTCTGGGACGGAGAGGAATCCGAAAGGCAGCGGAGCACCAGGGCTCTTATCGGTAGGCGTCGTTCAGGCACGAGGCGTCCCTTAAGGATTAGGTCTACCTCTGAGGTGGCGAGCCCGGTTGGGATATTTTGTGCCCCCACGATATGCTTGTGAACGCGACGCCTTCGTGGTCGCAGCGCTTGCGACACCCACTCTGAAACGAAAGAGGATTCAGCCCCGGAGTCAAGCAAGGCCCTTACCGAGATCATACATCCTTCTGGCCCCTCCAACTGGACTTGAGCGGTGGACAGTAAGGTTCGGGAACCAGAAATAGATCGGGTTGAGCCGTCAGGATCCGCCGATTCCTCTCTCCACTCGGCACCCGAAGACGTGCTGTCGCCCTGTTTCAGTGTAAGCTGGCCGCCCGCCGTCGCGGTACCGTGTAGAAGGGTGTGGTGCTGCTGGCAGCACACCAGGCATCGCCCTTCAGAAGGACAGCGCGCAGCCGAATGTCCTGACCGAAGGCAATTCAAGCAGACGTCCAGTTGGCGGGCTTGTTCTCTCCGGTTGGAGGGCGTCATCTTCTTAAATCGGTGACAATACCCTAACGAGTGACTTCCCGTACATAAGGGGCAAGATGGTCCCTTGGTGTCTCGTGGGGTGGCCATGACGTGGACTGTGGTTCGGGTGTGGCGAGGAGCGGGTTCGCGTCGCGTGATTGCTCGTGGTCTTCCCTCGGCCGCGTCTGCTGCGTCCAGGGCCCTGACTCGGTTCTCGAGGAATTTATTTAATTGATCGAAGGTGGGAAATTCCCTCGAGTCCGATAACGAGGTTTCCCACAGCATGCGGGTCGTAGGGTCCAGGCGTTGAACCAGAAGGTGGACGAGCCAGTCGTCCCATGTCTCGACCGGTCGGCCGAGAGATTTGAAGGAGCGGAATGCTCGGTTGCCAACGCCAAGAAGGCGCTTTATTTCCGCTGACGAGGTTGAGTGGACTTCAGGGCAGGACAACAGGTTTTTCATGTGGGTGCACAGCAGCACCCGTGGGTTATCATACCGCTGCAGGAGATCCGACCATGCTCCTGCATGCTCCACTCCCGTAATAGGAATATTGCGCAGCATGTCAGCCGCCTCACCGGTCAGGCTCCGTTGCAAATGTTGCAACTTTTGCACATCCGGAATGCCTGGGACGTCGTGGACCATCGACCGGAACAGGTCGCGGAAATTCTCCCACGCCAGCAGATCGCCGTCGAATGTCGGAAGTGAGATTTTCGGCAATTGCATTTGTTGGTATATTACCGACGGGTCTGCGTTCGTGGCCGACGTCCCCGCTGTCGGCGCGAAATTCTGATCGCCTGACGAAGTGACGGCGAGACGTTCTGCAAATCTTGCGAGGTGATTTAAATAACATTCCTCCACTTCCGCAAATTTATCCTTCATGACATATTCGGACTTATCAGCCCCTTCCCGGCGCATTATTTCGAAGTGCCGTGCGAGGATTTGCTTCCAGTATTCTTCAAGAGTAGTAAGTCGTGTCTGAAGAACGGGCTGTGTAAGATTCGCCTGACCTAATTTCTTCACGTTGTCCCAGAATCGTAAGATTAGCCCCGCTGTGACCCCCTGAGTGGACAGCAAGTCCGGCAAGGTTGGCGAAGACATTATTCGTAGTCAAGTGAGCTCTTATAGCCGAGCGAACAGACGGCTGCTCGGTGTTTTGACGTTTTCGGGCGCCGCGGCTTCGGCAGGCACACTCACACGCACACACTGTTAAGCGCTCAGCTGAGCGGAGTCAACAGTCGGCCGGACTCACGAAGTGTTTGTTTACTTGTGTCCCCGACGTACTTGACCCGACGGTGTGAGAAGAGTTCAAAAACGACCGTTTCAAATGCACAAGAAACGGTTTTTGATCAGAGTCACTCGGTCCTGCACTACCCGCACTGCACTGTATTGCGCGGTGTTTTTCGTTGACGAGAGTGCCGTCCTAATAGATTCGAACCGCGTGATCCCAGAACTGCAACCATCCGGCTCGAAGGACCAATGTTGCGTATAGCGGCTTTCCTCGCGATTTTCCCGAGGCGTGAAACGTGACAGTTTTAATTTTGTGTAAAATTCTTGTATGTGTGATAATTTAGTTTTCTCGTGTAACCACTTGGTGTCTGTACGTATCGGATATTTAAGGATAAGTTTTAAGATTTTATTTTGTGTCGTTTGGACCTTTTTGATATGACAGTGGGCTGCTGAGTGCCAAACTAGTATTCCGTACGTTAAAACTGGTCTGAGACACATTTTATACAACAATATTTTGATATTTGATGACATATTGATCTTGGGATCCAATAAGCGAGCTAAAGCTGTATATGCATTGAGTGTTTTAATGATTCGGTCTTGAATGGCCGGAGCAAATGTGAACTTACCATCTAAGAGAATACCTAAGTATGTCACCTCGGTACACCAATGTATTGAATGATTTAATAAAGTTAAATGTACTTTTCCTATGTCCCTTCTAGTGTTTCGTTTTGTAGTAAAAACTATTGCTTGGGTTTTCTCTGGATTTAGAGTCAGTTTCCAGTCCTTTAGGAACCCGGATACGGAATCAAGATGCCTTTGTGCATAACGCACCGCGTACTCAACTCTAGTGGAGGAAGCATATATCGCTGTATCATCGGCATACAAAGCTAAATTAGAAAACTCTAACCTCAGCAAATCATTAATATAAATATTAAAAAGGAGTGGGCCAAGAATGGATCCCTGCGGAACCCCCGCGCGCACCGGAAGGCTGTTCGAAACGTGTTGGTGTAGATTTACTACCAGCATACGGCCAGACAAATATGACTGCAGAAGTTTTACAGTGGGGAGGGGTATACCGGCCCTCCATACCTTTACCAAAAGTGCGTCGTGCCAAAATGAATCGAAGGCCTTTGCCAGGTCCAGCAGGACCAGGACCCTGTCTTTGTTGGTGTTTAAATTAGTCGCAATTGTTTGTGTTATACGGAGACATTGCTGAATGGTAGAATGCCCAGCCCTGAATCCGAATTGTTGATTAATTATGAAGTTATTGACCCTTAGTTTGTTTGAAATATGATTATATATATGTTTTTCAAATACTTTTGACACAATGGGTAATAGACTGATTGGCCTATATCTCACGGGTTGAGTTGGGTCTTTTCCCGGTTTGTGAATTGGTATAACTTTGGCTGTCTTCCATTGAAGTGGATAATAATTAAGTCTAATGCATTCTCGAAATATGTAATAGTATTGTGTAGGGACTTTTGAGTGGGCATGTTTCAGCATGTCAGCCGTAATTTTATCTGGTCCTGGTGCTTTGCCGGTTTTAAGGTTCTTAAAGGCCTTCCTGACCCAGCTAGGAGAGAGAGAGTCGACTGATTCTGGGACTTCGATGGTACTAGGAGAGGATGAGATGAAGTGGATGGAGGAGTTAACGATAGGATCTAAGGATGACTTCAGTGCGTGAGCGGTAGTGTGTACCCCGGAGAATTGTTCCGCTAGGAGTTGTGCTTTATCATGGTTGGATGTGATTTCAGCGTTATTTTTCCTAAACGGAGGAAGGTGCGATCTATTGGACATATTTTTGATTGATCTGTAGGTGTTCCAAAATGTAGGACCTGGTCTCCTGAATCTGGCTAGGAGTTCCTCCCAGTGTCTGTGTCTCGTTTCGGCAATACATTGCTTTATTTCCCTGTCTAATTGTTTTAGTGCAGGCGGGGTAAAAATTGAATTTGTTTGTTGCCTTTTGCGGAGTTTGCGTCTTTCTCTTATGAGGTCGTTTAGATATGGGTCTTGTCGGAATTTATTTGCGGAAGTGATTGGAGCTGTGGCTATGCAGGAAGCCTTCCTTCTGGCTGCCAGAAGGAAGGATGCCATCTCCTGGATTTTATTTTCTATGTCTTGACGGGATTTGAAATGTGACATCATCATAAATTTGGATGTATAGGTGTGGTACCTCTCCCAGTCTGTGGTGTAAGCACAGGCCGGAGGAGGGACCGTTGCACCATCGGAGGTTATCCAAACGGACTTATGGTCCGAGTATAAATCATTTGTCACTTGGCACTTAATGCTTCTACTATAATTGGTAATTACGAAATCTATGATAGACGGATTTCTGTTTCCGGGATAACAGGTAAATTCGTCTGGAGCTATAATTCGATAGTCTTTAGACAGAGAATGATTAAAAAGTGCAATGCCGTTTTGGTTCGCTGTTTTGTTGCCCCAGGCATGGTGTTTTGCATTCCAATCCCCTGCTATGAGATATGGACTGGGGAGATTCGTGACCAGATTCAGGAGCCCGTTGTTGAGTTTCATGTATGGTGGAACATAAATCGCGGCTATGGTTAATTTTGGAACGTTTAACTGGATTGCAGTGATTTCTACTAGTTCTGTGTCTGGGGCCCTAATGGCCAGGAAGTCTATATCCGCGTGGATCAAGATTAATACTCCTCCTGATCTATTTCGTCCATGGGACACCCTATCCTTTCTCACGTCTCTGTAGCCAGGAATGGAAAAGGAAAGATCTGGGGATAATCAGGTTTCAGTGATGATTAGGATTTCGCATTTGGTAGATCTGAGGAAGAGGAGAATTTCGTTTCTGTTCGGGATTATAGAACGGGCGTTCCATAGGAAGATGGAGGGAAGGGGAGGAGCCATTTAATCCAGGGCAGACAGGATTTGAATAATGACATTGAATTTTTCGAGTTTTGAGTTGCAGCCTCGCAACCCTGTGACTAGTTTGTTGGTTATGTCAAGCATTTCTTTAATGTCGCAGAGGCTGTTCAATTCGTGAATTGCCTCCTTCAAGGAAATAATGTCATTGGTGTTTGCTGAATCTTTGTCGACCCTGAGATTAAATGACTCCTGTGGGATAGGGCGTTGGGGAACTGGAATGGGGGGCTGGGAAGGGGCTGCGAAGCCGACCCCTCGTCTCCCAGCCGGGCCCGAAAGTGCTGCGGCGTACGTTAAATTTTGATTCGCGAGGCGGGCTGGAGGCGCGTTTAGTCCTGGATTTGCTCCCGCAGAGAATCGCGACGTTATGGGCTGGTCCTGCTGGACCTGGCGTTTAGGAGGCCTGTTGCGCTGCTCCTGTCGGTAAGGTAGCTCAGCAGGGCAGGACATTGTGAATAGTTGGCCGTGTGAGGGCCGGAGCAATTTTTACATTTTGGAGTGACTTCGCGAGGCTTAGTACATTCCCGTGTCGAGTGAGGGCCGGCGCATTTGACGCACGCGGATGGGAGATTGCAATTGCCCGCTGAATGTCCGTATGCTTGGCAGCGGTAACACTGAGTATAGTTTTTATTGGACATATATTTGTCCCAATATATTCTGGTATGAAAAATAAAACCCGTCGAGAACACCTGAGCCGGCGCGCAATCGGCCGGAAAAATGACTTTATATATGGCGAACTTAGAGCTTTCGTTCCGCGGATTGAGATATGATACATTGGTCACCGGGAGACCAGCAGCTTTGATTTCGGATAGAACATCTTCCAGAGGAAGTTTGGGAAGGCCACGGAGTACAAACGCGTGTGCCTTATCCGTATTGAGTGTAAATGTAAAATAAGGTATGTTTTGGGAATTAAGTTCCTCTCTAAATTTATTGTAATGTTCCATGTTGAAAAGTTGCAAACGAATTCTGTTGCCCAGGTATTTTATTTGGAAGTTTTGAGTTCCAAAGTCCTGAGTCAGTTTTTTACTAAATGAAATAATATCTGAATTGAAGTTAGAAATGTATAACGGTGGCGGTCTCTTAGTACGTGTAGCTAGGTTTTGCTGGTCTCCCGGTGTGACCCTGGGCTCCGTTGGTGCATTTTCGAAGGCCGTTAACGCGGCGAATTTATTGACGGTAGGGATTTTGAAGGTAACTTCCTCCACTATACTCGGCACGGACGCGTCTTTGAGCCTCGGTGATGGTTGTTCCCCCCGCGCAATTTTGGATTTTTTAGTGGCACTTTGTAAAGGCGACGTTTTACGAGTATTTTTGTTGGATTTAGTTTTTACTAACTTGTAGTCAGTAAAGACTGACTCGTCGCTGGACTCATGCGAGGATTGATTGTCAATCCTTCTGGGGTCTAATTGTAGTTCCTGAATAGAAATGGGCTGTGCAGATTTAGAAAAGCTAGTAGATGGTACCGGTTGCGGGTCAGCCATGCTTACCGGTGGGCTGTCCGATAATGAAATTTCAAATCTCCGGAGGTTAGTTTCCGTAAGGGCTTTTATCGGAGTTCCCTTGCGCATATCTCGAGTGCGCACGGGACGTTTGAGGTTAATTTTATAGACCGGGGGTGGCGTGGCCACCCCGGTCGGAAAAGTTGTTGGAAAAGCTGTTTCAGATTAATAAGGTGGAGAGGGGTAATTCTCGAACGCGAACCGTGAGGAGCACAAGTGGGGGAAGCCCAAATGTGCAAACGACCAATACAGTTTTGAGTGGGTAAAGACCCTATATGATCAGACCCGGTGGGAAAAGGGAAAAAGGGGGGTTGGTTAAGAAAGCCTGATATGTGTATTAAATTAATGTATATATTAAAGGAAACTCTATTTCTTATATAAGCGGTATTTACTGTTTTAATTTAATAGTTATTTTACTACAAAGGGAGATTAGGTGTGCTGCGGCTTGGTCAAGCAGTACACCTCGCTTGTAAAGTTAAAGTGCAATAAAAATGGGAATGGGGACGCGAAAATGTAGTTGGGCCAAAAGTTTTAATTTAATGTTTCCGATTAAGGACCGTAATTATCGACGAGAGCGATGAGCTCGTGTATTATGAATTGTGTATGTCCGCGGTCGGTTGATCCCGGTCGGGCGACAAACAAAAGGAACCGTAACAGGTAGGCCGCGGATTAGCGGACACCTGTGTGAATATACCGCGGTAAACCTTGCAATGCCGATGTACTTGGGTAATAATCGATTTGATTTTATAATTCGTGAGCGAACGGCAAAACTCTTATACTCGCTGGAGCGTTTTAACGGATTTGCTCCAGAATGAGAAGTAAAGTTAACGTTTGCAAAAGTTAGATTGAGTACTTAACTGTAGTAGTACGAGTATAAAGCAATAAATCAAGTGGTACTTTAATTAATATACAATAAGAATAAAGTAAGAATAAAAATAAGAATGAAAATAATATAGGAATAGCGGCCTGATTAGGGGTAATATAATTATTACAACCGTATAGGCACTGTACGAATAGTGATAATTAATTACGAAAATAATAACGAGGAAAAATCAAGATACTAAGTAGGATAATAGTAGTAAGAAAAGAAAAGAAAAGAAAGTAATGTTGAAATAAGACAGATAAATAATGAAATAAAGTTAATATAGTGAATATAAATTGATATAGAATTAGTGGAAAGCCCGGCAGGTCCGGCCCAGGCACGGAGGCCGGAAGGAGAAAAAGCAATAATATCCACTACTAATTATAATAATTATATAAATCAATACGATTAATTAATGATGAAAAAGGAACAGTAGTATTGTATTGTATTGTATTCTTTATTCCTGGTTCCCTTACGGGTTTCCAGCCTTCTCCACTATACATAAATCTCTTACAAATTATCTTAACCTATCCTTACAGCCTAATCTCCTCCACGTCATCCTTGTACGCCCGTCATCCTCGCAGTCTTTCCTCTCTCCTCAGTTCTCCGCTTCCCCTCCACCTTTCAGTCACTCCTTTCCTCCTCCCTCCACTCCCTCCTCTCCTCCTCCCATCTCCACCATGTCCCCTCTATCCTGATTCTCCCCTCTCCTATCCACACCCTCCTCCCCTTCCTCCTTTCCTCCCACGCCTTCTCCACTACCCTCCACCTCATCCTCCTTTCTTCCCAAGTGCGATCTTCCTCTATCCTTACTCTTTTTCCCCTTATTCTCCATCTCTTCTCCATCACTTCTCCCTTCCTTTCCACACTTTCCATCCTCACTGCCACTATTCCCCTTTCGTCTCCCCCTTCCCATCCTCTTCTTCCCAGTTCCCTTATTACCTCCACCTCCCCTTCCACCCCCAATTCTTTCATCAGCTCACCTACCTCTTCCTTCCTCTTCTTTACTCCTCTCCTGAGTCCTTTTATTATCAGATTCCTCCTTCTTCTTTCTTTTTCCTTTACCTCTTTCCACTGTTCTATCTTCCATATCCTCTTATTCATCTCTTCCTCCCCCTTCCTCTCCCCTTTCCTCTCTCCACTCTCCAGCTTCCCCTTTCCTTCTTCGCCTCGCTCTATCCTGTCCTCCATCCTCCCCTCTCCTTTCTTCTCATCTGTCTCCATCCTCCCCGCTCTCTCTTCAATTCTCCTTATCCTCTCCTCCATCCTCTCTCTCTCTTCCCTTCCTCTCTGTAGTTTTTCACTCATCTCCTTGACCTCCCGCTCCATTCTTCTTACCTCCTCCATCCTCCCCTTCTCATTCATTTCTTCTTCCTGCCTCCTCTCTCCTTTCCTCTCCCCTTTCTCCAGTCTCCCATTTCTTTCTTCTCTTCGCTCCGTCCTCTCCTCTTCCTTCCTCTCCTCCGTCTCCAGCTTCCTTGTTCTCTCCACAATTTGCCTTATCCTCTCCTCCAACCTCTCTCTCTCTTTCCTCCCCCCCTCCATTCTTTCTCTCATCTCCTTGGCCTCCCTCTCCAATCTTCCTACCTGGTCCACTATCCCCTTGATATGCTCCTTCAACGTCTCATCTAGCAACTCCACCATCCGCTCCAGTCCTCTCTCCGTCCTCTTCCACACCCACCTCCCTATCACCTCTGCCATTTCTCTATATTTTTCCTTCATCTCCTCAGCCCCTTCTGCTTCCTCTTCCTTCTCCAGTCCATCTTGTTCCTTTTCTTTCTCCTGCTCCCTATGTGACTTCTTCTCCCTCTTCTCTGCTTTCCTTATTTCCGCCTTCTCTCCTCCCCCACACTTCCCTCCTGTGTCCCCTTTCCTTCTCCATAACTCTTCCAGTTTTCTCTCACTTCCTCCTTTTGTCTTCCCCATCTTCCTCAATTTCACTTTCTTATCCCGTCTTCTTCTCTCTTCCTTACCGACTCTCTCTCTGCTTTATCCTTTCCCTCCAGGCGTCGCTTCCTCCGTTCTTCTTCTTGTTTCACGTCCACGTTTCCTCCTAACCTCGTTTTCCTTCGTTCGCTTCTCTTTTCTCCCACTTCTTCTTCTCCACCTTTCCCGTTCCGCCCACGCTTCCACCACACCCTCTCCTTCTCCTCCTCCCCACACCGTTCTTTCGTCCACCCTTTCTCCCTCACTACTATTTCACATCTCCTTTTCCTCTTTTACTCGTCACGTACGTCCACACTCACTCGCTCCGGCAGCGCCACCAGGAACAGTAGTATAATAGTTAATTAATGATGAGCAGGGTACTCAAGTTTAACGTGGTCTTCTTGGGAAGGCAGCCTGAGTAGTCGATCGTTGGCACAGGACACCACACAATCAAAATTAACTTCCGACTCCTTCGAGCGCACAAGTGAGAATGGGAAAAGCTGTATCAGATTAATAAGGTGGAGAGGGGTAATTCTCGAACGCGAACCGTGAGGAGCACAAGTGGGGGAAGCCCAAATGTGCAAACGACCAATACAGTTTTGAGTGGGTAAAGACCCTATATGATCAGACCCGGTGGGAAGAGGGGAAAGGGGGGTTGGTTAAGAAAGCCTGATTTGTATATTAGATTAATGTATATATTAAAGGAAACTCTATTTATTGTATAAGCGGTATTTACCGTTATTTAATTTAATAGTTATTTTACTACAAGGGGAGATTAGGTGTGCTGCGACTTGGGCAAGCAGTACACCTCGCTTGTAAGATTAAAGTGCAATAAAAATGGGAATGGGGACGCGAAAATGTAGTTGAACCAAAAGTTTTAATTTAATGTTTCCGATTAAGGACCATAATTATCGACGAGAGCGATGAGCTCGTGTATTATGAATTGTGTATGTCCGCGGTCAGTTGATCCCGGTCGGGCGACAAACAAAAGGACCGTAACAGGTAGGCCGCGGATTAGCGGACACCTGTGTGGATTTACCGCGGTAATAAACCTTGCAATGCCGATGTACTTGGGTAATAATCGATTTGATTTTATAATTCGTTTACGAACGGCAAAACTCTTATACTCGCTGGAGCGTTTTAACGGATTTGCTCCAGAATGAGAAGTAAAGTTAACGTTTGCAATAGTTAGATTGAGTAATTAACTGTAGTAGTACGAGTATAAAGCAATAAATCAAGTGGTACTTAAATTTATATACAATAAGAATAAAGTAAAAATGAAAATAAGAATGAAAATAATATCGGAATAGCGGCCTGATTAGGGGTAATATAATATTACAACCGTATAGGCACTGTACGAAAAGTGATAATTAATTACGAAAATAATAACGAGGATAAATCAAGATACTAAGTAGGATAATAGTAGTAAGAAAAGAAAAGAAAAGAAAGTAATGTTGAAATAAGAAAGATAAATAATGAAATAAAGTTAATATAGTAAATATAAATTGATATAGGATTAGTGGAAAGCCCGGCAGGTCCGGCCCAGGCACGGAGGCCGGAAGGAGAGAAAGCAATAATATCCACTACTAATTATAATATTATATAAATCAATACGATTAATTAATGATGAAAAAGGAACAGTAGTATAATAGTTAATTAATGATGAGCAGGGTACTCAAGTTTAACGTAGTCTTCTTGGGAAGGCAGCCTGAGTAGTCGATCGTTGGCACAGGACACCACACAATCAAAATTAACTTCCGACTCCTTCGAGCGCACAAGTGAGAATCGGGAAAAGTGGTTCCGAATTAAAAGAACTAGTGGGGGGTAATACCAACGCGCGAACCGTGAAGAGCACAATTGGGGGAAGCCCGTCTTGTGCGGACAGTGACCAGGTATTGTAAGTGAATGAGGACCCTGTCTAGTCAGCCTTGTGCGGAATTAAACAGATAATTAAATATTGTGAATATTTAGTTAGTTTGAATTTAGTTAACCGGTAGGTACGTAAAAATGAAATAAATTGAGGTATAACTGAAGTAATTATACGTTAGGAGCGATAGAATGAGAGGTACGTCCGATACACGGCAGTACGACCGTGTATTATTTGATTTGATTGTGTCCCGCGAGCGGTAGACCCGAGCGGGCGAGAAACAAAGGAGACCTTTAGCAGGTAGGCCGCGGATTACGGACACCTGTGTGGATTACCGGCGGTAATAATCCTTGTGATTACTCGATAAATTTGGGTAATAATCGGTTAAATTTAAAGTTTTGCGGTCAAAAGCACTGATTGTATATGGGCCGGAGCATTTTATTCTGGCTATGCTCCTCTATGCATGTGATTTTAGCCTGTCGGGAGACAAGAGGATGCAGTAATAATATTTGTAATTGTATATGAATGAGTAATGAATTATAATGAGTAAAATTTGATACACTATCTTATATTAACGAGAAGGTAGTAGAGTAATATATATGGTGCTTAAAGTTACTTGTTCAACTAAATATACTCCAAATGGGAGTGCCTGATTTGTTTTATATTGACTGTAATAAAATAATTAATAATCTAATGGATTTTAATTAAATGATATAATAGCAAGGAAAGAGTAAATTTTGAAAGGAATTTAATCAAACATATTATTAGTTAAGCTATTCATGTACGAGCTATTTAGCGGAAAAGCCCGGCACAGGGCACTGGGGCCGGAAGGGAATGAATCCGCTATTCCTGAATTTTATTGTATAAATTAACAAGAAGAAAGGAAAAGAAAAGAAAATAACTAATTCAGTGATGATGTTAGTTAATGATCTTAGGTTATAGTTAGTATAATGAGTAGAAGGTACTCAAGTTTCGATGTCTTGATGCCGCAGCGAAAGCCTGAATTGAGGATGGTTGGCACACAACAAAATTTCAAAATTACTTCCGACTCCGACGAGCGCACCGATGAGAATCAAAAAGCGGTTCTGAATTTTTTTTTTTTTTTTTTTTTTTTTCTTTGATTGGACGGAGGACACTATTGCAAGGGGTCTCCCGAGAGCTTACTACAAGCCCGGGGAGACGCCGGGATTGTTCTCCATAGGGGCGTACCTGGGGACTCGTGGCCCCCTCACCGCCTTATGGATGTTTTTGGTGTTACCTATATTTGGTGTGGTGAGTCTTTCCGATAACAATGAGTTGAGGGTGGGGGAAAAATTTTCAAAAACTCCCGTGATATGAAACGGCTCATGTAGGAGCCTGTCCGCATATTAATAAAGCCTCACTTGGTAATTGCGAGGGATCATGGTGTTTATGATTGGGCATGAGTGCGGTTTGAGCGAGCTTTGCTCGTAGCTAATGCTGCAGGGGGTGGGGGTACTTGACCCGATACGGGATCCCGCAGGACCGGAAACTGCAAGTCTGTTGTGCCAGAGGGTTAGAGTAGACCTTAGCTAGGTATGATAGTTTTAATTTGTTGTAAAATTCTTGTATATATGTTAATTTAGTTCGCTCATGTAACCATTTTGTGTCTGTGCGTATCGGATATTTAAGTATGAGTTTCATGATTTTATTTTGTGTCGTTTGAACTTTTTTGACATGACAGTGGGCTGCTGAGTGCCAGACTAGTATTCCGTACGTTAAAACAGGTCTGAGACACATTTTGTATAGCAATATTTTGATTCTTGGCGACATATTAATTTTAGGGTCTAATAAGCGAGCTAATGCTTTATGTGCATTGAGTGTTTTAATGATTCGATCTTGAATGGCCGGAGCAAATGAGAATTTACTGTCTAGGAGGATTCCTAGATATGCTACCTCGGTACACCAATTTATCGAATGGTTTAATAAAGTTAAGTGGAACTTCTCTAAATCTCTTCTGGTGTTACGTTTTTTAGTAAATACGATTGCTTGCGTTTTTTCTGGGTTGATAGTCAGTTTCCAGTCCTTTAGGAACCCGGATACGGAGTCAAGATGCCTTTGTGCATAGCGCACCGCGTACTCAAGCCTAGTGGAGGAAGCATGTATCGCTGTATCATCGGCATACAAAGCTAAATTAGAAAACTCTAAGTTCGGCAAATCATTAATATAAATATTAAAAGGGAGTGGGCCAAGAATGGATCCCTGCGGAACCCCCGCGCGCACCGGTAGGCTGTTCGAGACGTGTTGGTGTAGATTTACTACCAGCATACGGCCAGACAAATATGATTGCAGAAGTTTTACAGTGGGGAGGGGTATACCGGCCCTCCATACCTTTACCAAAAGTGCGTCGTGCCAAAATGAATCGAAGGCCTTTGCCAGGTCCAGCAGGACCAGGACCGTGTCTTTATTGGTGTTTAAATTAGTCGCAATTGTTTGTGTTATACGGAGACATTGCTGAATGGTAGAATGCCCAGCCCTGAATCCGAATTGTTGATTAATTATGAAGTTATTGACCCTTAATTTGTTTGAAATATGATTATATATATGTTTTTCAAATACTTTTGACACAATGGGTAATAGACTGATTGGCCTATAGATCACGGGTTGAGTTGGGTCTTTTCCCGGTTTGTGAATTAGTATAACTTTGGCTGTCTTCCATTGAAGTGGATAATAATTAAGTCTAATGCATTCTCGAAATATGTAATAGTATTGTGTAGGGACTTTTGGGTGGGCATGTTTCAGCATGTCAGCCGTAATTTTATCTGGTCCTGGTGCTTTGCCGGTTTTTAGGTTCTTAAAGGCCTTCCTGACCCAGCTAGGAGAGAGAGAGTCGACTAATTCTGGAACTTCGATGGTACTAGGAGAAGATGAGATGAAGTGGATGGAGGAGTTAACGATAGGATCTAAGGATGACTTAAGTGCGTGAGCGGTAGTGTGTACCCCGGAGAAATGTTCCGCTAGGAGTTGTGCTTTATCATGGTTGGATGTGATTTCAGCGTTGTTTATCCTAAACGGAGGAAGGTGCGATCTATTGGAGATATTTTTGATTGATCTGTAAGTGTTCCAAAATGTAGGATCTGGTCTCCTGAATCTGGCTAGGAGTTCCTCCCAGTGTCTGTGTCTCGTTTCGGTAATGCATTGCTTTATTTCCCTGTCTAATTGTTTTAGTGCAGGCGGGGTAAAAATTGAATTTGTTTGTTGCCTTTTGCGGAGTTTGCGTCTTTCTCTTATGAGGTCGTTTAGGTATGGGTCTTGTCGGAATTTATTTGCGGAAGTGATTGGAGCTGTGGCTATGCTGGAAGCCTTCCTTCTGGCTGCCAGAAGGAAGGATGCCATCTCCTGGATTTTATTTTCTATGTCTTGACGGAATTTGAAATGTGACATCATCATAAATTTGGATGTATAGGTGTGGTACCTCTCCCAGTCTGTGGTGTAAGCACAGGCTGGAGGAGGGACCGTTGCACTGTCGGAGGTTATCCAAACGGACTTATGGTCCGAGTATAAATCATTTGTCACTTGGCACTTAATGCTTCTACTATAGTTGGTAATTACGAAATCTATAATTGACGGATTTCTGTTTCCGGGATAACAGGTGAATTCGTCTGGAGCTATGATTCGATAGTCTTTAGACAGGAAATGATCAAAAAGTGCAATGCCGTTTTGGTTCGCAGTTTTGTTGCCCCAGGCACGGTGTTTTGCATTCCAATCCCCTGCTATGAGGTATGGACTGGGGAGATTCGTAACCAGATTCAGGAGCCCGTTGTTAAGTTTCATGTATGGTGGGACATAAATCGCGGCTATGGTTAATTTTGGAACGTTTAACTGAATTGCGGTGATTTCTACTAGTTCTGTGTCTGGGGCCCTAATGGCCAAGAAGTCTATATCCGCGTGGATCAAGATTAATACTCCTCCTGATCTATTTCGTCCATGGGACACCCTATCCTTTCTCACGACTCTGTAGCCGGGAATGGAAAAGGAAAGATCTGGGGATAACCAGGTTTCAGTGATGATTAGGATTTCGCATTTGGTAGATCTGAGGAAGAGGAGAATTTCATTTCTGTTTGGAATTATAGAACGAGCGTTCCATAGGAAGATGGAGGGAAGGGGAGGAGCCATTTAATCCAGGGCAGACAGGATTTGAATAATGACATTGAATTTTTCGAGTTTTGAGTTGCAGCCTCGCAACCCTGTGACTAGTTTGTTGGTTATGTCAAGCATTTCCTTAATGTCGCAGAGGCTGTTTAATTCGTGAATTGCCTCCTTCAAGGAAATAATGTCATTAGTGTTTGCTGATTCTTTGTCGGCGCTGGGATTAAGTGACTCCTGTGGGATAGGGCGTTGGGGAGCTGGAATGGGGAGCTGGGGAGGGGCTGCGAAGCCGACCCCTCGTCTCCCAGCCGGGCCCGAAAGTGCCGCGGCGTACGACAAGTTTTGATTCGCGAGGCGGGCTGGTGGCGCGTTTAATCCTGGATTTGCCCCCGCTAAGAATCGCGACGTTATGGGTTGGTCCTGCTGGACCTGGCGTTTAGGAGGTCTGTTGCGCTGCTCCTGTCGGGTAAGATAGCTCAGCAGGGCAGGGCATTGTGAGTAGTTGGCCGTGTGAGGGCCGGAGCAGTTTTTACATTTTGGAGTGACTTCGCGAGGCTTAGTACATTCCCGTGTCGAGTGAGGGCCGGCGCATTTGACGCACGCGGATGGGAGGTTACAATTGCCCGCTGAATGTCCGTATGCTTGGCAGCGGTAACACTGAGTGTAATTTTTATTGGACATATATTTGTCCCAATATATTCTGGTGTGAAAAATAAAGCCCGTCGAGAACACCTGAGCCGGCGCGCAGTCGGCCGGAAAGATGACTTTGTATATCGCGAACTTAGAGCTTTCGTTCCGCGGATTGAGATGTGATACGTTGGTCACCGGGAGACCAGCAGCTTTGATTTGGGATAGAACATCGTCCAGTGGAAGTTTGGGAAGGCCACGGAGTACAAACGCGTGTGCCTTATCCGTATTGAGTGTAAATGTGAAATAAGGTATGTTTTTGGAATTAAGTTCCTCTCTAAATTTATTGTAATGCTCCATGTTGAAAAGTTGCAAACGAATTCTGTTGCCCAGGTATTTTATTTGGAAGTTTTGAGTTCCAAAGTCCTGGGTCAGTTTTTTATTAAATGAAATAATGTCTGAATTAAAGTTAGAAATATATAACGGTGGCGGTCTCTTGGTACGTGTAGTTAAATTTTGCTGGTCTCCCGGTGTGACCCTGGACTCCGTTGGTGCATTTTCGAAGGCCGTTAACGCGGCGAATTTATTGACGGTAGGGATCTTGAAGGTGACTTCCTCCATTATACTCGGCACGGACGCGGCTTTGAGGCTCGGTGAGGGTTGTTCCCTCCGCGCAGTTTTTGATTTTTTGGTGGCACTTTGTAAAGGCGACGTTTTACGAGTATTTTTAGTTTTAGTTTTTACTAACTTGTAGTCGGTAAAGACTGACTCGTCACTGGACTCATGCGAGGAATGATTGTCAATCCTTCTGGGATCTAATTGTAGTTGCTGAATAGAAATGGGCTGTGCTGATTTAGGAGAGCTAGTAGATGGTACCGGTTGCGGGTCAGCCATGCTTACCGGTGGGCTGTCCGATAATGAAGTTTCAAATCTCCGGAAGTTAGTTTCCGTAAGGGCTTTTATCGGAGTTCCCTTGCGCATATTTCGAGTGCGCACGGGACGCTTGAGGTTAAGTTTAAGGACCGGGGGTGGCGTGGCCACCCCGGTCGGAAAAGCTGTTTTTAATTAATAAGGTAAAGAGGGATAATACCAACACGCAAACCGTGTGGAGCACAAGTGGGGGAAGCCCAATTGTGCAGACGACCAGTGTGGTTTTAAGTGGGTAAAGACCCTATATGATCAGACCCACTGGGGAAAAAGGAAAGGGGGAGTTGGCTGAGAAAGCCTGATTTTGTAAGGTTAAAGTTCAATAAAAAGAAAGTGGAAACGCGAATATGTAATTGAGCCAAGAGTTTTAATTTAATGCTTCAGATTAAGGACCGTAATAATCGACGAGAACGATGAGCTCGTGTATTATGAGTTGTATATGTCCGCGGTCGGTTAGTCCCGGTCGGGCGACAAACAAAAGGAACCGTAACAGGTCGGCCGCGGATTAGCGGACACCTGTGTGGATTTACCGCGGTAATGAACCTTACAATGCCGATGTACTTGGGTAATACTCGATTTGATTTAATAATTCGCGAACGAACGACAAAATTCTTATGCTAGCTGGAGCGTTTTACGGGTATGCTCCGGGCTGTGTATTGAATTTTGGATGTCTATTCCTATATGGAATAGCGCAGGAAAATTTGCAATGAAAGGTGTAGTTAGCGTTTGCAATAGTTAAATTTAAGTAATTAGCTGTAATAGAACGGGTATAAAACAATAAATCAGGTGGTACTTAGGTTAATATAAAATAAAGATAAAAATAAAAGTAAGAATAGAAATATAGGAGTAGCTGCCCGTTTAGAGGTAATGTAATTACAGCCGTTTAGGCACTGAACGAAAAATGATAATTAATTACGATAGTAATAGCGAAGGTAAATCAAGATACTAAGTAAAGATAATAGTAGCAAGAAAAGAAAGGAAAATAAAGTAATACTAACGTAAGAAAGATAAATAATGAAGTAAATTGGGTATAAATTGATGAGATAAAGTGAATATAAATTAATAAATTAATATAGAGTTAGTGGAGAGCCCGAGACAGTGTGGACGGGTGTGACAAGTGTGCGAGGGAAAGGAGATGAAAAGAGGGGTGTAGTGAATAGGTAGGGCGAAAGAGAGAGGTGGAGGGTAGAGGATAAGGAGAGGGTGCGGTGGAAGCGTGGGCGGAACGGGAGAGGAAGAGGAGAAGACGTGGGAGAAGTGAGAAGTGAGAAGCGGAAAGCGAGGTTAGGAGGAAGCGTGGAGTTGAGCAAGAGAGGGAACGGAGGAAGCGACATCTGGAGGGAAGAGAAAGAGCGGTGAGAGAGTCGGTAAAGAAGAGAGAAGAAGGCAGGTTAAGGCGGAGAGAGTGTGGAAGATGGGGAGGACAAAAAAGGGAAAGGAGGGAAAAGTGGAGGAGTTATGGAGAAGGAAGGAAGAGGAAGGGGGGAAGTGTGGGGGAGGAGAAGAGGCTGAAACAGGAAAAGTAGAGAATAGGGATAAGAAGTCACAAGGGGGGGGCGAGGGAGTAAGAGGAAGAGTTGAACTGGCAAAGGAAGAGGAAGCAGAAGGGGCTGAGGAGAGGATGGAAAAGTATGGAGAAATGGCAGAGGCGATTATGAGGCTCCTGTGGGAGAGGTTGGACAGGAAGATGGACAGGGAGGTAGAGCGGTGGGAAAGGATGACGGAAACGGATTTTGAGAAGATGGAGAAAGCTGTTAAGGAGAATGTGAGGGAGTGGATGAAGGAGTTAATGAAGGAGGTGGGAAGAAAGGAGCGGCAGGTTGAGGTGATAAGAGGATTACTGGAGAGAGAGAGGATGGAGGAGAGGTTAAGGAGAATTGAAGGGAGAACAAGGAAGATGGAGTCAGAGGAGAAGAGTGGAGAAGGGAGGATCGAGGAGAGGTCAGAGCAAGGCAAAGGAGGAAAAGGGAAACGGGAGACAGAGGAGAGGAGAGGAGAAGGGAGGTTGGAGGAGAGGTCAGAGAGAAGCGAAGGAAGTAAAGGGAAGATGGTGACAGAAGGGAAGAAAGGAGAAGGGAGAGTAGAGGAGAGGACGGAGCAAGGCAAAGTAGGAAAGCAGAAGCTGGAGACAGAGGAGGAGAAGAAAGGAGAACGCAGGATGGAGGAGGGGACTGAGCGAGGTGAACAAGGAAAAGGAAAGCTGGAGACAGAGGAGAGGAAAGGAGAAGGGAGGAGGGAGAAGAGGACAGAGAGAGGTGAAGAAAGAAAAGGAAAGCTGGAGAAAGGGGAGAGGAATGGAGAGAAGAGGTTGGGAGAAGAGATGGCAGAGAGGTTGAGGAAGATAGAAATATGGAAGGAGCAGAAGGAGAGAGAAGGAAGAAGGAGGAACATGATTGTGAAGGGGCTGAGGAGAGGAGCAGAGAAGAGGAGGGAGGAGATACGGGAATTGATGGGAGAATTGGGGGTGGAAGGGGAGGTGGAGGAAATCAGGGAACTGGGAAGGAGAGGAAGGGAAGGGGGAGAGGAAAGGGGCATGGTGGTGGTAAGGATGAAGAGTGTGGCGGGTAAAGTAGAAGTGATGGAGAGGAGATGGAAAGTGAGAGGGAGAGGAGTAAGGATAGAAGAGGATCGTACATGGGAAGAAAGAAGGATGAGGTGGAGGGTAGTGGAAAAGGTGTGGGAGGAAAGGAGGAAGGGGAAGAGGGTGTGGATGGGAGAGGGAAGGATCAAGATAGAGGGGACATGGTGGAGGTGGGAGGAAGAGACGAGGGAGTGGCGGGAGGAGGAAAGGGGTGATAAGGGGGAGGAGAGAGAGGAGAAGAAAGGGCCTGGGGAGAGAGAGGAGCAGGGGAAGGGACAGATGGGGGGGGGGGCGAATTCGCGAGGAGGAAGGAAGGGGAGGAAGAAGAGCAGGCAGGGGGGAAGTGGGAGTCCGGGGGGAGCCGGAGGACAGTGAGACGCAGGTGTTGGAGTGTTGTTGTTAGCTTTGTAAGTTAGGATAAGAGAGAGAGGAGGTGTATAAGTATGTAACCCGTAAGGGAATCATAAATAAAGAATATATATATATATATATATAGTGGAGAGCCCGGCAAGTCCGGCACAGGCACGGAGGCCGGAAGGAGAAAAAGCAATAATATCCACTACTTATTATAATATTATATAAATCAATGCGATTAATTAAGGATGGAGAAGGAGAAAATATATAATAATAGTTTATTTTTGCGTCCCTAATGGGTTTGCAACTTACAAAACCTTAACCTAATTACAATCTTAAACTACCTTACCCTAACGCCACCACCCGCACCTTAACCTACACTTAATCTAACGCCGCTCGCCGCCACCGCCCTCTCGCTCTCCTCCACACCGCTCGCACGCTCCCTCACACGCTTGTACGCTCTCTCGCACGCTCGCACGTCCTCCGCCGCCCGCACGCCCTCCGCTCTCCCGCCTCTCTCACGCTCTCTCGCTCGCCTGCTCCTCTCCCACTCCGACTCCACACTCTCACCCCCTCTCATTCCCTCTCACTCACTCTCACCCCCCCCCCCCCGTGGACTCCCGTTTCCTCAATCACACCACACCCCTCTCACTCTCAACTCTCCCACTCATTCACACCCCTCGCCCCCAACTCTCCCCATCTTCTCTCAATCTCCCTAAACAGCCCCTTGCCCTCTCCCCCCCCCCAGCACCCACCTCCTTGCCTCCTGCCATCCCTCCTCCTCCCCTCCCCTCACGCAAACTTCCCATAGATGTCTCCACGTCTCCCTTCCTCCCCCGCAGATCCTGCAAAGCCTCTCCTCCTCCCCCATCCAATACCTACCCCCCCTCATCCCACTTCCCAGCCTGAACCTCGCTACCCTCCCCCATCTCTCTTCCGCCCACCCCTTCTTCAGGTAACCCGGCACCCCTTTCTCCTTAACCCTCCCATACTCCTGGTTGTACTCCGATCCCCCTATCCTTTCCCATCGCTCTCTCTCCTGCTCTGCCTTCTCCCATTTAACTATCTCCTCCCCCCTTATTCCCCCGACCCCCCCCCATCCCATCCCCATCCCCTCCTCTCCCAGAACCCTCTCCTCTCTCCCTCCCAACCCTTACCTCCCTCCTCTCTTCCCATCCTTCCCTTAATTTCTCTTAGGCATTCCTGCACCAGCTCCCCCCCTCCCCCCTCCTCCACCCTCTTCTCCTACCCCCAGGCCCTTAGCGCCATTCTTCCCCTCATTAGCTCTCTCTGTAGCTCTTCCCTCACCAAATATCCCGGAGTGCTCCTTTCCACCCCCAGCACCCATCTCAGATATCTCTCCTGCAGGGCTTCTACCTTCCCCCTTTCTGTCCACCCCCACACCTCCACCCCATAACTTACTACAGGCCATACCAGCCTGCCGTATAGCCAGAGCCTTCTCCCCCAATCCCTCCCAAACACCCTCTTCCCCAGCCCCCACACTTTTCCCAGCACCGCCGCACCCCTCCTCACCCTGTCCTCCACCTGCCCCTCCTGCCTCCCATCCCTCCTCACTACATAACCTAAATACTTAAATTCGGCCACCTCCTCAATAACTTTCCCCTCCCACCTCCATCTCACTCTCCGCCATCTCCCA
The DNA here is from genome assembly GCA_914767735.1 of Anoplius nigerrimus. Taxonomy (NCBI): domain Eukaryota; kingdom Metazoa; phylum Arthropoda; class Insecta; order Hymenoptera; family Pompilidae; genus Anoplius; species Anoplius nigerrimus. Next base: position 1,896,109 of record OU612081.1, read on the forward strand.
CCCCCCTCCCTGCACCTCATTACCTTCGTCTTGTCCACATTAACTTGCAGCTTTTTCCTCACAAAATACCTCTCCAACACCGAAATCACACCCTTCATACCTTCCTCATCTTCCGCAATCACCGCCACATCATCCGCGTACGCCAGCGACCGAATCTTCCTCTCTCCCACCCTAACCCCTCCCCATCCACCCCTCTCCAACTCCTCATCAATGTCCGCCAGCAGTAGGGTGAACAGACAGGGGCTAATTGGACACCCCTGTCTTACCCCTCTGGCCGTCCAGAACCCTTCACTCATCCCTCCCCCCGCTCTGACCCTACACCTCGTCTCCTCCACCAGCCAGGAGAAAATATATAATAGATAATTAATTATGAGCAGGGTACTCAAGTTTAACGTAGTCTTCTTGGGAAGGCAGCCTGAGTAGTCGATCGTTGGCACAGGACACCACACAATCAAAATTAACTTCCGACTCCTTCGAGCGCACAAGTGAGAATCCAAAAAGCGGTTCTGAATTTAATGAACTAGGAGGGGGTTACGTCAGAGCGCGACCCGTGGAGAACACAAGTGGGGGTAACCCGAATTGTGCAGACTAGTAACGAAATATTTCTAAGTGGATTATGTCCCTAGCTGGTCAGCCACATACGGAAAGAAGGTGGAGACTCTGGTGTTCAGTATATGCTGTTTTTGTTATAATGTATAATTCCTTCGCGCACAAGGGAAGATGATAATTAAATATCAATAGCGAAGGCCGCGAAATATTAATAAGTTGTTATTTATAAATTGTATTGCAGTATTGTAACAAGCCCAGGTTTGTGAAGCGAATTTTTAATAATGTAGCAAGGTGAATTATACGTAAAAGTATGTGGAGGTAATTAATTAATCGATCACGATAGAGTGAAAGGTACGTTGCCCGAATACACGGCAGTAAGACCGTGTATTGTTTGATTGTGTCCCGCAAACGGTTAGACCCGAGCGGGCGAAAAACAAAGGGGACCATTAGCAGGTAGGCCGCGGATTACGGACACCTGTATGGAGTAACCGCGGTAATAAACCTTACAATATGCTCGGTGGATTTGGTAATAATCAATTGACTTTAATATTTTACAATCGGGAACAGTGATTTTATGGGTCAGAGCATTTGTTTCGGGCGATGCTCCGCGAATCGAGTAACTATGTGTCCTGTCGGAGGACCAGAACATACAGTAATATTGAGTAATAGTGATAAATAAATGAATTAAGAGCGAAACTACGATGAAAATTAGGTGTACTGTCTTATGATATGGCGAAGTAGTAGTATTTAAATTATGGTACTTAAAATTATTTATTAGGGCTTGATATACTCCGGATGGGAGTTAATACTTGTTTGTATTAACGTTACTAAGCTAAGCTTGAGTTATTAACAAATTTGATAGAAAGAAAAGTAAGAGTAGTTTGTCAGAATAGATATTTTCGAATAAAGAAAAAAAATAGAACGGAGAGTTTCCCCACGATGGGAAATTTTTTTTAGTTCTTACATGCATCAAAGTTTATTTGAGAATTTTTTCAAAAAAATCGAAGGGGACGTGTTTCGAGATAGAAAATATTTTGTGCTTGAAATAAAAATTATACAAAGAAAAAAATTATGTCGAAAAAAATTATATTTTTTTCTTGAAAGAGCATTCAAAAACACAAATTTTGAAAAAAAGAACGATCAAATTGGTCCATTTTTCGCAAAGTTATGAGCATTTGAAAAAAATGAGCCCGAATTTTAAGAAAATTCATATTTTCGAAACGGATGGTAAAAAAAAACTGAAAAAATTCATGAACGCGTATTTCATCAGTCTTAAAAACATAAAAAATTTCCTCCTCCCATCCCTTCTTTAGATATTCCGGAACCCCCTTGTCCTTGCACGCCCCATACTCCTTATTCCACTCCGACCTTCCTATCCTCTCCCATCTGTCCCTTTCCTGCTCCTCCTTCTCCCACCCTATGATCTCCTCCCCCCTTATTTCCCGCGCCACCCTCCCCACCCTCCGCCCCCTTCTTTCCCAAAACGCTGTCCTCTCACCCTCCCTCCTACCCATTCTCTCCTTTATTTCCCTTAAGCACGCCTGAGCCAGTGCCCTTCCACCTCCCTATTGTGTGTGATATCTTTTTTATAATTTTGTATGGTCCCGTTCTAAGTCCATCTAACTTTTTCCTGTTTAATTTATTGCCGTTTTCTACGTATACCATGCCCCCTTCGTTAAATTGGTGTTCTATTCGGTTTTTGTCGAATATCTTCTTGTCATAGTTATGCGATCTTATCCTGTTTTGTATTGCTAAGTCTTTGTTTTTGGTCCAGTCGTCGTTTGTATCTTTTTCCTTTAATTCGTTTGGTAGGATTGCAAAATTGGTCCATATAGCAGATACTTTGGCGCAAATCCAGTAACTAAGTGAATTGTGTCGTTGTATTTATTTACGCACTCACGGGCTATTGTTATCCAGCTCTTTTTTGTTTTTGTTTCATTTATTTTACATCTGATTTTATTTACTAGGGTTTGGTTTAGTCTTTCGTTTAAACCGTTTGAGAAAGGTGTGTTTAGAGTTGTGAATATGATTGGTATTTGTTTTTCCTTTAAGAAGTCTTTAAATTCTTTTGAGTTGATTCCTGGGTACTGGACCATGAGTAGTAATCCTATATTGTCTGTTTTTGTTATAATTGAAATTACGTTTTTAAAGTCGGTTGCGTTTTGCGTTTTTGATGTTTGAACGAACGCATACCTTGTAAATTGGTCTACCAGCAGGTGTAGATATTTCTTTGTCGATCTTGTGCCTCCAAAACCTCCTATCGTGTCAATTGACATTATTTCAAACGGTTTTCTTGCTGGGCCCAAAAGGGACACTAACCCTTTGCGGACGACGACGTTTTCAGCCGGTCGAACCGACAAGTTGCAACTACTTTAAAATAGTGTTACACACAAACAAATGTATATAAATAATATATTTTTACATTTTATACATTTACGCATTCTAGAAAACAATGTTTTACCACTTTTATGATTAATAATTAATTCTAGTGTGATTTAATACAAAACAGTCCCCAAGATGCATCCTTGGTTTATCAGGACTTGTACCGCAATAATATACAGTTTCTTTTTTTCCTCCGGGTTTACTGTGGTCAGAGCAAACCTTGCAGTCCCTTTGGGCTCTTTTCAGCATGACATGGAGGCGATTGTTTAAGCGGGTTTCAACATTTATTGCCAACGCTCCAACACGCGCCTGACCAAAATGTCCTCTCAAGTTGTTAATATTATCAAAAATACTTTGTGTTTTATGTAGAATCACTTTATATGATCCGCAGTATTCAAGATTTTATCAAACATTCGATTATGCAATGATTCCTTGTCAAAAATCACTCGTTTTGCCGCATGAAACACCGTGGCGACCGAGAGTCGCCTATCGTCCGCAAAGGGTTAATCCTATTTTCTCTTGACCTCTTGATTTATTTTTTATACAAACGTCACAGTTTTTACATGTTTTTCGTATATTTTTACTTAGATTTTTTGCTGTGTACAGGGGACTGATTGTATTCTGCAACTGTTTAATTCCCATGTGGCACATTTGTTTGTGTATCTCATTTAAAGATTGTATACAGAAGTTCTCTGTTAGAACTATTTTTCCTTTTTTTTATTTCTTTTATAGTATATTTCATGTTTTTTTATAAATTTGTTTGTATTATTTTGTATGTCTTTATTACTTTTTTGGTCATTTAGAATTTCCTCCAATTTTATCAAGTTCACTGTTTTTAATTCTGTTTCGTTATTATTGTCAGGTTCCAATACCGGGTTTCGGCTTAGACAGTCTGCCTCTACGTTTGTTTTTCCTGGAGAATATTTTATTTCAAAGTCGTATTGTGATAAGAAATAGGTTAGATCTCCTAATTCCTCGTCCGTTCTAGCTTTTATGTTCATACCTTGCAGTGGTTTGTGGTCTGAATAAACCGTGAATGACTTGCCTATCAGCCAGTATTGCCAATATTTGATCGCCTCTTTAATCGCCAGACACTCTAAGTAAATTGCTTTTTTCGTTTTTTGTGCTGTGTTTAACTTTTTTGAGAAGTACGCTACTGGTTTTTTCTTCTCCGTTCGGTTGTATTTGTTTTAATATTGCTGCGATACCTTTTTGTGAAGCGTCCGTGTATATATTGATCGGAAGATCCTGGTCAAATATTTCTAAGATTGGTTTCGAATATAATATTGTTTTGATTTTTTTAAATGTTTCCTCGCATTCTTCTGACCAAATAAACTTTTGGTTTTTTCTTAATAAATTATGTAATGGGTCTTGTATGATGGTGCTATTTGGTATATACTGGTGGTAGAAATTTATTTTCCCCAGAAATTGTCTGATGTTCTTTTGTGTGATCGGTCTAGGGAAGTTTCTAATTGCAATTAAATTGTCATTTACTGGTTTTATTGAGTTGTTCTCGATTATGTAGCCTAGATATTTAACGGAGTTTGCTGCAAATGTGCATTTTGTAAATTTTAATCTGGACCCTTCTTTTTGTATTGGTGTTAATAAGTTTGTTAAGTGAATAATATGTTCGTCAAAAGATTTCGAAAATACTAGGATGTCATCTATGTAGTTTACTGTTTGGGATAATTCCCAAGGGAAGCGGGTCCCGGGCTGGGGACAGCCCGCGGGTGAACCAAGGAAAATTTGAAGGAACTTGATCGGGATGGGAACGTCCAGGAGGAGGAAGGTCACGGGAGGAGGATTTGCGTTAGGGCAGAAGTCTTCCGAAGATTTCCTTGACGATAAAAAAAAAAGGAGGACTTGCGTTAGGAGAAGGAGCGGAAAAGAGTAAAGAATTCAGGAATCTGGGTTTTGGAAGAGAAGGTGGCTTGGAAATTATAGGAATAAATGTAAATCACCTTTCTCACACACTCTGTTCGATTTTTACTTTTTCGTCTCTCTCTCGCACTCCTTCGCTCTCTATGGCACATTGACAAGTGTCGGAAGGGGAACCCGCGAGCTCGCTCGGCGCCGTGCGGTCTCGCACGACACGCGGAATGGATGACGTCAGGATTGGCATTTGCCAATTATGCGTGATCGGTAGGAACGGAAGGCCAATAAGGGCGCCGGAGCCATTATTAGTAAGCGAAAATTGGAAAAGGAGCGCTCGCGGTTGGGTGGTAACGCGATGTCCGCGCTCCCATCGGCGGTTAATCAATTTAATATAATTCGTGAACAGGTGGAGCTTAAAAAGGATCAGGGGAAAAACTAAAGGGAAATTGATAATTGTGGACTGTATGGATTGTATAGGAATTGAATGGAATGAAATAAAAGTATGTAAGAAATGAATATCGGGTTTTACTGTACGTGGCGGTAGAAAGGAGATTGTGGAATGGGGGAGATAATGCAAAAGAGCAGATACATGGAAACGTTAAAGAAGGGAGCGGGAGATGGAAGCTGTAACGAAAACTGGATACTGGATAACTCTCGTCTCTTCTCACGGATACTTCAAACTGCACGATTCGCTTTCTCTCTCTCTCTCTCTCTCTCTCTCTCTCTCTGCTATTACTCTCTTTGACTGCCCGCTCGCGGAACAGGCACCTCGCTCGTCACCTCGAATTTACCCCCACCCAACGGCTCATTAGTAAGGGGGCTCGGAAAGGTGTCGCGCCCGGGAGCGCGACGAGGTTCGGCAGACGAGCGAAGCACGATGTCCTGCGAGCATCGAGAAACATTGCGATTTATCCCGAACAATGCCTATGGTTGTAACTGTCACTTGTCACCTACTGCTCGCAGTCGGTCGCCTCGGTCGGGTCGCAGCTATACGGCGGAGCGTACCTCGTCACGTCTTCACCCTTCGGCGGTCAGCTCGAGACTCAAGCAATTATAACAATACTCGTGGTTCATTACCGTCTCGCGTCGAAGGGACGGAGGCAACGCCTTGAAATTGTCGCACCGGTATAGCAGGTGTTTGCCACCGCATAGCGCGGAATTGTTGGGCGACGCTGCTGTGGAGAGGTGGATACGCACGGAGCGTGGTGGGGGTTTCCGCGTCTCGCTGGCCCGAGCCGGGCGTCGGGAGCTCGCGTCGATGCTTGCGCTATAGCCGTCAACGATTGAATGCGCGCATTCAAGAACTTTGACAATTCCGCGTAGGTGGGGGGATCGGTGCGCGCACCTTGCGAGTGCTCCCGCTCCGCACGCGTCCGGCGATCCAGCTTCTCCACAGGAACCTATACCAGCAGGTCGTCCCAGTGGCGCGTAGGGCGCCCCCAATTTTCTAATTATATACGGGACTCGTTCGTCGTGTCCCGAAGGTATGTGAGTTCCGTGGCCCCGGCGGTACGAAGGGGCGGGATGGTCATAAATTCGTGCGCCAGGGTGCGGATAATGACACGCTTTTTTTCGTACCGCTCCCGGAGCAGTTCCCACGCGGATTTGAAGTTCGCGGAGGTGGTGCTCATACGCCCCACAACACATTTAGCCGGCCCCTCTAAAGCTCCCTTTAAATAGTGAAGCCTCTGGACATCGTCCAGAGACGTGTTCTTTTCTGACTAATGCTTCAAAGTTGTCGGCGAAACTAGGCCAATCGGTGACGGTACCGTTGAACTTGGGGATCGGGATCGACTCTAGGCGGCTCGGCGCCGCGCGCCTTTCGCTTCCGCGGTTACCCCCCTCCCCTTCGGATTGCTTCACGGAGAAGCTCGCGACCAAGTTCACCAAAAAATCGCTTGTCTCGTCGAAGATTTCCTCCGCCTTGTCAAAGATGTCATCTACGAAGTAGGCGCCCTTCCGGTCCTCAGGGGAGGCCTTGAGCTCCAACTGCACATGGAGCTGGGTGCAGGTGTTCCATGCGTCCCGCAGGCGTTGCAGACGATCCTCCGCCGTGCCCCGGGTGAAATTGGCCTTGCCACTCTTCTTATAGTTGGTCACGATGCGCCTCAGTCGGTGGATCGGGAGCTCTTGCTCTTTCAGGAGAGTCTCCATGGTGGAGGTGAAGCCGAGCGGGGCGAGCAGAAATCTCCTCTGTTCTCAGTGTGGATCTCCAATGGTCGGGAGATCCGGCTTGAAGGACCAAAATGTATCGTCTCGGGAGTCGAGGCGAAGGTGTGCGGGGTTATTCCCAAGAGGGAATACGTCGATTCGTTTTATACGTCAAGGTGACGCAGTCAATGTCTGGTTTATTGGCAACAATGTGCACTCCAACACAGTACAAAGTTCCAATTGCGCATGGGCGCTCACAATGTATCGTCAACACTCTAATTGCTATCTCGCACTTCGCTACTTGCTTCGTCAAAACACTCTCACTTTTCAATACGCTTTTAAACTTATGGCACTCGGCACAAAAGGATCAGCGACCTGCCGCGGCCAAGTCGTGATATATATAAACTGTGGCGGATAGCCCCCTTAGAGGAAGGGGTGGGCCTCCGCGAAGAAGAATCCCGCGCTTTTCGCGAGGAGGTAATGACCTGCGCTCGCGGGGGGCGGGGGTGCGCTCAGGTGCGAGAGGAGCGCGCCTTTGGGGCAATGACCAGCGGCTGTTTGAACCTTGTTTGGCCCCGTCTGGTAACGGCCGCGCTCCTCCAAAATAAGATCGCAGGTCTAAAAACACCGGGGTGACCTTCCCACGGCCAAGCGGCCGAAACAGGTCAATTCTAATGATCCTATCTTCCTCGTATAATTTGTTATTTCTCTTAAGTTTCGTGAAGTAAGACTGCGAAGATCTATATTTTCCTAGACAAGCTCTGAGACATTTTCTTTCCAAAATCCTTAGACGTTCCATAGTGCTTGCGCTAATGTTAGACCATATCTGGCATCCGTAGGTGAGTATGGGTCTCATGAGTAATCTGTAGAATAAGATTTTTACGACAGTGTCTAGTTCTAAGGGGCATACTGTTACCGTTGGGTTTTTTGTTTTCATGAACGAGCCGCTAGGCGGAAGGTTTGAAACTTATTTCTGTGGCTTGCTGCTCACCTGCCGAGCACAGCACCGATGACGTGCGGGCGCGGGGTGCTGGAAAAACATATGATTCGAGGTGCGCAGTGTGATTTTCTAACATCCCGCCCGCCTTGTCGTATACTACAAAATTGCAGGAGATGATGACAAGTGATCGCGCCGTGTTGGCGATGTGCGGGTGCGACGTTCTGGAGAGTGCACAGTCATAAACGCTCTGGATGCACTATAGCGGTTCACGACGAGCCAAGTTGGGTGGAGGGTTCTGTGCCGGGAAGCGGCACCAATTTGACGACCGGCCGGGTGAGCGTTCCAGATTGGGTCTTTAAGTCGGCGACTCGAACTTGGCTATCCTTCCCCTGGTGGAGGAGGGTGATTCGGCCAAGGGGCCATTTGGTTGGCGCTGTCCTCTCTTCCTTGATGATGCGGTGCTGACCGTTCTGTAGTCCTCCAGAGGTCCTCCACTACTTGGGCCGCGGCGTGAGGGATTGTACGTACTCTCTGGACCACCTGTCCCACAGATGATCCCTCATTTGCTGTAGCAATTGGCAACGCGAGAGCCTGTTGGCTGGAGTGTCGAGGAGTGACGGCTCGGGGATGGCATTGAGCGGTCCCCCCACAAGGAAGTGACCAGGAGTCAGGGGGTTTAGGTCCTCTGGGTCGTCGCTCATGGCTTAAAGAGGGCGCGAATTGAGGCACGCCTCAATCTCGGCCAGTAGAGTTGCCATCTCTTCGTAAGTGAGGGTTGTCTCACCGATCACTCGTCGCACGTGGTGCTTCATGGATCTTACTGCAGCCTTCCAAAGGCCGCCGAAGTGGGGTGTTGCAGGGGGGTTGAAAACCCAACGAATTCCTTGGTCGGCGAGGCTTCCGGCGATGCGTCGAGCATCTGGAGTGGCCCCGGAGAAGAGGGCCCGCAGCTCCGAGTCGGCGCCAATGAAGTTGGTGCCCCGGTCGCTAGACAGCGACACACTGAGGCCACGGCGGGATACGAAGCGCCGAAAGGCTGCGAGGAAGGCCTCGCCGGTGTAATCGCTGCCTACTTCTAGATGAACGGCACGCGTGCTAAAACATTCGAAAACGCATAAAAATGCCTTGTATGAACAGTGCCCACGGCCCCTTTTAGTGCGCAGCTTGATAGGTCCCGCGAAGTCCACACCGGAGTGCAACAAAGGACGACTCGGTGTCACTCTTGCTGCAGGGAGGTCGCCCATCATGGGTTGAGGAGAGGCCGCTCTCCATCGGAAGCACCTGGGGCAGCGATGGATCCACCCCTTAACTACTTGGAGTCCGCGCAGGATCTAGAACCAATGACGATTGGACGACAGGGTTGCCTAAGTCCCACCGTGTAGCGTCCTAACGTGGTGGGCGTCCACAATGAGTCTGCTGAGATGGGAGGCCGAAGCGAGAATCATGGGGTGGCGTTGGTCAGCGTCCAACAGCGCATGTTTTATGTGATCTCCAACACGCAGGATTCCCTCGTGGTCTAAAAAGGGGCTTCACTTTAGTAGCGGGCTCTGCCGTTGTACCACCCGCCGTTCCCGAATGGCCTGGAGCTCTCGGCCGAAAGCAGCGTTTTGAGAAACCCGCACCCACAGGCGGAGTGCTGCCTCTAACTCCTGGGGATGCAAGAGCAAGCCTTCCTGAGCGAACTCCTGGCTCTGTGGTTTGTGTTGGGAAGCCCTCCATCGTCTTATCCAAGCTGTGACTCGCAGCAAGTGGTTGAGCTTGGAGAAACGTGTCAACTCCGGTGGTTCGACTATCACCTGAGTTGCAACCAGGCAAGTGATGCGTTTCTCCTCAGGTATTTCGCTTTTGTGCCGTGGCTCCTCCGTGCCCGGCCACGATTCAGCGTCTCCAAACAGGAACGAGTGTCCCTGCCACCATAGGTTGTAGGATACGAGCTCTTTGGGGGACAGCCCACGAGACACGCAGTCGACTGGATTGTCCTTGCCCGGCACATGACGCCACTGCACTAAGTGGCTTTCCCGTTGGATTTCGGCCACTCGATTGGCCACGAAGGTGATCCACCTAGAAGGATGGGCACTTAACCAGGCGAGCGCCACTGTAGAGTCCGACCAGTGATATACTACCGGCCATAAGTATGTGGACACCTACTGCATTTTCACTAAAAGTGAATTTTGCACTTACTGAAGATATTTAGCGGACTAATTTTTTAAATTTATATTAAAAGGCATGTTTATTTACAAATACCTTGCCTCTCTATGGTTCAGTTATAAACATAGTATGAATAATTTGCAAAATATGCACATGATGTTGTCGGTAGGCATATGGGCGGCGCGAATATCGCGCTCTATTGAGTTCTTATCTGCGGATTTTAACCCCTTCAGACCCCACGCACATTGTAATGTACATAACACTTTTCGTGCTGTATTTTATGCTGTATATTTTTAAACTTCGTTTCAACACCTAATATACCTACAAGTGATCATCTAACATGAAAGAATAAGTCTATAACGCCATCTGATTTTTGTGTATGGAGTTACAGTGCTTCTTACGTGACTAGTTTGAAATTCGAATGGCCGTGACAGCAGTAAGTAGTAAATATTGTTAGTTCTTCGTTCTTATTTTTTCAAATGAGTGTCAAAACATAGATACATCACTAAAGTATGTATGAGTCTACGTAATAATGAAATTGTACAAGAGATATTTACTTTGGCTTCGTATCATATCCTCTATAAAGAATATGTACATCCTAATGTACATCCTGTCCCAATCAGTCAATTGTTTTTACTTTGGCTTCGTATCATAACCTCTATAAAGAATATGTACATCCTAATGTACATCCTGTCCCAATCAGTCAATTGTTGGACAAACAATTCTTGAGAATATTTTTGCAGATTATTTCCTCCTTCAAGATGAATAACAAACTGAATAAATCTAAGCCAGAAAATGAAAAATATGTATATAAACTATTAGAATTGTTGGAAAATGGGGATGTTTCGGATATTGATGATATAGAAGAAAGTGAAGATGAAGTTGGTGAAGATGAAAGAATCAGAAATCAACGGGAAGTTGAGGAAATTGGAGACAGTAGCGAAGAGGAAATTTTAAATCGAGAGCCCACCACAAAAGGGTTTCGAAATAAGAAAAGAGTACAATGGAGGAAACAAAAACCCCATGTACCAAAGTTCGAATGGATAGAAAATAATAAAATTGACGATTGTGTTGTATTGGATCCTATGGAATATTTTTCTAAATATATAACACATGAAATGTTTGAACAGATGGCCGAATGTACAAACATATACGCACTGCAACAAGGTCAAACCCGATTCAAACCAACAAATATTATTGAAATTCAAATTTTATTTGGACTGCACATTATGATTGGATGCCTGAATAAGTTCCCACGGATACGGATGTATTGGAGTTCCGCCCTTGGTATAAATCTCTTCCTGGAAAATATGCCAAGAAATAGATTCTTTCAACTACGGACGATGCTACATTTAGTGAACAATTTAGAAAGACCTAACGCTTGCACCGACAAATTTTACAAGGTCAGGCCTATTATGGATGCAGTACTAAAGCGCTGTAAGGAGTTAGAAATTGGACATAACATTGCAATAGATGAACAAATGATCCCATTTACCGGCAAAATAAATATGTTACAATACGTCCGAAACAAACCGTGTAAGTGGGGATTAAAAATTTTTGTGTTATGCAGTCCAAATGGACTTGCCCACAATTTTATACCATACCAAGGCAGTACGACTGAAATAAACCAAAACAATCTGAAAGAATATGGTCAAAGCGGTGCAATTGTTTTAGAATTATTAGAAATCGCAAAGAAGAAAGAAGGTCGTATAGTATATTTTGATAACTATTTCAACTCCTATGCTCTTCTTCTACGCTTATTGGAATTGAAGATGTATGCTACTGGAACAGTGCGTATGAATCGGTTTCACAAACCACATTTCATATCTGACAAAGATATGAAAAAGAAGGAAAGAGGCTATTCGGAAGACCTAGTTAGTCGGGATGGCATCATTATGGTAAAGTGGTTGGACAACAAACCAGTCCATATGGCTTCCAACTTTGTTGGCACTGGAACAATAGATAGAACAAAACGGTGGGATAAGCGAAAATCAGAATATATCGAAATCAATAGACCTGAAGTTGTCAGGCAGTATAATAACAACATGGGCGGAGTTGATCTCCTTGATATGTATATAAGTTTATATCGTATATATATTAGATCCCGAAAATGGACCCTTCGAGTGATTATGCATTTTGTCGATTTTGCTCTATCTAATAGCTGGATAGAATACAAACAAGATTGTATCGAAGCTAAAATTCCTAAAAAAGATATTATGGACTTATTAGAGTTTCGTATGCACGTTTCCAAAAGTTTAATTTATAAGAACAAACTGGTAAACGTAAGGAAACGTGGTCGTCCTTCAAAAAGTCAAGGGGAAATTACACCGCACAGAAAAAGAAAATTTCGTCCCTGTGAGAAAAGGCCAATCAGTGAAATTCAACACGATAATGTGGACCATATGCCTCAAATTGATAATAAAAAAGAAGCGACACGATGCAAGATGCCCTTATGCAAAGGAAGGACACATTTTTAATGTGACAAATGTCGTGTCCATTTATGTTTGGTAAAAGGAAGGAACTGCTTTGAAAAATTTCACAGAAAATAATAATTATATATGAGGCATTCCATGCCAAATCGGACACTTTCCGACCTCACCCCCTTCGATTTTTTTTTAAATTTTATATGTTTTTAAGGTTGATCAAAAACGCGTTCATGAATTTTTTCAGATTTTTTTGACGGTCCGTTTTGGAAATATGAATTTTCTAAAAATTTGGGCTCTTTTTTTTCAGATGCTCATAACTTTATTAAAAATGCACCAATTGGATCGTTCTTTTTTTTCAAAATTTGTGTTTTTGAATGATCTTTCAAGAAAAAAATATGATTTTAACAAAAAAAAAATTGTTTATTGTTTATTTTTAATTTAAAGCACAAAATATTTTTGTATTTATTGATATACTTAGCGACCGTTGAAATTAATGTAGGTATGTGTGTCTTCGGCCACTGTACGGTCATGTACGACGGACAAGTTTTCAAAACAAATCTATGTTTTCTCCGACGTTTCGTTCCCAATCCGGAACCTCTTCAAGGAGAGAAAAATAATGCCTGTAAACGTGTTTAAAATTAGAAATGAATCGTCACCATTTAAATTACAACCAAATAAGTATATCAATATGTATCAATTTAGATTTCAATACAATAATCATGTTGATATTTAAGAATTTTGGTAATACATATTAAATTAGCGATCAAGATACTCACTATCATCAAACCGTGTCCTCCGTCTATTGGTTTTAACTATTATGTCAGTGATAAGTATTAAACAGTGCTATGAGAATTTATAAACAAGAACAGTGCGGAAATAATAATCGATATTAAAACGTGCTCAGTTACGTCCTTTAACTTGTACTTGCACATGGTTGAAGGTGTGTGCTCAGTTTCCGACTAACTGGGTGAGGTGTAAAGGAGCTATTAGTGGACCTATATTATCTCATCCCTACTCTTTGCTCCCAAACAAGTAAGGAGTCTATTGGTGTCCTGTCTATGACGTTGTCAGTCCTGTTAGCCAATCACAATATGTCATGGTGCTCATGTCATGACCTATTTGAAATACAAGTCAAAGTGAAACTGAGTATGAAACTGTTGAAACATATATTATGTGTGAACTATAATGACCAGGAAGACCAAAATTTTTTTTAATTGATAGAAGGAACAGAATAGGAAAAAACTATTGATGATATGTAAGTGTGTTGAGGAAATTGGATAAAGTAGGAAACCGGTGGTAACTGTTAACAAAAATACTGTACGTAAAGCCTGCCAAAATTAAACCTTCAACTATGGATAGGAACGGTTTGTTTCCAAACTCCTTGGAACACTCCCCCGTCCATCCAAAGGAGGCCAATAATAAGATCGCATTTGCGTTAATGAGATCTGTAATTTAAACCAGAATGACCCCGGAAAGCCACTATGACCGCGGCACTTTACACCGAGGGTCAATCTGGAAATGACTACCTTCATGCAAGTAGTCATTCTTCGTGCGCCATAAGGCAATCACGGTAAATCAAATGATGACTCTAAGTTAAATCAAAAACAAAAGGAAAGATGAATGAAATATGAGATGTTGGATAAAGTCAAAAAAGAGAAAAAGAAACGGCCAAAGGCAAACAAAAGAGGAACCACTAGGTATTTGATTTTATAAAGAACCCTCCAAGATGTCATTACAAGAATTCAACGCACCTTTCAATGTACACACATGCTAATAACACCAGTGGTAATCACACAATATCAGACCTATAAATAGCTGTAAAAATAATCTTAAACAATAGTTTCAGGAAAACAAGCCAAAAAGAAAAAGAAGAGACCAATCATCAGTCATAATCCCGTAGTTGTAATGGGTGCATCTCTGTTTATTCAAACAGATGGATGTAATAATCATAGACGATTGGCTTTTCATACTTAAGATTTACGCTGGTACTGTGTCTAATTATCTCAATTGTTTCCTGAAATTTTCTAAGAGTTTGGTCTCCTTGTATATCTAGTATTTCTGCGTTATCAAAATCAAATAAGTGATCTTCATCTATTATATGCCTTGTGAGGGCTGTGAACTGATTCGAGTTGCAGAATTTATTACGTTGGTGTTCTTTTAATCTAGTGTGGAGATGCCTGGCAGTTTGCCCAATGTAACATGCATTACAGTGTTTGCATGGGATCTTGTAGATAATATTGATTTTATGCATGTTGTCAATGGCATCCTTATTTGATGGTAATAAGGAGTGTAAGGTTACAACTACGGGATTATGACTGATGATTGGTCTCTTCTTTTTCTTTTTGGCTTGTTTTCCTGAAACTATTGTTTAAGATTATTTTTACAGCTATTTATAGGTCTGATATTGTGTGATTACCACTGGTGTTATTAGCATGTGTGTACATTGAAAGGTGCGTTGAATTCTTGTAATGACATCTTGGAGGGTTCTTTATAAAATCAAATACCTAGTGGTTCCTCTTTTGTTTGCCTTTGGCCGTTTCTTTTTCTCTTTTTTGACTTTATCCAACATCTCATATTTCATTCATCTTTCCTTTTGTTTTTGATTTAACTTAGAGTCATCATTTGATTTACCGTGATTGCCTTATGGCGCACGAAGAATGACTACTTGCATGAAGGTAGTCATTTCCAGATTGACCCTCGGTGTAAAGTGCCGCGGTCATAGTGGCTTTCCGGGGTCATTCTGGTTTAAATTACAGATCTCATTAACGCTGTAGCCGACCTGTAAGCGCCGACTCCGGACGCTCCCAGAACGTTCGCCGCACGATACGCGAGCCTTCTCGAAGCGACCGAACAGGCACGTTCGAGAAGCCGAACGTTCCCGAAAAACCAATCAAATAAATACGCGGCCGTGATTGGCCGCGGCAGTCAGTCAGTCAGCCTTACGACAACAGAGCACGTGTACGCAACCCGCTAGACATCGGTAGCCTATCCGCAGGCGCAATACTATATATATATCGCGAGTGTATATATCTAAAACTTGTACGAGCGACTGTAATAAAGTGTATAATAACTACACCGGCCTATCGATCGCTGCAGCGTCCCATCGGACCCAAACCTATCATCCTCACTGGTGACCCCGACAGAAAAGGAACATGTCGCTGGAAGACACGGCCAAACCACTCGCACCGGAGGTTGCGAAGGTAAGCATCAAGGCACCACCTTTCTGGAAACCTAAACCGGCTCTCTGGTTCGCGCAAATGGAAGCTCAGTTCAAGACCAATGGAATCACGGTGGACGAAACAAAGTACAATCATGTAATTCAAGCCATCGAGACCGAAATCTTGGTCGAAGTCAGCGACATCGTAACCGCACCGCCAAGCCCAGACAAGTACGAGGCCATAAAAACTCGCCTCATCGCGACATTCGAGGACAGCGAAGAAAAGAGACTCCGAACACTCCTCAACGAACTCGAACTAGGCGACCGGAAACCATCGCAACTTCTAAGACAGATGCGGGATCTGGCAGCAGGAAAAGTTACGGACAACGTCCTCAAAACCGTCTGGCTACAACGACTGCCCTCCCAAGCACAAGCGATCTTAGCAACAAGCGAAGATACATTAGACAAGCTAGCACAGATGGCCGACAGGGTAACAGAAATTTGTGCACCGGCAGTCTGCAACATCGCCACCGAAACACCTGCCCGCACTGCAGATTTGCAAACACAGATTGCCGAACTGACAGCACAAATGCAACAATTCCGCACCGAACTGGACGCAGCCCGGCGACATCGCCCAAGCTACCGAGATTACGGCAGGCGAGATCGCAGCCGCAGCCAAGGCCGCCGACGAAACCGCGCACCCACCCCAGCCAGGGAGCGCAATACGAGCCCTTGTTGGTATCACAAGAAGTTCGGCGACAAAGCAAGAAAGTGCGAGCCACCCTGCTCGCATCCCAGCGCATCTCAACCGGGAAACTAGATACCCGGGTATTGGCGGCGACACATATCCGGGACCATCCAACGCGTCGCCTTTTCATCCGCGACCCGGCTACAGGCAACAATTTCCTTATCGACACCGGAGCGGATGTATCAGTCATTCCAGCACGCAGAGAGGACAAACGGCACCGCGCAAGACTCACACTGTACGCAGCGAACGGCACGCCAATCCCGACCTATGGACACAGACTTCTCCAGGTCGAACTGGGACTTAGACGAAGTTTCCGATGGCTGTTCATCATTGCAGGCACACAGAAAGCGATCATCGGCGCGGACTTCCTCGTCCACCACGACCTCACCGTGGACCTGCGACGAAAATGCTTACGAGACGGCGCAACCGGCCTGACCACACTCGGCAAAGTATGCGTGGATCAAACACCACGAATTTCGGTCATTCGCGCGGGAAACCCATTCCAAGAGCTACTCAGGAAGCATCCAGCGCTCACCCGGACCACGATCCTGCCCCCCAAGGTACATCACAGCATCGAACACCACATCGACACCAAAGGACCTCCGATCGCCGCACGTCCAAGACGATTACCACCTGATAAGCTCAAGGCCGCAAAAGAGGAATTCCAGTTCATGATGGAACAAGGGCTGTGCCGTCCTTCCAACAGCCCCTGGGCAAGCCCACTACACCTGGTGATGAAAAAGACGGGCGACTGGAGGCCATGCGGGGACTACCGAGCACTCAACGCAGTCACAATACCCGACCAATATCCAGTACCACACCTCCAAGACTGCACGTATCTCTTGCACGGCGCAACTGTATTTTCCACGATAGACTTGGTCAGGGCCTACCAACAGATCCCCGTAAAAGAGGCGGACATCCCCAAGACAGCAATTACCACTCCTTTCGGCCTATTTGAATTTCCTTTTATGACCTTCGGATTGCGCAATGCAGCACAAACCTTTCAGAGGTTCATGAACGAAGTCACCGCTGGACTGGACTTCTGCTTCGTCTATATCGACGACGTCCTCATTGCATCAAAAACTCGGGACGAACATTTACAACACCTAGAAATTCTATTCCAACGATTGGAGCAATATGGCCTGGCCATTAATCCGTCAAAATGCACCTTCGCCGCGGAGGCAGTGACCTTCCTCGGACACACAATACACAGCACCGGTCTAAGCCCGCAACCCGAGAAGGTTAAAGCTATCACGGATTACCCCAAGCCCCACAACGTCAAAGAATTACGGCGATTTCTGGGCATGGTAAATTTTTACAATAGATTCCTGCCGCACGCAGCAAGAACCCAGGCCCCGCTCCAAACACTAATTGCTGGCCACAAGAGAAACTCGCAAGCGAAAATTGAATGGAGCCAGACGCTGGACGAGGCATTCAACAGGCTAAAACAGGACCTAGCCAACGCAGCACTCCTTGCCTTTCCACACGCGCAAGCTGAACTCAGCCTACAGGCAGACGCTTCGGACACAGCCATCGGAGCTGTCCTGCAACAAACGACAGGGAAGACTACCCAACCATTGGGATTTTTCTCCCGACGCCTCAGTTCGACACAAGAGAAATATTCGACATACGACCGCGAGCTACTAGCAATCTACGAAGCCATCAAGCACTTCAGGCACATGTTGGAAGGAAGAAAGTTCATAATATTCACCGACCACAAACCCCTGACTTACGCCTTCCAACAAAAACTGGACAAGGCAACCCCACGACAAGTGCGCCAACTGTCCTATATCTCCGAATTCTCAGTCGACATCCGACACATATCCGGCAAGGATAACATCGTAGCTGACGCGCTTTCTCGTATCAACGACGTCGAACTCCCAACGTTAATACCATACACCGAACTGGCGGAAAGACAGCAAGACGAAGACCTCACGAGGCTCTTAAACGCCAAAACCGTGAAGATGGTTCGCATCAACGCCCCAGACTCGAAGGCCAAAATCTACTGCGACGTTTCAACGGGGTACATCCGGCCATACATCCCCGTGACTCTCCGAGAACAAATATTCCACCAATGGCACAACCTGTCACACCCCGGAATCAAGGCAACTGCCGACATGATCGCCAAGAAAGTGATTTGGCCTGGAATGCGAAGGGATTTACGAGAATGGACTCGAAACTGCCAACAGTGCCAACGTGCAAAAATAACACGGCATACCAAAGCACCCTTAGCAGAATTTCCCGTACCAAGTCAGCGTTTCCGCCACATACACGTCGACATCGTGGGACCCCTCCCATTATGCCAAAATTACAAATATCTCCTGACAATAATCGACCGTTTCTCCAGATGGGTAGAGGCAATCCCACTCGAGAACCAACAGGCAGACACCGTGGCCAAGGCTCTTCTGAACGGTTGGATCGCTCGTTTTGGAACTCCGCAACGAATCACCACCGATCAAGGAAGGCAATTCGAGAGCAACCTTTTCGCAGCCTTCCGCCAAATGTTCGGAATCGAAGCCGCCACGACCACCAGTTACCACCCCCAGGCCAACGGGCTAATCGAGCGTCAGCACCGAACGCTCAAAGCCGCTCTCACCTGCCACTTGCAACACAATCGCAATTGGGTGGACGCTCTTCCCCTCGTCTTACTTGGTCTAAGGACCGCCATCAAGGACGACCTAGGCTCTTCGCCAGCACAGTTATTATACGGCGAAGGCCTCCGGCTGCCCGGCGAATTCTTCACCGAAACAACACCGATCGGCGCACCAGAATTCCTAGCCAAGCTGCAACAGCACATGCAGCACATACGCCCTACACCAACGGCAAGGCACGGAACCACAAACACGTTCGTCCACCCCGAACTGCAGAAGTGTTCCCACGTCTTTATCAGGCACGACGCCCCGCGTACTCCTCTGCAACCGCAGTACGACGGACCCTTCAGAGTACTTAAAAGAGGCGCCAAGCATTTCAACATCGAGACCAAAGGAAAGAGCAAGAAAATATCCATAGACCGACTAAAACCGGCCTTCCTAGCAAGGACTTCGGAGGACAAACCAGCAACTCCACCAGCGGCAGAACACCAGCAGCCAACTCGCTCAGGGAGACTCGTCAAACGTCCAGAACGACTTCAAGTACACTTTGTTCTAGGGGGGGAGTGTGTAGCCGACCTGTAAGCGCCGACTCCGGACGCTCCCAGAACGTTCGCCGCACGATACGCGAGCCTTCTCGAAGCGACCGAACAGGCACGTTCGAGAAGCCGAACGTTCCCGAAAAACCAATCAAATAAATACGCGGCCGTGATTGGCCGCGGCAGTCAGTCAGTCAGCCTTACGACAACAGAGCACGTGTACGCAACCCGCTAGACATCGGTAGCCTATCCGCAGGCGCAATACTATATATATATCGCGAGTGTATATATCTAAAACTTGTACGAGCGACTGTAATAAAGTGTATAATAACTACACCGGCCTATCGATCGCTGCAGCGTCCCATCGGACCCAAACCTATCATCCTCAACGCAAATGCGATCTTATTATTGTCCTCCTTTGGATGGACGGGGGAGTGTTCCAAGGAGTTTGGAAACAAACCGTTCCTATCCATAGTTGAAGGTTTAATTTTGGCAGGCTTTACGTACAGTATTTTTGTTAACAGTTACCACCGGTTTCCTACTTTATCCAATTTCCTCAACACACTTACATATCATCAATAGTTTTTTCCTATTCTGTTCCTTCTATCAATTAAAAAAAATTTTGGTCTTCCTGGTCATTATAGTTCACACATAATATATGTTTCAACAGTTTCATACTCAGTTTCACTTTGACTTGTATTTCAAATAGGTCATGACATGAGCACCATGACATATTGTGATTGGCTAACAGGACTGACAACGTCATAGACAGGACACCAATAGACTCCTTACTTGTTTGGGAGCAAAGAGTAGGGATGAGATAATATAGGTCCACTAATAGCTCCTTTACACCTCACCCAGTTAGTCGGAAACTGAGCACACACCTTCAACCATGTGCAAGTACAAGTTAAAGGACGTAACTGAGCACGTTTTAATATCGATTATTATTTCCGCACTGTTCTTGTTTATAAATTCTCATAGCACTGTTTAATACTTATCACTGACATAATAGTTAAAACCAATAGACGGAGGACACGGTTTGATGATAGTGAGTATCTTGATCGCTAATTTAATATGTATTACCAAAATTCTTAAATATCAACATGATTATTGTATTGAAATCTAAATTGATACATATTGATATACTTATTTGGTTGTAATTTAAATGGTGACGATTCATTTCTAATTTTAAACACGTTTACAGGCATTATTTTTCTCTCCTTGAAGAGGTTCCGGATTGGGAACGAAACGTCGGAGAAAACATAGATTTGTTTTGAAAACTTGTCCGTCGTACATGACCGTACAGTGGCCGAAGACACACATACCTACAAAATATTTTTTATCTCAAAACACGCCCCGATCGATTTTTTTGAAAAAATTCTCAAAGAAGCTTGGATGGATATAAGAACTTTTAAAAATTGTCCGATCGTGGGCAAACTCCTCGTTTTATTTTTTTTTTTCTTTATTTGAAAATATTTGTTCTATCAGGTCGTACGTTCCGTTTCAATGAAAAATGTTTTTTATCTCAAAACACGCCCCGATCGATTTTTTTTTTAAAATTCTCAGAGAAGCTTGGATGGATATAAGAATTTTGAAAAATTAAATTTGGCACATAGCTTACATTAGAGATAAGCTTTGGTTCTGACTGACCTAATATATTAACTTTTACATTGCCTGAGCCTGTTGTATATAATTTATTATTATCTGCAATGGTTATCTCCCTCTGTAACTTTTCTTCATAGTTTTCCAACCAATCTTTATGATTCGTCATATGATCCGTCGCCCCATGAGTCGAGTGTGCGAGGTGTGCTCAACAATAAAGTATTATTATATCCGAGGTATAACTCTCAATCAAGTTATTTCACCTGGCCACCGCCAAACGGGACTGACTAAAAAATCAACAGCAATCATTTGATTAGTACATAAATAACCAAGTTTAATAACATTCGACTCGATCGCTTCGCGTACAAAATGATTTTTTATGTCAATATGCTTAGTGCGATTATATGGCATTTGACTGTGTGCCCACGCTTGCGCAGATTGATTATCGTTATATAAACTGATGCGCATTTTTTGCCGACTATTTCGTATACTAAGTTGCGCAAATATTTGGCTTCTTTACAGGCTTCTGATAACGCAATATACTCGGATTCGCTGGTCGATATCGCCACAAGAGTTTGTTTTTTACTCTCCCAAGTAATTGCACCATTACCCATTATGAATGTAAAACCAGTACACGATTTGCGATCTTCTTCATCTCCTGCGAAGTCTGCATCCGCGTATCCTTTTATATTGAGATCAGTTTTTTCATATTTAAGGCTAACATCGATCGTTCCTTTTAAGTATCTTAGTACGCTCATCTCCTGCGAAGTCTGCATCCGCGTATCCTTTTATATTGAGATCAGTTTTTTCATATTTAAGGCTAACATCGATCGTTCCTTTTAAGTATCTTAGTACGCGTTTCGCAGCTTCCCAATGTTCCTCTTCATGACAATTATTAAACCTACTAAGAAAACTTACAATATAAGCAATATCTGGTCTTGTGCATACTGCCAAGTAATTTAGGCTTCCAATGAGTTGTTGATAGGGACGATTGTCACAATGTCGCCCTTGACTCAATTTGGTTCCCACTGCGCATGGCGTTGCGACTGGCTTGCAATCACTCATCTTATAATCTGATAGTAATTTTTCAATATAGCTTTTCTGGTCTAAGTAGATTTTCTTCTTTTCTCGACGAATCCTAATGCCCAGAATATTGGTGGCTTCACCTAAGTCTTTTAAATTAAAATTAGACATTAATTCCTTTTTCAATTTACATTTTTCTTGTTCATTGTTACACAATACCAGAATGTCGTCTACATATATCGCTATTATTACTCTTACATTTCCTTTATTCCTAGTATATACACAAGGTGTCGACTTACAAGGCTTGAAATTTAAATCTCTTAATATTAAATCAATTTTTTTATACCATGCATTTGACGCTTGTTTTAACCCATACACAGCTTTCTTCAAACGACAAACTTTATTCTCTTTTGTGACGAAATGTTCTGGTTGATCCATATAAACGCTTTCTCTTAATTCGCTATTCAAAAAAGCAGTCGTTACATCCAAGTGATCTATACTCATATCTAATTGTACAGCCAATGAAATTAAAAAACGGATAACTGAATATCTGACAACTGGAGAAAATGTTTCAAAAAAATCTACACCTGGCTTTTGTGAACAGCCCTTTGCGACTAATCTTGCTTTGTATTTTGTAATGTTACCGTCGCAATCTGTTTTCCTTTTAAATACCCATTTATTTTTAATAGTTTTCTTACCTGGTGGCAAATCAACATATTCCCATACCTCATTTTTTATCAATGAATCAAATTCTTGTTTCATGGCTTGTTCCCATTGAGTTTTTTCAGTACCTGATAGCGCTTCTTCAATAGTTTTTGGCTCGTCCGAATTACACAAGAAAGCCTGATGTCTTATCATATCCGGAAACACCCTGGACTTTCTTTCTCTTTCGGGATACCGTCTTGTTTCCTCTACAGGGCTCAAATACTCATCATCGTCATCGTCGTCGTTATCGTTATCGCTATCTTCATGGTGCATCTCTTCAACCTCAGTAAATTCATTTATGGATTCGTTAGCTTCGTGTTCTGTTTGCTCCGGAATCCACATTTTTTCAGTGACTTCTTTCTCACTTGTACATTCCTCTGTTTGCCGCACATATTCATGCTCGAGAAATATGACATCCTTAGCTTTTATTATAGTTCGAGGATTCTTGGGATCCACCAATTTATATCCCTTAGTGCTTGGGGAATATCCAACAAAGATGTATTCTTTACTCTTTGAGTCTAATTTTTGCCTTTGCATTTTGGGTATGTGAACAAAGGCTCTGCATCCAAATATCTTCAAGTGGCTCAAATTCGGTCTATTTTTCGTCCAAACCTCTACGGGCGTTCTACCCATTACTGCCTTAGTAGGCGAGCGATTCTTCAAGTATATTGCCGTACCTACAGCGTATTCCCAGAATTTTCTGTCCAGTTTTGCATCCTCCAACATGCAACGTGCCTTTTCAATAATCGTTCTGTTTGCACGCTCGACTACTCCATTTTGTTGGGGGGTATATGGTACGGTTGTCTGGTGGTGGATTCCATGTTTCTTTAAAAAAGTTTCCATCTCAGTATTCACAAACTCAGTTCCATTGTCTGTTCTGAGCCTTTTAATTTTACATCCCATTTGATTTTCGACTAATGCCTTGAACTGAGGGAAGATGGATTTAACTTCGGATTTACATCTTAAAAAATATCCAAAGGTCATACGACTATAATCATCAATTAACAAAAAAACATACAGGGCACCATTCCAACTTGGTGTGCTCATAGGACCACATAAATCTGCATGTATCAATTCTAATGGAGCTTTGGCTCTATAACTTGACCCTTTTGTAAATGGTAGTTTGGACTGTTTACCTTTAATGCAGCTTATACAAGGTTTTTTACCAACTAGAGTGTATTTTATTCCCGATGCCATTCCTTTTTGTAAGAGAGACATGGATCTATCATTTAAATGACCCAATCGTTTGTGCCAGAGTTCTTGGAGGTCTGCATCTTTACTCGCAATATGAGCCGTCATCGGCGCTGTATCGAGTTTATAAACTCCTTCAATATTTTTACCAGTTGCAACATGCTTTCCATATGCCTTGTAATCATTTGCCAGATACATTTTACATTCTTTGTCATCAAAAACTGCTACTAATCCTTTTGATGTCAATGCATTAACTGATAATAGGTTTGTAGTTAAATTTGGCACATAGCTTACATTAGAGATAAGCTTTGGTTCTGACTGACCTAATATATTAACTTTTACATTGCCTGAGCCTGTTGTATATAATTTATTATTATCTGCAATAGTTATCTCCCTCTGTAACTTTTCTTCATAGTTTTCCAACCAATCTTTATGATTCGTCATATGATCCGTCGCCCCTGAGTCGATATACCAACCTTTATTGTTAATTTTCGTGGTCAAAGCAGTTAATAAATTCCACTGCTTGTCCTTTTGATTTTTCGACTGCCTTGCGTCCTTGTTTTCCGTAGAATAACCCTTATTTCCGAACGTCGGTCGATTCCTTTTGCAGTCGGGTTTTTTGTGACCTGCCTCACCGCAACCATAGCATCGTACTGGCCGTTGATATCTTCTATTACCGAATTTTTTATCCATTTTAACCACAAAAGCTCCCTCTGACGATTTATCTTCTACTTGCTTTTTAATTTATTCTTGGAGAAGTTTATTTTTTACCATATCGCTGGTTATATCTGCACCTGAACTCTCTAATGCCATTACCATGGGTTTGTATTCAGGAGGCAATCCAGCTAGTATAATCACTCCAACCAATTTATCATCTAGAGGGCTACCAATATCTATTAATTTTTGTGCGAGTGTCAACGCTTCCGATACGTATTCGTCCATACTGTTAAAGTCGGAATATTCGATTTTTAAAAGTGCTTTCATTAAGCCTAGCATTCTGCACAATCCTTTGTCCTCATATGCCTTGGATGAGCTGTTCCAAGCCTCATTTGCGGTTTTGGCATTTAGCAAATGCACATGACAATGGGATTTCACATTTAAACAAATTGTGGCAAGTGCTGTTTGATCTCTTCTGACGTCACTAGTACTCCGGGTTGCTGTCGATACACAGTCCCATAGATCCATACCGATGAGCGTCATCTTCATCACAAATTTCCACGACGAATAATTTGCCATACCGTCTAATTTTGGCTCAATTATTGGTATATTTCCTGCGTTTGTTATAGTATTATTGCTCGGCACGGACTGATTTACAGCCGTAGATGTTCTCGTCTCATCCGTGGGCATTTTGATAATTTAATAATTTGTGTAAATATATATGTATATATAATTTAGTTAACAAATATTATATATAGATAAACTGAGTTTCACTTGCCTCAATATCCTTTTATCCTTGATATCGCAGACACGTGCTTCTGCCACGTGCTCGACTAATTAGGTTATTTTATATTATATCTTTTTATAATTTCGTATTTCACCTGTCATATTATCTGGGCCCATAACCTCATATATATATATGAGGCATTCCATGCCAAATCGGACACTTTCGGACCTCACCCCCTTCGATTTTTTTTTTAATTTTTTATGTTTTTAAGACAGATGAAATACGCGTTCAAGAATTTTTTCAGATTTTTTTGACCATCCGTTTCGAAAATATGAATTTTCTTAAAATTCGGGCTCATTTTTTTCAAATGCTCATAACTTTGCGAAATATGGACCAATTTGATCGTTCTTTTTTTCAAAATTTGTGTTTTTGAATGCTCTTTCAAGAAAAAAATATGATTTTAACAAAAAAAAAATGTTTCATTGTTTATTTTTCATTTAAAGCACAAAATATTTTTTATCTCAAAACACGCCCCGAACGATTTTTTTGAAAAAATTCTCAAAAACACTTCGATGGATATAGTATATATCTTTATTTGTTTTCCCTCGGGATTAACAAACTCCTTCCAACTCTCTACATAAAATCTTATCCTACTTAAACCTAGAAACCCTCCTAATTCTACCCTTTACCTAACCTACTACGCCCGCTCGTCCTCTCTCCCGCTCGCACATTCGCTCGCTCGCCTCTCACCCCCCGCTCGCTCCCCCGCTCGCACGCTCTGTCTCCCGCTCGCACGCTCTCTCCCCGGCTCGCACGCTCTCCCCCCCGCTCGCACGCTCCATCTCCCGCTCGCACGCTCCATCTCCCGCTCGCACGCTCTCTCCCCCGCTCGCACGCTCACTCCCCCGCTCGCATGCTCTCTCTCCCGCTCGCACGCTCTCTCTCCCGTTCGCACGCTCACTCCCCCGCACGCACGCTCCCTCTCCCGCTCGCACGCTCTCTCTCCCGCTCGCACGCTCGCTTTCCCGCCCGTACACCCTCTCTCCCGCTCGCACGCTCGCTCTCTCTCCCGCTCGCACGCTCGCTCTCCCGCCCGCACACCCTCTCTCCCGCTCGCACGCTCGCTCTCGGACTTCCGTTTCCGCTTTCTCTCCCTCACTCACTCTCTCCTCTCTATCCCATTCAAACACTCATTCCTCCATTCCCTCCTCTCTCCCCCCGCTCCCACCCCTCCTGCCCCGCCCTTCTCTGCTCCCCTCCCCCCCACCCACTCCTCCCTCGCCTCATCCCAGAACCTCACCTTCCCATCCACCCACATTTTCAAATAACCCACTCTCACCTGATTCCCCTTCTCTCTCTCCTTATCCGCCTCTCTCTCCACTCTCCACCTCGCCTTTCTCTCCTCTCCTGTCATATCATCCTCCACCCTCTCCTTTCTCCCCCTCAGCTTTCTCTTCGCATCCATAATCTTCCTCTTCATTTCCCTTCCTGCCAACTTCACTACCACCATCCCCCTTCCCTCCTTATCACCCCTCCCCACCCTCCTCATCTCCCTTATCCCTCCCCTCTCTACCCCCATAACTTCCCATAACTCCCTTACCTCCTTCTCCAACTCCCCCTCTCCTCCCTCCACCCTTATTCCCTTAATTAACACATTCTCTCTTCGTCTCGCCCTTTCCGCCCTGTCCACCTTCAACTCCACCTGTCTCCATCTAATTTCCCTCTCCCTCTTTCCCTCCAGTCCCTCCCCCCCACTGCTTTCTCCCTTTTTTAATCTCTCCTCTAACTTCCTCCTCTCTCCTCTCTCTTCCTCCATCTGCTTCTCCACTTTTTCCAGTCTTTCCATTACACTCGCCCTCCATTTTCCCTCCTCCTCCCACCTCTTCTGTCTCCTCTCTCCAGCTCTTCTCCCTTCTCTTCTCCTCTTCCTTCCTTTCCTTCTCCCTCTCCCTCTTCCCCTCCTCCCTCTCCTTCCTCCTCTCCTCCCTATCCCTCCTCCTCTCCTCCCTCACGTCCTCCAATTCCCTCAACCATCTCCTTCCAAACTCCTCCAGCATACTCACCACCCCTGCGTCCCCCACCGGCTTTTCGCCCCCTCCCGCCCCCTCTTCCGTCTCCCCCCTTGTTCCCACGCTTCGCTTTCTTCTCTTCCCTGCTAACCTGTCCCGACTACTCCCTTCACCGCCACTTCCCCTCCTCCCAAATTCCAACTTCGTCTGCCTCAGACCCGCTTCTGTCATTACCTCTCCCTTTCCTCTGTCACCTGCCGGGGCTTTCCCTCCTTCCCCCTTCTCCGCCTCGCACTCAATCCACCCTCTCTGCCTTCTCTCCTCCATCTCCTTCCTCCAGCTCTCCTCCCTTCTCTCTTCCTCCTTCCTCCAGCTCTCCTCCCTTCTCTCTTCATCCATCCTCCAGCTCTCCTTCCTTCCCTCTACCTCCCTCTCAACATCCTTCCTCATCTCCCCAATTCCTTGCGTCAACTGCTCCACGACCTCTTCCCACGTTCTTACTTGCCTTCTATCCACCTCCTGCTTCTCACCCTCCCTTCCCTCCCCACTCGCCCCTTCACTGCGCTTCCTTCCCTTGCCTGACAGCCTGTCTAGACTCCCTCCTTCCCCTCCACTCCCCCTTCTCCCAAATTCCAACTTCCTCTGCCTCATTCCTGTCTCTGCGCTCCCTTCTCCCCTTCCCCTCGCCCCTCCCATTGCCATCCCTATCTCACTTTTCCCAATATCACCTTCCATTCCTCTTCTTCCCTCCCTCAACCTTCCTTATCCCAGATCACTTTCTCGCCTCTCTACTTTCCACCGCACCCGCTAGATGCCTCTGCGATTCCTCTTTCCCTCTTCCTCTCGCCCATCTCACCTAGGTTCTCTGCCCTAACCTCTACACTAGCTCGCCTTTCCTATTTCTTTATTCCACCCACCCTCTCGCACCGAAACGCCCACTAACACTCCCTCACCCACTTCCTTATCCCCTCTACCCCGTGCACACTTTCTCTTCACTCTTTACTCACTCTTACTCTCTTCTTTCATACTTCTCCCTCTCACCTCACTCGCACCACATGCATTCCCCAGTCACCCGGAAACGGAAGCCCCACTTCGATGGATATAACAACTTAAAAAAATTGTCCGATCGTGGGCAAATTCCTCGTTCTATTTTTTTTCTTTATTGGAAAATATCTGTTCTATCAGGTCGTACGTTCCGTTTCAACGAAAAATATTTTTTATCTCAAAACACGCCCCGATCGATTTTTTTGAAAAAATTCTCAAAGAAGCTTGGATGGATATAAGAACTATAAAAAATTGTCCGATCGTGGGCAAACTCCTCGTTCTATTTTTTCTCTTTATTTGAAAATATCTCTCCTGTCGAGTCGTACGTTCCGTTTTAACGAAAAATATTTTTGATATCAAAACACGCCCCGATCGATTTTTTTGAAAAAATTCTCAAAGAAGCTATGATGGATATAAGAACTTTAAAAAATGGTCCGATCGTGGGCAAACTTTTTGTTCTATTCTTTTTCTTTATTTGAAAATATCTGTTCTATCAGGTCGTACGTTCGTTTCAAGGAAAAATGTTTTTTATCTCAAAACACGCCCCGATCGATTTTTTTGAAAAAATTCTCGAAGAAGCTTGGATGGATATAAGAACTATAAAAAATTGTCCGAACGTGGGCAAACTCCTCGTTCTATTTTTTTTCTTTATTTGAAAATATCTGTTCTATCAGGTCGTACGTTCATTTCAATGAAAAATGTTTTTTATCTCAAAACACGCCCCGATCGATTTTTTTGAAAAAATTCTCAAAGAAGCTATGATGGATATAAGAATTTTTAAAAATTGTGCGATCGTGGGCAAAGTCTTCGTTCTATTTTCTTTCTTAATGCGATAATATCTATTCTGTCAAACCATCAAACCTGTCAAATATTTTCGTATGAAGAAAAAAAAGTAGAACGAGGAGTTTGCCCACGATCGGACATTTTTTAAAAGTTTCTATATCCATCCAAGCTTCTTTGAGAATTTTTTCAAAAAAATCGATCGGGGCGTGTTTTGAGATAAAAAACATTTTTCATTGAAATGAACGTACGACCTGATAGAACAGATATTTTAAAATAAATAAAAAATAAAACTCAAATAAACTTTGATGCATGTATGAACTAATAAAAATTTCCCATCGTGGGGAAACTCTCCGTTCTATTTTTTTTCTTTATTTGAAAATATCTGTTCTGTCACATCGTATGTTCCATTTCAATTTAACCACCAAAACGAACAGAATACGTGACAGAATAGATAGTTTCGAATAAAGAAAAAAAATAGAACGGGGAGTTTCCCCACGATGGGAAATTTTTTTTAGTTCTTACATGCATCAAAGTTTATGTGAGAATTTTTTCAAAACAATCGAAGGGAACATGTTTTGAGATAAAAAACATTTTCCGTTATAACGGAACATACGATTTGTTAGAATAGATATTTACGAAGAAAGAAAAAAAATGGAACGAAGAGTTTCCCCACGATCGGACAAATTTTTTACGTTCTTACATGCATCAAAGCTTCTTTGAGAATTTTATCAAAAAAATCGAAGGGGACATGTTTTGAGATACAAAACATTTTCCATTGAAATGGAATATACGATGTGACAGAATATATTTTTTCGAATAAAGAAAAAAAATAGAACGAAACGTTTCCCCACGATCGGACAAATTTTAAAAGTTCTTATATCCATCCAAGTATTTTTGAGAATTTTTTCAAAAAAATCGGACGGGGCATACATCTCGAGAAAAAACATTTTCCATTGAAACGGAACATACGATTTGATAGAATGGATATTTTCGAATAAAGAAAAAAAATAGAACGAAGAGTTTCCCCACGATGGGAAATTTTTTTTAGTTCTTACATGCATCAAAGTTTATTTGAGAATTTTTTCAAAAAAATCGAAGGGGACATGTTTTGAGATATAAAATATTTTGTGCTTTAAATAAAAATTAAACAATGAAATAAACTATTTCGATAAAAATCATATTTTTTTCTTGAAAGAGCATTCAAAAACACAAATTTTTAAAAAAAGAACGATCAAATTGGTCCATTTTTCGCAAACTTATGAGTATTTGAAAAAAATGAGCCCGAATTTTAAGAATATTCATATTTTCGAAACGGATGGTCAAAAAAATCTGAAAAAATTCATGAACGCGTATTTCATCAGTCTTAAAAACATAAAAAATTTTTTAAATAATCGAAGGGGGTGAGGTCCGAAAGTGTCCGATTTGGCATGGAATGCCTCATATAAAGGGTGTCCCAAAATTAACGCAAGATTTGAATTAA
Source organism: Anoplius nigerrimus (assembly GCA_914767735.1). Classification (NCBI taxonomy): domain Eukaryota; kingdom Metazoa; phylum Arthropoda; class Insecta; order Hymenoptera; family Pompilidae; genus Anoplius; species Anoplius nigerrimus. Next base: position 1,926,833 of record OU612081.1, read on the forward strand.
ATAGAAAATGCCGTTTTTAGTCTTTTAATAGTTATATTTTTATTGACTCATAAAGTACATAGGATAGGGTTATGTATGGAATAGCCGCCACGGGCCAGAAAGGTACGTCCTGCTGGTATGGGCCTGACGACCCCAGCGTACCCGAGTTGGAAGACGATATTAGCGCATCGTCTTCACACAAACCGTAGCTTAATCAGCTCTGGCAGTGACCGGTGTGTGCGCCACATCGGTAGCTGGAGTTGTGTAGGCGGTGATCCGGAGGAAGCGACGGATCGCGAGGCTGTTTCGCCTCTATAAAAAAGGACAGTTCTGCGGAAGACTATAAACCGCCGCCACGGGCCAGAAAGGTACGTCCTGCTGGTATGGGCCTGACGACCCTAGCGTACCCGAGTTGGAAGACGATATTAGCGCATCGTCTTCACACAAACCGTAGCTTAATCAGCTCTGGCAGTGACCGGTGTGTGCGCCATATCGGTAGCTGGATTTGTGTAGGCGGTGATCCGGAGGAAGCGACGGATCGCGAGGTTGCTTCGCCTCTATAAAAAGGACAGTTGTGCGGAAGACTATAAACCGCCGCCACGGTGCCAGGAAGGTACGTCCTGCTGGTATGGGAACTGACGATCCCGGCGTACCTGAGTTGGAAGCCGATATTAGCGCATCGCCTTCACTAAAACCGAAGCCTGACCAGCTGTGACGATGAACGATCTGTGCGCCATTTCGCGAGTTGCAGCTGCAATGGGCGGTGGTCTGGTGGATGCATCGACCGCGAGGCTGCTTCGCCTCTATAAAAAAGGACAGTTCTGCGGAAGACTATAAACCGCCGCCACGGGCCAGAAAGGTACGTCCTGCTGGTATGGGCCTGACGACCCTAGCGTACCCGAGTTGGAAGACGATATTAGCGCATCGTCTTCACACAAACCGTAGCTTAATCAGCTCTGGCAGTGACCGGTGTGTGCGCCATATCGGTAGCTGGAGTTGTGTAGGCGGTGATCCGGAGGAAGCGACGGATCGCGAGGTTGCTTCGCCTCTATAAAAAGGACAGTTGTGCGGAAGACTATAAACCGCCGCCACGGTGCCAGAAAGGTACGTCCTGCTGGTATGGGAACTGACGATCCCGGCGTACCGGAGTTGGAAGCCGATATTAGCGCATCGACTTCACGAAAACCGAAGCCTGACCAGCTGTGACGATGAACGATCTGTGCGCCATTTCGCGAGTTGCAGCTGCAATGGGCGGTGGTCTGGTGGATGCATCGACCGCGAGGCTGCTGCCTCTATAAACTGGAAAGTTTTGCGGAGACTATAAGCCGCCTCGCAAAGTAATGTCGCGTAGTGTCCGCGTGCACTGCCGGCATTGCGGAGGGAGAGCTTGGGAATCCGATCGGATTGCAAGACGATGCTTCGCATTATCGCGCAAGACGTGAGGACGGGCCCAGCCGTCGGAGAAGTCGGAGGCTGTGTGCGGGTTTTTAAAAGACGTCCCATCCTCCTAACCACAGACCTGTCTCAAGGAGGAGACGGTGCCTGCGGACCACGGCTGGCTGTGCGGTGGCGACTCTAGCCTGACCGCCTTGTGCGGGAAGGTTACTCGGATTCCGTATCGGCTGGGTGGCGAGCTTGTATCCGTTGGCGCTCCATACTATCGTCGGGAGGGAGTATAATCGGGGGAGGGGTGACGCGATGAGGCCTTCTTCGGCCACTTGCTCGCGACTTCTTCGACCAGTCTATCTTCCAAAGGTAACTCCGTGCCTCTCTGACGGAATCTTTCTCTCTTCTACTCTGGCAGGTCGGCCTGGAAACGTCCATGATCTCTCTCCGGAGAGCATGTTCGAGAGAAGGGATCTGCAGACCAAAACCGGAGGACTTATAGGTATCCTTCCCAACCATTGGCAATAGAGTCACTCCTAATTCCTTCGGCAGTAGATTACTCTCTCTTTGGCGAAGATGTACCGGCATCGACGCAACGGGGGGAGGGTTAGCTTTGAACATGGGTAAAACTCACTCGGGAGGGGGGCAAGATCCGGATGTAGCCGGCTCTAGGGCGGGGAGTAGTATCGCTAGGGAGTTGAACTAGGGCACACAGCTGATGATGGCCAACCGACGGTCCAGGTTAAAGGGCGGGGGTGAGGGGGGTAGCGGGCTGGTACCGCAGCCCCGGAGGGAGTGCCGCTACGTCATAAACCCCAATTTAGCTGTGGGCAAGGCGGGCCCTAAAAGGGCTAGGTAGGGACCCAAACGGCACATTCCCATCGTCCGGGGCAAACCCTCTAGTAAGTGTAAGCGCGACGATGCCCGGGCTTTTGAGTCGATAGCGCACCGAACGAGCGGTCATACACGCACTAGGCAACCTCCCGTCACACCGCAGCCCCGAAGGGAAGTATCTCCTCCTGCCTTAGCGGTACTAGTTCCGCGAGTGGGAGGAGGTAGTGGTGGCGAAGCAGAAGGGAAGATATGTTCCGAGTTGCCGACAAGGGGCCGTCGCTGCCGTGGCGAAGGGGCAAAGGCCGTCAGCCCTGGGAGGAATACCCGACCATGTCTGTCGGGGTTTATACTACTACTACTACTACTATGTATGGAATAACACATCGGACAAATGGCCTCCACGGCTTTGCATGCACATGCGCACTCTTTTGTCGAAATTTTCCATGACCATTCTGCATAAATGTGGCTGAATTTCGTTGATGCAGCGTTGAATCTCCTCCTTTAATGCACGGGTGGTTGTGGGCTTGTTGACATAGACTTGTGATTTCAAATAACCCCATAAAAAGAAGTCTAATGGTGTTAAATCACACGATCTAGGAGGCCAATTTTGATCACCGAAACGAGAGAGTACACGACCTGGAAATGTCTCATGCAGTAATTGAATTGTTTCACGGGCTGTATGACATGTGGCACCGTCTTGTTGAAACCACATATTGGACACATCAATACCATCCAATTTTGGCAGAAAGAACTGTGTAATCATGTCGCGATATCGAGCACCAGTAACAGTCACTGCTTGACCAGCATCATTTTCAAAAACATATGGCCCAATTATGCCTCCAGCCCAAAATCCACACCATACAGTCACGCGTTGTGGGTGCATTTGTTTTTCGACAATCACATATGGGTTCTCCGAACCCCAAATGCGGCAAATTTGGCGATTGACAAAGCCATCAAGATGAAAATGTGCTTCATCGCTTAGGATGATTTTGCTCGAAAAATCAGGGTCCATTTGTTGATGTTCAATAATCCATTCAACGAACTCTCTTCTCTGTGCATGGTCATTAGGCTTCAATTGTTGTGTTAATTGAATTTTGTAAGCATGAAGACACAGATCTTTGGTGAGTATACGCTGTAGAGAGGTTCTTGAAATTTGCAATTCTTGCCCACGACGTCGAATTGAGGTTCCTGGATTGTCAGCAACACTCTCACGCACTGCTTCGATATTCACATTTGAACGGCTTGTTTTTGGACGACCAGTGTGTTTGGCGTCTCCAACGGATCCAGTCTCCATGAATTTTTCAATTAATCTCTTCACAGTTGACGAAGTTAAAACACTATTCCGACCATATTTTGTATGAAATTTTCGAACTGCAGCCGCCAAGCTTTCACTATTTTTGAAATATTCTTTAATAATGAAGACACGTTGTTCTATCGTGTAACGCTCCATTTTTAATAACCCTATACTGTTAGCTGTCAAATTGCTTTTTTTCAGGGTTGCCAACACTTCACTGCACAAATGGCGGCAAATTCAAATCTTGCGTTAATTTTGGGACACCCTTTATAACTACTTATTGAAAATAAATTATTTATAATACAGTAAGAAAATTTTTTTATACAAATATCACTCAAGATCTCCTATGCTACAAATTTTAAATTCGGACCATATGTCCATTAAAATGTACATTTAAAAATTATATATAAATGAGTAAATATTTTTGTAAAAAGTATATTGTTGCTTTCATTAACATGAATAAAGTTAATTTTAGTGTAAAATAATTTTTTCCTAAACGACAAAAAATTCGGGTCTGAAAGGGTTAAATATTTATCGGTATACGCATTGTGTCTAAGAACATTTCTTACTCAATACTATCTTAATCTTCTATTGTATCGCGAAAATTCATCTGAAAATTGTCGAAGAGAACGTTCCTATGCCCAAACACGTTCGACATCGTTTAGTTCTATTTCAAACCTCAGTACGATCATCATGTCAGGCAAATGTCAGGAATTTTCAGTGCAAGTGCGTTCGCAAGTTATTGCATTGTCCGAAGAAGGATATTCATTAAGGCAAATAGCCGCAAAAACAGGAATATCAAAATCTTCTGTGTGGAACATCACAGAAAAGTTCCAGAGAACCGGAAATTTAGCGATCCAGCAACGACCTGGTCGGCCAAGAATGACGACCGAAAGTGAGGATCGGTATATCCAAACGTTATCAAAAAGAAATAGACGCATGTGTGCACCAGAAATTGTTGCTGAGGTGAACGCAGACCGCGACGCACCGCTCTCCGTCACAACAGTAAAGCGGCGACTCCGTGAAGCGGGGTTGAAGGGCTGTGTTGCTGTAAAAAGACCTCTACTAAAGGTACGGAATAAGAAGAAAAGGTTGGCATGGGCTAAATCTCATGAAAATTGGTCACCAGACGATTGGCAAAAATTGTTTTGGACCGACGAAACCAAAATGGAGCTCTTCAGCAATAAGCGCCGTGTTTACGTTCGCCGGAAAGTTGGCGAACATTTAAATGACAATTGTGTAGTGCGAACTGTTAAACATGGTAGAGGTTCTATAATGGTTTGAGGATGTATGGGGGCCAATAGGCCTGGAAAATTAATAAAAATTGATGGCATACTGCGAAAAGAACAGTATTTGGATTTGTTAAGGGACCACGCTGTCCCATGCGGAACCCAGTTAATAGGACAAAATTTTGTGTTCATGCAAGATAACGATTCAAAACACACAGCAAAAGTGTGCATCCAATTCTTGCAACAAATGGAATCGACAAATGTTTTAAAAATCATGAAATGGCCACCGCAATCACCCGATTTAAACCCCATAGAAAAATGGTGGGATGAGCTCAAAAGAAGATGTAAAATGCAGCATATCTCATCGATAGGGCAATTGTGGATACAAGTTCAAATTATATGGGACAATATTTCAGAAGATGTGCTAAAAAAACTGACCGACCGTATGCCAAAGTTGGTAAAGGCTGTAATACGAAACCGCGGCGGCTACGTCGACGAGAGGAAACTTTAATAAAAAAAGTTTTTTTTTATTGTTTATGTATAGTTTTTTTAAATAAATATGTTCTTTAACCTATAAAATACACGCCAAGGAAATATTGAGTTCATTTCTTTAAAAAAAATCATGATATCTGGTTATATTTCCACAAAACCCAAGTGTCCACATACTTATGGCCGGTAGTATACGTCGGTATGGAGGTGAGCCCCAGCGCTTGCCGAACTTGCGCTAAGAGTTTGGCAAGCAGAGCTGCGGCGCACAACTCGAGCCGTGGTAGCGAGATCTGCTTCAGCGGGGCTACCTTGGACTTGGCTTGCACCAGGGACACGTGCGCTGTCTCAGCCTCCTCGGTTCGCACGTAGACGACAGCGCCGTAGGCCCTCTCTGAAGCATCTGCAAATCCGTGGATTTGTATGTTACCTCCATCGAAGATTCCGTGGAGCCACCGAGGAATACGCTGCTGCTCAATGGTGGGGAGTTCCTTCATGAGCCGATGCGAGACAGCTGACTCCTGGGCTTCCAAAGTCGCGTCCCACTGCAGTTGCTGCAGCCAGGTTGTCCGCAGAAGTATTTTGGCTTGAATGACCACTGGGGCTAACCAGCCGAGCGGGTCGAAGAGGCGAGCCACCTGCGAAAGTACTGAACGTTTCGTGGCCGTATCAGTTGGAGTTATGGTGACCCTGACGGTCAAGTTATCCTCCTCTCGTCGCCAACGCAACCCCAGGACTGAATTCTCTGTATGGGGCAGCTCTACACTGGTTGAGGGGGTCTGGCGGTGAGGCATGGGTACACCCTGAAGCAGCTCCGGGTGATTGGATGCCCACTTTCGTAGCGGAAAACCGCCCACCATGCAGAGAGCGGACAACTCCTTCTGTCTTTGGATTCCGGCTTCCAGCGTGGAAGCTGCAGACAGCACGTCGTGCCGCAAGGCTGCGGCTCCAGCAGGGAAGGGCCGCTCTTCCACCAACGCCAGTTGCTGGAGAACTCGGATGGTGAGGAAAGGAGCACACGCAGTCCTGACCGGCCTAGTTAAAATATATTAATTTTCTTGTTGCGTCCAACGCAAATCGCGCAAATCTACCACTTCCGGAGTTTAATTTAAAAATTTAATCCGAGATTTTTTCTCTATCTCAAAAGGGCCAATTCTTATTTCGTCTATTTTTTTCCTATTTAGTTTTTTGCCATTCATTACATCGACCAAATCACTTTGTTGAAGACCATGTTTTGTTCTGTTCGTATGGAATAAAGTTTTATTGTATTCGTGTGATTTGTTTGATCTGAGCAGTGCCATCTTTCGGTCTTGTTCTAGATTTTTAGAACAGTCGCTCATAATTTTAAGTTCTGGAGGTAGTTGGTCCGTGGACTCACCATTCATCAAGTATATGGGAGAGAATCCTGTTACAGTATGAACTGTTTTGTTGTATGCATTCACACATACTCCTGCGATTTTCGACCAAGCGTTCTTTTTATCGTCGTTATTGAGCATACATCTTATTCTGTCCACTAAAGTTTGATTAAGTCTGAATAAGAATTAGTTCATTGTTTTTCTCTCTAAAGTAATTGTTGAATTCATTTGAATTGATTATATAGCGGTTTTTGTCGCGAATTTTCCCGACTAGTAAAACCGAGCCTATACTCAATTAAAATAGTTTTTGCTGGATGCAGTGGAGCAACCTCAGTAGCGCCGCTTAAGGAACTATAAACTGGACAACACTGATGGCACAAAGAGAGTCACAGTTGTTCAGAAATATGAGTTGGAGAATGTTGGTGAAGCGCGAATGAGAGATGGCGAACACGACTAGCAACTGTTTATTTTAAATGGCAGAGTCAAGGACAGGCACACACTGAGACTTTACTATAAATAACAGTTTATTGCACAGCACGACACAGCACAGTAACAAAGCAACGTTCATGAACACAAAGCACACGCAAAATTACAGCAATTGACAGCAAATTCTAGCAAGTAGCAAAAGTTCAGCAAAAGTTCAGCAAAGCAAAAATACAAGAAGATCAGTACGCACTAAGCAATACCCAAAGCATCCTTGAGCCTGACCGCCAGCCCCTTATATAGCCTTTGACAGGGGGGAGGAACGGCCGCCTCTCCAAACAGAGATTTGAACGCGGCACCGTTGCCTCCAACGGCCGACCCGGCTAGTCTACAGGGTAAGTGAGGCGGAGGGGTGACGGCGTCCAACGCGGGCGCGCGCGTTTTCGCCGGGACTGCGCGCTAGTCCTCGCCACGCAGCGCAATCTGAATTTTGGGCGGCAGCGGCGAGCTCGTGAGCACGCGCGGAGGTGGCGCTGACGCGGTCTTCCAACATCCCGCCCGCCTCGTCGTGAGGCGACGAAACTATAAGCATGGTCCAAAGCAGCAAGCCCGCCGCCACCTGTACACCAATTCAAGGCACATCACGTGGTGATGCGCAGCCCATTTGTCCGTGAGCGAATTGAGCGTGATCGTAACCTCAGAAATTCAGAGACGATTAGGCCTGTGTGTACGTCACGTAGAGACGAAGCTGAACTGTGCAGGGAACGAACTGCAGCATCAACACGTGGAGCGTTATTCCCATGAACTACCCTAAAACAATAATAATAAAGAAAAACATGTAAGCACGGTCATATAGTAAAAGACTAGCACAAAACGCAAATGAACAGCCGTCGGCGTATCGCAAGACGCTTAGGCCGGTACTCCCTCCCCGAAGGTCTGTTTTTCTGACTCCGTCGTGCAAGGGAGCGGCACAAGCTTGGTGACTGGGCGGGGGAGCGTCCCGCTGGCAGTCTTAAGGTCCACCACGCGAACATCATTGTCAGCTCCCGGGTGGAGGTGTGTGATGCGGGCGAGTGGCCATTTGGTGAGAGGTGTGTTTTCACTGCGGACCAAACACAATTGCTCTGCGTGGACCGCTCCTGTGGTCTTCCACCATTTAGGACAGGGAGCCAGAGACGTAATGTATTCTTTCGACCATCGCTCCCACAAATGGTCCCTCATGCTCTGGAGCAGTCTGCACCGGGTCAGTCGGCTTGGTGGGAGGTCCAGAGTGGACGGCTCTGGAACGGCGTCAAGAGGTTCTCTAAGAAAATGTCCTGGCGTCAGAGCAGATAAATCAAAAGGGTCGTCGCTCCTTGCGCGGAGTGACCGAGAGTTGAGGCAGGTCTCCACCTCCGCCAAAAGGGTCGACATTTCCTCAAAGGTGAGCTTTGCTTCCCCTATGACGCGGCGCAGGTGATGCTTGGTGGATTTCACCGCTGCCTCCCAAAGCCCACCAAAATTTGGAGCCGCTGGCGGGTTGAATATCCAGCGCACTCCCTCGTCAGCAAGGCGCCCAGCAATACGACGAGCCTCAGGTCCAGCTCTGCGGAGGAGCTCTCGCAGCTAAGCGTCGGCTCCCACGAAGTTGCTCCCCTGGTCGCTTTGCAGAGTGGCGCATAGGCCTCGCCGAGAGATAAAGCGACGAAAGGCGGCTAGGAAGGCGGCCGCAGTGTAGTCGCAGGCGACCTCCAAATGAACTGCGTGTGTGCTGAAACAAATAAAAATTACAAGGAAGCCCTTGTAAGCCTTGTGCCCTCGTCCCTTCGTTGTGCGCAGCCAAAACGGTCCGGCGTAATCCATGCCGGAATGTAGAAAAGGACGACTTGGGGTAACCCGGGCAGCGGGTAGCGCGGCCATGGCAGGTTGTGGAGTGGCAGCTCTCCACCGGATACAAGAACTGCAATGGAGGATGGTCCTCTTAACAATTTGGCGACCTCGCAGCACCCAAAAGCGTTGGCGTATGGAGGCGAACGTCATCTGCACACCTCCGTGCAGCGTGCGGCGATGATGTGCCTCTACAATGAGGCGCGTCAGGTGACTGTCCGAGGGCAGGATTATGGGCGATTTCTCGTCGGCGTCGAGTAGGGCGTTCCTTAGGCGGCCACCGACACGTAGCACGCCGTGGTGACCGAGCGTGGGGGTGAGCGTGCGGAGAGCGCTGTTGTTTCGCACCGCCCGCCTTGCACAAATGTCCTTCCATTCCTGCGCAAAATGGATGCACTGGCACACCTTCACCCATTGCGTCAACGCGTGGTCGATCTCAGTCGCGTCCAACGCCCCTGCTGCCACTTGGGAAGTCTTGGCGGCTGTGCTGGAACTGGGCAGCCACCATCTTATCCAAGCGGTCAGCCGGAGCAGGCGGCTGAGGCTCGAGATGCTTGTTAGCTCCGGAGGCTCCAGTACGGGTGCAACGGTGGTCATGCGGACGGTGGGACGTTGGTCTGGGATGACATCATCCTTGAGAAGCGGCGCGTCGGAAGGCCACTGCGACTCGTGAAGCTGTAAGAAGGGTGGTCCACTCCATCACAACTCATGGTGCATTAACTCCCGCGGGGAGATGCCGCGTGATGCGCAATCAGCGGGGTTCACCCGCCCAGCAACATGACGCCAGCAAACGAGGTTGGAAGCCTTCTGGATTTCAGTCACCCGGTTGGCGACATACTTTGTCCACCGAGCCGGGTGACCCTAAATCCAAGCCAGTGTTACCGTGGAGTCAGATGATAGATATGTATGCGTGTCCAGGAGCCCCAATGTTGTCCAGATGTGCAGCGACAGGGTGGAAAGAAGCGATGCTGCACATAGCTCCAGTCTCGGAAGCGAAATCCTGCGCAAAGGTGCGACCTTTGTCTTCGCCTGGACCAGCGACACGTTTACGCGCCCTGCTACCACAATTCGGAGATACACCACGGCAGCGTACGCACGCTCCGAGGCATCTGCGAATCCGTGGACCTCCACTAGGTTCGTCTCTCCGAAGCCAACAAACCAACGGGGCACCCTTACGTCTTCTAGGCTGGGGAGTCCATCTGCCAGTTGTTGCCATACTGCTGCCTCCTCGTGTCCCAGTGGTTCATCCCAGTCACGCTGCTGCAGCCACGCATTCTGTACGATGAGTTTCGCTTGCACCACCACCGGGGCAAGCCATCCTAAGGGATCAAAGAGGCGTGCAACCTGTGAGAGCACCTACCTCTTGGTCGCAGCTCGTTCTGGCGATGGAGTCACTGCCACCGTCATGCTGTCGTCATCCGGGCACCAGCGTCGGCCTAAGACAGAATGTTCGGCAAACGGCAGATCGGCCAGATCATCACCTGCTTGACGGTGGGCGGCAGGAATCAGTGCGAGGATTGCCTTCTCGTTCGACGCCGACTTTCAAAGAGGAAAACCGCCCGCCATGCACAGCGCGGTTACCTCTCTTTGCGCGCGACGACCCTCTTCGACGGAGGAAGCGCCCCAGAGGATGTCGTCCACATAGGTGCCCTGCTGTATGGCAATTGCTCCCGCCGGGTATCGCTCCTGCTCCTCTATTGCCAGTTGCTGCAACCCTCTGAGGGCCAGAAACGGGGCACACGCAATGCCATAAGTGACTGTGTTGAGTTGAAAGTCTTTAATTGTCCCTGCATCTATCCATAAAATGCGTTGAGTGTCCCGATCATCGAGATGCACTTCAATTTGCCGATACATCTTCTCGATGTCGGCAACAAAGGCGAAGCGATGGCATCGCCATCGTAGATCCACATCAGATAATGACGGCACTAAGTTTGGTCCTGTCAGCAGCGAGGCGTTCAACGATGTACATGCCGCCGTGAGTGCCGAGCCGTTGAATACAACGCGGAGCTTCAATGCCTGGTTTGTGGTTTTCACAACTCCATCGTGCGGCAGGTAGCAGCATGGGGCCCCAGTCGGGACCAATGGAGATGGGCTCATGTGTTGAAGCTCGGTATACTCTCGCATGAACACGGTGTACAGCTCGTGGTAATCGCTGTCACGCTGGAACCGGCGGCGCAAAGATTCCAGGTGCCTCAGAGCGATTGTGCGTGTCTCGGCCAATTTCGGCTGTGAGGTGCGGAAGGGAAGACGGACTCGGAAGCGTCCGCCTGGCAGGCGAATGTGCGTCCTTATGAAATGTTCCTCACACCCCTTCTCCTCTTCAGTGAGGGGCAATGCTATTGGCACCGGCTCCTCCCACTCCCACAGTCGACGTACAGCTGCGCCCAAGTCTTCGTCACATGAGCAGCGGCGTGACGTCACCACTGGCGCGTAGCGGTCCGCTCCGAGTCGGCCGAGGAGAACCTAACCCAGGAGCGACTCCTCTGCTATCGGTTCCTGTGGGCCGCCGAACCTTGACTCGGCCAGAGAAATCAGTGCACATACATCCCCTCCGAGCACAATGTCCACGGGGTCGTGATTCCGCCAATCGGGGTCTGCTAGCGTGAGCCCCTGCAAGTGCAGCAGCGGGCTATCGTTGGGAACTGTGAGTCCATTGTATCCCGACAAACGGGGTAAGAGAAGCGCAGACACCGAGATTTCTGCCTGCTTGTTGTGCGCAGCGATGGCGAGCGTGATGCGGCCGCGGGCTACTCCCGAATACTGGCCCATAACGTCGCGAATGCCAAATGCGTCTGAGGAGCGTGGGAGGCGTAGGCGCTGCGCTAACGATTCCGTGATCAGCGACACGTCTGATCCTCGGTCCATCAGCGCGTGGACAGCGTGGTCGCGGCCCACTCTGTCCTTTACCCACACTCGCGCGGTCGACAGCAGCAGCGACCCTCGAGCGGAGGGACCATCAGTGGCCACTATCACCGTGGCTGACGATTCAGCTGTTGCAGGCGTTTGGGAGGAAGTGACGAAGGCGTCATGCAGCGAAGTGTGGTGTCGCCCGGAAAACTTGTGGCAGTTTTTATTGGACTGGTACGCACCTACCTGATGACGCCCAAAGCAATTGAAACAGCGAGAGTGCTGAACAGTTACCTCCTTGCGCTCTTGGGGATTTTTCTTTATGTATCGCTCGCAATTGATGAGAAAGTGTGGCCCCTTGCACAAGGGGCATGAACCTTCGGAATCCCGCTGTCCCGATTGGGCTTGTACGACCCTGACAACGTGCGAGCGCCGTGTTGCCGTTGGAGCACGTGTTGACATGGGTTTCGCTCCAGTATTGTGGTCGCTCAGCTGTTCTGTCCTTTGTTTGAGTGCTTCCTCCGACGTCAGCTGTTCCTTTAGGAAGGTTTGTAGGTCATCAAACACAGGGGGCTCTGATGACCTGCGAAACGTGCGATCCCACTCACGCCTCGTGTCTGCGTCCAATAAATTAACCACAAGGTGAACGAATAAGTCTTCGCCCTGAAAAATGGGCCTCCCTATGCCCTCCATGACGCTTAGGGTGTTCAGGGCACCATGGAAGATATGGCGCAAGTCTTGCGTGGACCGAGGGCGCATTTTTTGCAAATCGGTGAAGGCAGTGAGATACGACCTCACCAGTAGCCGCTTGTTGTCATAGTGTTCTTCTAATGTGGCCCATGCGCGATCGAAGTTGTCCGCTGTGGAAGGGAGATTTTTGAGCAGACTTCCTGCATCCCCTGTCACGGACGTTTTCAAATAATGGAGTTTCCGCACTTTTGGTAGATGGGGCTCGTCCACCACCATGGAGCGGAGCAAATCCCGAAATGCCGGCCAATCTTCAAACCGCCCGCTGAAGATGGGCAAATCTATTCGCGGGAATTGAGTATTCTGTCCTCCTGCATCTGGTTTAGCGGGTGCTGCAGCCGGCGCTTGATCGAGTAGCTGCCGCTCCACGCCCATGAGGTGGGATCGCTGCTGCGTGTACGCAATTTCTGCCTGCCCCAATAGATCTTCCTTCCAATATTCGCTTTTTAACAGAGCCTCGGCATTCTCCTTCAGAAGCGCATTATGCTGGGACCTATTCGCTATAATGTCCTATTCGCTCTCTCCGCAATCCCGTTGCTCTGTGGGTTGTATGGTACCGTTTTCTCGTGTGAGATTCCTTTACGCTTGAACAGTTCTTCAAATCTTAAGTTGACAAACTCCTTCCCGTTGTCGGATCTAACTCTTTTTAACCTTTTACCCGTCTCATTCTGTGCACTCTCCATGAACTCGATAAACTTGTTAAACGATTCATCTTTCGTCTTGATTATGTACACGCATGTATACCTGCTGTAACCATCTACGAGTACATATATATATATATCGATTGCCTGCTATTGATGCAACCGGCATGGGGCCGCACAGGTCCATATGAACCGATAACGCATTACTATTTAACTGACTAACTGATAACAAGCTTGCCCGTAGTTCCGGTACATACAGTACGTCTTTGATGGTGATCTTTTTCTTACCTTGTTAGGTCTCTGTGCACATCTTTACATCGCCCTTTGCTTCTGATTGAACTTCTCTGTTATTTTCTGCAACCTTAATTGTTGCTTTTTATGGTACCGTGTTCAACATCCAGTTTATATTTGGCGTCATGTGTGATGTTGATCCAGAATCAGGCGTCCAGATTTGATTTTGTCTCTTGCACGTACCATCAATCATACTTAAGCATTTCTTACCATACGTCTGGAATGTATATTCTTCCCTGTTTCCAACTACCATGTTGCTTTGTCGGTTCTGCCTCTAAATCTCCTGTGATTGCTGTTGTTGCTATGACTGTTGCCTCGATAATTTCCTCTATGTTGTCTATGTACTGACGTGTTCGTAGTTCTTTCCTGTTTGATATAACACTCCCTGGCCATATGATTCCTTCTGCCGCATATGTAACATCCAGTATTGTTTCCCCTTCGTGGAAATGTTCCTCTTGTAACCCTATATGCCTTTTCACCTCTATTTTGACTTGTTGCCAGACTGTAGCCACCCTCACCATTGGATGCTAGTATCGTTTCTTCTTCACCTATCATCTGTTGGATACCTTCTAATGTTATGCTTCGCTGTGCTCTCAGTGCTGCGGTTGCTCTTTCGAACCTTGGATGTATTCCTCTAACGGCATGGTACACAACTTCTCTTTTGGAAATTGGGTGCCCTAAAATTGCACTCCTTGCTTCTATGCTTCTTATCCTGTCAATGTATTCATTTATTGCCTCGCTGTTACCCATTTTCACGTTTTTCAGCTCTAATCCCACATCTATTCTTCTATCTTCAATATTTCCTTGGTGCATCCCCTTTAGCTTTTCCCAGAGTATACTAGCTCTATTTTCTGTGAGGAACTGGCATGCTTGCTCATCGGACAATGTGTTAATGATAATTCCGAACGCCTCGTCGTTCTTCCATTCCCATTTCACTCTATTTTTGTATTCATTTGACTTTACGTTCGTGCTCACCGGCGGTTCCGGGTCTTCTATAATTCCTTTGTATAGCTTACGAGCTCTCAATATGGATTTCACTTTTAACGACCATACATAATAATTATTGTTATTTAATGGTTCTACCTTTCCGATTGGTATCGCGGCGCCTTCAACCATTGGATTTCCTTTTTGTGGTCTTCTTGATCTATGTCGCCACATGCCCGGCTAACCTCTCAAGCCCACGTGCTCTAACTTCTATTTGCCACGTGTCTCGTCTATCTCGCGCCTCTTTATAATTTCGCACTTATTCCACTTCCCTACAACCACGCTCTGCTACCAAATGTTATAAGGAATCTTGGGATGGTAATAAGTGCGAAGGGTTGTATACTATTAACTATCGAAATATGTATTTTAATCAGTTTCACTTTTCTCTTTACTTTTACAATACTTTTCTGGTACCACTTCCTCTTTACGACTGACGCGGTCGCCTTCCCCCACCACGTATATAGTATCTCTGTATATGGCTTTATTGGTAATACAGATTCCTACACATCGCCGTAACCTCGTCAGCCTGGGAAGTACAATTGCGCACCGTCGTCCGCCCGGTAAGCACCCAGCCAAATATTGTTTGTATTGCGCTTGGCTCCAATGCGCCCTTTCGTAATCCCCCTTTTAATAAGAGACCGAATATGTCACCTTCCAAAACGGCGTCAATACGCCGTGGGGTCCCGAAGTAAGGATGGGCCAGCTTGAGGTCGCGAAGGTGCGGCTAGGAATCCTTAAGGGGCACTTGGCGAGCAGGAGATGTTCCCGTCGGGGTGCGCAGTACCAACGCTTCCGCTGGGATCTTGCAACCCGGTGAATACCGCCCCTTGACAATGGCGTCGACTGCAGTGGTTGCATGGCCGGTCCAGCACGTTTTGAGAGCCCTTAATAATTCTGTGGACCCGTCGCCTCGGTAATTGGAGAGCCTAAACAGTCCATTCTGAAACAATGGTTGCTTCAGCAGCTGGGTCAAGCAACACCCTCACCGTTAGGACATGTCCATTTGGTGCCTCTAGCTGCACTTGGGCGATCGTAAGTAGAACCGGGCCGTCCGCGTGTAGGGTATTAATCATCACGCAATCCGCATCGTTTCGACGACGGTTAGGTTCCGAGGATGATGCACACCTGGGGTGATTTCTAGCACGTCCGCCGCCGTTGGAGATCCGTGGAGCATGGTGTGGTGGCTCTGTCCACACACAAGACAGCGGCGTTCAGTGGGACAATCAACCGCAGAGTGTCCTATCCAGAGGCAGTTCAGGCAAGCGTTAAGCTGGCACAGTTGCTCCTTCCGCTTGGACAGTTACAGCTTTTTAAAACGGTTGCAATAGCCCAAAGCATGGTTGCCCGTGCACAGAGGGCAAGGATGCGTCGTCCTCTCCCGGGGTGTCGTTGTCACGTGGACCGCAGTGTGCACCTTGCGCGATGTCGATCTCGTGCGTTCGCCACGCACGATGGCAGGGGGCTCAGCGTGGACTACATTGGCAGCATCCTGAGCCCTGACCCTGTTTTCTAAAAATGTGAGCTGGCTGTAGGTGGCAAAGTCGCGGCCGTCCGACAACGATGTTTTCTATAACATCCTCGTGGTGGAGTCCAGTCGGTGCACTAGCAGGTGGACCAGCCAGTCGTCCTAGTAGTTGACTGGTCGGCCGAGGGATTTAAAGGAGCGGACAGCCTTATTCGCGACTGCGAGTAGTGGCTTCAATTCCGACGATGTAGGTCACCTCGCTTCTGGGCAAGAAAGTAAATTTCGCATATGCAACACAAGTGAAATGCGGGGGTTGTCATAACGATGGACAAGGTCCTCCCACGCATCGGCGTAGCCGTCGTCGGTCATGGAGACGTTCTGGAATAGATCCGCTGCTTCGCCTCCCAAACTTGCCTTCAGATGTTTTGCAGTTTTTGAACGTTGGAAATACCGGAGATGTCATGGACCATGGACGTGAACAAGTCCCTAAACATCTCCCAATTCAATTGGTCTCCAGAAAATGTGGGAAGGCTAATTTTGGGCGCCTGAATTTGCCGATATAAATTCGATGCCTCGGAGTTGCAGGCCGGCGAAACGGGAAAACGTTGAGTTGGTGCAATGGCGGCGACCCGTTCCGTGAGCTTCGCAACGGTGTCCATGCGGCCCTCCTCAACCATCGACAGTCGGTTTTTTACAGCGTACTCACTCTTCGCAGCTCCATCCTAACGCATGATTTCGAAGTGTCGCGCGAAAAAAACGGTTTCAGTATTCGTTCAACGTGTTGAGACGTGTTTGGACGACGGCTTGCATTATGTTGGCTTGCCCCAATTTTTTGACCTAGTCATAAATCCGGAGAATAAATCCGGCCGTGATCTCGTGGTCGGATAACAATTCTGCTAATATAGGAGCAGACATTGTGCCTGTGGAATCAGGATCGTGGTCTAAATGATGTCGGACTTTTAATGTAAACTGAATATATTTTAACCAGAATCAAATCAACAAATAACAAATAACACGTAACAATTAACAACAAGAACAATGTAGGGTGCGCACGACTGACAATATGTACTTTCTCTCGGCGATGCGAGTAAACGACTGTCGAACTGCCCCGAAGGCAGTGCCCGCCGGGGGAGTTCGACCGCGGTCCTTCAATCGGGGAACAAATGAAAAGAAAAGAAAAACGCGCGAGAGATAACATTGTACGCCGTGAGGTGACGTACGCATAATGGCGGCGCGTTTTCGTCGCCTGCGTCGATACGCCACAGCACCCCCTTACCAGTGTAAGGTAAAGGCACCAGTAGTTGACCGTTTAAGAGAAATTTTCCATCTAAACAGCAATGACTACTCGAACTGATTTTAAATGTCTGGCTTCGATATTTCAATATACAGCTCAGACCTTCTAAATCATGTTAAGAAACTTATTTTTGTCGGAAATTTACGTTGGATAGTTTTTAGAACAGTTTTGATAAACTCTGTTACTGTTTCTGAAGTTAACCCCTTTGAGAGTGAAAGAATCAGTAATTGACCGTCTGACGAGCCAGTAGTTGACCATCTTACTAAAAGCAGATTAAAGGCAATAAGTGGGCAATTATTTTAATATCGTTTATTTAACAATCCTACATAATGAAACAGATCAAACAATCAATCATAAAACAATCACAAATGACACGTACAATAATATAAACAATTAAATATGAAAGAGGCAATAAGAAAATTATTTTTACGATAAGTTTAATTCGTGTTGTTAGTATTAGGAGTATATACTAGTATTTCTTTTTTAATTTTGCTTGATGTGCCTTCTCTTCCTTAATTCTGTCCTTTTCTTCCTTCTTTTTCTATCGTTCAGCAGCCCTCTCTCTTTTCAGCCGTCGCATCCCTTCTTTTTTTTTTTACTTTGTCGAAAAAGTATTTTTGGCATAATTCTCCTGAGACAACAGACGGCATCCTTTCTTTCGACCTTGTATTCTTTTTTTTTCATCTTCTAAACGTGGAAAATAAAAGTGCCTCTTAAATGGACTCGGGATGGTTTTTGATGGGGGAACAAGAAATTGTTCAGCTGGAATGCTATTGGCTATAATAACAACTGCGGTGCCTTCCTCGAAATTTGATGGTGCTGGTGGAGTGTCATCATTAAAAAATTCGTCAACTGTAGTATCTTCCTCTGAAATCAATATTATTGGCATATCATATTTATTTATAATTTACCGAACTGTTGCGGAAATTGGTTCTTATTATTAAACAGCCTCACCATTCGTGGATGCCACGGCTGGAAGGGTGTGTTTCTGCAACTCTGTTGTGGTTTTTCTCCACAACGTAAACAATGATTTATCCTGTGGGTTACCCGTCCATTCTTCCATTGTGCATCGAAAGATGTTCAATTTTTCGGGCTCAATGTTTTCTTCTAAAAATTGCATACCACCCTTTAAATATTTCACGTGCGAATTTGTTTCATGATCAATTCTGGCTTCTTCTCCTTCCGGTTCTCTTACATGGACTGCTAGTGGGTTCCATGGATATAACCCACATGGACGAAATCCATTTGCTAAAACACGTGTTGTTACAACGGTGTCTATAACTTCTTGAAGCAATTTTGAAAAATGTTTCTTTTTCAAAGTTGGGGCGTTAATATTTTGAATTCTCCACTCTTGGACCTTTTTTTCCAACCATCTTTAAGGGGTTTAAAAACTGCCACATCCATGGGCTGCAATAAATGTGTTGCATTGGGATAGAGCGCCACCAAAATAATCCCGTGGTTGTCGCAAAACTGGCTTGTTTGGTAGCTGAAATGTGAGACGTGCCCGTCAATAAATAGAATGACGGGTAGAATGATTTGCTCTTTGATCAACCATGGGTAAAATACGCCAGCAACAAATTCAAAAAATGTTTCGGACGTCATCCAAGCACTGTCACTCTTACCCAAGCCCCATTCCTTCGGAAAATTGTCACAAATGTCTTGCGATACACACTTATATTTAAACAAAACTGATGTCGGTGCAATGACACCACTGGCACTACCCGTCACCAACACGGTTAAACATTCTTTTTCGTTTGCATTCACCTGTTGATAAACAGTTTTCTGCCCCCTTCTTGCTAACACTTTGTTGCACTTCGGATTTAAAAAGAACGCTGACTCGTCAGAATTGAAAATTCGTGATGGGTCGTCCAAAATTTTTTCAAGATTTTTTTCTTGCAAGAATTTAAACACTTCTGCAAACCAATTGCGTATATTTGCATTAGTGGACTTCCGTTTCCGGGTGAATGGGGAATGCATGTGGTGCGAGTGAGGTGAGAGGAAGAAGTATGAAAGAAGAGAGTGAGAGTGAGTAAAGAGTGAAGAGAGAGTGTGCGCGGGGTAGAGGGGATAAGGAAGTGGGTGAGGGAGTGTTAGTGGGCTTTTCGGTGCAAGCGGGTGGGTGGAATAAAGAAATAGGAAAGACGAGCTAGTGTGGAGGTTAGGGCAGAGAAGCTAGGTGAGGTGGGCGAGAGGAAGAGGGAAAGAGGAATCGCAGAGGCATCTTGCGGGTGCGGCGGAAAGTAGAGAGGCGAGAAAGTGAACTGGGATAAGGAAGGTTGAGGGAGAGAAGAAGAGGAATGGAAGGTGATATTTGGAGGAGTGAGATAGGGAAGGCATTGGGAGGGGCAAGGGGAAAGGGAGAAGTGAGCGCAGAGACAGGAATGAGGCAGAGGAGGATGGAATTTGGGAGAAGGGGGAGTGGAGGGGAAGGAGGGTGTCTAGACAGGCTGTCAGGCAAGGGAAGGAAGCGCAATGAAGGGGCGAGGGGGGAGGGAGGGGAGGGTGAGAAGCAGGAGGTGGATAGAAGGCAAGTAAGAATGTGGGAAGAGGTCGCGAAGCAGTTCACGCAAGAATCTGTGGAGATGAGGAAGGAGTTTGAGAGGGAGGAAGAGGAAAGGAAGGAGAGATGGTGGAAGGAGGAAGAGGAAAGGAAGGAGAGATGGAGGGAGGAGGAAGAGAGAAGGGAGGAGGAAGAGAGAAGGGAGGAGAGCTATAGGAAGGAGATGGAGGAGAGATGGCAGACAGGGTGGATTGAGTGCGAGGCGGAGAAGGGGGAAGGAGGGAAGGCCCCGGCAGGTGACAGAGGAAAGGGAGAGGTAACGTCGGAAGCGGGTCTGAGGCAGACGAAGTTGGAATTTGGGAGGAGGGGAAGTGGCGGTGAAGGGAGTAGTCGGGACAGGTTAGCAGGGAAGAGAAGGAAGCGAAGCGAGGGAGCAAGGGGGGAGACGGAAGAAGAGGGGGCGGGAGGGGGCGAAAAGCTGGTGGGGAACATAGGGGTGGTGAGGATGCTGGAGGAGTTTGGAAGGAGATGGTTGAGGGAATTGGAGGAAGTGAGGGAGGAGAGGAGGAGGGATAGGGAGGAGAGGAGGAAGGAGAGGGAGGAGGGGAAGAGGGAGAGGGAGAAGGAAAGGAAGGAAGAAGAGAAGAGAAGGGAGAAGAGCTGGAGAGAGGAGGAGGAGAGGAGACAGAAGAGATGGGAGGAGGAGGGAAAATGGAGGGCGAGTGTAATGGAAAGACTGGAAAAAGTGGAGAAGCGGATGGAGGAAGAAAGAGGAGAGAGGAGGAAGTTGGAGGAGAGATTAAAAAAGGGAGAAAGCAGTGGGGGAGAGGGACTGGAGGGAAAAAGGGAGAGGGAAATTAGATGGAGACAGGTGGAGTTGAAGGTGGACAGGGCGGAAAGGGAGAGACGAAGAGAGAATGTGTTAATTAAGGGAATAAGGGTGGAGGGAGGAGAGGGGGAGTTGGAGAAGGAGGTAAGGGAGTTATGGGAGGTGATGGGGGTGGAGAGGGGAGGGATAAGGGAGATGAGGAGGGTGGGGAGGGGGGATAAGGAGGGAAGGGGGATGGTGGTAGTGAAGTTGGCGGGAAGGGAAATGAAGAGGAGGATTATGGATGCGAAGAGAAAGCTGAGGGGGAGAAAGGAGAGGGTGGAGGATGATATGACAGGAGAGGAGAGAAAGGCGAGGTGGAGAGTGGAGAGGGAGGCTGATAAGGAGAGAGAGAAGGGGAAACAGGTGAGAGTGGGTTATTTGAAAATGTGGGTGGATGGGAAGGTGAGGTTCTGGGATGAGGCGAGGGAGGAGTGGGTGGGGGGGGGAGGGGAGCAGAGAAGGGGTGAGGAGGGGTGGGAGCGGAGGGAGGGAGGAGTGAATGAAGGAATGAGTGTGTGAATGGGAAGGAGGGGAGTGAGTGAGTGAGGGAGAGAAAGAGGAAACGGAGGTCCGAGAGCGAGCGGGCGAGCGGGAGAGAGAGTGGGCGGGCGGGAGAGCGAGCGTGCGAGCGGGAGAGAGAGCGTACAAGCGGGAGAGATAGCGTGCGAGCGGGAGAGAGAGGGTGCGAGCGGAGGAGAGAGCGTGCGAGCGGGAGAGGGAGCGTGCGAGCGGGAGAGAGAGCGTGCGAGCGGGAGAGGGAGCGTGCGAGCTGGGGAGAGAGCGTGCGAGCTGGGGAGCGAGCGTGCGAGAGGGGGGGTGAGGGGCGAGCGGGAGAGAGAGCGTACGGGCGAGTGTGCGAGTGGGAGAGAGGAAGAGCGGGCGTAGTGGGTTAGGTTAAGGGTAGAAATAAGGAGCGTTTTTAGGTTTAAGTAGGATAAGTTATTATGTAGAGAGTTGGAAGGAGTTGTTAATCCCGAGGGAAAACAATAAAGATTATATATATTTGCATTAGTGACTGCCGGTCTTGAAACCGTAAGATTTTGGGAGACCCTTCTTGCTACTGTAGCGTTCCGACGTAGAAAAGATCTTATCCAAGTTTTCCCAGGTCGATTATCACGGAATGGATTTGGTCGTTTAAGTCGCACGCACGCACACGCACGCACGCACGCACGCACGCACGCACGCACGCACGCACACACACACACACGAACAAGAGAAGCAATACCGACACGGACACCTAGCGGGAAATAAGAATAACTATACCCCCACCATACCATCCGGCGAAAAGTGAAATTGCACGTGCTACGATTAAGCTAGTCGTCGTCTCGACAAGATCGGAGACAGACACTCGTAGGGAGAACAACAAACCCAATATGTAACGAGGAGACACGTTCGTGAAAAATTTACTCAACCACACATATACACACACGCAACACACAAACTCAGTAAGTTTTTGAATATAATGTACTAAATTTGCGCATCAAATTATATAGTTGGTTAATTTATTATAATGTATACAGGCTCCTGAGGAGGATGCCCTAGTTGGTATCGAAACATGTAGAGAAGAGTTTACGTAATTAAATTTCGTATAATACCTCAACCTTGGAAAAATGGGCTTTATTTCTAATTACAAGTATGGTTTAATATCACATCTAGGACCAGCGAAAAAACCATTTGAAATCATGTCAATAGACACCATCGGTGGTTTTGGGGGATCAAGATCAACAAAAAAATACCTGCACCTATTGGTAGACCACTATACAAGATATGCGATCGCCATAACATCGAAAACGCAAAGCGCGCACGACTTCATTAAACTAGTAAAAATAGTGCTACAAAAAGACGAGATTGGAATGATTCTCACGGATCAATACCCAGGGATTAATTCAAGAGAATTTAAAGAATTTCTAGAAAAAAATGAAGTAAAGTTAATTTTTACGGCAATAAATGCACCCTTCTCCAACGGCTTACATGAAAGGTTAAACCAGACGCTAGTTAACAAAATTATATGTAAAATAAATGAGAGAGAAGGAAAAAAGGCTTGGACCACAGTTGCAAGAGAGTGCATCGATAAATATAATGAAACCCAACACTCAGTCACGGGATTCACACCAAAATACTTACTAGACGGTATAAATGTTACCATTTTACCAAAAGAACTAAAAAAGAGAACTGATAGAGAAGACTGGATTAGAGACAAAAACATAGCATTAGAAAATACCATCAAATTCGCATAACTATAACAAGAAATTATTCGATAAGAACCGAAAACAATATGAATTCAAAACTGTAGACATGGTGTACGTGGAAAATGGGAATAGATTGAATAGAAGAAAATTAGACAAATTAAGGATCGGACCATTTCAAATAACAGAGAAAATATCGAACTCAATTTACAAAATAAACACCGAAAAACAAGAGCGGAAACAGGTCTGTTCTATATCACCAAGTTAATACCGATCTCAAGAAAAGAAGAGTAATCAGAGAAGGATAAACAACTGGAAGAAGTACTATTGCGGGATTTCACTCCGGGCGGGGGAGATGTAAAGAAGCGTTACTTCTTTAAATCAAGTTTTGCCGCGCTTTGCGCGACCGTGTTCCGGTATGAACGTGGGTAGGAGAGTAATCAGTGTAAAGAGTTAGACGAAAAGACACGTGCACGCAGAGATAGCGATAAATATTAGATAATAGACTTGAATTGTCGTTTCTTCTTTTATAGAGCAACTAGGGATTGCAATACCGGTATTCAACAGTTTAAATCCCGTTTTTTCGGTATTTACTAGAAAAGCAATAAACGATTTAAACCTGCAAATTAATTTCTCTGATAGTGGTTCGGCTTAATATCCAGAACTGTATCACCTCTACTTCCAATAAAACTGGCTGTGGGGACATTATGTCGGAGAGATTCTAATTTATTAACAGCTAATGCAACAATAAATTTCATGTTGCAGTCACTGAAAGAACAGCACACGTCACTGTCTGAAGAATAATATATTACATTGAAAAATCGCACGGAAGAAAGGCATACCGAAATAGAAAATGTCTTACGGTATTTACACAATTATAATGATTTTAAAAATGAAAATGAAAAAGAAGGAAAGAGATTAACGAATTCAACATTGATCAGGTTTATAGTAAATATTTTTTAATTTTTTATCCACAAACCTATCCACATTCAGAAGAATTCGGTACAGATATCGGAGATGATGATGACACTAATGTCGATAGTGAAAAGGAATTGTCTCTTGAACAAAAAGTAGAATTAGCGATAACTAAAAAATGACAACAAACCAAAATACAATACAGAAATCAGTTATATTCAAAACCACCAGGCGAGAAATCGGTTTACTTGAAGTTGAGGGGTTTAGAGGTAAATACTTCGAAAAAGTATATCGCGCATTGCTAATAGTACTACCAACTAGCGTAGATGCTGAAAGAGCGGTTTCGATGTTGATGAGCTGATAAATTTTGCATCAAATTACGTTCCGGGCTTAATGACAGTACAATTGATGCATTACACTACACAGCAAAATAAATTTTTTTCTCTGCTACTGGGTTGAAAATAGGTTCCTCATAGTAATTCATATGCGCTGAATACCGAACTGCAATCGGATTTGCTCTGGCACGTCAGGAAAAAAAGTTATGTACGTATAAATCTTTCGAGGATAATGCTATAAACTACGTTGAATTACGAATGTGAGAAATTTTGGGGAACTAAATGTGCGTACTTTGGGATGAAAACACAAAATATTATAATTAAGAAATTAATTATAAATGTTTATTTGCCTCTGAAATGAATCAGAGGCCCTTAGTTACACTAACATTGGCAATACCTTGGTTTAAAAATGCGCCTATTTATCTTTCGTTTACTGAATCACCATATACCGAATTACCGAATCTTCTTATATGAAATCAATTAAATACTTGTTATTGCGACTGTTGCACTGAAGTAATGTAGGGTTTACGGCGAGATACGTGTCGATAGAGAAGGAACATGAAAACGTTTTGTTTATCCGAGTTGGAAGTAGGACTGCGGCGTCACCTGACGAGACTCGATGGGCATTTCTTTGACAATAAACCATCAACTTAAATAAACCATCTTTACGTTTATTAACAACTTCGTTTATTTTCCATATAAGATCCCACACTAATTTTATAAAACATGATGAATCCTGCCCGCATGCTCTAGCTCGAGCGCAAGATAGAATTTCTGTCTATTTGTTTTTACGACTGCACGCTTTTCTTTTTACAGACGCATAGAGCAGAGTAACCTTGAAAATACACACACACACATTCCTACATCATACCAAATAATACGGCTCGTTGATGCAGCTACATAATAACGCATGTACAAGGTTTTAATGATCTTATGACTTTATTACTAAAGTTATAGGTATTTTATGATTTTCAGCTATAACTTTAAATCCAGACGTGCTACGACAATTGTGAATGCAAAATCGGAATCAGCGCACCCTATTACATAAGACTCACATTAATCTCAACCAGTAGCAAATTTATTGTTGCATAGTGTTATGTTCTTTAAGATCACATTTCAAAAATTTGTAGTAGTACCACAGACTGAATAGTGATATTTACACTTTTTTATGATTTAAATACATAAGATGTTCCTTGTTCTTTTACTTTTTTGTGATTCTTTATATGTTGTTACAATTTATAAATTACAAATGATTAATTATGATATTTGTTCTCTCTAATAAAACTGGCAAATAAAACAAAGAAACACCTGTGTATTCTTCATTTGTCTAATATTTCTACTACCGGTATTAAACCGGTATTCCGGTATTACGATCTAAAAAATACCGAATACCGGTACTGAACTTTTGGTCCGATATTGCAATCCCTAAGAGCAACACATTCGGTCTATTACTTCCCAAGAAAGAAAAAAATTTTCAAAGAGGGAAATTCCTCTTATATATGAGGCATTCCATGCCAAATCGGACACTTTCGGACCTCACCCCCTTCGATTTTTTTTAAAATTTTTTATGTTTTTAAGACTGATGAAATACGCGTTCATGAATTTTTTCAGATTTTTTTGACCATCCGTTTCGAAAATATGAATTTTCTTAAAATTCGGGCTAATTTTTTTCAAATACTCATAACTTTGCGAAAAATGGAGCAATTTGATCGTTCTTTTTTTCAAAATTTGTGTTTTTGAATGCTCTTTCAAGAAAAAAATATGATTTTTATCGAAATAGTTTATTTCATTGTTTAATTTTTATTTAAAGCACAAAATATTTTATATCTCAAAACATGCCCCCTTCGATTTTTTTGAAAAAATTCTCAAATAAACTTTGATGCATGTAAGAACTAAAAAAAATTTCCCATCGTGGGGAAATTCTTCGTTCTATTTCTTTTCTTTATTCGAAAATATCCATTCTATCAAATCGTATGTTCCGTTTCAGTGGAAAATGTTTGTTTTCGAGATGTATGCCCCGTCCGATTTTTTTGAAAAAATTCTCGAAAATACTTGGATGGATATAAGAACTTTTAAAATTTGTCCGATCGTGGGGAAACGTTTCGTATTCTGTTCGTTTTGGTGGTTAAATTGAAATGGAACATACGATGTGACAGAACAGATATTTTCGAATAAAGAAAAAAAATAGAACGGCGAGTTTCCCCACGATGGGAAATTTTTTTTAGTTCTTACATGCATCAAAGTTTATGTGAGAATTTTTTCAAAAAAATCGAAGGGGACATGTTTTGAGATAAAAAACATTTTCCGTTGTAATGGAACATACGATTTGTTAGAATAGATATTTACGAATAAAGAAAAAAATGGAACGAAGAGTTTCCCCACGATCGGACAAATTTTTCAAGTTCTTACACGCATCAAAGCTTCTTTGAGAATTTTTTCAAAAAAATCGAAGGGGACATGTTTTGAGATACAAAACATTTTCCATTGAAATGGAATATACGATGTGACAGAATAGATATTTTCGAATAAAGAAAAAAAATAGAACGAAACGTTTCCCCACGATCGGACAAATTTTAAAAGTTCTTATATCCATCCAAGTATTTTCGAGAATTTTTTAAAAAAAATCGGACGCGGCATACATTTCGAAAAAAAACATTTTCCATTGAATCGGAACATACGATTTGATAGAATGGATATTTTCGAATAAAGAAAAAAATAGAACGAAGAGTTTCCCCACGATGGGAAATTTTTTTTAGTTCTTACATGCATCAAAGTTTATTTCAGAATTTTTTCAAAAAAAATCGAAGGGGACATGTTTTGAGATATAAAATATTTTGTGCTTTAAATAAAAATTAAACAATGAAATAAACTATTTCGATAAAAATCATATTTTTTTCTTGAAAGAGCATTCAAAAACACAAATTTTGAAAAACAGTACGGTCAAATTGCTCAATTTTTCGCAAAGTTATGGGTATTTGAAAAAAATTAGCCCGAATTTTAAGAAAATTCATATTTTCGAAACGGATGGTCAAAAAAATCTGAAAAAATTCATGAACGCGTATTTCATCAGTATTAAAAACATATAAAAATTTTAAAAAAATCGAAGGGGGTGAGGTCCGAAAGTGTCCGATTTGGCATGGAATGCCTCATATATATCTAAGTTATCGGTTTCTGACTTCAGAGGTTGGAGGGGTTAAATGATTCCTTCTACGACTTGCGTTAACGTAGTGTGAACACTGAAAACATTATATTGTATACAATGCCTGTAATCACTCGCGTTACATTACAACTTATTGTGCCTCTCCCGGCTACCTGAGTCAACGACAATGACGACTTTAAGATGTCAAAGGTCTGTGTCTCTTCTCCGTGTCTGTGGCTTACTGCCGCGTCTCCTGTTGAGGTGTGTGTGATCGGCAGTGATCGGTCGGTTCACCCACCCCGAACCGAGTGATTCGTGGCTCGAGTGTTCGAGCGAGTTAGTTTGTGTTGGTACAAACTTACATATATAATGTCTTTATTTTGCGTCCCTTACGGGTTTGCAACTTATACAATCTTTACAAACAACAATCATTACAAATGCCGTCCCACTCTCCTCAGGCTCTCCTCGGACTTCCGCTTCCCCTCTGCCTGCATTTCTTCCTGTGCTTCCTTCCTCCTCGCCATTCGCTCCCTCCCCTCACCCCCCCCCCCCCTCTGCCCCTTCCCCTAATCCTTTCTCTCCCCAGACCCTTTCTTTTCTTCTCTCCCCTCCCCCTTATCACTCCTTTCCTCCTCCCGCCACTCCCACCTCCACCATGTCCCCTCTATCTTGATCCTTCCATCTCCCATCCACACCCTCTTCCCCTTCCTCCTCTCCTCCCACGCCTTTTCCACTACCCCCCCCCCCCCCCCACCTCATTCTCCTTGCTTCCCATGTACGATCCTCCTCTATCCTTACTCCTTTCCCCCTCATTTTCCATCTCTTCGCCATCATTTCTTTTTTTCCCGCCACACTTTTCATTCTTACTACTACCATTCCCCTTTCGCCTCCCCCTTCCCTTCCTCTCCTTCTCAGTTCCCTGAATTCCTCCACCTCCCCTTCCACCCCCATTTCTCCCATTATTTCCGTATCTGCTCCCTCCTCCTCTCTGCTCTTCTCCTCAACCTCTCGGCCATCTCTTCTTACAACGTCCTCTCTCCATTCTTGTCCCCTTTCTCCAGCTTCCCTTTTCTTTCTTCACCTCGCTCTGTCCTCTCCTCCATCCTCCCTTCTCCTTTCTTCTCCTCTGACTCCAGCTTCCCTTTTCTTTCTTCGCCTCGCTCTGTCCTCTCCTCCATCCTCTCTCTCTCTTTTCTTTCTCTCTCCAGTATTTCTGTCAACTCCTTGACCTCCCGCTCCATTCTCCCTACCTCTTTCACTATCCCCTTCATACACTCCCTCACCATCTCAAAAACAGTTTCCGCATCCGCTCTATCTCCCTGTACATTTCCCTGTCCATCCTCTTCCACACAAACCTCATAATCTCTGCCATTTCTCCATACTTTTCCTTCACCTCCTCAACCCCGTCTGATTCCTCTTCCTTCTCCAGACCATCTCTTCCTCTCTCTCCCTCGTCCTCGCTTCGTGACATCTTATCCCTTTTCTCTGCTTTCTCTGTTTCAGCCTCCTCTCCTCTCCCACACTTCCCTCTTTCCTCTTCCTTCCTTCTCCATAACTCCTCCACTTTTCCCTCCCTTCCCTTTATTGTCCTCCCCATCTCCCTCACTCTCTCTGCCTTAACGTGCCTTCTTCTCTCTTCTTTACCGACTTTTTCTGTGCTCTTTTATTTTCCCTCCAGGTGTCGCTTCCTCCGTTCCCTCTCTTGCTCAACTCCACGCTTCCTCCTAACCTCGCTTTTTGCTTCTCCCTTCTCACTCCTCCTACCTCTTCTCCTCCTCCTCTCCCGTTCCGCCCACGCTTCCACCGCACCCTCTCTTTATCCTCTACCCCACCTCTCTCTTTCGCCCTCCCTTGTCACTTCACACCTCTTTTCATCTTCTTTCCCTCGCACACCTGTCACACACGTTCACACTTTCTCTCCTCGGAAGCGGAAGTCCGCATCCATTTATGAAAAGCATATTTTTAACGTTTTAATTAAAAGTGGTCAACTTCTGGCACATTGTCAATGACTGGTGCCTTTACCTTACTTCGTTTGGGCTCGCTTCCTGGATGATTTTCCCAATTGTCTTTGCCCTGGTTTCATCGTATTTGGCGCATTCTAAGAGCATGTGCCTTACGTTCTCAATTTTATTTCTGCAAAATGGGCAGAATGGTTTGGCACTGGCTTTAATTTCATATAAGTTAGAGTTAATCGATCGTTTTCCCGTGAGGATAAATGTTGCCTTCAGTCCTGGTTTAAACCACCTATTATTGGCGGCGAAAGTAACATCCTTTATAAAGCTATGGGTGATTCTCCCTCTGTGCTCGTTTTCCCATCTTCTTTGTCATTCGTTCATGATTACGTTATCGAGTTTCCTTTTTTCTACATTCTGTTCTTCTTTACTAAGCCGTCGTATGTTCTCTGGTGTAGAGTATTCCAAGAAGTTGAATTTATAGCATTTTCTAATTTTGAAATTGGGTCCTCTTTTAACTATTAGTAAATCTATTTGCATTTTCCCCGCCAGGACCTGTATTGCTACAGTTGGCACGGTTCTGCATGACTTTGAGAGGCACAGTAGGGCGAATCTCTGAGCCGACTCTAATTTTCTCCTTACATGTACTTTTGAAGCACTCTCGTACCATATTCCTTAGGCATACGTCAATATTGGGCTAACTACTCCGTCATATATAAACTCCATAGATCTTTTGCTTAGCCCCCATTCAGCTCTTGCGATTCTGTGGAATTTTGCACAGATTTTGGTAATCTTCTCCTTTAAATGCGTAGCGTGTGGTACAAAAGATAATTTTGAGTCGAAAATAACGCCCAGATATTTAATTTCAGTTTCATATTGAATTTTGCTTCCTTTATACACCCTTGAGGGTAATTTTGATTTATTTATAGATCCCTTTATTAGCATACATTTTGTTTTTGCTATAGAAATTTCCCATTCATTCTTCTCACACCATTCATTTATATTCTGTAATGCAATTTGCCCTACTTCTTCCAATTTCGCTCGGGAGTTTCCGTGATCGAGCAAAACAAGGTCATCAGCATACACAGTCATGTCACAATTCTCGATTTCTCTGGATAACAATTCGTCCATAACGATGTTCCATGCAAATGGTCCTATAATCGAGCCCTGAGGGCACCCCTTTTCCACATTTCTCCTGATAAGGTCGAATTTTGTTGCTATTACAGCTGTTTTAAGCTATGCGTACCGCGATTTTACTTTGATCACGTGAGTGTTAGTGGACTGTACTGAGCGTGGTGAGAAGGAACATTTTGAATGAAGAGTCACTGTTCTTTGGGATGAGTATTTTATATAGATTAAATTGTTCAATGAAGGTGCACAAGAAATATAATACACGGAGACGGCGGGCTTGACCACGCGGCCGCCTCTTTAATGAGTTGTCTTTATATAAGGTTATGTTAACCTATGCGTTGGCTCGATGAGTTACAATCAGTTATAGTGAGCAATACATAGAATGAATAATCACTGGTGAGTTCTACAATCTGATCATATATGAGTCTAACAATATTTAATTGAGATGCACAAGATTGTATGAGATTAACTATGAGAAGGCTTGGCACGTGTGCACACTACCGGTGTTACCACGAGAAGGAAGAAGTGCCGCGCTTTTCGCCGGGCTAGACCGCGTGGCGGCGTTTTCGCCACATACTCGACTGATTGTGAGTCACGTGCCAAGCCCTTCAGTGACCGCGAATTATGAATAATAATCCGCAATAACAGCTTTCCTGTCTTCGAAATAGCTTTGGAATAGCTTATAGAGTGTCTGCGAGCAGAAGGTTTGTCGAATTCTATTGAGGATTGAGAACCACCATAGGTTGTTAAACGCTCCTTTTATATCTATGAAGATCGCAACAACATACTTCTTCGTTGAATCCTTTACTATGTTCACAACTCTATACATTGCATCTTTAGTAGATTTGTTTTTCTTGAAGCCAAATTGAAATGTGCTCTCCAATTGATGTCCTTCGTATAGGGTTTGTATTCTATTTACTAGAATTCCTTCGAAAACTTTTCCTAGCACTGAAAGTAGTGAAATTGGGCGATATGCCGATGGGTCTTCTGGATTTCTGTTTGTATTTTTCAATATTAATTTTATTTGAGCAACTTTCCACGCTCTTGGATATTGACCACTCTGTAGACTTTTTATGAATAAACTTGATATTATGTTAAAGTTATAGGAGTATAATGCTTTTATTATTTCTGGATTTATATTATCGATTCCAGGGGCGTTTTTGGTTTTCATTTTCTTAAATATTTCTGTGATTTCTTCATTACTTATAAGCGGTTCCAGATTCATATTTTTGTAGTTTTCACACTCACTTCGGATAGTTGCATGGTAATCAGATTCATGTACTTTATCATCACCAGGGGTCAACTGATTTTAAATATTTGGGACAGAGGATTTCCAGTCCCTTGTGTTTTCATCGCCAAATTCACTGTGTGAAAGATTTCACCCTCTTTGAGTTTTCCCGAAAATATCTTGTAGACAAATCCCCATGGGTCATTTTTAGAATATTCCTGTACAAAACTTTTCCAGGACTCCTTTTTTGCGTTTCTTATAGTACTTATATATTTATTCTTTTTCCGTCTGTATTCAATTTTGGCTTCATCAATGTCGCTGAGAACTCCGTATTTTCTGATTCGTTAAGTGCTTTTCTACATTTGTTGACTTCAGCTCTCATCTGGTTAATTTCTGAATTCCACCAGGGAACAGGTCTTGTGACCGTCCTCTTCTTCTTTATTGTTTTATTGCAGGTGTTCACTAATATTCCATTAAATTTCTCAATCATGTCATCCGAATTTAGTTTCTCCAATTCCAAGGTTGTTCTCTTATTGAAACACACTTTTGCATTTCACCAAATTTTTCCCAATTCGCTGATCGTAAGTTATATCTTCTGTCGCTCACCTTTTCGCGTGGTAACCTATTGTGTACTCCGTATTCGAAATAGATGCTGTTATGGTCACTATTGCACCTATCGTCTTTCACACATCAGTTTTGTATTGCAGACTTCACCTGAACTGTTGCGAGAGTCAATGTTCTCCCATCCATTGATACTTTGGAACGTTGGTGGTTCAT
The DNA here is from genome assembly GCA_914767735.1 of Anoplius nigerrimus. Taxonomy (NCBI): domain Eukaryota; kingdom Metazoa; phylum Arthropoda; class Insecta; order Hymenoptera; family Pompilidae; genus Anoplius; species Anoplius nigerrimus. The sequence continues at coordinate 1,958,988 of OU612081.1, forward strand.
TCGGGTGGTTTAACAATAATAAATTATTTTGTGCTAAGAATTCCTCAACGATTTCTCCTTTTTCATCCGTTGTTTTGCTAAACCAAAGTTTCGATTTTGCGTTAAAATCTCCTCCAATAATTATATTCTCGCCTCCGGGTTTTCCTATGATTTCGTCAAGTCTTCTTACGTATCTTTCTATGATGTGTCAAAATTGGCAGTATACTGACACGACATAGATTTTCCCTTGCGACGTCTGTAGGTGGCAGCAAACAATGTGTTCTGAACATAGATGATCAATCTGCGTTACCGTTATTTCATCGTTCAGGATTACTATTTCTGATTTAATTTCCGGACTATTGTTCACTTGAACGATTCGTGCGGTTTTGCAGGCATGGCCTGTCATTCTTCCTTTAAATGTGTAAGGTTCCTGCAGCAAAATTAAATAAATTTCTTTTTCTTTCGTTATTTCCCTAATTTCCGAGGCCACAGCACTTGATTTTTGTCCATTTATCTGGAGAAATTTTAAGGCCATGCTGGTAATTTATTCGATTTCTTAATAACTCCAGTTGCCTAATATGCTCTGGACATTTACTATCTTTGACACTGTGGTCTACATTTTTCCTCCTGAATCTTTTGCAACAAATACATGTCGGCGCTTCTTTCGATTTCGGGCAGTTCTTTCGGACGTGCCCTGATTCTCCACAATGTTCACAGAGTGGGGACTCTGTAGTGCATCGTTTCGCTAAGTGCCCGTATCCGAAGCATTTAAAGCATCGGCTTACATTGAAGAATTCGCGTATCTTATGCGATTTCCATTCAAAAAATATTCTCCCTCTTTCCATCAGGATATCATGTAGAACTTCCGGAACTTCCACAATCCAATTCACCAGGTTTTTATCTTTATTTTTCGTACTGAATCTAAAGATTGCATCATTATCATACTTGCTTCTGTCTAATCCGGATCTGTTTAAATTTTTGTTCCATAGATATTCTCGTATTTCTTCCTTCGTTTTGGCTTTATCGACGTCGTAAATTAATATAGTTGGGCCAATTTTTCGAGGCTGTTCGATTTTCAATTCTACTTTCGCAAAACTTTAATTATTTTGAAGTCGTTCATGTCTTCAGCCTCAATTATGACACCTTTATATCGCATTTTCCTAATATTTCTTATTTTGATTTTCCCTTTTTCGGGTTTCAAAACATTTAGGACTTTTTCCTTTATTCCTTCGCTTGTTTCGTTACCATCCTCCTCTACTGGCTTTATGAGGACCGTTTGTGCTGGTGGTTTTTGACATTCTTTTACAACGTTCGCATACGATCTTATTTAGTTCTCAGAGTTCTTCTGTTCTTGTGTACTAGCCGTGCATTGTCCCTTCAGTCGCTCAGTTGCCATCAAGATTTCTATTACTTTTGTTTCTAGACTATTCCATTTGGTTAAGATGAACTTAGCCGCCTGTTTTGCGATTTTATTATTTTCATTAAGCCAGAATGTTTGCAAAATATCCCGTTTACTCCTTATGAATTTCAGATCTTTCTCCGAGTCTGTAATGTCATTAGACTCTTTTTCTTTTTCATCGTCGCTTCCTCTTTTGCGCCGTTTCGTTCCCTTCTTTTTCTCTCTTGTCGTAATGCTGTCGGAACAGCAAGAGACAGAACTTCTCCTACTCGTCCCAGCATCCGACATACTCTCCATAACCACCTCTGCTTGCATTAAAAGTCGTTTTGATTTTGGTAGATTCTCCATTTCGTCCCACGAGTACGGCTGGTATATTTGTCCACCCGTGCAGAGCCCCCTATACACGGGCAAGCCCGAATACTCTGGAGGGGCGGCAGGTACCCCAGAAGTGACCGCTAGCGACTAGTTTACCCACTAGCCATCCATGCCCTCGGCGCGCGTCATACCTTGGGATTAGGGGAATTTTTTAGAGAGATTTTCTTCTACGCGGCCCAGGCGGTTAAGCCCAGACCGCCGGGTTGCTCCCACGGCAACTTACCGCCACTACGCCCTGTGACGATTGCTGAAGCCGCCGAGAAGCTTACGGTATTGAGACACACATGGCGTTCATGCGTGCCCAGCTAAGTACCTCGGGATTGCCACACCCGTAGCCGGGGCCCCAGCAGGGCCCCTCCGGCAATCTGACATACGCTGGCCTCCCCCCATAGAGACCAGAAGTCTTCCGAAGATTTCTCAGTCGATAAAAAAACAAAAAAAAGGGCCACTCCGGCCCCTTGAGGAGTTGACTCGGGTACCCCGGGTTCGCCATACCCGTGACTGGGGACCCTATTGGGTCACCCAGCCCCCTGGGGAGGAGAGGAGGGTCTTCAGGTACTGCACCTTCTCAATACCGCTGAGATCCGTGCGGTTGTGGACCAGTGCAACGAACAGATCTCTAAAACTGACCCACTTCTTGATGTCGCCATCGTACTGCGGAAGGTTGATGACCGGCATCGGTCGCGCGGGAAACGTCGGGGTCACGGCAGCGGAGGTCTTGTTATTATTTTGCGCGCGAAAGCCGTGCAAAACCGTTAGGAGCTGGTTCTCTACGTACTCGACCGTCTCCTCGATGGATGCGTACCATGCCTCGGAAAAGTACTTGCAGAAAGTCTGCTGTGGAGACGGGACGAGTCCAAAAATCGTACGCTCCTTTGCCCTGCAGTCCTCTGCAAGTTTGGCCACCTCCTGCAACCGCGCCTCCACCACCTCTATATTTCTTGAAGTCTTTCCGGACTTCTAGTAATTGGTCCAGATTCCCTTGATGGAATCGAGATCCCTCGATTGTAGGCCCACTAGAGTGTCCAGTGAAGCCTGAGAAGCGCCGCCTTCTCTTGCCGCCTTTTCTGCCATCGTCCTTGGTGGAGGTCACTCGCGAATTTTAAATGTAACCCGACCGTATCCGGCTCAAAGGACCAAAATGTTTGGGATTGTTCTTTTTGGCGGAGCTAAATTAGGTTCGGGTGGTAGGAAATACCAAAATAGGAGAATTGAAGGGAATGGATAATTTGTGGACTGTATGGAATGAAATAAATGGATTTGAAAAATAAACGTTGGATTTTTAATGTGCGTGGCGTCGGAAAGGAGGATGAGGTATAGAGGAGAAACTGAGGAGGAGCGGAAATCGGAATTGTAAGAAGGGAGCGGGAGTTGGAGGTGTAACTGGAAATATCGGAAACTCGGAAAAACTCTGCTCTCTTCTTCGGATGCTGAAATGTGCTGTGCTCGCTTTCTCTCTCTCTATACGCTGCTATTACTCTTTAACTGACCGCCCGCCGTATAGTTACCTCGCTCGTCACCTCGGTTTACCCCCACCCAACGCCTAATTAGTAGGGGGTGCGAGGAAAGGTGTCGCGCTCGGCAGTGCGACCGGGTTCGGCAGACGAGCGAGGCACTATGACCAGCGAGCGTCGATACTCATTACGATTTATCCCCAACAGGGCATACAACTTTAAAAATTGATAATGCAATCCTCAAAAGACACTCATGGTCAACTTTCTTCGGAAGAATAATTAAACTTGAGGCATGTACAAAAAATCAAAGACCAGCAAAGGTTAGCTTTTCATACTTGAAACTTTAAAAATTCATAATGTTGGGGATAAACCGTATTAATTTCCGACGCTCGCTGGTCATGGTTCCTCGCTCGTCTACCGAACCCGGTTGCGCTTCCGAGCGCAACACCTGTTTATGACTGGATTCGCCTGGAGACAGGCACCGTCTCACTCGGATCGATGGAAACAGAGGAAGGGAAAACGTAGGGACTTGTGGTTGGAAGTTATAATACGCGGAGGAGATAAATTAATGCAAAAATTGGATATTTAGAAATAGCTGGTAGGAAAATGGAAAATAGGAAATTAATGGAAGAGTCGGATGGAATAGCAATTGGAATATTTATTGGAAAAATGGGGCACTTGGACTAGGCCTTGGAATAAACTTGGAACGCGTGAATACTTGGAAGTGAAAAATGGGGCACTTGGATAAGGCCTTGAAATAAACTTGGAACGCGTGAATACTAACTAGCACGACACCTAACATATAGGTGGTGACGAGCGAATCACGGGGAAGTACCGGTAACGCAGGTGACTGGTATAACCGATCTCAAACATTCCACCCGCCTCTTCGAAGCTGACTTCGAAGATTTGGGGGAACATAGATTGACAAAGTAAGCCATATGAAATGAAAGAGAGAAGATACAAGAAGGAGTACAACAAAATAGTAGGGAGTGAAGAGAGAGAGGAAAACCAGCTAAAAGTTTTATTGTGAACATAAATGTGGGAAATCAGATGTATGGAATAAGAAATAAGAAAGAATGTCTAACGATAAAGATATAATATATTGAACACAGTAAAATTACACAATGCGCCTGTTCACCTCGACCCGTACATATAAACTGCCTTCCAAAACAAACGCGGCGCTCCTCGCTCGCGACCGCGATGACATTGTTTCCCTACACCTGCGTCTCAACATCACCGGCCGCGTTACTCATCTCACACTCGGTCATCCTGCAAGTCTTCGGACCCCAAAGCTGCTCCTAAATACGGTTTCATGTAATCGGCCGCGGATGATGTCACCTGAGGGCCTTCCCCCTCGCCAACCTTTACTACGCTATAACGATTGTTTCTTTTTACTTTCGTTACCTTGTACGGTCCTAAGAACTTTGGTTTAATTTTCATTCCTGTACCAAATTGTGTCCTCCGAATCGCAACTAAATCACCTTCTTGATATTTCGTCGCTTCCTTACAATTTTTATCATAATTTCGTCTATTTTCTGCCTGAACTTTCGCAATATTCTCTTTAGCCAAAACCCTTAACCTGTCGCGATCTCGATCAAATTCTTCCACAGCTTCCTGTTCGAGCAACTGTAAAATATGCGTATCCTCTTTTTGCTTCATTTTCACTCCGCATAACACCTCAAATGGGGTCATCCCTACGCTTCGCTGAAATGTACTATTTATACATCGTTGCAGCCTGTCGACATGGTTGTACCAACGTTCAGGTCGTTCTAACGATAACTTTGTTAATACGGGTATTATAATGCGATGAATGCGCTCCACCTGTCCGTTGCCACGCGGCACTCCAGTCGTGATCGTCACGTGCTCGATCGACTCCGCTGCGCAATAATTTTCGAACTCTGCCGACGTAAAAGCGGTTCCTTTATCCGTAATCACGCGTTCTGGGTTTCCAAATGTTTTTTGTTGGACGGTCAGCTTACTTATTACCTCTTTAGCGCTCGTCGACTTAGTAGGGTATATCCATACAAATTTTGCGAACGCGTCTACAATGACGAAAAGATACTTATAATTTTTATCCGTATTTGTCATAGGACCCAAGTGATCCATATGATAAGTATGTAGTGGCGCATCACCTTTCGGTATAGGAGTAAGCGTCCCCTCCTTCTTTCCTCTTTTCCTCTCCGCTAATATACAAGGGACACAGCAACTTACAAACCGTTCGACTCGCTCATTAACATTCGGAATATAAAACTCTTCCTTCACTCGCTCTACAACTTTCTTAACGCTAAAATGTCCTTGTTCGTGTATTCTTTTTATAGTGTCGACGTACATACTCTCCGGTAACACCATTACGCTTTTGTCACCCATGCGCTTCATTAATACATTATTTTCTACCGAATAGTCTTCGTATGCTCCCTTTTTTAATACTTCTGTTATAGCCCTAATTCGTTCGTCCTCCTCTTGTCTTTTTCGTATTACTTCCGTCAAGGTACTTCCTATTGCATTTACCGGATGTCTACTTAGTGCGTCTACATGCTGTAATCTATTTCCTGCCCGGTGTTCGATTTTATAACTAAATTCTTCTAATGTGAGTGCCCATCTGGCTACTCTGGGGTTAATATCCCGTTTGTACAATGTTTTTTGAACCGCTTCACAGTCCGTAACTATCTTGAAATCGATTCCCAACAGGTAAACCCGAAATTTTTGTACTGCTCTAACTATTGCCAACAATTCCAATTCGTACGACGTATATTTCTTTTCTGCGTCAGTTGTTTTTCTACTCATATAATGAACCGGGTGGAAAGCCTTCTCGTCGCTACTTCTTTGCAGTAACACTGCTCCGTAGCCGTCTCCACTCGCGTCAGTGTGCAATTCGGTTACCGCTTTGATGTCGTATATCTTAAGTCTCGGTTCGCGCGTCAACAATGCCTTTAGATCGTTGAACGCTCGTCTTTCTTCTGTGTCGAAAACAAAACGCGTCGAATCTTTCAATAAGTCAGATAGCGGACGAGCTATTTCTGCGTAATTCTTAATAAATTTTCTAAAGTAGCCTGTAAGCCCCAAAAATCGTTGTATATCTTTTTTCTTAGTCGGTTCAGGGAATGCTCGTACTGCTTTAATTTTTGTTGTCGATGGTCGGACGCACCCGTTATCTATAACATGACCTAAGAATTCTACTCTCCGTTGCAGCCACTTACATTTATCCCAGTTGATCTGTAACCCGTTCTTACTCGCGACTTCTAACGTGGCCTTTACATTTTCGCACGCCTCCTCCTCATTAGCACCCAATACAATAATGTCGTCCATATACGTTGTTAATATTTTGCGTTTCGCTAAGTCTTTAAATACGTGTCCAATATACCTTAAAAAGCTTGCCGGGCTGTTACAGAGACCAAATGGCGTTTTTAGAAATTCGTACTGTCCGTCCGGAGTAACAAACGAAGTATACTTTATGCTGTCCTCGGCGACTGGCACGTGGAAGAATCCGTTCTTTAAATCTAATGTTGAAAATACCCGCGCTCCCGCTAAAGCATCTAAACAATCTTCTATTAACGGCATTGGAAAACTGTCTTTTATAACTTTCTTATTTAATTCGCGGTAATCTACGCATACTCGATACGACCCGTTTCTTTTAGGCACCATAACCACAGGGCTAGCATAGTCGCTATTGCTTTCGCGTACAATACCCTGTTCCAGCCATTCTCGGATCTGTTCATCTAATATGACTTTTTCCTTAGGTGCTATACGACGCGGTCGCTGTCTTACCGGGCAATCGTCACTTAATAAAATACGCGTTACGATATTCGTTTTTACACTTTGTATTGGTCTATACTTGCTCATTAGTTTTGTCACTTTCTCGCGGTAGCGTTTCGCAACCTCAAGTTCATGTTCTTCTATGATGTTAATACTTGCCAGTTCCTTCACTTTTGCGTCTACGATCCCCTCGCTGTCGCCAGTCCACTGGGCGGTTGCGTTTACCTTTTCCTGAGCATCTGTGCTGTTTTCATCCGTTGCTTTCCTCACCGACATTGCCCCGCGGCGTATATCAATGTCCACATTTGAAATAAAGGGCTTTCCCATAATGACCTTCCTTTTCGTTGCCTCGTAAGGTGCAACAAATACTGTCTCTTCCCATTGATCGTCGCCAATTCTTACTTCTGCCCTGAATTTGCCCGTGGGCGCGGTGATTGCTCCTCCGAAACCATCGAAAGTCTCCAACGTTTGATGTAACGGTGGGCTTCCTAATTCGCGGTACATGTCTTCCCGTACAATGTTCCGGTCGCTCCCCGTATCCACTTGTGCACAACACGCTGCCCCCTGAATCTGCATCGGTATAAACTCGTTCGAACTTGTAATGCACCCCACATGACCGCTGGCTTCGCGCTGCTTTGTCGGCTTGTTACACTCTTTTGCTATATGGCCAAATTCGTTGCATGCAAAGCATTTTGGCCCTTTTGCCCTATCTGCACAGTTTCTTGTGTCGTGTTCCGCTGAACCACAATTCCCGCACTTAACCTTTTCCCTCGTTTTTTCATTCGCACGGTAATGTTCTGGTCTCCGCCGTGTCTCTCTGCTACTGTTTGTGCAATTCTTTTTTTCCGATCTGCTGTGTTCGATATCCTTTTCCTGGACTTTATCGTACCTTTCAATCCGTCTCCTCAACTCATCGAGCGTCGCCGCCTCGTATAACATAATTTTATTGACCTCTCTGCCGGCTATGCCGTTTATAATATGCTCCATGAGTGCGTCTTCTTTTATGTTGCCTTGGCTAGCAATCTCTCGCATGGCATCTACATACTGTATTGCGCTTTCGCCCATGCGCCTCTTTCGTTTTCTCAACTCATCGTGTAGTTCGGTGTCTGTGATTCTTGCTTGGAATATGTGCAGTAGCTTTCGTTTTAAAATCTTCCAGGACGTGAAGCGCTTTTCATACGTGATGTACTGTTTCGCTGACCCCTGCAGTATGCGTTTGCCGTATATTAGTTTCTGCACGTCGTCCCACTGCAGTAATACACTTAGCTCTTCGAAGTCGGTAATCCACTTCCGAATTGGTAGTTTGTTGTCGCCGGTAAAGTATGGGATACTATTGTCCACATCCTTTATCGTGTATCTGGTGCTCCTTGCCCTTGCACGATTTCTGGTTCCCTTAGTACGTCGGACGTCTTCATCGTCGGATTCCTCTGTACTTCCCGCGTCACTTGTGACGTCACTTTCTTCTTCGCCCTCTTCGTCAGAGTCATCGTTTACAGCTTCGTCCCTCACGAACTTAGTCAATCATTCCTTCAGATCGGGCTTTTTACCGCTTATCGATAGTTTCCTTTTGCCTAATTGTTCTTTGAGTTCGCTTACTTTCATCTTTTCTATTATCTTTTCTGTGAGCTTCTCGATCGGGTCGGGTAATTTTGTTCCTTCGATGATGGTTTGGTGCAGATCATCATCGGTGTCTCCACTTTTGCGCGGAACATCTGCTTGTGCCATTCTTCCGTTATCTTTTGGTTACGGTGACGAGTAGTGTCTTGACTTGACTTTGCGACTTTTCGCTTCGGATGCTATTCGCTAGACTTGCACGATTGGCACCCTACTTAGTACCGCTCGGCTCTGACACAACTTTACGCGTAGCAATCCGACACTTTTCAAATTTGTGACACCTCTATCACGCGCACTTCACTTAGCGACTCGGTACTATTCCTGATACACCTGGAATCCTTAATGGTTGGGAAAATCCCGGCTGAGCCCCCAAATTGTGGGAAATCAGATGTATGGAATAAGAAATAAGAAAGAATGTCTAACGATAAAGATATAATATATTGAACACAGTAAAATTACACAATGCGCCTGTTCACCTCGACCCGTACATATAAACTGCCTTCCAAAACAAACGCGGCGCTCCTCGCTCGCGACCGCGATGACATTGTTTCCCTACACCTGCGTCTCAACATCACCGGCCGCGTTACTCATCTCACATAAATGAAGTTTTATCCTAAGATAACGCATACAATAATTCTAAGTTTCTAAGGTATAATACACGGAACGAAGTACAAAGTGAAATTAAGTGGTAGTGATCGGCAATTTGCACAATTGGGAGATGGGTCGCCGCAAAGTGCTATGGGAAGTTGTAACCTCCACTACGCGCACGAGGCCATCGGACCCGGGGAAAGTTTTGGAAATGCGTCCCAGTTCCCAATGAGCTGGTGGTGCGTGAGGGGATTTAATGATGACCAAATCATTCACCGCAAGATTGGGCTGCACCGAATTCCATTTAGTTCTCTGACGAATAGTATTTAGATAGTCATTCGACCAAGCCTCCCAGAACTGTTGTTTTTGCCGTTGGATGGCTTGCCAACGGGTAAGGCGATTTTCTGGGACATCCAGGATACTCGGTGCAGCCGGCTCTTTGACGGCCGTGCCAACTAAAAATGCCCTGGTGTGACCGCGTCGAAGAATTCCGGGTCATCTCGCAACGGTATGATCGGATGCCAATTTAGTATGCCTTTGATCTGACATAAAAGCGTGGCGAGTTCCTCGTATGTAGGAGTGGAGGTACCTAATAGACGCCGGACATGGTGTTTTAAACTTTTTACGCCCGCTTCCCAAAGCCCGCCGAAGTGCGGGGAGGCCGGACCCCCTCTATGGTCAGTTTGTCCATGAACTTTGGATCTTGACAAGGTTCGCGCACGCTGCGACGCAATTCCCGCTCTGCCCCAACAAAATTTCAGCCATTGTCGCTAAAACGACTGCGGGCAAATCACGGCGAGACGAGAATCGATGGAACGCGGCTAAGAACACGTTGGTTGAACAGTCGGATACACATTCGAGGTGAATCGCCCGCGTACATAAACATACGAATACTGCGCAATGCGTCTTTTGCGACTTACGACCACGACCCGGGCCGAGCCGTACCTGAATGGGACCCGCGTAGTCCACACCTGTATGAGTGAACGGGCGGCACGGCGTCACGCGGGCGGCAGGGAGATCTCCCATTAACTGTTTGGAAAGTTCAGGTCTATGACGCACACACGTGATACAAGACCGAACACATTGTTTGACCAAGCTCCTCGCGCGTAAAATCCAAAACGAGCTTCGAACTAAACGGAGTGTAACTTGAAGGCCACCGTGAAGTGTGGCAATGTGGTAATGCCGTATAATCAGCCGGGATACATAGCTATCAGGGAGAAGTATGCGAAATTTGAAGGCCGAAGATAAATTGGCATGGCGTAGTTGTCCACCTACTCGAATCAGCGCGTCCTTATCTAAAAAGGGAGATAGGGCCACTAAATATTTGTCGGAAATGTGCAATGTATTTCAGTCCCGGGTTATTCGGTTGGATGACAGATACTCATACTGCAGCAGACAGTATACGGAAATTCGAGCGAACTCTAGCTCGGTCACAGAAACATGTGCTTTGCGTGAGCTTACGCGAGATTTTTTTTATTTGTTTTTTATTCAAAATACAGCTTTAGACTACTTTAGTCCATAAGCCAGATATACATTTAATACATGAAACATTTCCGGTAAAGGTAAAGAATCGCGGCCTCCTCACCGATTTGCATGAAACTTTGCAGGAACATCAATTTTTGCATAAAAATAAGATCTGTAAAAGCCAAAAAGCGCGCTCTCGTCTAATTAAAAAGTTATTAAGCGTTAAAGTTTATTGTAAAACCTGCCTTACCGGCACCGCGAACGCTATCTGCGCATGCGCACTGATGTCTGCGCATGCGCACGGACAAGTTTGCAGGTAGAGTGCGCGTATTTGAAATGAAAAAATATTGAATTGGCGAAGGCTAGGTGTGGGCAAGGCTTCCCTTTCATAATATTTAAGGGTTTTCAATCAAAAACTGGATTGAGAGTTGGTTTAGGTCTATATTTCTTTCAGCCAAATCTCACTTTTCATTTTAGTTCTACGGCTAGGTGCGGGCAAGGCTTCCCTTACATAATATTTAAGGGTTTTCAATCAAAAAATGGGTTGAGAGTTGGTTTAGGTCTATATTTCTTTCAGCCAAATCTCACTTTCCATTTTAGTTCTACGGCTAGGTGCGGGCAAGGCTTCCCTTACATAATATTTAAGGATTTTCAATCAAAAAATGGGTTGAGAGTTGGTTTAGGTCTATATTTCTTTCAACCAAATCTCACTTTTCATTTTATTTCTACGGCTAGGTGCGGGCAAGGCTTCCCTTAGATAATATTTAAGGGTTTTCAATCAAAAAATGGGTTGAGAGTTGGTTTAGGTCTATATTTCTTTCAGCCAAATCTCACTTTTCATTTTATTTCTACGGCTAGGTGCGGGCAAGGCTTCCCTTACATATTATTTAAGTGTTTTCAATCAAAAAATGGGTTGAGAGTTGGTTTAGGTCTATATTTCTTTCAGCCAAATCTCACTTTTCATTTTATTTCTACGGCTAGGTGCGGGCAAGGCTTCCATTACATAATATTTAAGGGTTTTCAATCAAACAATGGTTTGAGAGTTGGTTCGGGTTTTATTTTAATAGCAAAAGTGCAGCAACATCATTTCTATCGACAAAAGCACTATAAAAGGAAAGCCTAGCCTACACCCAGCCCTTAAATAATACAAAAAGTAAGATTTGGCTGAAAGAAATTTAGACCTAAACCAACTCTCAAACCATTGTTTGATTGAAAACCCTTAAACATTATGAAAGGGAAGCCTTGCCCACACCTAGCCATAGAAATAAAATGAAAAGTGAGATTTGGCTGAAAGAAATATAGACCTAAACCAACTCTCAACCCATTTTTTGATTGAAAGCCCTTAAATATTATGTAAGGGAAGCCTTGCCCGCACCTAGCCGTAGAAATGAAATGAAAAGTGAGATTTGGCTGAAAGAAATATAGACCTAAACCAACTCTCAATCCATTTTTTGATTGAAAACCCTTAAATATTATGGAAGGGAAGCCTTGCCCACACCTAGCCTTCGCCAATTCTATATCATTTCGTTTCAAATACGCGCACTCTACCTGCAAACTTGTTCGTGCGCATGCGCGGACGTCAGTGCGCATGCGCAGACATAAGTGCGCATGCGCTGGGATAGCATTCTTGCTGCCGGTAAGGCAGATTTTCTAATAAACTTTAACACTTAATAACTTTTTAATTAAGCGAGAGCGCGCTTTTTTGTTTTTACAGATCTTATTTTTATGCAAAAATGTACCATTATACGACGTTTCATGCAAATCGGTGAGGAGGCCGCGATTTTTTACCTTTACCACATTTCCTTACATCTTAATTAATGAATAGATTATATAAATTTCAACAACTATATAAGTACTACTGTAAGTTACCATAACATTAATTCAGTCTTTAACATTTCTTACTGGCTAAAATAGGAACTAGATGTACTTGTACTTGTAATTTTCTTTGGAATCTCTATTGCTTACTCTAAATTCTTAAATTATTTACTTGCAGGAATTCTGATACCGCCGTTATGGCCTGCATGTTCAATCCCTGCACGATTGGCAATATACAAGGTGGCGCAAAAGTAATGTCACAGTTTGAATTGGCTGCCATTTTGTTATAAATGAAAAAAAAAGAGTTCTGTTTTCATCAAAAGTTTACTTGAATGTGTAATATTGGTTACATTACTTCGAAAAAATTATATCGTTCAAATGGCCATCTCCCGAGTTAATGCATAATTGCGCTCGTTTTACGGCGTTTTGCATTGTTCCTCGCAAAACATCTGGCTCCAGATTGGCGACTTCTTCTTCAATGTTAGCCTTCGAGTCTTGCAAGGTTCGTGGTTTATTGTGGTATACGCGAGATTTTAAAAAGCCTCAAAGGAAAAAGTCTGGTGGTGTAAGATCTGGTGATCTGGACGGCCAGTTCAAATCACCAAAACGGGAGATCACTCGATCTGGAAATTGGTGTCTTAAAATCTCCATAGTTACCCGACCTGTGTGAGCGATTGCTCCGTCCTGTTGAAACCAACAATGATCAAGATCCAATGCAACAACTTGCGGCAAAAAAAAACTCGTTTAGCATCTGCCTATAGCGCTCGCCATTTACGGTTACGGCGGCGCCATCAGCGTCTTAAAAAAAATAAGGACCAATCACTTTTTCACTGCAAATGCCGCACCAAACTGTCACTTTGAGGGGATGCAAAGGATCTTCTTGCATTACAAACCACGAACCTTGCAAGACTTGAAGGCTAACATTGAAAAAGAAATCGCCAATTTGGAGCCAGATGTTTTGCGAGAAACAATGCAAAACGTCGTAAAACGAGCACAATTATGCATCAACTCGGGAGGTGGCCATTTGACCGATATAAATTTTTCGAAGTAGTGTAACCAATATTACACATTCAAGTAAACTTTTGATGAAAACAGAACTCTTTTTTTTCATTTATAACAAAATGGCAGCCAATTCAAACTGTGACATTACTTTTGCGCCACCTTGTAGTATGAAGATTATAGAGTCCTATTCTTTCTAGTTTGGATCTGAGTCTATCCCTTGTAGTTTGATATTTATGGCATTTAAATAGAATGTGATTGATATTTTGTTGTTCATAACCACAATCACATCTTTCGCTGTGTACTATGCCAATCCTCGAAAGAGAGGCGTTAAGGTTATAATGATTGCTTCTCACTCGACTGACCCATGATGTAATATTTCTAGGCAGATTCCATCCATTAAACGAAGGCTTTCTTTTCCTTTCGTAGTAGTTCTGGAAGAAGTCCTTTCCCTTAGCGTTGGCTTGGTTGACCCATTCGTCCTCCGAGTTCTGCCACATCTCCCTTTTGAATTTTCTGTTGTAGTCTGTATATGGTATTTTATAACTGCGGATTGGTGGTAGTGTGGATGCCTCCTTTGCCGCTTTGCCTGCTTTTTCATTACCTGAAATGCCATCATTTGAGGGGATCCAACAGATTTGTACCTCATTATTTCCTTGTTTGTCCCGATGAAATGTAAAGAGTTCTCTTTTGATATCAATTATCCTAGAGTCTGATATTGTTTTGTCACATCGACTGTTGACTGATTCTGCAATGCTCAGTGAGTCTGTCCATATAGTATAAGAATTATTAGGATGTTTGTTGACAAATTCCATAGCTAATTTAACAGCAATCGCTTCAGCTGTAAAGATGGAGGCATTGTTATCTAGACTGCATATTTCTTTGACTTTGAGAAGAGGACAAACTAAGGCTGCTCCTGTGGAGTTTGAGATCTCGCTCTTTGATCCATCAGTATATATATTTATGTGATGTGGGAAACGTAATTGTTTAACATTTGTAAATTCCTCAGCAGGCCTTGGAGAAGATTGAATCATTTTTCCTATTTGTGTGTTGACTATGGCTTGATGTAGGTGAATATTTAAGTCCGTTTCATACCAAGGTTGTTTAAGGTGTACAAGTATATCTTTATGTATCCCTTGTAGATGGTTCCAACACTCTTGAATTATTGGTATATTTTTTCTACTGTAGAGGTTGGTCCTGTGCGAGGCTTCTTGGTGTTCTATGTGTTCGCGTGTCAGTTGAGCCATTGGATTTGACATGTTGCCTAGAGTTTTAAGTGAGTACTTGTTAGCAAGATATTTTGCCCTTTCCTTCAATAAAGGAATCTGTGCCTCTGCCAGTGTTACATTATTTGGTGTGGATTACCTAAGACCAAGCGCTAGTCTAATGGTTTTGTTTTGTATGCGCTCTAAGATTCTACTTAATTTATTGCTTTGGGTTGGAAAGAACCATTGGCTACCGAATTCAAGTCTGGATCTAATAATTGCTTTATATATTATTAACAATGTATTCGGATCACATCCCCACCATGTTCCCCTGAGGAATTTAATGATATTTATGGTTTTGGATGTGTTGGACATTAAATATTGGATGTGCCGGTCAAATTTTAAACAGTTGTCTAAGTGAACTCCAAGTAAGCAACCATATTTTTTGTTCCATATGGTTTCGTTGTAAATTTGGAATCATATTGTTTGTGGTTGAATCATCGTTTTGCTGTAAATGATGATTTTAGTTTTGGGTGCGGATAACTCAAGACCAAGAAGATTCAGATTATGAGTTATTTTATCTAATGCCATCTGCATCTTTTGCTTGGCTGTACATAAGTTGTTTGCAGTAATGAAGAATGAAATGTCGTCAGCGTATTGGGCAGTTATTGTTTCTGGGAGTAAACCATTTTCAATGTCTCCGACATACAGATTATACAGAAGTGGACTTAGCACCCTTCCCTGTGGCACTCCTTTGTTTATAATATACATGTTCCTGTGACTAACAGTGTCAATCCCCCAAACTACTTGCAGCTTTCTGTTCGGCATCCAGTTTGCAATAAAGTGAAGCGGATTATGTGAAACGCCCAGCTTTGCTAGTTTATTAAGTAAAATGTTAGTGTTAACATTATCAAAGGCACCTTTAACATCCAAGAGGGCAACGATGTTACACAGGCCCCTGTCCATGGCATTCCTCGCACAAGTGACTATTGTTCCGATGTTGTCCATGCACGACCATTCTTTCCGGAAACCAGATTGTGTTTTTGAGATTCTTCGGTCATGTTCACACCACCAGTTTAATCTGTTGTTGATAAGTCTGTACTCTTTGCAATTAGGTTTAGGAATGAGGAGAATCTGCATGTTTTTCCAGTGTGAATTTGTTCCCTAAATGGGTTACAAACCTCTACAACGTTCCTCTCCAATCGACCTTATCCTACTTAAAAACTACTTAAACATTACTTAACCTACTTACACCTACTTACACCTATTTACAATCTATTTACATCGTACACCCGTTTGCCCACTCTTTCCGCCGCTCGCCGCTCGCTCTCCCGCACGCTCGCACGCCCGCACGCTCTCTCCCCCGCTCGCACGCTCGCACGCTCACCCCCGCGCTCGCTTGCTCTCTCCCCCGCTCTCACGCTCACCCCCGCGCTCGCTCGCTCTCTCCACCGCTCTCACGCTCACCCCCGCGCTCGCCCGCGCTCGCCCGCTCCCCCCCAGGACTCCCGTTTCCACTCTCTCTCTCCCCTCCAGTCATCCAACCATCCATACACACATTCACTCCCTCATTCACCCCCCCTCCACCTCCGTCCGTCTCCTCTCCACCTCCCTAAACAAATCTCCCCCCCCCCCCCCGCCCAACACCCACCTCGTCACCTCCTTTTTTTTTTTGTTAACTAGGGAGTATCTAATAAATGCATTTGCGCACTCCCCGTCCCACTCCCCACTGGGGAGGGGGGTGTGTGGGACTCGATGCACCGGTCTTATGTGCACCCCTACCCACTAAAACCCTAATCTCCCCGCGCGGTTGCACCTCTTTTCTGGTCCTCTCCCCGAAGTCGCCTATGCAGCATTACTCCGGCGGAGAGGAACGAGGTGCTCTACGAGCTCAGACCATTAGGGCATCTAATGCCCGCTCGCTCTCTTCTACGCTCTTCCATTTCTCTCCTTTTCAGGAGATTGGAGGCGTATTCAGTATCTTGGCCCAAAACTCTTTTGAGCGAAGTAGCAATGGCATAAAAGTCTCACAGTTAACCTCACTACCCAAATCAAGTTCTAAGCGATTTAGAGAGCCGGCGACCACGGGACACCCGAACACTGCGTGCTCCACAGTGTCCACGTCCCCGCAGTCCCAGCACTCTGTAGTTCGCTCTCGCCCTATTTTATTTGAATACACGGCGAAAACACCGTGACCCGTGAGTATTTGAGTTAGATGAAAGCTCACTTGACCGTGCATTCTTGTCAGCCACGGTTTTAGATCGGGTATAAGGCGATGGGTACATCTACCTTTGAGAGAATTGTCCCAGCGCTGTGGCCACAAATTGACAATATCAAACGGAGCCGCGTCCGGTCTCCGCCTATCATATTGGTATGTACGCTGGTCAATAATGAGATCAATTGGTGGGGTGCCCGCAACCACCAAAAGCGCCTCGGTGGACACTGTTCGGTAGGCCCTGGCCGTTCTCTGGGCGCAACATCTTTGGACTGCGTCCAACTTCTTCCTATTGGCATTTACCCGCGAGGCCTTTTGCCAAACGGGACACGCGTATAAGGCCACCGACAGGACCACAGAGTTCAAAAGTCTCCTCTTCAATTGAGACGGCCCTCCCTCGTTCGGCATCAATCTGGCTAAGGCCATCGCGACTCTGTGAGCCCTACGGCATGTCAAGTCAATGTGCGTATTAAAGCGTCTCGATTCGTCTATATTAACACCGAGGAATTTAATGGTCTGGGTAAGTTTAATCTATTGGCCCCCGAAGACGATTCTGGTGGTACCCCCCATTTTCCTGCCAGTAAACTGAATATAAGTGGTCTTGTGATAGGCTATTTCCAAGTGGTGCTTCTTGAACCAGCCCGTGACTCTTTTTAACGCCTCCCTGATCCTAAGTTTAAGGCCTGCCTTTGTCCTGGCGGACACAAGTACGTTCAGGTCGTCGGCGTACGCAATGTGGCGGATATCGCCAACCGTTCGACTGCCCACAAGACCATCGTAGGCCAGGTTCCATAGGAAGGGGCCCAGGACCGAGCCCTGCGGGACCCCCGCCCAAATTGGGAGGAACAGCGCTCGGCCCTGCACCCACAGCCTAAGGGACCGGTCGCTCAGATAGTGGTTGATGATGGCTCTCATATTCTTGGAGAAGCCTCTCGCTTCCAAGGCGAAGAGGATATCACCCCACCTAATCGAGTTAAAAGCATTTTTGACATCGATGGATATGGCCATCATCCTCTTGCCCATCCTCATGGAGCAACATTTCTTTGCGTAGGCTACCAGCTCGCAAATTGCATCAACCGTAGACCTGCCTTTTCCAAACCCATACTGGTTCGGAGCGAAATCGCCGGCGCGTTTTAGTTCCTGTTCCAGTCGTGGGAGAAGGAGGTGCTCATAGGCTTTTCCTAAGTTATTTATAAGGGATATAGGTCGATATGCAGTCGGGGCTCCCGGCTTAGCCGGTTTTGGGATAAGCACGAGGTCCTGGACCTTCCACTTCTCCGGAAAAATGTTCCTAGACAAATAGCTATTGAACATATCAACAAAGAAATTTGGGGACGACTTAAACGCCGTCCTGATGGCAATAGCTGGTATACCATCAGGCCCAGGAGCCTTCGAAAGTCCGAGTTTAGCAATCGCCGCCTCTACCTCCTCCATCGTGAAAGGAGGGAGTGAGTCTTCAACACGCCAACTACTGGGCTGGGATCCGACTCGAAAGGAGTCAAGCGAAACAGTTCCTCAGCGACAGATCGCATAGCATATAGATCGAGTGGAGGGCCAGATTTTTCAGGTCTTAAAGTTCTCATCACGGCCTTATATCCATCCCCCCATGGGTCGAGCTCCACGGAAGCGCAGAGCTCACTCCACGCTTCCGCTTTACTCTTCCCAATGAGGGACTTCAATTGGCGTCTAGTGGTCCTATATTCCGTCCTTAGATCGTCGTTCAGAGGTGACCGTTGCATCCTCCTTCTAATTTTCTTCAGCTCTTTGCGTTTGGCACCGATTTCTTCGTTCCACCAATGCTTGGCGCGCTTAGCTCCCGGTATTCCCTTCGCCGGTAGGGAAGCAGAGCAAGCCTCCGTTAGCGCCCCGGTGATACCTGCAGCATTGGTCCTGGTCTCGAGGGACTGTTCGTCAGTACCTCTATTACCGAGAGCCACCCAGAAGGCGTCCAAGAAGAGATCCTCTCGGAAACTCTTTGTATTCCACCCTGGTTTCGGGTCTATCCTCTTATATCCCTTATTATGGCCGATGACGTGCCACAAATAACGATGGTCAGACCCGGACTCGTCTGGGAGGACCTGAGTTTTCACTCCCCTGCCCCAGACATTCGCCGAGACCGCCATGAAATCGATAACTGAGGTAGAGCCCCGTCTCGAGAAGGTGGGAGTCCCGGATGTGGGGACTAGCTCCCATCTAACGAGGAGCTCGTTCAGAAGCTTCCCCCTATCATCGTCTACTTTGGAGCCCCACGATACGGATTTGGCATTGAAGTCACCCCCGAGGCAGATTCCTCCCTGGATTTGTCCAAGGAAGTTCTCCAGCTCGTTTAGTGCAGAACCATACTCCACAAAGGTGATGTTTGGCGAGATGCAAACAGACAGGAACCAAGTTCCATTCATCTCCATACCGCAGCAATATCTACCTCGAAGGGTGGCTCGCCGCCAGTTGAAACAGTCCTCGGAGACGGACACCATAGTGCCGCCGCCGGGGCTATTGTGGAGATCCAAGTATTCCTAACATGGTGGGGCTCCGAAATAAACACTATATCAGCCTTGCGCTCGATGGCGGTGTGTTCAAGCAAATCTTGAGCAAGCCTGGCATGATTCGCATTCAGCTGTAGAATCCTAACCGGCTTGTTGTCCATTTTGTACCGGGAGTACAAGCCGTGTCCTCCTCACATACTCGGGACAGATAGTTGACCCAGTCAGGTGATTTAACCTGTTTTCTGGGGCCCCCCGCTCCGCACACAATATGCATCTTTGGGGAGCTGTGCATTCTGAATGCGAGTGCCCATGTTGTCCGCACACCCTGCATAACTCTGCCAACTCTGGGATCATGTTGCAGGACTTTGCCACGTGCCCGAACTTGTGGCACCTAAAGCACCGTACAATGTTTGGGAGTAATTTATACCTGCACGAAATAAAACCGATTTTCACTGAGGGATGTTGGCTAACGTCAGTGGCACATCGGGCTGGAATCAACACCTGAGCCGTTTTAGACAGGTCCCTGCCCTTTCTGACACTTTTGATCGTGGCCTCCGCATCAGTGGGGAGTAGCGCTTTTACCGCCTCCGCTATTTCCTCCCTTGTAGCCAAGTCGTCTCTGTTATGGATTTCGACCACAATCTGGTTCTCCATTACCCGGACCTGCTGAGCCTCTCCAAAGACGTTTCGGAGTTCTTCAACAGTCTTTGCAATCCCATCATTAGCTTTGTCGACGGCCAAAATCATGTCCCCCGCCCTGGACATTCTTTGTCCCAGGACGGTGACATGACTGAGGCTCGCCCTTTCCCTCATCGTACGCAGAATATCCGAGTACTTCCGCGTCTCCGTAGCCTTCACTACGGTGACATCCGGTTTAGGTTTGACCGGTCTCGGCCTCCTATTCTGCTTCTGTGGATTAGCCTCCTGCACACCCCCTCCTTGGCTGGGAGGGTTGATTCTTATCTGCACACTGGAGACGCCTCTCAGGGCGACAGTGTCAATGACTTGGGGCAACATTCTGGGTGATCTATTGCCTCTCCTGGACCTGCGCGAAGCCACCGTCGACCAGGTCTCCTCGCGTCGAGGGGATAGTACATTATTTTCCACCTCCATTTCGCCCAGACCGCCAAAGGTCTGGATGGCTCTGGGAAGGGTTGCAGTCTTCCTGGGCGCGCGAGCGTCACCGCCAAGTCTCCC
Source organism: Anoplius nigerrimus (assembly GCA_914767735.1). Classification (NCBI taxonomy): domain Eukaryota; kingdom Metazoa; phylum Arthropoda; class Insecta; order Hymenoptera; family Pompilidae; genus Anoplius; species Anoplius nigerrimus. The sequence goes on from OU612081.1 coordinate 1,979,528, forward strand.
TCCCTGGATAACCGCAGGCCCAGCACGTGGCCGCTCAGGACCGTTAGCCGCATTATGGCGGGCGAGAGCTGCTGGCAGTAGCTGTACGAGCGCCTGCTCAACAGCCCTCAAAATCTCCGTCTTCGTCAACATATTGTCCGCATATCTAGAATTCTTTGGGCTCTTCTTGGGGCTGGTCGACCCCCTTCTGTCGATGCTAGTCAGGTGTGCCTCTAGGGCCGCAATCCTCTCCGTGAGATTTGCACCCTCCTGGATAGCTGTCTTGAGCTTCCTTTCAAGCTCAATTCTCACCCGCCTTTCCTCCTCCAAGGCTTGCTCCAAGTCCACCCTAGTCTGCTGTTCGATGCGGAGCTCTTTTCTGACTTCTGCCATTTCCCTCATAGTCCTGGCAAGAGAGTCAGTGCTACCAGATTTTTTCAGGGTGGCTCCTGGAGGAGTATCTGGACTCGACCTGAGCCTTTTAGCAGACGTGATTGAGCTTGCTGGCGTGCTGGTTTTGCCAGGCTGCATACGCAGCGACTGTGTTGCCACCCTAAAAGGGGTGGCTCCAGCATCGCTACTGCTCGCTGCCTGAGGGAAAAGAATACCATTACGGTGGGCTAATCCCACTTTCACACGCCTAGGAGCCTTTCAACCCGAATTCCTCCCTTCTTGTTTTTAACTGGCGAAACAACAAGCTTCGCCGTCGGTCGCGAGATCGAACCCGAGGGGGGTTTCCTCGTCAATTTCGGTGAGATAGTAATCTTACTTGTTATAGGCGCTGTACCTGGCACTGGTGGGGAATGAGTAATCCTCCTCGACCTCGCAAACGGATCTTCCAGCTCCTTGGTATAGTCTCCAAAAGAGGTGTTCATGGATACAAACTCCTCCTCCGGTTCTCCGGGGGGAGCCTGATTCACCGACGATTCCATTGGCTCGATTTGGTCATCGCTGATGTTGACCAGGTCTTCAACCTCAGCATCTTCCCGAGCTACACTTTGGACTTCTCCCACACTTTCAACTCTATTTTCAATTCATCACACATCCTCGTAAGGCAGTGTCACCACGGCTCCCGCGCATGTGCTGCTCTAAGTGTAGCAGTCCAGTAAGTCATGTCGGCCGTTCGTTCGTAAGTCTTTGTCCTGTCCTAGGTCGGTCAATGTATAGTCTTCCCTATCTCCAAGGAGATAGGGTGTTGTGTGCGTGTGCGTGTGCTACCGATGTCCCCTGTTGCGTTTCCGCTCCAGGGGGCACCAGCTGCGTGTATGTCCAAGTCTGTGGCGGTCCCTTCTCGTAGCCACTGTCCTCTAGGCGACCATAAGCAGCTTAGTAACTCTGTAGGTAATGAGTTCAGTAAAAGAAATAAGCAAAATATGCATGAGACAGTGGATGATTTCATGGCTTATGGCAAAGACATTTGCCTCAGTTATTCTTATTGAGCGAAACACAGGTGAAAAAACACATAATACACATAGACATGCGAGACACACTGAATGATTCTTACCCATCAGGGCGGTTGGAAGATCTCCAAACAGTACGGAAGCCCTTGTATTGTGAGCCAACTTCTGGCTCACAGTGGCTTTAATGAGGGTGAATTCGTGAAATAGGCACCCAGTGCTTTTCTTAAAACACAGAAACACAAAGGAAGTCACAGTGGTCAAACACATCATGAATACAAACTCAATGGACTAAGCCCACAGGGCGAATGTAAAGGGCACTTATCTTAAAAACCAGAACAGGCCATCCTCACCAGGGAGGCCCTAGTCAGTCGCCTGAAAATAGAAAAGCTGAGGAGTCCTCCCAAACCCCGCCAGTTGTCCGCGGCCGCAGCTTGGATATGCCGCGGCAGCCCTGACTCCACGAGTGGAGGTCCACTCACTGAGTCAGGGTCCCCCAATCCGCAACCCGGGGACGCGCTCGGTCGCATTGGCTGCACCCTTCAAAATCGAAGGCCCGAGACCTCCTCGCCTCCTGCCAACCCTCCTCCTCACCCCCCCTCACGCACACCTCCCATAGGTGTTTCAATGTCCCCCCCCCCCCCCTTGCACAGCCTACACAACCTCTCCTCTTTCCCCATCCAGTACCCCCCCCCCCCTCAGCCCACACCCCAGCCTAAACCTCACCACTCTCCTCCACCTTTCCTCCCCCCCGCCCTTCTTCAAATATTCCGGCACTCCTCCGGATATGCACCCTCCATATTCCTGATTCCACTGCGACCTTCCTATACTCTCCCACCTGTCCCTTTCCTGCTCCGCTTTTTTCCCATCCTACTATCTCCTCCCCTCTTATCTCCCCCCCCCCAACCCCCACCCCCTTTTCTCCCAAAAAGCTCTTTTCTCCCCCTCCCACCCCCTCTCTCCCTCCCTCCGCCCCATCCTGCTCTTAATCTCCCTCAAACACGCCTGAGCTATCATCCCTCCACCCTCTTCTCATAACCCCACGCCCTCAACGCCTCAGATACCTCTCGTGTAATGCCTCTACCTTATCCCTCTCTTTCCACCCCCAGACCTCCACCCCATAGCTCACAGCCGGCCAGATCAACCTATCAAACAACCACAACCTTCTTCCCCAGTCTCCCCTGAAAATCCTCTTCCCCAATCCCCACACCTGTCCCATTACCGCCGCCCCCTTCCTCACCGTTCCGTCCACTTGCTCGTCCTGCCTCCCGTCCCTCCTCATCAAATACCCCAAGTATCTAAACTTTCCTTGTTTGGTAAAGTTATTAGTGGACTGTATATTTTATCAGAAGATGTTAAAAGAAAGGGACGAGAGCCGGATTCAGATAAAGAGTCTGGTGACAGGCAACCATAAATAATTGGACAAGATGCTGTGTTCTGTACTTTTATTAAAATGATCAGTGCATTCAAATATTAACAGTACCTTTTCTCTATGCTTGGCGAAGTGCTTGTGAGCTGCTCAATCAGCCACTACACGTGATTACAAGTTGAGTTATTCTATTGTAGGAGTACACAAAATGATTAGTTCACAATAAATACATAAATAAGTGTGTAATGTGATCTGATCGAAACAGCAACTAAATGAATTACCAATTGTAAGAATCACGGATCGCTAAATGCGAAACCACACGGTCGCCAGCGAACGGTTCGAAGAAAATGTGCCGGTCTTTTCGCTGATCTGAATACAATAATGCCAGCAAATTAACAATGAGAATGAGTACACAATTTTAAGGGTGAACCTGCCTGTTAATTTGTGGTGATGCTTTAGGAACTGGTCGATGATTTACTCGCTTTCTCACTCACTACTCAATTCGCACACGTGTGTACAGGACTAAGTATAAGACGATAATGGCCGATCGATTACGCGGGAAAGATCCTCGTGCGGAATCGATGCGGACGGAAGCACGAAGTTTTTTTCTAAGAGCTGTTCGCGAAGATGATTTGTCCCTTTGTATGGACAATAGCGCGTCACTCGAGCTGCTGATAGGCGAGCTATTCATCGAGCAGTGTATCGATTGCGATCTAGAGTGGGGCAGTGTCGCCAGGACCTGCCGTCACTCTTTATTCAAATGATCCGTGCCGACAGTGACATATAGTCACTACCGCTCTCTTCTGTCGAGCCGCTCTCAATACGCAACACACAAGTTTACACGGTTGCGAAAGATGCACAGAACAAGGTACATGTTATAGTCACCGAATTATACATGAAAACCATGATGCTGGTGCACGAACACATTGTGATTTTGAGAATTTTATTGATATAAATCATCATTAAAATGAGCATAGAACTCCAATAATAAATATAAGCCAATTAAATGTAATAGAACATTTTGCTCTTGATTATATGCATCTGTGCTGTTTAGGAGTAATGAAGAAACTACTTCATTACTGGAATAAGAAACTTGTGAAATATCTTGTGATATATCTATGATTCATATATCTATATAAATAACTTTGTGAAATATCTGCTCTCATTCTTGTGGTAATTCTTTAACACGTTCGCCGCCAGGTCAGGCATCGACGACGCGCTCGGCAGTCTGCGCGTTAAATGTGACGGTGCAAAAATACCCTGTAAATTTTTATCCGTTGAGTTGCGCCTCATATATTATTGGACAAAAAGTGCTTGTATTCAAGTGTTCTACCACCCCTAAATTTTCTCTCTCAAATTCTGGCTCATCCTGTATGTAGCAAGGTGGCCCCCCCATTTTGTTCCATCGCTTCTTCAAACGCTCTAAGAAAATCATGTACTTTGCCGTCCCGTGATGTCCACCTTAAAAGTATTTCAAAAGTGAAACCTATTATATGATCTTTTTCTATGACAAAGGAATAAATGTTTCTTTTATGTTCACCAATCTTAGTCTTAAGCTGGCAAATAGCTTAATTCGTGTGGCAAAGAAGCGCAGTACAAGCGGGGAAACCGATAAATGACGTGTGATTGTTGTGCAATAGGAAGCAAATCTTTGATTTTCGGGAAAACTCGGGATTTTTTGCAGAACATAAATGTTAAATTTGGTGAGGGGTGGCCGGATATCGTGTGAAAGCCCAGGAACGTAGGAGAAAGAGGCAATATTGAATCTATTAAAGGCTCTCTCTTTTACAACGTCAACATTTTATCTACTAATACTGTCTTCATAGAATTCTAAACGTATGATTCAATTACTTTAATCTGCCAGCTGTTCGGATTGTGATTGTAATTATTTGACCAATTAATATTAAGGTTTAAGTGACCCCTCTAACAATAGGTCCCTTTAGCGCAGCAGGAAAACGCAGTACGCACCAACAGCGGGATCCCGAGTTCAAATCCCGTCAACTGTAAAAAAATTGTCAGTTGTGTAACATGGCCAGATCATGTACAACGGCTGAATCAATTAACAACATAATGTTCGCAGATAATGAATAATTCCCCGCTTTCAATTTTTCTTATTTTTTTAAGATTCAAATATTATTCAATATTATTTGAATATTAAATACATATTTTTTAAATATCTATTTTATATGATTTGAATATTTATTTTATATGTTTTGAATATCTGTTTTATATGTTTTGAATATCTATTTCATATGTTCTGAATATCTGGTTTATATGTGTCGAATATCTGTTCTATATTCTCTGAATATCCAGATCTAATATTTTCTGAATATTAAAAAGTGTCGCCATAAAAATATTTTTTTAATATTCGAAAAAAATATTGTACCAATATTTTTGTGCTACTAGGGTTGTGTCTATTTTCTTATTTTTGTCATTGGGTGTCTTTTCAAAGGTGAATTCGGATTTGATTCCACAGATATTGCACTTTTTGTGTTCCGCAAAGCTATTCTCTGGCAAATTTTCTGGGAATTTCTCCGAGTTAAACTTTCCACAGTATTGACATTGGTTTTTTGAGGTCAGTTGTTTGCCTGCTGTTGTGGTGGGTGCTTGTATTCCGTCCTCTTTAGTAACGCACTTCACTTTGGTTGTATGCCCGTTCTTACATTTTATCGTTCCGGTTGTAATATTTTATCCGTCTTTTTGTTTATAGATATCGAAGTACTCCAGAGTCGGTATTATTACACTTTTACACTTTCTACATTTATTCACAGGAATGTTCGCGTTTCCTTCCTTTATATGGTTGGAATCACTCTCTGCTATGTTGTACGAATTCATTTCTATTGACCTACGGTTAGTAAACACGGTTTCGCGACAAGAGCTTTACGAAAATACGTCCGCACTCTACGATAGCTCGTGCGAGACTCTACAACTGTTCGAGCACCCGGGGTCTTCCGGTAGTTCGACAGCCACTGACGCCGGTAAGTTATGTGTGTGGCGGACTCCCTTGGGGACGTTCGACCAACGGCGTCGCTGCGATGCCAAGTGACGAGCGGAGCGCCAAAGCACTCCCCCCCCCCCCCCCCCCGGAACTGTTACCCTCTGTGTTTTTGGCCCGGGGTTTGTCCGTACAGCAGACGGTGGTTTCCCGATGCTGTTATCCCTCGCTACTTCAGGCTGTGGTCCCAGTACGATCTGGTATGCCAGCTTGAGTCTTTCGGTTGACACGGTACACGCCTTCCCTTTAATCAAAATGACATACACTTTGCTGTCCTTTCGGGCCAGTACCTCGAACGGTCCTTGATACGCCGGTTGCAATGCCGGTCGGACGGTGTCATCCCTCACAAAGACGAATATTGCTTACTGCAACTCTTTCAGTATACACGGGGTTGCCTTGATGTGGTGTGCGGTTGGTTTTGGCCGTACCTTGCGCGTTTTTTCTCGCAGGTCTTGCACGAAAACTTCTGGGCTTCTTTGATACGTGGAATTTTCGAAACAATACACCGGAATCCGTATTGTTGTGCCATATAACGTTTCTGCCGTTGAGCATTGTATGTCGCCCTTAAAAGCGGTGCGCAGTCCGAGGAGTACAAGTGGCAGCGTAGATCCACAGCTGTTCTTTTCTGCCACGTGGCATGTCAGGGCTGTTTTAAAGGTGCGGTGCCATCTCTCCAGAATTCCGTTCGACCGAGAATGGTATGCCGTCGTTCTAATTCTTGATGCGCTCATGAGCTTCGTCAACTCGGCGAAAAGGGTTGGTTTAAATTGCTTTCCGCGATCCGTTGTGGTTGCCGGTGCTCTGTATCGAGCCATTCAGTAGTGCAACAAGAATGCCCTAGTTACCGTGGTTGCTGACATGTTCGCCAGAGCTATTGCCTCCGGCCACCTGGTAAATCTATCCATCATAGTCGGGCAACACTGGAATCCCTCGCAGATTGGCAAAGGTCCTATTAAGGGGTCTGGCCACCTTGTGCGCTCGCCAGATGAGTACTATTTTTAAAAATTCATAAACGCGAAAATAAAGCACAAAATTCTTTTATTTTTTGTCACATACTAGAAAACGGTTTAGTGAACAAGTGAAAAAAAATTCGTGATAAAAAAATAAAAAATACCGGCGTTTCGTTCACTTTGGTGAAGGCCCTCGGCACGAAACGCACGTGGGCGGTTCCATGACTACCTGCTTCATTTTGCATCTGAAAAAAAAAATAGCTTATTCCTGGATCATATTGCAAGGGCTTGACGTAGGGAAATTTTTTTTTTACATTAGGGAAATTATGGTGAGCCGAAGAATTTTTTTCATGATTTTCACCGAAATTTCACGAGAAAACACGTCATTAAAAAAAAAGTAATCAAGTAATCGCAACAATCCTACGTCAAGCTTTAGTTAATGTATCTAAAAGTACTGTGTTCAAAATTCACAGCAATCGGACCGATAGTTTACGAGATATACGAAGAACCGTTTCGAAAAATATAGTTTCGAGATAATCGTAAAAGAAAGTAAACGTGCGGTTATTCGGCTGACGGCGCGGTTTTTGTGAGTCTTACCTTCAATCAGCGATTCCTGGTCCATACATGTCCTCTTCGGCAGCTGTTTGAGCATCCTGGGCCTCTTTTTGAGAAGATCTACGTGCTTGGCGTGCTTTTTTGTGCTCGGACATTTGCTGTAGCGCAACGTTCCTCGTCGACTGCCCTACAGAAATCGTAGCAGCGATCTCCGATGCTTAGATCCATGAGCTTCATCATCAGCAAAATACTGTTGTACCCATCGTTGAAAGTGCTGATACCAATGTAACTGTCAATTTCGACGGTTTTCGCACCGCTGGAACTCGTTTTTGGAGCCATTGACCAGATGACGGATTTGACGCTTTCGTTGGCGTTTTGCGTGAAGCCTCCTTCGCACCGTTCTAACAATTCATATGAAGTGAGGTCCTCATAAACAGGTCGAATGGCATCTTGAACAATTTGAGGCAGAGGATTCTTGTGTAGATATTCATCCAAAGTGCCAATCGCTTTTGATATTTGCCAAGAGCACCACGAGTCTTCTCCCGGAGGACAATTTTCATGCTGCGCGATTTCGTCGGTCGAGCTCTTGTGCTTGAATGTTGCCCCAATAGCTTTCTTTATTTCGTCTTTAGAGTTAGAGAACCTTCGAATAGCGAGACCGTAATATACTGTTAGCTCGTTAATTAGTTTATCGGTTAGCTTTCCATTGCCAGCAAGACCTTTCTTTTCTTTTTTGATTTTACGAAGTCGTGTGCCTATCCTTTTCTGCACATGACCTATGCATTCTTTTTTCATCACTTTTTCTTCGTATGGATTCGAGTAAACAATTCTACTAACCCATACAAAGGACACAATAGGACAGTTGCACGTGCTGAACCGTGCGGGTTACATACACTGATCGAGCCGCGCGGTCGACCGCTCGCAGCGGCTCGACCTTCCTACCGAGAAATACCTGTAACTTTAGCAATTTTACGATTTTCAGTACCAACTATGGATTAAATGATGCGTAACATTTCAAAGATTATTATAAAACAATAAAAAAAAATGAAAAAAAAATTACAAGGTGGCCAGACCCCTTAATTGCAAATGAACCTGTCGAAGTCGTTCATCGGGAACGTCTATCTTATCTGGCACAGTTCTGTCGTGCCGCTGTATCTTTGCCTGCTGACAGGGTATGCACGCCCGTGTCCGACAAGCGACTTGTTTGTTCGTGCTTGGCCATATGCCAACTTTTGCTTTAGTTGCCGACGGGTAGCTCTCGCACTTGGGTGTGCTAACACGTGACCAACATCGAATATTCTTCTTCTCAATGCTTTCGGCACGTACGGCTTCATCGCGTCTTCGGTTATCTCGCAGTATACTGGATGTTCCGAGGTATCTAGTGTGAATGGTTTCAACTTCAGGCTGGCATTTCCGTCTAGCAGTCGCTGAAGCTTTTGGTCCTTGCCCTGCTCCTCTGCTAGCTCTTCTGTTGTTACCAACACTGGCATGCGAATTTCGGCTACTCGCAAGAGCGCGTCCGCGCCTGTGTTGTCTTCGTCGCTTATGTGGACGACATCCGTGGTAAACTGGTCGGTCAGGTCTAAGTGGCGCAACTGCCTTGGAGTGGCTTTGTCGGGTCTCTGCGGAAACGCGAAAACGAGGGACTTGTGATCCGTTCGTATTCTAACCTGTCGCCCTTCTATCACATGTCTAAAATATCTCACAGTCTCGTAGATGGCGAGTAGCTCGCGATCTAACGTCTGTATGCTTTCTGCGCGTTGTTCAATTTCTTGGAGAATAAAGCTAGCAGTCGTATTTCCTCAGTTTCGTGCTGTTCCAACGTCGCTCATATTGCTACTTTGGAAGCTTCGGTGGTTAGGGCGAGTGGAGCCGATTCCTCAGGGTGCGCCAGAAGCGTCGCCTCAAGGTAAAGGGCTCGTTTGCAACTGTCGAATGCTCGTCGTGACTCGGGTGTCCATGGTACGGGGCGTGTGTCGTTTTTTTGCTGTCGCGTAAATATTCGTTCAGGACTACCTGCTCGTGAGCGGCCTGATTTATACATCTTCTGTAAAAATTAATTAGTCCCAGAAAACTTCGCAGTTTGACAATGCTATTGGGTACCGGGTATTCGATTAATGCCTTGACTTTCACCTCCGATGGTTAATTTCCTTTTGGGGTTACTGTATATCCCAGGTATTCCACCTCATGCTTGCCAAATACACATTTCGCGACATTGATAGTTACGCCAGCGAATGGCAGTCTCTTCAGGATTCCCCGCAGGTGTTCGCGATGCTCGGCTTCGGTTTCAGACGCTACCAGGATGTCGTCTATATAACAGTAAACGTATCATAAATCCTGGAAAAGAGTATTGATGTACCTCTGAAACGTCTGTGCTGTGTTCTTCAGACCGAATGGCATGGCAAGAAACTCAAATAAGCCAAACTAGGTCGTGACGGTGTTTACGATTTCCGCAAATTTGTTCATCGCCCGCCTGGTAGCGCTTTTATCGCGCTGACCATCCAACCACGCGCTCGCTCTTTCCGATTTATGCCGACTAATAATGGCACCTGCGTAGTTTAGTTATTGGCCCTCTTAGCCAAATTCCACGCTTGATTACCGATGCCAATCATGACGTCATCGCATCCGTGCGCCTTGCGAGACCGCGCGGAGCCGAGTGCGAACGCTATTGTTCCCCCCACAAACACTTGTCTTTGTGCAGTGGGACGTAAAGGAGTGTGATGGAGAGCGAGAGAAAAAGTCCAATATAGAGTGTGTGAGAAAAGTTCATTCCCTAGTTTCTGTACCGTCGCGTAGCTCGCGACGTCCCGCAGTCCGATTTCTTGGCATAAAAGTATTTTATTGTTGTTTAGGTTTTATTGTTATATGGTATATTTACAGTATGATACAAATTTTACAGAGGTTAGAAATAGAAGTGTACGCCGTCAAGGCTTGCGGGCAACTGCCTGCCCATGGATAATGAACCTATTTTATAATATGTGACAAAAGAAGATCGTTGCTATGCGGTGGCTCGTGCCCGGTGACGGGCAGACGCGAGCATCCCGCCAAATTCGCCCATAGAAAAATGAGTGGCGTTGCCATGCGCTGGCTCGCGCCCGGTAACGGGAAGACGCGAGCATCCCGCCAAATTCGTCTTATAGGAACAAAAAGAGTCACTTTCATACAAAAAAGCGTGTGGTACGCAACAGTTTCTTTCCTACAAATTCCAAATATTCCGATACGCCTTTTCTCCTCACGTTTCCAATTTCTATGCTCCATTCGTTTTCTCTCCCTTTCCTTAACGCAAGTCCTCCTTCCTTGAGCTTCTAACGCTTTCCTTTGAAATTCATCCCGATTCCTTGTAATGTTCTCATCGATTTATCCTCCCGCGGGCTGTCCCCAGCCCGAATATTTTCTTTTTGGGAATTGTCTCAAACAGGCAGCAGTCTTCGGCATATCATCCTGCGTCACTTAAATCTGATGGTGAGCCCGTTTTAAGTCGATCTTGGTAAATACCTCTTTCTTGTCTGGGCCATATGCGAAATCATGGATGTGCGGCACAGGATACCGGTCTGGCTTGGTTACTGTTCACAACAGTCACCTTTTTTTTTACTAGCGGGGCGTAACTCCCGAAAGCCCAATACTTGGGGCGAAGGTTATGAACCCTATTCGCAACTTAATGATCGAATAGCGAATTATTATTTGACTAGGTTAGGCTGTGGTATTATTTGGTTTATACGAGTCTGCACAATGAAGAAACACTTGCGATGGTTAACAATGAATTTATTGGTATCGGTTGCACTACACTTGGTTTTTCGTCACACGCTCCGCTTGCACACTGACTCTTACCGTCGTTCGCTTGTTACTGCCCGGCACGCGCCGCATCGTCCAAAAAAACAGGCGCCGACGACCTCGACCGCTACTCAAAGTCGTAGCGTCGCAACAGCCGTGCCTACCGTCTATGTTTGTTTTGATTATGTCGATGCGTGTCGTGGTGTGCTCCGAAACATGCTCCCCACGTTGAGAGGTTACGATCAAAAAACAAATGATGTGGGTGGAAAATTTCTACTACTAACTATGAATATTCTTCATCGGAAAGAAGCGTCACGCGCTGCACATTCCTGGAAAACGTCCGCTGGTCTGCTGTTCGCACGGTGACAGTCCGAATGATTCCATCGGGTCCAGGATGAATCGCTGTCACCCTACCCAGGTTCCATTGCATTGGTGGTACCTTCTCTTCCTTTAGAATCACCAGACTTCCCTCCTTGATTTCGTGCTGACCATCCGTCCATTTTCGGCGCACATTTAGTTCGTTTAAATACTCCTTGTGCCATCGAGCCCAGAAGTCGCGACGGATTTTTTGTATGTGTTGCCACACTGATAACCGGTTGGTAGAGGTATTGCTAAAGTCCTGTTCAGGGAGGGTGGTTAGTGGACTGCCAATTAGGAAATGTCCCGGTGAGAGCGCAGAGACATCGTTGATATCCATGGAGATTAGTGTCAACGGCCGAGAGTTAAGTATTGCTTCGATCTGTGTAACTAGTGTCTGCAATACTTCGTAGGTGAATAACTCCTTTTTGGCTACTCATCTCAGATGGTGTTTGAACGATTTTACGGCGGCTTCCCATAGACCGCCGAAGTGTGGAGAAGCTGGAGGGTTGAATTTCCAATGAATTCCGAGATCCGCCAAGTGTTGGCATACCTTGTTTTTATGCTCTGTTGATTCAAGGAGATGAGCTAGGTCCTTTAATTCGTTGTTGGCTCCGATGAAATTGCTGCCATTATCGCTCCAGATGGTCGAAGGCATTCCTCTCCTGGCGATGAATCGTTTTAAGGCTGCGATAAAGCCATCGGATGTCATGTCACCGACCACTTCCAAGTGGACCGCCTTGACAGCGAAACTGATGGGAATAGATTTCGTTTGGGTAAATCGATAAATGATACTTGCTCTTTTTGTACGTACTGCTCACTATGGATGCTTTATTAAGACTAAGACTAATTAGTACAGCGAACATAGGCGCTCACGGGGCGCATCGATCTTCACCATCGATCGGTATCTGGCGCATGTAGTTACAAAGTACGATTTTTGTTTCGTCTATCACAACACAGCCCCTCGAACAAAAATTACATTTCTTTTTTATACAGAACTTAATCCTAAGTTTCTAACTAAAGTATCAAACCTTGGTTTCGCTAAAGGTTTGGTGAAGATGTCCGCCAACATATTATCAGTATTTATATAATCAACTACAATCTTTTTATTTTCAATATTTTCTCTGATGAAATGATGACGTACATCGATATGTTTTGTTCGTTGACTAGTCGTAGCGTTCTTACTTAAAGCTATTGCACCATGGTTATCACAAAGTATATTAATGGGATTCTTGTTGACTTTGTTGTCAATTTCTGCCGATAATTCTCGCAACCAAAGTCCTTCTTGGCAGGTAAATGCTAGAGAGATATATTCCGCCTCTACTGTGGACAACGCTACAGTACGTTGTTTCTTACTGAACCATGATATAGGTGCGCCATTCGCTACGAATACTGAGCCGGTGATGGATTTTCTATCCGTCTGATCATTCGCCCAATCGGCATCGCTATAACTGATTATTTTTAGGCTATTAGCTGAAGAAAACTTTAATTTGTAATCAATAGTTCCTTTTAGATACCTGTAAATTCTTTTAACCGCTGTCCAATGCGCCATACCTGGATTTTTACTAAAACTACTTACACTATTTACAGCATACGCAATGTCCGGACGCGAAATTTGGCTTATGTATAATAAGTTTCCTATAGCTTCCATGTAAGGCACTTGTTGCATATTTTTCATTTCTTTCGCATCGTTTGGTTGAGCCTGTAACTTTACATTGGGATCCGCTGGAGTGCCTACAGTGTTGCACTTGTCCATCCTGAACCTTCTGAGTGATTCTTCTATGTAGTCCTTCTGATGGATTGCAATATCTCCCTTTTGGTTTCTTTCTATCGTCATTCCAAGGAACGTTTTCGCTTCGCCTAAGTCTTTCATGTCGAAATCTTTGCTCAATTTTTCTTTTAATTCTTCTTTGCTTTTCATTAGAGAGAGAAACGAATGAGTTTTGTAGGTTGTTCATCTTTTGTTCTTTAGTTACCTTTTTCTTGTCTTCTTCAAAGAACACGACATCTCTACTATTAATTATTTTCTTATTTATCGGGTTTATTAACCTATATCCAGTAGTACCTTCTGAGTATCCCATAAATAGCATCTTATGTGCCTTTGGGTCCCATTTGTCCCTCTTCACCTTTGGGATATATGTTCTTACTTCGCATCCAAATATTCGTAAATGCTTCAAATCTGGTTTTTGACCAGTCCAAATTTCTTCTGGCGTTTTATTTGGAATTGCACTTGCAGGGGATCTGTTAATCAGATACGTTGCCGTCGAAGAGGCTTCTGCCCAATATTCCTTTGGGAGCCCTGCGTCAATCATCATTGATCGTGCTTTTTCAACAATGGTTCTGTTGGCCCTTTCGGCTGGGCCATTTTGTTGTGGTGAATATGGTGCGCTAGTTTGATGTATTATACCAAAATCCTGTAGAACCTTCTTGAATTGACTGTTGACATATTCTTTACCATTGTCAGTCCTTATTGCTTTAACCCTACGCCCTGTTTGGTTTTCAACTAAATTTTTGAATATGGCAAATTTATCGCTTACTTCACTTTTATATTTTAGAAAATAAACAAACATTTTTCTACTATGATCATTTATAAAAGGTAACGCTTACCGCCAATGGAACTTACTGACATTGGACCACATACGTCCGAACGTATCAGGTCTAATAATTGTTTGGCGCGATTATTCTTAAACCTACTTTTGAACGGTAGACGTGCAAGTTTCGCTTCTACGCACACCTTACATATTTCTTCACTTATTTTACAGTCTTCTAGCCCAGTCACCATATCGTCTTGGAGTAACCGTATTCCTTTTCTGCTGAGGTGTCCTAATCGCCGGTGCCACACTTGATTCTGGTCCGTCGTTGATATCGCTGCGAAAGCTTTTTCCGTTCCACCATCCAGCTGGTATACGCCTCCTTGCATACTGGCCGTTGCTGCTATATTGCCCTTAAAGTCTTTGATAAAGGCCTTTCTTTCCGTAAACAAAATAGTATACCCTTTTTGAGTTATTTTACTGACAGACAATAAATTAGTAGTCGACTCTGGTACGTACAGTACGTTATTAATATCTATCACAGATTGCTTGCCGCGAGTATTTATTTTCAGACTGGTATTACTTTTGGATACGGCCGTCATGTTTGTACCTTGCTTTGCGGTCCCTATATCTGATTTGTGTATTTCCACATCTTTCAGTATTTCTTTTGTCCCAGTCATGTGCGTTGAGGCACATGAGTGAGTGCCAGACATTTTCATTTGGCATGGTTTCGATCGCTGAGAACGCTCTGTGTTGTGCATTATTTTTATTTCCTTTGCTAGATTTATTATGCCAGCATACTGATGCTGCGTGTCCAACTTTGTGACATATGAAACACCTGACTGTTTTTCTTTTATCGTTGGCACGTTGCAAATTCGACTTGTGAGGTCTACTGTAGAATGCAGATTCCTTGTTGTCGCTGCTACCTTCACCAGTACTCTTTACCTCTTGTAAGAGCTTGACTTTTATGGCATCTGCTGTGATTGCAGTGCCTGAGCCCTCTAGTCCCATTATCATGGGCCGATATTCTTCTGGCAGTCCAGATAGTAATAATGCACCTACCATTTCGTCTTTAACTTCGAAATTTAATTCTTTGAGTCTGCGAGCAGTACCCGTTATTTTATGAACATAGTCTTCCACCGTCGCACAGTTTTCAAGTTTTGTGGAGGTGATCTGCCTAAGCAGTCCTACTTTTCTCGTTAAGCCCGAATCTTCAAAGACGTCTTTTAATTTTTGCCAAATCTCGTTCGGCGTGGAAGTATTTTCTATGTGTGTATAGTTACGTTTATCCACGGACAAGATTAGTTTTGCCCTCGCTTTCGTCATCTTTTTCGGGTCGGCTATGTACTCCGCTTTACCTTCAACGCAGCCCCATAGGTCTTCACTTTCTAGGAAAGCCCTCATAGAGAATCTCCAGCTCGCATAGTTTTCCCTTCCTACGAGCTTTTCTATGAAATGGGAATTAGATCCTGGATCCATTCTTAGTTCTTTCGAGCACGTGGTTGCGTGAGGTTAGGATCTCGCGGACCGCACGTGTTTCCGCGTTTCGCGAAGATTTATCGATTTTCCGAAATTTATCGAATTTCGCTTATAATTCACTGTAACGATCTTTTTGTCGTTAATATTTTTCGCGTATATCTGGGCCCATATGCCTGATGGGAATAGATTTCGTTTGGGTAAATTGATAAATGATACTTGCTCTATTTGTACGTACTGCTCACTATGGAAGCTTTATTAAGACTAAGACTAATTAGTACAGCGAACATAGGCGATCACGGGGCGCATCGATCTTTACCATCGATCGGTATCTGGCGCATGTAGTTGCAAAGTACGATTTTTGTTTCGTCTATCTCAACAGAAACAGACGAAGATTGCCACGTAGATCTTTATTTTGTTTCGATTGCGGTATTTTTTCTCCTTAATATAAAATGGACCGCAATAGTCGACTCCGATGTTGGCAAATGGTTGAGCTTGATGTATGCGAGCGCGAGGCAAATTTCTCATTTTATACCTTGTCGAGGGCGGAGTGAAGCTGTTAAAAATAAGAGCGAGTTGTTTCTTAAACTTATTCACTTTATTCAGACTACAAAACCATGTTAACATTACAAAGGTCCACAGACAAGAGAGCGAGCAGCGCGCTACGTCTCGCGCGCTACGTCTCGCTGCGATGCAATAAAAACAAAGCATGTATCGAAGGTCGAAGATACATACCGCGTGTCAATGAAATGTATCTCAACTCTCAACACGCCTCCTTACATTTACATTGCACACTTAAAATTTCGCATATTTTATTCACTTTACATTCAACAATTTCCTGAATTTTACCAATTTTTCCTTGCACAATGCTTTTGTAAATATATCAGCGACATTGTCATTTGAATCAATTTTACATGCTTCAATACATTTTTCCCTTACACTTTCGTGGACATAATGATAATGTATTTCAATATGTTTTGAATTTTTTGTAAAATTTCCATACTTTGCAATACTAATTGCTCCATTATTGTCTTCAAAAATCTTTACGGGATTGTTTAATTTTAGATTGAAACTTTTTACTAACTCTATTATAAATTTTACTTCACTGACTGCTTCAGATAGGGCAACATATTCTGCATAAGTTGAGGCCTTTGTTACACTCTTTTGTTTTCTGGATTTCCACTCAATCATATTTCCAAATACACGAATCAAGAATCCAGTTGTAGACTTCCTGTCTACGCTATCACCAGTCCAATCTGCGTCTACGTAACAATCTATAATTTCGCCATTTTCACTTCTTTTATAATGTAAACCTAACTCTTTTGTTGAATACAAGTATTTTAATATTCGCAGAGCATATTTCCAATGCGTCTCATTATAACAGTTTTGATATTATAGTAGAGTGAGGATGGTTGATAACGTGTCAGTATAAAAGGGCATAGCGGAGAGAATTGGATAAGGGATTGGGTAGCTTAGTTGATTAGAGCACCCGACCGGCAATCGGAAGACCCGGGTTCGAATCCCGGCCCACCCGAGTCCGATTTTTTCCGCATGCTACAATATCGACTAAGGTAACTTACGCTATAACTTATATCAGGTCTGGTACTTGAGCTTATACATAATAGAGCACCTATTAAGTTCGTATACTTAATATTTGGTTCGCTAGTTTCAGCCTTTTCAAGTTTTAAGTTGGTTTCCATAGGGGTATTGTACAACTTACTATTTTGCACTTGATATTTATTAGCTAGTGTTTCTATATACTTAGTTTAGGATAATTTAATTTCAAAACCTTTATAATCGTACTCTATATTTATGCCAAGATATTCTTTAACTTTTCCCATATCTTTCATTTTAAACTTCTCTGATAATTCCTTTTTTATCATTTGAATTTTTTCCTTATTTTTACTACAGATTAATAGATCATCTACATATAATAATAAATATATAGTGTCATTTCCTTTCCCTTGGGTATATAAACAATAATCAACGTTATTTCTTTCAAATTTTAGACTTACCAAGTATTCATCAAAACACTTGTACCATGCCCTTGGGCTTTCTCGCAGTCCATACAAGGCTTTCAACAGTTTATATACTTTAGTTGTTCCATCATTGTAACCTTCCGGTTGACTTACATATACTTCTGAGCTTATCTTACCATTCAGAAATGCTGCCACTACATCCATTTGTTCTATAACCAAACCAAACTGACAACAAAAGGACAACAAAAATTTTAATGTCTGAGTCTTTGCAACAGGGGCGTATATGTCGTCAACCACATTAGCCTGCTGAAAACTCCTTACTACTAACCTAGCTTTATACGTATTATCATTCTTTCTTGTATACACCCATTTTACGTCTATGACCTTTTTTCCTTTTTCATTATCAATTAATTTCCAAGTGTTATTTTCATTTAAACTTGCAACTTCTGTATCCATAGCTTTCATCCAATTTTTACAGTTTTTTTACTTTCCATCGCCTCCTCAAATGTATGTGGAGTATCTACTCTACAATAATTTACACATACATTGTTAGACATATTTGGATACCTAACTGGACTTCTTCTCTCACGCGTAGATCTACGTGGAGCCTCTGGTTCTAAATGTTCACCAACGCTCTTTTCTGTGCTGCTTTGTACCTCCTCGTTTTCTTCTGCACTCTCAAAAACACTATTATCTGAGTCATTTTCACTATTAGCATCGCTTACATTATTATCTTCATAATCATTTCCATTAAAGCTCCCTAGACCAATACACTTTACATCCTGTTCGACAATATGAACATGCCTAGCAACTATTATTCTATTATTTACAAGCACTCTATAAGCAACATCGCTATATTCTAATAAAATCCCCATATCTGCCTTTTTTTCCCATTTAGAAGATCTTTTTTGTTTCGGTTTCTTTACAAAGACTTTACTCCCATACAGTCGTAAATGTTCAACGTTTGGTCTCTTATTGAAAAATATTTCATAAGGTATTTTCCTCTCAATTGTGTTTGCTAACGTGCGGTTTTTTAAATATGTGGCTGCACATACTATTTCAGGCCAATATCTCTTATGTACATTTGCCTTTGCTAATAAACATTGTGCCATGTCCATTATTGTTCTATTCAACCTCTCAGCAGTACCATTCAGTTCATGTACGTATGGTGGGCAATTATTTATGCTAATTCCTTTTTCTTTTGCAAATTTACAAAATCGATTATTTAAATATTCTTTACCGTTATCGCATCTCAGTATTTTTAGCCTTTTTCCTCTTAAATTTTCAGCTTCATTTATAAATTGTACTAAACACTGAAGTACCTGATCTTTAGATTTTATACAGTACACTCTGGCTATTTTACTACAGTCGTCAATAAATGACACAAAATATTTTTCTTCATTTAAACCAGCAGTTTTAAAACTACCACAGACATCGGTATGGATAATTTCTAATATTCCTTTGGCCTTTGTTCTATTACTGTTAAACGGTAACTTATGCATTTTATTTTCAATGCAAGTTTTGCATTTCATGAACTCTGTTTCTAAGTCATTTGGGATTCCCGTCAACAGTTGTTGTTTACTTAATGTAGTTAAATAGCCAAAATTTACATGTCCCAGTATTCTATGCCATTTTTCTTTTAAGCTCATACCATTATTACATTTAGCACTGTATATACAATTTTCTTCAATTTTTAATTTACTTTTCATTTTGTACATCTTATTTTCTTTATATGCCACAGCTATCAAATCGTTATTTTTATTTATAATTTCTGCAACGTTTCCTTTTGCAATAATCGTATTACTTTCTGTTACTTTTCCAAAACTAATTAAGTTCTTACCCATATTTTCTGCATAGAATACCTTTCTCATGTTTACTTCCATTTGCTTACCCCACGCATCAAAATAACTTACTACATTTCCAACTTTTGTGGCTTTTACCGACCTATTGTCCCCTAGAAAAATATTTATCGGTTCTTTTAATTCGATACACTTCTCAAAATATCTCTCGTCATTGATCACGTGATCTGTACACCCGCTGTCCAGCAACCAGTGAACTTCACTACCCAGCGTATCCTTATGGTGTTCATCCAGCGCAGCGTGCGTCGTTTCCATCCACGCGTTCGCACCTGAGCAGCTCTGATCGTGTGTGGTAGCGGCTCCCTGCTGCTGTTGACGGAAGTTACCGCGCCAGTTGCCTCTTCCGCCTCTGCCCCAGCCTCGACCCCGTGTAGCACCTCTGAGTCCCGCTTGGCCGCCACGGCCCCGCATCCTTCCACGATCGCCATTTCGGCATTCCCGAGCGAAATGCCCGGTTTTACCACAAACATAACAGCACCCTTTCTTCGCATTAGCAACAAACGCATTCGTCGTTCCACCCTCGTGCTCATTTTTATTTTTCATCTCCGCCAGCTTTATTTTGTTCTTGACATAGTCTGCCGTCTGATCTTCTTCTTTGAGTGTGTCAATGGAATCGCCTATGTAACTGTGCGATTCCGGCAGTGTATTTAGCATGTAATTTAATTTTTCTTTCTCACTTATTTTTGCACCCGCGCTTTTCAACTCATTTACAGATTTTTCAAAATCACTGAAAATTAACGCCGTATCACTATAATTATTTAGTCTCATTTTTTCTAGTCTGTTCCTGCACACAATTTGTAATGCCGTTGATTCCTTCATATACATATTGTACAGTGTTTTTATTATCTTGTACGCTGTTTCTTCTTCACACACAAATTCCATTTGTTTATTCGATATGGCACTATAAATCAGATTTATTGCTCTCAGATCTTGTTCATCCCAGTCCTCATTATCTGTTGTAACCTTCTCTCTAGTTATAACTGTTAGAGTTCGCGCGAAAAGGTCAGACAACCCAAGCTC
The DNA here is from genome assembly GCA_914767735.1 of Anoplius nigerrimus. Taxonomy (NCBI): domain Eukaryota; kingdom Metazoa; phylum Arthropoda; class Insecta; order Hymenoptera; family Pompilidae; genus Anoplius; species Anoplius nigerrimus. Next base: position 1,999,766 of record OU612081.1, read on the forward strand.
ATTATTAACCCCACATGATTTGGGATTTTTCGTTTATGTTAGGCTAGGTTGGACATGCGCTAGATTTTTGGTTTTCCGTTTTACAAATTCCCTTTTCCGTTATGAGATTCCTCTCGAGCCAATCATGTAAATCACCGAGGTGTAATCGAGGTGTTATAAAAGAGTTTGTGCAGTTTATCATTTCACGCGACGATAGTTCCCAATAATAACTTTATCCCATTTTTTTAACATTAGATACATCGTAACTCTTTTCTTCCACATGCTATAGTCCTCTCCATCAAACACAGGTATCGTAATTTCCTTTCTGTCCATTTCGTCTCCTTTGATCTCGAACTTTCCTTCGTGTTCGGATCTTATTTCTGGTTTAGTACTCGGGGTCGAGACTTCTGGCATATGCGTTTGAAACCTTTTTATTTTATTTAATAACACCTTGCACAACCACGCTCTGCTACCATGTTAAAAATAAGAGCGAGTTGTTTCTTAAACTTATTCACTTTATTCAGACTACAAAACCATGTTAACACAACAAAGGTCCACAGACAAGAGAGCGAGCAGCGCGCTACGTCTCGCGCGCTACGTCTCGCTACGTCGCAATAAAAACAAAGCATGTATCGAAGGTCGAACATACATACCGCGTGTCAATGAAATGTATCTCAACTCTCAACAGAAGCGAAGGCAGATGTGGCAGGATCGAATGATCTTCCGGATCTGATTTCGTCCATCGATTGGCCAGTAGCGTTGCCGAACGGAGTACAAGGTGGTTTGTACGCCGCCGTGAAAATTTCTGGTGTGGTCGTCCCGTAGGATTAGATCGGTGATGTGATGTCTTTTCGGAAGTATTGCCGGATGTTGTTGGTTGAAAGGTAAATTTGACTGTTGCAAGCGGCCACCCACTCGCATTATGTCATGTTCGTCGATGAATGGGTTTAGGCCGAGGATCTTGCTATTTCGCTTGAGAGCCTGGTTTTGTTGTAGTTGGCTCATTTCCTCTCTGAAGGATTCGTTCTGCGTTAAATAAATGATCTTTCTTTCAACGGTGTTGATTTCCTCTGTTTGCAGTGACCCGCGGTGTGTATTTCCGTGTTTGAACCTCAGACAGAGCGCGACGATTCTCTTGAGTCGAGTGATTGCTGAGTATCGTGTCAACAATGAGTTGGTTGTGGTGCTGGTCAGAAGACAGATTTGTCTTTTTGTTTCGCTGTCATCGGGAATGATCGTGGGCATTTGAGGCCATCTGCTTTTTCCAGTTGCAGCCAGGCTGGCCCGTATTGCCATGTGGTGTTGCGTTGAAACTCTAGTGGGAGTTGTCCTCTCGAAAGACTGTCTGCTGGGTTCGATGTAGTTGGTACGTGTCTCCATTGAGCGGTCGGCGTCATACCTTGGATTTCAGCGACTCTATTGGCGACGAACGTTGTTTGGTAAAGTTCTAAGTGGACTGTATTTTTTTGTTAAGGTGTTAATGAATTATACCGAGCCGGATTTCGAATAAGGAGTCTGGTGACAGCTGTGGGGAAATGAGTGCACACAATTAAAATAAAATTGGGTTTATTGATCAGTGTATAATTAATAAATAGATCATTTGTTAATAATAAATAGATCCATGTAGCGTGCGACTTTGATCACCCTTGGAATTAAGAATAATTCGATCATGTATTGATCAGGGCTCTCCTATTTAAATAAATAAATATGTTTTGTCACACGCTTTCTGTTTGATCAATGCGAGCAGAATTCTTTGGCTTAATTTACCGTGCCGGTGTTGGTGGTTGCACGTGGCCGTTGCCAGTCGGTTAGATGGACGGGCGTAAATCGTCCTCTTCGTGCTGGCTCTGCTCTAAATGTAATTTGAACAATGTGTCTCTGGCTACGATGATTTGGTCTGATCTAGCCGTTGTTATATGCTCTTGCCTCACAACAGAATTACCGTTTTCTTGTACTGGGCAGATAAATCTCCTTGTTGCAACAGCACTTGAAACGGAATGATGGCCGACTTCCTGTACCCGCTTTCTTCTCGCGAGGAAGAAGGAAGTGGCACGAACATGTGATCTTTATCGATCGGTGATTTGTCACCGTATTTGGACACGCAGGAGTCGTGTCCACTCCCGATTGGCGCGTAACGAACAATAGACAGTCGGCGCGCTATTGATCGATGATCACAGCCGCTCGCGCGTGTGGTATGTTTATGATCCGCGCTTAAAGAGCTGCGGGTATGCTGCTGCCGCCCGCCATGAACTAGATCAATTCGCAACAAACGTCTTGAGCTGATGTGGAGATGATGAAATCCAATGTAGGGTGATTGTGGAATCGGTCCATAATATGGTTTTCGCGATTGGCGTTGTGATGTGCGATCTAATGCTTTCGAATAGGTTGGCAAGTAACAAGGCTCCGCACAGTTCCAAGCGAGGTATGGTGTTGGTTCGTAGTGGTGCCACCCTGTATTTGCAGCAGAGGAGTTGAACTTATACTCTGCCGTCGGCGTTCACTGATCGCATGTATATGCACGAGCCATATCCCTGTTCGCTGGCGTCGCAGAATCCATGTATCTGCACTTCTTCCGGATCAGGGCACAGCACTCTTCTCGAAAATTCGACGTGTTTCATTTCGTCTAGCTCTTGCAGGTATTTAGACCACAAAGTATGGACAGCTGTTGGTAGTGACTCATCCCATTCGACCTTTAGTTGCCATAATTTCTGCACAATAAGTTTCGCTGTTAGTATAATCGGTCCGAGTAATCCTAGGGGGTCGAAGATGGTTGCAATTGTTGACAAGATGCTCCGCTTGGATATCGTGGAGTTGCTTGGGCTTCTTTGGATGTTGTAGCTGATGCTGTCTTGGTTTGATGTCCATGATAGTCCTAAGATCTTGAGAGGGGCGTCCTTGTCGGATTGAAATTTTAAGTTTTGGTTACCGTCTGGAACGCCGTCTAGGATGTCTGGTGCGTTTGAAGCCCACTGTCGTACGTGCAAACCGTCTCGTTTTAGAATTTCCGTGATCTCGTTCCTAATGGCTGCAGCACCTTGAGGAAAACTCGCGATCTCGCCGTTGGCTAGTTGTTGGAGACACCAGATGGCCAAGAATGGTGCTGCTGAGAGACCGAAAGTGACGGTGTTGAGCTCATAGGTTTTGATGCTGTCGATTTCGTCCTTCCACAGTATTCGTTGATACTTTCGGTCTTCCTTTCTCACGAGAAATTGTCTGTACATTTTTTCGATATCTCCGGTTGGTACAAATTTGTGTATACGAAATCGGATGAGCAGTAAGAATAGTTCCTCTTGGATCGTTGGACCGACCATTAATGTGTCGTTTAACGATACCCCTGTAGTGGATTTTGCTGAACCGTCAAACACTACTCTAACCTTGGTGGTGTTGCTGCTTTCCTTGATGACTGCGTGGTACGGAGAGCAGTGATAATGTGACGCTGGTTCCGAGTAAGATGTAGACTGGGGCTGGTTTGTAGAACTCTTCGTCGACTAGTTTGATGTTTGCCGGTATTTGGACTGCGTCACGCGGAACTAGTTCGTTCGGTACTGGTTCTGCGATGGTTGCCACTGTTAAAAATTCTATATCGCGCTGATAGCCGGTGACCTTAGACCTTGCCCTTGCCGTGAGGACGTGTGATGTTTCCGTCATGCTGTCGTCAAGGGTTTTCACCAGGATGGAATGACGTTTCCTCGGTAGCTGTAGGATATCCGACAGTTGAGCGCTCATAAAGTTCGCGGTTGAACAGGTGTCAAGGAGTGCTCTGCATTGTATCTCTTTTCCCTTGTTGTTAACAATGGTGATTGTGGCTGTTGCCATGATGTCATTGTTGTTCCTGATGGTGGCCATTGAAAGATGTCCTTCCTTCCTTGGAGTTGGTTGTCAGATTGTGGTCGGTGTTGAAGTAGCTTCGTCGGGGTGTAACAGTGTATTGTGTGCCTTTGGACAGATTCGACACAGAGAACTGTAACACTCGGATGACGTGTGTCCTCGCCGGAGGCAATTCATACACAGATTGTGTCTTTCAACCACCTGTATTCGCGATTCCAGGGGCATTGCCCGGAATGTGTCACGCTCAGTCCTGCCACGCGCTCTCTCGTACCTCTATCTTCTATATTCTATGAGGACGGAGCATTCTCGCGTCTCTCGCGAATCTCACGGCTAGCGCCTCTCGCAAGCCCAGCGTCTCTCGCATTCGTATTTGTCGCGCTGCGCTCAGTATCGCGGCATTTCAAAGACTCTGGTCTGTACCGTGGTTTGCTCTGTATCGCGCGTCAACGCGTCATTTTCTGTTCTTACTGCGTCTCGCGCATTTCTTTGTTAACCGTGTGTGTTTGTGTATCGGGCTAAATACTTTTTTAAAGTGTTTTAAATCAAAATCAACTATTCCATAACCCACGTGCTCTCCGCCCGAAATCCGAACTCATCCCTCTTCTCCCGTCTCACTCGACACCGCTTCCAATCGGGAGCGAACCGGCATCTGTGCTTCGAAACTCGCCCTCCGTGTAGTCTCGAACAATACCTCTTGCACTCACAAATTTTACATGGCTGTTTTAAATTGGATCTTGCTTCTGTTTTTGTTATCTTTGGTTTGTTTCCATTTATCCCTTTTGATTTTTTCCCAATGTTTTCGTATTTTCTCAACTCACTGAATAATTTAACTGAGGTTGTGGTATCTTGTCTGTCAATTCTGTTTCTAACGTACGTTGGTAGTCCATCAGCAATCAGATCATCTAAAATTCTATTATCCATATTTTTATTAGATTCCAGTAGCAAACGTTCTTTTCTTAGTGCATATTCCAGAATTGTATATGTGTAATTCCATAAGTTCTGGGTGTTGTTTGTATGACGGATAACCTGGTGGAATTGGGACTTTTTTTTCCATCTTCATCGGTTATAGATTTAATTGGAATGGTGTTTGTCTTTGGGTCATCATCGGCGGCCAATTCACAGTCGGACTGGAGTCTTGCCATTTCTTCTACTTTTCCTCTTTTTCTTTATTCTATGAACGTAATTGTTGATTTATAATATGTAAGTGATTGGTTATTGGAGCGATAAACACATCGTGATTCGTCTAAAATAAGGGATTAATTTGTTACAATGAGTTGAACTAGATTAAATGAACACGTGGCTTGGCTAATCTAACATAAGAGAATCAACAATCAGATGTTTATTCTACCACTCTTCTGTCAATCAGTCCTCGACAGCAAGTCTCGAATTAGAGCCTAACACGAAAGTCACATGTTTGAAAGAAAAAAACAAATTCCACTATAGGCTGTGCTAATTATTTACTCGTTATTCTCTAAAACTCTCTATCTCTATTCTCTGGTTTCCTCTGCCGTCGACCGCGCGTCTCTTTCTGCGATGTAAAATTTACATCTCGCGTGGCATTTAGGAAGGCACGATGTTGCTCGCGGTTGACCTCTACGAAGTTCGTCCCGTTATGGCTATAAACATGAGAAGGCATTCCCCGACGCGCGCAAAAACGCCGGAATGCGGCTATGAATGCCGCGTGGAAACATGAGAAACGGCCTCTAAATGAATGGCTTTCGTACATAGACATACAAAGACCGCATAATAGGTTTTCCGCGAACGATATCCGCACCCGGGCGAAATTCTTATAAGTAGGGGTACCTGCGTAGTCGACACCGACGTGAGTGAAACGTCTACTCGGATTAACGCGCGCGCGGTGGGAGGTTTCAAATTTGTTGTGTGACCGCCGTGGCCCGGTAGCGGACACAAACTACGCATCGGCGTATACAGTGCCGCACCATGGAACGCGCTTTGTGACCATGGTGAGTTGTAGACCACCGTGCATGGTACATAGGTAATGGTGTCTCGCGAGGAGTTGGGATACGTGGCACGGAGGGAGGGGGATGGGAAATCTCTGGTTGGAAGGTATAGCTGCGTGGCGAATTCATCCCCCCACCCGTAATATTCCTTCGTCATCTCGGATGGGATTTAGTTTTTTGAACTCCTTGGGTTTGGTAATCAAATTATTCTCCGCATCGACTGCCATATGATCAGGATTAAAAAATCTTTGCGTGACTCTACAGATTTTCAATCGCGTCGCTTCTACTTCGGAGGGAGTTAATACCACGGCAAATTTCTCGGACTCATCCTTAGCGCGACATCGGTTCGCCAATCGGAAAACAAGTCATAACTCTCAATAATCGGGGCAAAGACGAAAAGGTGTCGAATATACTAATGGACTCAATGGTCGTGACGTGAACAGCTACGTCTCTCTTTCTCTCTTTCTCGACCCCATCGCTGTCCTCTACAAGGGGAGAGGGGAAGCCGCGCCTCTTTCTGCGACAACCACGCCGGCCCGTGCTATCAGAGCGGGAATGAAAGTAATTGATGGGGGGAGAGACCGTGTAACGCACAGTCTGCCCGGTTTTCGTTGCTGACCACATGTCGTCATGTGGCGTTTGGTTAAACGTATTGAATTTCCGCAACTCTGTTCGCGACGAATGTTTTCCATGTCGAAGGGAGGGACGATAGCCACGCGAGGTGGAGTCGGAATACAGGAACGTTGGAATAGAGGGAAGGCTCAAGGTTTCCACCATGAACCCCAACGCTCGCACGAGTAGGAGTGCCACGTACAGTTTCAGGCGAAGAATAGTTAAAGTTTTTAGTGGAGCTACTTTGGACTTCGCGTATACCAGTGACGTGCTCACGCGATTTTTTGTCTGCACCCGTATGTAGATCGCCGCTGCATACGCCTGGTTGGATGCGTCCGCAAACCCGTGCACCTGGATCTGGTCCTGCCCATGTGTGTTGTACTGCGTCCAACGAGGTATGTTGACCATATTAAGTGCCGGAAGATCATCTTGGAAGCGTTTGCACTCTTCCCGGAGGTCTTGTGGGAAGGCCTCGTACCAGGTAACACCACACGACCACATTCGGAGCATAAGCAGTTTGCCACGGACAATAACTGGTGTGACCCAACCCATGGGGTCATAAAGCATGGCTAGTAAAGATAAGATAGCTCTTTTAGTGTCAGCAATGTTTTGTGGTGTCACCGAGCACCATGATTGCCCCCCCCCCCCCCAGGTGTATGGTGGCAGCCGGGTCCCTCTGCTCCGGTCCGCAGTCCTTTTTTTTTTTTTTTTTTTTTTACGTCCAGGAAATCTTCGGAAGACTTCTGCCCGGTCCGCAGTCCTGCAGCAGCTCTGGGTGTTTGGCGACCCATCGGTGAGTTGAAAATCCACCCACCCTGAGCTATCTCTTAACTGCTCGCAGGTGGTTCTTAATTGTGTGATTGAATCGCTGCCGGTGAGGATGTCATCCACGTCCACATCTCTTTTCAGAACTGCTGCTGTCCACGGATGGAGATGTCCATCTTCCTGCGCGAACTGCTGGGGGACCCTATTGGCCAGGTACGGTGCAGATACTGTCCCATACGTCACAGTGGTCAGCCTTAAGCTGCAGACTGTCGGTTGTTCGGGGGGCAGCCAGAATATTCGTTGGAAGTCTCTGTCCTCAGGGGCGACGCAGATCTGACGGAAAATTTGTTGGATGTCGGTGGTAATGACATACCGGTGCTGCCTCCATATCATGATAACAGCGAATATGCGTGACTGCAGCTCCGGACCGACCAATAAATGGGAATTGACTGAGGGGACACCCCGACACTGGAAAGAAGAGTTGAATACAACTCTTATCTTCACCCCAGTGTCGGTCCTCTTGGAAACGGCGTGTTGTGGTAGATAACAGGCCGCAGGGTTGTCCTCTAGTGCGACGGGTACTGGTTCCATGTGACCCAGGTCGGCGTATTATTTCAGGAACCGGTGGTACGCCTGAGCGATGGACGATGACTTCGTTACTCTAGTTTCTTGCCTCTGGTCCTGGGAAGCTACCGCTACCTTGGTTCCTTGGGTGGCAGCAATTGCACGCAGTCGCAAAGGCAGCTTCACCGAGAACCTGCCATCTGGTAAACGCTTGATCGTTTCTTGGAAGATCTCTTCGGTCTGGACCTCGTCCTCATCCAAGGTACCAAGGCCAGATATCTCCCGGAGGGCCCAGAATTCGTCCAGTTCCTTTGATACTGAACGGACTGTCGTGTGATGCAGGTGGAAGGGCTCTGTGTATGGGACTGGATACCGTACCGTTTCTTGTCAGAATGCGTAGGAGCCTGGAACACGTTTGAACCGAGGTAGCATGAATGCTCCCACGAAGTCAGAGCCAATTAGTAGATCCACCCCGATGCCAGTCGTGGTGGGGATTTATCTGCTGATTCTCGCGGTTCGGGTATCCCAGCAGGAATACGTGCGTTTTGCTCGGTGTACAGCGGGGCCTGGGGTACAATAAACGCATTTACGAAGACCTTCTTGGTAGTGGAGAGCGTTTCGACTTCAAAGGTCGGAGAGCGAGTTATAAGTTGGTCGATACGGCCTCCCGTGGTTGACGTTGCTGAGGAACATTTGATCTGCGCGGATCCAACGAGGGGAAGTAAATAGGCCAAAACCACAGTAAACTCCGCGCATGGGTCCAACAGTGCGTGTTTGCGCTCCCTGTCGCCGAATGCGAGGGAATCCGCGACCTCGCCGAAGACAGCCAAAGCCGACATTCGGGTGTCTTCGGCTCCAAGTTCAAAACTCTTATCCGTCGCTAATTATGACCCCGGGACAGGCATCAGTTAGATCAGAGAGACAAGAAAGAGTGGAGCGTCAAAATTATTAAGAGTGAATTGAGTGTGAAGTGGGAGGGTGAACTGAGTGTGCACTGTGAGTGTGAACTGAGAGTGTGAACTGAGTGTGAACGGAGTGTGGATTGTATCGAATGACCTGAGTATTTAGACTAATATAGATTTTGTAGAGAACTGCGCCTTATACAAACATTCCCTACCCTGCTTCGGCCCGCAACAAATTCAGGCCCGAAAATTCTGAGTTCCGCCTTCCGCAATTTCCCGCAACAGAATCGCATCCGCGTCCCAGCACCGCACGGCGTGAACATTTAACGAAAAAATCTTACCTTCCATATAATGAAAACGCACGGTGTGAGATGTTGGGCAGGTCAGAACGAATTTCAGTCTGTCGAATCAGTCTCTCAGTGGCACTACCAGACAACCCAGCAAGCTTTTAATACATATAGTATATTCTAGCATCTTATACACGATGGCGAAAAGATTCAGACAGGATACGTTTGCTTGCGAATATTATCACTTCTGAATGTCATGACATTGTCAAAAAGTTTATTCATATTTAAATAAAGCTTTAGTTTTTATAACGCAAACGTTGAACGTGTACATTTTCCTTACTACAAGCACCAATACTTTTCGTCCACAGCGACGATCGCTCGTCGGACGGCTCCGTCCGCAAGGAGTTAAACGTTGCAGAGGCGGTTCACTGATGGGTCGACGCAGTCGGCAGGCGTCGATTTCAGCGGCAAAGGAGCATTCTTGGACGTACCGTAAATAGAGAAGTTCTCCTTCGGTTACCTCGAATCCGAGTAGGGCGACTGACTGAGGCGGTGCGATGCGAGTAGCGTGGGGGCGAGTACTATTAATGAACCGAAGGCAATAGGCCACGATCCGATGCAGTCGCGGCCACGAGCTTACCCGATGAGGAAGTTCCCATTCATCAAGGTTGTTTTTCGCGGATATGAAGAACGGTTTGCATGCCGGCTTCCGCGTGCGGGGTTGCTATCTCCTCCGAGAGAGGCCAATTGTTCGAATCGTCGCGAAGCCATGCGGGTCCGCATCCACAGCTGTTGATCTACGAGAGCGGGAGACTGAATATGGGACACGCGATTCGCGACGAAAGTCTGCCACATACAGGGCGGTTTGCGGAGCCATGCGAGGACGACGAACGAGTCGGTCCAACAATAAACAGTGACCTGTTGATCATCAAGCGCAGTGATAACGGGGTGGAGCAGATTAGTAAGGAGAGTAGCGGCGTTGAGTTCCACCCGGGGAATGCTCAGGGTTTTAAGCGGGGCAATTCGCGTTTTGCTTATGAGAAGCGTGATGACGGGGTCATGCTGAGGCGTCAGGACTCGGAGATATACCAAAGGCGCGGTGAAGATGCGTCCGCGAACCCGTGGAGCTCGCACTTATTTGCGGGTGATAATTGTGGCGTCCATCGGGGGATTCGTATTTTGTTCAACGCGGGCAACGCGCTCACGTACTGGGCCCATCGAGTCTGGAAATCTCTCGAAAGTGATTCGTCCCAATCAGCCTTCACAGCCATAGTCACTGGAGGATGATTTTTGCATACCCCACGACCTGGGCAATCCAGCCCAGAGGATCAAATAGGCGAGCGATTGCTGACGATATTGTGCGTTTGGTGTCCTGCGAGCGAGGAGAGAACGCGACTTGGAACTTGAATGCGTCCTGGCCGGGGACCCACGAGAGCCCGAGAATCTTTAATGAATTTTCGTTATAAAGTTGGAGTTCCGGATCTTCGCTACAATTAAGAGCAGGAAGATCGGAAAAAAGACCCTAACAATTTTCAGCCCATTTATGCAGGCGAAATCCTCCGGCCGCTAAAAGGTGTTGTAACTGCTCGCGGGTGGCTATTGCTTGTCTCTCGTCGTAGGCGCCGAATAATACGTCATCTACATAAAAATTACGTTCAAGGACCGGACGAGCCAACGGGAAGCGCTCTTCTTCGTCGCGGGCGAGCTGTTGCAGCGTGCGAATTGCGAGGTATGGAGCACAAGCGGTGCCATACGTCATCGTTAACAGCTGGTACTTGTGCGGAGATGAGGACGGATGCGCCTTCCAAATAATTCTTTGGTAATCTACGTCACAATCGTCCACCCGTATTTAACGATATATTTTCTCTATGTCGGCGGAATAGGTAAATTGATACTTTTACCAGCGAAGTAGGATTGTTGGCAAATCTGCCTGAAGTTTTGGCCCGACATGCAATAGCTCGTTGAGCGAATGTCCATTGCTCATAAGGCTTGACATGTTCAACAAGACGCGTACTTTCGTGGTCGCGCGATCTTGCCGGAGGACCGCGTGGTGTGACATGTACACTGCTTGATAAGCAGAGGGAGCGGAATCCGAGACGCGTCGCATATGTCCCATTTTTTCATACTCCTCCAAGAAAGAGTGATACGCGCGTGCGAGGTTGTCGTACGAGAGGGTGATATCGCGACTACGCGGTTCACAATAAACGACACAAAATAATATGACATATAATTAAAGTTTATTATAAATGCTGATACAGTATACTGTCGTAATGGTTGAAGACGTAACAAGTAGTGATAAGCAAAAGGGTAAAAGTGACGACCCACTGGCGCATTGTGTGTACTGTTTTTGTGATGGTCGTACAGACCATGGAGAAACGCTTCTCTTTCATGATGGACCAATCAGAGATCGCAACGCAGATCATAGTATTGTCTTAAATCTTTTCGCTGAGTTATCGGCCGTCTCTTCTCAAAAGAAAAAGAGGTGACGATTGTCTGAGCTTATTGGTTCCGACTAGGGTTTGGGTGTCAATTGCCAGTCCTGGGAGCGCATATGACTGTTTCCGTTTGTGCGCCGTAAATACTATCCCACGGTCCAGGTACTAGGACAAGGGCGGGTGAGTGTTGTTGGCGCGCCGATAACTTTTCTAATAAGAAACCGGTTTTCTTTTTTAAATAGCCGATCTCGAGGGGGGGGGGGGGGGGGGGGAGACGTTTTGAACGGAAGGCGGACGATACAGCGCCCGGACGCGTCACATCGGTGCGTTTGCGCAAAATGCTCCTCGCATTGTAGCTCCTGGTCAGCCAACTGGGGACGCGGAAGGATTTTCGGAACGCGGCCTCTAGCGGAGGCGTCGAAGAAATATGGTAAGCGCGTATCAACGCGGAGGTGGATTTGTGACCATGTTGGAGGCTTTTACGCATGATTCTGCCGTACAAGTCGGCGCCTAGAATTACGTCCAATGGATGGTGCGGGTGAAGATTCGCGTCAGCGAGCGGAAGCTTAGGAAATTTGATTACAAAATTAATTTGATGTCATCAATTATTATCGTGAAACTAAAACCAATGCAAAAGGACCACTGTGTTTAGTGATAAATAAATATTATTTTTCCCTGAAGAGGACCCGAATCCGTGGGTCGAAACGTCGGATTAAATGATGAAATTATTTTGAAAACAAGTGTTCGTCCTTGTATAATATTATCCGTTGGTTCGTGGCTGGGGACAGCCACCGGGAAATGTAATTAAAGATTGGTTTGAAAAAACTTCACACCTCTTGTCCTTTCGCTTTATTTTAACAAAAAAAAACACCTTGTATCACAGTCGATTGGAATCTCTAAAATCAGCTACATACTGAGGAGTCGATTCCTTTTATGTAGCGTGTCAAATTGATTCACGCTTGCGCAATTAGACGTATTTGAGCGGCAAGAATCACCTCTCCGCTCGCTGGGTTGGTATTGGGCAATTGCCCGGTGTAGTATTGACGTCACATTAAATGGCGTCAAGCGCCGTATTCAAAGTACTAAGGACTATACAGTGGTGATCTCAAACATACCACCCGCCTCGTTCCGTGGTCGGAACGACAGTCGGTAAGGTAGTACAGGTAGTCTCTGAGGTGTCGGTTGTGTAGTAATTCTTATAGCCTTAATGATGAATCGGCAGTGCGCGTTAAGAGTGCGATCAATGAACATCAAGTGTAATCGATGTGATATGATTAAACATTGTGTGGCGGCGCAGACTCTAAATTCAGGCAGGTAGGTACTAAACTTATAAATCTAAGCTGGACTATACTAAGTAATACAGTAACGGTTTGCTTAATAGATTAGTAGCCTTAAAATTAATCCTTATTCCATGAAAGTACATACGAGCAAACACGTGGCGCGTGTCCTGCAGGTGGACTTGCCATCGGAAGACAGTGAATGAGTTCTAAGCTATGGTGAGTAATACTTGATAACGTGAATTTAATACAATAAGAACTTAATTCTAATGTGCCTGAGACGGCGTGGTGCTGAGAACGGTACGAGAATCGGAGTTTGTCGGAACGGGTAGCTTAATTAATTGTGTAATTGGACGCTTATATTCGCCCCTAGCGGTCCTGACTAACGCTACACGCACTAGGTTGTCCTTTCCCGGGTACGTTTTTACTATCCTACCCAGCTCCCATTTAGCTGGAGGCAGGTTTGGCACACGCAAAACGACCATTTCGCCTTCCTGCAGGTTCGGTTGCATAGTATGGTTCTTTATGCGTTGTTGCAAGGAGTTTAAAAAATCGGTGGACCAAACCTTCCAAAAGGTTTCCTGCATTCGCTGCAAAGGTTGCCATCGCGATAATCTATTTTCATTGATGTTTAGAACGCTTGGGGTCGGTACAATTTTTAGAACAGAACCTACAAGAAAGTGGCCCGGGGTTAAGGCGTCAAAAGTATCGGGATCATCAAACAAGGGGGACAGCGATCTGGAATTTAGTACACAGTCTATTTTACATAACAATGTGGTAAATTCTTCGAATGTAGGTGTAAAATTGCCCAAAATACGTTTAAGGTGGTATTTCACGCTTTTAACCCCGGCCTCCCACAGTCCACCGAATTGCGGGGCAGCAGGAGGGATAAATTTCCACTCAATTCCGTCTGTCGTTATACGGTTTTGTACCACCGGGTCATTGGTTATGTGGACTAAGTTTTCGGTAAATTCCCGCTGAGCACCGACGAAATTGGTCCCATTATCGGAGAATACAGTAGCTGACAATCCGCGACGCGCGCAAAAACGATCGAACGCGGCGAGGAATGCGGAAGTAGAATAATCGTCTACACATTCGAGGTGTATGGCTCTTACGGCTAAACAAACAAAAACTGCGCAGTACGCCTTATGTGTCTTATGTCCACGTCCCTTTGAGTTGCGTATTTGGAAGGGGCCTGCGTAGTCTATCCCCGTATTTGTGAATGGCCTGGAGGAAGTTACGCGCGCGGCGGGTAATTCGCCCATTCTTTGACTGAGCACTTACGCTGTATATCGCGTGCAAGTTACACACGATCGGACGGTCTTACGTACTAATGAACGTGCTCGAAGCACTCAAAATTGTTGTCGTAGTAGCCGCAATGAGGTTTGTAACCCCCCATGTAGAGTAAGTTTATGGGTGTGTGCTACCAATAGTTCGGCTATTCTACCGGAGGGTAAGAGTGTTTGCGCTCCCTGTCGCCGAACGCGAGAGAATCCGCGACCTTGCCGAAGCCAGCCGAAGTCGACATTCGGGTATCTTCGGCCAAAGTTCAAAAATCTGAGCCGTCGCTAATTGCGACCCCGGGGACAGGGGTCAGTTAAAGCAAAGAGACGAACAAGAGTGTAGCGAACGTTAAAGACAGTGACAAGAGTGTGAACTGATCGGGTGACCTGAGTGTAGACTGTGAGAGTGTGAACTGTGTGAACTGAGTGAAAACTGTATGATCGGAGTGTGAACTGTATGCATAGAGTGTGAACTGTAGGAACGGAGTGTGATCGAGTGTGCAGTGTGTTGTATGACCTGACTGTTTGAACGAATATATTTCTTAAAGAACTGCGTAGTATACAGACATTCGCTACCCCGCTTCTGCTCCGCCCCAAAATCAGGGCAGATAAAATTCTGAGTTCCGCCGACCGCATTTTCGCGCAACACGGTTGCATCCGCACCTCATCCCCGCACGGCGTGAACAAAGAGAATTGGGTGTTTTTGGTTATATGATCGCTCAGAAAATCTTAAACGGCCGCCGACGCGTATGACGCCCTCGGGATCTATGAACGGGTTTAAAAATCGTATTGACTTATCCTTTACGTTGCACGGATTCTTTGTTAATTGTAGGAGTGTGTCGGCGAAAGCTACTCGTTGGGCGTATTTACAGATAGCGGTCGTAGCCTTGCGTAATTCGTTTAGCTGTAGTATGTTACCCGTTAAGCGTTCGGTTTTGTATCGTATATTATGAATGAAACGGATAACCCATGCCGTCACACGCAACAATGTGTTCCATGAGGATACGCGGTTTGGTAGCTCTAGCTGCACTTCTGTAACAAGCGATACAATGCCTGGACGTTGCTCCATGGTCAGCGCGTCTTTATTCAGTTCGCTTATAGCCGGCCAATAGCACGAATCTTTGCGTAACCATGCAGGTCCGTGCCACCATAACGGGTGAGAAGTTAGGCTTGATGATGGAACTCCCCGGGATGCGCAATCCGCGGGGTTTTCGGAGGTGGGGACATGACGCCAAATGGCCCTTGGAAACGTCGTTTGAATTTCTGACACGCGGTTCGCTACAAAGACCTTGCGTTGAGCGGGAGAGGACGCGATCCAGGCTAGAACGACGGTGGAATCTGACCAACAATATATTGGTACGTCAGTTAATCTCAAATTCGTAATTACAAAGTCTAGTGCTCTCACTAATAAGGTGGCTGCACAAAGCTCTAATCGGGGAACACTAACTACCTTTAAAGGTGCCACCTTTGATTTGGCGTACAGGAGACTGGTTTTAAACTCTGCCGTTGAGGTTTTAATTCTTAAATATATGACGGCGGCGTAAGCGGCATTGGAGGCGTCACAGAAGCCGTGTACTTCTACCGAGGTGTTAGTGGGGAGTTGTCCTGTCCATCGCGGTAAGTGAACCTGATTCAGAGCCGGTAATTCGCGTTGGAATTGTTGACACTTGCTAGCAATATCCGTAGGAAGATGGTCATCCCATTCTAATTTTCGCAGCCAAAGACTCTGCATCAAGATTTTTGCGGCTATAGTGGCTGGAGTCACCCAGCCCAGAGGGTCAAAAACTTTGGATAAAAATGAAAGGAAGGCTCTTTTGGTATTGACCTTGGGTAAGTCGGCTACCTTGTATGAAAAGGCATCTGGGCTAGGCTTCCAATAAATGCCGAGTATTTTTAGTTCCTGATTTTGGTCAGTTATGTCTACGTCGGGTGAAGAATCTAAGTCTTGTGTAGGGATGGTGTTTAATAAGGCTGGAGTGTTGGATGCCCATTTATGGGTGTTGAAACCACCCGCCCTGAGCAACTGTCTCACCTGCGTTAACATTTCGATTAAGGTCTTAGTATCGTTTGCGCCAAACATTAGATCGTCTACGTAGATATTTTCACGCAGAATTTGCGCGGCTAAGGGAAAATTGTCTCCTTTGTCCACGGCTAACTGTTTAATTACGCGATTTGCGAGAAACGGGGCGCAAGCAGTACCGTACATTACGGTACACAGTCTAAAGCTACGAAGTTCGGTTTTAGGGGAAGGTCGCCATATTATACGCTGTAAATTTCTGTCCTCGGGAGATATGTTTATTTGCCTAAACATTTTAGAGATGTCGGTTGTCGCGACGTGCTTCTGTCAACGCCATCGCAATATTAAAGCAAACAAGTCGGCTTGGAGATTCGGTCCGACCATTAAGTGGTCATTCAAGGACGGTTGCGGTTTGGAAGAGTAGGAACCGTTAAATACGACTCGAACTTTGGTAGTTGAGCTAGACGGTTTTATAACCGCATCGTGGGGGAGGTAAACCGATCCGGAGCTATTTTCTTCCTCGGGTGGAACCAGCTCCATATGCCCGAGTTCGTGGTATTCGGTTAGGAAGGATCGGTATGCTTCATCTAGCGGTGGGTTTTTTCGTAGTCGGGTTTCTAATCATAAATACAAATGGGTTGCCGCTTCCTTATAACTATGAGTAGGCAGAGGCATAGATGACTTCAATGGTAATCTGACCTGGTATCGACCATCCGGAAGTCTGGTGTAAGTATTTTGAAACAATTGTTCACAACGGATTTCCTCCTCCGATTGGAGGGTTACGCGCGGTATTTCTTCTACTTCCCAAAATTGGGTTATAGGGTCGCGAAGATCATCCGTCGTCGAAAGATGTTTTATTACAAGTCGGGCAGAAGTTTGGCCGGAATTTCGCGTTCGACCGGATATTATCCAGCCAAACGTGGTCAGTTGCGCTATCGGTGTACCGGGTGGACCGCGCACGAGTCCTTCTCTTAAATACTCGCCGAAGTAGTCGGAACCGATAATTATTTGTAATAGGCGATTTAGAGGTGGGTGAAGGGTCTGCCAATTGGAGTTCCTGCAGGTGTGGGAATGTATGCGGGCTGTCGCAATCGGGTGGAAGATAAGAGGATAATTTTGGCAGGACATAGGCCTGCATGGTTACTGGCGGTTCATTAGTATCAGTAGGCTCTGCCGTTACTGTGGCCGAGTAACGAACATTGGTCGTCTCGTTGGAAGCTAGTCCGGAGACGGATACCGCGACTCTTTTACGTTCGGGCTTCAAGGTTTGTGCTACCGACTCGGAAATGAATGTAGCTTGCGATCCCTGGTCTAATAACGCCCTCACTTCTAAAACGCGATCGAAGCTACCTCGCAAGAGCACCACCGCGGTCGGTAATATAGTACCACATTGTTCGGTAGTGGCACAGTTACACGATAGTTCGGTCGTAGAGGGGGTAATTTTATCGCGATGTAGTAGAGTATTATGTTTTTGTCGACATCTTCGGCAGACGTTCTTACTCTCGCAAGCCCGGTCTTGATGCCCCTTTCGAAAACAATTTAGACAACGGTTTTGGGTTTGAACTAAACGAATTCGCTCCGCGACCGGTTTGTTATTAAACTGTGCGCACTGGAAGAGCGGGTGATCACCGGAGCAAACAAAACAACTAGCGTGGTTAACTACGGTTTGATGAGCCTTTATTTGACCCCTTTTATGATCTGTACTCCTCTGATTCGTGACTTTCTCCGTTTTACCCGCTGCTTCAAATGCACGTAGTCTTAATGATAAATACGCGTCGAGCTCCTTAAAGGTTGGGAATGCGTTGACATCCCGTTGCGTAAGCTCCCACTCGTGACGAGTCTGCGCATCTAGCTTCGTTAAAATGAGATGTACGAATTGGTTCTCCCATAGGTTTATGGGTCGCGATAAGTTTAAGATCGCATGGTACACATGATGGGATTGATCGCGGAGGTTGCGCAGATCCATCTCGATGTTAGTGCCTACCTTTGGTATACGTAAAAACTTATCAAATAAGGCATATGGGTCATTCCATGTCAAATCGACCAGTGGTTGGAATCGACCAATTTTGATTTGGATGAATTTTGATCAGAACTTTTCTTTTATCATAAAACGAAGTCCTGCCAAAGGAAAAAAATTTAAAAAATGTTTTTTGGAAGTTATGCGAACTTGAAAATGTTGCCATTTTTCCAGTTTCTGAATCTTATTTTTTGAATATCTCGAGAACTATTATAGGCACAGAAATGGGCAACAATTTTTTTTAAAGAGCATACTTGGAACTGATATAAACAATTATTGTGAAAATAATTTTCGACGAAAAAAACACCTTGTATCACAGTCGATTTGAATCTCTAAAATCAGCTACATACTGAGGAGTCGATTCCTTTTATGTAGCGTGTCAAATTGATTCACGCTTGCGCAATTAGACGTATTTGAGCGGCAAGAATCACCTCTCCGCTCGCTGGGTTGGTATTGGGCAATTGCCCGGTCATCGACCCAGACAGCGACGTGACGCAGACAGAGACAGAGACAGCGACACAAACAATAACAGACGCGACTCAGACGATAGACGAAACACAGCTGACAGACCACTGACAGAAGTGAGCGAGGGCGGGCGGGGCCCTCCGGTACGAAGGAGCCGAGTGGAGGAGGCGACCTATATCCAACGCCTCTTCCGGTCCAACCGGCGGCGTGCCGTTCAACGGGTACTTGGTGGCTCTCCCCCGAGGTGCACTGTACCAAAGGAGAGAGTCGCCGAGTACTTTGAGCGCGTGCACGCGCGGTCGGGGACGACTGGGAGTTGGCAGCCTCCTCCTCCCCCTTATGGGGCCCCAGATGAGGCGAGCAGCGACGCTCTGGTTCGCCCCTTCACAGCGAGTGAGGTGGACCTCCGACTCCGCCGGACGTCAAACTCCGCGCCGGGGCCGGACGGTTTAACTTACCGTGACCTGCGGAGGGGGGATCCAGACTGTCGTTTGCTTGCCTCCATATATAACGCATGCTTGCGTCTGGGCTCGGTTCCGGAGTGCTGGAAGGACTCCAATACTGTCCTCGTCCACAAAAAGGGTGACCGGAACGATCTCGCGAACTGGCGACCGCTGGCCCTCGGTGATACGACGCCGAAACTGTTTGCGGCTGTTCTGGCGGACCGTTTGCTGGGTTGGTGCACCACGAATAAAAGGCTGAGCGACGCCCAGAAGGGCTTCCTGCAGTGCGAGGGATGCTACGAGCATAATTTCGTACTGCAGGAGGCGCTTAACGATGCCCGCAGGGGGGGCCGCGAGGTGGTGGTGGCAATGCTGGATCTGACCAACGCTTTTGGCTCGGTTCCCCATGCCACCATTCGCCGTGCCTTGGCGGATGCGGGGGTGCCTGCTCCCATAACCAGTATTATTAAAAACCTTTATATTAATTGCTCCACACGGGTCCGCACCGCCGAGGGTTTTACAAGAAAAATAAACATAAACGCGGGTGTAAAACAAGGCTGTCCGCTGAGCCCCGCCGTCTTCAACCTCGCCATCGACCCTCTTCTGAGGGCTGTTGGCGGGGAAGAAGACGGATACAACCTGAGGGGCCGGCGGACAGCAGTATTAGCTTACGCTGACGACCTCGTCCTGCTGTCCGACTCCGCCGGAAAAATGCAGGATATGTTAAATAGGGTGGAGGCTGCGGCGGGTGGGCTGGGCTTTTCCTTCAATCCATCGAAATGCGCAACCTTACATCAGAACTGCCGCGGCACGCGCCGAGCCCTGCCCACCCGCCTCAGCCTCCAGGGAGTAGAGCTGAGGGCCCTGGCTGCCGGGGAGTCGTACGAGCACCTTGGCGTGCCCACCGGATTCCAAGTTAATCAAACTCCGTACCACACCATAGACGGGCTTAGTCGGGACCTTCGGGCGATCGACGAATCGCTCCTCGCCCCTTGGCAGAAGGCTGAGGCGGTGGCATCATTCTTGTTGCCCCGTCTTGACTTCTCGCTGAGGGGGTCACACGTGGAGAAGCGACCCCTCAAAACGGTCGATCTGGCCATCCGTAGGATGGCCAAGTCTTGGATGCACCTTCCGCAGCGAGCCAGTGCGGAGGTAGTGTACCTCCCTCCCAGTCGGGGGGGAATGGGGCTGCTTCCGCTCTCGGATTGGGTCGACGCCCTCACCATCGCACATGCGTTTCGTCTTTTGACATCGCCTGATGCGGTGGTGAGGGAGTTGGCCTGGACATCGCTGCGGGAGAGTGCAGCCAAGAAGATCGGCCGTCCCGCTTCCAACAGGGACCTCGCGGAGTACCTCTCTGGTTCGCTGGAGGGGGATTTCGCGAGGGTTGGGGGCGATATCTCCACGCTGTGGACGAGGACGAGGACCGCGACCCGGAGGTCCAAGGCTCGGCTCGGCTTGGTGTGGTTTTATTCCATCGCTCGGGAGGAAATGGTGGTCACGCTGAGGGGCTCTCGAGGGCGCACGACGACGGTAGGCCCCGACGCGCGCGTCCAGATCATCCGCCGCCTGCGGGCGGCAGTTCATGAATCGTACGCCGAACAGCTCGCGAATAAACCGGACCAGGGGAAGGTGTTCCAGGTGTCGTCGCGGTCGAGTGTTTCAAACCACTTCGTCCGCGGCGGCAACTTCACTCGATTCGCCGACTGGCGGTTCGTGCACCGGGCTCGTCTCGACGTTCTCCCCCTCAACGGGACGAGGCGTTGGGAGAACGGCGACCGTCGTTGTCGGCGATGCGGGGGAGCCCTGGAATCCCTTCCCCACGTCTTGTGTCACTGCCGGCCGCATGCGGCGGCCTGGCAGCTCCGTCACGACTCCGTCGTCGAGCGCATAGGAAAGGCTTCCCGGCTTCCAGGCTCCCTCAGCATAAACAAACGAGTCGAGGGAGTCGAGGGCGATCTTGTGGAGCTCAGGCCGGACATTGTTGTTCGGCACGAGCCCACCCGCTCCGTCGCAATCGTGGACGTGACCATCGCTTTTGAAAACCAGTGTTTAGCGTTCAAGGAGGCCAGGGCTCGCAAACATGCGAAATACGAACCCCTGGCCAACGCGTTGCGTGGTCGCGGCTACGATGTGACGGTTGCGGCGATTGTCGTCGGCGCCCTCGGCTCATGGGATCCGGCCAATGAGGCGGTACTTAAAATGTTAAAAATTTCACCGAAGTACGCGAAGCTAATGCGCCGCCTCATTGTGTCGGAGACCATCCGGTGGAGCCGGGACATATACGTCGAGCATGTCTCGGGCGTCCGACAGTATACACAAGTAGCAAGCCCAGATAATACAACGGATAGCACTATTCCCGCGCCGCCCGCCTCTGACAACGGGGGCGTGGGCGAGCAAGAGCCCCCCCTCGCCGAGCGGACAAATTAATTTATTTATTTATTGTATCTATTTATTTATTTATTGTATCTATTTATTTATTTATTGTATTTATTTATTTATTTTAACTGTTTGCGTCATGTCTTATTTATTCTCTTTACTCTTTGTATTCTATGTTATTTCACTAACTCTATTTGTTTTATCTATTCTATAATTTTATTTATCTCTTCTATTTTTTCTTTATTTATTATATTTATTTTATCTATGGTATTTATTTCATTCATTCTATCGTATATTCTAAGTATCCGTTCTCTTTTTATTTTATCTACTGTATCTACCTATTTATTTGTCTCTTTTACTCTTTTTTCTTGTCATTCTTCTGTTATCTTCACCATTGCTTGGCGCTCAGTTTTAGTTCCATAGCCAGTTCACCCATACATTCCATACATCGCATCAGTCTCATTCATTTACTTATCACGTCAATCATTCCATTCACATTGTACTATGCACCTCATTCATCACACACATTCATTTCATAAGATATTTCAGACTCACTCATATACAGAACACTCATATAAGCCTGTAACACGATACCCATTCGCTACCGAATATTGCTAAAAACATAATAATAAAATAACACTACTATTGGACAGTGCGGGGTGCGACCCCACATATATTATATACTTAAATTTTCCCCGCCAAATGTGGCGAGAAACTGTAAGGCACCCCCGGACGGTCATTGTAAGTCTGGGGGAACATGTTCTGTTTTTTTTTAAATAAATTACAAGTATTGACGTCACATTAAATGGCGTCAAGCGCCGTATTCAAAGTACTAAGGACTATACAGTGGTGACCTCAAACAGTCCTACTGACCGATACAGGGCCGGATGAGTGTATCTACTCATTATTTAATTAAATTTCCTATTTGTCTGAATTGTTCCAGTTAGGTACCATTTTATTTCTAACAACGCATCGGCCAATGGAATACTTGTAAAATACCGATCATTGTATGATAGACGTGATATCCTGCAGCTTCTGGATTTGTTTGTAGTACATTTTGGTAGAACTGTAAAACTATTCTTGTATTTATCGGCAGGTCTGGTCTGACTAATCTCTTTGTTGTGAAACTGCCATAGTATGGTAAAAATGTTTGAACATATCCAATATTAGCATCCGCGAGTACATATATACGGATACCCCACTACGTTGGTTTTTGTGGGTTATATGTTATAAAATTAACTATTCCTTTAAATTTTACAATTGACTCATCCACCGATACCTCCGCCCCGGGTACAAAATTTTCAAGACATTTACTGTCAACGTAATTAAAAAAATTGCTAATTTTTTGTGTTCGTGTTCTGATGTTTTGCGTACCTTCGGGATTTTCATTTACGTGAAGCATCCAGAATATTTGCAAGAATCAGACTCTACGGAATATTTCGGCAAAGTAAGAGATCTTACATTTTTTATCTGTTGACCAATACTCCTTTAGGTTCGGTAGTGGTAATGTTCCCATAAGCAATATTATCCCGAGAAGTGCTCGCATTTCCTTTGTTGTAACATTAGTCCACGTATGCCATATGGACCGTTTTGCCAAGTATTTTTCTTGTATTTTGTTGTTGGCGTACCGATTAGTCTCGATAACTATTTTCTCGATCAATTCATCGGTAAAGAATGAATTGAAATAATCTATGGGTTCTCTATAATTTGGACTTAACTGTGAACCAGGGTTTCGTGATCCAGTTATGAATGATAGTTTTACTCGAATAACATCCTGATTATTCACATTCCTCTATTCGTTATCGAGACTCTTATTTTTTTCACGGATATGTACTTCCTCACCACTGCGACTATCACTGTCAATATTGTAACGCCTGGATAAATTCGTTGTTGTACGGATTTCACTTCCACTGGATGAAGCAATGTCTGACATGTTCCGTCTTTTTTTTTTACTAGGGGGTATCCAAAAAAATGCATTTACGCACTTCCCCTCAGCCGCCTCACCGAGGCGAAAGAGGGTGTTGTGTGGGACTCGGTACACGAGGTGTTCGTGTGCCCCATACCCACGAAAAACTCTAGTCCCCCCGATGGGCTGCAACCCTTTGTGATCCCCCTCCCGGGGTCGCCTGTTCAGCATTACTCCGGTGAGGGGGATCAGGATGCATTAACATTCCTGGCTATAGAGGGTGTCGAGCATCCATTCCTTCCCCCAGCGCGTTCCGCGTTCTCCCTCTTCTTGATGATCGTGGATACATAAGTGTGAAAGCGATTCCAGGTCTCTGACGATTTAATCATCAGAGGAATCACCTTTTCGGGAGTAAGAGACTCGCCCAGCTCCGATTCCAGAGCGTTCAGTTCACCGGCGACAGCGGGGCAGCCGAAAAAAGCATGTTTTGCGTCGTCTCTCTCTTTACAGGTCCAACACTCCGGGGTTTGCTCTTTCCCAATGCGATGGAGGTAAGCTTCGAAAACCCCGTGACCGGTTAGAAACTGGGCCAGGTGAAATGTTACCTGTCCGTGATTTCTCCCGAGCCAAACTTGGAGGTCGGGTATGAGGGTGTATGTCCATCTACCCTTAAGGGGTCTGGCCACCATGTGCGCTCGCCAGATGAGTACTATTCTTAAAAATTTCATAAACGCGAAAATATAGCACAAAATATTTTTATTTTTTGTCACATACTAGAAAACGGTTTAGTGAACAAGTGAAAAAAATTTTGCGATAAAAAAATAAAAAATATCGACGTTTCATTCATTTTGGTGAAGGCCCTCGGCACGAAACGCACGTGGGCTGTTCCATGACTACCTGCTTCATTTTGCATCTGAAAAAAAAAATTAGCGTATTCCTGGATCGTATTGCAAGGGCGTAACGTAGGGAAATTTTTTTTTTTACATTAGGGAAATTATGGTGAGCCGAAGAATTTTTTTTCACGATTTTCACCGAAATTTCACGAGAAAAAACGTCATTAAAAAAAAACTAATCAAGTAATCGCAAAAATCCTACGTTACGCTTTGGATAATGTATCTAAAAGTACTGTGTTCAAAATTCACAGCAATCGGGCCGATAGTTTACGAGATTTACGCGGAACCGTTTCGAAAAATATAGTTTCGAGATAATCGCAAAAGAAAGTAAACGTGCGGTTATTCGGCTGATGGCGCGGTTTTTGTGAGTCTTACCTAAAATCAGCGATTCCTGGTCCATACATGTTCTCTTCGGCAGCTGTTTGAGCATCCTGGGCCTCTTTTTGAGAAGATCTACGTGCTTGGCGTGCTTTTTTGTGCTCGGACATTTGCTGTAGCGCAACGCTCCTCGTCGACTGCCCTACAGAAATCGTAGCAGCGATCTCCGATGCTTAGATCCATGAGCTTCATCATCAGCAAAATACTGTTGTACCCATCGTTGAAAGTGCTGATAGCAATGTAACTGGCAATTTCGACGGTTTTCGCACCGCTGGAACTCGTTTTTGGAGCCATTGACCAGATGACGGATTTGACGCTTTCGTTGGCGTTTTGTGTGAAGCCTCCTTCGCACCGTTCTAACAATTCATCTTAAGTGAGGTCCTCATAAACAGGTCGGATGGCCTCTTGAATAATTCGAGGCAGAGGATTCTTGTGTAGATATTCATCCAAAGTGCCATTCACTTTTGATATTTGCCAAGAGCACCACGAATCTTCTCCCGGACGACAATTTTCATGCTGCGGGATTTCGTCGGTCGAGCTCTTGTGCTTGAATGTTGCCCAAATAGCTTTCTTCATTTCGTCTTTGGAGTTAGAGAACCTTCGAATATCGAGACCGTAATATACTGTTAGCTCGTTAATTAGTTTATCGTTTAGCTTTCCTTTGCCAGCAAAACCATTCTTTTCTTTTTTGAATTTACGAAGTCGTGTGCCCATCCTTTTCTGCACATGACCTATGCATTATTTTTTCATCAC
The DNA here is from genome assembly GCA_914767735.1 of Anoplius nigerrimus. NCBI lineage: Eukaryota > Metazoa > Arthropoda > Insecta > Hymenoptera > Pompilidae > Anoplius > Anoplius nigerrimus. The sequence goes on from OU612081.1 coordinate 2,024,910, forward strand.
CTTTTCTTCGTATGGATTCGACTAAACAATTCTACTAACCCATACAAACGACACAATAGGACAGCTGCATGTGCAGAACCGTGCGAGTTGCATACACTGATCGAGCCGCGCGGTCAACCGCTCGCAGCGGCTCGACCTTCCTACCGGAAATACCTGTATCTTTAGATGCGTAACATTTCAAAGATTATTATAAAACAATAAAAAAAATGAAAAAAAAAAATTACATGGTGGCCAGACCCCTTAAGACTACCACTCCAGCGTCGCTGCCACATTCCGAGCAGGTCAAAGGCAGCTTCGGCTCCTCCGTTGCGTTTCCTACTCTCGTAGTCGTGCGTACGTAGCTTTATCAACAAGTCTATGGGCGGAGTTCCCGCGACCACCATCAAGGCGTCGGTCGAGACGCTCCGATACGCGCTAGCTATACGGAGCGCGCAAAAGCGTTGTAGCGTCTCCAGTTTACCACGGTTAGCCCTCACTCTAGCTGCCTCTGCCCATACCGGGCATGAGCACAATGGAGACGACCACCGAGCTGAGGAGTCGCCTCCTCAGCTGCGATGGCCCCCCCTCGTTGGGAATCAGCCTCGCCAACGCCATGGCAGCTCACTGTGCCCTGGTGCATGCCGATGCTATGTGCGTTTTAAAACTTCGAGACCCGTCCGCCTCGACCCCGAGGTACTTTACTACGTCCGATGGTACAACTACTTGACCCCCAAATATAATATTGGGGATCCTGCACCTCCTCCTCCCAGAGAGCTGTATTACGTATGTTTTATTATACGCGATTTCTAACGATTGTTTCTCAAACCACCGTCTTATTTTGCGCAGCACCACCCTGATCTTAACCCTCAAGCCCGCCATAGTTCTGGCCGAAACTAGGGCTGTAAGATCGTCTGCGTAGGCGATGAATTTAATGTCTCCTGTGATGTGTCTAGCTACCAGGCTATCATATGCCAGGTTCCATAAAAAAGGCCCTAAAACTGATCCTTGCGGCACGCCAGTATAGACCGGGACCATCTCCTCCAGTCCCTGCGACCATAAACGCAGTCGTCGGTTGCTTAAATAGTCGTCCATCAAAGCCCTCGTATTGGGGGAAAATCCTTTATCCTGCATTGCGGATAGGATATTTCCCCACCTCACCGTGTTAAAAGCATTTTTAACGTATATCATGATAGCCGCCAGTATTTTACCTTGGCAGCTACAATCTGTGGCCATCGCTGTGACCTGTTTTAACGCGTCTATCGTGGACCTATTCTTACGAAATCCATATTGATTTGGTGAAATACCCCGGCCCGCCTGTGTTGAACGCTAGGGCGTCGTTGCTGGGTGCGGACCCGCGGGTAGCAACGATCTTCAACTTGTTATACCGAACTTGCCCATACCGCGTGTCTCACCGTTGCCGGGCGCGAGCTGGCTGCTGGCAACGATTGTCGTTTGTTGCACTTTTCCGGCCGCTTTGCGACAACCCTGTAGGTCAGTCTTCCTCTTGACCGTGACTAGTGAACATCTCGTCTTAACCAGAACAATTTCTGTACAAATCTTCGACCCGCGACGACTGATCTCAAATCCTCTTAGATCTCACACCTTTTTTACTGTTATTTATTGTTATTTTCATCATTCTTTTCTGTTATATTTCCACAATAAATAAGTTGCGTAACTCTAGTGCCTCCTTTCGAAAAACCACCTCAGAACTCTAGCAAATCTCAAAACAGCCTGAGCTCCTCCTCCATCCTAGGTAGCAATAAGTGCTCGTACACTTTTGCCAAATTATTTATCAAACTGATAGGTCTCTAGGAAGCGGGAGCCCCCTGCTTCTGGGATTTTGGAATCAAGACCAGATCTTGGGTCTTCCAAGCAAGGGGGAAGCAATTTCTCTCGAAATTCCTGTTAAACAAATTGACGAACACCCCCGGTGAGGACCTAAACACCGTTTTGATGGCGATTGCTGGAAGGCCGTCCGGGCCAGGTGCCTTTTTCGTCGCAAGTTTGGCTATCGCCCTCGTAATTTCGTCTACCGTGAACGGTGGAAGCCTGTCTTTTACTTGTCCGACTGATGGTCGCGGATCCGAGGTGGAGGGGGGAGAGATAGAAAAAGCTCCTCCGCAACCCCTCTCATAGCCATAATGTCGAGGGGGGGCGGGTGTACTCTTTGCAGGATTGAGTGTCCTCATAACTGTTTGATACACCTTCCCCCATGGGTCCTCCTCGACGGAGGTGCATAGGGCACTCCGTGACTCGGCTTTGCTTTTGGCGATTTCAGCTTTCAGTTCGCGCCTCGCCTGTCTATATTCCTCAGTCCTTGTGTCATCCAATACAGCTCGTTGGTACCTTCTCCTTGCACGTCTGAGCGCCTTGCGCTTCTCCGCAATTTCCGCCGTCCACCAATGCTTGGCCCGTCGTCCGTTAGGTGTATTCTTCGCTGGCAGGGAGGCGTTGCAGGCATCCTTTATCGCCGCCGTCACGCCCGTCACATCAGTGCGTGACATTGGTGCCTCTTGAACCGGGCTGAGGTCGATGAGGGCAGCCCAGAAGGCATCAAGGAATTTGTCCTCTCTGAAATTTGCGGTACTCCAACCCGGTTTGACCGGGGCTTTTTTAATTCGCTTGGGTTTTCCCACCCTGTGCCATATATACTTATGGTCCGAGCCCGATTCGTCTTCAAGGACTACGGACTTTATCCCTCTCGCCAGGACCTCTCTAGACACCGCGAGTAGGTCAATGACCGATGTATGGCCTCCGCGCTGGAAGGTTGGAGCGCCGCAGTCCATAGTGGGGACCAGCTCCCATCTAGCCAGCAGCTCGGCCAGCAGATCGCCCCTCCTATCGCTCTTGGTCGAACCCCAGATAGCCGATTTCGCGTTAAAGTCTCCGCCAACGCACACTGGGCCACTGGCCCGAGCGAGCATTGACTCTATCTCCCCGAGTGCTAACATATATTGTCGGATTGTGATGTTTGGCGAAATATATACCGACATATACCAGGTCCCCTCAACCTCGATTCCGCAGCAATAGTTACCCCGAAGTGGGGTCTTGCCACTGGATACTAAGACACGCGGGTTCGGACACCAAATCGCCGCTCCAGCGCCAAGAGTACAGACCCAGTCGGGGTTGGCGTGATGTGGCTCTGAAGTCAGAACCACATCCGCCTTGCGCTCGACCGCAGTATGTTCAAGCAGATCGTGTGCCAACCTAGCGTGGTTTGCATTGATCTGCAGGATTTGTATTACGTTATCTGCCATCGTTTGGGAGCACTAATCGTGTCCTGCGCACGTACTCCGGGCAGATGGTTGAGCCCGTGAGATGGTTTAATGTGGTCTCGGGGGCTCCTTGTTCTGCGCATAAAATGCAGCACTGAGGCGCCGTACATTCAGAGTATGCATGTTCATATTGGCCACATACTCTACATAATTCGCCCAGTTCCGGGTCCATCCTACATGACTTGGACACATGTCCAAATCTATGGCAGCGGAAGCAACGCGTAATATTCGGTAAGAGTTTATATGTACATGCGATAAACCCTACCTTTATCGTTGTTGCTTCTGTGATATCCCTCGCGCATCTGGCCGGGATGAGTACTTGCGCGATCCTAGACTGCTCTCTGCCTTTTCTGATACTCTTAAGAGTAGCCTCAGTGTCCCTGGGAAGGAAGGCTCTCACTGCGTCCACAATTTCTTCTTTGGTGGCTTGCTCATCCACATTTTGTATCTCTACTACTATGCGGTCCTCTACGATGCGAACTTGCTCTATTTCGCCAAAGATCTCCCTGAGCTCATTGTACGTTTTCCTCAGTCCATCTTCGGTTCGGTCAACTGAGACAATCATGTCACCTGCTCTTGAACGCCTCTGGCCTATGACATTTACATCCGTCAACTTCGCCCGTTCTCTCATTGTACGAAGTGTATCGGACTAAGTCCGCGTTTCCGTGGCCTTGACCACCACGACATCCGGCTTCGGCTTTATTATTTTATTTCTTCTCGTCGGGGTTCTTTTTCCGCCATCCTTCGGTGTCCCCCTTGCGGGGGCTTCGGTATCCGCATTCACCCTGAGTTGGGTAGGTGTTTGTGTCCCTGTCACAGGATCATCGCTTGTCTGCTCTCGAGGTGGCCTCCCTCCTCGCCTGGATTTCCGAGATACCGTCGTCCACGGGGATTCGGGTCTGGAAACGTCTTCCCTCTCATGCCCCGCCAGAGGGCCTTGTCTGCGCTGATGTATCCCATCCATCATTTGGCGGGTTCCATCCGGGTTTTGTTCTGGAATATGCCCTCTCGTTTCCAAGTGGGATCTAGTTCTGTCTGCAGCAGTAAAGTTGGCTATGACACTCGGCAGGATTTGTTTGAGGGCCTGCGGACATCTTCCGTCTGGTGACATTCAAAATAATATTCGTCGTCAGAACTGTCACAACCAAAATCCTCCCTCAATCTTTTCGCCATCGTGTATAGGATGTTGAAATATATAGAATGTATGAAAAGCTTGCTGGGTTGTCTATTAATACCACTGGGAGACTGATTCGTAACTGAAATTTGTTCTGACTTCTTCCAACATCTCACCCCATGAGTTTTCATTATACGGAAGATAAGATTTTATCGCTTAACGTCTGTAATCCCTTTCAAAGGAAACTTAGCACTTTAGTATACTATACCAATGCATATGTTATCGTTCAGAAAGACAGATATTCGCGAACCGCTTCATATTACGTCTCCGCAGCTGTAAATTCACATGGGCGGCTATATGCCAACATCCGTCTGCAACGGTAAAGTGGCTTGGGCGGCTATTTGCGGACACTCGACCGCAAAGGGTTAATGCGCGTACATGCTCTTCACAATCTTCACTTGTTTGAATTTTGAAATATGTGGTGGCTAATGAGACGGTACAGTCGCCTTGCAGAAAGTTGCAACGGACGACAAGCGAGGGGTCACCGCTGTTCGCAGACGTGGAGTACTGAGCGGTATCGTGATCCTGATGTGGCAAAGGATCACCGTTGTCCCGATGCAGAAGCGTATGGTGTTGACTTTGGCATCGGAAGCATCTATTGCGGCTTCGGCAATTTAGTAACGCGAGACCGCTACTTAAATAATTTGGGTAACAACGTTGCTCCTTGACATCTGATAAACGTTCCGCGATCGTGCGAGTTTTAAAGTCCGGGCATGTGAATAGCGCGTGGCCCTTGTGGCACAGTTTGCGTTGAGGAGCGGAGGCGGTGGATGCGTAACTGCAAACTAATTGAGCCTCATTGGCTCGCGAGTTATTTGAGGTTTGTGCGGTGGTCATTCTGGGAACGATGGTTTCAATGACGCTTTCGACTTTTATGATGGTATCGAGAAATTCCTCGAGGCTGTCGTACTTGGAGATGTTACGAGCCCCTTGTAGGGGTAAGGTTATCTTGCTAGGTTTGCGTTGGATGAGTCCTACGACACCGAGCGGAAATGCCGTAGGGGTCGTCTGTGAAGGGGAGGCGGGTTCCCGTGTGCGGATTCGAATGGATGTCGTTGGGATACGCACACGTTGTCGGTCTACTGGATCAATGAATTATATAGTGTCGACTGGAAACACTTGTTAACCGTTGATCGGACAGCAAACCTGGTAGTGACGAATCATACAACAACGAGTGGATGTTCGTTGACCGTCACTACGCTTAGTCAACTCGCGGGCTCGAACCCTGAGTAACAACTGTTACTCATCGGCTGTGGACCTATTCGTGTCGACGGTCGTACACTATTCTAATGTAACCTGCGTTACTCCGAACAGGACCAAATTTTCGAAAGGAAGAAGGGACGTCCACGTGCGATAGACAACGGAACGTTGTACGGGAGGCGCACGTGTTGACCGAATTATATAGTGACGATTGGAAACACTTATTAACCGTCTCGCTACAGCAGAGCGTAGCCGTAGCGAATTATATAATGTCGATTAGACATTTGTTAACCGCTACTGCGCTTGGTCAATTCGCGGGCTCGAACCCCGAGTAACAACTGTTACCCATCGGCCGTGCACCTATTCGAATCAACGGTCGTACTTTGTTCTAATGCAACCTGGGTTACCTCGAACAGGACGAGTAGAAGGAAAAGGAGGGAGGGGGTAAAAAGGTATCTTACAAGAGGGCTATCTATACGAGATGGGTATCTATACGATCCGCATATTCCGTTTGCTTAACGGAACCCCGGAAGACGCAAAACATGAGAGGTGCAATATCGTTGCCGCCTCCAACACCCCTCCTCAACGATGATGCAGAAAAGAAAGCCCTAATTCGCAAGCCCGCATTTTTATTTTTTTTCGATTAAAAGACTAACTTTATTTTATTCAGTGGTTTGGTAAGCATATCCGCAGGCATCTGATCTGTCGGGCAATATTTTACTCTATAATATGCTGATCTTGCAACTGCTTTACGAAACGGTATTTAGTGTCTAGGTGCCTTGTCCTCTGACTAAATTGGTTAGAAATCATGTTCAAGCAACTTTGATTGTCTTTATACATAACGGTTGGCTTCTACTCTATCCCTTGCGGGTCCCTCAATAAATACCGTATCCAAATTCCTTTCTGACATTTTTAGAATTACCATATACCTATCTGGCGGTCCGCCTTTATTCGTGTGATACCTCTTTCGGCGGTTTCTCGGTGCGAGTGGTTAAGAAAATTGCGGCCCGCGCGACCGTTATGCGATCTGTCTCCTTATTCAGCAACCGAAATCCTTTCGACTGTTTCGACTAATCCGGGAAAATTAATTTTTCTGCTTTTTCGTCCAGTTTCTTCCTCTTCTCTGCTGAAACATGTCTATAAGCTGCACATCGGAAGATATGTGAATCTCCCACGTCCGGTAACCTTGAATGCCATGATTCAAACGGCGTTTTCTTTATCCTCTTTGTGGTCAAGCTATTCTGTAAGTAATTAGCTGTATTTATCGCTTCTCCCCAATATTGATTTTCCAAGTGCGCATCGAAAAGCATGCATCGTGCCATTTCTATGAGCGATCTATTTTTTCGCTCGGCAACCCCGTTCTGCTGTGGTGAATAAGCTACTGTATAGTGAACTTCAATGCCCTCTTCTCTTAGGTAATTCTGCAAAAATTAATTGAGGTATTCCCCCTCCCCCCCCTCGATCAGACCGTATGACCTTCGGTTTTTTTTGAAACTGTGTTTTTACTATAAGAGAGTATATCTAACGACCGTTTTCAAATGTATCAGCAAGTAATTAATCGGCCAAGTTACGGTAAAGTCGGACACCAAAGTTTTCACAACAATCCTAGTTCTGTCCAACGTTTCGATCCTTTACACTGGATCCTCTTCAGGGGAAGAAAAAATTAGTTCTGTAAATTAACATATAATGTAGTTTACCGAAACAATGAAATAATTAATAAAACAATCAAACAAGCCATTTCTTAAGGAACTAGGTAAATATCAAATATGAAACATATCAGAAATGAACCGTATACTGTGTATTACCATGATGTAATCACCGTACTGTAGTACATTGTGATAACAACCTTTAGACCAAGTATGTGTGGTATAATATCGGTGGGCATTTCTTTCGTTAAGTGGCTCGATTTTTACGGCGGACAAATATGGGAATATAACCAGCAACAGTAGTACGTAGAATACTCACGCTCATTAAACTCCGTGTCTTCTGCGTTATCATTGGTATTATCATTACTGGGTATTAAAACAATTTACACATTAACATGAGAAAAAAATTATTAAAGTGAAAAAGCGAAATGGGTAATGTAGAGAGTCCCGACACTTTAGAGAGATGAAAACCATATTCACATTTTTCGATCCTGACCCTTACGCAGTTATGCTCCGACTATCCTGTTCGGTATATGCGAACTGTTGTTGTGCCGCTTCTACGTAATTGTCTATCCCTACCACCCGATGATATTGTGTGTGTGATAGGCCGCGTACACCTCAGTCCCGTGACGTATGAATGTTTTTGGACTAATCACCTTAGATAATTTGGTGAGAACATAACGCGCATAAACCGATCCTTTTTCAAAGGAGCATATGTGACAAAGGATGGGAGAGGTGGATTCCTGCTAGAGACTTATGTTTATACTGGAAGCCAACGAACTCGGGAACGACGCACTGTTTTGTTATAAGTATGAGACCAAACAATTATTATATGCACTAAGGCTGCGTAAAGACAGGATGTGTTGGGTTTGTTGAATACACCACAATTCAAAAGCCGTAGTTTACCATAATTCGAATTAGAAAACGGATACCAGCAATAGACGTGAACAATATAAGTGGCGTACGCCTAACAACCTTCAACCTGTCTTGAGTACGGATCGTTTCCAATCTATTGGAACACACCATCGTCCCAAAACCAGGAAGGTATTAATTAATCTTATTTGTGGTAATAAGATTAAGTAGTTATACTTGTTGCATCGAAACGACCAACTCGGCAAACACACACACACACGCGCTCCCTCACACGCACATAGATTTGTATACACACACATACAAAACCAGACATACCATGCGGCCGGCCACACAATTACATCATATCGATCGATCGGTAAAAAAGATGATCATCGTGACCATATATATAATCGAATAAGCTACGCGCGTAGCAACAACGAGCCGAGCGCTGTCACACAGTCAACGCTCACACATACAAAATATAAACAATACGCCCTATTCTGAGACGTCGTCGCGATCCGGCATAATAAAAATATGTTTGAGACGTTATCGCGACCCTGATTAGGGCGGCAATCATGCACACAAAGTGCAAATAAAATATAACCAAAATCACGCCCTAATTTGAGACGTCGTCGCGATCCGGCATAATAAAAATATGTTCGAGACGTCATCGCGACCCAAATTAGGGCAACATCAACACAACATAAACGCATGTACACGGCCGAGTCCGACGTACATCCACATCATCGACGATACACATCATTGTCAGCAACCACGGCTACGGAGCGAGCGCAACCACGGTAACAAACAACCGTCTTTTGGCAAGACGACCAAGAAAGAGCGACCGAATGCGTTGAGCATTCATTCCCAATCAGACATAGCGAGCGAGTACACAGTCATAAAGGTTAATAAAGAATTTCCCAACACTAGTAGTATTTATTACAATTCCGGAACCACGGGACCAACGTGAAGGCGTCGATCCCGATACGACACAACAATACTGTTGGTCAACACGATCATTACCAAACCCAGTGGCACATTACACCATTGCCAAATAGAGTATGACAATTTGGGTGACAGATGTTAATAGAAAAACCCCAAGTAAAATGCCTGGATAATGATAATGATGTGGATTAACAACATTATTGAAGATATTTAAATTGAAAAAGATTAAAGCCATAACACATTGGTTGTAACTCCCTTCTTTATACGTTTATTGTTTTTTTTTATATATAATGTGGGATTTTCTTCTATGACTGAGTATAGGGGATAACAATGAATAAACTAGAACTGTTTTTCTGGAATAACAAAGTAATTTGGTGTTTATTTTTGCTCATTTAAGTATATGATTTTAATTACAATAATTCACTAACCTGGAATAACAAAGAAACTACATCCGATGTCTATTCTATACCCTATTAAACTATAATTAATCACTTCTGTTTGATATTCTTCCTCGTCCTTAACGGTCACTTCGCATTTTGTGCGGCTTTACTCCTCGCGCGCGCCGTTAACTATGTCATGGAATCGATCGCCATACCTGATACTCCGGTGTTTCTTTTCTCCGACTCCACGGTCGTACTAGCTTGGATCGCGTCCTGCCCATCCCGGTGGAAGGTCTTTGTAGCGAATAGAGTGGCCGAGATCCAAAATCTCCTTCCCAAGGCGCAATGGACCCACGTAGCCACCAAAGAAAATCCTGCGGACTGCGCGTCTCGCGGTTTGCTTCCTTCTCCATTACTTTCTCACTCACTTCGGTGGCACGGCACGGCGCGGTTAAGTACGTTTACTCCTAATGACCGTACGAATGAGTGTATCCTGCCGTGTACTGAAGAGGAAGGAAGGGGGCGGTCAGTTGCGATTCAACTTGCGTAAAGCTGTTCCCCTTCTCCGACTTTTCCCCTTGGCCGAAGTTACTTCGCGTGGTCGTGTATATTTATCGGTTTGCCCTCCGAAAGTCTAAATCTCGCGTAAGCGAGTCTCGCATGAACCTTCCTAGAGCCAGCACGTGTTTACAACAGCTGTGCTTGGTATAGGACAAACGCGAGTGTACTGAGGCCCAGGCCTCTCAATCCTCCTCGGGCCTCCGTTTTGGGGGGTGCTGGCCGATGCAACCGAGCGCGTCCCCGGTTGCGGATTGGGGGACCCTGCCTCAGTGAAAGGATCTCCTCTCGTGGAAGCAGGGCTGCCACGGTATAAGTCATGTCGACTTCGGCCGACTCGCGAAGCCGTGGCCGCGGACAAATGGCGGGTTTCGGGTGGGCCCCTTAGCTACTTGGTACCACCCAACAGAGCAGGACTACGAACGTACGAACGGACACGGACACTTACTTGGACAATTCGACTCGACCTATTACACGACTGACGTACGAACGTTGACTTGTTCTGCGGACTGTTTCTGGGACGGTTGGCAGAGTCACGTGTTGGGCTGTGGGGGCAACCTCGCGGTCACGTCACTGGAACTGGGATGCCCCATCTGCCCTGTGGGTGCAGTTTCCATTGGTTGTTTGTCTGATACACGAAAATTCATCCGCCCTGTGGGCGTAACTCCACTAAGTGTTCTCATGGGTCCTTTTGTGTTTCTATGTTTCTTCATCTGTGACTCCGTGACACCTGAGAGGCTGGCACTGTGTGCCCGAATTTCACGAGATCAGCCATTCAAATATATGTATGTCATTCCATCTTAGTGTTAAACATCTCGCACTAATAGTGCGCCACCATCGATAGGAGTGCATCATCCAACTTGGCTGGCTGGACCCAAGGCAAGAAGCGCAATGACGTAGACGACTATCGGGGACATACACTGCGTCCCGGTGCCCGCCCCGGCCCCCTTGGCGTTCCCCGGGTCGGGTACATGGACATACGCGCATACACACACACACTCATTTACCCTGTAAGGGGATAACTTGAGAGGACGGCAAGGACGGACATAGGACCTGGACAGAGACAAACACGTACAGACAGACGGATGGACGGGGGACGGACTAGACTGCAACACAAGAGCTTCACGCGCGCAGGGGCCGTGGTGACACTGCCTCCTTGGGGGATGTGTGGGTGATCCACGGTACCCCTGCGTGTCGTGATACGCCCCAAGTGTCAACACACTGCCTGCACGGGGACTCGCAGTCGGGCTGGTGATGAGGGTATAGCGCGGGGGCGTGGCTGATGTAAATTCCGGTCACGGGCCCCCAACTCCTGGCATCAATTGGGAGGTAGATGTCAGGGCTAGCTCCTCCCACCCTCGGAGGCCTACCGTGGTCGGAGACGGTCTGCGAGTCGGGGAATTACTCACTATTCCATGGATAATATAACTAATGAAAGCGAAACTAACAACGACAATAACGATTTGGATATAAACATTGGCTCACCGGTAAGCCCCACCGAATATACCGGCGCGGACACTGAGCCCACCACACTAAATGTGTCCTTGGGTGATGATACGCTGGAGACACAAGACCCCTTCGCTCCATCAAGGAGGGTCACACACTCGCCCACCACACCAGGGGTCGTGATGGATACCCAGCGCACACCCAAAAAGGACACGTCAGGGGCAACCAGCAGAAGCGCGCCCAAGCTGGTGGTATCACCGATCAGGAACCGGAAGGGCGGGATTAGAGTGGAACGTCTCCTAGGAGAGAGTGACCGGGAGTATCGGTCAAGACGCACAAGGGTAGGTATAGCCCATAAAAATGGGATCCACGTGACCCAGGGCGCGGTGAGCGGTGCGGGGTCGACACCGTTTAGAGCACCGAGTGAGACCACATTGGACTGGGTGACGAAAGCTACGCCTCTATCGACCTCAATCCTCACGGGGAAGAGACTTAGGACAAGCCCGGACACTCCCCCGGAGGTTACTTCTAAGAGGACGGGAATCCCTAAGAAGCCGAGCGAACAAATCCCCTCGGGGATGCTCGAACTTCAGAAGCAGCTGCAACTCGAACAGCAAGTAAGGGCCGAACTGCAGCATGCACTCAATGAGGAGAGGAAACTGAAGGCCGATGCTGAACGTAAGATGCAATCAGCTGTTCGGGAATGTGAGGGGCTAATGAGACGGGTGGCATCCTTGGAGTCCCGCCTCAGCGAGTTGGACAAGCCTGGGGTTATGCCGACTACTGCTCGACCGGCTGGACCAATTCGGACGCCCAAGGAGGACATATATGCGGCCGTTGAACAGGCCCTGAAACACATCCTGCCGAAAGCCATCTCTGCACTTATGACGCCGGACAGATCCAAGCTACATCCAGGACGGAGTGTGACTCCTGAAGGACGAACGCCCTCAAGAACGGCCTCATCCGGTGCTGAGATGTCCCAGCCGAACCAGGCTTCCCGTGAATGGCCAGAGGTGGGGGAGCGATGGAAGAGTGCTGAAGCCGTGACTGGGCCGACGGTTATCGGGACGAACACCGAACAGCCCCAGGAGGAACAATGGACGATGGTCCCTCGCAAAGCTAGGAAGGCAGCGGAGTCTCCCAATCGCAGGCCAAACAACAGCCCGGCCGTAGAACTCCAGCAGCCCGCCCGGCCATCCGCAGACGGGGACATGGATGCCTCAGTGGGTAGGGCGCAGCTGAGAGTAGCGAAAAAGACTGTAACCGTAGTTAATCTTTCTACTAAAATATTACCACTTTGTGGTGATAGTGCACTGGGCAACAGGCCGAAGGCGTAGGGAGGAATATTTACAATTATACTATGGATGATTATAAACTTTAATTATATAATGAGATTATGAAATTGAGAATGGATTAATGAGATATGGATGAATTATATACGGGCGAGTCAATGGTTATATTACAATGATGATTATGAACGATGCAAGTTGACTGTGATGCGGCGATTAATGAATTGATTGAACTTATTACAATATCTTACAAATTAGATGATTCTTACTCTAATACACGATTTGCAGTGTCGTCGGGCGGTTTGCCAGGCGGCTCGTCGATTTGACGCGCGAGTCGATTCCTTTTTACGCCAGGACGGTTTGTCCTTCTTCGGCGTGGACGCGGTTTATGTCAGGGATCGTTCGTGGTTTCGCAAAAAGGTACTTTGTAAGTTAGTTGTCTCTAAACCGGTTCACTTGTAACTGTTCATTTAGTAGCCGCCGCTTGCTACTCGCGCACCCTCAGATATTCTTCTTCCCCCACTCCAATCTCTGCCTAATTGCTGCGCGCGCTTTCGGCCCAGGCGGTCACTCATCGCCGGAATCGGGAATCGGGGATTCTCCGTCGGTATAGAACCGACCGGTTACAAGACCCCGGCGAAGGGGACCGGGGCCACGAAACCCAAACCGGATGTGGTGGTCATTAAGGCCACCGAATCCAGAACCTACGCAGATATCCTCCGTACTATGAGGGAACGCGCCAAGTTGACCGATGTTAAGGTCCTTGGCCAGAGGCGCTCCCGGGCAGGAGATATGTTAGTCGACGTCGATCGAGCTGATGACGGCCTGGTGAAAACATGCAAGGAATTACGGGACATCTTTGGTGAAGCGGAGCAAGTCCGCGTTATGGAGGACCGGATCTCGGTCGAGATACATAACGTGGACGAGCAGGCTACAAGGGAGGAAATCACAGGCGCCGTCAGGGCCCTTCTACCAAGCGACACAGAGGTCACCTTTAAAAGCCTCCGGAGGGGCAGGGAGCAGTCGAAGATCACTCAAGTGCTGATCCCGGCCCGATGTGCGTCTGACATTATGGCTACACCCACGATCAAGGTGGGCTTTATTTCCTGTACCTTTAAATTACTGCCGAACATAATAAGATGTTTCCGGTGTCATAAATTTGGCCATGTATCGAATACATGTAATATGGACCCGGAATTGGGGGAATTGTACCACGTGTGCGGCCAACATGGCCATTCCTTCTCCGAATGCACAGCGCCGCAGCGCTGCATTCAGTGCGCCGAACGTGGGGCTCCGGAGTCCCGGCTAAATCATCTTGCGGGCTCGGCCATCTGTCCTGAATACGTGCGGAGGACACGCCTCGCACTACCAAAGAATGCCTAGTAAGCCACTATATATCTTACAGATCAATGCTAATCATGCTAGATTAGCACACGACCTGCTGGACCAGACAGCGGCCAGGCGTATGGCAGATGTCGTCTTGATTTCCGAACCCCACCACGTCAATACTGACTGGGTCTCCACATTCAGTTTTGGCGCGGCGATATGGTGCCCGAACCCGCGAACCCTCTCATCCAGTGGCAGGACTCCCCTACGGGGAAAGTTCTGCTGCGGGATGGAGGATAACGGGGTCTGGTTCTTTTCAACCTATATTTCGCCGAATATCTCGCTGAACCAATACGTATCTGCGCTCGCGGAAATAGATAATATGCTAGCACAAGTCCGAGGTCCCACTTGCATCGGGAGAGATTTCAATGCGAAGTCAACCCTTTGGGGGTCGGCGGTAAATGACAAGAGAGGGAACATGTTAGCAGAACTACTGTCTCGTTGGGGCTTGTTTCCCATCTCCGATAGGGGTGCTCCGACTTTTTACCGGGGCGGGCACACGTCAGTAATTGATTTTCTTGCAGTCTCTAGTGCTGTGCTGGCTGGAGGGGTCCGATCCGCGGTCCTCGAGGAGGAATCGGGGTCGGGCCATAAATATGTATGGCATGTCGTGGGACAGGGAGAACGAAACCGGAACGCCACGGTTAAACCGGGGTGGAGCACCGCCTCGTTCGAGGAAAACAGGTTTCTCGACGCCTTCTAGGTCGCTCTGGCGAACCTAAACCCACAGGCGGATACACCCATGTCCCGCTTCGATGTGACGGGCGTGACGGCGGCATTGAAAGATGCCTGTAATGCCACAATGACAGCGAAGGGCGGCCCCCGTAAACGACGTGCGAAACACTGGTGGACGACTGAAATCGCCGACAAGCTGAGGCTTCTTAGACGGATGAGGAGAAAATCCCAAAGAGCTCCGTGGAATGAGCAGTACGCCGCAGATTACCGACAACTGAGACGCGAGTTGAAGGCGCTTATAGCGAGGAGTAAGGCCGAGGCCTGGAGCGCCCTGTGTGCGTCCGTTGAAGACGACCCATGAGGAAGTGCCTATAAGTCAGTCATGCGTATTCTACGATCCGACAAAGGCGGCCCTCCTCTAGATATTAGTGCTATGAGAGACATCGTGTCCGATCACTTTCACGTAACACCTCCCACTCCCGATTTGCGACCCGCCATCGGAAAGGTCAGCGACCAGCTACCTCCCTTCTCGGTTGAGGAGGTGGCGGTGGCCATGTCCAAATTAGCGCTGAAGAAGGCACCGGTGCCGGATGGACTCCCAGCCATTGCGCTGAGGTCGGTGTTTAAGTCCTCCCCGGACGTCTTCGTCCGCCTCTTTAATGGATGCCTGGCCCAGAACAGCTTCCCGCTAGTGTGGAAAACACAAGATCTTGTTTTAATACCTAAACCCCAGAAGCAGGGGGCAGCTATAGCATACCG
Organism: Anoplius nigerrimus; assembly: GCA_914767735.1. Taxonomy (NCBI): domain Eukaryota; kingdom Metazoa; phylum Arthropoda; class Insecta; order Hymenoptera; family Pompilidae; genus Anoplius; species Anoplius nigerrimus. Next base: position 2,040,474 of record OU612081.1, read on the forward strand.
GCCCATTAGCTTAATTAACAATCTGGCCAAGGCATACGAACATCTTCTCCTCCCGAGGCTGGAAGCGGAATTGCGCCAGTTGGGGGGATTATCCACTAATCAGTTTGGCTTTCGCAAATCTAAATCAACGGTGGAGGCGATAAAGCTACTAACAACACAGGCCGCGAAGAATAGCCGTCACGGCAAATTCCTCGCTGCCATTATGATTGACATACGAAACGCCTTCAATATGGTGAGATGGGGGGTTATCCTCCACGCCATGGAGAAGAAGGTTTTTTCACATAATATGAGGGCGATCATCGACGATTACCTTAGTAATCGGCGGCTCCGTATGTGGTCACAGAGGCAGGAATATACCGTTCCAGTCTGTGCAGGGGTTCCACAAGGCTCCGTGTTGGGTCCATTCTTGTGGAACCTCGCATACGATGACCAGGTAAGTAGTCATACGACAGGCGACATAAGGTTTATTGCGTACGCGGATGACCTGGCAGCGTTGGTCTCGGCCAAAACGTTGGCCGGACTGAAGGTACGGATTAGGGCGGTATTGAGAAAAGTAGAATTTTGGTTCAGGAGGCACTTCCTCGAAATAGCCTACAACAAGACCGTTATGATCCAAATCACGGGGAGGAGAAGAGGTTTGACCCCGGGCGTCATCGTTGGAGGACAAGTGATTAGACCCGTAGAGGTCGTCCGATACCTCGGCGTAGATATCGATGCGCCTCGCAGGTTCAGACAGCATATAGACTCTGTTTGTCGGCGGGCGCATCGAGTCGCGATGGCCCTGGCGCGTCTGATGCCCAACGATGGCGGACCGTCGCAAGCCAGGAGGAGACTCCTACACTCGGTGGTGTTGTCCATTGCATTGTACGCCTGCCCGGTCTGGGCTGAGGCGGCTAAAAGGCGAGCTATCAGCACAAGGCTCGGCACATTGCAAAGGTGCTGTGCACTCCGCATAGCTCGAGCGTATAGAACAACCTCGACGGACGCACTGCTGGTTATCGCGGGCACGCCGTCTATCGATTTACAAATACAGAAGAGCACTCATGACTACATGGTTAGGAAGAACCGTGCAACGGCGACAACCGCGTTCAACTTGCAGACGGAATGGCAGCACCGTTGGTCCAATAGCCGGACTGGTCGCTGGACCTTCAAACTTATCCCGGACATTCGGGTGTGGCTTACCAGGAAACACGGTGATGTCACCTTCCACCTGGCCCAATTTTTGACCGGACACGGGGTGTTCGGGGCATACCTGCACCGCATTGGGCGAGAACAAATTCTGACGTGCTGGACCTGCGGGGACAGGGATGACGTTGAGCACGCGTTTTTCCAGTGTCCCGCCGGGGCAGCTGAGCGGAATAGCCTTGAGATAGCACTTGGGGAACCATTTACTCCAGAGACGGCTATCCCTGTTATGATTAGATCCAAGCAGAGATGGAATTCCATACAGGCATACGTGTCCGATACAATGAAGAGACGTGAAAGCGCAGAGCGCATTAGGGAGCAGTCGGGTATACGTCACCCGCATTAGGCGATTCCGATAATACGACCTGATCCCCCTCACCGGAGTTAATGCTGAACAGGCGACCCCGGGCAGGGGATCTTGAGAGGTCGTAGCCTGTCGGGGGGAAGTGCGTAAATGCATTTTTTTGACACCCCCTAGTTAATAAAAAAAGGGGGGATGTACAGGGAGGTAGAGCGGATGGGGAGAATTGTGTTGGAGGTGGTAGGGAAGGAGGTAGGAAGAATGGAGCGGGAGGTCAAGGAGACGACAGAGATATTGGAGAGAGAGAGGAAAGAGAGAGGATGGTGGAGAGGTTAAGGGGAATTGTAGGGAGAACGAGGAAGCTGGAGCCAGAGGAGAAGAAAGGAGAAGGGAGGATGGAGTAGAGGACAGGGCAAGGCGAAAAAAGAAAAGGGAAGCTGAATACAGAGGAGAGGAAAGGAGAAGGGAGGATGGAGGAGAGGACAGAGAGAGGCGAAGAAGGAAAAGGGAAGCTGGAGACAGAGGAGAAGAAAGGAGAAGGGAGGATGGAGGAGAGGACAGAGCGACATGAGGAAAGAAAAGGGAAGCTGGAGAAAGGGGAGAAGAATGGAGAGAGGAGGCTGGAAGAAGAGATGACCTAGAGATTGAGGAAGATAGAAGTCTGGAAGGAGCAGAAGGAAAGAGAAGGAAGAAGGAGGAATATGATTGTGAAGGGGTTGAGGAGAGGAGCAGAGAGGAGGAGAGAGGAGATAAGGGAGTTAATGGGAGAATTGGGGGTGGAAGGGGAGGTGGAGCAATTCAGGGAACTGAGAAGGAGAGGAAAGGAAGAGGGAGACGAAGGGGGAATGGTGGTAGTAAGGATGAAGAGTGTGGCGGGTAAGCAAGAAGTGATGGAGAGGAGATGGAAAGTGAGGGGGAGAGGAGTAAGGATAGAGGAGGATCGTACATGGGAAGAAAGGAGGATGAGGTGGAGGGTAGTGGAAAAGGCGTGGAAGGAAAGGAGGAAGGGGAAGAGGGTGTGGATGGGAGCTGGAAGGATCAAGATAGAGGGGACATGGTGGAGGCGGGAGGAAGAGAAGAGGAAGTGGCGGGAGGAGGAAAGGGGTGATAAGGGGGAGGGGAGAGAAGAGAAGAAAGGGCCTGGGGAGAGAAAGGATTAGGGGACGGGGCAGAGCAGGGGGCGGGGTGTGGGAAGGGAGCGAATGGCGAGAAGGAAGGAAGCAAGGGAAGAAATGCAGGCAGAGGGGAAGCGGAAGTCCGAGGAGAGCCTGAGGAGAGTGGGATGGCGTTGGTTATGATTGTTGTTTTTTGTTGCTGTTTGTTGTTGTTTGTTGTTTTTTGTAAATGTGTATAAGTTGCAAACCTGAAAGGGACGCAAATAAAGACATTACAAATAAAGGAAGAAGGCTTCAGGTTAAAATTTACAAAATGCCAGTTTGCTATGAATACAGTTACATACTTAAGACATGTAATAAAATACAACTCATTGTCAGTCACTCCAATGAAAGATAACCTAATAGCGATAAAGAACTTTCCAACACCAAAAAATCAAAAAAACATTCGACAGTTTCTAGGCAAAATAAACTTCTATAACGAATACATACCAAAAACCGCTATTATTTTAGAACCATTACACAGACTACTGAGAAAGAACCAAAAGTTTGAATGAACAGAAGAATGCCAAAGAACATTCGATTATTTAAAAAACATCTTGTGTACAGAACCAGTTTTATCAATATATGACCCAGAACTGCCAATACACATCTATACAGACGGAAGCCTGCTAGTGCTGGGAGCGGTAATAAAACAACCACAACCAGAGGAAAATGGTAAGGAAAAACCAATTGGCTACTTTTCAAAAAAGTTAAATGTAGCACAGAAGAAAAAGAAAGCTACATACCTAGAAACATTAGCAATCAAAGAAGCAGTGCTCTACTGGCAATACTGGTTAATGGGAAAATCATTTAAAGTATTCACAGACCATAAATCACTAGAAAATCTCAACATAAAAGCAAGACGAGATGAAGAACTAGGTGATCTAATACTTTACTTATCAGGTTTAACATGGAAATAAAATATTGATCTACGCCAATTTGCGGTGAGCTGGCACTCGCACACGCGTTCGAGTGTAGGTGAGCGCGAGAACTCGAAACTTAATCTCTAAGTTTGACGCGTCTGGCGCTCGAGCATCCCGCGTGGCGTTCAAGCTCGTGGAAATTTGGCCGGGCGCCTGGAATCCGCAACACCGGTCACTATTCCATAGGATTTGCGCCCTTGCGTAGTCGCACTGTCGCTGTTCCCTCCTTCGGCGTGCCTCTTTTAGCTTCCTGTCTGCTCTTGTTCTCCTAGGTTTCGGTGATAGTATTTCAAGTAGATACATCGTCAGGCGTTGGAGTATAGTGTCCTTGCTTGCTGTTTTCGTGTTCTGGAAAATTCCATGTAGTGTGTGCGGTTTAAATCTGTTTGAGTCCGGTGGAGGTAGGTTGTCGAACTACGTTTGGAAAGGGTTGTTGGTTTCCACATCTTGGTATTCCTTACTGGAGGTGGAGTCTGTTTCTTGTGTGGTCTTAAGCTCGATGGTGTAGCTGCTGACAATGTCCCTGTACTCCTGGGTCCTCCTGTGGCCTTTTATTGCTTCGAGGGTCCTTCAGCTGAAGATCTTCTGTAGTTCTTGGTTTATGAAGCGGGTGCCTTGTCTTAGTAGCTGTTGTGTCGTATCGGGATCGACGCCTTCACGTTGGTCCCGTGGTTCCGGAATTGTAATAAATACTACTAGTGTTGGGAAATTCTTTATTAATTTTTATGACTGTGTACTCGCTCGCTATGTCTGATTGGGAATGAATGCTCAGCGCATTCGTTCGCTCGTTCTTGGTCGTCTTGCCAAAAGACGGTTGTTTGTTACCGTGGTTGCGCTCGCTCCGTAGCCGTGGTTGCTGACAATGATGTGTATCGTCGATGATGTGGATGTACGTCGGACTCGGCCGTGTACATGCGTTTATGTTGTGTTGATGTTGCCCTAATTTGGGTCGCGATGACGTCTCGAACATATTTTTATTATGCCGGATCGCGACGACGTCTCAAATTAGGGCGTGATTTTGGTTATATTTTATTTTTACTTTGTGTGCATGATTGCCGCCCTAATCAGGGTCGCGATAACGTCTCAAACATATTTTTATTAGGTTGGTGCGAATGAAATGTCCGATTTTCTTTAAATGTGAACGTTTGTCTCCCTGTTTTCGTTATGCTTTTGTTTTTGACATAACTTAGTTTATAGTCGTACTGTCCATTGCCAGAGTCACATTTTAGCAAAAAAGATTTTCTCAAAAGTGTTCCCTTTTGTTATTTGCTTTGAATTTTGCACCGATATGAATCCAAGCGATATTCGTGTAATTTTTTTATATGAGTATAAACTTGGTAATAATGCTGCAAAAACTGCATGCAATATAAGTCAGGCGTTTGCGGAGAATACTGTGAACGATCGAAAAGTGCGGCGTTGGTTTGAAAAATTTCGGTCAGGTGATTTTTCCTTGCAAAATGAACAGCGTGGAAAACGCGAAACGTCTGTGAAAAATGATGCTCTGAAAGCATTGGTGGAAACGAATCCAACTGTTTCTTCAAGGGAACTTGCTGCCAGAATGGAAGTTGACTATACAACAATATTGCGACATCTTTCTGAAATTGGCAAGGTGAAAAAAATGGATAAGTGGATACCGCACGAACTAACCGAGCGAAATAAGCTGAATCACTTGAACGTATGCTTACGTATGCGACAATAGGAAAAGGTGTGCTCGGTGGCTTGATAGGGATGAGGCTAGTGCTCATACTCCACGGCCATCACTTCATCCACGGAAAATTTTGATCACAGTTTGGTGGAATGTAACTGGAGTAATACACTACTCATTCCTTCGAACTGGACTGACAATTACAGCCGAAAAGTATTGCCAGTACATTGAAGAAATGCATGAAAAATTGAAAATTATATGCCCATCAGTTGTTAATCGGCATGGCCCAATACTTCTCCACGACAACGTCGGCCACATACATCGCAAAAAACAATTACGAAACTAAATTAATTAAAATATGAAATTTTGCAGCCCCCACCTTATTCACCGGATCTTTCGCCAACCAAATTTTATTTATTTAAACATTTAGAACTGTTTTTACGGGCTAAACAGTACGAAAATAAGGACAGTCTGAAAAATGCCATATCAGAGTTCATTGATTCTAAAGATCAGAATTTCTTCAAGACAGGCATCTATGCATTAAAACCTCGTTGGGAAAAGTGTATTGAAGTAAATGGAACATATTTTGATTAAATAAACAGCTTTTGGAATAAGATATGCAGTTTAATATATTCACTTAAGAATCGGACATTTCATTCGCACCAACCTAATATTATGCCGGATCGCGACGACGTCTCAGATTAGGGCGTATTGTTTATATTTTGTATGTGTGAGCGTTGACTGTGTGACAGCGCTCGGCTCGTTGTTGCTACGCGCGTAGCTTATTCGATTATATATATGGTCACGATGATCATCTTTTTTACCGATCGATCGATATGATGTAATTGTGTGGCCGGCCGCATGGTATGTCTGGTTTTGTATGTGTGTGTATACAAATCTATGTGCGTGTGAGGGAGCGCGTGTGTGTGTGTATGTATGTGTGTGTGTGTGTGTGTGTGCCGAGTTGGTCGTTTCGATGCAATAGTAGCACTGCTTCTTTTCTTGCGCGTAAGGCTGATTCTTCTATCGTCCATCTGGTCTTTGTTGGTCGCATTGCGGCAAGGATCCTGGTGTCGTTCCAACCCGGATGGCCTCTTTTCCGGTGGACTCCAAGCCCAGTCTTCGTCGAGAACGTTTTCGTTTCGGCTACTGGATCTAAAAAAAAATGCGTTACGCACCCGCCCCGGAAGGGTCTTTTTATCCGGGAGTGTGTGACTCCGACAATCAGCGGTTACCCACTATAAAAGAACCACTTTCTTTCTTATGTCTGAGACTGCAAGCAGCACAGTTCTAATTACTGCAAACCCAAGTATTTCAGCCTACTCCTTTCTTCGGAGCTGTCGGTCTCCTGACGGATGTCGTTCGGCCAAATCTCCAGAAGCTATTTAGTCCTCCTATGAGGTATCTTGTTGCGAGGATCTTTATTTCCTTTTTCAGCAGGATTTTCCTCTCTATTAAGTCTTGAGCTGATAATTTACTGCAAATACCCCTGAACGAGAGCTTAACAGATGTGAATTGTACGTCTCCTACAGAGTATCGCTGCTTGAAGGCCTCTTCTAACGGCCTATAATATTCCATTTTCCTTTTGTGGGCGATGTCGGGTTTAATATTTTTACCGACCACCTGAGTGTCTATTACAATCGCCGTGTTTTCCTTAACCGCGATTAAATCGGGCTTACGCAGACCTTGGCTGGTTGTAATCTTGGGCTCTTCTTCCACAGTTCCGTGGGTTTTTTCCAGACCTGTTTTCACATAAATGTGAATGGCATTATGCCTTTGAATCCGAGCTCTGTGCGTCCTGTGGCAATGCTGGAGAATGTGATTTAATGTCTTCGTTCTGTTACAGCCCGCTCTGCACTGCCGGTCTGAAGTCCGCCCTCTAGTTATTCTTGCCTTGGATAGTGTTTGTGCTCGGGCGAAGGTGCGGAAAGCGTTGCCCTGCACGATGCTGAATTCCGCCCCGAATGGAGCGATGCGCGTATGGCGATGGACCCGTACGATGGTTGAGCGAAGGCACACAATAAACCAAAGCCCACTTTTGGGGTATAATTACTAGTTTATTGATACTGGGACAAGATCCGTGATACAACAATCGTTGCCGACGGCGCGGTTGAGCCAATGATGCTCGATCGGATACGTGTTCGTAATGAATTTACGATGAAACGCGTATTGAGCGTGAAAAGCGACCGTGCTTGCAAGAAGCCGACGCGAGAGATAGCTATGTTGCGCGAACGAGATATGCCGCGGCACGCGAGTAGCTCGAGAGAGAGGTGACAGTACTTGAGCGTGGTCAGTCCGAGAAGAGAGCTCCAAAATCGGCACGCCGCGATCCCAGCACCACCGTGATGAGGGGGCGAGGCGGCGAGGGTGCTGGAGCGCAGGTGATTTGTCGAAATAGATCGCGACCGCGCGGATCTGAGAAACGTCATGAGGTCATTGGCTGATCCGCGTTACGTGTGCGCGACAGGTGCGCGATGACGTATCGCGCCACAGCGCAGGCGCGCGCGCGGGGGTCCTTGCGCGAAATATCAGGGCCGCAGGACCGTTTGGACCTCTTAATGCGCAGGGCCGCGTCGGTTACATAAATTCTAGACAGATAGCATGGCATTTATTCTGATTTTAACACAGTTAATGAAGTCTCGCCCACTCAGGAAGCGATTTCCGTCAGTAATCCATTGGTTCTGTTGTGGAATCCTTCTTTAGTCCTTCAAAGCGTTTCCGTCGACGGACGAGTGTAGTAAAGATCTCTTTAATCTCTAATTTCTCTAAAACCTAGTAAAGCATCTCTTATTGAGTTTGTCCAATGTATCGATTTCAGTATCCCAGTCCAGTAGTCTACTCGCGGCGCGACGGATTTCCTGCGTGAGATATTGTGGAGTCTCCTGGCCCTCTTTGATGAGACGTTTGAGTCTATTCTTTCTCCTCAGAGGCATTAGCCATCTCAAGGAGGGACCAGAGCCCTCTTTGATGAGACGTTCGAGTCTCTTGTTTCTCCTCTGCGGCATCAGCCATCTCATGGAGGCGATAGAGAGCCCTTCATCCTTAGCGTTGGCGTGAATGTATGCGTTGGGCACATCGTGAGGCAGGCAGAGCCACTGCCTTAGCGTACCTCTGACTATTGCGTCCATGTTCTTGACACGGCTTAAATTTGTGTTACCCAGGGCAATCGGTGTTGTAGTCCTGGTAACACCATCGATCTTAGAGCAAACATCTTTTGTTGTGGCTTTAACGGCGCTCTAGTCAGCTTGGCCAACGCTAAGCTCAGTTGGGTTATCTCAGTGCCAAGTGCAGCTCCTTCTGGAGTGAACGGTATACCTAGGTACTTCCACTCGTCTTCTCGGCTAAGCGATGGTAGTTGTCGCTTATCACACAAGAATTTCACTTTTTTATCCACCACTGACTTTTTCACGTGTAGGACATTCTTTATGGTCACCGTGAAGGATTTGGCGGCATTTATGGCTAGCCCACATTGTGATCAGTAGTTGAATGCCAGGTCCAGGATTTTTTGTAGACCCATTGGTGTCGCTGCTATGAAAACTATAATATGTCGTCAGCGAATGCGATTGCATTATATAGATTACCTCTAATGTTCACTCCAATTTCTGGAGGAATTTGCTCCAGCAACCGATTGATGACCCTATTAAAGATGGTCGGTGACAGTGGCTCCCCCTGTTTCACACCACAAGTCAGTCTAATTGGATCTGACACCCAGTCTCCACAAGGCAGCCTCGTTTGACTACGTGCGTAGACATCCGCGATATAAGCCCTCATGGCAGGTTGTACGCCATATGTTATTAGGGTGTGACTAATGGCCGCGTGCGACACGGAGTCGAACGCCTTGGCAATGTCCACAGACGCTACACATAGAGGCTTACATTTTTGTCGATGGTATCTCAATAACAGATCCAACTCGAATATGTTTTGGGCGGATTAATCTGTTGGTATGAATGCCCTTTGTCGCCGTCTAGACAGGACTTTATGAAATTTCCTCGTGAGCACCGATGATACAGTAATTGGCCTGTAGTCTCCCGGCTCTGTTGCTCCCTCCTTTTTAGGAATCAGTGATGTAGTAGATTCTAACAGGTGCTTAGGTAGCCTTCCGCACAACATGAATATATTGAATATTCTTCTCAGGACATGTGTTGGCATTGCCCTGAGTTGCCGTGTCGAGAGGTCATCAATTCCCGGGGCCGTATTTAACGCGGGAAAGGACTCTCCGATTTCGTTAACTTTAATCGGGTGCCATACCGCTTCCTTTTCAGGCCTTCTTGTGCCCACGCCAGGGGACTTGCCAGTTGAGTCCGTCATAATGTTGTGCCAGTAAGGAGCAAAGACATCTTTGGCTGGTGTCGATGCCGTCTGCTTCCCTCTAAGCAGTGTTCTAAGGCAATTATAAGGATTCCTTTTCTATGCCTTTTGAGTCGTTGCATACTCGATGCGTCTATTTTTCCCGTTTGACAGGTTCGCTTCTGACACTCTTGGTACGCGCAGCCTCACACGATCTTGAGGCAATGGGAACGTTTCAAGCAGGTAGAGTTCCAGCTTATCGAAGATCTTATCGATAGTCCACACGTTAATATTCTCGCATATTTGATTCAATTGCTCACCATTAAATCCTGAGCTCAGAGGCTCAAGCGAGGCAATTTCATCAGCGATGGCTCGCCCGAGGACAGCTGTCTGTGATTGCTGGTGGTCTGCTTTAACCGATTGCTCTGCTGCTTCCTGTTCCGTTTCACCCACATATTCAAGGACCATTTCTTTATACTTGGTGTTACGCCTTTGCCCTTTAATCGATTCAAGAGTTCTATGCGGGAATAATAGTAGCAGAGCTTTATTAATAAACTTTTCCCCGATCTGGGCGAGGACTTCTTTCTGCTTCGCCAGTAATGATAGTTCCTCCTTGGTCCACTGAGTTTTCTTGTGGGCGATGGCTTCGGCTTCCGCCGAATCGTGCCATTCTTTCTGCGCGCGCTGTTCGTGCACACTTCTGCCCCTTGCGCTTTGGAATATCCGGTCGCAAGACGGCATCCTGCATTTAAAGTTGCTAGGGCCTTCATTCATAGCCGGGTTGGTCGAGCCAGAGGGCTCACCATTAAAATCCATCCGTATCCGAGGCTTTTATTTATTATTTGCGCCCGCTATGTTTCGGTCGAGAGGGCTGGCAACCCTCAAGACCTCCGGTGTCGCATTCAGTTTAGCCGTGCATGTGCAAAATATAACTAACTACACACAATGTTTCCAGCGGGAACCTATTAGGAGGTAAGAATGCGACTGAGAGAGGAGAGGCTGTAGGAGACGCGTCCATACCACGTAACTGTGCTCAGCTCAAGGACTCGTCTCGGAAAACTAGTTTCCAACCGAAGTTGGGCCCGACACGTTCATGGACCGAAGTCCAAGCGACCAAAAAAATGTACGGGGCTTGCTGCCGTTAGGCCAGTCCACCCCGTAATCATTGCGCCTGAGATGGCAGGCGGTACCTGGTGAGTCTCCCGAGACTCTTAGGATTGTGAGCGGACTTGGTGTTGGGTTAGGTTTGTTTGTTAAATGCCCAGAACGCTGTTAGCCCACCGATCAGAGCCCGGGTTGAGAGGATCTTAACTTCCTTCCCCTTGATGATCCCTAGGCCTATTTGGTCTTGTACTGAACGTGGGCTCCATATTTCTTTGCACGAGATAGTGATTTCCTCCGCGTTGGTTTCCTCCCTGATCTTTTTCCTTAGTTGACGGTTGGAGCGGTAATACTTGCACTTGTCATGATGAGCGATGTTAAGGTTTGCTTGCTCGCTCACGACTTGTGCTTCTAAAAACACTGCCTTGGTGCCTTTGTGCCCGACAATATCTAGTTTGCGGAGTCCTTCTTCTGTGTGGAACTTAGGTTCGACTGTGGTTATGAACTCTCTTTTGTTCATTCCGCGTACGTTGTATTCAACCAGAGCGTCGTGTCTCTTTATTCTCTCTCCGTGGGTACGGTGGCAGTGTTAGAGGATGTGGTTGATTGTCTCTTTTTGGAGGCATGCTGCTCGGCAGGTCCGGTCATAAGTTCTTCCTCGGGACGTTCTGGATTTTGTGGGAAGCGCTTCAATTCTGAGGCGGCCGCAGTTGACGTAATCTCTGCCGGATAGTAGGTGTGTCCCATCGGCGATCCACTCGTGCTCGTGTGGAGTGTCTTTCGATTCCTTCAGAGCTGCGCCTTCGTTCGTTGTGTAGAGCAGTCTCGCCCATCTTTGGAGTATGTCACCCCTATTTTCCAGCCGCGAACCTTGGTCCTGTAGTCGCCTTCTTGCCCTGCTGATTTGGTCCTCGAGGAACGAGGATGCCACTCACCCTGTCCCAGCGTAGCTTCCGCTCATGTTCTGGAGTCTATTTCTTCGGAGTACAGGGGCCTTTCATCTCAGGGAGGGGATTCCCAGTCCTCCATCTTTGGTTGACGCGTGAAAGTATGCATTTGGGACATCATGCGGTAGATTTAGCCATCTTCCCACCGCTCGCCGTATGATTATATCCGCTTTATTTAGGGAGCCCATGGTGATGTCTCCGTGCGCGAGGTGGTGGTGTGCGCGTGAAATAATCATATGCTTGAGGGCGAAGATCCTTTGCTGTGGCTTGAGTGGTCCTCTCGTCAGCGCTTCGATGTCTTTGCCGATGGTGTCCTGCGGTCTTTGCTTGACTCTTTCGGTTGGCGAGAAGTCTATCCCGAGGTATCTCCAAGTTTGCGATGCTTTGAGTGAAGGTAGCTCGCACTTCTGGCATATGAATTTCGCCTTGGAGCTGATGATGGACTTTTTCTTGTTTGGAACTCCTACGGCTCCTATGGTGTGGCTTTCTGCGGCATTTATCATCATTCCACATTTTTCCAAGTATGTTCCTGTGGTGTTGAGCAGGTTTTGGAGTCCTGTAGGTGTGGAAGCGAAGAGTAGGAGATCATCCGCGAAGGCTGCGGCGTTGAGTGTCCTTTCTCTTATGCGGGCTCCTATGTCCGTTAGCAGGCTTCTCAAGAGGTGGTGCGTTACCAAGTTGAAGAGCAGCGGGGAGAGGGGGTTTCCTTGCTTAACACCTCTTGAGGGATGGAGTGGTTTTGAGTGCCAGGTGTCATCTTGTAGAACTGTATACGATTTCTCGTACAGCGTTTTCAAGTATCGGATCATCGGCTTTGGTAGTCCCGTTGCTGTTAGAATTGCGTAGACGGCGTCGTGTGATACTGCATCGAAGGCCTTGCTGACATCCAGCGACGCGATGTATACAGATTTGTGCGTCTTTCTGTGATATTTCAGTACGGTGTCCAGGATGAAGGTGTTGTCAGCGCAGCCATCGGTGCCCCAGAACGCTCTCTGCCGTTGTTCGAGGTCTATGTTCGATGTAATTCTTTTGGCGAAGATGTTATGAAGACATCTAATGAGTACGGAAGGCAGTGTTATCGGTCTAAAGTCCTCTGGTTCTGACGAGTTGTTCTTTTTTGGGATGAATGTCGTCCGCGACAAGTATAGGTATTCCGGTAATTGGCCACACCAGAGGAACAGGTTCAATATTCTTGCATGTATGTCCGTTGGGACAGACCTTAGTAATCTCGAAGATAGGCCGTCGGGTCCTGCTGCTGTTGGAGCTGGTGGTCTTGCTGCGTGGATGTCTTCGGGCGTAATTGGGCCCCAGATTTCTCCCAGAATTTTCGTTGGTGGTTCTAATTCCGGCTGGGTGTTGGTGTTTGATGACATGATCTTTGACCAGAAAGGTTCCATAATGTCCGGGGGAGGTAGGTTGGCTTCGGTGATTCCGTTGAGGATTGTGGAAACACATCGTTGTTTGTTCCTTCGCCACAATCTCTGGAAGATTGCGTATTCCATTTTCCTTTGCGTTCTTTTCGTTGGTTTCTTTGTTGGTGTTCTATTTTGCCTTTGGTTCTGACTCTGTCCTATTCGTGGCCTGGGAAAGATGTCCTGGAAGAAGAGTGCCAGTTTCTCCCTTGTTAACTCTTTGCCACTTGCGGATGCTGTTTGACAGATGTCCTGTAGGCGGAGTGCTTGGAAGTTCGTGGTTGATATTGGTGGCAGTTCGTCGATGTATTCCAGGAAGGCGTGGTAGTCGTCGTGCTGCGTCCAGGGAAAAGGACTCGCTGTTAATATTTTATTTCGAGCCTTTCCCCGGGCGATGGTTTCCGTTACCAGTTGGACTTGGTCCTTGTGTGCCTCCTTCCTTCTTTGACCCTTGATAGCTTCCAGCGTCTAGTTGGGGAAGCTCTTAGCCAGCTCCACGTTGATAATCTTGATTCCCTGGAGGTGAAGTTCTGGTTCTCGTCGGGCCAAGAGGGCGGTTTCTTCCTCTGTCCATCTGGCTTTGATTGGCGCCGGCTGGTGTTGTTGGTCGTACCAGTCGCGGTGCGCCTTCTGCATATGAACTCCCCTTCCTTTGGCAGTCGAGAATGTGCGGTCGCATCCTGGGTAGTCGCACTTCGAGCTCGTTGATGTTTCTGGTCCGGGAGGTTGGGTCGCTGGTGCAGTCCGGCTAGTGAGACGGCTGCGTAATCCATCCATGGTGTTTTCGTTGGTGTAGAGCCAGCGAGGTTAGGTCCAATGGAGTTAGCAACTTCGGGGACCTTTGGCGCCGTGATAGTCCTTTTCCCCTAGTCCCGTCTGTAGGGGTAGGGGGCTGAGCAACCCGTGAGGGCAGGTGGCCGACTTGAGGTAAATCTTATTAACCTGTTAACCGAGGAACTCCCTCTGAATTACGCAGCATACAACGGGCGCGAGCTCTTTCACTACGACGTGTCAGTACGTCACGCCCGGTGAACGTACTTTCATATTATTATTTTCTTAACCCTCGGGAACTCGCGCCTCGAACTGTTACGCGAGGACTCGCGTGCGTTATTTTGTGCCGCTCTTACTTTAATGTACTTTTTAGCAGCATTTGCTTCGTTTATGTAGCATATTCTCTTACTATATACAAATTTAGTACCCTTACACACAACGTGACTGAGCACATATGTGAAATTAATTATTTAAATATAAGTTTTTCGGGTTTTGCGAAGAGCCTGCAAAGCATGAAAATGCGTATACGCGGTACCCCGCCGACTCTGCTGCTCTCCCCACTCTTCTCGCTGCTTCTCTCTACCACTAAATACGCGCGCACATGTATTTACGCACACATTTACGCGCTAGATAGGCAGGCGAAGAATAACAGCAGAACGGCAGGAGAAGTGAGTATGGTGGGTGTTAGAGTTGAGCACATCTACGTGCCTGCGTGCGAGGTAAATGGCGCGCATGCGCGTCTGCGCCGGGGCACCGACGACCGGCTCGCGAGAGGGAGTAACGCTCTCTTCCACCGGTGAACGCCATGCGACTCGGATGTGAATACGGACTGATTGTTGTATGATACGTGTACTTGTGACAAATTACTTAAAATATATTTCTATTGTTCGTATTAAACCACCTGCAAACTCATTAAAACCTATCAGGTTATGGGCCCAGGTACGATTCCACCGCGCTAGAAAGATAAAGAAAAGTGCAAGTGCGGGTATCAAAAGTGAAACACGTGGCCGCCATGAATCCAAATCAAATTCAGAAGCTGGGAGAAAAGCACTATGAATCATGGAAAATCCAGCTGAAAAGTTTATTAATCTATAACGAATTGTGGTCGTACACAAATGAAACACAAGTAAAAACTCAAGAAAACGCAGGTGAGTGGGCAAAAAGAGATCAAAAGGCGCTGGCCTTGATCTTGCTGAGCGTTGAGGAAAGTCAACTAAAGTATGTAAAGAGGGCCGTCACATCAAGTGAAGCGTGGAAGAGCCTGCAACGAGTGCACGAGTCCAAAGGTCCGGTAAGGAAGGCTGCCCTGTATAGAGAGTTATCCAGAATTAAAAAAGATCCACATCAGACGATGACGCAGTACTTGAGCTCTTTCCAGAACAAACTCGAAAGACTTGAAGAAGTGGGGGTCAATTTCCCAGACGAGCTAGCGTCGATAATGCTGCTCGGATCGTTACCGGCAGAGTACGAGAATTTTGCGATCGCAATGGAAACACGTGACGAGCTCCCTAACCTAGAAAGCCTCAAGATAAAATTAATAGAAGAGGAGGCAAGAAGAGGACAGCAAGAGGATACCATACTAGATGATATACAGCAAAACACTGCCATGGTCACAAAAAGGAAATTTGTAAAATACCACAGGGATAAACCAAACAGAACCGACCAAGGGAAAAGTAGATTCAATGGAACGTGCAACATTTGTAATAAATATGGGCACCGTGCAAGGGACTGCTATTCGAAGAACGCAAATGCTACAAGAACGACAAATGATGCAATGTTCAGCACAGCGCTGTATAACTCTGAAGACAAGTCAGACGTTTGGTACTTGGATAGCGCCTCTACAGCACACATGACAAATAAGAAACAGAAATTTGAAGCTTTAACTGCCCAGCACAGTGACGTATACACAGCCACGGATGACAAAGTGCCTTCGGTAGGGACAGGGAAACTGAACATTGAAGTAAGCGTCGAAAACAAGTACAAGAATAAGGTCCAATTAAATGAAGCAATCTTAGTGCCCACCATCAAGACTAATCTGCTCTCTGTTTCGAAAATTGCAAAAAAGGGGTACACAGTGTCCTTCTACAGTGACTGTGCCAAAGTGCGACGACCTGATGGTACTATTGCACTGACTGCAAAGGAAAAGGATGGTCTCTACGTAGTGCAAGAAGTCCCAAACCACAGGGCAATGATGCAGAAAGAAGAGGCCGGTGCGCTGATGAAATGGCACAATAGGCTGGGGCACCTTAACTTTAATGACGTACGAAAGCTAAAAGCAAAGAACATGGCAGAAGGGATAAAGGATAACCTGGAGAACATTAATCCAGTCTGTGAGACATGCAACAAGGCCAAAATACACCAACTACCGCATGTGTCCTCCACCTCTAGGCAACGTAAGGTGCTAGAACTAATACACAGTGACATTTGTGGGCCATTCAGTGTTGAGTCTTTAAGGGGAGCACGATATTTTATAACTTTTATAGATGATTACAGCAGATATATACACATAAAACCGTTAAAGAGAAGGTCCGAAGCACTGGATGCCTTCAAGGAATATAAGGCATATGCAGAGAAATTTACAGGCAACCAAATAAAGGCACTAAGGACAGACAATGGAAAAGAATATCTGTCAAAGGAATTTACACAGTTTCTGAAAAGCGAAGGGATCACGAGACAGCTAACCGTGGAATATACACCTCAGCAGAATGGGATAGCTGAAAGAGCCAATCGAACTCTTGTGGAAATGGCCCGCTGCATGCTGCTCCATACAGCACTACCCATATCATTGTGGGCTGAGGCCATAAATGCAGCAGTGTATATAAGAAACCGGTGTCCAACAAAAGCTAACCAAGAGAACACGCCGTGCGAATTATGGACAGGGCGAAAGCCTTACATAGGTTATATGAGAGGTTTCGGCAGCCGTGTCATAGCATTAGAAAAGGGGCCGAAACGAAATAAATTTGCAGCCAAAGGAAAGGAGTATGTTATGGTAGGCTACTCAAGTGAAGCTAAGGCATACAGGCTCTGGGAAAGAGGAACACGTACGGTACTAAAAAGGAGGGATGTGCGATTCATTGAGGATTGGAGCGCAAAAACAGACAGTGACCAAGAAGCGCAAACATTCGAAGTACCATTGGACTCGACCATGCGTGAACCAGAACAAAGTGAACCAGAACAAAGTGAACCAGATACGGAGGAAGATGTCACTCCTCAACATCTTACAGAAGTAGCTTCCAGTGGAGATCCGGACTGCATAGAAGAGACTCCAAAAACCAGTAGGGGACCTGGTCGCCCAAAGATAGAAAGGACTGGTCGCAGAGGCCGACCACGAAAAATATACACTCCAAAGAAAATGAGCACAGAACCCCGAGCAGAACCGGCAGGACTGAAGCAAGCGATGGCAGGTCCAAATCGGGAACAATGACTAGATGCGATGGAGGAGGAACACAACGCTTTACTCAAAAACAATACGTGGACCCTGGTAACTAGACCGAAAGGTAAGAAAATACTAAAATGTAAATGGGTGTTCAAGGTAAAGGAACGTCAGGATGGATCGGTTGAAAAATACAAGGCCAGGCTGGTGGCACGTGGTGATCAACAACAGGAGGGCATTGACTTCAGTGAAGTGTTCGCACCCGTGGCGAGACTGGAGACGATCCGTACCCTCTTAGCATGCAGTGTGGTGAGACAGATGCATGTACATCAACTTGATGTGGTCACCGCATACCTTCAAGGAGATCTCACTGACGAAGTCTACATGGAGCAACCACAATTATTCCCCAAAGAGGGTGAGGAAGAAAAAGTGTGTAAACTAAACAGGCCATTATATGGACTTAAGCAGGCCGGACGTGAGTGGTACCATAAATTAAACGAGCACTTATTGACATTAGACTTTAAGCGAACCGCTGTGAATCCATGTGTGTATATAAGTAAAGAGAGTGAGAGCGATGTGATAATTATAGTGTATGTAGATGATCTGTTAATTGCGTCCACAGATATAGTAAAGTTAAATAAGGTAAAGAATGCACTTAAGAAAAGAATCGAGATGAAAGACTTGGGAAAAGTTAATGCCATATTGGGGATGCATGTGGAGAGGGAAGGAGACACAGGAAACATTCAAATAAATCAAAGGAAATATATACAAGACACGCTAACACGCTTTGGCATGACAGATTGCAACCCACTGGGCACACCTATGGAGCTCAATGTGGACATCTCCGAACTTGAATCACAAGCCAAAGAGAACATAGGCGAAGCGTTGAACGAACCATATAGAGAATTAGTAGGATGTCTAAATTACCTAGCCAATGCAACCCGACCCGATATTGCTTTTGCGACTAACTTGTTAAGCCGTTTTTGTAATAACCCGAGTGAAGTTCACTGGAAGATGGCAAAACGCGTGTTGAGATACCTAAAGGGAACAATTAATGTGGGTATAAACTATCATAACACTGAATCGTCTTTGATCGGATACGTAGACGCGGATTGGGGCGGCGATAATAGTAATAGGCGATCGACTACGGGATATGTAATGTGTGTAGCAGGTGGTCCAATCAGTTGGAGCAGTAAAAAACAAAAATCGGTAGCACTCTCTACCATGGAGGCCGAATATATGGCGCTCTCGGAAATGACAAAAGAAACAATTTATCTGAGAAATCTGCTGCATCACATGAAAATATACGACTTAATAAATAACCCGACTGTGATATATTCCGATAGTCAAACCGCGATAGAGTTATGTAAAAACAATGTACACCATGCGCGTAGCAAACATATAAGTATTAGGTATCACTTCTCTAGAGAAGCGCAAGAGCGAGGAGACATAGATGTAAGGTACTTGAGTACAAATGTAATGCCCGCTGATGCGCTGACGAAAGCGCTAACCAAAGAAAAACATATGCGGTGCATGAAACTGTTAAGACTGTATGTAGACTAGCACTCCGGCACATCGATGAGGGGGAGTGTTAGAGTTGAGCACATCTACGTGCCTGCGTGCGAGGTAAATGGCGCGCATGCGCGTCTGCGCCGGGGCACCGACGACCGGCTCGCGAGAGGGAGTAACGCTCTCTTCCACCGGTGAACGCCATGCGACTCGGATGTGAATACGGACTGATTGTTGTATGATACGTGTACTTGTGACAAATTACTTAAAATATATTTCTATTGTTCGTATTAAACCACCTGCAAACTCATTAAAACCTATCAGTGGGGGAAGCAGACTGTGCGTGCGATCGTCGTCGTTCACGGTAGTAACTCGAGAAATGTCGTCCCTAGATTATAATAAATAAATAATTTTGTTAACAATAGGTTCAAATGATAGTGGAGATTGTAAAACTCGGTGAGCCGGGACGCCAGTCTTCAATCTTCTCTATTTATTGAGATATCTTAGATTCTTTCTCGGCGCGGCACAAAGTACCATAGCGCGAGTTCTCGAGGGTTAATTTTGTCCCCCCATTGCTAAGGTATTACCTTTTTTTTTTATTTATGCTTAAAATACATGAAAAGACTATGAAATATATGTAAGCTTTGCGTATGAATGGTACGTCACGGTAAGGGATAACCGGTAGAGGCCGATACTCCAGAGTAAGAGATTTTTGGCGGTTCTGTGAGAAGTAAAAGAATTGGCGGTTCTGTGAGAAGTAAAAGAATTGACGGTTCCGTAAGAAGTAAAAGAATTGACGGTTCCGTAAGAAGTTGTTAAGTGTGGCAATAATTCCCGCGATTGATATGCGAGCGCCTGAGTTCCGGTGGCGCTCCTTTGCCGCGTTTTTCCTTAGCGCAGCGGAAGCGGTAGGACGAAGGATCGCGGGTTCTCTTCTTCTCCGAGCTAGCGCGGTGTCAAGACGCAAAGTGTGTGTGAGAGCTTTTATAGAGATATTAAGAAAGAAAATATATTGTAACATTAAAGTGAACATTTGTGCTTTACCGAACCCCTCCTCACAGAAACGACCGAAAAACCTAACAGAAGTAAAAGAATTGGAAGCTTTATTATTTTTTATATAGAGAACCACGAACATAAATTTGTTGATTCTCTACATTTTAGGTTAGAACACTGTTCGAGATTTAGGTGTTTTATCTCGAGATAATTGCCGGGATGGTGTTGAGCCGGGGTCGATGCAAGTAAAGTTTACAATGCTTAAAAGTCGTTTATTCTCAGGTACATTTTTGAGATTTAGATAGTCTATCGAGCGAGCACATTAGAGATTTGATCGTCGATCGCGCGAGTTTCGTTAGCGAGATTTCGAGATTGAGTTGTATAGTCGAGAATAAAGTCCACGAGATTATATTAATGCACAGAGGACTGGATAAGAGATCGAAAAGCACGAAATGAACCACGTTGCGCCGCAATGTAGCTGCCACATAATTATATTAATTATGTGGCATTTCTGTGCAAGAACTATTGTTCGAGATTGAAATGGTAATCAGTAACTTACATAATCTCGTGGATCACAAGTATGCAGGAAACACAATTACTGCTCGCTAACGAAACTTCTCAGAAAAACACGTCCGTTCGTAATTTGAACTATACGTAAAGTAAAAAGCCGGTCGCACGTGGGCTACCGGTAGCCGGCGAGATGCGTGACGTCACACCATGTCACTTCGGGCGCTCAGGAGCTGCTGCCGCCGAAGTCCTGTGGCCGGTAACCCAATTACTTCGGGAGATTCCCGAACAAACACGTGTACATACCGGTAATTATAAGCCACCACTTTAATAATAATAAAATCTCTACATTTTAGACGAATCAACTTTTGTGTTTTTGGCTAATAAAATTTATACGCATATCATATATATATATATAGCATAAAAAAAAATACAAAGTTACAAACAAATGGAAAAGAATACCAACAAAAATATGAAAATATAGAAATAAGAAATTATAAATTTTACAAACAGTTTACAAACAATCATAAAGAGTACAAAAAATATATATTTTTTATTTAGATACACAATAAAATATATAAAAAAGTTAACAAGTACAGAACAGTAAACAAAAGCACATAAATAAAATATAAATATTGAATTTAAAAAATTAAAATATATGAGGCATTCCATGCCAAATCGGACACTTTCGGACCTCACCTACTTCGATTTTTTTTTAAATTTTTTATGTTTTTAAGACTGATGAAATACGCGTTCATGAATTTTTTCAGATTTTTTTGACCATCCGTTTCGAAAATATGATTTTTCTTAAAATTCGGGCTCATTTTTTTCAAATGCTCATAACTTTGCGAAAAATGGACCAATTTGATGGACCGTTCTTTTTTTCAAAATTTGTGCTTTTGAATGCTCTTTCAAGAAAAAAATGTAATTTTTTTCGACATAATTTTTTTCTTTGTTTAATTTTTAGTTCAACCACAAAATATTTTCTATCTCGAAACACGTCCCCTTCGATTTTTTTGAAAAAATTCACAAATAAACTTTGATGCATGTAAGAACTATTAAAAAATTTCCATCGTGGGAAAACTCTTCGTTCTATTTTTTTTCTTTTTTCGAATATATCCATTCTCTCAAATCGTTTGTTCCGTTTCAATGAAAAATGTTTTTTTTAGATGTTTGCCCCGTCCGATTTTTTTGAAAAAATTCTCAAAAATACTTGGATGGATATAAGAACTTTTAAAATTTGTCCGATCGTGGGGAAACGTTTCGTTCTATTTTTTTTCTTTATTCGAAAATATCTATTCTGTCATATCGTATATTCCATTTCAATGGAAAATGTTTTGTATCTCGAAACACATCCACTTCGATTTTTTTGAAAAAATTCTCAAATAAACTTTGATGCATGCAAGAACTATAAAAAAATTACCATCGTGGGGAAACTCTTCGTTCTATTTTTTTTTCTCGAAAATATCCATTCTCTCAACTCGTTTGTTCCGTTTCAATGAAAAATGTTTTTTTTCGAGATGTATGCCCCGTCCGATTTTTTTGGAAAAAATTCTCAGAGAAGCTTTGATGCATGTAAGAACTAAAAAAATTTGTCCGATCGTCGGGAAACTCTTCGTTCCATTTTTTTTCTTTATTTGAAAATATCTATTCTAACATATCGTATGTTCCGTTACAACGGAAAATGTTTTTTATCTCAAAACATGTCCCCTTCGATTTTTTTGAAAAAATTCTCAAATAAACTTTGATGCATGTAAGAACTAAAAAAAAATTCCCATCGTGGGGAAACTCTCCGTTCTATTTTTTTTCTTTATTCGAAACTATCTATTCTGTCACGTATTCTGTTCGTTTTGGTGGTTAAATTGAAATGGAACATACGATTTGTCAGAATGGATATTTTCAAATGAAGAAAAAAAATGGAACGAAGAGTTTCCCCACGATGGGAAATTTTTTTTAGATCTTACATGCATCAAAGTCTATTTGAGAATTTTTTCAAAAAAATCAAAGGGGACATGTTTTGAGATAAAAAACATTTTCCGTTGTAACGGAACATACGATTTGTTAGAATAGATATTTTCAAATAAAGAAAAAAAATGGAACGAAGAGTTTCCCGACGATCGGACAAATTTTTTAAGTACTTACATGCATCAAAGCTTCTTTGAGAATTGTTTCCAAAAAATGGGACGGGGCATACATCTCGAAAAAAAACATTTTTCATTGAAACGGAACAAACGATTTGAGAGAATGGATATTTTCGAAAAAAGAAAAAAAATAGAACGAATAGTTTCCCCACGATGGAAATTTTTTTATAGTTCTTACATGCATCAGAGTTTATTTGAGAATTTTTTCAAAAAAATCGAAGGGGACGTGTTTCGAGATACAAAACATTTTTCATTGAAATGGAATATACGATGTGACAGAATAGATATTTTCGAATAAAGAAAAAAAATAGAACGAAACGTTTCCCCACGATCGGACAAATTTTAAAAGTTCTTATATCCATCCAAGTATTTTTGAGAATTTTTTCAAAAAAATCGGACGGGGCATACATCTCGAAAAAGAACATTTTTCATTGAAACGGAACAAACGATTTGAGAGAACGGATATTTTCAAAAAAAGAAAAAAGATAGAACGAAGAGTTTCCCCACGATGGAAATTTTTTTGTGGTTCTTACATGCATCAAAGTTTATTTGAGAATTTTTTCAAAAAAATCGAAGGGGACGTGTTTCGAGATAGAAAATATTTTGTGGTTGAACTAAAAATTAAACAAAGAAAAAAATTATGTCGAAAAAAATTACATTTTTTTCTTGAAAGAGCATTCAAAAGCACAAATTTTGAAAAAAAGAACGGTCCATCAAATTGGTCCATTTTTCGCAAAGTTATGAGCATTTGAAAAAAATGAGCCCGAATTTTAAGAAAATTCATATTTTCGAAACGGATGGTCAAAAAAATCTGAAAAAATTCATGAACGCGTATTTCATCAGTCTTAAAAACATAAAAAATTAAAAAAAAAATCGAAGGAGGTGAGGTCCCAAAGTGTCCGATTTGGCATGGAATGCCTCATGTATATAACAAATGTAACAAACTTAACGAAAATGGAGAAAACAAAACTGGAAAGCATAATTAACAAAGTTTCTTGTTGCATAGCTGCATAGAGGCCAACGCTGGCGCTCCTCGGATTTCGGGTATATCACCGCACCCCACGCACCCGCCCTGGCACGCTGTTGGATAAGAAAAATTTATAAAACTCTTTATTGTTGATCGGAACTGATAGGTGATTTACACAATTGGGTGATGGGTCTCTTATATGTTGCCCTGAAGGTCTTCACTGTGACCACGCGGACCAGTCCGTCTGGCCCTGAATGGGTCTCGATTACGCGACCCGTTTCCCATCGCGTGGGAGGTAGATTCGGGTTTTTGATGAGGACAAAATCGCCGCGACCTATATTGGGTTCGGTAACTGTGGTATCCCGTGAATTCCCAAAGCAAAGACCACTTCTTACAAAATACTTATTTATTATAATTACACATAATAGTCTGAACAGTTCACGGTGTACAACTATACTGGTCGGCTGGGTAACGCAACTGTTATATAATCGCCGCCGCTTCGGTCGCTCCGCTCCGCTCCGCGCCGCTTCATTGTCTTCTGGCCGGCGCGCGTCGGTATCGCAGTTCGCGACTAGACCGCGCTAACGTGATACATCACAACTCTCCCCCCTTTTTTTTATTTAATCTCTGCTCAACCGAGGAGAGCGACGCAATATCGGCTTGTTCGGTCGACCCTTAATTATCTGATCAATATGGCGCTTTTGTATCACACCTTTATCAGTTCGTACGACGTATGTGGATGGCGAAGTCATTTTTATAATTTTACCTGCGGTTCTCTTGTCGGCTCGCACGCCGTAGTCCTCGATCATGACATTGTCACCCACTGTTAACTCGACTCTGCGCCTAGCTGCCCTACTCACGATTTGCGCGCGCTGCTTTTCCTCCACCGTTTCAGCTACATTCGGCTTTAGAAGATCAAAACGCGTTCGTAGCTCGCGGTTAAACATCAAATACGCTGGACTTCTACGCGTGGTACAATGCTCGATACTACGATAATCGTACAAAAACATGTTTACAGCTGTGTCCAGTGACTCTCCCCCTTGAACAATTTTCGTGACTTTATCTTTAAAGGTTTGCACGAAGTTTTCTGCGGCTCCGTTTGTAGCCGGATGATACGGGGGCGAGTACGTGTGTTTTACTCCGTTTTTCTCCAAAAATTCGTGGAATTGTACACTTCTGAATTGCGGTCCTCCATCCGTAACGCAGTGATGTGGTAAACCGAAACGCGCGAACAATTTTTTTAATTCTTCTATTAACCTATAAGCCTTCGTATTGTTTTTAAAATTAATTACCTCCGGCCACTTTGAGTGCGTATCGATAACAATCAAGTACATGTTACCGTAAAACGGTCCAGCAAAATCACAATGAATGCGACTCCATGTTTTCGTCGGCCAGGGCCACGTAGTTAGTGGCGTATGCGGTGGCTTCTTATGTTGGATCATACAAATCTTGCATCCGTTTACTAATGTTTCTATGTCTGAGTCTATTCCTGGCCACGAAACATACGAACGCGCAAACATTTTGATTTTTACAATTCCTAGATGCGTAGTGTGCAATTCGTGTAATATTAATGGTCTCATGCTCTCCGGAATTACAGCTTGAAAACCCCAAAACAAACATCCTTTATCGACTGTTAATTCTAGCCGCTTGGAATAGTAACGCTTTTCGTCCACCGACAGTTTCTCTGGATATGGCCACTCGTTCAGAACGCATCTTATTATTTTGTTAATCGTGTTGTCTTTTTTCGTCTCAGCTGCTAACATTTTGTGATCAAAAGTTTGTACTCCTTCTTCGAAAAAGTTTACATGCAAAAAACTCGGTTGTAACTCTAATAACATTATATCGTTGTCTTTATCCTCAATCGGAAGTCTAGATAAAGCGTCGCAATTTGCGTTTGCTTCAGATTTTACATGTTCTATATTATATCGAAAACCTGATAGGAAATAGGTCCATCTCTGAAAACGGTTATCGGCTGTTATTGGTATTCCTTTACGCGGTCCTAAGATTAGTTGTAGAGCCTTGTTATCCGTCCTCAGGGTGATCACCTTCCCGAAAATAAATTCATAAAATCTTTTAAATCCAAATACTATCGCCATCGCCTCTTTGTCGAGGATAGCCCGGCTTAATTCATTTTTTCCTATTTTCTTGGACGCGTATGCAATTAGCTTCTCTGTGCCATCTTTATATTTATGAGATAATATTGCAGAAATTCCGTAGTCT
The DNA here is from genome assembly GCA_914767735.1 of Anoplius nigerrimus. Taxonomy (NCBI): domain Eukaryota; kingdom Metazoa; phylum Arthropoda; class Insecta; order Hymenoptera; family Pompilidae; genus Anoplius; species Anoplius nigerrimus. The sequence goes on from OU612081.1 coordinate 2,065,910, forward strand.
GACGCATCACATGCTAATACAATCTGCTCGGTTGGGTCGTAATGCGCTAGTATACGTGGTGAAATTAATTCGTCTTTTAGCCATTCAAACGCTTTTGTACACTCATCGTTCCATTCGAACTCTTTTTTTTCTAACAGTGCATATAATGGAGTCAATTTTGCTGCTCTATTCTTTAAAAATCCTGAATAAAATGTTACTAGTCCCAAAAATGAAGCTAACTCCTTATGGTTTCTAGGCTGTGGCGCGTTTATCATTGCAAGTACTTTAGATTTTGCTTTATGTAACCCATATTTATCTATCACATATCCTAATATCTCAATTCTATTTTGCATGAATTTGGACTTTTCTTTGTTGATTCGTAACCCGCATTCCTGTAATCTTACGCAAACCTTTTCTAAATTCGCCTTATGCTCTTCTTCTGTGCGACCCGTAACATAGATGTTATCAAGATACGCTATTGCGCTATCAATTCCCCTTAAGCATTCGTCCATTTTTCGTTGCACATCTGCTGGTGCTGGCGAAACGCCCTCGGGAATGTTCCTATACCTAAATAAACCCTTATGCGTTACAATCGTAAGCAGATGCAAGCATTCTTCATCTACCGGGAACTGCATGTACGCGTGCGTCAAATCCAACTCGGAGAACAATGTGCCTCCCTGTAAGTTTGCGAAAATTTCATCAATGGTATGCAGAGGGTATTTATCAATAATTATGAACGGGTTTAGCGTGAGCTTGAAATCCCCACATATTCTAATCTTGCCGTTACTTTTGAAGACTGGTACTATGGGTGTAGCCCATTCACTAGTTTCCACCGGCTCTAAGTGTCCCAATCCGACTAACCGGTCGAGCTCTTTTTCAATTAACGGTTTCAACGCATACGCGACATGTCTACATTTCATGGCTATTGGACGCGCATCATTTCGTAAGTGTATTTTCGTTTTACTTTTATTATACTTTCCCGGTGTATCGCTAAATAGTTCACTATACTTTTTGAGAAAGTAATTGGCTATCTTTTCGGCATCAATTTTATTTAATCTATTTTCAGTCTCGTCCTTCAGCTGTAACGGCCATAACCCGAAAGCTTTTAACCATTGCCGCCCGATCAGTGGTGGTCCCTTGCCTGGCATAACGAAACATTCTAATACTTTTGTTTTACTTCCCAGTTCGACTTTTAGGTTTGCTAACTTTCCGATTGGCTGCAATGTGTCACCGCTGTACACTTTGAAATTTCTTTGCGTTTTTACTAGTTTATGTCTTTTGAAAGATGCGTTAAAATATTTCTCTGAAATTACTGTCGCGTGTGAACCCGTATCTACTTCCATACTAACTTTAACCCCGTTCACGGTTACATCAACAAACATGGGCTCGGCCTCATCGCTGCCACTGACATACTTTACATACTCATCGTCCAAATCTAATTTGAAAAATTCGTTGTGATGTGATGTTAGTTCTGGATCCTGCTCTTCTGCGTCGGCTGCACCGATGTCCTCCTGTATCAGCTTGAGCTGCTGCTGCGTCGATCCAGGGTCCCCCTTCCGGCACGCTGTCTTAAGATGCCCTTTCTTGCCACAGTTATGGCATGTGTAGTCTCGAAATCGGCAGGATTTGCTCGTATGATTAGGCTTCCCACAGCAATAACACACCATGGCCTGCCCGCTCGACTTCTGCTGTCCGTGTTGTTGATGATTGGTGCTGTACACCGACCTCTGTTGCCCGTATTGTTTTGGCGGTCTGCCCCCACTTTCGTTCCAACTATTCGGGTTCCGCGCGTGATGCAGAGCGAAAACGTCGTCTTTAGCGTTCTTATTCCCTAACACTTGTACCGTATTTATTGCATTTTCCTCTGCTCTTTCTCGTGCCACAGGTTCTTTATACGCCGTTTCATAGTCCAGTTTTTCGATCCTGAACAGGGCTGCTTTCGTGTCGTGGTTTTTCAATCCGCTTACAAATTGATCTCGAAGGGCTACTCTTATATTTTCGAAATTACAGTGCGCTGATAGTTTTTTTAATCTGGCTGCGAATTCAGCCACAGATTCGTTCGCCTCTTGTTTGGCCACATTAAATTTGCATCTTTCCATTATTTCGGACGGCTTCGGGTTCAAATGTCCAGTCATGACCTTTACCAAATCGTCGAATTTCTTGGTATTTAATTTGTCCGGAGCAACTAATTGTTTTATCAACCCAAACGCTTCTTCGTCCAAACGCGTTAGTAGATGTGCGGCTTTCTTTTCTTCTTTGATGTCTTTCGTCGTGAAGTACAACTCCAATCGTTCTACGAAATTTTCCCAATTGTTCTTGTGTAGAAAAAATTCCAGCCTAATGCCGTCGCCTGCCATACTTGTTTCGTCCGAGTCAATCGCGGTTACGTTGCTTGCAGCGTCGCTGTCTGAAATGTCGCTGACCTCGCTTCCTTCGCCTGTTTTTTCACTTCTTTCGGCGTCTATTTCCGCGTTTTCTCTGTCCGACTCGGCTTTTTCGCGCTTCACGATTTTCCGTAACAGGTCACGCAGTGCATCAAACTTAGCACTGGCACTGCACTCAATTCCTCTTTTTTCCAATTCAGCTATTAACCCTTCCTTGTTCAATTTTTGCACCCACGATGTTCCTTGTTGTTTCTGCATGCGGCCCTATTTTAGCACTGCACCTTCTTACAGCGTTATACGCCACGCAACTCGTTTTCCAAACGTTGAACAGGCACCTTACTGCCCTCACGTCTCACCTTCCTGCGACGCGTGCTACGTGTTCCGTACGTTCTCAAAGCACCTTCCTGCCCACGAGCGCGTGCGTTTCCCGTGATTTCCTAAATACTCCACATCAGTAACACCCGATTCGGTTCGTCGTTATCCTCGTCGCCAATTGTGGTATCCCGTGAATTCCCAAAGCAAAGACCACTTCTTACAAAATACTTATTTATTATAATTACACATAATAGTCTGAACAGTTCACGGTGTACAACTATACTGTTCGGCTGGGTAACGCAACTGTTATATAATCGCCGCCGCTTCACTCGCTCCGCTCCGCTCCGCGCCGCTTCATTGTCTTCTGGCCGGCGCGCGTCGGTATCGCAGTTCGCGACTAGACCGCGCTAACGTGATACATCACAGTAACCAGCCATTTACTCCGCTGTTGTAATTCGTGTAGGTAGTCTGTCGACCATAGCTTCCAAAACCGTTGCTTAATTTGTGCAAGTCTTTCCCAACGCGACAATGAATTTTCCTTTGCGCAGAGAAGGGACGGTTCAGGAAGGTCGGTGAGCGCGGTGCCGATCAAAAAATGACCTGGGGTTAACGGCTCGCAGTCCTCGGGGTCATCTCGGAGGGGAGTGAGAGGGCGTGAATTTAGCACCGCTTCGATCTGCGCTAAAATTGTCGAAAGTTTCTCAAAAGTAGGCGTCGAAGATCCTAATACGCGCCGTAAATGATGCTTCATTGATTTCACGCCTGCCTCCCACAACCCTCCGAAATGCAGTGCTTGTGGAGGAATAAAATTCCACGTTATGTCCTGCGAAACATTGTGATTGATGAAGTTAATATCTCTGGTGGATGATTGAAATGCACGGCTTAGCTCGCGAGCGGCCCCGACAAAGTTCGTCCCGTTGTCACTATAAACATTCGAAGGCAAACCGCGACGCGCACAAAAATGTCGGAATGCGGCAATGAATGCTGCGGTAGAAACATCCGACACGGCTTCTAAGTGAATGGCCTTAGTACACAGACACACGAAGATCGCACAATAGGCTTTCCTGGAACGGTTGCCTCGACCGGGCGAAGTTCTTACATGTAGGGGTCCTGCGTAGTCGACGCCGACGTGAGAGAAAGGCCTACTTGGAATGACGCGCGCGGGGGGGAGGTTCCCCATTTGTTGTGAACTCGTCGAGGCACGGTAGCGGACACAAACTACGCATCGGCGTATGCAGTGCCGTACTATGAAGCGGGCTCTAGTCACCCAGTATTTTTGCCGAAGTAACCTCAGGGTAAGTTGTAACCCACCGTGCAATGTGCACAGGTGATAATGTCTGGCGAGGAGTTGGGAGACGTGGCACGCAGGAAGGAGAATGGGAAACCTTTGATCGGAAGGTACGGCCGCGTGACGAATACGTCCCCCCACTCGCAGAATACCTTCGTTGTCAAGGAACGCGTTTAGACGTCTCAATTCTTTGGATTTCAAAATTAAATTATTTTCTTTATCTAACGAAACATGTTCGGGATTGAAAATTTTCTGGAGGATTTTACAGATTTTTCACCGCGTAGATTCAATCTCGGCAGGAGTCAATATTAACGTCAATTTCGGTTTTTCGGATTTAGATCGGCAGAGGCTCGCGAATCGGAAAACGTATGACAAAACTCTAAGTAAACGGGGCCACGAGGAAAAGGTGTCGAATACGGGAGTGGACTCAATGGTCGTGACGTGAACAGCTACGTCTTTCCTCCTCTCTTCCTCGACCGCATCACTGTCCAAATCACGAGGAGGGGTATACGCACGTCTTTCTGCGACAACCACGGTGGCCCGTGCCACCAATGCGGGAAGGAAAGTAATTGGAGAGGAGAAAGACCGCGCGACGCGCAGTCTGCCGGATTCTCTTTACTGAACACATGTCGCCATGTGATCCCGGGGGCTGCGCGTTGAATTTCTGCCACTCTGTTCGCGACGAACGATTTCCATCTCGAAGGGGGGGACGCAAGCCACGCGAGGACCACGGTGGAGTCGGAATACAGGAAGGTGGGAACGGAGGAGAGGTTCAGAGTTTTAGCCACGTACCCCAACGCCCGTACGAGTAGAAGAGCTGCGCACAGTTCCAACCGAGGAATGGTTAACGTTTTAAGTGGAGCTACCTTAGACTTGGCGAAAACGAGTGAAGTGCTCACGCTAGTGTCTGTCTGCACTCTGACATAGATGGCAGCTGCATACGCCTGGTTGGATGCATCCGCAAACCCGTGCACCTGGATCTGTTCCTGTCCTTGAGAGGTGCACTGCGTCCACCGAGGTATGTTCACGTTGTTGAGAGCTGGAAGGTCATCCTGGAAATGCTCGCACTCTTCACGGAGGTCCTGGGGAAGGTCCTCGTCCCAGGTGACGCCACATGACCACATCCGTTGAATAAGCATCTTGCCTCGTATAATAACAGGTGTTACCCAACCCATGGGATCGTAGAATCTGCCTAGTAATGATAAAAAGGCTCTCTTAGTGGGAGTGAATGGTTGTGACGTCACCTGGTATGTGATGGAGTCCTGCCGTGTGTTCCACGAGATGCCAAGTACTGTGATGGCTGGTTTCTCCCCTAGGTGAACTGTGCTGGTCGGGTCCCTCTCCTCTGGACCGCAGTCCTGCAACAGATCTTGGTGGTTGGCGACCCAACGGTGAGTGGAAAACCCACCCGCCCTGAGCAATCTCCTCAACTGCTCGCAGGTGGTTCTTAATTCCTGAATTGAGTCGCAGCCAGTAAGAATGTCGTCTACATAAACATCTTTTTCCAGGACTGCGGCTGCCCACGGGTAGAGAGGACCATCTTCCTGCGCCAACTGCTGGATAACCCTATTGGCTAGGTAAGGTGCACAGGCTGTCCCGTACGTTACAGTGGTTAGTCTGAAGCTGCAGGCTGTTGGTTGTCCTGGAGGCCGCCAGAATATCCTTTGGAAGTCTCTGTCCTCAGGGTTTACCAGGATCTGGCGGAAAATTTTCTTGATGTCGGTGGCAATGGCATATCGGTGTTGCCTCCACCTCATAATAATGGCGAAGATGTCCGTCTGCAGCTTCGGACCTACCAATAGGTGGGACTTTAAAGAGGGGGCACCCCTGCACTGGAACAATGCAATGAAAACTACTCTTATTTTCTCGTCAGTGTCGGTCCTCTTTACAACGGCGTGATGGGGTAAATACCAGGCCGCAGGGTTATCCTCCAAAGCGACTGGCACCGGCTCCATATGACCCATTTCTTGATACTCTTGCAGGAAGCGATGGTACTCCTGGGCAATGTCTGGTGTCCTGGTAAGTTTGACTTCCTGCTTCATATACTGGGAAGCGACGGCTGCCTTGGCTCCTTGGGGGGCAACGGAAGGGCGAATCCGGAATGGCAACCTTATAGAAACCCGTCCATCTGGCAGACGCGTCTGCTTAAAGAACTCCTCGGTTTGGACCTCATCCTCATCCAATGGGCCAAGACTGGGCACTTCCTCTATTGATCAGAACTTATCCAAGTCCTTGGAAACTGATTACACCGTGGTGTGATGCAGATGTATCGGAGGTACATAAAGGACTGGATATCCATTGGGATTGCCGGTGAGTATCCAGCCAAATGCCGTTTCCTGCCGGAATGCGTATGAGCCTGGTATCCTTTCGAACCCAGACCTCATGAAAGCTCCCACGAAGTCTGAGCCTATTATGAGCTCAACTGGTGCCAGGCCTGGTGGGGATCTATCCGCAGTGACTCGCGATTCGACGATACCGGCCGGAATACACGCGTTTTGTGTCAAATATTGTGACGCTTGAGCCACCAGGAACGCGTTTACAAATACGATTAGTTTGGGTTCGGAGAGAGTCTCAACCGAGAAAGTCGTGCAGCTAGTGATAGGCTGATCTATACGTCCTCCGGTGATGGCAGTTCCCGAAGAGCATGGTAGCAGCTCTGCACGGATGAGCGGAATTAAATACGCTGAAACCACGGTGAACTCCGCGCACGGATCCAACAATGCTCGAACTATGACACTGTGACCGTGGGGGCCGCGGAGGCGCACGGTAGCGGACGGGAGGGAACCGGGTACCGCGACGTTGGTGGTGGTGTTGTGCGAGACGAAACTACTTGGTGCTTCCTGTTGTAGTTCTGCCTGCGGTGGATCGGATTCGGTGGGTCGTGCGCCGTCGGGGTGCACCAAGGAATTGTGGCGCTTCTTGCACACTCGGCAAACGTTCGGATTCGGGCATTCCCTGGCGAAGTGATTCCTACTGAAACAGTTTAGGCATCGGCCGTTCGCCCTCAGAAGCGCCACTCTCTCATCCACGGAGAGGCGTTGAAACGCTTGACAACGGAAAACGGGGTGACTGTCCTCACAGACGAAACAAAGACGTCGGTTAACGGTAGTGTTGTGGATTTGGACTGTCCGCAACGGCGATGTGGGAGGGGGGACAACGCGACGGTCACTGACCCCTGCAGGCGTATCTTCGGCGACTCGAATCTGGGTGTCTAGAAAGCTGACTAAATCCTCGGCCGTTGGAAAGTCATCTCCGGATTTAAATGTTCGTTCCCACGCTGCACGAGTCACCGTATCAAATTTATTTATATCGAGGTACAGGAAGAGGTCGATTCCGGAATCCAATGGCCTCCCCAGTTGTTCCATGCCCCTTTGTGTACTCACTATACGATCCCTCAGCGTGACCATTTTGTGAGCCTCCTGCATTCTGGACGTCGGCAACCCCAGGAACGAGACAAGAATGGAGTAAGCCATCCTTCTGGTACTGTCGAACCTCGCTCTAACATTCTCCCAGGCGGCCTGGTACTCGTGTTCCACTAACCGCGTGTACCTCATAATTTCAGCTGCTTTTCCTACGAGGCTGATCTTCAGGTATTGCAGCTTCTCAATACCACTGAGATCGGATCGATTATGGACGAGGGCGAGGAACAAGTTTCCAAAACTCACCCAGTCCTTCACGTCGCCGCCGAACTGAGGGAGGTTGATGACCGGCAGCGGTCTCACAGGCATCGGCGGGGTCACAGCGGCAACGGCCGTGTTTTTGTTTTGTTCGCGAAAACCGTGTAAAGCGGTTAACAGCTGATCCCGCACGAAATCAATCGTCTCGTCCATGCTGGAATACCATCCCTCGGAAAAGTATTTATACGAGCCTTGTTGGGAAGGAGGAACGAGCTCAAAGATCGAGCGGTCCCGGATCTCGCAGTCCTCAGCCAGCCCTGCTAGCTTTTGCAGCCTCGACTCCACCATCTCTATATTTCGAGTGAGCTTGGCGGATTTCTGGTAGTTGGTCCAGATCTTTTTGATAATTTCCAGATCCCTGGATTGAAGTCCCACGAGAGTGTCTAGTGAGACCCGGGAAGCTGCGCCTTCCTTTGCCGCCTTTTCCGCCATCGGCCTTGGTGGAGGTCACTCGCGGATTTTCAAATGAACCCGTAACCGTATCCGGCTCGAAGGACCAAAATGTTTGGATGGTTCTTGGCGCGCGACAAAATTAGGTTCGGGTGGAAAATGATTTAGAATGAAAAAGGGTATGCGAAAGGAATATGTAGTGGACTGTATGGGAAGGGAAATAAATGGAATGCGTAACTGGAAATGCAGGTTTTTTATGCCCGTGGCGTCGGAATGGAGGATGAGATAGGGAGTTGAAATCAAGAAAGGAGCGGAAACCGAAAATGCAATAAGGGAGTGGGAGTTGGATAGTTTAACGGAAACAGGAACTCGACTCACTTTTGCGGATACTAAAACTGATCTTCCTCTTTTCACTGCGCTATCTCTCCGAACTTGGAATATACCTAGCCGCTCGCGGGACAGGCACCTCGCTCGTCACCTCGGAACTGCCCTCACTCTACCTCATTAGTAGGGAGGGCCGTCGGAAGGTGTCGCGCTCGGGAGCGCAGCGAGGATCGGCAGACGAGCGAGGCACCATGACCTGCGAGGGTCGTACTCTATTGCGGATAATCCCGAACACATGCGGTTATGGCGCTGAATTCAATCGCAGGCCATAAGCCGTAGATCCAACCACGCGGTTATGCTGCTCAATTCAACCGCAGGCCATACGCCGTGGTTACAGCCACGCGGTTATGCCGCTTAATTCAATCGCAGGCCATACGCCGTGGATACAGCCACGCGCTCCAATCGCAGGACGTAAGAACGTGGATCCACTAACGCGGTTATGGCGCTCGGTTCTAAGCAGGCCATAAGACGTGGATCCAACCATGCGGTTATGGCGCTGAATTCAATCGCAGGCCATAAGCCGTGGATTCAACCACGCGGTTGTACTGCTCAATTCAATCGCAGGCCATACGCCGTGGATACAGCCACGCGATTATGCCGCTCAATTCAATCGCAGGCCATACGCGGTGGATACAGCCAAGCTATTATGCCGCTCAATTGAATCGCAGGCCATTCGCCGTGGATACAGCCACGCGCTCCAATCGCTGGACGTAAGAACGTGGATCCACTCGCGCGGTTATGGCGCTCGGTTCTAAGCAGGCCATAAGACATGGATCCAACCATGCGGTTATGGCGCTGAATTCAATCGCAGGCCATACGCGGTGGATATAGCCACGCGGTTATGCCGCCCAATTCAATCGCAGGACATACGCCGTGGATATAGCCACGCGGTTATGCCGCTCAATTCAATCGCAGGCCATGCGCCCTGGATACAGCCACGCGCTCCAATCGCAGGACGTAAGAACGTGGATCCACTAACGCGGTTATGGCGCTCGGTTCTAAGCAGGCCATAAGACGTGGATCCAACCAAACGGTTATGGCGCTGAATTCAATCGCAGGCCATACGCCGTGGATACAGCCACGCGCTCCAATTGCAGGACGTAAGAACGTGGATCCACTCGCGCGGTTATGCCGCTCAATTCAATCGCAGGACATACGCCATGGATATAGCCACGCGGTTATGCCGCTCAATTCAATCGCTGGCCATATGCCGTGGATACAGCCACGCGCTCCAATCGCAGGACGTAAGAACGTGGATCCACTCACGCGGTTATGGCGCTCGGTCCTAAGCAGGCCATAAGACGTGGATCCAACCATGCGGTTATGGCGCTGAATTCCATCGCAGGCCATAAGCCGTGGATCCAACCACGCGGTTATGCTGCTCAATTCAATCGCAGGCTATACGCCGTGGATACAGCCACGCGGTTCTGCCGCTCAATTCAGTTGCAGGCCATACGCCGTGGATACAGCCACGCACTCCAATCGCAGGACGTAAGAACGTGGATCCACTCACGCGGTTATGGCGCTGAATTCAATCGCAGGCCATAAGGCGTGGATCCAACCACGCGGTATTACCACACGCTCCAAGAGCCGGCCATAAACCGTGGATCCATTCACGCGGTTATGGTGCTCAATTCAATCGCAGGCCATACGCCGTGGATATAGCCACGCGGTTATGCCGCTCAATTCAATCGCAGGCCATACGCCGTGGATACAGCCACGCGCTCCAATCGCAGGACGTAAAAACGTGGATCCACTCACGCGGTTATGCCGTTCAATTCAATCGCAGGACATACGCCGTGGATATAGCCACGCGGTTATGCCGCTCAATTCAATCGCTGGCCATATGCCGTGGATACAGCCACGCGCTCCAATCGCAGGACGTAAGAACGTGGATCCACTCACGCGGTTATGGCGCTCGGTCCTAAGCAGGCCATAAGACGTGGATCCAACCATGCGGTTATGGCGCTGAATTCCATCGCAGGCCATAAGCCGTGGATCCAACCACGCGGTTATGCTGCTCAATTCAATCGCAGGCTATACGCCGTGGATACAGCCACGCGGTTCTGCCGCTCAATTCAGTTGCAGGCCATACGCCGTGGATACAGCCACGCACTCCAATCGCAGGACGTAAGAACGTGGATCCACTCACGCGGTTATGGCGCTCGGTTCTAAGCAGGCCATAAGACGTGGATCCAACCATGCGGTTATGGCGCTGAATTCAATCGAGGGCCGTAAGCCGTGGATCCAACCACGCGGTTATGCTGCTCAATTCAATCGCAGGCTATACGCCGTGGATACAGCCACACGATCTGCCGCTCAATTCAGTTGCAGGCCATACGCCGTGGATACAGCCACGCGCTCCAATTGCAGGCCATAAGAATGTGGATCTGTTCACGCGGTTATGGCGCTCGGTTCTAAGCCGGCCATAAGACATGGATCCAACCATGCGGTTATGGCGCTGAATTCAATCGCAGGCCATACGCCGTGGATATAGCCACGCGGTTATGCCGCCCAATTCAATCGCAGGCTATACGCCGTGGATATAGCCACGCGGTTATGCCGCTCAATTCAATCGCAGGCCATACGCCGTGGAAACAGCCACGCGCTCCAATTGCAGGACGTAAGAACGTGGATCCACTCGCGCGGTTATGCCGCTTAATTCAATCGCAGGACATACGCCGTGGATATAGCCACGCGTATGCCGCTCAATTCAATCGCAGGCCATATGCCGTGGATCCAACCACGCGGATATGCTGCTCAATTCAATCGCAGGCCATACGCCGTGGATATAGCCACGCGGTTATGCCGCTCAATTCAATCGCAGGCCATACGCCCTGGATAATGCCACGCGCTCCAATCGCAGGACGTAAGAACGTGGATCCACTAACGCGGTTATGGCGCTCGGTTCTATGCAGGCCATAAGACGTGGATCCAACCATGCGGTTATGGCGCTGAATTCAATCGCAGGCCATCAGCCGTGGATATAGCAACGCGGTTATGCCGCTCAATTCAATCGCAGGCCATACGCCGTGGATACAGCCACGCGCTCCAATTGCAGGACGTAAGAACGTGGATCCACTCGCGCGGTTATGCCGCTCAATTCAATCGCAGGACATACGCCATGGATATAGCCACGCGTATGCCGCTCAATTCAATCGCAGGCCATATGCCGTGGATACAGCCACGCGCTCCAATCGCAGGACGTAAGAACGTGGATCCACTCACGCGGTTATGGCACTCGGTCTTAAGCAGGCCATAAGACGTGGATCCAGCCATGCGGTTATGGCGCTGAATACAATCGCAGGCCGTAAGCCGTGGATCCAACCACGCGGATATGCTGTTCAATTCAATCGCAGGCCATACGCCGTGGATACAGCCACGCGCTCCAATTGCAGGACGTAAGAACGTGGATCCACTCGCGCGGTTATGCCGCTCAATTCAAACGCAGGACATACGCCATGGATATAGCCACGCGTATGCCGTTCAATTCAATCGCAGGCCATATGCCGTGGATACAGCCACGCGCTCCAATCGCTGGACGTAAGAACGTGGATCCACTAACGCGGTTATGCCGCTCAATTCAAACGCAGGACATACGCCATGGATATAGCCACGCGTATGCCGTTCAATTCAATCGCAGGCCATATGCCGTGGATACAGCCACGCGCTCCAATTGCAGGCCATAAGAATGTGGATCTGTTCACGCGGTTATGGCGCTCGGTTCTAAGCCGGCTGTGATGTATCCACTGTATGTAATTAATTAGACACGAGGTAATATAATAGTGCTTTATTCAGGTTCTCGGCCGCGTGGCTCACAGTATGGCTGCCAAGCGCGTTCTGTGCGTGAGCACGCCGTGCGCGCTCTCGCTCTTTCGCAGTACTACACCCATACATTCACTCTTACGTCGCGTTAGGCTAGGTACGCGACGTACATATATCACAATTTCCCCTCTCTTTTAAATAAGCTGTTTTCGATTGTTTTTTATGCGCTCTGACCGACGCAGCGGTCTTACAATTTGGTCTGTGTGACGCTTTGTCGTTGTACCAGCCTCAGTTTTTACCTGGAATGTTGACGGGGATAATTGTTTTACGATTGTACCTTCAATGCGCTTTCCGCCTCTTACTCCATGATTGTCGATCATGACGGAGTCGTTCGCTTCGAGATTTATTTTCCGCGAGTGCGGTGTAGCGGCAATTTTCGAGCCCTGTTTTTCTAATATTCTATCGCGTAAATTCGGACGTAGCAAATCAAATCGCGTTTTAAGCTCTCGATTATACAATAAATTTGCCGGTGATTTGCCCGTCGTGCAGTGCGGTGTAATTCTATAATCAAATAAAAATTGATTAATTGCGGTCTCTACTCGTACTCCCCCTTGAACAATTTTTGAAATTTTGTCCTTGAACGTGCCAACAAAATTTTCCGCGGCTCCGTTCGTTGCCGGATGATACGGTGGCGTAAACGTGTGCTTAACACTGTTATGCCGTAAAAATTCACCGAATTCTGCACTCGAAAATTGTCTGCCGTTATCGGTTACGACGTGATCGGGTAATCCGTGTCTCGTGAATAACGTTTGAAACACGTCTACAAGTTTAGCAGCTTTCGTATTTTGTTTAAAATTCACTACTTCCGGCCATTTCGAATACGCATCTATCACTACTAAATACATGTCCCCTTGAAAAGGACCCAAGAAGTCAGCGTGTATTCTCTGCCAGGCTTTTTCTGGCCATGGCCAAGGAGTGAGTGGTGCGTGTGGTGGTGTTTTTTGATTTACTACACATATTCTACAAGACTTAACTAAGATTTCGATATCGTTATCGATGCCCGGCCACCACACGTACGACCTTGCTAATGCCTTTATTTTTACAATGCCTAAGTGCGAAACGTGACAATCATCGAGTACTTTACCTCTTAAACTACTTGGTATAACGATACGTACTCCCCAGAACAGACAGTCTTGTTCTACTGATAGTTCGTTGCGTTTTACAAAATACCGCTTTTCTTCTTCGGACAGATTTTTACAATCATTGGGCCAGCCCATAATACAATATCTGACGATTCTTGACAATGTTTCGTCTCGCTTTGTCTCTCGCATAACTGTGTTGCAGTCTATTCCGGTTCCGTTTTCGGAAATGTAGTGCATTTGTATGCAGTCATCGTCAAAAATATTCGTATCATCATCGATGGGTAACCGGGATAGTGCATCACAGTTTCCATTTTCTTTTGATTTGATCCATTCAATCTCGTATTGAAACCCGGACAAAAAATAAGACCAACGTTGGAGCCTACTAGCTGCCGTCAGCGGTATGCCCCTTTTTGGACCGAAAATTGTTTCCAGCGGTTTGTGATCGGTTCGCAGAATTATTTTTCTTCCATGTACAAAATCATAAAATTTAACAAAACCAAAAAATATTGCTGCTGCTTCTTTATCGTTTATTGCCCTGTTCAATTCTTTTTGCGGAATTCGCTTCGATGCGAATGCGATCGGTTTTTCAGAACCGTCTTTGTACCTGTGCGATAAAATCGCAGAGAGCCCGTAGTGTGATGCGTCACAAGCTAACACTAACTGCTCGTTTGGGTCATAATGAGCTAATACTTTCGGAGATATCATCTCATTTTTAACCCATTGAAAAGCTTCCTCACATTCCTTGGTCCAAACGAAATTTGCCTTATTTGCGCAATCAAATAATGGACGTAACTTGTCAGATCTATTTTTAATGAATCTCGCATAAAAATTTATAAGTCCAAGGAATGAGACCAGCTGTTTCGTATTTTCCGGGCGAGGAGCTTCATACATAGCTCTTACCTTTGATTTGGCTTTGTGTAGACCGTCTTTGCTAATTACGTATCCTAAAACTTCGATTTTATCCTTTAAAAAATCGCATTTATTTTTATTTAAACGTAAGCCGCGTTCAGTTAATCGTGCACAAACGCGACGTAAATTTTCGACGTGCTTTTCGTGTGTCTCGCCCGTTACAAAAATATTATCCATGTAAGCGATTACGTTCGGGACATTTTGTAAACATTCATACATTATTTGTTGAAATTCGCCCGGTGCGACTGATGTGCCTTCTGTCATCTTTGTATATCTGTATAAACCTACGTGTGTTGTGATAGTCAGAAATTTGCGCGAATCTTCTTCCACAGGTATTTGCATGTAGGCATGCGGTAAATCGAGTTGTGTAAACGTCTTACCATTTTGTAATACTCGGAAAATATCGTCAATCCGCGGAAAAGTACATTTCGGTACCACCAAGTGTGGATTTAACGTGATTTTAAAATCCCCGCAAATTCTGACGTCACCATTTCCTTTCAATACTGGCACTATGGGTGTTGCCCATTCGCTTGCCTCGACTTTTTCTAAATGTCCTAAATTTACTAGGCGATCGATTTCTTTTTCTATCTTTGGTTTTAGAGCGTACGGTGCGTGTCTCGCTGCATACGCTACCGGTCTCGTATTTTGTTCGACATGTAACTTAATTTTGCGTTTGTTATACGCCCCCGGTGTGTCGCTAAACAATTCTGAAAATTCGCGTATCAAGTTTTCACGAACATTATTTATGTCGATTTTATTGCATTCGTTTTCGATCTTTGCAGTATTGTCATGCTGAGCTTGTAATTTCAATGGCCATAGCCCAAGAGCCTTTAGCCATTGTCGTCCGATCAGAGGTACTTTATCACCCCTTAAAATCAGACTACTCAATTTTGCTGTTTTCCCGTTCAGCGTTACCTTAAGATCTTTTAATTGCCCTAGTGGTTTCATTGTGTTGTCTTCATATCCGAGCAATTGTACCGAGGAATTTAAAATTTTCAATGTTTCGAAATTATTTCTTACAAAATGCTCTGACATTACTGCAAAATACGACCCTGTGTCGACTTCCATATTAATCCATTTATCGTTAATTTTTACCTTCATAAACATCGGATCGGCTTCTAACCCATTTATATTACAAATGTACCTGTTATCTACCGCGTTAAGTTTGTGAAAATCAACGAAGTAGTTGCCCTCTGGTGCGTTGTCCACTGCGTCGTCCGCTGCGCTGTCCGCTGTACCGTACTCGTGCTCAGTCCCCGTGTCATCGTCGTTGTTGTGAAGGAATTTGTTGCTCATCTTCTTCTTTTTTATGCAGGCGCGTTCAAGGTGTCCCTTGATGTTGCAGAATCTGCATGTCTGTTCCCGATGCCTGCACGATGTCGTCACGTGTCCCGTGTAGCCGCAACAATAGCATACCGTTTTTCTATTTTGCTTTGAGTTGTTTCCGTATTCTTGAACGGGTTTCCTTTCCTTGTTTGTTGATTTGTTTTGCTGTTGCCCACGCCGTTGCGTATTTGCGTGGCCCAATGCAAAATTCTCTTGTTTGTGCGCTTTATCTCCGAGCGTTTGTAGTGCTCCCGCAGCGTTTTTAACCGCCATTTCTCTTGCCGTCGCTTCCCTGAGCGCTGACTCGAATGTTACTTTTGGTTGTTTGAACAATTCGACCCGTGTTGCTTCGTCTCGAATGCCACAAATGAACTGATCACGTAAAGCCGTATCTAACTCCGTGAAATTACACTGTAGCGATAATTTTCGCAATCGAGCCGCAAATTCAGCGACTGTCTCGTTTTGCTCTTGGCGAGCTCTGTTGTATGTACAACGTTCCATTACTTCAGAAGGAGCTGGGTTTAAATGGTCCGTAATTAACTTCTTTAACTCTTCGTATGTTTTCGTTGCGGGTTTTGCTGGCGCACACAAATTTCGGACTAACTGATACATATTCGTGTCGCAGCGAGTTAGCAGTTCCGCTCTCTTGATGGCTGGTTCTGTGATTTTCTTGGCTTCGAAAAGGAGTTCTAGTCGTTCAGAAAAAGACTCCCAATCATCCGTATCTAACGTGAAATATATCTTCGTGTCCTTCGACATAATTCCGTCGTAGCTACTCGAACTGCCGGAATCACTGTCTTCTGCCTCGCGCTCACTGTTGTTGTTCGTTTGTTTACTTTCTGAGCCACTCGTCGCGGCTTCGGAATGTTCACCTTGTGTGTCGACGCTTGCTTTGTCTGGATCGTTCTCGTCACTTTTGGAAATTTCCTCTCTTACTAACTGTACGAGTTGTGCTCGTAAGATATCTCGACTTGAATTTGCGTCGAATTCAATGCCGCGTTGATGTAATTGTTCGATTATTTCAGCTTTTCGTAAATGTTGAGCCTCGTTCAACGTTAGCTCCTTTTTTGTCGTCTCGTGCTTTGTATCTTCTGAATTCGTACCGCTCATCTAAGTTACACTGATTACGGTTTCACTTTTTTTTCCGAATTCACTCACCACGTGGCCTTGTAGAATTTTTCAGTTGCGTATCGCTTAGCTGCGTTAGACGCTCGTCACATCTGTTGCCCTAGCGTTCCTTATACACTCCGAAATCGCACTATTATTTACCTTGTCGGAGCTCGATGCGTATTTGGCCAATTGTACTCGGCCAATACTCGGCCAACTGTGCCTTGTTGCCAAATGACGCGTGCTGCCAATTTATCCTCGTCGCCAATTGTGATGTATCCACTGTATGTAATTAATTAGACACGAGGTAATATAATAGTGCTTTATTCAGGTTCTCGGCCGCGTGGCTCACAGTATGGCTGCCAAGCGCGTTCTGTGCGTGAGCACGCCGTGCGCGCTCTCGCTCTTTCGCAGTACTACACCCATACATTCACTCTTACGTCGCGTTAGGCTAGGTACGCGACGTACATATATCACACCGGCCATAAGACATGGATCCAACCATGCGGTTATGGCGCTGAATTCAATCGCAGGCCATACGCCGTGGATATAGCCACGCGGTTATGCCGCCCAATTCAATCGCAGGACATACGCCGTGGATATAGCCACGCGGTTATGCCGCTCAATTCAGTTGCAGGCCATACGCCGTGGATACAGCCACGCGCTCCAATTGCAGGCCATAAGAATGTGGATCTGTTCACGCGGTTATGGCGCTCGGTTCTAAGTCGGCCATAAGACATGGATCCAACCATGCGGTTATGGCGCTGAATTCAATCGCAGGCCATACGCCGTGGATATAGCCACGCGGTTATGCCGCCCAATTCAATCGCAGGACATACGCCGTGGATATAGCCACGCGGTTATGCCGCTCAATTCAATCGCAGGCCATACGCCCTGGATACGGCCACGCCCTCCAATCGCAGGACGTAAGAACGTGGATCCACTAACGCGGTTATGGCGCTCGGTTCTAAGCAGGCCATAAGACGTGGAACCAACCATGCGGTTATGGCGCTGAATTCAATCGCAGGGCATAAGCCGTGGATCCAACCACGCGGTTATTCTGCTCAATTCAATCGCTGGCCATACGCCGTGGATACAGCCACGCGGTTATGCCGCTCAATTCAATCGCAGGCCATACGCCGTGGATATAGCCACGCGGTTATGCCGCCCAATTCAATCGCAGGACATACGCCGTGGATATAGCCACGCGGTTATGACGCTCAGTTCAATCGCAGGCCATATGCCGTGGATACAGCCACGCGCTCCAATCGCACGACGTAACAACGTGGATCCACTCTCGCGGTTATGGCGCTCGGTTCTAAGCAGGCCATAAGACGTGGATCCAACCATGCGGTTATGGCGCTGAATTCAATCGCAGGCCATAAGCCGTGGATCCAACCACGCGGTTATGCCGCTCAATTCAATCGCAGGCCATACGCCGTGGATATAGCCACGCGCTCCAATCGCAGGACGTAAGAACGTGGATCCACTCACGCGGTTATGGCGCTCGGTTCTAAGCAGGCCATAAGACGTGGATCCAACCATGCGGTTATGGCGCTGAATTCAATCGCAGGCCATAAGCCGTGGATCCAACCACGCGGTTATGCTGCTCAATTCAATCGCAGGCTATACGCCGTGGATACAGCCACGCGGTTCTGCCGCTCAATTCAGTTGCAGGCCATACGCCGTGGATACAGCCACGCACTCCAATCGCAGGACGTAAGAACGTGGATCCACTCACGCGGTTATGGCGCTCGGTTCTAAGCAGGCCATAAGACGTGGATCCAACCATGCGGTTATGGCGCTGAATTCAATCGAGGGCCGTAAGCCGTGGATCCAACCACGCGGTTATGCAGCTCAAATCAATCGCAGGACATTCGCCGTGGATATAGCCACGCGTATGCCGCTCAATTCAATCGCAGGCCATATGCCGTGGATCCAACCACGCGGTTATGCTGCTCAATTCAATCGCAGGCCATACGCCGTGGATATAGCCACGCGGTTATGCCGCTCAATTCAATCGCAGGCCATACGCCCTGGATACTGCCACGCGCTCCAATCGCAGGACGTAAGAACGTGGATCCACTAACGCGGTTATGGCGCTCGGTTCTAAGCAGGCCATAAGACGTGGATCCAACCATGCGGTTATGGCGCTGAATTCAATCGCAGGCCATAAGCCGTGGATCCAACCACGCGGATATGCTGCTCAATTCAATCGCAGGCCATACGCCGTGGATACAGCCACGCGCTCCAATTGCAGGACGTAAGAACGTGGATCCACTCGCGCGGTTATGCCGCTCAATTCAATCGCAGGACATACGCTATGGATATAGCCACGCGTATGCCGTTCAATTCAATCGCAGGCCATATGCCGTGGACACAGCCACGCGCTCCAATCGCAGGACGTAAGAACGTGGATCCACTAACGCGGTTATGGCGCTCGGTTCTAAGCAGGCCATAAGACGTGGATCCAACCATGCGGTTATGGCGCTGAATTCAATCGCAGGCCATAAGCCGTGGATCCAACCACGCAGTATTACCACACGCTCCAAGAGCCGGCCATAAAACGTGGATCCATTTACGCGGTTATGGTGCTCAATTCAATCGCAGGCCATACGCCGTGGATATAGCCACCCGGTTATGCCGCTCAATTCAATCGCAGGCCATACGCCGTGGATACAGCCACGCGCTCCAATCGTAGGACGTAAAAACGTGGATCCACTCACGCGGTTATGCCGCTCAATTCAATCGCAGGACATACGCCGTGGATATAGCCACGCGGTTATGCCGCTCAATTCAATCGCTGGCCATATGCCGTGGATACAGCCACGCGCTCCAATCGCAGGACGTAAGAACGTGGATCCACTCACGCGGTTATGGCGCTCGGTCTTAAGCAGGCCATAAGACGTGGATCCAACCATGCGGTTATGGCGCTGAATTCAATCGCAGGCCATACGCGGTGGATATAGCCACGCGGTTATGCCGCCCAATTCAATCGCAGGACATACGCCGTGGATATAGCCACGCGGTTATGCCGCTCAATTCAATCGCAGGCCATACGCCCTGGATACGGCCACGCCCTCCAATCGCAGGACGTAAGAACGTGGATCCACTAACGCGGTTATGGCGCTCGGTTCTAAGCAGGCCATAAGACGTGGAACCAACCATGCGGTTATGGCGCTGAATTCAATCGCAGGGCATAAGCCGTGGATCCAACCACGCGGTTATTCTGCTCAATTCAATCGCTGGCCATACGCCGTGGATACAGCCACGCGGTTATGCCGCTCAATTCAATCGCAGGCCATACGCCGTGGATATAGCCACGCGGTTATGCCGCCCAATTCAATCGCAGGACATACGCCGTGGATATAGCCACGCGGTTATGACGCTCAGTTCAATCGCAGGCCATATGCCGTGGATACAGCCACGCGCTCCAATCGCACGACGTAACAACGTGGATCCACTCACGCGGTTATGGCGCTCGGTTCTAAGCAGGCCATAAGACGTGGATCCAACCATGCGGTTATGGCGCTGAATTCAATCGCAGGCCATAAGCCGTGGATCCATCCACGCGGTTATGCCGCTCAATTCAATCGCAGGCCATACGCCGTGGATATAGCCACGCGCTCCAATCGCAGGACGTAAGAACGTGGATCCACTCACGCGGTTATGGCGCTCGGTTCTAAGCAGGCCATAAGACGTGGATCCAACCATGCGGTTATGGCGCTGAATTCAATCGCAGGCCATAAGCCGTGGATCCAACCACGCGGTTATGCTGCTCAATTCAATCGCAGGCTATACGCCGTGGATACAGCCACGCGGTTCTGCCGCTCAATTCAGTTGCAGGCCATACGCCGTGGATACAGCCACGCACTCCAATCGCAGGACGTAAGAACGTGGATCCACTCACGCGGTTATGGCGCTCGGTTCTAAGCAGGCCATAAGACGTGGATCCAACCATGCGGTTATGGCGCTGAATTCAATCGAGGGCCGTAAGCCGTGGATCCAACCACGCGGTTATGCAGCTCAAATCAATCGCAGGACATTCGCCGTGGATATAGCCACGCGTATGCCGCTCAATTCAATCGCAGGCCATATGCCGTGGATCCAACCACGCGGATATGCTGCTCAATTCAATCGCAGGCCATACGCCGTGGATATAGCCACGCGGTTATGCCGCTCAATTCAATCGCAGGCCATACGCCCTGGATACTGCCACGCGCTCCAATCGCAGGACGTAAGAACGTGGATCCACTAACGCGGTTATGGCGCTCGGTTCTAAGCAGGCCATAAGACGTGGATCCAACCATGCGGTTATGGCGCTGAATTCAATCGCAGGCCATAAGCCGTGGATCCAACCACGCGGATATGCTGCTCAATTCAATCGCAGGCCATACGCCGTGGATACAGCCACGCGCTCCAATTGCAGGACGTAAGAACGTGGATCCACTCGCGCGGTTATGCCGCTCAATTCAATCGCAGGACATACGCTATGGATATAGCCACGCGTATGCCGTTCAATTCAATCGCAGGCCATATGCCGTGGACACAGCCACGCGCTCCAATCGCAGGACGTAAGAACGTGGATCCACTAACGCGGTTATGGCGCTCGGTTCTAAGCAGGCCATAAGACGTGGATCCAACCATGCGGTTATGGCGCTGAATTCAATCGCAGGCCATAAGCCGTGGATCCAACCACGCAGTATTACCACACGCTCCAAGAGCCGGCCATAAAACGTGGATCCATTTACGCGGTTATGGTGCTCAATTCAATCGCAGGCCATACGCCGTGGATATAGCCACCCGGTTATGCCGCTCAATTCAATCGCAGGCCATACGCCGTGGATACAGCCACGCGCTCCAATCGTAGGACGTAAAAACGTGGATCCACTCACGCGGTTATGCCGCTCAATTCAATCGCAGGACATACGCCGTGGATATAGCCACGCGGTTATGCCGCTCAATTCAATCGCTGGCCATATGCCGTGGATACAGCCACGCGCTCCAATCGCAGGACGTAAGAACGTGGATCCACTCACGCGGTTATGGCGCTCGGTCTTAAGCAGGCCATAAGACGTGGATCCAACCATGCGGTTATGGCGCTGAATTCAATCGCAGGCCATACGCGGTGGATATAGCCACGCGGTTATGCCGCCCAATTCAATCGCAGGACATACGCCGTGGATATAGCCACGCGGTTATGCCGCTCAATTCAATCGCAGGCCATGCGCCCTGGATACAGCCACGCGCTCCAATCGCAGGACGTAAGAACGTGGATCCACTAACGCGGTTATGGCGCTCGGTCCTAAGCAGGCCATAAGACGTGGATCCAACCATGCGGTTATGGCGCTGAATTCAATCGCAGGCCATAAGCCGTGGATCCAACCACGCGGATATGCTGCTCAATTCAATCGCAGGCCATACGCCGTGGATACAGCCACGCGCTCCAATTGCAGGACGTAAGAACGTGGATCCACTCGCGCGGTTATGCCGCTCAATTCAATCGCAGGACATACGCCATGGATATAGCCACGCGTATGCCGTTCAATTCAATCGCAGGCCATATGCCGTGGATACAGCCACGCGCTCCAATCGCTGGACGTAAGAACGTGGATCCACTAACGCGGTTATGGCGCTCGGTTCTAAGCAGGCCATAAGACGTGGATCCAACCATGCGGTTATGGCGCTGAATTCAATCGCAGGCCATAAGCCGTGGATCGAACCACGCGGTTATGCTGCTCAATTCAATCGCAGGCCATACGCCGTGGATACAGCCACGCGATTATGCCGCTCAATTCAATCGCAGGACATACGCGGTGGATACAGCCAAGCTATTATGCCGCTCAATTGAATCGCAGGCCATTCGCCGTGGATACAGCCACGCGGTTATGCCGCTCAAATCAATCGCAGGCCATACGCCGTGGATACAGCCACGCGTTCCAATCGCAGGACGTAAGAACGTGGATCCACTCGCGCGGTTATGGCCCTCGGTTCTAAGCAGGCCATAAGACCTGGATCCAACCATGCGGTTATGGCGCTGAATTCAATCGCAGGCCATACGCGGTGGATATAGCCACGCGGTTATGCCGCCCAATTCAATCACAGGACATACGCCGTGGATACAGCCACGCGGTTATGCCGCTCAATTCAATCGCAGGCCATGCGCCCTGGATACAGCCACGGGCTCCAATCGCAGGACGTAAGAACGTGGATCCACTAACGCGGTTATGGCTCTCGGTTCTAAGCAGGCCATAAGACGTGGATCCAACCATGCGGTTATGGCGCTGAATTCAATCGCAGGCCATAAGCCGTGGATCCAACCACGCGGTTATGCTGCTCAATTCAATCGCAGGCCATACGCCGTGGATACAGCCACGCGATTATGGCGCTCGGTCCTAAGCAGGCCATAAGACGTGGATCCAACCATGCGGTTATGGCGCTGAATTCAATCGCAGGCCATAAGCCGTGGATCCAACCACGCGGATATGCTGCTCAATTCAATCGCAGGCCATACGCCGTGGATACAGCCACGCGCTCCAATTGCAGGACGTAAGAACGTGGATCCACTCGCGCGGTTATGCCGCTCAATTCAATCGCAGGACATACGCCATGGATATAGCCACGCGTATGCCGTTCAATTCAATCGCAGGCCATATGCCGTGGATACAGCCACGCGCTCCAATCGCTGGACGTAAGAACGTGGATCCACTAACGCGGTTATGGCGCTCGGTTCTAAGCAGGCCATAAGACGTGGATCCAACCATGCGGTTATGGCGCTGAATTCAATCGCAGGCCATAAGCCGTGGATCGAACCACGCGGTTATGCTGCTCAATTCAATCGCAGGCCATACGCCGTGGATACAGCCACGCGATTATGCCGCTCAATTCAATCGCAGGACATACGCGGTGGATACAGCCAAGCTATTATGCCGCTCAATTGAATCGCAGGCCATTCGCCGTGGATACAGCCACGCGGTTATGCCGCTCAAATCAATCGCAGGCCATACGCCGTGGATACAGCCACGCGTTCCAATCGCAGGACGTAAGAACGTGGATCCACTCGCGCGGTTATGGCCCTCGGTTCTAAGCAGGCCATAAGACCTGGATCCAACCATGCGGTTATGGCGCTGAATTCAATCGCAGGCCATACGCGGTGGATATAGCCACGCGGTTATGCCGCCCAATTCAATCACAGGACATACGCCGTGGATACAGCCACGCGGTTATGCCGCTCAATTCAATCGCAGGCCATGCGCCCTGGATACAGCCACGGGCTCCAATCGCAGGACGTAAGAACGTGGATCCACTAACGCGGTTATGGCTCTCGGTTCTAAGCAGGCCATAAGACGTGGATCCAACCATGCGGTTATGGCGCTGAATTCAATCGCAGGCCATAAGCCGTGGATCCAACCACGCGGTTATGCTGCTCAATTCAATCGCAGGCCATACGCCGTGGATACAGCCACGCGATTATGCCGCTCAATTCAATCGCAGGCCATACGCGGTGGATACAGCCAAGCTATTATGCCGCTCAATTGAATCGCAGGCCATTCGCCGTGGATACAGCCACGCGGTTATGCCGCTCAATTCAATCGCAGGCCATTCGCCGTGGATACAGCCACGCGGTTATGCCGCTCAATTCAATCGGAGGCCATACGCCGTGGATACAGCCACGCGCTCCAATCGCAGGACGTAAGAACGTGGATCCACTCGCGCGGTTATGGCGCTCGGTTCTAAGCAGGCCATAAGACGTGTATCCAACCATGCGGTTATGGCGCTGAATTCAATCGCAGGCCATAAGCCGTGGATACAGCCACGCGCTCCAATCGCAGGACGTTAGAACGTGGATCCACTCACGCGGTTATGGCGCTTGGTTCTAAGCAGGCCATAAGACATGGATCCAACCATGCGGTTATGGCGCTGAATTCAATCGCAGGCCATACGCGGTGGATATAGCCACGCGGTTATGCCGCCCAATTCAATCGCAGGACATACGCCGTGGATATAGCCACGCGGTTATGCCGCTCAATTCAATCGCAGGACATGCGCCCTGGATACAGCCACGCGCTGCAATCGCAGGACGTAAGAACGTGGATCCACTAACGCGGTTATGGCGCTTGGTCCTAAGCAGGCCATAAGACGTGGATCCAACCATGCGGTTATGGCGCTGAATTCAATCGCAGGCCATAAGCCGTGGATCCAACCACGCGGATATGCTGCTCAATTCAATCGCAGGCCATACGCCGTGGATACAGCCACGCGCTCCAATTGCAGGACGTAAGAACGTGGATCCACTCGCGCGGTTATGCTGCTCAATTCAATCGCAGGACATACGCCATGGATATAGCCACGCGTATGCCGTTCAATTCAATCGCAGGCCATATGCCGTGGATACAGCCACGCGCTCCAATCGCTGGACGTAAGAACGTGGATCCACTAACGCGGTTATGGCGCTCGGTTCTAAGCAGGCCATAAGACGTGGATCCAACCATGCGGTTATGGCGCTGAATTCAATCGCAGGCCATACGCGGTGGATATAGCCACGCGGTTATGCCGCTCAATTCAATCGCAGGCCATGCGCCCTGGATACAGCCACGGGCTCCAATCGCAGGACGTAAGAACGTGGATCCACTAACGCGGTTATGGCTCTCGGTTCTAAGCAGGCCATAAGACGTGGATCCAACCATGCGGTTATGGCGCTGAATTCAATCGCAGGCCATAAGCCGTGGATCCAACCACGCGGTTATGCTGCTCAATTCAATCGCAGGCCATACGCCGTGGATACAGCCACGCGATTATGCCGCTCAATTCAATCGCAGGCCATACGCGGTGGATACAGCCAAGCTATTATGCCGCTCAATTGAATCGCAGGCCATTCGCCGTGGATACAGCCACGCGGTTATGCCGCTCAATTCAATCGCAGGCCATTCGCCGTGGATACAGCCACGCGGTTATGCCGCTCAATTCAATCGGAGGCCATACGCCGTGGATACAGCCACGCGCTCCAATCGCAGGACGTAAGAACGTGGATCCACTCGCGCGGTTATGGCGCTCGGTTCTATGCAGGCCATAAGACGTGTATCCAACCATGCGGTTATGGCGCTGAATTCAATCGCAGGCCATAAGCCGTGGATCCAACCACGCGGTATTACCACACGCTCCAAGAGCCGGCCATAAACCGTGGATCCATTCACGCGGTTATGGTGCTCAATTCAATCGCAGGCCATACGCCGTGGATATAGCCACGCGATTATGCCGCTCAATTCAATCGCAGGCCATACGCCGTGGATACAGCCACGCGCTCCAATCGCAGGACGTAAAAACGTGGATCCACTCACGCGGTTATGCCGCTCAATTCAATCGCAGGACATACGCCGTGGATATAGCCACGCGGTTATGCCGCTCAATTCAATCGCTGGCCATATGCCGTGGATACAGCCACGCGCTCCAATCGCAGGACGTAAGAACGTGGATCCACTCACGCGGTTATGGCGCTCGGTCCTAAGCAGGCCATAAGTCGTGGATCCAACGATGCGGTTATGGCGCTGAATTCAATCGCAGGCCATAAGCCGTGGATCCAACCACGCGGTTATGCTGCTCAATTCAATCGCAGGGCATAAGCCGTGGATCCAACCACGCGGTTATTCTGCTCAAT
The DNA here is from genome assembly GCA_914767735.1 of Anoplius nigerrimus. Lineage (NCBI taxonomy): Eukaryota > Metazoa > Arthropoda > Insecta > Hymenoptera > Pompilidae > Anoplius > Anoplius nigerrimus. The sequence continues at coordinate 2,092,231 of OU612081.1, forward strand.
TCAATCGCTGGCCATACGCCGTGGATACAGCCACGCGGTTATGCCGCTCAATTCAATCGCAGGACATACGCCGTGGATATAGCCACGCGGTTATGCCGCCCAGTTCAATCGCAGGACATACGCCGTGGATATAGCCACGCGGTTATGACGCTCAGTTCAATCGCAGGCCATACGCCGTGGATACAGCCACGCGCTCCAATCGCACGACGTAACAACGTGGATCCACTCACGCGGCTATGGCGCTCGGTTCTAAGCAGGCCATAAGACGTGGATCCAACCATGCGGTTATGGCGCTGAATTCCATCGCAGGCCATAAGCCGTGGATCCAACCACGCGGTTATGCTGCTCAATTCAATAGCAGGCTATACGCCGTGGATACAGCCACGCGGTTCTGCCGCTCAATTCAGTTGCAGGCCATACGCCGTGGATACAGCCACGAACTCCAATCGCAGGACGTAAGAACGTGGATCCACTCACGCGGTTATGGCGCTCGGTTCTAAGCAGGCCATAAGACGTGGATCCAACCATGCGGTTATGGCGCTGAATTCAATCGCAGGCCATAAGCCGTGGATCAAACCACGCGGATATGCTGCTCAATTCAATCGCAGGCCATACGCCGTGGATACAGCCACGCGCTCCAATTGCAGGACGTAAGAACGTGGATCCACTCGCGCGGTTATGCCGCTCAATTCAATCGCAGGACATACGCTATGGATATAGCCACGCGTATGCCGTTCAATTCAATCGCAGGCCATATGCCGTGGATACAGCCACGCGCTCCAATCGCAGGACGTAAGAACGTGGATCCACTAACGCGGTTATGGCGCTCGGTTCTAAGCAGGCCATAAGACGTGGATCCAACCATGCGGTTATGGCGCTGAATTCAATCGCAGGCCATAAGCCGTGGATCCAACCACGCGGTTATGCTGCTCAATTCAATCGCAGGCCATACGCCGTGGATACAGCCACGCGATTATGCCGCTCAATTCAATCGCAGGACATACGCGGTGGATACAGCCAAGCTATTATGCCGCTCAATTGAATCGCAGGCCATTCGCCGTGGATACAGCCACGCGGTTATGCCGCTCAAATCAATCGCAGGCCATTCGCCGTGGATACAGCCACGCGGTTATGCCGCTCAATTCAATCGGAGGCCATACGCCGTGGATACAGCCACGCGGTTATGCCGCTCAATTCAATCGGAGGCCATACGCCGTGGATACAGCCACGCGCTCCAATCGCAGGACGTAAGAACGTGGATCCACGCGCGCGGTTATGGCGCTCGGTTCTAAGCAGGCCATAAGACGTGTATCCAACCATGCGGTTATGGCGCTGAATTCAATCGCAGGCCATAAGCCGTGGATCCAACCACGCGGTATTACCACACGCTCCAAGAGCCGGCCATAAACCGTGGATCCATTCACGCGGTTATGGTGCTCAATTCAATCGCAGGCCATACGCCGTGGATAGAGCCACGCGATTATGCCGCTCAATTCAATCGCAGGCCATACGCCGTGGATACAGCCACGCGCTCCAATCGCAGGACGTAAAAACGTGGATCCACTCACGCGGTTATGCCGCTCAATTCAATCGCAGGACATACGCCGTGGATATAGCCACGCGGTTATGCCGCTCAATTCAATCGCTGGCCATATGCCGTGGATACAGCCACGCGCTCCAATCGCAGGACGTAAGAACGTGGATCCACTCACGCGGTTATGGCGCTCGGTCCTAAGCAGGCCATAAGACGTGGATCCAACCATGCGGTTATGGCGCTGAATTCAATCGCAGGCCATAAGCCGTGGATCCAACCACGCGGTTATGCTGCTCAATTCAATCGCTGGCCATTCGCCGTGGATATAGCCACGCGATTATGCCGCTCAATTCAATCGCAGGCCATACGCCGTGGATACAGCCACGCGCTCCAATCGCAGGACGTAAGAACGTGGATCCACTCACGCGGTTATGGCCCTCGGTTCTAAGCAGGCCATAAGTCGTGGATCCAACCATGCGGTTATGGCGCTGAATTCAATCGCAGGCCATAAGCCGTGGATCCAACCACGCGGTTATGCTGCTCAATTCAATCGCAGGGCATAAGCCGTGGATCCAACCACGCGGTTATTCTGCTCAATTCAATCGCTGGCCATACGCCGTGGATACAGCCACGCGGTTATGCCGCTCAATTCAATCGCAGGCCATAAGCCGTGGATCCAACCACGCGGATATGCTGCTCAATTCAATCGCAGGCCATACGCCGTGGATACAGCCACGCGCTCCAATTGCAGGACGTAAGAACGTGGATCCACTCGCGCGGTTATGCCGCTCAATTCAATCGCAGGACATACGCCATGGATATAGCCACGCGTATGCCGTTCAATTCAATCGCAGGCCATATGCCGTGGATACAGCCACGCGCTCCAATCGCTGGACGTAAGAACGTGGATCCACTAACGCGGTTATGGCGCTCGGTCCTAAGCAGGCCATAAGACGTGGATCCAACCATGCGGTTATGGCGCTGAATTCAATCGCAGGCCATAAGCCGTGGATCCAACCACGCGGATATGCTGCTCAATTCAATCGCAGGCTATACGCCGTGGATACAGCCACGCGGTTCTGCCGCTCAATTCAGTTGCAGGCCATACGCCGTGGATACAGCCACGCACTCCAATCGCAGGACGTAAGAACGTGGATCCACTCACGCGGTTATGGCGCTCGGTTCTAAGCAGGCCATAAGACGTGGATCCAACCATGCGGTTATGGCGCTGAATTCAATCGAGGGCCGTAAGCCGTGGATCCAACCACGCGGTTATGCAGCTCAAATCAATCGCAGGACATACGCCGTGGATATAGCCACGCGTATGCCGCTCAATTCAATCGCAGGCCATATGCCGTGGATCCAACCACGCGGATATGCTGCTCAATTCAATCGCAGGCCATACGCCGTGGATATAGCCACGCGGTTATGCCGCTCAATTCAATCGCATGCCATACGCCCTGGATACTGCCACGCGCTCCAATCGCAGGACGTAAGAACGTGGATCCACTAACGCGGTTATGGCGCTCGGTTCTAAGCAGGCCATAAGACGTGGATCCAACCATGCGGTTATGGCGCTGAATTCAATCGCAGGCCATAAGCCGTGGATCCAACCACGCGGATATGCTGCTCAATTCAATCGCAGGCCATACGCCGTGGATACAGCCACGCGCTCCAATTGCAGGACGTAAGAACGTGGATCCACTCGCGCGGTTATGCCGCTCAATTCAATCGCAGGACATACGCTATGGATATAGCCACGCGTATGCCGTTCAATTCAATCGCAGGCCATATGCCGTGGACACAGCCACGCGCTCCAATCGCAGGACGTAAGAACGTGGATCCACTAACGCGGTTATGGCGCTCGGTTCTAAGCAGGCCATAAGACGTGGATCCAACCATGCGGTTATGGCGCTGAATTCAATCGCAGGCCATAAGCCGTGGATCCAACCACGCAGTATTACCACACGCTCCAAGAGCCGGCCATAAAACGTGGATCCATTTACGCGGTTATGGTGCTCAATTCAATCGCAGGCCATACGCCGTGGATATAGCCACCCGGTTATGCCGCTCAATTCAATCGCAGGCCATACGCCGTGGATACAGCCACGCGCTCCAATCGCAGGACGTAAAAACGTGGATCCACTCACGCGGTTATGCCGCTCAATTCAATCGCAGGACATACGCCGTGGATATAGCCACGCGGTTATGCCGCTCAATTCAATCGCTGGCCATATGCCGTGGATACAGCCACGCGCTCCAATCGCAGGACGTAAGAACGTGGATCCACTCACGCGGTTATGGCGCTCGGTCCTAAGCAGGCCATAAGACGTGGATCCAACCATGCGGTTATGGCGCTGAATTCAATCGCAGGCCATAAGCCGTGGATCCAACCACGCGGTTATGCTGCTCAATTCAATCGCTGGCCATTCGCCGTGGATATAGCCACGCGATTATGCCGCTCAATTCAATCGCAGGCCATACGCCGTGGATACAGCCACGCGCTCCAATCGCAGGACGTAAGAACGTGGATCCACTCACGCGGTTATGGCCCTCGGTTCTAAGCAGGCCATAAGTCGTGGATCCAACCATGCGGTTATGGCGCTGAATTCAATCGCAGGCCATAAGCCGTGGATCCAACCACGCGGTTATGCTGCTCAATTCAATCGCAGGGCATAAGCCGTGGATCCAACCACGCGGTTATTCTGCTCAATTCAATCGCTGGCCATACGCCGTGGATATAGCCACGCGGTTATGCCGCCCAATTCAATCGCAGGACATACGCCGTGGATATAGCCACGCGTATGCCGCTCAATTCAATCGCAGGCCATATGCCGTGGATCCAACCACGCGGATATGCTGCTCAATTCAATCGCAGGCCATACGCCGTGGATATAGCCACGCGGTTATGCCGCTCAATTCAATCGCATGCCATACGCCCTGGATACTGCCACGCGCTCCAATCGCAGGACGTAAGAACGTGGATCCACTAACGCGGTTATGGCGCTCGGTTCTAAGCAGGCCATAAGACGTGGATCCAACCATGCGGTTATGGCGCTGAATTCAATCGCAGGCCATAAGCCGTGGATCCAACCACGCGGATATGCTGCTCAATTCAATCGCAGGCCATACGCCGTGGATACAGCCACGCGCTCCAATTGCAGGACGTAAGAACGTGGATCCACTCGCGCGGTTATGCCGCTCAATTCAATCGCAGGACATACGCTATGGATATAGCCACGCGTATGCCGTTCAATTCAATCGCAGGCCATATGCCGTGGACACAGCCACGCGCTCCAATCGCAGGACGTAAGAACGTGGATCCACTAACGCGGTTATGGCGCTCGGTTCTAAGCAGGCCATAAGACGTGGATCCAACCATGCGGTTATGGCGCTGAATTCAATCGCAGGCCATAAGCCGTGGATCCAACCACGCGGATATGCTGCTCAATTCAATCGCAGGCCATACGCCCTGGATACAGCCACGGGCTCCAATCGCAGGACGTAAGAACGTGGATCCACTAACGCGGTTATGGCTCTCGGTTCTAAGCAGGCCATAAGACGTGGATCCAACCATGCGGTTATGGCGCTGAATTCAATCGCAGGCCATAAGCCGTGGATCCAACCACGCGGTTATGCTGCTCAATTCAATCGCAGGCCATACGCCGTGGATACAGCCACGCGATTATGCCGCTCAATTCAATCGCAGGCCATACGCGGTGGATACAGCCAAGCTATTATGCCGCTCAATTGAATCGCAGGCCATTCGCCGTGGATACAGCCACGCGGTTATGCCGCTCAATTCAATCGCAGGCCATTCGCCGTGGATACAGCCACGCGGTTATGCCGCTCAATTCAATCGGAGGCCATACGCCGTGGATACAGCCACGCGCTCCAATCGCAGGACGTAAGAACGTGGATCCACTCGCGCGGTTATGGCGCTCGGTTCTATGCAGGCCATAAGACGTGTATCCAACCATGCGGTTATGGCGCTGAATTCAATCGCAGGCCATAAGCCGTGGATCCAACCACGCGGTATTACCACACGCTCCAAGAGCCGGCCATAAACCGTGGATCCATTCACGCGGTTATGGTGCTCAATTCAATCGCAGGCCATACGCCGTGGATATAGCCACGCGATTATGCCGCTCAATTCAATCGCAGGCCATACGCCGTGGATACAGCCACGCGCTCCAATCGCAGGACGTAAAAACGTGGATCCACTCACGCGGTTATGCCGCTCAATTCAATCGCAGGACATACGCCGTGGATATAGCCACGCGGTTATGCCGCTCAATTCAATCGCTGGCCATATGCCGTGGATACAGCCACGCGCTCCAATCGCAGGACGTAAGAACGTGGATCCACTCACGCGGTTATGGCGCTCGGTCCTAAGCAGGCCATAAGTCGTGGATCCAACCATGCGGTTATGGCGCTGAATTCAATCGCAGGCCATAAGCCGTGGATCCAACCACGCGGTTATGCTGCTCAATTCAATCGCAGGGCATAAGCCGTGGATCCAACCACGCGGTTATTCTGCTCAATTCAATCGCTGGCCATACGCCGTGGATACAGCCACGCGGTTATGCCGCTCAATTCAATCGCAGGACATACGCCGTGGATATAGCCACGCGGTTATGCCGCCCAGTTCAATCGCAGGACATACGCCGTGGATATAGCCACGCGGTTATGACGCTCAGTTCAATCGCAGGCCATACGCCGTGGATACAGCCACGCGCTCCAATCGCACGACGTAACAACGTGGATCCACTCACGCGGCTATGGCGCTCGGTTCTAAGCAGGCCATAAGACGTGGATCCAACCATGCGGTTATGGCGCTGAATTCCATCGCAGGCCATAAGCCGTGGATCCAACCACGCGGTTATGCTGCTCAATTCAATCGCAGGCTATACGCCGTGGATACAGCCACGCGGTTCTGCCGCTCAATTCAGTTGCAGGCCATACGCCGTGGATACAGCCACGAACTCCAATCGCAGGACGTAAGAACGTGGATCCACTCACGCGGTTATGGCGCTCGGTTCTAAGCAGGCCATAAGACGTGGATCCAACCATGCGGTTATGGCGCTGAATTCAATCGCAGGCCATAAGCCGTGGATCAAACCACGCGGATATGCTGCTCAATTCAATCGCAGGCCATACGCCGTGGATACAGCCACGCGCTCCAATTGCAGGACGTAAGAACGTGGATCCACTCGCGCGGTTATGCCGCTCAATTCAATCGCAGGACATACGCTATGGATATAGCCACGCGTATGCCGTTCAATTCAATCGCAGGCCATATGCCGTGGATACAGCCACGCGCTCCAATCGCAGGACGTAAGAACGTGGATCCACTAACGCGGTTATGGCGCTCGGTTCTAAGCAGGCCATAAGACGTGGATCCAACCATGCGGTTATGGCGCTGAATTCAATCGCAGGCCATAAGCCGTGGATCCAACCACGCGGTTATGCTGCTCAATTCAATCGCAGGCCATACGCCGTGGATACAGCCACGCGATTATGCCGCTCAATTCAATCGCAGGACATACGCGGTGGATACAGCCAAGCTATTATGCCGCTCAATTGAATCGCAGGCCATTCGCCGTGGATACAGCCACGCGGTTATGCCGCTCAAATCAATCGCAGGCCATTCGCCGTGGATACAGCCACGCGGTTATGCCGCTCAATTCAATCGGAGGCCATACGCCGTGGATACAGCCACGCGGTTATGCCGCTCAATTCAATCGGAGGCCATACGCCGTGGATACAGCCACGCGCTCCAATCGCAGGACGTAAGAACGTGGATCCACGCGCGCGGTTATGGCGCTCGGTTCTAAGCAGGCCATAAGACGTGTATCCAACCATGCGGTTATGGCGCTGAATTCAATCGCAGGCCATAAGCCGTGGATCCAACCACGCGGTATTACCACACGCTCCAAGAGCCGGCCATAAACCGTGGATCCATTCACGCGGTTATGGTGCTCAATTCAATCGCAGGCCATACGCCGTGGATAGAGCCACGCGATTATGCCGCTCAATTCAATCGCAGGCCATACGCCGTGGATACAGCCACGCGCTCCAATCGCAGGACGTAAAAACGTGGATCCACTCACGCGGTTATGCCGCTCAATTCAATCGCAGGACATACGCCGTGGATATAGCCACGCGGTTATGCCGCTCAATTCAATCGCTGGCCATATGCCGTGGATACAGCCACGCGCTCCAATCGCAGGACGTAAGAACGTGGATCCACTCACGCGGTTATGGCGCTCGGTCCTAAGCAGGCCATAAGACGTGGATCCAACCATGCGGTTATGGCGCTGAATTCAATCGCAGGCCATAAGCCGTGGATCCAACCACGCGGTTATGCTGCTCAATTCAATCGCTGGCCATTCGCCGTGGATATAGCCACGCGATTATGCCGCTCAATTCAATCGCAGGCCATACGCCGTGGATACAGCCACGCGCTCCAATCGCAGGACGTAAGAACGTGGATCCACTCACGCGGTTATGGCCCTCGGTTCTAAGCAGGCCATAAGTCGTGGATCCAACCATGCGGTTTTGGCGCTGAATTCAATCGCAGGCCATAAGCCGTGGATCCAACCACGCGGTTATGCTGCTCAATTCAATCGCAGGGCATAAGCCGTGGATCCAACCACGCGGTTATTCTGCTCAATTCAATCGCTGGCCATACGCCGTGGATACAGCCACGCGGTTATGCCGCTCAATTCAATCGCAGGCCATACGCCGTGGATATAGCCACGCGGTTATGCCGCCCAATTCAATCGCAGGACATACGCCGTGGATATAGCCACGCGGTTATGACGCTCAGTTCAATCGCAGGCCATACGCCGTGGATATAGCCACGCGCTCCAATCGCACGACGTAACAACGTGGATCCACTCACGCGGCTATGGCGCTCGGTTCTAAGCAGGCCATAAGACGTGGATCCAACCATGCGGTTATGGCGCTGAATTCCATCGCAGGCCATTAGCCGTGGATCCAACCACGCGGTTATGCTGCTCAATTCAATCGCAGGCTATACGCCGTGGATACAGCCACGCGGTTCTGCCGCTCAATTCAGTTGCAGGCCATACGCCGTGGATACAGCCACCCACTCCAATCGCAGGACGTAATAACGTGGATCCACTCACGCGGTTATGGCGCTCGGTTCTAAGCAGGCCATAAGACGTGGATCCAACCATGCGGTTATGGCGCTGAATTCAATCGCAGGCCATAAGCCGTGGATCCAACCACGCGGATATGCTGCTCAATTCAATCGCAGGCCATACGCCGTGGATACAGCCACGCGCTCCAATTGCAGGACGTAAGAACGTGGATCCACTCGCGCGGTTATGCCGCTCAATTCAATCGCAGGACATACGCTATGGATATAGCCACGGGTATGCCGTTCAATTCAATCGCAGGCCATATGCCGTGGATACAGCCACGCGCTCCAATCGCAGGACGTAAGAACGTGGATCCACTAACGCGGTTATGGCGCTCGGTTCTAAGCAGGCCATAAGACGTGGATCCAACCATGCGGTTATGGCGCTGAATTCAATCGCAGGCCATAAGCCGTGGATCCAACCACGCGGATATGCTGCTCAATTCAATCGCAGGCCATACGCCGTGGATACAGCCACGCGCTCCAATTGCAGGACGTAAGAACGTGGATCCACTCGCGCGGTTATGCCGCTCAATTCAATCGCAGGACATACGCCATGGATATAGCCACGCGTATGCCGTTCAATTCAATCGCAGGCCATATGCCGTGGATACAGCCACGCGCTCCAATCGCTGGACGTAAGAACGTGGATCCACTAACGCGGTTATGGCGCTCGGTCCTAAGCAGGCCATAAGACGTGGATCCAACCATGCGGTTATGGCGCTGAGTTCAATCGCAGGCCATAAGCCGTGGATCCAACCACGCGGTTATGCTGCTCAATTCAATCGCTGGCCATTCGCCGTGGATATAGCCACGCGATTATGCCGCTCAATTCAATCGCAGGCCATACGCCGTGGATACAGCCACGCGCTCCAATCGCAGGACGTAAGAACGTGGATCCACTCACGCGGTTATGGCCCTCGGTTCTAAGCAGGCCATAAGTCGTGGATCCAACCATGCGGTTATGGCGCTGAATTCAATCGCAGGCCATAAGCCGTGGATCCAACCACGCGGTTATGCTGCTCAATTCAATCGCAGGGCATAAGCCGTGGATCCAACCACGCGGTTATTCTGCTCAATTCAATCGCTGGCCATACGCCGTGGATACAGCCACGCGGTTATGCCGCTCAATTCAATCGCAGGCCATACGCCGTGGATATAGCCACGCGGTTATGCCGCCCAATTCAATCGCAGGACATACGCCGTGGATATAGCCACGCGGTTATGACGCTCAGTTCAATCGCAGGCCATATGCCGTGGATACAGCCACGCGCTCCAATCGCACGACGTAACAACGTGGATCCACTCACGCGGTTATGGCGCTCGGTTCTAAGCAGGCCATAAGACGTGGATCCAACCGTGCGGTTATGGCGCTGAATTCAATCGCAGGCCATAAGCCGTGGATCCAACCACGCGGATATGCTGCTCAATTCAATCGCAGGCTATACGCCGTGGATACAGCCACGCGGTTCTGCCGCTCAATTCAGTTGCAGGCCATACGCCGTGGATACAGCCACGCACTCCAATCGCAGGACGTAAGAACGTGGATCCACTCACGCGGTTATGGCGCTCGGTTCTAAGCAGGCCATAAGACGTGGATCCAACCATGCGGTTATGGCGCTGAATTCAATCGAGGGCCGTAAGCCGTGGATCCAACCACGCGGTTATGCAGCTCAAATCAATCGCAGGACATACGCCGTGGATATAGCCACGCGTATGCCGCTCAATTCAATCGCAGGCCATATGCCGTGGATCCAACCACGCGGATATGCTGCTCAATTCAATCGCAGGCCATACGCCGTGGATATAGCCACGCGGTTATGCCGCTCAATTCAATCGCATGCCATACGCCCTGGATACTGCCACGCGCTCCAATCGCAGGACGTAAGAACGTGGATCCACTAACGCGGTTATGGCGCTCGGTTCTAAGCAGGCCATAAGACGTGGATCCAACCATGCGGTTATGGCGCTGAATTCAATCGCAGGCCATAAGCCGTGGATCCAACCACGCGGATATGCTGCTCAATTCAATCGCAGGCCATACGCCGTGGATACAGCCACGCGCTCCAATTGCAGGACGTAAGAACGTGGATCCACTCGCGCGGTTATGCCGCTCAATTCAATCGCAGGACATACGCTATGGATATAGCCACGCGTATGCCGTTCAATTCAATCGCAGGCCATATGCCGTGGACACAGCCACGCGCTCCAATCGCAGGACGTAAGAACGTGGATCCACTAACGCGGTTATGGCGCTCGGTTCTAAGCAGGCCATAAGACGTGGATCCAACCATGCGGTTATGGCGCTGAATTCAATCGCAGGCCATAAGCCGTGGATCCAACCACGCAGTATTACCACACGCTCCAAGAGCCGGCCATAAAACGTGGATCCATTTACGCGGTTATGGTGCTCAATTCAATCGCAGGCCATACGCCGTGGATATAGCCACCCGGTTATGCCGCTCAATTCAATCGCAGGCCATACGCCGTGGATACAGCCACGCGCTCCAATCGCAGGACGTAAAAACGTGGATCCACTCACGCGGTTATGCCGCTCAATTCAATCGCAGGACATACGCCGTGGATATAGCCACGCGGTTATGCCGCTCAATTCAATCGCTGGCCATATGCCGTGGATACAGCCACGCGCTCCAATCGCAGGACGTAAGAACGTGGATCCACTCACGCGGTTATGGCGCTCGGTCCTAAGCAGGCCATAAGACGTGGATCCAACCATGCGGTTATGGCGCTGAATTCAATCGCAGGCCATAAGCCGTGGATCCAACCACGCGGTTATGCTGCTCAATTCAATCGCTGGCCATTCGCCGTGGATATAGCCACGCGATTATGCCGCTCAATTCAATCGCAGGCCATACGCCGTGGATACAGCCACGCGCTCCAATCGCAGGACGTAAGAACGTGGATCCACTCACGCGGTTATGGCCCTCGGTTCTAAGCAGGCCATAAGTCGTGGATCCAACCATGCGGTTATGGCGCTGAATTCAATCGCAGGCCATAAGCCGTGGATCCAACCACGCGGTTATGCTGCTCAATTTAATCGCAGGGCATAAGCCGTGGATCCAACCACGCGGTTATTCTGCTCAATTCAATCGCTGGCCATACGCCGTGGATACAGCCACGCGGTTATGCCGCTCAATTCAATCGCAGGCCATACGCCGTGGATATAGCCACGCGGTTATGCCGCCCAATTCAATCGCAGGACATACGCCGTGGATATAGCCACGCGGTTATGACGCTCAGTTCAATCGCAGGCCATATGCCGTGGATACAGCCACGCGCTCCAATCGCACGACGTAACAACGTGGATCCACTCACGCGGTTATGGCGCTCGGTTCTAAGCAGGCCATAAGACGTGGATCCAACCATGCCGTTATGGCGCTGAATTCAATCGCAGGCCATAAGCCGTGGATCCAACCACGCGGTTATGCTGCTCAATTCAATCGCAGGCTATACGCCGTGGATACAGCCACGCGGTTCTGCCGCTCAATTCAGTTGCAGGCCATACGCCGTGGATACAGCCACGCACTCCAATCGCAGGACGTAAGAACGTGGATCCACTCACGCGGTTATGGCGCTCGGTTCTAAGCAGGCCATAAGACGTGGATCCAACCATGCGGTTATGGCGCTGAATTCAATCGAGGGCCGTAAGCCGTGGATCCAACCACGCGGTTATGCAGCTCAAATCAATCGCAGGACATACGCCGTGGATATAGCCACGCGTATGCCGCTCAATTCAATCGCAGGCCATATGCCGTGGATCCAACCACGCGGATATGCTGCTCAATTCAATCGCAGGCCATACGCCGTGGATATAGCCACGCGGTTATGCCGCTCAATTCAATCGCATGCCATACGCCCTGGATACTGCCACGCGCTCCAATCGCAGGACGTAAGAACGTGGATCCACTAACGCGGTTATGGCGCTCGGTTTTAAGCAGGCCATAAGACGTGGATCCAACCATGCGGTTATGGCGCTGAATTCAATCGCAGGCCATAAGCCGTGGATCCAACCACGCGGATATGCTGCTCAATTCAATCGCAGGCCATACGCCGTGGATACAGCCACGCGCTCCAATTGCAGGACGTAAGAACGTGGATCCACTCGCGCGGTTATGCCGCTCAATTCAATCGCAGGACATACGCTATGGATATAGCCACGCGTATGCCGTTCAATTCAATCGCAGGCCATATGCCGTGGACACAGCCACGCGCTCCAATCGCAGGACGTAAGAACGTGGATCCACTAACGCGGTTATGGCGTTCGGTTCTAAGCAGGCCATAAGACGTGGATCCAACCATGCGGTTATGGCGCTGAATTCAATCGCAGGCCATAAGCCGTGGATCCAACCACGCAGTATTACCACACGCTCCAAGAGCCGGCCATAAAACGTGGATCCATTTACGCGGTTATGGTGCTCAATTCAATCGCAGGCCATACGCCGTGGATATAGCCACCCGGTTATGCCGCTCAATTCAATCGCAGGCCATACGCCGTGGATACAGCCACGCGCTCCAATCGCAGGACGTAAAAACGTGGATCCACTCACGCGGTTATGCCGCTCAATTCAATCGCAGGACATACGCCGTGGATATAGCCACGCGGTTATGCCGCTCAATTCAATCGCTGGCCATATGCCGTGGATACAGCCACGCGCTCCAATCGCAGGACGTAAGAACGTGGATCCACTCACGCGGTTATGGCGCTCGGTCCTAAGCAGGCCATAAGACGTGGATCCAACCATGCGGTTATGGCGCTGAATTCAATCGCAGGCCATACGCGGTGGATATAGCCACGCGGTTATGCCGCCCAATTCAATCGCAGGACATACGCCGTGGATATAGCCACGCGGTTATGCCGCTCAATTCAATCGCAGGCCATGCGCCCTGGATACAGCCACGCGCTCCAATCGCAGGACGTAAGAACGTGGATCCACTAACGCGGTTATGGCGCTCGGTCCTAAGCAGGCCATAAGACGTGGATCCAACCATGCGGTTATGGCGCTGAATTCAATCGCAGGCCATAAGCCGTGGATCCAACCACGCGGATATGCTGCTCAATTCAATCGCAGGCCATACGCCGTGGATACAGCCACGCGCTCCAATTGCAGGACGTAAGAACGTGGATCCACTCGCGCGGTTATGCCGCTCAATTCAATCGCAGGACATACGCCATGGATATAGCCACGCGTATGCCGTTCAATTCAATCGCAGGCCATATGCCGTGGATACAGCCACGCGCTCCAATCGCTGGACGTAAGAACGTGGATCCACTAACGCGGTTATGGCGCTCGGTTCTAAGCAGGCCATAAGACGTGGATCCAACCATGCGGTTATGGCGCTGAATTCAATCGCAGGCCATAAGCCGTGGATCCAACCACGCGGTTATGCTGCTCAATTCAATCGCAGGCCATACGCCGTGGATACAGCCACGCGATTATGCCGCTCAATTCAATCGCAGGACATACGCGGTGGATACAGCCAAGCTATTATGCCGCTCAATTGAATCGCAGGCCATTCGCCGTGGATACAGCCACGCGGTTATGCCGCTCAAATCAATCGCAGGCCATACGCCGTGGATACAGCCACGCGTTCCAATCGCAGGACGTAAGAACGTGGATCCACTCGCGCGGTTATGGCCCTCGGTTCTAAGCAGGCCATAAGACCTGGATCCAACCATGCGGTTATGGCGCTGAATTCAATCGCAGGCCATACGCGGTGGATATAGCCACGCGGTTATGCCGCCCAATTCAATCACAGGACATACGCCGTGGATAGAGCCACGCGGTTATGCCGCTCAATTCAATCGCAGGCCATGCGCCCTGGATACAGCCACGGGCTCCAATCGCAGGACGTAAGAACGTGGATCCACTAACGCGGTTATGGCTCTCGGTTCTAAGCAGGCCATAAGACGTGGATCCAACCATGCGGTTATGGCGCTGAATTCAATCGCAGGCCATAAGCCGTGGATCCAACCACGCGGTTATGCTGCTCAATTCAATCGCAGGCCATACGCCGTGGATACAGCCACGCGATTATGCCGCTCAATTCAATCGCAGGCCATACGCGGTGGATACAGCCAAGCTATTATGCCGCTCAATTGAATCGCAGGCCATTCGCCGTGGATACAGCCACGCGGTTATGCCGCTCAATTCAATCGCAGGCCATTCGCCGTGGATACAGCCACGCGGTTATGCCGCTCAATTCAATCGGAGGCCATACGCCGTGGATACAGCCACGCGCTCCGATCGCAGGACGTAAGAACGTGGATCCACTCGCGCGGTTATGGCGCTCGGTTCTAAGCAGGCCATAAGACGTGTATCCAACCATGCGGTTATGGCGCTGAATTCAATCGCAGGCCATAAGCCGTGGATACAGCCACGCGCTCCAATCGCAGGACGTTAGAACGTGGATCCACTCACGCGGTTATGGCGCTTGGTTCTAAGCAGGCCATAAGACATGGATCCAACCATGCGGTTATGGCGCTGAATTCAATCGCAGGCCATACGCGGTGGATATAGCCACGCGGTTATGCCGCCCAATTCAATCGCAGGACATTCGCCGTGGATATAGCCACGCGGTTATGCCGCTCAATTCAATCGCAGGCCATGCGCCCTGGATACAGCCACGCGCTCCAATCGCAGGACGTAAGAACGTGGATCCACTAACGCGGTTATGGCGCTCGGTCCTAAGCAGGCCATAAGACGTGGATCCAACCATGCGGTTATGGCGCTGAATTCAATCGCAGGCCATAAGCCGTGGATCCAACCACGCGGATATGCTGCTCAATTCAATCGCAGGCCATACGCCGTGGATACAGCCACGCGCTCCAATTGCAGGACGTAAGAACGTGGATCCACTCGCGCGGTTATGCTGCTCAATTCAATCGCAGGACATACGCCATGGATATAGCCACGCGTATGCCGTTCAATTCAATCGCAGGCCATATGCCGTGGATACAGCCACGCGCTCCAATCGCTGGACGTAAGAACGTGGATCCACTAACGCGGTTATGGCGCTCGGTTCTAAGCAGGCCATAAGACGTGGATCCAACCATGCGGTTATGGCGCTGAATTCAATCGCAGGCCATACGCGGTGGATATAGCCACGCGGTTATGCCGCTCAATTCAATCGCAGGCCATGCGCCCTGGATACAGCCACGGGCTCCAATCGCAGGACGTAAGAACGTGGATCCACTAACGCGGTTATGGCTCTCGGTTCTAAGCAGGCCATAAGACGTGGATCCAACCATGCGGTTATGGCGCTGAATTCAATCGCAGGCCATAAGCCGTGGATCCAACCACGCGGTTATGCTGCTCAATTCAATCGCAGGCCATACGCCGTGGATACAGCCACGCGATTATGCCGCTCAATTCAATCGCAGGCCATACGCGGTGGATACAGCCAAGCTATTATGCCGCTCAATTGAATCGCAGGCCATTCGCCGTGGATACAGCCACGCGGTTATGCCGCTCAATTCAATCGCAGGCCATTCGCCGTGGATACAGCCACGCGGTTATGCCGCTCAATTCAATCGGAGGCCATACGCCGTGGATACAGCCACGCGCTCCAATCGCAGGACGTAAGAACGTGGATCCACTCGCGCGGTTATGGCGCTCGGTTCTAAGCAGGCCATAAGACGTGTATCCAACCATGCGGTTATGGCGCTGAATTCAATCGCAGGCCATAAGCCGTGGATCCAACCACGCGGTATTACCACACGCTCCAAGAGCCGGCCATAAACCGTGGATCCATTCACGCGGTTATGGTGCTCAATTCAATCGCAGGCCATACGCCGTGGATATAGCCACGCGATTATGCCGCTCAATTCAATCGCAGGCCATACGCCGTGGATACAGCCACGCGCTCCAATCGCAGGACGTAAAAACGTGGATCCACTCACGCGGTTATGCCGCTCAATTCAATCGCAGGACATACGCCGTGGATATAGCCACGCGGTTATGCCGCTCAATTCAATCGCTGGCCATATGCCGTGGATACAGCCACGCGCTCCAATCGCAGGACGTAAGAACGTGGATCCACTCACGCGGTTATGGCGCTCGGTCCTAAGCAGGCCATAAGACGTGGATCCAACCATGCGGTTATGGCGCTGAATTCAATCGCAGGCCATAAGCCGTGGATCCAACCACGCGGTTATGCTGCTCAATTCAATCGCTGGCCATTCGCCGTGGATATAGCCACGCGATTATGCCGCTCAATTCAATCGCAGGCCATACGCCGTGGATACAGCCACGCGCTCCAATCGCAGGACGTAAGAACGTGGATCCACTCACGCGGTTATGGCCCTCGGTTCTAAGCAGGCCACAAGTCGTGGATCCAACCATGCGGTTATGGCGCTGAATTCAATCGCAGGCCATAAGCCGTGGATCCAACCACGCGGTTATGCTGCTCAATTCAATCGCAGGGCATAAGCCGTGGATCCAACCACGTGGTTATTCTGCTCAATTCAATCGCTGGCCATACGCCGTGGATACAGCCACGCGGTTATGCCGCTCAATTCAATCGCAGGACATACGCCGTGGATATAGCCACGCGGTTATGCCGCCCAATTCAATCGCAGGACATACGCCGTGGATATAGCCACGCGGTTATGACGCTCAGTTCAATCGCAGGCCATACGCCGTGGATACAGCCACGCGCTCCAATCGCACGACGTAACAACGTGGATCCACTCACGCGGCTATGGCGCTCGGTTCTAAGCAGGCCATAAGACGTGGATCCAACCATGCGGTTATGGCGCTAAATTCCATCGCAGGCCATAAGCCGTGGATCCAACCACGCGGTTATGCTGCTCAATTCAATCGCAGGCTATACGCCGTGGATACAGCCACGCGGTTCTGCCGCTCAATTCAGTTGCAGGCCATACGCCGTGGATACAGCCACGCACTCCAATCGCAGGACGTAAGAACGTGGATCCACTCACGCGGTTATGGCGCTCGGTTCTAAGCAGGCCATAAGACGTGGATCCAACCATGCGGTTATGGCGCTGAATTCAATCGCAGGCCATAAGCCGTGGATCAAACCACGCGGATATGCTGCTCAATTCAATCGCAGGCCATACGCCGTGGATACAGCCACGCGCTCCAATTGCAGGACGTAAGAACGTGGATCCACTCGCGCGGTTATGCCGCTCAATTCAATCGCAGGACATACGCTATGGATATAGCCACGCGTATGCCGTTCAATTCAATCGCAGGCCATATGCCGTGGATACAGCCACGCGCTCCAATCGCAGGACGTAAGAACGTGGATCCACTAACGCGGTTATGGCGCTCGGTTCTAAGCAGGCCATAAGACGTGGATCCAACCATGCGGTTATGGCGCTGAATTCAATCGCAGGCCATAAGCCGTGGATCCAACCACGCGGTTATGCTGCTCAATTCAATCGCAGGCCATACGCCGTGGATACAGCCACGCGATTATGCCGCTCAATTCAATCGCAGGACATACGCGGTGGATACAGCCAAGCTATTATGCCGCTCAATTGAATCGCAGGCCATTCGCCGTGGATACAGCCACGCGGTTATGCCGCTCAAATCAATCGCAGGCCATACGCCGTGGATACAGCCACGCGTTCCAATCGCAGGACGTAAGAACCTGGATCCACTCGCGCGGTTATGGCCCTCGGTTCTAAGCAGGCCATAAGACCTGGATCCAACCATGCGGTTATGGCGCTGAATTCAATCGCAGGCCATACGCGGTGGATATAGCCACGCGGTTATGCCGCCCAATTCAATCACAGGACATACGCCGTGGATATAGCCACGCGGTTATGCCGCTCAATTCAATCGCAGGCCATGCGCCCTGGATACAGCCACGGGCTCCAATCGCAGGACGTAAGAACGTGGATCCACTAACGCGGTTATGGCTCTCGGTTCTAAGCAGGCCATAAGACGTGGATCCAACCATGCGGTTATGGCGCTGAATTCAATCGCAGGCCATAAGCCGTGGATCCAACCACGCGGTTATGCTGCTCAATTCAATCGCAGGCCATACGCCGTGGATACAGCCACGCGATTATGCCGCTCAATTCAATCGCAGGCCATACGCGGTGGATACAGCCAAGCTATTATGCCGCTCAATTGAATCGCAGGCCATTCGCCGTGGATACAGCCACGCGGTTATGCCGCTCAATTCAATCGCAGGCCATTCGCCGTGGATACAGCCACGCGGTTATTCCGCTCAATTCAATCGGAGGCCATACGCCGTGGATACAGCCACGCGGTTATGCCGCTCAATTCAATCGGAGGCCATACGCCGTGGATACAGCCACGCGCTCCAATCGCAGGACGTAAGAACGTGGATCCACTCGCGCGGTTATGGCGCTCGGTTCTAAGCAGGCCATAAGACGTGTATCCAACCATGCGGTTATGGCGCTGAATTCAATCGCAGGCCATAAGCCGTGGATCCAACCACGCGGTATTACCACACGCTCCAAGAGCCGGCCATAAACCGTGGATCCATTCACGCGGTTATGGTGCTCAATTCAATCGCAGGCCATACGCCGTGGATATAGCCACGCGATTATGCCGCTCAATTCAATCGCAGGCCATACGCCGTGGATACAGCCACGCGCTCCAATCGCAGGACGTAAAAACGTGGATCCACTCACGCGGTTATGCCGCTCAATTCAATCGCAGGACATACGCCGTGGATATAGCCACGCGGTTATGCCGCTCAATTCAATCGCTGGCCATATGCCGTGGATACAGCCACGCGCTCCAATCGCAGGACGTAAGAACGTGGATCCACTCACGCGGTTATGGCGCTCGGTCCTAAGCAGGCCATAAGACGTGGATCCAACCATGCGGTTATGGCGCTGAATTCAATCGCAGGCCATAAGCCGTGGATCCAACCACGCGGTTATGCTGCTCAATTCAATCGCTGGCCATTCGCCGTGGATATAGCCACGCGATTATGCCGCTCAATTCAATCGCAGGCCATACGCCGTGGATACAGCCACGCGCTCCAATCGCAGGACGTAAGAACGTGGATCCACTCACGCGGTTATGGCCCTCGGTTCTAAGCAGGCCACAAGTCGTGGATCCAACCATGCGGTTATGGCGCTGAATTCAATCGCAGGCCATAAGCCGTGGATCCAACCACGCGGTTATGCTGCTCAATTCAATCGCAGGGCATAAGCCGTGGATCCAACCACGTGGTTATTCTGCTCAATTCAATCGCTGGCCATACGCCGTGGATACAGCCACGCGGTTATGCCGCTCAATTCAATCGCAGGACATACGCCGTGGATATAGCCACGCGGTTATGCCGCCCAATTCAATCGCAGGACATACGCCGTGGATATAGCCACGCGGTTATGACGCTCAGTTCAATCGCAGGCCATACGCCGTGGATACAGCCACGCGCTCCAATCGCACGACGTAACAACGTGGATCCACTCACGCGGCTATGGCGCTCGGTTCTAAGCAGGCCATAAGACGTGGATCCAACCATGCGGTTATGGCGCTAAATTCCATCGCAGGCCATAAGCCGTGGATCCAACCACGCGGTTATGCTGCTCAATTCAATCGCAGGCTATACGCCGTGGATACAGCCACGCGGTTCTGCCGCTCAATTCAGTTGCAGGCCATACGCCGTGGATACAGCCACGCACTCCAATCGCAGGACGTAAGAACGTGGATCCACTCACGCGGTTATGGCGCTCGGTTCTAAGCAGGCCATAAGACGTGGATCCAACCATGCGGTTATGGCGCTGAATTCAATCGCAGGCCATAAGCCGTGGATCAAACCACGCGGATATGCTGCTCAATTCAATCGCAGGCCATACGCCGTGGATACAGCCACGCGCTCCAATTGCAGGACGTAAGAACGTGGATCCACTCGCGCGGTTATGCCGCTCAATTCAATCGCAGGACATACGCTATGGATATAGCCACGCGTATGCCGTTCAATTCAATCGCAGGCCATATGCCGTGGATACAGCCACGCGCTCCAATCGCAGGACGTAAGAACGTGGATCCACTAACGCGGTTATGGCGCTCGGTTCTAAGCAGGCCATAAGACGTGGATCCAACCATGCGGTTATGGCGCTGAATTCAATCGCAGGCCATAAGCCGTGGATCCAACCACGCGGTTATGCTGCTCAATTCAATCGCAGGCCATACGCCGTGGATACAGCCACGCGATTATGCCGCTCAATTCAATCGCAGGACATACGCGGTGGATACAGCCAAGCTATTATGCCGCTCAATTGAATCGCAGGCCATTCGCCGTGGATACAGCCACGCGGTTATGCCGCTCAAATCAATCGCAGGCCATACGCCGTGGATACAGCCACGCGTTCCAATCGCAGGACGTAAGAACCTGGATCCACTCGCGCGGTTATGGCCCTCGGTTCTAAGCAGGCCATAAGACCTGGATCCAACCATGCGGTTATGGCGCTGAATTCAATCGCAGGCCATACGCGGTGGATATAGCCACGCGGTTATGCCGCCCAATTCAATCACAGGACATACGCCGTGGATATAGCCACGCGGTTATGCCGCTCAATTCAATCGCAGGCCATCCGCCCTGGATACAGCCACGG
This sequence comes from Anoplius nigerrimus, assembly GCA_914767735.1. Lineage (NCBI taxonomy): Eukaryota > Metazoa > Arthropoda > Insecta > Hymenoptera > Pompilidae > Anoplius > Anoplius nigerrimus. The sequence continues at coordinate 2,113,522 of OU612081.1, forward strand.
GCTCCAATCGCAGGACGTAAGAACGTGGATCCACTAACGCGGTTATGGCTCTCGGTTCTAAGCAGGCCATAAGACGTGGATCCAACCATGCGGTTATGGCGCTGAATTCAATCGCAGGCCATAAGCCGTGGATCCAACCACGCGGTTATGCTGCTCAATTCAATCGCAGGCCATACGCCGTGGATACAGCCACGCGATTATGCCGCTCAATTCAATCGCAGGCCATACGCGGTGGATACAGCCAAGCTATTATGCCGCTCAATTGAATCGCAGGCCATTCGCCGTGGATACAGCCACGCGGTTATGCCGCTCAATTCAATCGCAGGCCATTCGCCGTGGATACAGCCACGCGGTTATGCCGCTCAATTCAATCGGAGGCCATACGCCGTGGATACAGCCACGCGGTTATGCCGCTCAATTCAATCGGAGGCCATACGCCGTGGATACAGCCACGCGCTCCAATCGCAGGACGTAAGAACGTGGATCCACTCGCGCGGTTATGGCGCTCGGTTCTAAGCAGGCCATAAGACGTATATCCAACCATGCGGTTATGGCGCTGAATTCAATCGCAGGCCATAAGCCGTGGATCCAACCACGCGGTATTACCACACGCTCCAAGAGCCGGCCATAAACCGTGGATCCATTCACGCGGTTATGGTGCTCAATTCAATCGCAGGCCATACGCCGTGGATAGAGCCACGCGATTATGCCGCTCAATTCAATCGCAGGCCATACGCCGTGGATACAGCCACGCGCTCCAATCGCAGGACGTAAAAACGTGGATACACTCACGCGGTTATGCCGCTCAATTCAATCGCAGGACATACGCCGTGGATATAGCCACGCGGTTATGCCGCTCAATTCAATCGCTGGCCATATGCCGTGGATACAGCCACGCGCTCCAATCGCAGGACGTAAGAACGTGGATCCACTCACGCGGTTATGGCCCTCGGTCCTAAGCAGGCCATAAGACGTGGATCCAACCATGCGGTTATGGCGCTGAATTCAATCGCAGGCCATAAGCCGTGGATCCAACCACGCGGTTATGCTGCTCAATTCAATCGCTGGCCATTCGCCGTGGATATAGCCACGCGATTATGCCGCTCAATTCAATCGCAGGCCATACGCCGTGGATACAGCCACGCGCTCCAATCGCAGGACGTAAGAACGTGGATCCACTCACGCGGTTATGGCCCTCGGTTCTAAGCAGGCCATAAGTCGTGGATCCAACCATGCGGTTATGGCGCTGAATTCAATCGCAGGCCATAAGCCGTGGATCCAACCACGCGGTTATGCTGCTCAATTCAATCGCAGGCCATACGCCGTGGATACAGCCACGCGATTATGCCGCTCAATTCAATCGCAGGCCATACGCGGTGGATACAGCCAAGCTATTATGCCGCTCAATTGAATCGCAGGCCATTCGCCGTGGATACAGCCACGCGGTTATGCCGCTCAATTCAATCGCAGGCCATTCGCCGTGGATACAGCCACGCGGTTATGCCGCTCAATTCAATCGGAGGCCATACGCCGTGGATACAGCCACGCGCTCCAATCGCAGGACGTAAGAACGTGGATCCACTCGCGCGGTTTACGGCGCTCGGTTCTAAGCAGGCCATAAGACGTGTATCCAACCATGCGGTTATGGCGCTGAATTCAATCGCAGGCCATAAGCCGTGGATACAGCCACGCGCTCCAATCGCAGGACGTAAGAACGTGGATCCACTAACGCGGTTATGGCGCTCGGTCCTAAGCAGGCCATAAGACGTGGATCCAACCATGCGGTTATGGCGCTGAATTCAATCGCAGGCCATAAGCCGTGGATCCAACCACGCGGATATGCTGCTCAATTCAATCGCAGGCCATACGCCGTGGATACAGCCACGCGCTCCAATTGCAGGACGTAAGAACGTGGATCCACTCGCGCGGTTATGCCGCTCAATTCAATCGCAGGACATACGCCATGGATATAGCCACGCGTATGCCGCTCAATTCAATCGGAGGCCATACGCCGTGGATACAGCCACGCGCTCCAATCGCAGGACGTAAGAACGTGGATCCACTCGCGCGGTTATGGCGCTCGGTTCTAAGCAGGCCATAAGACGTGTATCCAACCATGCGGTTATGGCGCTGAATTCAATCGCAGGCCATAAGCCGTGGATCCAACCACGCGGTATTACCACACGCTCCAAGAGCCGGCCATAAACCGTGGATCCATTCACGCGGTTATGGTGCTCAATTCAATCGCAGGCCATACGCCGTGGATAGAGCCACGCGATTATGCCGCTCAATTCAATCGCAGGCCATACGCCGTGGATACAGCCACGCGCTCCAATCGCAGGACGTAAAAACGTGGATCCACTCACGCGGTTATGCCGCTCAATTCAATCGCAGGACATACGCCGTGGATATAGCCACGCGGTTATGCCGCTCAATTCAATCGCTGGCCATATGCCGTGGATACAGCCACGCGCTCCAATCGCAGGACGTAAGAACGTGGATCCACTCACGCGGTTATGGCGCTCGGTCCTAAGCAGGCCATAAGACGTGGATCCAACCATGCGGTTATGGCGCTGAATTCAATCGCAGGCCATAAGCCGTGGATCCAACCACGCGGTTATGCTGCTCAATTCAATCGCTGGCCATTCGCCGTGGATATAGCCACGCGATTATGCCGCTCAATTCAATCGCAGGACATACGCCGTGGATACAGCCACGCGCTCCAATCGCAGGACGTAAGAACGTGGATCCACTCACGCGGTTATGGCCCTCGGTTCTAAGCAGGCCATAAGTCGTGGATCCAACCATGCGGTTATGGCGCTGAATTCAATCGCAGGCCATAAGCCGTGGATCCAACCACGCGGTTATGCTGCTCAATTCAATCGCAGGGCATAAGCCGTGGATCCAACCACGCGGTTATTCTGCTCAATTCAATCGCTGGCCATACGCCGTGGATACAGCCACGCGGTTATGCCGCTCAATTCAATCGCAGGCCATACGCCGTGGATATAGCCACGCGGTTATGCCGCCCAATTCAATCGCAGGACATACGCCGTGGATATAGCCACGCGGTTATGACGCTCAGTTCAATCGCAGGCCATACGCCGTGGATACAGCCACGCGCTCCAATTGCACGACGTAAGAACGTGGATCCACTCACGCGGCTATGGCGCTCGGTTCTAAGCAGGCCATAAGACGTGGATCCAACCATGCGGTTATGGCGCTGAATTCCATCGCAGGCCATTAGCCGTGGATCCAACCACGCGGTTATGCTGCTCAATTCAATCGCAGGCTATACGCCGTGGATACAGCCACGCGGTTCTGCCGCTCAATTCAGTTGCAGGCCATACGCCGTGGATACAGCCACGCACTCCAATCGCAGGACGTAATAACGTGGATCCACTCACGCGGTTATGGCGCTCGGTTCTAAGCAGGCCATAAGACGTGGATCCAACCATGCGGTTATGGCGCTGAATTCAATCGCAGGCCATAAGCCGTGGATCCAACCACGCGGATATGCTGCTCAATTCAATCGCAGGCCATACGCCGTGGATACAGCCACGCGCTCCAATTGCAGGACGTAAGAACGTGGATCCACTCGCGCGGTTATGCCGCTCAATTCAATCGCAGGACATACGCTATGGATATAGCCACGGGTATGCCGTTCAATTCAATCGCAGGCCATATGCCGTGGATACAGCCACGCGCTCCAATCGCAGGACGTAAGAACGTGGATCCACTAACGCGGTTATGGCGCTCGGTTCTAAGCAGGCCATAAGACGTGGATCCAACCATGCGGTTATGGCGCTGAATTCAATCGCAGGCCATAAGCCGTGGATCCAACCACGCGGATATGCTGCTCAATTCAATCGCAGGCCATACGCCGTGGATACAGCCACGCGCTCCAATTGCAGGACGTAAGAACGTGGATCCACTCGCGCGGTTATGCCGCTCAATTCAATCGCAGGACATACGCCATGGATATAGCCACGCGTATGCCGTTCAATTCAATCGCAGGCCATATGCCGTGGATACAGCCACGCGCTCCAATCGCTGGACGTAAGAACGTGGATCCACTAACGCGGTTATGGCGCTCGGTCCTAAGCAGGCCATAAGACGTGGATCCAACCATGCGGTTATGGCGCTGAGTTCAATCGCAGGCCATAAGCCGTGGATCCAACCACGCGGTTATGCTGCTCAATTCAATCGCAGGCCATACGCCGTGGATACAGCCACGCGATTATGCCGCTCAATTCAATCGCAGGCCATACGCGGTGGATACAGCCAAGCTATTATGCCGCTCAATTGAATCGCAGGCCATTCGCCGTGGATACAGCCACGCGGTTATGCCGCTCAATTCAATCGCAGGCCATTCGCCGTGGATACAGCCACGCGGTTATGCCGCTCAATTCAATCGGAGGCCATACGCCGTGGATACAGCCACGCGCTCCAATCGCAGGACGTAAGAACGTGGATCCACTCGCGCGGTTTACGGCGCTCGGTTCTAAGCAGGCCATAAGACGTGTATCCAACCATGCGGTTATGGCGCTGAATTCAATCGCAGGCCATAAGCCGTGGATACAGCCACGCGCTCCAATCGCAGGACGTAAGAACGTGGATCCACTAACGCGGTTATGGCGCTCGGTCCTAAGCAGGCCATAAGACGTGGATCCAACCATGCGGTTATGGCGCTGAATTCAATCGCAGGCCATAAGCCGTGGATCCAACCACGCGGATATGCTGCTCAATTCAATCGCAGGCCATACGCCGTGGATACAGCCACGCGCTCCAATTGCAGGACGTAAGAACGTGGATCCACTCGCGCGGTTATGCCGCTCAATTCAATCGCAGGACATACGCCATGGATATAGCCACGCGTATGCCGCTCAATTCAATCGGAGGCCATACGCCGTGGATACAGCCACGCGCTCCAATCGCAGGACGTAAGAACGTGGATCCACTCGCGCGGTTATGGCGCTCGGTTCTAAGCAGGCCATAAGACGTGTATCCAACCATGCGGTTATGGCGCTGAATTCAATCGCAGGCCATAAGCCGTGGATCCAACCACGCGGTATTACCACACGCTCCAAGAGCCGGCCATAAACCGTGGATCCATTCACGCGGTTATGGTGCTCAATTCAATCGCAGGCCATACGCCGTGGATAGAGCCACGCGATTATGCCGCTCAATTCAATCGCAGGCCATACGCCGTGGATACAGCCACGCGCTCCAATCGCAGGACGTAAGAACGTGGATCCACTCACGCGGTTATGGCGCTCGGTCCTAAGCAGGCCATAAGACGTGGATCCAACCATGCGGTTATGGCGCTGAATTCAATCGCAGGCCATAAGCCGTGGATCCAACCACGCGGTTATGCTGCTCAATTCAATCGCTGGCCATTCGCCGTGGATATAGCCACGCGATTATGCCGCTCAATTCAATCGCAGGCCATACGCCGTGGATACAGCCACGCGCTCCAATCGCAGGACGTAAGAACGTGGATCCACTCACGCGGTTATGGCCCTCGGTTCTAAGCAGGCCATAAGTCGTGGATCCAACCATGCGGTTATGGCGCTGAATTCAATCGCAGGCCATAAGCCGTGGATCCAACCACGCGGTTATGCTGCTCAATTCAATCGCAGGGCATAAGCCGTGGATCCAACCACGCGGTTATTCTGCTCAATTCAATCGCTGGCCATACGCCGTGGATACAGCCACGCGGTTATGCCGCTCAATTCAATCGCAGGCCATACGCCGTGGATATAGCCACGCGGTTATGCCGCCCAATTCAATCGCAGGACATACGCCGTGGATATAGCCACGCGGTTATGACGCTCAGTTCAATCGCAGGCCATACGCCGTGGATACAGCCACGCGCTCCAATTGCACGACGTAACAACGTGGATCCACTCACGCGGCTATGGCGCTCGGTTCTAAGCAGGCCATAAGACGTGGATCCAACCATGCGGTTATGGCGCTGAATTCCATCGCAGGCCATTAGCCGTGGATCCAACCACGCGGTTATGCTGCTCAATTCAATCGCAGGCTATACGCCGTGGATACAGCCACGCGGTTCTGCCGCTCAATTCAGTTGCAGGCCATACGCCGTGGATACAGCCACGCACTCCAATCGCAGGACGTAATAACGTGGATCCACTCACGCGGTTATGGCGCTCGGTTCTAAGCAGGCCATAAGACGTGGATCCAACCATGCGGTTATGGCGCTGAATTCAATCGCAGGCCATAAGCCGTGGATCCAACCACGCGGATATGCTGCTCAATTCAATCGCAGGCCATACGCCGTGGATACAGCCACGCGCTCCAATTGCAGGACGTAAGAACGTGGATCCACTCGCGCGGTTATGCCGCTCAATTCAATCGCAGGACATACGCTATGGATATAGCCACGGGTATGCCGTTCAATTCAATCGCAGGCCATATGCCGTGGATACAGCCACGCGCTCCAATCGCTGGACGTAAGAACGTGGATCCACTAACGCGGTTATGGCGCTCGGTTCTAAGCAGGCCATAAGACGTGGATCCAACCATGCGGTTATGGCGCTGAATTCAATCGCAGGCCATAAGCCGTGGATCCAACCACGCGGATATGCTGCTCAATTCAATCGCAGGCCATACGCCGTGGATACAGCCACGCGCTCCAATTGCAGGACGTAAGAACGTGGATCCACTCGCGCGGTTATGCCGCTCAATTCAATCGCAGGACATACGCCATGGATATAGCCACGCGTATGCCGTTCAATTCAATCGCAGGCCATATGCCGTGGATACAGCCACGCGCTCCAATCGCTGGACGTAAGAACGTGGATCCACTAACGCGGTTATGGCGCTCGGTCCTAAGCAGGCCATAAGACGTGGATCCAACCATGCGGTTATGGCGCTGAGTTCAATCGCAGGCCATAAGCCGTGGATCCAACCACGCGGTTATGCTGCTCAATTCAATCGCTGGCCATTCGCCGTGGATATAGCCACGCGATTATGCCGCTCAATTCAATCGCAGGCCATACGCCGTGGATACAGCCACGCGCTCCAATCGCAGGACGTAAGAACGTGGATCCACTCACGCGGTTATGGCCCTCGGTTCTAAGCAGGCCATAAGTCGTGGATCCAACCATGCGGTTATGGCGCTGAATTCAATCGCAGGCCATAAGCCGTGGATCCAACCACGCGGTTATGCTGCTCAATTCAATCGCAGGGCATAAGCCGTGGATCCAACCACGCGGTTATTCTGCTCAATTCAATCGCTGGCCATACGCCGTGGATACAGCCACGCGGTTATGCCGCTCAATTCAATCGCAGGCCATACGCCGTGGATATAGCCACGCGGTTATGCCGCCCAATTCAATCGCAGGACATACGCCGTGGATATAGCCACGCGGTTATGACGCTCAGTTCAATCGCAGGCCATATGCCGTGGATACAGCCACGCGCTCCAATCGCACGACGTAACAACGTGGATCCACTCACGCGGTTATGGCGCTCGGTTCTAAGCAGGCCATAAGACGTGGATCCAACCATGCGGTTATGGCGCTGAATTCAATCGCAGGCCATAAGCCGTGGATCCAACCACGCGGTTATGCCGCTCAATTCAATCGCAGGCCATACGCCGTGGATATAGCCACGCGCTCCAATCGCAGGACGTAAGAACGTGGATCCACTCACGCGGTTATGGCGCTCGGTTCTAAGCAGGCCATAAGACGTGGATCCAACCATGCGGTTATGGCGCTGAATTCAATCGCGGGCCATAAGCCGTGGATCCAACCACGCGGTTATGCTGCTCAATTCAATCGCAGGCTATACGCCGTGGATACAGCCACGCGGTTCTGCCGCTCAATTCAGTTGCAGGCCATACGCCGTGGATACAGCCACGCACTCCAATCGCAGGACGTAAGAACGTGGATCCACTCACGCGGTTATGGCGCTCGGTTCTAAGCAGGCCATAAGACGTGGATCCAACCATGCGGTTATGGCGCTGAATTCAATCGAGGGCCGTAAGCCGTGGATCCAACCACGCGGTTATGCAGCTCAAATCAATCGCAGGACATACGCCGTGGATATAGCCACGCGTATGCCGCTCAATTCAATCGCAGGCCATATGCCGTGGATCCAACCACGCGGATATGCTGCTCAATTCAATCGCAGGCCATACGCCGTGGATATAGCCACGCGGTTATGCCGCTCAATTCAATCGCAGGCCATACGCCCTGGATACAGCCACGCGCTCCAATCGCAGGACGTAAGAACGTGGATCCACTAACGCGGTTATGGCGCTCGGTTCTAAGCAGGCCATAAGACGTGGATCCAACCATGCGGTTATGGCGCTGAATTCAATCGCAGGCCATAAGCCGTGGATCCAACCACGCGGATATGCTGCTCAATTCAATCGCAGGCCATACGCCGTGGATACAGCCACGCGCTCCAATTGCAGGACGTAAGAACGTGGATCCACTCGCGCGGTTATGCCGCTCAATTCAATCGCAGGACATACGCTATGGATATAGCCACGCGTATGCCGTTCAATTCAATCGCAGGCCATATGCCGTGGACACAGCCACGCGCTCCAATCGCAGGACGTAAGAACGTGGATCCACTAACGCGGTTATGGCGCTCGGTTCTAAGCAGGCCATAAGACGTGGATCCAACCATGCGGTTATGGCGCTGAATTCAATCGCAGGCCATAAGCCGTGGATCCAACCACGCAGTATTACCACACGCTCCAAGAGCCGGCCATAAAACGTGGATCCATTTACGCGGTTATGGTGCTCAATTCAATCGCAGGCCATACGCCGTGGATATAGCCACGCGGTTATGCCGCTCAATTCAATCGCAGGCCATTCGCCGTGGATACAGCCACGCGGTTATGCCGCTCAATTCAATCGGAGGCCATACGCCGTGGATACAGCCACGCGGTTATGCCGCTCAATTCAATCGGAGGCCATACGCCGTGGATACAGCCACGCGCTCCAATCGCAGGACGTAAGAACGTGGATCCACTCGCGCGGTTATGGCGCTCGGTTCTAAGCAGGCCATAAGACGTGTATCCAACCATGCGGTTATGGCGCTGAATTCAATCGCAGGCCATAAGCCGTGGATCCAACCACGCGGTATTACCACACGCTCCAAGAGCCGGCCATAAACCGTGGATCCATTCACGCGGTTATGGTGCTCAATTCAATCGCAGGCCATACGCCGTGGATATAGCCACGCGATTATGCCGCTCAATTCAATCGCAGGCCATACGCCGTGGATACAGCCACGCGCTCCAATCGCAGGACGTAAAAACGTGGATCCACTCACGCGGTTATGCCGCTCAATTCAATCGCAGGACATACGCCGTGGATATAGCCACGCGGTTATGCCGCTCAATTCAATCGCTGGCCATATGCCGTGGATACAGCCACGCGCTCCAATCGCAGGACGTAAGAACGTGGATCCACTCACGCGGTTATGGCGCTCGGTCCTAAGCAGGCCATAAGACGTGGATCCAACCATGCGGTTATGGCGCTGCATTCAATCGCAGGCCATAAGCCGTGGATCCAACCACGCGGTTATGCTGCTCAATTCAATCGCTGGCCATTCGCCGTGGATATAGCCACGCGATTATGCCGCTCAATTCAATCGCAGGCCATACGCCGTGGATACAGCCACGCGCTCCAATCGCAGGACGTAAGAACGTGGATCCACTCACGCGGTTATGGCCCTCGGTTCTAAGCAGGCCATAAGTCGTGGATCCAACCATGCGGTTATGGCGCTGAATTCAATCGCAGGCCATAAGCCGTGGATCCAACCACGCGGTTATGCTGCTCAATTCAATCGCAGGGCATAAGCCGTGGATCCAACCACGCGGTTATTTTGCTCAATTCAATCGCTGGCCATACGCCGTGGATACAGCCACGCGGTTATGCCGCTCAATTCAATCGCAGGCCATACGCCGTGGATATAGCCACGCGGTTATGCCGCCCAATTCAATCGCAGGACATACGCCGTGGATATAGCCACGCGGTTATGACGCTCAGTTCAATCGCAGGCCATACGCCGTCGATACAGCCACGCGCTCCAATTGCACGACGTAACAACGTGGATCCACTCACGCGGCTATGGCGCTCGGTTCTAAGCAGGCCATAAGACGTGGATCCAACCATGCGGTTATGGCGCTGAATTCCATCGCAGGCCATTAGCCGTGGATCCAACCACGCGGTTATGCTGCTCAATTCAATCGCAGGCTATACGCCGTGGATACAGCCACGCGGTTCTGCCGCTCAATTCAGTTGCAGGCCATACGCCGTGGATACAGCCACGCACTCCAATCGCAGGACGTAATAACGTGGATCCACTCACGCGGTTATGGCGCTCGGTTCTAAGCAGGCCATAAGACGTGGATCCAACCATGCGGTTATGGCGCTGTATTCAATCGCAGGCCATAAGCCGTGGATCCAACCACGCGGATATGCTGCTCAATTCAATCGCAGGCCATACGCCGTGGATACAGCCACGCGCTCCAATTGCAGGACGTAAGAACGTGGATCCACTCGCCCGGTTATGCCGCTCAATTCAATCGCAGGACATACGCTATGGATATAGCCACGGGTATGCCGTTCAATTCAATCGCAGGCCATATGCCGTGGATACAGCCACGCGCTCCAATCGCAGGACGTAAGAACGTGGATCCACTAACGCGGTTATGGCGCTCGGTTCTAAGCAGGCCATAAGACGTGGATCCAACCATGCGGTTATGGCGCTGAATTCAATCGCAGGCCATAAGCCGTGGATCCAACCACGCGGATATGCTGCTCAATTCAATCGCAGGCCATACGCCGTGGATACAGCCACGCGCTCCAATTGCAGGACGTAAGAACGTGGATCCACTCGCGCGGTTATGCCGCTCAATTCAATCGCAGGACATACGCCATGGATATAGCCACGCGTATGCCGTTCAATTCAATCGCAGGCCATATGCCGTGGATACAGCCACGCGCTCCAATCGCTGGACGTAAGAACGTGGATCCACTAACGCGGTTATGGCGCTCGGTCCTAAGCAGGCCATAAGACGTGGATCCAACCATGCGGTTATGGCGCTGAGTTCAATCGCAGGCCATAAGCCGTGGATCCAACCACGCGGTTATGCTGCTCAATTCAATCGCTGGCCATTCGCCGTGGATATAGCCACGCGATTATGCCGCTCAATTCAATCGCAGGCCATACGCCGTGGATACAGCCACGCGCTCCAATCGCAGGACGTAAGAACGTGGATCCACTCACGCGGTTATGGCCCTCGGTTCTAAGCAGGCCATAAGTCGTGGATCCAACCATGCGGTTATGGCGCTGAATTCAATCGCAGGCCATAAGCCGTGGATCCAACCACGCGGTTATGCTGCTCAATTCAATCGCAGGGCATAAGCCGTGGATCCAACCACGCGGTTATTCTGCTCAATTCAATCGCTGGCCATACGCCGTGGATACAGCCACGCGGTTATGCCGCTCAATTCAATCGCAGGCCATACGCCGTGGATATAGCCACGCGGTTATGCCGCCCAATTCAATCGCAGGACATACGCCGTGGATATAGCCACGCGGTTATGACGCTCAGTTCAATCGCAGGCCATATGCCGTGGATACAGCCACGCGCTCCAATCGCACGACGTAACAACGTGGATCCACTCACGCGGTTATGGCGCTCGGTTCTAAGCAGGCCATAAGACGTGGATCCAACCATGCGGTTATGGCGCTGAATTCAATCGCAGGCCATAAGCCGTGGATCCAACCACGCGGTTATGCCGCTCAATTCAATCGCAGGCCATACGCCGTGGATATAGCCACGCGCTCCAATCGCAGGACGTAAGAACGTGGATCCACTCACACGGTTATGGCGCTCGGTTCTAAGCAGGCCATAAGACGTGGATCCAACCATGCGGTTATGGCGCTGAATTCAATCGCAGGCCATAAGCCGTGGATCCAACCACGCGGTTATGCTGCTCAATTCAATCGCAGGCTATACGCCGTGGATACAGCCACGCGGTTCTGCCGCTCAATTCAGTTGCAGGCCATACGCCGTGGATACAGCCACGCACTCCAATCGCAGGACGTAAGAACGTGGATCCACTCACGCGGTTATGGCGCTCGGTTCTAAGCAGGCCATAAGACGTGGATCCAACCATGCGGTTATGGCGCTGAATTCAATCGAGGGCCGTAAGCCGTGGATCCAACCACGCGGTTATGCAGCTCAAATCAATCGCAGGACATACGCCGTGGATATAGCCACGCGTATGCCGCTCAATTCAATCGCAGGCCATATGCCGTGGATCCAACCACGCGGATATGCTGCTCAATTCAATCGCAGGCCATACGCCGTGGATATAGCCACGCGGTTATGCCGCTCAATTCAATCGCAGGCCATACGCCCTGGATACTGCCACGCGCTCCAATCGCAGGACGTAAGAACGTGGATCCACTAACGCGGTTATGGCGCTCGGTTCTAAGCAGGCCATAAGACGTGGATCCAACCATGCGGTTATGGCGCTGAATTCAATCGCAGGCCATAAGCCGTGGATCCAACCACGCGGATATGCTGCTCAATTCAATCGCAGGCCATTCGCCGTGGATACAGCCACGCGGTTATGCCGCTCAATTCAATCGGAGGCCATACGCCGTGGATACAGCCACGCGCTCCAATCGCAGGACGTAAGAACGTGGATCCACTCGCGCGGTTATGGCGCTCGGTTCTAAGCAGGCCATAAGACGTGTATCCAACCATGCGGTTATGGCGCTGAATTCAATCGCAGGCCATAAGCCGTGGATACAGCCACGCGCTCCAATCGCAGGACGTTAGAACGTGGATCCACTCACGCGGTTATGGCGCTTGGTTCTAAGCAGGCCATAAGACATGGATCCAACCATGCGGTTATGGCGCTGAATTCAATCGCAGGCCATACGCGGTGGATATAGCCACGCGGTTATGCCGCCCAATTCAATCGCAGGACATTCGCCGTGGATATAGCCACGCGGTTATGCCGCTCAATTCAATCGCAGGCCATGCGCCCTGGATACAGCCACGCGCTCCAATCGCAGGACGTAAGAACGTGGATCCACTAACGCGGTTATGGCGCTCGGTCCTAAGCAGGCCATAAGACGTGGATCCAACCATGCGGTTATGGCGCTGAATTCAATCGCAGGCCATAAGCCGTGGATCCAACCACGCGGATATGCTGCTCAATTCAATCGCAGGCCATACGCCGTGGATACAGCCACGCGCTCCAATTGCAGGACGTAAGAACGTGGATCCACTCGCGCGGTTATGCTGCTCAATTCAATCGCAGGACATACGCCATGGATATAGCCACGCGTATGCCGTTCAATTCAATCGCAGGCCATATGCCGTGGATACAGCCACGCGCTCCAATCGCTGGACGTAAGAACGTGGATCCACTAACGCGGTTATGGCGCTCGGTTCTAAGCAGGCCATAAGACGTGGATCCATCCATGCGGTTATGGCGCTGAATTCAATCGCAGGCCATACGCGGTGGATATAGCCACGCGGTTATGCCGCTCAATTCAATCGCAGGCCATGCGCCCTGGATACAGCCACGGGCTCCAATCGCAGGACGTAAGAACGTGGATCCACTAACGCGGTTATGGCTCTCGGTTCTAAGCAGGCCATAAGACGTGGATCCAACCATGCGGTTATGGCGCTGAATTCAATCGCAGGCCATAAGCCGTGGATCCAACCACGCGGTTATGCTGCTCAATTCAATCGCAGGCCATACGCCGTGGATACAGCCACGCGATTATGCCGCTCAATTCAATCGCAGGCCATACGCGGTGGATACAGCCAAGCTATTATGCCGCTCAATTGAATCGCAAGCCATTCGCCGTGGATACAGCCACGCGGTTATGCCGCTCAATTCAATCGCAGGCCATTCGCCGTGGATACAGCCACGCGGTTATGCCGCTCAATTCAATCGGAGGCCATACGCCGTGGATACAGCCACGCGCTCCAATCGCAGGACGTAAGAACGTGGATCCACTCGCGCGGTTATGGCGCTCGGTTCTAAGCAGGCCATAAGACGTGTATCCAACCATGCGGTTATGGCGCTGAATTCAATCGCAGGCCATAAGCCGTGGATCCAACCACGCGGTATTACCACACGCTCCAAGAGCCGGCCATAAACCGTGGATCCATTCACGCGGTTATGGTGCTCAATTCAATCGCAGGTCATACGCCGTGGATATAGCCACGCGATTATGCCGCTCAATTCAATCGCAGGCCATACGCCGTGGATACAGCCACGCGCTCCAATCGCAGGACGTAAAAACGTGGATCCACTCACGCGGTTATGCCGCTCAATTCAATCGCAGGACATACGCCGTGGATATAGCCACGCGGTTATGCCGCTCAATTCAATCGCTGGCCATATGCCGTGGATACAGCCACGCGCTCCAATCGCAGGACGTAAGAACGTGGATCCACTCACGCGGTTATGGCGCTCGGTCCTAAGCAGGCCATAAGACGTGGATCCAACCATGCGGTTATGGCGCTGAATTCAATCGCAGGCCATACGCGGTGGATATAGCCACGCGGTTATGCCGCCCAATTCAATCGCAGGACATACGCCGTGGATATAGCCACGCGGTTATGCCGCTCAATTCAATCGCAGGCCATGCGCCCTGGATACAGCCACGCGCTCCAATCGCAGGACGTAAGAACGTGGATCCACTAACGCGGTTATGGCGCTCGGTCCTAAGCAGGCCATAAGACGTGGATCCAACCATGCGGTTATGGCGCTGAATTCAATCGCAGGCCATAAGCCGTGGATCCAACCACGCGGATATGCTGCTCAATTCAATCGCAGGCCATACGCCGTGGATACAGCCACGCGCTCCAATTGCAGGACGTAAGAACGTGGATCCACTCGCGCGGTTATGCCGCTCAATTCAATCGCAGGACATACGCCATGGATATAGCCACGCGTATGCCGTTCAATTCAATCGCAGGCCATATGCCGTGGATACAGCCACGCGTTCCAATCGCAGGACGTAAGAACGTGGATCCACTCGCGCGGTTATGGCCCTCGGTTCTAAGCAGGCCATAAGACCTGGATCCAACCATGCGGTTATGGCGCTGAATTCAATCGCAGGCCATAAGCCGTGGATCCAACCACGCGGTTATGCTGCTCAATTCAATCGCAGGCCATACGCCGTGGATACAGCCACGCGATTATGCCGCTCAATTCAATCGCAGGACATACGCGGTGGATACAGCCAAGCTATTATGCTGCTCAATTGAATCGCAGGCCATTCGCCGTGGATACAGCCACGCGGTTATGCCGCTCAAATCAATCGCAGGCCATACGCCGTGGATACAGCCACGCGTTCCAATCGCAGGACGTAAGAACGTGGATCCACTCGCGCGGTTATGGCCCTCGGTTCTAAGCAGGCCATAAGACCTGGATCCAACCATGCGGTTATGGCGCTGAATTCAATCGCAGGCCATACGCGGTGGATATAGCCACGCGGTTATGCCGCCCAATTCAATCACAGGACATACGCCGTGGATATAGCCACGCGGTTATGCCGCTCAATTCAATCGCAGGCCATGCGCCCTGGATACAGCCACGGGCTCCAATCGCAGGACGTAAGAACGTGGATCCACTAACGCGGTTATGGCTCTCGGTTCTAAGCAGGCCATAAGACGTGGATCCAACCATGCGGTTATGGCGCTGAATTCAATCGCAGGCCATAAGCCGTGGATCCAACCACGCGGTTATGCTGCTCAATTCAATCGCAGGCCATACGCCGTGGATACAGCCACGCGATTATGCCGCTCAATTCAATCGCAGGCCATACGCGGTGGATACAGCCAAGCTATTATGCCGCTCAATTGAATCGCAGGCCATACGCCGTGGATACAGCCACGCGGTTATGCCGCTCAATTCAATCGCAGGCCATTCGCCGTGGATACAGCCACGCGGTTATGCCGCTCAATTCAATCGGAGGCCATACGCCGTGGATACAGCCACGCGCTCCAATCGCAGGACGTAAGAACGTGGATCCACTCGCGCGGTTATGGCGCTCGGTTCTAAGCAGGCCATAAGACGTGTATCCAACCATGCGGTTATGGCGCTGAATTCAATCGCAGGCCATAAGCCGTGGATACAGCCACGCGCTCCAATCGCAGGACGTTAGAACGTGGATCCACTCACGCGGTTATGGCGCTTGGTTCTAAGCAGGCCATAAGACATGGATCCAACCATGCGGTTATGGCGCTGAATTCAATCGCAGGCCATACGCGGTGGATATAGCCACGCGGTTATGCCGCCCAATTCAATCGCAGGACATACGCCGTGGATATAGCCACGCGGTTATGCCGCTCAATTCAATCGCAGGCCATGCGCCCTGGATACAGCCACGCGCTCCAATCGCAGGACGTAAGAACGTGGATCCACTAACGCGGTTATGGCGCTCGGTCCTAAGCAGGCCATAAGACGTGGATCCAACCATGCGGTTATGGCGCTGAATTCAATCGCAGGCCATAAGCCGTGGATCCAACCACGCGGATATGCTGCTCAATTCAATCGCAGGCCATACGCCGTGGATACAGCCACGCGCTCCAATTGCAGGACGTAAGAACGTGGATCCACTCGCGCGGTTATGCTGCTCAATTCAATCGCAGGACATACGCCATGGATATAGCCACGCGTATGCCGTTCAATTCAATCGCAGGCCATACGCCGTGGATACAGCCACGCGCTCCAATCGCTGGACGTAAGAACGTGGATCCACTAACGCGGTTATGGCGCTCGGTTCTAAGCAGGCCATAAGACGTGGATCCAACCATGCGGTTATGGCGCTGAATTCAATCGCAGGCCATACGCGGTGGATATAGCCACGCGGTTATGACGCTCAATTCAATCGCAGGCCATGCGCCCTGGATACAGCCACGGGCTCCAATCGCAGGACGTAAGAACGTGGATCCACTAACGCGGTTATGGCTCTCGGTTCTAAGCAGGCCATAAGACGTGGATCCAACCATGCGGTTATGGCGCTGAATTCAATCGCAGGCCATAAGCCGTGGATCCAACCACGCGGTTATGCTGCTCAATTCAATCGCAGGCCATACGCCGTGGATACAGCCACGCGATTATGCCGCTCAATTCAATCGCAGGCCATACGCGGTGGATACAGCCAAGCTATTATGCCGCTCAATTGAATCGCAGGCCATTCGCCGTGGATACAGCCACGCGGTTATGCCGCTCAATTCAATCGCAGGCCATTCGCCGTGGATACAGCCACGCGGTTATGCCGCTCAATTCAATCGGAGGCCATACGCCGTGGATACAGCCACGCGCTCCAATCGCAGGACGTAAGAACGTGGATCCACTCGCGCGGTTATGGCGCTCGGTTCTAAGCAGGCCATAAGACGTGTATCCAACCATGCGGTTATGGCGCTGAATTCAATCGCAGGCCATAAGCCGTGGATCCAACCACGCGGTATTACCACACGCTCCAAGAGCCGGCCATAAACCGTGGATCCATTCACGCGGTTATGGTGCTCAATTCAATCGCAGGCCATACGCCGTGGATATAGCCACGCGATTATGCCGCTCAATTCAATCGCAGGCCATACGCCGTGGATACAGCCACGCGCTCCAATCGCAGGACGTAAAAACGTGGATCCACTCACGCGGTTATGCCGCTCAATTCAATCGCAGGACATACGCCGTGGATATAGCCACGCGGTTATGCCGCTCAATTCAATCGCTGGCCATATGCCGTGGATACAGCCACGCGCTCCAATCGCAGGACGTAAGAACGTGGATCCACTCGCGCGGTTATGGCGCTCGGTTCTAAGCAGGCCATAAGACGTGTATCCAACCATGCGGTTATGGCGCTGAATTCAATCGCAGGCCATAAGCCGTGGATCCAACCACGCGGTATTACCACACGCTCCAAGAGCCGGCCATAAACCGTGGATCCATTCACGCGGTTATGGTGCCCAATTCAATCGCAGGACATACGCCGTGGATATAGCCACGCGATTATGCCGCTCAATTCAATCGCAGGCCATGCGCCCTGGATACAGCCACGCGCTCCAATCGCAGGACGTAAGAACGTGGATCCACTAACGCGGTTATGGCGCTCGGTCCTAAGCAGGCCATAAGACGTGGATCCAACCATGCGGTTATGGCGCTGAATTCAATCGCAGGCCATAAGCCGTGGATCCAACCACGCGGATATGCTGCTCAATTCAATCGCAGGCCATACGCCGTGGATACAGCCACGCGCTCCAATTGCAGGACGTAAGAACGTGGATCCACTCGCGCGGTTATGCTGCTCAATTCAATCGCAGGACATACGCCATGGATATAGCCACGCGTATGCCGTTCAATTCAATCGCAGGCCATATGCCGTGGATACAGCCACGCGCTCCAATCGCTGGACGTAAGAACGTGGATCCACTAACGCGGTTATGGCGCTCGGTTCTAAGCAGGCCATAAGACGTGGATCCAACCATGCGGTTATGGCGCTGAATTCAATCGCAGGCCATACGCGGTGGATATAGCCACGCGGTTATGCCGCTCAATTCAATCGCAGGCCATGCGCCCTGGATACAGCCAAGGGCTCCAATCGCAGGACGTAAGAACGTGGATCCACTAACGCGGTTATGGCTCTCGGTTCTAAGCAGGCCATAAGACGTGGATCCAACCATGCGGTTATGGCGCTGAATTCAATCGCAGGCCATAAGCCGTGGATCCAACCACGCGGTTATGCTGCTCAATTCAATCGCAGGCCATACGCCGTGGATACAGCCACGCGATTATGCCGCTCAATTCAATCGCAGGCCATACGCGGTGGATACAGCCAAGCTATTATGCCGCTCAATTGAATCGCAGGCCATTCGCCGTGGATACAGCCACGCGGTTATGCCGCTCAATTCAATCGCAGGCCATTCGCCGTGGATACAGCCACGCGGTTATGCCGCTCAATTCAATCGGAGGCCATACGCCGTGGATACAGCCACGCGCTCCAATCGCAGGACGTAAGAACGTGGATCCACTCGCGCGGTTATGGCGCTCGGTTCTAAGCAGGCCATAAGACGTGTATCCAACCATGCGGTTATGGCGCTGAATTCAATCGCAGGCCATAAGCCGTGGATCCAACCACGCGGTATTACCACACGCTCCAAGAGCCGGCCATAAACCGTGGATCCATTCACGCGGTTATGGTGCTCAATTCAATCGCAGGCCATACGCCGTGGATATAGCCACGCGATTATGCCGCTCAATTCAATCGCAGGCCATACGCCGTGGATACAGCCACGCGCTCCAATCGCAGGACGTAAAAACGTGGATCCACTCACGCGGTTATGCCGCTCAATTCAATCGCAGGACATACGCCGTGGAAATAGCCACGCGGTTATGCCGCTCAATTCAATCGCTGGCCATATGCCGTGGATACAGCCACGCGCTCCAATCGCAGGACGTAAGAACGTGGATCCACTCACGCGGTTATGGCGCTCGGTCCTAAGCAGGCCATAAGACGTGGATCCAACCATGCGGTTATGGCGCTGAATTCAATCGCAGGCCATAAGCCGTGGATCCAACCACGCGGTTATGCTGCTCAATTCAATCGCTGGCCATTCGCCGTGGATATAGCCACGCGATTATGCCGCTCAATTCAATCGCAGGCCATACGCCGTGGATACAGCCACGCGCTCCAATCGCAGGACGTAAGAACGTGGATCCACTCACGCGGTTATGGCCCTCGGTTCTAAGCAGGCCATAAGTCGTGGATCCAACCATGCGGTTATGGCGCTGAATTCAATCGCAGGCCATAAGCCGTGGATCCAACCACGCGGTTATGCTGCTCAATTCAATCGCAGGGCATAAGCCGTGGATCCAACCACGCGGTTATTCTGCTCAATTCAATCGCTGGCCATACGCCGTGGATACAGCCACGCGGTTATGCCGCTCAATTCAATCGCAGGACATACGCCGTGGATATAGCCACGCGGTTATGCCGCCCAATTCAATCGCAGGACATACGCCGTGGATATAGCCACGCGGTTATGACGCTCAGTTCAATCGCAGGCCATACGCCGTGGATACAGCCACGCGCTCCAATCGCACGACGTAACAACGTGGATCCACTCACGCGGCTATGGCGCTCGGTTCTAAGCAGGCCATAAGACGTGGATCCAACCATGCGGTTATGGCGCTGAATTCCATCGCAGGCCATAAGCCGTGGATCCAACCACGCGGATATGCTGCTCAATTCAATCGCAGGCCATACGCCGTGGATACAGCCACGCGCTCCAATTGCAGGACGTAAGAACGTGGATCCACTCGCGCGGTTATGCTGCTCAATTCAATCGCAGGACATACGCCATGGATATAGCCACGCGTATGCCGTTCAATTCAATCGCAGGCCATATGCCGTGGATCCAGCCACGCGCTCCAATCGCTGGACGTAAGAACGTGGATCCACTAACGCGGTTATGGCGCTCGGTTCTAAGCAGGCCATAAGACGTGGATCCAACCATGCGGTTATGGCGCTGAATTCAATCGCAGGCCATACGCGGTGGATATAGCCACGCGGTTATGCCGCTCAATTCAATCGCAGGCCATGCGCCCTGGATACAGCCACGGGCTCCAATCGCAGGACGTAAGAACGTGGATCCACTAACGCGGTTATGGCTCTCGGTTCTAAGCAGGCCATAAGACGTGGATCCAACCATGCGGTTATGGCGCTGAATTCAATCGCAGGCCATAAGCCGTGGATCCAACCACGCGGTTATGCTGCTCAATTCAATCGCAGGCCATACGCCGTGGATACAGCCACGCGATTATGCCGCTCAATTCAATCGCAGGCCATACGCGGTGGATACAGCCAAGCTATTATGCCGCTCAATTGAATCGCAGGCCATTCGCCGTGGATACAGCCACGCGGTTATGCCGCTCAATTCAATCGCAGGCCATTCGCCGTGGATACAGCCACGCGGTTATGCCGCTCAATTCAATCGGAGGCCATACGCCGTGGATACAGCCACGCGCTCCAATCGCAGGACGTAAGAACGTGGATCCACTCGCGCGGTTATGGCGCTCGGTTCTAAGCAGGCCATAAGACGTGTATCCAACCATGCGGTTATGGCGCTGAATTCAATCGCAGGCCATAAGCCGTGGATCCAACCACGCGGTATTACCACACGCTCCAAGAGCCGGCCATAAACCGTGGATCCATTCACGCGGTTATGGTGCTCAATTCAATCGCAGGCCATACGCCGTGGATATAGCCACGCGATTATGCCGCTCAATTCAATCGCAGGCCATACGCCGTGGATACAGCCACGCGCTCCAATCGCAGGACGTAAAAACGTGGATCCACTCACGCGGTTATGCCGCTCAATTCAATCGCAGGACATACGCCGTGGATATAGCCACGCGGTTATGCCGCTCAATTCAATCGCTGGCCATATGCCGTGGATACAGCCACGCGCTCCAATCGCAGGACGTAAGAACGTGGATCCACTCACGCGGTTATGGCGCTCGGTTCTAAGCAGGCCATAAGACGTGGATCCAACCATGCGGTTATGGCGCTGAATTCCATCGCAGGCCATAAGCCGTGGATCCAACCACGCGGTTATGCTGCTCAATTCAATCGCAGGCTATACGCCGTGGATACAGCCACGCGGTTCTGCCGCTCAATTCAGTTGCAGGCCATACGCCGTGGATACAGCCACGCACTCCAATCGCAGGACGTAAGAACGTGGATCCACTCACGCGGTTATGGCGCTCGGTTCTAAGCAGGCCATAAGACGTGGATCCAACCATGCGGTTATGGCGCTGAATTCAATCGCAGGCCATAAGCCGTGGATCAAACCACGCGGATATGCTGCTCAATTCAATCGCAGGCCATACGCCGTGGATACAGCCACGCGCTCCAATTGCAGGACGTAAGAACGTGGATCCACTCGCGCGGTTATGCCGCTCAATTCAATCGCAGGACATACGCTATGGATATAGCCACGCGTATGCCGTTCAATTCAATCGCAGGCCATATGCCGTGGACACAGCCACGCGCTCCAATCGCAGGACGTAAGAACGTGGATACACTAACGCGGTTATGGCGCTCGGTTCTAAGCAGGCCATAAGACGTGGATCCAACCATGCGGTTATGGCGCTGAATTCAATCGCAGGCCATAAGCCGTGGATCCAACCACGCAGTATTACCACACGCTCCAAGAGCCGGCCATAAAACGTGGATCCATTTACGCGGTTATGGTGCTCAATTCAATCGCAGGCCATACGCCGTGGATATAGCCACCCGGTTATGCCGCTCAATTTAATCGCAGGCCATACGCCGTGGATACAGCCACGCGCTCCAATCGCAGGACGTAAAAACGTGGATCCACTCACGCGGTTATGCCGCTCAATTCAATCGCAGGACATACGCCGTGGATATAGCCACGCGGTTATGCCGCTCAATTCAATCGCTGGCCATATGCCGTGGATACAGCCACGCGCTCCAATCGCAGGACGTAAGAACGTGGATCCACTCACGCGGTTATGGCGCTCGGTCCTAAGCAGGCCATAAGACGTGGATCCAACCATGCGGTTATGGCGCTGAATTCAATCGCAGGCCATAAGCCGTGGATCCAACCACGCGGTTATGCTGCTCAATTCAATCGCTGGCCATTCGCCGTGGATATAGCCACGCGATTATGCCGCTCAATTCAATCGCAGGCCATACGCCGTGGATACAGCCACGCGCTCCAATCGCAGGACGTAAGAACGTGGATCCACTCACGCGGTTATGGCCCTCGGTTCTAAGCAGGCCATAAGTCGTGGATCCAACCATGCGGTTATGCGCTGAATTCAATAGCAGGCCATAAGCCGTGGATCCAACCACGCGGTTATGCTGCTCAATTCAATCGCAGGGCATAAGCCGTGGATCCAACCACGCGGTTATTCTGCTCAATTCAATCGCTGGCCATACGCCGTGGATACAGCCACGCGGTTATGCCGCTCAATTCAATCGCAGGCCATACGCCGTGGATATAGCCACGCGGTTATGCCGCCCAATTCAATCGCAGGACATACGCCGTGGATATAGCCACGCGGTTATGACGCTCAGTTCAATCGCAGGCCATATGCCGTGGATACAGCCACGCGCTCCAATCGCACGACGTAACAACGTGGATCCACTCACGCGGTTATGGCGCTCGGTTCTAAGCAGGCCATAAGACGTGGATCCAACCATGCGGTTATGGCGCTGAATTCAATCGCAGGCCATAAGCCGTGGATCCAACCACGCGGTTATGCTGCTCAATTCAATCGCAGGCTATACGCCGTGGATACAGCCACGCGGTTCTGCCGCTCAATTCAGTTGCAGGCCATACGCCGTGGATACAGCCACGCACTCCAATCGCAGGACGTAAGAACGTGGATCCACTCACGCGGTTATGGCGCTCGGTTCTAAGCAGGCCATAAGACGTGGATCCAACCATGCGGTTATGGCGCTGAATTCAATCGAGGGCCGTAAGCCGTGGATCCAACCACGCGGTTATGCAGCTCAAATCAATCGCAGGACATACGCCGTGGATATAGCCACGCGTATGCCGCTCAATTCAATCGCAGGCCATATGCCGTGGATCCATCCACGCGGATATGCTGCTCAATTCAATCGCAGGCCATACGCCGTGGATATAGCCACGCGGTTATGCCGCTCAATTCAATCGCATGCCATACGCCCTGGATACTGCCACGCGCTCCAATCGCAGGACGTAAGAACGTGGATCCACTAACGCGGTTATGGCGCTCGGTTCTAAGCAGGCCATAAGACGTGGATCCAACCATGCGGTTATGGCGCTGAATTCAATCGCAGGCCATAAGCCGTGGATCCAACCACGCGGATATGCTGCTCAATTCAATCGCAGGCCATACGCCGTGGATACAGCCACGCGCTCCAAATGCAGGACGTAAGAACGTGGATCCACTCGCGCGGTTATGCCGCTCAATTCAATCGCAGGACATACGCTATGGATATAGCCACGCGTATGCCGTTCAATTCAATCGCAGGCCATATGCCGTGGACACAGCCACGCGCTCCAATCGCAGGACGTAAGAACGTGGATCCACTAACGCGGTTATGGCGCTCGGTTCTAAGCAGGCCATAAGACGTGGATCCAACCATGCGGTTATGGCGCTGAATTCAATCGCAGGCCATAAGCCGTGGATCCAACCACGCAGTATTACCACACGCTCCAAGAGCCGGCCATAAAACGTGGATCCATTTACGCGGTTATGGTGCTCAATTCAATCGCAGGCCATACGCCGTGGATATAGCCACCCGGTTATGCCGCTCAATTCAATCGCAGGCCATACGCCGTGAATACAGCCACGCGCTCCAATCGCAGGACGTAAAAACGTGGATCCACTCACGCGGTTATGCCGCTCAATTCAATCGCAGGACATACGCCGTGGATATAGCCACGCGGTTATGCCGCTCAATTCAATCGCTGGCCATATGCCGTGGATACAGCCACGCGCTCCAATCGCAGGACGTAAGAACGTGGATCCACTCACGCGGTTATGGCGCTCGGTCCTAAGCAGGCCATAAGACGTGGATCCAACCATGCGGTTATGGCGCTGAATTCAATCGCAGGCCATACGCGGTGGATATAGCCACGCGGTTATACCGCCCAATTCAATCGCAGGACATACGCCGTGGATATAGCCACGCGGTTATGCCGCTCAATTCAATCGCAGGCCATGCGCCCTGGATACAGCCACGCGCTCCAATCGCAGGACGTAAGAACGTGGATCCACTAACGCGGTTATGGCGCTCGGTCCTAAGCAGGCCATAAGACGTGGATCCAACCATGCGGTTATGGCGCTGAATTCAATCGCAGGCCATAAGCCGTGGATCCAACCACGCGGATATGCTGCTCAATTCAATCGCAGGCCATACGCCGTGGATACAGCCACGCGCTCCAATTGCAGGACGTAAGAACGTGGATCCACTCGCGCGGTTATGCCGCTCAATTCAATCGCAGGACATACGCCATGGATATAGCCACGCGTATGCCGTTCAATTCAATCGCAGGCCATATGCCGTGGATACAGCCACGCGCTCCAATCGCTGGACGTAAGAACGTGGATCCACTAACGCGGTTATGGCGCTCGGTTCTAAGCAGGCCATAAGACGTGGATCCAACCATGCGGTTATGGCGCTGAATTCAATCGCAGGCCATAAGCCGTGGATCCAACGACGCGGTTATGCTGCTCAATTCAATCGCAGGCCATACGCCGTGGATACAGCCACGCGATTATGCCGCTCAATTCAATCGCAGGACATACGCGGTGGATACAGCCAAGCTATTATGCCGCTCAATTGAATCGCAGGCCATTCGCCGTGGATACAGCCACGCGGTTATGCCGCTCAAATCAATCGCAGGCCATACGCCGTGGATACAGCCACGCGTTCCAATCGCAGGACGTAAGAACGTGGATCCACTCGCGCGGTTATGGCCCTCGGTTCTAAGCAGGCCATAAGACCTGGATCCAACCATGCGGTTATGGCGCTGAATTCAATCGCAGGCCATACGCGGTGGATATAGCCACGCGGTTATGCCGCCCAATTCAATCACAGGACATACGCCGTGGATATAGCCACGCGGTTATGCCGCTCAATTCAATCGCAGGCCATGCGCCCTGGATACAGCCACGGGCTCCAATCGCAGGACGTAAGAACGTGGATCCACTAACGCGGTTATGGCTCTCGGTTCTAAGCAGGCCATAAGACGTGGATCCAACCATGCGGTTATGGCGCTGAATTCAATCGCAGGCCATAAGCCGTGGATCCAACCACGCGGTTATGCTGCTCAATTCAATCGCAGGCCATACGCCGTGGATACAGCCACGCGATTATGCCGCTCAATTCAATCGCAGGCCATACGCGGTGGATACAGCCAAGCTATTATGCCGCTCAATTGAATCGCAGGCCATTCGCCGTGGATACAGCCACGCGGTTATGCCGCTCAATTCAATCGCAGGCCATTCGCCGTGGATACAGCCACGCGGTTATGCCGCTCAATTCAATCGGAGGCCATGCGCCGTGGATACAGCCACGCGCTCCGATCGCAGGACGTAAGAACGTGGATCCACTCGCGCGGTTATGGCGCTCGGTTCTAAGCAGGCCATAAGACGTGTATCCAACCATGCGGTTATGGCGCTGAATTCAATCGCAGGCCATAAGCCGTGGATACAGCCACGCGCTCCAATCGCAGGACGTTAGAACGTGGATCCACTCACGCGGTTATGGCGCTTGGTTCTAAGCAGGCCATAAGACATGGATCCAACCATGCGGTTATGGCGCTGAATTCAATCGCAGGCCATACGCGGTGGATATAGCCACGCGGTTATGCCGCCCAATTCAATCGCAGGACATTCGCCGTGGATATAGCCACGCGGTTATGCCGCTCAATTCAATCGCAGGCCATGCGCCCTGGATACAGCCACGCGCTCCAATCGCAGGACGTAAGAACGTGGATCCACTAACGCGGTTATGGCGCTCGGTCCTAAGCAGGCCATAAGACGTGGATCCAACCATGCGGTTATGGCGCTGAATTCAATCGCAGGCCATAAGCCGTGGATCCAACCACGCGGATATGCTGCTCAATTCAATCGCAGGCCATACGCCGTGGATACAGCCACGCGCTCCAATTGCAGGACGTAAGAACGTGGATCCACTCGCGCGGTTATGCTGCTCAATTCAATCGCAGGACATACGCCATGGATATAGCCACGCGTATGCCGTTCAATTCAATCGCAGGCCATATGCCGTGGATACAGCCACGCGCTCCAATCGCTGGACGTAAGAACGTGGATCCACTAACGCGGTTATGGCGCTCGGTTCTAAGCAGGCCATAAGACGTGGATCCAACCATGCGGTTATGGCGCTGAATTCAATCGCAGGCCATACGCGGTGGATATAGCCACGCGGTTATGCCGCTCAATTCAATCGCAGGCCATGCGCCCTGGATACAGCCACGGGCTCCAATCGCAGGACGTAAGAACGTGGATCCACTAACGCGGTTATGGCTCTCGGTTCTAAGCAGGCCATAAGACGTGGATCCAACCATGCGGTTATGGCGCTGAATTCAATCGCAGGCCATAAGCCGTGGATCCAACCACGCGGTTATGCTGCTCAATTCAATCGCAGGCCATACGCCGTGGATACAGCCACGCGATTATGCCGCTCAATTCAATCGCAGGCCATACGCGGTGGATACAGCCAAGCTATTATGCCGCTCAATTGAATCGCAGGCCATTCGCCGTGGATACAGCCACGCGGTTATGCCGCTCAATTCAATCGCAGGCCATTCGCCGTGGATACAGCCACGCGGTTATGCCGCTCAATTCAATCGGAGGCCATACGCCGTGGATACAGCCACGCGCTCCAATCGCAGGACGTAAGAACGTGGATCCACTCGCGCGGTTATGGCGCTCGGTTCTAAGCAGGCCATAGGACGTGTATCCAACCATGCGGTTATGGCGCTGAATTCAATCGCAGGCCATAAGCCGTGGATCCAACCACGCGGTATTACCACACGCTCCAAGAGCCGGCCATAAACCGTGGATCCATTCACGCGGTTATGGTGCTCAATTCAATCGCAGGCCATACGCCGTGGATATAGCCACGCGATTATGCCGCTCAATTCAATCGCAGGCCATACGCCGTGGATACAGCCACGCGCTCCAATCGCAGGACGTAAAAACGTGGATCCACTCACGCGGTTATGCCGCTCAATTCAATCGCAGGACATACGCCGTGGATATAGCCACGCGGTTATGCCGCTCAATTCAATCGCTGGCCATATGCCGTGGATACAGCCACGCGCTCCAATCGCAGGACGTAAGAACGTGGATCCACTCACGCGGTTATGGCGCTCGGTCCTAAGCAGGCCATAAGACGTGGATCCAACCATGCGGTTATGGCGCTGAATTCAATCGCAGGCCATAAGCCGTGGATCCAACCACGCGGTTATGCTGCTCAATTCAATCGCTGGCCATTCGCCGTGGATATAGCCACGCGATTATGCCGCTCAATTCAATCGCAGGCCATACGCCGTGGATACAGCCACGCGCTCCAATCGCAGGACGTAAGAACGTGGATCCACTCACGCGGTTATGGCCCTCGGTTCTAAGCAGGCCACAAGTCGTGGATCCAACCGTGCGGTTATGGCGCTGAATTCAATCGCAGGCCATAAGCCGTGGATCCAACCACGCGGTTATGCTGCTCAATTCAATCGCAGGGCATAAGCCGTGGATCCAACCACGCGGTTATTCTGCTCAATTCAATCGCTGGCCATACGCCGTGGATACAGCCACGCGGTTATGCCGCTCAATTCAATCGCAGGACATACGCCGTGGATATAGCCACGCGGTTATGCCGCCCAATTCAATCGCAGGACATACGCCGTGGATATAGCCACGCGGTTATGACGCTCAGTTCAATCGCAGGCCATACGCCGTGGATACAGCCACGCGCTCCAATCGCACGACGTAACAACGTGGATCCACTCACGCGGCTATGGCGCTCGGTTCTAAGCAGGCCATAAGACGTGGATCCAACCATGCGGTTATGGCGCTGAATTCCATCGCAGGCCATAAGCCGTGGATCCAACCACGCGGTTATGCTGCTCAATTCAATCGCAGGCTATACGCCGTGGATACAGCCACGCGGTTCTGCCGCTCAATTCAGTTGCAGGCCATACGCCGTGGATACAGCCACGCACTCCAATCGCAGGACGTAAGAACGTGGATCCACTCACGCGGTTATGGCGCTCGGTTCTAAGCAGGCCATAAGACGTGGATCCAACCATGCGGTTATGGCGCTGAATTCAATCGCAGGCCATAAGCCGTGGATCAAACCACGCGGATATGCTGCTCAATTCAATCGCAGGCCATACGCCGTGGATACAGCCACGCGCTCCAATTGCAGGACGTAAGAACGTGGATCCACTCGCGCGGTTATGCCGCTCAATTCAATCGCAGGACATACGCTATGGATATAGCCACGCGTATGCCGTTCAATTCAATCGCAGGCCATATGCCGTGGATACAGCCACGCGCTCCAATCGCAGGACGTAAGAACGTGGATCCACTAACGCGGTTATGGCGCTCGGTTCTAAGCAGGCCATAAGACGTGGATCCAACCATGCGGTTATGGCGCTGAATTCAATCGCAGGCCATAAGCCGTGGATCCAACCACGCGGTTATGCTGCTCAATTCAATCGCAGGCCATACGCCGTGGATACAGCCACGCGATTATGCCGCTCAATTCAATCGCAGGACATACGCGGTGGATACAGCCAAGCTATTATGCCGCTCAATTGAATCGCAGGCCATTCGCCGTGGATACAGCCACGCGGTTATGCCGCTCAAATCAATCGCAGGCCATACGCCGTGGATACAGCCACGCGTTCCAATCGCAGGACGTAAGAACGTGGATCCACTCGCGCGGTTATGGCCCTCGGTTCTAAGCAGGCCATAAGACCTGGATCCAACCATGCGGTTATGGCGCTGAATTCAATCGCAGGCCATACGCGGTGGATATAGCCACGCGGTTATGCCGCCCAATTCAATCACAGGACATACGCCGTGGATATAGCCACGCGGTTATGCCGCTCAATTCAATCGCAGGCCATGCGCCGTGGATACAGCCACGGGCTCCAATCGCAGGACGTAAGAACGTGGATCCACTCACGCGGTTATGGCGCTCGGTTCTAAGCAGGCCATAAGACGTGGATCCAACCATGCGGTTATGGCGCTGAATTCAATCGCAGGCCATAAGCCGTGGATCCAACCACGCGGTTATGCTGCTCAATTCAATCGCAGGCCATACGCCGTGGATACAGCCACGCGATTATGCCGCTCAATTCAATCGCAGGCCATACGCGGTGGATACAGCCAAGCTATTATGCCGCTCAATTGAATCGCAGGCCATTCGCCGTGGATACAGCCACGCGGTTATGCCGCTCAATTCAATCGCAGGCCATTCGCCGTGGATACAGCCACGCGGTTATGCCGCTCAATTCAATCGCAGGCCATACGCCGTGGATACAGCCACGCGGTTATGCCGCTCAATTCAATCGGAGGCCATACGCCGTGGATACAGCCACGCGCTCCAATCGCAGGACGTAAGAACGTGGATCCACTCGCGCGGTTATGGCGCTCGGTTCTAAGCAGGCCATAAGACGTGTATCCAACCATGCGGTTATGGCGCTGAATTCAATCGCAGGCCATAAGCCGTGGATCCAACCACGCGGTATTACCACACGCTCCAAGAGCCGGCCATAAACCGTGGATCCATTCACGCGGTTATGGTGCTCAATTCAATCGCAGGCCATACGCCGTGGATAGAGCCACGCGATTATGCCGCTCAATTCAATCGCAGGCCATACGCCGTGGATACAGCCACGCGCTCCAATCGCAGGACGTAAAAACGTGGATCCACTCACGCGGTTATGCCGCTCAATTCAATCGCAGGACATACGCCGTGGATATAGCCACGCGGTTATGCCGCTCAATTCAATCGCTGGCCATATGCCGTGGATACAGCCACGCGCTCCAATCGCAGGACGTAAGAACGTGGATCCACTCACGCGGTTATGGCGCTCGGTCCTAAGCAGGCCATAAGACGTGGATCCAACCATGCGGTTATGGCGCTGAATTCAATCGCAGGCCATAAGCCGTGGATCCAACCACGCGGTTATGCTGCTCAATTCAATCGCTGGCCATTCGCCGTGGATATAGCCACGCGATTATGCCGCTCAATTCAATCGCAGGCCATACGCCGTGGATACAGCCACGCACTCCAATCGCAGGACGTAAGAACGTGGATCCACTCACGCGGTTATGGCCCTCGGTTCTAAGCAGGCCATAAGTCGTGGATCCAACCATGCGGTTATGGCGCTGAATTCAATCGCAGGCCATAAGCCGTGGATCCAACCACGCGGTTATGCTGCTCAATTCAATCGCAGGCCATACGCCGTGGATACAGCCACGCGATTATGCCGCTCAATTCAATCGCAGGCCATACGCGGTGGATACAGCCAAGCTATTATGCCGCTCAATTGAATCGCAGGCCATTCGCCGTGGATACAGCCACGCGGTTATGCCGCTCAATTCAATCGCAGGCCATTCGCCGTGGATACAGCCACGCGGTTATGCCGCTCAATTCAATCGGAGGCCATACGCCGTGGATACAGCCACGCGCTCCAATCGCAGGACGTAAGAACGTGGATCCACTCGCGCGGTTATGGCGCTCGGTTCTAAGCAGGCCATAAGACGTGTATCCAACCATGCGGTTATGGCGCTGAATTCAATCGCAGGCCATAAGCCGTGGATACAGCCACGCGCTCCAATCGCAGGACGTTAGAACGTGGATCCACTCACGCGGTTATGGCGCTTGGTTCTAAGCAGGCCATAAGACATGGATCCAACCATGCGGTTATGGCGCTGAATTCAATCGCAGGCCATACGCGGTGGATATAGCCACGCGGTTATGCCGCCCAATTCAATCGCAGGACATACGCCGTGGATATAGCCACGCGGTTATGCCGCTCAATTCAATCGCAGGCCATGCGCCCTGGATACAGCCACGCGCTCCAATCGCAGGACGTAAGAACGTGGATCCACTAACGCGGTTATGGCGCTCGGTCCTAAGCAGGCCATAAGACGTGGATCCAACAATGCGGTTATGGCGCTGAATTCAATCGCAGGCCATAAGCCGTGGATCCAACCACGCGGATATGCTGCTCAATTCAATCGCAGGCCATACGCCGTGGATACAGCCACGCGCTCCAATTGCAGGACGTAAGAACGTGGATCCACTCGCGCGGTTATGCTGCTCAATTCAATCG
Organism: Anoplius nigerrimus; assembly: GCA_914767735.1. Lineage (NCBI taxonomy): Eukaryota > Metazoa > Arthropoda > Insecta > Hymenoptera > Pompilidae > Anoplius > Anoplius nigerrimus. The sequence goes on from OU612081.1 coordinate 2,145,461, forward strand.
CAGGACATACGCCATGGATATAGCCACGCGTATGCCGTTCAATTCAATCGCAGGCCATACGCCGTGGATACAGCCACGCGCTCCAATTGCAGGACGTAAGAACGTGGATCCACTCGCGCGGTTATGCCGCTCAATTCAATCGCAGGACATACGCCATGGATATAGCCACGCGTATGCCGTTCAATTCAATCGCAGGCCATATGCCGTGGATACAGCCACGCGCTCCAATCGCTGGACGTAAGAACGTGGATCCACTAACGCGGTTATGGCGCTCGGTTCTAAGCAGGCCATAAGACGTGGATCCAACCATGCGGTTATGGCGCTGAATTCAATCGCAGGCCATAAGCCGTGGATCCAACCACGCGGTTATGCTGCTCAATTCAATCGCAGGCCATACGCCGTGGATACAGCCACGCGATTATGCCGCTCAATTCAATCGCAGGACATACACGGTGGATACAGCCAAGCTATTATGCCGCTCAATTGAATCGCAGGCCATTCGCCGTGGATACAGCCACGCGGTTATGCCGCTCAAATCAATCGCAGGCCATACGCCGTGGATACAGCCACGCGTTCCAATCGCAGGACGTAAGAACGTGGATCCACTCGCGCGGTTATGGCCCTCGGTTCTAAGCAGGCCATAAGACCTGGATCCAACCATGCGGTTATGGCGCTGAATTCAATCGCAGGCCATACGCGGTGGATATAGCCACGCGGTTATGCCGCCCAATTCAATCACAGGACATACGCCGTGGATATAGCCACGCGGTTATGCCGCTCAATTCAATCGCAGGCCAAGCGCCCTGGATACAGCCACGGGCTCCAATCGCAGGACGTAAGAACGTGGATCCACTAACGCGGTTATGGCTCTCGGTTCTAAGCAGGCCATAAGACGTGGATCCAACCATGCGGTTATGGCGCTGAATTCAATCGCAGGCCATAAGCCGTGGATCCAACCACGCGGTTATGCTGCTCAATTCAATCGCAGGCCATACGCCGTGGATACAGCCACGCGATTATGCCGCTCAATTCAATCGCAGGCCATACGCGGTGGATACAGCCAAGCTATTATGCCGCTCAATTGAATCGCAGGCCATTCGCCGTGGATACAGCCACGCGGTTATGCCGCTCAATTCAATCGCAGGCCATTCGCCGTGGATACAGCCACGCGGTTATGCCGCTCAATTCAATCGGAGGCCATACGCCGTGGATACAGCCACGCGGTTATGCCGCTCAATTCAATCGGAGGCCATACGCCGTGGATACAGCCACGCGCTCCAATCGCAGGACGTAAGAACGTGGATCCACTCGCGCGGTTATGGCGCTCGGTTCTAAGCAGGCCATGAGACGTGTATCCAACCATGCGGTTATGGCGCTGAATTCAATCGCAGGCCATAAGCCGTGGATCCAACCACGCGGTATTACCACACGCTCCAAGAGCCGGCCATAAACCGTGGATCCATTCACGCGGTTATGGTGCTCAATTCAATCGCAGGCCATACGCCGTGGATAGAGCCACGCGATTATGCCGCTCAATTCAATCGCAGGCCATACGCCGTGGATACAGCCACGCGCTCCAATCGCAGGACGTAAAAACGTGGATCCACTCACGCGGTTATGCCGCTCAATTCAATCGCAGGACATACGCCGTGGATATAGCCACGCGGTTATGCCGCTCAATTCAATCGCTGGCCATATGCCGTGGATACAGCCACGCGCTCCAATCGCAGGACGTAAGAACGTGGATCCACTCACGCGGTTATGGCGCTCGGTCCTAAGCAGGCCATAAGACGTGGATCCAACCATGCGGTTATGGCGCTGAATTCAATCGCAGGCCATAAGCCGTGGATCCAACCACGCGGTTATGCTGCTCAATTCAATCGCTGGCCATTCGCCGTGGATATAGCCACGCGATTATGCCGCTCAATTCAATCGCAGGCCATACGCCGTGGATACAGCCACGCGCTCCAATCGCAGGACGTAAGAACGTGGATCCACTCACGCGGTTATGGCCCTCGGTTCTAAGCAGGCCATAAGTCGTGGATCCAACCATGCGGTTATGGCGCTGAATTCAATCGCAGGCCATAAGCCGTGGATCCAACCACGCGGTTATGCTGCTCAATTCAATCGCAGGCCATACGCCGTGGATACAGCCACGCGATTATGCCGCTCAATTCAATCGCAGGCCATACGCGGTGGATACAGCCAAGCTATTATGCCGCTCAATTGAATCGCAGGCCATTCGCCGTGGATACAGCCACGCGGTTATGCCGCTCAATTCAATCGCAGGCCATTCGCCGTGGATACAGCCACGCGGTTATGCCGCTCAATTCAATCGGAGGCCATACGCCGTGGATACAGCCACGCGCTCCAATCGCAGGACGTAAGAACGTGGATCCACTCGCGCGGTTATGGCGCTCGGTTCTAAGCAGGCCATAAGACATGGATCCAACCATGCGGTTATGGCGCTGAATTCAATCGCAGGCCATACGCGGTGGATATAGCCACGCGGTTATGCCGCCCAATTCAATCGCAGGACATACGCCGTGGATATAGCCACGCGGTTATGCCGCTCAATTCAATCGCAGGCCATGCGCCCTGGATACAGCCACGCGCTCCAATCGCAGGACGTAAGAACGTGGATCCACTAACGCGGTTATGGCGCTCGGTCCTAAGCAGGCCATAAGACGTGGATCCAACAATGCGGTTATGGCGCTGAATTCAATCGCAGGCCATAAGCCGTGGATCCAACCACGCGGATATGCTGCTCAATTCAATCGCAGGCCATACGCCGTGGATACAGCCACGCGCTCCAATTGCAGGACGTAAGAACGTGGATCCACTCGCGCGGTTATGCTGCTCAATTCAATCGCAGGACATACGCCATGGATATAGCCACGCGTATGCCGTTCAATTCAATCGCAGGCCATATGCCGTGGATACAGCCACGCGCTCCAATCGCTGGACGTAAGAACGTGGATCCACTAACGCGGTTATGGCGCTCGGTTCTAAGCAGGCCATAAGACGTGGATCCAACCATGCGGTTATGGCGCTGAATTCAATCGCAGGCCATACGCGGTGGATATAGCCACGCGGTTATGCCGCTCAATTCAATCGCAGGCCATGCGCCCTGGATACAGCCACGGGCTCCAATCGCAGGACGTAAGAACGTGGATCGACTAACGCGGTTATGGCTCTCGGTTCTAAGCAGGCCATAAGACGTGGATCCAACCATGCGGTTATGGCGCTGAATTCAATCGCAGGCCATAAGCCGTGGATTCAACCACGTGGTTATGCTGCTCAATTCAATCGCAGGCCATACGCCGTGGATACACCCACGCGATTATGCCGCTCAATTCAATCGCAGGCCATACGCGGTGGATACAGCCAAGCTATTATGCCGCTCAATTGAATCGCAGGCCATTCGCCGTGGATACAGCCACGCGGTTATGCCGCTCAATTCAATCGCAGGCCATTCGCCGTGGATACAGCCACGCGGTTATGCCGCTCAATTCAATCGGAGGCAATACGCCGTGGATACAGCCACGCGCTCCAATCGCTGGACGTAAGAACGTGGATCCACTCGCGCGGTTCTGGCGCTCGGTTCTAAGCAGGCCATAAGACGTGTATCCAACCATGCGGTTATGGCGCTGAATTCAATCGCAGGCCATAAGCCGTGGATCCAACCACGCAGTATTACCACACGCTCCAAGAGCCGGCCATAAAACGTGGATCCATTTACGCGGTTATGGTGCTCAATTCAATCGCAGGCCATACGCCGTGGATATAGCCACCCGGTTATGCCGCTCAATTCAATCGCAGGCCATACGCCGTGGATACAGCCACGCGCTCCAATCGCAGGACGTAAAAACGTGGATCCACTCACGCGGTTATGCCGCTCAATTCAATCGCAGGACATACGCCGTGGATATAGCCACGCGGTTATGCCGCTCAATTCAATCGCTGGCCATATGCCGTGGATACAGCCACGCGCTCCAATCGCAGGACGTAAGAACGTGGATCCACTCACGCGGTTATGGCGCTCGGTCCTAAGCAGGCCATAAGACGTGGATCCAACCATGCGGTTATGGCGCTGAATTCAATCGCAGGCCATACGCGGTGGATATAGCCACGCGGTTATGCCGCCCAATTCAATCGCAGGACATACGCCGTGGATATAGCCACGCGGTTATGCCGCTCAATTCAATCGCAGGCCATGCGCCCTGGATACAGCCACGCGCTCCAATCGCAGGACGTAAGAACGTGGATCCACTAACGCGGTTATGGCGCTCGGTCCTAAGCAGGCCATAAGACGTGGATCCAACCATGCGGTTATGGCGCTGAATTCAATCGCAGGCCATAAGCCGTGGATCCAACCACGCGGATATGCTGCTCAATTCAATCGCAGGCCATACGCCGTGGATACAGCCACGCGCTCCAATTGCAGGACGTAAGAACGTGGATCCACTCGCGCGGTTATGCCGCTCAATTCAATCGCAGGACATACGCCATGGATATAGCCACGCGTATGCCGTTCAATTCAATCGCAGGCCATATGCCGTGGATACAGCCACGCGCTCCAATCGCTGGACGTAAGAACGTGGATCCACTAACGCGGTTATGGCGCTCGGTTCTAAGCAGGCCATAAGACGTGGATCCAACCATGCGGTTATGGCGCTGAATTCAATCGCTGGCCATAAGCCGTGGATCCAACCACGCGGTTATGCTGCTCAATTCAATCGCAGGCCATACGCCGTGGATACAGCCACGCGATTATGCCGCTCAATTCAATCGCAGGACATACACGGTGGATACAGCCAAGCTATTATGCCGCTCAATTGAATCGCAGGCCATTCGCCGTGGATACAGCCACGCGGTTATGCCGCTCAAATCAATCGCAGGCCATACGCCGTGGATACAGCCACGCGTTCCAATCGCAGGACGTAAGAACGTGGATCCACTCGCGCGGTTATGGCCCTCGGTTCTAAGCAGGCCATAAGACCTGGATCCAACCATGCGGTTATGGCGCTGAATTCAATCGCAGGCCATACGCGGTGGATATAGCCACGCGGTTATGCCGCCCAATTCAATCACAGGACATACGCCGTGGATATAGCCACGCGGTTATGCCGCTCAATTCAATCGCAGGCCATGCGCCCTGGATACAGCCACGGGCTCCAATCGCAGGACGTAAGAACGTGGATCCAATAACGCGGTTATGGCTCTCGGTTCTAAGCAGGCCATAAGACGTGGATCCAACCATGCGGTTATGGCGCTGAATTCAATCGCAGGCCATAAGCCGTGGATCCAACCACGCGGTTATGCTGCTCAATTCAATCGCAGGCCATACGCCGTGGATACAGCCACGCGATTATGCCGCTCAATTCAATCGCAGGCCATACGCGGTGGATACAGCCAAGCTATTATGCCGCTCAATTGAATCGCAGGCCATTCGCCGTGGATACAGCCACGCGGTTATGCCGCTCAATTCAATCGCAGGCCATTCGCCGTGGATACAGCCACGCGGTTATGCCGCTCAATTCAATCGGAGGCCATACGCCGTGGATACAGCCACGCGGTTATGCCGCTCAATTCAATCGGAGGCCATACGCCGTGGATACAGCCACGCGCTCCAATCGCAGGACGTAAGAACGTGGATCCACTCGCGCGGTTATGGCGCTCGGTTCTAAGCAGGCCATAAGACGTGTATCCAACCATGCGGTTATGGCGCTGAATTCAATCGCAGGCCATAAGCCGTGGATCCAACCACGCGGTATTACCACACGCTCCAAGAGCCGGCCATAAACCGTGGATCCATTCACGCGGTTATGGTGCTCAATTCAATCGCAGGCCATACGCCGTGGATAGAGCCACGCGATTATGCCGCTCAATTCAATCGCAGGCCATACGCCGTGGATACAGCCACGCGCTCCAATCGCAGGACGTAAAAACGTGGATCCACTCACGCGGTTATGCCGCTCAATTCAATCGCAGGACATACGCCGTGGATATAGCCACGCGGTTATGCCGCTCAATTCAATCGCTGGCCATATGCCGTGGATACAGCCACGCGCTCCAATCGCAGGACGTAAGAACGTGGATCCACTCACGCGGTTATGGCGCTCGGTCCTAAGCAGGCCATAAGACGTGGATCCAACCATGCGGTTATGGCGCTGAATTCAATCGCAGGCCATAAGCCGTGGATCCAACCACGCGGTTATGCTGCTCAATTCAATCGCTGGCCATTCGCCGTGGATATAGCCACGCGATTATGCCGCTCAATTCAATCGCAGGCCATACGCCGTGGATACAGCCACGCGCTCCAATCGCAGGACGTAAGAACGTGGATCCACTCACGCGGTTATGGCCCTCGGTTCTAAGCAGGCCATAAGTCGTGGATCCAACCATGCGGTTATGGCGCTGAATTCAATCGCAGGCCATATGCCGTGGATCCAACCACGCGGTTATGCTGCTCAATTCAATCGCAGGGCATAAGCCGTGGATCCAACCACGCGGTTATTCTGCTCAATTCAATCGCTGGCCATACGCCGTGGATACAGCCACGCGGTTATGCCGCTCAATTCAATCGCAGGCCATACGCCGTGGATATAGCCACGCGGTTATGCCGCCCAATTCAATCGCAGGACATACGCCGTGGATATAGCCACGCGGTTATGACGCTCAGTTCAATCGCAGGCCATACGTTGTGGATACAGCCACGCGCTCCAATTGCACGACGTAACAACGTGGATCCACTCACGCGGCTATGGCGCTCGGTTCTAAGCAGGCCATAAGACGTGGATCCAACCATGCGGTTATGGCGCTGAATTCCATCGCAGGCCATTAGCCGTGGATCCAACCACGCGGTTATGCTGCTCAATTCAATCGCAGGCTATACGCCGTGGATACAGCCACGCGGTTCTGCCGCTCAATTCAGTTGCAGGCCATACGCCGTGGATACAGCCACGCACTCCAATCGCAGGACGTAATAACGTGGATCCACTCACGCGGTTATGGCGCTCGGTTCTAAGCAGGCCATAAGACGTGGATCCAACCATGCGGTTATGGCGCTGAATTCAATCGCAGGCCATAAGCCGTGGATCCAACCACGCGGATATGCTGCTCAATTCAATCGCAGGCCATACGCCGTGGATACAGCCACGCGCTCCAATTGCAGGACGTAAGAACGTGGATCCACTCGCGCGGTTATGCCGCTCAATTCAATCGCAGGACATACGCTATGGATATAGCCACGGGTATGCCGTTCAATTCAATCGCAGGCCATATGCCGTGGATACAGCCACGCGCTCCAATCGCAGGACGTAAGAACGTGGATCCACTAACGCGGTTATGGCGCTCGGTTCTAAGCAGGCCATAAGACGTGGATCCAACCATGCGGTTATGGCGCTGAATTCAATCGCAGGCCATAAGCCGTGGATCCAACCACGCGGATATGCTGCTCAATTCAATCGCAGGCCATACGCCGTGGATACAGCCACGCGCTCCAATTGCAGGACGTAAGAACGTGGATCCACTCGCGCGGTTATGCCGCTCAATTCAATCGCAGGACATACGTCATGGATATAGCCACGCGTATGCCGTTCAATTCAATCGCAGGCCATATGCCGTGGATACAGCCACGCGCTCCAATCGCTGGACGTAAGAACGTGGATCCACTAACGCGGTTATGGCGCTCGGTCCTAAGCAGGCCATAAGACGTGGATCCAACCATGCGGTTATGGCGCTGAGTTCAATCGCAGGCCATAAGCCGTGGATCCAACCACGCGGTTATGCTGCTCAATTCAATCGCTGGCCATTCGCCGTGGATATAGCCACGCGATTATGCCGCTCAATTCAATCGCAGGCCATACGCCGTGGATACAGCCACGCGCTCCAATCGCAGGACGTAAGAACGTGGATCCACTCACGCGGTTATGGCCCTCGGTTCTAAGCAGGCCATAAGTCGTGGATCCAACCATGCGGTTATGGCGCTGAATTCAATCGCAGGCCATAAGCCGTGGATCCAACCACGCGGTTATGCTGCTCAATTCAATCGCAGGGCATAAGCCGTGGATCCAACCACGCGGTTATTCTGCTCAATTCAATCGCTGGCCATACGCCGTGGATACAGCCACGCGGTTATGCCGCTCAATTCAATCGCAGGCCATACGCCGTGGATATAGCCACGCGGTTATGCCGCCCAATTCAATCGCAGGACATACGCCGTGGATATAGCCACGCGGTTATGACGCTCAGTTCAATCGCAGGCCATATGCCGTGGATACAGCCACGCGCTCCAATCGCACGACGTAACAACGTGGATCCACTCACGCGGTTATGGCGCTCGGTTCTAAGCAGGCCATAAGACGTGGATCCAACCATGCGGTTATGGCGCTGAATTCAATCGCAGGCCATAAGCCGTGGATCCAACCACGCGGTTATGCCGCTCAATTCAATCGCAGGCCATACGCCGTGGATATAGCCACGCGCTCCAATCGCAGGACGTAAGAACGTGGATCCACTCACGCGGTTATGGCGCTCGGTTCTAAGCAGGCCATAAGACGTGGATCCAACCATGCGGTTATGGCGCTGAATTCAATCGCAGGCCATAAGCCGTGGATCCAACCACGCGGTTATGCTGCTCAATTCAATCGCAGGCTATACGCCGTGGATACAGCCACGCGGTTCTGCCGCTCAATTCAGTTGCAGGCCATACGCCGTGGATACAGCCACGCACTCCAATCGCAGGACGTAAGAACGTGGATCCACTCACGCGGTTATGGCGCTCGGTTCTAAGCAGGCCATAAGACGTGGATCCAACCATGCGGTTATGGCGCTGAATTCAATCGAGGGCCGTAAGCCGTGGATCCAACCACGCGGTTATGCAGCTCAAATCAATCGCAGGACATACGCCGTGGATATAGCCACGCGTATGCCGCTCAATTCAATCGCAGGCCATATGCCGTGGATCCAACCACGCGGATATGCTGCTCAATTCAATCGCAGGCCATACGCCGTGGATATAGCCACGCGGATATGCCGCTCAATTCAATCGCAGGCCATACGCCCTGGATACTGCCACGCGCTCCAATCGCAGGACGTAAGAACGTGGATCCACTAACGCGGTTATGGCGCTCGGTTCTAAGCAGGCCATAAGACGTGGATCCAACCATGCGGTTATGGCGCTGAATTCAATCGCAGGCCATAAGCCGTGGATCCAACCACGCGGATATGCTGCTCAATTCAATCGCAGGCCATACGCCGTGGATACAGCCACGCGCTCCAATTGCAGGACGTAAGAACGTGGATCCACTCGCGCGGTTATGCCGCTCAATTCAATCGCAGGACATACGCTATGGATATAGCCACGCGTATGCCGTTCAATTCAATCGCAGGCCATATGCCGTGGACACAGCCACGCGCTCCAATCGCAGGACGTAAGAACGTGGATCCACTAACGCGGTTATGGCGCTCGGTTCTAAGCAGGCCATAAGACGTGGATCCAACCATGCGGTTATGGCGCTGAATTCAATCGCAGGCCATAAGCCGTGGATCCAACCACGCAGTATTACCACACGCTCCAAGAGCCGGCCATAAAACGTGGATCCATTTACGCGGTTATGGTGCTCAATTCAATCGCAGGCCATACGCCGTGGATATAGCCACGCGGTTATGCCGCTCAATTCAATCGCAGGCCATTCGCCGTGGATACAGCCACGCGGTTATGCCGCTCAATTCAATCGCAGGCCATACGCCGTGGATACAGCCACGCGGTTATGCCGCTCAATTCAATCGGAGGCCATACGCCGTGGATACAGCCACGCGCTCCAATCGCAGGACGTAAGAACGTGGATCCACTCGCGCGGTTATGGCGCTCGGTTCTAAGCAGGCCATAAGACGTGTATCCAACCATGCGGTTATGGCGCTGAATTCAATCGCAGGCCATAAGCCGTGGATCCAACCACGCGGTATTACCACACGCTCCAAGAGCCGGCCATAAACCGTGGATCCATTCACGCGGTTATGGTGCTCAATTCAATCGCAGGCCATACGCCGTGGATAGAGCCACGCGATTATGCCGCTCAATTCAATCGCAGGCCATACGCCGTGGATACAGCCACGCGCTCCAATCGCAGGACGTAAAAACGTGGATCCACTCACGCGGTTATGCCGCTCAATTCAATCGCAGGACATACGCCGTGGATATAGCCACGCGGTTATGACGCTCAGTTCAATCGCAGGCCATACGCCGTGGATACAGCCACGCGCTCCAATTGCACGACGTAACAACGTGGATCCACTCACGCGGCTATGGCGCTCGGTTCTAAGCAGGCCATAAGACGTGGATCCAACCATGCGGTTATGGCGCTGAATTCCATCGCAGGCCATTAGCCGTGGATCCAACCACGCGGTTATGCTGCTCAATTCAATCGCAGGCTATACGCCGTGGATACAGCCACGCGGTTCTGCCGCTCAATTCAGTTGCAGGCCATACGCCGTGGATACAGCCACGCACTCCAATCGCAGGACGTAATAACGTGGATCCACTCACGCGGTTATGGCGCTCGGTTCTAAGCAGGCCATAAGACGTGGATCCAACCATGCGGTTATGGCGCTGAATTCAATCGCAGGCCATAAGCCGTGGATCCAACCACGCGGATATGCTGCTCAATTCAATCGCAGGCCATACGCCGTGGATACAGCCACGCGCTCCAATTGCAGGACGTAAGAACGTGGATCCACTCGCGCGGTTATGCCGCTCAATTCAATCGCAGGACATACGCTATGGATATAGCCACGGGTATGCCGTTCAATTCAATCGCAGGCCATATGCCGTGGATACAGCCACGCGCTCCAATCGCAGGACGTAAGAACGTGGATCCACTAACGCGGTTATGGCGCTCGGTTCTAAGCAGGCCATAAGACGTGGATCCAACCATGCGGTTATGGCGCTGAATTCAATCGCAGGCCATAAGCCGTGGATCCAACCACGCGGATATGCTGCTCAATTCAATCGCAGGCCATACGCCGTGGATACAGCCACGCGCTCCAATTGCAGGACGTAAGAACGTGGATCCACTCGCGCGGTTATGCCGCTCAATTCAATCGCAGGACATACGCCATGGATATAGCCACGCGTATGCCGTTCAATTCAATCGCAGGCCATATGCCGTGGATACAGCCACGCGCTCCAATCGCTGGACGTAAGAACGTGGATCCACTAACGCGGTTATGGCGCTCGGTCCTAAGCAGGCCATAAGACGTGGATCCAACCATGCGGTTATGGCGCTGAGTTCAATCGCAGGCCATAAGCCGTGGATCCAACCACGCGGTTATGCTGCTCAATTCAATCGCTGGCCATTCGCCGTGGATATAGCCACGCGATTATGCCGCTCAATTCAATCGCAGGCCATACGCCGTGGATACAGCCACGCGCTCCAATCGCAGGACGTAAGAACGTGGATCCACTCACGCGGTTATGGCCCTCGGTTCTAAGCAGGCCATAAGTCGTGGATCCAACCATGCGGTTATGGCGCTGAATTCAATCGCAGGCCATAAGCCGTGGATCCAACCACGCGGTTATGCTGCTCAATTCAATCGCAGGGCATAAGCCGTGGATCCAACCACGCGGTTATTCTGCTCAATTCAATCGCTGGCCATACGCCGTGGATACAGCCACGCGGTTATGCCGCTCAATTCAATCGCAGGCCATACGCCGTGGATATAGCCACGCGGTTATGCCGCCCAATTCAATCGCAGGACATACGCCGTGGATATAGCCACGCGGTTATGACGCTCAGTTCAATCGCAGGCCATATGCCGTGGATACAGCCACGCGCTCCAATCGCACGACGTAACAACGTGGATCCACTCACGCGGTTATGGCGCTCGGTTCTAAGCAGGCCATAAGACGTGGATCCAACCATGCGGTTATGGCGCTGAATTCAATCGCAGGCCATAAGCCGTGGATCCAACCACGCGGTTATGCCGCTCAATTCAATCGCAGGCCATACGCCGTGGATATAGCCACGCGCTCCAATCGCAGGACGTAAGAACGTGGATCCACTCACGCGGTTATGGCGCTCGGTTCTAAGCAGGCCATAAGACGTGGATCCAACCATGCGGTTATGGCGCTGAATTCAATCGCAGGCCATAAGCCGTGGATCCAACCACGCGGTTATGCTGCTCAATTCAATCGCAGGCTATACGCCGTGGATACAGCCACGCGGTTCTGCCGCTCAATTCAGTTGCAGGCCATACGCCGTGGATACAGCCACGCACTCCAATCGCAGGACGTAAGAACGTGGATCCACTCACGCGGTTATGGCGCTCGGTTCTAAGCAGGCCATAAGACGTGGATCCAACCATGCGGTTATGGCGCTGAATTCAAACGAGGGCCGTAAGCCGTGGATCCAACCACGCGGTTATGCCGCTCAATTCAATCGCAGGACATACGCCGTGGATATAGCCACGCGTATGCCGCTCAATTCAATCGCAGGCCATATGCCGTGGATCCAACCACGCGGATATGCTGCTCAATTCAATCGCAGGCCATACGCCGTGGATATAGCCACGCGGTTATGCCGCTCAATTCAATCGCAGGCCATACGCCCTGGATACTGCCACGCGCTCCAATCGCAGGACGTAAGAACGTGGATCCACTAACGCGGTTATGGCGCTCGGTTCTAAGCAGGCCATAAGACGTGGATCCAACCATGCGGTTATGGCGCTGAATTCAATCGCAGGCCATAAGCCGTGGATCCAACCACGCGGATATGCTGCTCAATTCAATCGCAGGCCATTCGCCGTGGATACAGCCACGCGGTTATGCCGCTCAATTCAATCGGAGGCCATACGCCGTGGATACAGCCACGCGCTCCAATCGCAGGACGTAAGAACGTGGATCCACTCGCGCGGTTATGGCGCTCGGTTCTAAGCAGGCCATAAGACGTGTATCCAACCATGCGGTTATGGCGCTGAATTCAATCGCAGGCCATAAGCCGTGGATACAGCCACGCGCTCCAATCGCAGGACGTTAGAACGTGGATCCACTCACGCGGTTATGGCGCTCGGTTCTAAGCAGGCCATAAGACATGGATCCAACCATGCGGTTATGGCGCTGAATTCAATCGCAGGCCATACGCGGTGGATATAGCCACGCGGTTATGCCGCCCAATTCAATCGCAGGACATACGCCGTGGATATAGCCACGCGGTTATGCCGCTCAATTCAATCGCAGGCCATGCGCCCTGGATACAGCCACGCGCTCCAATTGCAGGACGTAAGAACGTGGATCCACTAACGCGGTTATGGCGCTCGGTCCTAAGCAGGCCATAAGACGTGGATCCAACCATGCGGTTATGGCGCTGAATTCAATCGCAGGCCATAAGCCGTGGATCCAACCACGCGGATATGCTGCTCAATTCAATCGCAGGCCATACGCCGTGGATACAGCCACGCGCTCCAATTGCAGGACGTAAGAACGTGGATCCACTCGCGCGGTTATGCTGCTCAATTCAATCGCAGGACATACGCCATGGATATAGCCACGCGTATGCCGTTCAATTCAATCGCAGGCCATATGCCGTGGATACAGCCACGCGCTCCAATCGCTGGACGTAAGAACGTGGATCCACTAACGCGGTTATGGCGCTCGGTTCTAAGCAGGCCATAAGACGTGGATCCAACCATGCGGTTATGGCGCTGAATTCAATCGCAGGCCATACGCGGTGGATATAGCCACGCGGTTATGCCGCTCAATTCAATCGCAGGCCATGCGCCCTGGATACAGCCACGGGCTCCAATCGCAGGACGTAAGAACGTGGATCCACTAACGCGGTTATGGCTCTCGGTTCTAAGCAGGCCATAAGACGTGGATCCAACCATGCGGTTATGGCGCTGAATTCAATCGCAGGCCATAAGCCGTGGATCCAACCACGCGGTTATGCTGCTCAATTCAATCGCAGGCCATACGCCGTGGATACAGCCACGCGATTATGCCGCTCAATTCAATCGCAGGCCATACGCGGTGGATACAGCCAAGCTATTATGCCGCTCAATTGAATCGCAGGCCATTCGCCGTGGATACAGCCACGCGGTTATGCCGCTCAATTCAATCGCAGGCCATTCGCCGTGGATACAGCCACGCGGTTATGCCGCTCAATTCAATCGGAGGCCATACGCCGTGGATACAGCCACGCGCTCCAATCGCAGGACGTAAGAACGTGGATCCACTCGCGCGGTTATGGCGCTCGGTTCTAAGCAGGCCATAAGACGTGTATCCAACCATGCGGTTATGGCGATGAATTCAATCGCAGGCCATAAGCCGTGGATCCAACCACGCGGTATTACCACACGCTCCAAGAGCCGGCCATAAACCGTGGATCCATTCACGCGGTTATGGTGCTCAATTCAATCGCAGGTCATACGCCGTGGATATAGCCACGCGATTATGCCGCTCAATTCAATCGCAGGCCATACGCCGTGGATACAGCCACGCGCTCCAATCGCAGGACGTAAAAACGTGGATCCACTCACGCGGTTATGCCGCTCAATTCAATCGCAGGACATACGCCGTGGATATAGCCACGCGGTTATGCCGCTCAATTCAATCGCTGGCCATATGCCGTGGATACAGCCACGCGCTCCAATCGCAGGACGTAAGAACGTGGATCCACTCACGCGGTTATGGCGCTCGGTCCTAAGCAGGCCATAAGACGTGGATCCAACCATGCGGTTATGGCGCTGAATTCAATCGCAGGCCATACGCGGTGGATATAGCCACGCGGTTATGCCGCCCAATTCAATCGCAGGACATACGCCGTGGATATAGCCACGCGGTTATGCCGCTCAATTCAATCGCAGGCCATGCGCCCTGGATACAGCCACGCGCTCCAATCGCAGGACGTAAGAACGTGGATCCACTAACGCGGTTATGGCGCTCGGTCCTAAGCAGGCCATAAGACGTGGATCCAACCATGCGGTTATGGCGCTGAATTCAATCGCAGGCCATAAGCCGTGGATCCAACCACGCGGATATGCTGCTCAATTCAATCGCAGGCCATACGCCGTGGATACAGCCACGCGCTCCAATTGCAGGACGTAAGAACGTGGATCCACTCGCGCGGTTATGCCGCTCAATTCAATCGCAGGACATACGCCATGGATATAGCCACGCGTATGCCGTTCAATTCAATCGCAGGCCATATGCCGTGGATACAGCCACGCGTTCCAATCGCAGGACGTAAGAACGTGGATCCACTAACGCGGTTATGGCGCTCGGTTCTAAGCAGGCCATAAGACGTGGATCCAACCATGCGGTTATGGCGCTGAATTCAATCGCAGGCCATAAGCCGTGGATCCAACCACGCGGATATGCTGCTCAATTCAATCGCAGGCCATACGCCGTGGATACAGCCACGCGCTCCAATTGCAGGACGTAAGAACGTGGATCCACTCGCGCGGTTATGCCGCTCAATTCAATCGCAGGACATACGCTATGGATATAGCCACGCGTATGCCGTTCAATTCAATCGCAGGCCATATGCCGTGGACACAGCCACGCGCTCCAATCGCAGGACGTAAGAACGTGGATCCACTAACGCGGTTATGGCGCTCGGTTCTAAGCAGGCCATAAGACGTGGATCCAACCATGCGGTTATGGCGCTGAATTCAATCGCAGGCCATAAGCCGTGGATCCAACCACGCAGTATTACCACACGCTCCAAGAGCCGGCCATAAAACGTGGATCCATTTACGCGGTTATGGTGCTCAATTCAATCGCAGGCCATACGCCGTGGATATAGCCACGCGGTTATGCCGCTCAATTCAATCGCAGGCCATTCGCCGTGGATACAGCCACGCGGTTATGCCGCTCAATTCAATCGGAGGCCATACGCCGTGGATACAGCCACGCGGTTATGCCGCTCAATTCAATCGGAGGCCATACGCCGTGGATACAGCCACGCGCTCCAATCGCAGGACGTAAGAACGTGGATCCACTCGCGCGGTTATGGCGCTCGGTTCTAAGCAGGCCATAAGACGTGTATCCAACCATGCGGTTATGGCGCTGAATTCAATCGCAGGCCATAAGCCGTGGATCCAACCACGCGGTATTACCACACGCTCCAAGAGCCGGCCATAAACCGTGGATCCATTCACGCGGTTATGGTGCTCAATTCAATCGCAGGCCATACGCCGTGGATAGAGCCACGCGATTATGCCGCTCAATTCAATCGCAGGCCATACGCCGTGGATACAGCCACGCGCTCCAATCGCAGGACGTAAAAACGTGGATCCACTCACGCGGTTATGCCGCTCAATTCAATCGCAGGACATACGCCGTGGATATAGCCACGCGGTTATGACGCTCAGTTCAATCGCAGGCCATACGCCGTGGATACAGCCACGCGCTCCAATTGCACGACGTAACAACGTGGATCCACTCACGCGGCTATGGCGCTCGGTTCTAAGCAGGCCATAAGACGTGGATCCAACCATGCGGTTATGGCGCTGAATTCCATCGCAGGCCATTAGCCGTGGATCCAACCACGCGGTTATGCTGCTCAATTCAATCGCAGGCTATACGCCGTGGATACAGCCACGCGGTTCTGCCGCTCAATTCAGTTGCAGGCCATACGCCGTGGATACAGCCACGCACTCCAATCGCAGGACGTAATAACGTGGATCCACTCACGCGGTTATGGCGCTCGGTTCTAAGCAGGCCATAAGACGTGGATCCAACCATGCGGTTATGGCGCTGAATTCAATCGCAGGCCATAAGCCGTGGATCCAACCACGCGGATATGCTGCTCAATTCAATCGCAGGCCATACGCCGTGGATACAGCCACGCGCTCCAATTGCAGGACGTAAGAACGTGGATCCACTCGCGCGGTTATGCCGCTCAATTCAATCGCAGGACATACGCTATGGATATAGCCACGGGTATGCCGTTCAATTCAATCGCAGGCCATATGCCGTGGATACAGCCACGCGCTCCAATCGCAGGACGTAAGAACGTGGATCCACTAACGCGGTTATGGCGCTCGGTTCTAAGCAGGCCATAAGACGTGGATCCAACCATGCGGTTATGGCGCTGAATTCAATCGCAGGCCATAAGCCGTGGATCCAACCACGCGGATATGCTGCTCAATTCAATCGCAGGCCATACGCCGTGGATACAGCCACGCGCTCCAATTGCAGGACGTAAGAACGTGGATCCACTCGCGCGGTTATGCCGCTCAATTCAATCGCAGGACATACGCCATGGATATAGCCACGCGTATGCCGTTCAATTCAATCGCAGGCCATATGCCGTGGATACAGCCACGCGCTCCAATCGCTGGACGTAAGAACGTGGATCCACTAACGCGGTTATGGCGCTCGGTCCTAAGCAGGCCATAAGACGTGGATCCAACCATGCGGTTATGGCGCTGAGTTCAATCGCAGGCCATAAGCCGTGGATCCAACCACGCGGTTATGCTGCTCAATTCAATCGCTGGCCATACGCCGTGGATAAAGCCACGCGATTATGCCGCTCAATTCAATCGCAGGCCATACGCCGTGGATACAGCCACGCGCTCCAATCGCAGGACGTAAGAACGTGGATCCACTCACGCGGTTATGGCCCTCGGTTCTAAGCAGGCCATAAGTCGTGGATCCAACCATGCGGTTATGGCGCTGAATTCAATCGCAGGCCATAAGCCGTGGATCCAACCACGCGGTTATGCTGCTCAATTCAATCGCAGGGCATAAGCCGTGGATCCAACCACGCGGTTATTCTGCTCAATTCAATCGCTGGCCATACGCCGTGGATACAGCCACGCGGTTATGCCGCTCAATTCAATCGCAGGCCATACGCCGTGGATATAGCCACGCGGTTATGCCGCCCAATTCAATCGCAGGACATACGCCGTGGATATAGCCACGCGGTTATGACGCTCAGTTCAATCGCAGGCCATATGCCGTGGATACAGCCACGCGCTCCAATCGCACGACGTAACAACGTGGATCCACTCACGCGGTTATGGCGCTCGGTTCTAAGCAGGCCATAAGACGTGGATCCAACCATGCGGTTATGGCGCTGAATTCAATCGCAGGCCATAAGCCGTGGATCCAACCACGCGGTTATGCCGCTCAATTCAATCGCAGGCCATACGCCGTGGATATAGCCACGCGCTCCAATCGCAGGACGTAAGAACGTGGATCCACTCACGCGGTTATGGCGCTCGGTTCTAAGCAGGCCATAAGACGTGGATCCAACCATGCGGTTATGGCGCTGAATTCAATCGCAGGCCATAAGCCGTGGATCCAACCACGCGGTTATGCTGCTCAATTCAATCGCAGGCTATACGCCGTGGATACAGCCACGCGGTTCTGCCGCTCAATTCAGTTGCAGGCCATACGCCGTGGATACAGCCACGCACTCCAATCGCAGGACGTAAGAACGTGGATCCACTCACGCGGTTATGGCGCTCGGTTCTAAGCAGGCCATAAGACGTGGATCCAACCATGCGGTTATGGCGCTGAATTCAATCGAGGGCCGTAAGCCGTGGATCCAACCACGCGGTTATGCAGCTCAAATCAATCGCAGGACATACGCCGTGGATATAGCCACGCGTATGCCGCTCAATTCAATCGCAGGCCATATGCCGTGGATCCAACCACGCGGATATGCTGCTCAATTCAATCGCAGGCCATACGCCGTGGATATAGCCACGCGGTTATGCCGCTCAATTCAATCGCAGGCCATACGCCCTGGATACTGCCACGCGCTCCAATCGCAGGACGTAAGAACGTGGATCCACTAACGCGGTTATGGCGCTCGGTTCTAAGCAGGCCATAAGACGTGGATCCAACCATGCGGTTATGGCGCTGAATTCAATCGCAGGCCATAAGCCGTGGATCCAACCACGCGGATATGCTGCTCAATTCAATCGCAGGCCATTCGCCGTGGATACAGCCACGCGGTTATGCCGCTCAATTCAATCGGAGGCCATACGCCGTGGATACAGCCACGCGCTCCAATCGCAGGACGTAAGAACGTGGATCCACTCGCGCGGTTATGGCGCTCGGTTCTAAGCAGGCCATAAGACGTGTATCCAACCATGCGGTTATGGCGCTGAATTCAATCGCAGGCCATAAGCCGTGGATACAGCCACGCGCTCCAATCGCAGGACGTTAGAACGTGGATCCACTCACGCGGTTATGGCGCTTGGTTCTAAGCAGGCCATAAGACATGGATCCAACCATGCGGTTATGGCGCTGAATTCAATCGCAGGCCATACGCGGTGGATATAGCCACGCGGTTATGCCGCCCAATTCAATCGCAGGACATACGCCGTGGATATAGCCACGCGGTTATGCCGCTCAATTCAATCGCAGGCCATGCGCCCTGGATACAGCCACGCGCTCCAATTGCAGGACGTAAGAACGTGGATCCACTAACGCGGTTATGGCGCTCGGTCCTAAGCAGGCCATAAGACGTGGATCCAACCATGCGGTTATGGCGCTGAATTCAATCGCAGGCCATAAGCCGTGGATCCAACCACGCGGATATGCTGCTCAATTCAATCGCAGGCCATACGCCGTGGATACAGCCACGCGCTCCAATTGCAGGACGTAAGAACGTGGATCCACTCGCGCGGTTATGCTGCTCAATTCAATCGCAGGACATACGCCATGGATATAGCCACGCGTATGCCGTTCAATTCAATCGCAGGCCATATGCCGTGGATACAGCCACGCGCTCCAATCGCTGGACGTAAGAACGTGGATCCACTAACGCGGTTATGGCGCTCGGTTCTAAGCAGGCCATAAGACGTGGATCCAACCATGCGGTTATGGCGCTGAATTCAATCGCAGGCCATACGCGGTGGATATAGCCACGCGGTTATGCCGCTCAATTCAATCGCAGGCCATGCGCCCTGGATACAGCCACGGGCTCCAATCGCAGGACGTAAGAACGTGGATCCACTAACGCGGTTATGGCTCTCGGTTCTAAGCAGGCCATAAGACGTGGATCCAACCATGCGGTTATGGCGCTGAATTCAATCGCAGGCCATAAGCCGTGGATCCAACCACGCGGTTATGCTGCTCAATTCAATCGCAGGCCATACGCCGTGGATACAGCCACGCGATTATGCCGCTCAATTCAATCGCAGGCCATACGCGGTGGATACAGCCAAGCTATTATGCCGCTCAATTGAATCGCAGGCCATTCGCCGTGGATACAGCCACGCGGTTATGCCGCTCAATTCAATCGCAGGCCATTCGCCGTGGATACAGCCACGCGGTTATGCCGCTCAATTCAATCGGAGGCCATACGCCGTGGATACAGCCACGCGCTCCAATCGCAGGACGTAAGAACGTGGATCCACTCGCGCGGTTATGGCGCTCGGTTCTAAGCAGGCCATAAGACGTGTATCCAACCATGCGGTTATGGCGATGAATTCAATCGCAGGCCATAAGCCGTGGATCCAACCACGCGGTATTACCACACGCTCCAAGAGCCGGCCATAAACCGTGGATCCATTCACGCGGTTATGGTGCTCAATTCAATCGCAGGTCATACGCCGTGGATATAGCCACGCGATTATGCCGCTCAATTCAATCGCAGGCCATACGCCGTGGATACAGCCACGCGCTCCAATCGCAGGACGTAAAAACGTGGATCCACTCACGCGGTTATGCCGCTCAATTCAATCGCAGGACATACGCCGTGGATATAGCCACGCGGTTATGCCGCTCAATTCAATCGCTGGCCATATGCCGTGGATACAGCCACGCGCTCCAATCGCAGGACGTAAGAACGTGGATCCACTCACGCGGTTATGGCGCTCGGTCCTAAGCAGGCCATAAGACGTGGATCCAACCATGCGGTTATGGCGCTGAATTCAATCGCAGGCCATACGCGGTGGATATAGCCACGCGGTTATGCCGCCCAATTCAATCGCAGGACATACGCCGTGGATATAGCCACGCGGTTATGCCGCTCAATTCAATCGCAGGCCATGCGCCCTGGATACAGCCACGCGCTCCAATCGCAGGACGTAAGAACGTGGATCCACTAACGCGGTTATGGCGCTCGGTCCTAAGCAGGCCATAAGACGTGGATCCAACCATGCGGTTATGGCGCTGAATTCAATCGCAGGCCATAAGCCGTGGATCCAACCACGCGGATATGCTGCTCAATTCAATCGCAGGCCATACGCCGTGGATACAGCCACGCGCTCCAATTGCAGGACGTAAGAACGTGGATCCACTCGCGCGGTTATGCCGC